>OX336400.1:207464575-208820242 GCA_946902985.2 Meconema thalassinum
AAGGGCACGGGAACATAACACAGGGAACCTGAAGGGCTCCTGATAGAAAAGCTACTGAATAATGCCCGAGGTAGACTTCCTGAGGGCACGGGGACAAAACACAGGACACCTGAAGGGCTCCTGATAGAAAAGCTACTGAATAATGCCCAAGGTAGACTTCCTAAGGGCGAGGACACGGGAACATAACAAAGGACACCTGAAGGGCTCCTGATAGAAAAGCTACTGAATAATGCCCGAGGTAGACTTCCTAAGGGCGAGGGCACGGGAACATATCACAAGGGCACGTGAAGAGCTCCTGATAGAAAAGCTACTGAATATTGCCCCAGGTAGACTTCCTAAGGGCGAGGACACGGGAACATAACAAAGGACACCTGAAGGGCTCCTAATAGAAATGCTACTGAATAATGACCGAGGTAGACTTCCTAAGGGCGAGTACATGGGAACATAACACAGGACGCCTGAAGGGCTCCTCATAGAAAAGCTACTGAATAATGCCCGAGGTAGACTTCCTAAGGGCGAGGGCACGGGAACATAACACGGGACACCTGAAGGGCTCCTGATAGAGAAGCTTCTGAATAATGCCCAAGGTAACTTCCCAAGGGCGAGGGCACGGGAACATAGCACAGGACACCTGAAGGGCTCCTGATAGAAAAGCTACCGAATAATGCCCGAAGTAGACTTCCTGAGGGCACGGGAACATAACACAGGACACCTGAAGAGCTCCAGATAGAAGTGCTACTGAATAATGCCCGAGGTAGAATTCCTAAGGGCGAGGACACGGGGACATAACACAGTACACCTGAAGAGCTCGTGATAGAAAAGATACTGAATAATGCCCGAGGTGGACTTCCTAAGGGCGAGGGAACGGGAACATAACACAGGACACCTGATGAGCTCCTGATAGAAAAGCTACTGAACAATGCCCGAGGTAGACCTCCAAAGGGTGAGGACACGGGAACATAACACAGGACACCAGAAGGGCTCCTGATAGAAAAGCCACTGAATATTGCCCGAGGTAGACTTCCAAAGGGCAAGGACATGGGAACATAACACAGGACACCTGAAAGGCTCCTGATAGAAAAGCTACTGAATAATGCACGCGGTAGACTTCCTAAGGGCGAGGATACGGAAACTTAACACAGGACACGTGAAGGGCTCCTCATAGAAAAGTTACTCAATAATGCCCGAGGTAGACTTCCTTAGGGCACGGGAATATAACACAGTACACCTGAAGGGCTCCTGATAGAAAAGCTACTGAATAATGCCCGAGGTAGACTTCCTAAGGGCACGAGAACATAACACAGGACAGCTGAAGATCTCCTGATAGACAAGCTACTGAATAATGCCCAAGATAGACTTCCTAAGGGCGAGGGCACGGGAACATAGCACAGGACACCTGAAGGGCTCCTGATAGAAAAGCTACTGAATAATGCCCGAGGTAGACTTCCTAAGGGCACGGGAACATAACACAGGTTACCTGAAGGGCTCCTGATAGAAAAGCTACTGAATAATGCCCAAGGTAGACTTCCTAAGGGCATGGGAACATAACACAGTACACCTGAAGGGCTCCTGATAGTAAAGCTACTGAATAATTCCCGATATAGACTTCCTAAGGGTAGGGACACGGGAACATAACACAGGACACCTGAAAGGCTCCTGATAGAAAAGCTACTGAATAATGCACGAGGTAGACTTCCTACAGGCGAGGACACGGAAACATAACACATGACACCTGAAGGGCTCCACATAGAAAAGCTACTCAATAATGCCCGAGGTAGACTTCCTAAGGGCACGGGAACATAACACAGTACACCTGAAGGGCTCCTGATAGAAATGCTACTGAATAATGCCCGAGATAGACTTCCTAAGGGCGAGGGCACGGGAACATAACACAGGGCACCTGAAGGGCTCCTGATAGAAAAGCTACTGAATAATGCCCGAGGTAGACTTCCTGAGGGCACGAGGACAAAACACAGGACACCTGAAGGGCTCCTGATAGAAAAGCTACTGAATAATGCCCGAGGTAGACTTCCTAAGGGCGAGGACACGGGAACATAACACAGGACACCTGAAGAGCTCCTGATAGAAAAGCTACTGAATAATGCCCCAGGTAGACTTCCTAAAGGCGAGGACACTGGAACATAACAAAGGACACCTGAAGGGCTCCTGATAGAAAAGCTACTGAATAATGCCCGAGGTAGACTTCCTAAGGGCGAGGGCACGGGAACATAACACAGGACATCTGAAGGGCTCGATGGAAAAGCTACTGAATAATGCCCGAGGTAGACTTCCTAAGGGCGAGGACACGGGAACATAACACAGGACACCTGAAGAGCTTCTGATAGAAAAGCTATGAATAATGCCCGAGGTAGACTTCCTAAGGGCGAGAGCACGGGAAAATAACACAGGACACCTGAAGGGCTCGATAGAAAAGCTACTGAATAATGCCCGAGGTAGACTTCCTAAGGGCGAGGACACGGGAACATAACACAGGACACCTGAATAGCTCCTGATAGGAAAGCTACTGAATAAAGCCCGAGGTAGACTTCCTGAGGGCACAGGGACATTACACAGGACACCTGAAGGGCTCCTGATAGAAGAGCTACTGAATAATTCCCGAAGTAGACATCCTAAGGGCACGGGAATATAACACAGGACACCTGAAGGGCTCCTGATAGAAATGCTACTGAATATTGACCGAGGTAGACTTCCTAAGGGCGAGGGCACGGGAACATATCACAGGGCACGTGAAGAGCTCCTGATAGAATAGCTACTGAATAATTCCCCAGGTAGACTTCCTAAGGGCGAGGACACGGGAACATAACAAAGGACACCTGAAGGGCTCCTGATAGAAAAGCTACTGAATAATGCCCGAGGTAGACTTCCTAAGGGCGAGTACACGGGAACATAACACAGGACACCTGAAGAGCTTCTGATAGAAAAGCTATGAATAATGCCCGAGGTAGACCTCCTAAGGGCGAGAGCACGGGAAAATAACACAGGACACCTGAAGGGCTCGATGGAAAAGCTACTGAATAATGCCCGAGGTAGACTTCCTAAGGGCGAGGACACGGGAACATAACACAGGACACCTGAATAGCTCCTGATAGGAAAGCTACTGAATAATGCCCGAGGTAGACTTCCTGAGGGCACAGGGACATAACACAGGAGACCTGAAGGGCTCCTGATAGAAGAGCTACTGAATAATTCCCGAAGTAGACATCCTATGGGCACGGGAATATAACACAGGACACCTGTAGGGCTCCTGATAGAAAAGCTACTGAATATTGCCCGAGGTAGACTTCCTAAGGGCGAGGGCACGGGAACATATCACAGGGCACGTGAAGAGGTCCTGATAGAAAAACTACTGAATAATGCCCGAGGTAAACTTCCTAAGGGCGAGGACACGGGAACATAACACAGGACACCTGAAGGGCTCCTCATAGAAAAGCTACTGAATAATGCCCGAGGTAGACTTCCTAAGGGCACGGGAACATAACACAGGGCACCTGAAGGCTCCTGATAGAAAAGCTACTGAATAATGCCCGAGGTAGACTTCCTAAGGGCGAGGGCACGGGAACATATCACAGGGCACGTGAAGAGGTCCTGATAGAAAAACTACTGAATAATGCCCGAGGTAAACTTCCTAAGGGCGAGGACACGGGAACATAACACAGGACACCTGAAGGGCTCCTCATAGAAAAGCTACTGAATAATGCCCGAGGTAGACTTCCTAAGGGCACGGGAACATAACACAGGACTCCTGAAGGGCTCCTCATAAAAAAGCTACTGAATAATGCCCGAGGTAGACTTCCTAAGGGCACGGGAACATAACACTGGGCACCTGAAGGGCTCCTGATAGAAAAGATACTGAATAATGCCCGAGGTAGACTTCCTAAGGGCGAGGGCACGGGAACATGTCACAAGGGCACGTGAAGAGCTCCTGATAGAAAAGCTACTGAATAATGCCCCAGGTAGACTTCCTAAGGGCGAGGACACGGGAACATAACAAAGGACACCTGAAGGGCTCCTAATAGAAATGCTACTGAATAATGACCGAGGTAGACTTCCTAAGGGAGCGTACACGGGAACATAACACAGGACACCTGAAGGGCTCCTGATGGAAAAGCTACTGAATAATGCCCACGGTAGACTTCCTAAGGTCGAGGACACGGGAACATAACACAGGACACCTGAAGAGCTCCTGATAGAAAAGCTACTGAATAATGCCCGAGGTAGACTTCCTAAGGGCGAGGGCACGGGAACATGTCACAAGGGCACGTGAAGAGCTCCTGATAGAAAAGCTACTGAATAATGCCCCAGGTAGACTTCCTAAGGGCGAGGACACGGGAACATAACAAAGGACACCTGAAGGGCTCCTCATAGAAAAGCTACTGAATAATGCCCGAAGTAGACTTCCTAAGGGCACGGGAACATAACACTGGGCACCTGAAGGGCTCCTGATAGAAAAGATACTGAATAATGCCCGAGGTAGACTTCCTAAGGGCGAGGGCACGGGAACATGTCACAAGGGCACGTGAAGAGCTCCTGATAGAAAAGCTACTGAATAATGCCCCAGGTAGACTTCCTAAGGGCGAGGACACGGGAACATAACAAAGGACACCTGAAGGGCTCCTAATAGAAATGCTACTGAATAATGACCGAGGTAGACTTCCTAAGGGAGCGTACACGGGAACATAACACAGGACACCTGAAGGGCTCCTCATAGAAAAGCAACAGAATAATGCCCGAGGTAGGCTTCCTAAAGGCACGGGAACATAACACAGAACACCTGAAGGGCTCCTGATGGAAAAGCTACTGAATAATGCCCACGGTAGACTTCCTAAGGTCGAGGACACGGGAACATAACACAGGACACCTGAAGAGCTCCTGATAGAAAAGCTACTGAATAATGCCCGAGGTAGACTTCCTAAGGGCGAGGGCACGGGAACATAACACAGGACACCTGAAGAGCTCCTGATAGAAAAGCTACTGAATAATGCCCGAAGTAGACTTCCTGAGGGTACGGGGACATAACACAGGACACCTGAAGGGCTCCTTATATAAAAGCAACTGAATAATGCCCGAGGAAGACTTCCTAAGGACACGGGAACATAACACAGGTCACCTGAAGGGCTCCTGATAGAAAAGCTACTGAATAATGCCCAAGGTAGACTTCCTAAGGGCACGGGAACATAACACAGCACACCAGAAGGGCTCCTGATAGAAAAGCTACTGAATAATGCCCGAGGTAGACTTCCTAAGGGTGAGGACACGGGAACATAACACAGGACACCTGAAAGGCTCCTGATAGAAAACCTACTGAATAATGCACGAGGTAGACTTCCTACGGGCGAGGACACGGAAACATAACACAGGACACCTGAAGGGCTCCTCATAGAAAAGCTACTGAATAATGCCCGAGGTAGACTTCCTAAGGGCACGAGAACAAAACACAGGACAGCTGAAGAGCTCCTGATAGAAAAGCTACTGAATAATGCCCGAGATAGACTTCCCAAGGGAGAGGGCACGGGAACATAGCACAGGACACCTGAAGGGCTCCTGATAGAAAAGCTACTGAATAATGCACGAGGTAGACTTCCTAAGGGCACGGGAACATAACACAGGTCACCTGAAGGGCTCCTGATAGAAAAGCTACTGAATAATGCACGAGGTAGACTTCCTAAGGGCACGGGAACATAACACAGGTCACCTGAAGAGCTCCTGATAGAAAAAGCTACTGAATAATGCCCGAGGTAGACTTCCTAAGGGCGAGGGCACGGGAGCATAACACAGGACTCCTGAAGGGCTACTGATAGAAAAGCTGCTGAATAATGCCCGAGGTAGACTTCCTAAGGGCGAGGGCACGGGAACATAACACAGGGCACCTGAAGGGCTCCTGATAGAAAAGCTACTGAATAATGCGCGAGGTAGACTTCCTGAGGGCACGGGGACAAAACACAGGACACCTGAAGGGCTCCTGATAGAAAAGCTACTGAATAATGCCGAGGTAGACTTCCTAAGGGCGAGGACACGGGAACATAACACAGGACACCTGATGAGTTCCTGATAGAAAAGCTACTGAATAATGCCCGAGGTAGACTTCCTAAGGGCGAGGGCACGGGAAGATAACACAGGACACCTGAAGGGCTCGATAGAAAAGCTACTGAATAATGCCCGAGGTAGACTTCCTAAGGGCGAGGACACAGGAACAAAACACAGGACACCTGAAGACCACCTGATAGAAAAGCGACTGAATAATGCCGGAGGTAGACTTCCTGAGGGCACAGGGACATAACACAGGACACCTGAAGGGCTCCTGATAGAAAAGCTACTGAATAATGCCCAAATAGACTTCCTAAGGGTACGGGAACATAACACAGGGCACCTGAAGGCTCCTGATAGAAAAGCTACTGAATAATGCCCGAGGTAGACTTGCTAAGGGCGAGGGCACGGGAACATATCACAGGGCACGTGAAGAGCTCCTGATAGAAAAGCTACTGAATAATGCCCCAGGTAGACTTCCTAAGGGCGAGGACACGGGAACATAACAAAGGACACCTGAAGGGCTCCTAATAGAAATGCTACTGAATAATTCCCAAGTAGACTTCCTAAGGGTACGAGAACATAACACAGGACATCTGAAGGGCTCCTGATAGAAAAGCTACTGAATAATGCCCGAGGTAGACTTCCTAAGCGCGAGGACACGGGAACATAACAAAGGACACCTGAAGGGCTCCTGATAGAAAAGCGACTGAATAATGCCCGAGGTAGACTTCCTAAGGGCGAGGGCACGGGAACATATCACAGGGCACCTGAAGGGCTCCTCATAGAAAAGCTACTGAATAATGCCCGAGGTAGACTTCCTAAGGGCACGGGAACATAACACAGGGCACCTGAAGGCTCCTGATAGAAAAGCTACTGAATAATGCCCGAGGTAGACTTCCTAAGGGCGAGGGCACGGGAACATATCACAGGGCACGTGAAGAGGTCCTGATAGAAAAACTACTGAATAATGCCCGAGGTAAACTTCCTAAGGGCGAGGACACGGGAACATAACACAGGACACCTGAAGGGCTCCTCATAGAAAAGCTACTGAATAATGCCCGAGGTAGACTTCCTAAGGGCACGGGAACATAACACAGGGCACATGAAGGGCTCCTGATAGAAAAGCTACTGAATAATGCCCGAGGTAGACTTCCTAAGGGCGAGGGCACGGGAACATATCACAGGGCACGTGAAGAGCTCCTGATAGAAAAGCTGCTGAATAATGCCCCAGGTAGACTTCCTAAGGGCGAGGGCACGGGAACATAACAAAGGACACCTGAAGGGCTCCTAATAGAAATGCTACTGAATAATGCACGAGGTAGACTTCCTAAGGGCGAGTACACGGGAACATAACACAGGACTCCTGAAGGGCTCCTCATAAAAAAGCTACTGAATAATGCCCGAGGTAGACTTCCTAAGGGCGAGGGCACGGGAACATAACACAGGACACCTGAAGGGCTCTTGATAGAAAAGCTACTGAATAATGCCCGAGGTAGACTTCCTAAGGGCGAGGACACGGGAACATAACACAGGACACCTAAAGAGCTCCTGATAGAAAAGCTACTGAATAATGCCCGAGGTAGACTTCCTGAGGGCACGGGGACATAACACAAGACACCTGAAGGGCTCCTGATATAAAAGCAACTGAATAATGCCCGAGGTAGACTTCCTAAGGGCACGGGAACATAACACAGAACACCTGAAGGGCTCCTGATAGAAAAGCTACTGAATAATGCCCAAGGTAGACTTCCTAAGGTCGAGGACACGGGAACATAACACAGGACACCTGAAGGGCTCCTCATAGAAAAGCTACTGAATAATGCCCGAGGTAGACTTCCTAAGGGCGAGTACACGGGAACATAACACAGGACACCTGAAGGGCTCCTCATAGAAAAGCTACTGAATAATGCCCGAGGTAGACTTCCTAAGGGCACGGGAACATAACACTGGGCACCTGAAGGGCTCCTGATAGAAAAGCTACTGAATAATGCCCGAGGTAGACTTCCTAAGGGCGAGGGCACGGGAACATGTCACAAGGGCACGTGAAGAGCTCCTGATAGAAAAGCTACTGAATAATGCCCCAGGTAGACTTCCTAAGGGCGAGGACACGGGAACATAACAAAGGACACCTGAAGGGCTCCTAATAGAAATGCTACTGAATAATGACCGAGGTAGACTTCCTAAGGGCGAGTACACGGGAACATAACACAGGACACCTGAAGGGCTCCTCATAGAAAAGCTACTGAATAATGCCCGAGGTAGACTTCCTAAGGGCGAGGGCACGGGAACATAACACGGGACACCTGAAGGGCTCCTGATAGAGAAGCTTCTGAATAATGCCCAAGGTAACTTCCCAAGGGCGAGGGCACGGGAACATAGCACAGGACACCTGAAGGGCTCCTGATAGAAAAGCTACCGAATAATGCCCGAAGTAGACTTCCTGAGGGCACGGGAACATAACACAGGACACCTGAAGAGCTCCAGATAGAAGTGCTACTGAATAATGCCCGAGGTAGAATTCCTAAGGGCGAGGACACGGGGACATAACACAGTACACCTGAAGAGCTCGTGATAGAAAAGATACTGAATAATGCCCGAGGTGGACTTCCTAAGGGCGAGGGAACGGGAACATAACACAGGACACCTGATGAGCTCCTGATAGAAAAGCTACTGAATAATGCCCGAGGTAGACCTCCAAAGGGTGAGGACACGGGAACATAACACAGGACACCAGAAGGGCTCCTGATAGAAAAGCCACTGAATATTGCCCGAGGTAGACTTCCAAAGGGCAAGGACATGGGAACATAACACAGGACACCTGAAAGGCTCCTGATAGAAAAGCTACTGAATAATGCACGCGGTAGACTTCCTAAGGGCGAGGATACGGAAACTTAACACAGGACACGTGAAGGGCTCCTCATAGAAAAGTTACTCAATAATGCCCGAGGTAGACTTCCTTAGGGCACGGGAATATAACACAGTACACCTGAAGGGCTCCTGATAGAAAAGCTACTGAATAATGCCCGAGGTAGACTTCCTAAGGGCACGAGAACATAACACAGGACAGCTGAAGATCTCCTGATAGACAAGCTACTGAATAATGCCCAAGATAGACTTCCTAAGGGCGAGGGCACGGGAACATAGCACAGGACACCTGAAGGGCTCCTGATAGAAAAGCTACTGAATAATGCCCGAGGTAGACTTCCTAAGGGCATGGGAACATAACACAGTACACCTGAAGGGCTCCTGATAGTAAAGCTACTGAATAATTCCCGATATAGACTTCCTAAGGGTGAGGACACGGGAACATAACACAGGACACCTGAAAGGCTCCTGATAGAAAAGCTACTGAATAATGCACGAGGTAGACTTCCTACAGGCGAGGACACGGAAACATAACACATGACACCTGAAGGGCTCCACATAGAAAAGCTACTCAATAATGCCCGAGGTAGACTTCCTAAGGGCACGGGAACATAACACAGTACACCTGAAGGGCTCCTGATAGAAAAGCTACTGAATAATGCCCGAGATAGACTTCCTAAGGGCGAGGGCACGGGAACATAACACAGGGCACCTGAAGGGCTCCTGATAGAAAAGCTACTGAATAATGCCCGAGGTAGACTTCCTGAGGGCACGAGGACAAAACACAGGACACCTGAAGGGCTCCTGATAGAAAAGCTACTGAATAATGCCCGAGGTAGACTTCCTAAGGGCGAGGAAACGGGAACATAACACAGGACACCTGAAGAGCTCCTGATAGAAAAGCTACTGAATAATGCCCCAGGTAGACTTCCTAAAGGCGAGGACACTGGAACATAACAAAGGACACCTGAAGGGCTCCTGATAGAAAAGCTACTGAATAATGCCCGAGGTAGACTTCCTGAGGGCGAGGGCACGGGAACATAACACAGGACATCTGAAGGGCTCGATGGAAAAGCTACTGAATAATGCCCGAGGTAGACTTCCTAAGGGCGAGGACACGGGAACATAACACAGGACACCTGAAGAGCTTCTGATAGAAAAGCTATGAATAATGCCCGAGGTAGACTTCCTAAGGGCGAGAGCACGGGAAAATAACACAGGACACCTGAAGGGCTCGATAGAAAAGCTACTGAATAATGCCCGAGGTAGACTTCCTAAGGGCGAGGACACGGGAACATAACACAGGACACCTGAATAGCTCCTGATAGGAAAGCTACTGAATAATGCCCGAGGTAGACTTCCTGAGGGCACAGGGACATTACACAGGACACCTGAAGGGCTCCTGATAGAAGAGCTACTGAATAATTCCCGAAGTAGACATCCTAAGGGCACGGGAATATAACACAGGACACCTGAAGGGCTCCTGATAGAAATGCTACTGAATATTGACCGAGGTAGACTTCCTAAGGGCGAGGGCACGGGAACATATCACAGGGCACGTGAAGAGCTCCTGATAGAATAGCTACTGAATAATTCCCCAGGTAGACTTCCTAAGGGCGAGGACACGGGAACATAACAAAGGACACCTGAAGGGCTCCTCATAGAAAAGCTACTGAATAATGCCCGAAGTAGACTTCCTAAGGGCACGGGAACATAACACTGGGCACCTGAAGGGCTCCTGATAGAAAAGATACTGAATAATGCCCGAGGTAGACTTCCTAAGGGCGAGGGCACGGGAACATGTCACAAGGGCACGTGAAGAGCTCCTGATAGAAAAGCTACTGAATAATGCCCCAGGTAGACTTCCTAAGGGCGAGGACACGGGAACATAACAAAGGACACCTGAAGGGCTCCTAATAGAAATGCTACTGAATAATGACCGAGGTAGACTTCCTAAGGGAGCGTACACGGGAACATAACACAGGACACCTGAAGGGCTCCTCATAGAAAAGCAACAGAATAATGCCCGAGGTAGGCTTCCTAAAGGCACGGGAACATAACACAGAACACCTGAAGGGCTCCTGATGGAAAAGCTACTGAATAATGCCCACGGTAGACTTCCTAAGGTCGAGGACACGGGAACATAACACAGGACACCTGAAGAGCTCCTGATAGAAAAGCTACTGAATAATGCCCGAAGTAGACTTCCTGAGGGTACGGGGACATAACACAGGACACCTGAAGGGCTCCTTATATAAAAGCAACTGAATAATGCCCGAGGAAGACTTCCTAAGGACACGGGAACATAACACAGGTCACCTGAAGGGCTCCTGATAGAAAAGCTACTGAATAATGCCCAAGGTAGACTTCCTAAGGGCACGGGAACATAACACAGCACACCAGAAGGGCTCCTGATAGAAAAGCTACTGAATAATGCCCGAGGTAGACTTCCTAAGGGTGAGGACACGGGAACATAACACAGGACACCTGAAAGGCTCCTGATAGAAAACCTACTGAATAATGCACGAGGTAGACTTCCTACGGGCGAGGACACGGAAACATAACACAGGACACCTGAAGGGCTCCTCATAGAAAAGCTACTGAATAATGCCCGAGGTAGACTTCCTAAGGGCACGAGAACAAAACACAGGACAGCTGAAGAGCTCCTGATAGAAAAGCTACTGAATAATGCCCGAGATAGACTTCCCAAGGGAGAGGGCACGGGAACATAACACAGGTCACCTGAAGGGCTCCTGATAGAAAAGCTACTGAATAATGCACGAGGTAGACTTCCTAAGGGCACGGGAACATAACACAGGTCACCTGAAGAGCTCCTGATAGAAAAAGCTACTGAATAATGCCCGAGGTAGACTTCCTAAGGGCGAGGGCACGGGAGCATAACACAGGACTCCTGAAGGGCTACTGATAGAAAAGCTGCTGAATAATGCCCGAGGTAGACTTCCTAAGGGCGAGGGCACGGGAACATAACACAGGGCGCCTGAAGGGCTCCTGATAGAAAAGCTACTGAATAATGCGCGAGGTAGACTTCCTGAGGGCACGGGGACAAAACACAGGACACCTGAAGGGCTCCTGATAGAAAAGCTACTGAATAATGCCGAGGTAGACTTCCTAAGGGCGAGGACACGGGAACATAACACAGGACACCTGATGAGTTCCTGATAGAAAAGCTACTGAATAATGCCCGAGGTAGACTTCCTAAGGGCGAGGGCACGGGAAGATAACACAGGACACCTGAAGGGCTCGATAGAAAAGCTACTGAATAATGCCCGAGGTAGACTTCCTAAGGGCGAGGACACAGGAACAAAACACAGGACACCTGAAGACCACCTGATAGAAAAGCGACTGAATAATGCCGGAGGTAGACTTCCTGAGGGCACAGGGACATAACACAGGACACCTGAAGGGCTCCTGATAGAAAAGCTCCTGAATAATGCCCAAATAGACTTCCTAAGGGTACGGGAACATAACACAGGGCACCTGAAGGCTCCTGATAGAAAAGCTACTGAATAATGCCCGAGGTAGACTTGCTAAGGGCGAGGGCACGGGAACATATCACAGGGCACGTGAAGAGCTCCTGATAGAAAAGCTACTGAATAATGCCCCAGGTAGACTTCCTAAGGGCGAGGACACGGGAACATAACAAAGGACACCTGAAGGGCTCCTAATGGAAATGCTACTGAATAATTCCCAAGTAGACTTCCTAAGGGTACGAGAACATAACACAGGACATCTGAAGGGCTCCTGATAGAAAAGCTACTGAATAATGCCCGAGGTAGACTTCCTAAGCGCGAGGACACGGGAACATAACAAAGGACACCTGAAGGGCTCCTGATAGAAAAGCGACTGAATAATGCCCGAGGTAGACTTCCTAAGGGCGAGGGCACGGGAACATATCACAGGGCACCTGAAGGGCTCCTCATAGAAAAGCTACTGAATAATGCCCGAGGTAGACTTCCTAAGGGCACGGGAACATAACACAGGGCACCTGAAGGCTCCTGATAGAAAAGCTACTGAATAATGCCCGAGGTAGACTTCCTAAGGGCGAGGGCACGGGAACATATCACAGGGCACGTGAAGAGGTCCTGATAGAAAAACTACTGAATAATGCCCGAGGTAAACTTCCTAAGGGCGAGGACACGGGAACATAACACAGGACACCTGAAGGGCTCCTCATAGAAAAGCTACTGAATAATGCCCGAGGTAGACTTCCTAATGGCACGGGAACATAACACAGGGCACATGAAGGGCTCCTGATAGAAAAGCTACTGAATAATGCCCGAGGTAGACTTCCTAAGGGCGAGGGCACGGGAACATATCACAGGGCACGTGAAGAGCTCCTGATAGAAAAGCTGCTGAATAATGCCCCAGGTAGACTTCCTAAGGGCGAGGGCACGGGAACATAACAAAGGACACCTGAAGGGCTCCTAATAGAAATGCTACTGAATAATGCACGAGGTAGACTTCCTAAGGGCGAGTACACGGGAACATAACACAGGACTCCTGAAGGGCTCCTCATAAAAAAGCTACTGAATAATGCCCGAGGTAGACTTCCTAAGGGCGAGGGCACGGGAACATAACACAGGACACCTGAAGGGCTCTTGATAGAAAAGCTACTGAATAATGCCCGAGGTAGACTTCCTAAGGGCGAGGACACGGGAACATAACACAGGACACCTAAAGAGCTCCTGATAGAAAAGCTACTGAATAATGCCCGAGGTAGACTTCCTGAGGGCACGGGGACATAACACAAGACACCTGAAGGGCTCCTGATATAAAAGCAACTGAATAATGCCCGAGGTAGACTTCCTAAGGGCACGGGAACATAACACAGAACACCTGAAGGGCTCCTGATAGAAAAGCTACTGAATAATGCCCAAGGTAGACTTCCTAAGGTCGAGGACACGGGAACATAACACAGGACACCTGAAGGGCTCCTCATAGAAAAGCTACTGAATAATGCCCGAGGTAGACTTCCTAAGGGCGAGTACACGGGAACATAACACAGGACACCTGAAGGGCTCCTCATAGAAAAGCTACTGAATAATGCCCGAGGTAGACTTCCTAAGGGCACGGGAACATAACACTGGGCACCTGAAGGGCTCCTGATAGAAAAGCTACTGAATAATGCCCGAGGTAGACTTCCTAAGGGCGAGGGCACGGGAACATGTCACAAGGGCACGTGAAGAGCTCCTGATAGAAAAGCTACTGAATAATGCCCCAGGTAGACTTCCTAAGGGCGAGGACACGGGAACATAACAAAGGACACCTGAAGGGCTCCTAATAGAAATGCTACTGAATAATGACCGAGGTAGACTTCCTAAGGGCGAGTACACGGGAACATAACACAGGACACCTGAAGGGCTCCTCATAGAAAAGCTACTGAATAATGCCCGAGGTAGACTTCCTAAGGGCGAGGGCACGGGAACATAACACGGGACACCTGAAGGGCTCCTGATAGAGAAGCTTCTGAATAATGCCCAAGGTAACTTCCCAAGGGCGAGGGCACGGGAACATAGCACAGGACACCTGAAGGGCTCCTGATAGAAAAGCTACCGAATAATGCCCGAAGTAGACTTCCTGAGGGCACGGGAACATAACACAGGACACCTGAAGAGCTCCAGATAGAAGTGCTACTGAATAATGCCCGAGGTAGAATTCCTAAGGGCGAGGACACGGGGACATAACACAGTACACCTGAAGAGCTCGTGATAGAAAAGATACTGAATAATGCCCGAGGTGGACTTCCTAAGGGCGAGGGAACGGGAACATAACACAGGACACCTGATGAGCTCCTGATAGAAAAGCTACTGAATAATGCCCGAGGTAGACCTCCAAAGGGTGAGGACACGGGAACATAACACAGGACACCAGAAGGGCTCCTGATAGAAAAGCCACTGAATATTGCCCGAGGTAGACTTCCAAAGGGCAAGGACATGGGAACATAACACAGGACACCTGAAAGGCTCCTGATAGAAAAACTACTGAATAATGCACGCGGTAGACTTCCTAAGGGCGAGGATACGGAAACTTAACACAGGACACGTGAAGGGCTCCTCATAGAAAAGTTACTCAATAATGCCCGAGGTAGACTTCCTTAGGGCACGGGAATATAACACAGTACACCTGAAGGGCTCCTTATAGAAAAGCTACTGAATAATGCCCGAGGTAGACTTCCTAAGGGCACGAGAACATAACACAGGACAGCTGAAGATCTCCTGATAGACAAGCTACTGAATAATGCCCAAGATAGACTTCCTAAGGGCGAGGGCACGGGAACATAGCACAGGACACCTGAAGGGCTCCTGATAGAAAAGCTACTGAATAATGCCCGAGGTAGACTTCCTAAGGGCATGGGAACATAACACAGTACACCTGAAGGGCTCCTGATAGTAAAGCTACTGAATAATTCCCGATATAGACTTCCTAAGGGTGAGGACACGGGAACATAACACAGGACACCTGAAAGGCTCCTGATAGAAAAGCTACTGAATAATGCACGAGGTAGACTTCCTACAGGCGAGGACACGGAAACATAACACATGACACCTGAAGGGCTCCACATAGAAAAGCTACTCAATAATGCCCGAGGTAGACTTCCTAAGGGCACGGGAACATAACACAGTACACCTGAAGGGCTCCTGATAGAAAAGCTACTGAATAATGCCCGAGATAGACTTCCTAAGGGCGAGGGCACGGGAACATAACACAGGGCACCTGAAGGGCTCCTGATAGAAAAGCTACTGAATAATGCCCGAGGTAGACTTCCTGAGGGCACGAGGACAAAACACAGGACACCTGAAGGGCTCCTGATAGAAAAGCTACTGAATAATGCCCGAGGTAGACTTCCTAAGGGCGAGGAAACGGGAACATAACACAGGACACCTGAAGAGCTCCTGATAGAAAAGCTACTGAATAATGCCCCAGGTAGACTTCCTAAAGGCGAGGACACTGGAACATAACAAAGGACACCTGAAGGGCTCCTGATAGAAAAGCTACTGAATAATGCCCGAGGTAGACTTCCTAAGGGCGAGGGCACGGGAACATAACACAGGACATCTGAAGGGCTCGATGGAAAAGCTACTGAATAATGCCCGAGGTAGACTTCCTAAGGGCGAGGACACGGGAACATAACACAGGACACCTGAAGAGCTTCTGATAGAAAAGCTATGAATAATGCCCGAGGTAGACTTCCTAAGGGCGAGAGCACGGGAAAATAACACAGGACACCTGAAGGGCTCGATAGAAAAGCTACTGAATAATGCCCGAGGTAGACTTCCTAAGGGCGAGGACACGGGAACATAACACAGGACACCTGAATAGCTCCTGATAGGAAAGCTACTGAATAATGCCCGAGGTAGACTTCCTGAGGGCACAGGGACATTACACAGGACACCTGAAGGGCTCCTGATAGAAGAGCTACTGAATAATTCCCGAAGTAGACATCCTAAGGGCACGGGAATATAACACAGGACACCTGAAGGGCTCCTGATAGAAATGCTACTGAATATTGACCGAGGTAGACTTCCTAAGGGCGAGGGCACGGGAACATATCACAGGGCACGTGAAGAGCTCCTGATAGAATAGCTACTGAATAATTCCCCAGGTAGACTTCCTAAGGGCGAGGACACGGGAACATAACAAAGGACACCTGAAGGATCCTGATAGAAAAGCTACTGAATAATGCCCGAGGTAGACTTCCTAAGGGCGAGTACACGGGAACATAACACAGGACACCTGAAGAGCTTCTGATAGAAAAGCTATGAATAATGCCCGAGGTAGACTTCCTAAGGGCGAGAGCACGGGAAAATAACACAGGACACCTGAAGGGCTCGATGGAAAAGCTACTGAATAATGCCCGAGGTAGACTTCCTAAGGGCGAGGACACGGGAACATAACACAGGACACCTGAATAGCTCCTGATAGGAAAGCTACTGAATAATGCCCGAGGTAGACTTCCTGAGGGCACAGGGACATAACACAGGACACCTGAAGGGCTCCTGATAGAAGAGCTACTGAATAATTCCCGAAGTAGACATCCTATGGGCACGGGAATATAACACAGGACACCTGTAGGGCTCCTGATAGAAAAGCTACTGAATATTGCCCGAGGTAGACTTCCTAAGGGCGAGGGCACGGGAACATATCACAGGGCACGTGAAGAGCTCCTGATAGAATAGCTACTGAATAATTCCCCAGGTAGACTTCCTAAGGGCGAGGACACGGGAACATAACAAAGGACACCTGAAGGGCTCCTCATAGAAAAGCTACTGAATAATGCCCGAAGTAGACTTCCTAAGGGCACGGGAACATAACACTGGGCACCTGAAGGGCTCCTGATAGAAAAGATACTGAATAATGCCCGAGGTAGACTTCCTAAGGGCGAGGGCACGGGAACATGTCACAAGGGCACGTGAAGAGCTCCTGATAGAAAAGCTACTGAATAATGCCCCAGGTAGACTTCCTAAGGGCGAGGACACGGGAACATAACAAAGGACACCTGAAGGGCTCCTAATAGAAATGCTACTGAATAATGACCGAGGTAGACTTCCTAAGGGAGCGTACACGGGAACATAACACAGGACACCTGAAGGGCTCCTCATAGAAAAGCAACAGAATAATGCCCGAGGTAGGCTTCCTAAAGGCACGGGAACATAACACAGAACACCTGAAGGGCTCCTGATGGAAAAGCTACTGAATAATGCCCACGGTAGACTTCCTAAGGTCGAGGACACGGGAACATAACACAGGACACCTGAAGAGCTCCTGATAGAAAAGCTACTGAATAATGCCCGAGGTAGACTTCCTAAGGGCGAGGGCACGGGAACATAACACAGGACACCTGAAGAGCTCCTGATAGAAAAGCTACTGAATAATGCCCGAAGTAGACTTCCTGAGGGTACGGGGACATAACACAGGACACCTGAAGGGCTCCTTATATAAAAGCAACTGAATAATGCCCGAGGAAGACTTCCTAAGGACACGGGAACATAACACAGGTCACCTGAAGGGCTCCTGATAGAAAAGCTACTGAATAATGCCCAAGGTAGACTTCCTAAGGGCACGGGAACATAACACAGCACACCAGAAGGGCTCCTGATAGAAAAGCTACTGAATAATGCCCGAGGTAGACTTCCTAAGGGTGAGGACACGGGAACATAACACAGGACACCTGAAAGGCTCCTGATAGAAAACCTACTGAATAATGCACGAGGTAGACTTCCTACGGGCGAGGACACGGAAACATAACACAGGACACCTGAAGGGCTCCTCATAGAAAAGCTACTGAATAATGCCCGAGGTAGACTTCCTAAGGGCACGAGAACAAAACACAGGACAGCTGAAGAGCTCCTGATAGAAAAGCTACTGAATAATGCCCACGGTAGACTTCCTAAGGTCGAGGACACGGGAGCATAACACAGGACTCCTGAAGGGCTACTGATAGAAAAGCTGCTGAATAATGCCCGAGGTAGACTTCCTAAGGGCGAGGGCACGGGAACATAACACAGGGCACCTGAAGGGCTCCTGATAGAAAAGCTACTGAATAATGCGCGAGGTAGACTTCCTGAGGGCACGGGGACAAAACACAGGACACCTGAAGGGCTCCTGATAGAAAAGCTACTGAATAATGCCGAGGTAGACTTCCTAAGGGCGAGGACACGGGAACATAACACAGGACACCTGATGAGTTCCTGATAGAAAAGCTACTGAATAATGCCCGAGGTAGACTTCCTAAGGGCGAGGGCACGGGAAGATAACACAGGACACCTGAAGGGCTCGATAGAAAAGCTACTGAATAATGCCCGAGGTAGACTTCCTAAGGGCGAGGACACAGGAACAAAACACAGGACACCTGAAGACCACCTGATAGAAAAGCGACTGAATAATGCCGGAGGTAGACTTCCTGAGGGCACAGGGACATAACACAGGACACCTGAAGGGCTCCTGATAGAAAAGCTCCTGAATAATGCCCAAATAGACTTCCTAAGGGTACGGGAACATAACACAGGGCACCTGAAGGCTCCTGATAGAAAAGCTACTGAATAATGCCCGAGGTAGACTTGCTAAGGGCGAGGGCACGGGAACATATCACAGGGCACGTGAAGAGCTCCTGATAGAAAAGCTACTGAATAATGCCCCAGGTAGACTTCCTAAGGGCGAGGACACGGGAACATAACAAAGGACACCTGAAGGGCTCCTAATGGAAATGCTACTGAATAATTCCCAAGTAGACTTCCTAAGGGTACGAGAACATAACACAGGACATCTGAAGGGCTCCTGATAGAAAAGCTACTGAATAATGCCCGAGGTAGACTTCCTAAGCGCGAGGACACGGGAACATAACAAAGGACACCTGAAGGGCTCCTGATAGAAAAGCGACTGAATAATGCCCGAGGTAGACTTCCTAAGGGCGAGGGCACGGGAACATATCACAGGGCACCTGAAGGGCTCCTCATAGAAAAGCTACTGAATAATGCCCGAGGTAGACTTCCTAAGGGCACGGGAACATAACACAGGGCACCTGAAGGCTCCTGATAGAAAAGCTACTGAATAATGCCCGAGGTAGACTTCCTAAGGGCGAGGGCACGGGAACATATCACAGGGCACGTGAAGAGGTCCTGATAGAAAAACTACTGAATAATGCCCGAGGTAAACTTCCTAAGGGCGAGGACACGGGAACATAACACAGGACACCTGAAGGGCTCCTCATAGAAAAGCTACTGAATAATGCCCGAGGTAGACTTCCTAAGGGCACGGGAACATAACACAGGGCACATGAAGGGCTCCTGATAGAAAAGCTACTGAATAATGCCCGAGGTAGACTTCCTAAGGGCGAGGGCACGGGAACATATCACAGGGCACGTGAAGAGCTCCTGATAGAAAAGCTGCTGAATAATGCCCCAGGTAGACTTCCTAAGGGCGAGGGCACGGGAACATAACAAAGGACACCTGAAGGGCTCCTAATAGAAATGCTACTGAATAATGCACGAGGTAGACTTCCTAAGGGCGAGTACACGGGAACATAACACAGGACTCCTGAAGGGCTCCTCATAAAAAAGCTACTGAATAATGCCCGAGGTAGACTTCCTAAGGGCGAGGGCACGGGAACATAACACAGGACACCTGAAGGGCTCTTGATAGAAAAGCTACTGAATAATGCCCGAGGTAGACTTCCTAAGGGCGAGGACACGGGAACATAACACAGGACACCTAAAGAGCTCCTGATAGAAAAGCTACTGAATAATGCCCGAGGTAGACTTCCTGAGGGCACGGGGACATAACACAAGACACCTGAAGGGCTCCTGATATAAAAGCAACTGAATAATGCCCGAGGTAGACTTCCTAAGGGCACGGGAACATAACACAGAACACCTGAAGGGCTCCTGATAGAAAAGCTACTGAATAATGCCCAAGGTAGACTTCCTAAGGTCGAGGACACGGGAACATAACACAGGACACCTGAAGGGCTCCTCATAGAAAAGCTACTGAATAATGCCCGAGGTAGACTTCCTAAGGGCGAGTACACGGGAACATAACACAGGACACCTGAAGGGCTCCTCATAGAAAAGCTACTGAATAATGCCCGAGGTAGACTTCCTAAGGGCACGGGAACATAACACTGGGCACCTGAAGGGCTCCTGATAGAAAAGCTACTGAATAATGCCCGAGGTAGACTTCCTAAGGGCGAGGGCACGGGAACATGTCACAAGGGCACGTGAAGAGCTCCTGATAGAAAAGCTACTGAATAATGCCCCAGGTAGACTTCCTAAGGGCGAGGACACGGGAACATAACAAAGGACACCTGAAGGGCTCCTAATAGAAATGCTACTGAATAATGACCGAGGTAGACTTCCTAAGGGCGAGTACACGGGAACATAACACAGGACACCTGAAGGGCTCCTCATAGAAAAGCTACTGAATAATGCCCGAGGTAGACTTCCTAAGGGCGAGGGCACGGGAACATAACACAGGACACCTGAAGGGCTCCTGATAGAGAAGCTACTGAATAATGCCCGAGGTAACTTCCCAAGGGCGAGGGCACGGGAACATAGCACAGGACACCTGAAGGACTCCTAATAGAAAAGCTACTGAATAATGCCCGAGGTAGACTTCCTAAGGGCACGGGAACATATAACAGGTCACCTCAAGGGCTCCTGATAGAAAAGCAACTGAATAATGCCCGAGGTAGGCTTCCTAAAGGCACGGGAACATAACACAGAACACCTGAAGGGCTCCTGATAGAAAAGCTACTGAATAATGCCCGAGGTAGACTTCCTAAGGGCGAGGACACGGGAACATAACACAGGACACCTGAATAGCTCCTGATAGGAAAGCTACTGAATAATGCCCGAGGTAGACTTCCTGAGGGCACTGGGACATAACTCAGGACACCTGAAGGGCTCCTGATAGAAGAGCTACTGAATAATGCCCGAAGTAGACATCCTAAGGGCACGGGAACATAACACAGGACACCTGAAGGGCTCCTGATAGAAAAGCTACTGAATATTGCCCGAGGTAGACTTCCTAAGGGCGAGGGCACGGGAACATATCACAGGGCACGTGAAGAGCTCCTGATAGAATAGCTACTGAATAATGCCCCAGGTAGACTTCCTAAGGGCGAGGACACGGGAACATAACAAAGGACACCTGAAGGGCTCCTGAAAGAAAAGCTACTGAATAATGCCCGAGGTAGACTTCCTAAGGGCGAGTACACGGGAACATAACACAGGACACCTGAAGGGCTCCTCATAGAAAAGCTACTGAATAATGCCCGAGGTAGACTTCCTAAGGGCACGGGAACATAACACTGGGCACCTGAAGGGCTCCCGATAGAAAAGATCCTGAATAATGCCCGAGGTAGACTTCCTAAGGGCGAGGGCACGGGAACATATCACAAGGGCACGTGAAGAGCTCCTGATAGAAAAGCTACTGAATAATGCCCCAGGTAGACTTCCTAAGGGCGAGGACACGGGAAAATAACAAAGGACACCTGAAGGGCTCCTAATAGAAATGCTACTGAATAATGACCGAGGTAGACTTCCTAAGGGCGAGTACACGGGAACATAACACAGGACACCTGAAGGGCTCCTCATAGAAAAGCTACTGAATAATGCCCGAGGTAGACTTCCTAAGGGCGAGGGCACGGGAACATAACACAGGACACCTGAAGGGCTCCTGATAGAGAAGCAACTGAATAATGCCCGAGGTAACTTCCCAAGGGCGAGGGCACGGGAATATAGCACAGGACACCTGAAGGGCTCCTGATAGAAAAGCTACTGAATAATGCCCGAGGTAGACTTCCTAAGGGCACGGGAACATAACACAGGACACCTGAAGGGCTCCTGATAGAAAAGCTACTGAATAATGCCCAAGATAGACTTCCTAAGGGCGAGGGCACGGGAACATAGCACAGGACACCTGAAGGGCTCCTGATAGAAAAGCTACTGAATAATGCCCGAGGCAGACTTCCTAAGGGCACGGCAACATAACACAGGTTACCTGAAGGGCTCCTGATAGAAAAGCTACTGAATAATGCCCAAGGTAGACTTCCTAAGGGCACGGGAACATAACACAGTGCACCTGAAGGGCTCCTGATAGAACAGCTACTGAATAATTCCCGAGGTAGACTTCCTAAGGGTGAGGACTCGGGAACATAACACAGGACACCTGAAAGGCTCCTGATAGAAAAGCTACTGAATAATGCACGAGGTAGACTTCCTACTGGCGAGGACACGGAAACATAACACAGGACACCTGAAGGGCTCCTCATAGAAAAGCTACTCAATAATGCCCGAGGTAGACTTCCTAAGGGCACGGGAACATAACACAGTACACCTGAAGGGCTCCTGATAGAAAAGCTACTGAATAATGCCCGAGGTAGACTTCCTAAGGGCACAGGAACATAACACAGGTCACCTCAAGGGCTCCTGATAGAAAAGCAACTGAATAATGCCCAAGGTAGACTTCCTATGGACACGGGAACATAACACAGGACACCTGAAGGGCTCCTGATAGAAAAGCTACTGAATAATGCCCGAGGTAGACTTCCTAAGGGCGCGGACACGGGAACATAACACAGGACACCTGAAGAGCTCCTGATAGAAAAGCTACTGAATAATGCCCCAGGTAGACTTCCTAAGGGCGAGGACACGGGAACATAACAAAGGACACCTGTAGGGCTCCTGATAGAAAAGCTACTGAATATTGCTCGAGGTAGACTTCCTAAGGGCGAGGGCACGGGAATATATCACAGGGCACGTGAAGAGCTTCTGATAGAAAAGCTATGAATAATGCCCGAGGTAGACTTCATAAGGGCGAGAGCACGGGAACATAACACAGGACACCTGAAGGGCTCGATAGAAAAGCTACTGAATAATGCCCGAGGTAGAATTCCTAAGGGCGAGGACACGGGAACATAACACAGGACACCTGAATAACTCCTGATAGGAAAGTTACTGAATAATGCCCGAGGTAGACTTCCTAAGGGCGAGGACACGGGAACATAACACAGGACACCTGAAGACCTCCTGATAGAAAAGCTACTGAATAATGACCCAGGTAGACTTCCTAAGGGCGAGGACACGGGAACATAACAAAGGACACCTGAAGGGCTCCTCATAGAAAAGCTACTCAATATGCCCGAGGTAGACTTCCTAAGGGCACGGGAACATAACACACTACACCTGAAGGGCTCCTGATAGAAAGGCTACTGAATAATGCCCGAGGTAGACTTCCTAAGGGCACGAGAACATAACACAGGACAGCTGAAGAGCTCCTGATAGAAAAGCTACTGAATAATGCCCGAGATAGACTTCCCAAGGGCGAGGGCACGGGAACATAGCACAGGACACCTGAAGGGCTCCTGATAGAAAAGCTACTGAATAATGCCCGAGGTATACTTCCTAAGGGCACGGGAACATAACACAGGTCACCTCAAAGGCTCTTGATAGAAAAGCAACTGAATAATGCCCAAGGTAGACTTACTATGGGCACGGGAACATAACACAGGACACCTGAAGGGCTCCTGATAGAAAAGCTACTGAATAATGCCCGAGGTAGACTTCCTAAGGGCGAGGGCACAGGAACATAACACAAGGCACCTGAAGGGCTCCTGATAGAAAAGCTACTGAATAATGCCCGAGGTAGACTTCCTGAGGGCACGGGGACAATACACAGGACACCTGAAGGGCTCCTGATAGAAAAGCAACTGAATAATGCCCGAGGTAGACTTCCTAAGGGCGAGGACACGGGAGCATAACACAGGACACCTGAAGAGCTCCTTATAGAAAAGCTACTGAATAATGCCCCAGGTAGACTTCCTAAGGGCGAGGACACGGGAACATAACAAAGGACACCTGAAGGGCTCCTGATAGAAAAGCTACTGAATATTGCCCGAGGTAGACTTCCTAAGGGCGAGGGCACGGGAACATATCACAGGGCACGTGAAGAGCTTCTGATAGAAAAGCTATGAATAATGCCCGAGGTAGACTTCCTAAGGGCGAGAGCACGGGAACATAACACAGGACGCCTGAAGGGCTCGATAGAAAAGCTACTGAATAATGCCCGAGGTAGACTTCCTAAGGGCGAGGACACGGGAACATAACACAGGACACCTGAATAGCTCCTGATAGGAAAGCTACTGAATAATGCCCGAGGTAGACTTCCTGAGGGCACAGGGACATAACACAGGACACCAGAAGGGCTCCTGATAGAAGAGCTACTGAATAATGCCCGAAGTAGACATCCTAAGGGCACGAGAACATAGCACAAGACACCTGAAGGGCTCCTGATAGAAAAGCTACTGAATATTGCCCGAGGTAGACTTCCTAAGGGCGAGGGCACGGGAACATATCACAGGGCACGTGAAGAGCTCCTGATAGAATAGCTACTGAATAATTCCCCATGTAGAATTCCTAAGGGCGAGGACACGGGAACATAACAAAGGACACCTGAAGGGCTCCAGATAGAAAAGCTACTGAATAATGCCCGAGGTAGACTTCCTAAGGGCGAGTTCACGGGAACATAACACAGGACACCTGAAGGGCTCCACATAGAAAAGCTACTGAATAATGCCCGAGGTAGACTTCCTAAGGGCACGGCAACATAACACTGGGCACCTGAAGGGCTCCTGATAGAAAAGCTACTGAATAATGCCCGAGGTAGAATTCCTAAGGGCGAGGGCACGGGAACATGTCACAAGGGCACGTAAAGAGCTCCTGATAGAAAAGCTACTGAATAATGCCCGAGGTAGACTTCCTAAGGGCACAGGAACATAACACAGGTCACCTCAAGGGCTCCTGATAGAAAAGCAACTGAATAATGCCCAAGGTAGACTTCCTATGGACACGGGAACATAACACAGGACACCTGAAGGGCTCCTGATAGAAAAGCTACTGAATAATGCCCGAGGTAGACTTCCTAAGGGCGCGGACACGGGAACATAACACAGGACACCTGAAGAGCTCCTGATAGAAAAGCTACTGAATAATGCCCCAGGTAGACTTCCTAAGGGCGAGGACACGGGAACATAACAAAGGACACCTGAAGGGCTCCTGATAGAAAAGCTACTGAATATTGCTCGAGGTAGACTTCCTAAGGGCGAGGGCACGGGAATATATCACAGGGCACGTGAAGAGCTTCTGATAGAAAAGCTATGAATAATGCCCGAGGTAGACTTCATAAGGGCGAGAGCACGGGAACATAACACAGGACACCTGAAGGGCTCGATAGAAAAGCTACTGAATAATGCCCGAGGTAGAATTCCTAAGGGCGAGGACACGGGAACATAACACAGGACACCTGAATAACTCCTGATAGGAAAGTTACTGAATAATGCCCGAGGTAGACTTCCTAAGGGCGAGGACACGGGAACATAACACAGGACACCTGAAGACCTCCTGATAGAAAAGCTACTGAATAATGACCCAGGTAGACTTCCTAAGGGCGAGGACACGGGAACATAACAAAGGACACCTGAAGGGCTCCTCATAGAAAAGCTACTCAATATGCCCGAGGTAGACTTCCTAAGGGCACGGGAACATAACACACTACACCTGAAGGGCTCCTGATAGAAAGGCTACTGAATAATGCCCGAGGTAGACTTCCTAAGGGCACGAGAACATAACACAGGACAGCTGAAGAGCTCCTGATAGAAAAGCTACTGAATAATGCCCGAGATAGACTTCCCAAGGGAGAGGGCACGGGAACATAGCACAGGACACCTGAAGGGCTCCTGATAGAAAAGCTACTGAATAATGCCCGAGGTATACTTCCTAAGGGCACGGGAACATAACACAGGTCACCTCAAAGGCTCTTGATAGAAAAGCAACTGAATAATGCCCAAGGTAGACTTACTATGGGCACGGGAACATAACACAGGACACCTGAAGGGCTCCTGATAGAAAAGCTACTGAATAATGCCCGAGGTAGACTTCCTAAGGGCGAGGGCACAGGAACATAACACAAGGCACCTGAAGGGCTCCTGATAGAAAAGCTACTGAATAATGCCCGAGGTAGACTTCCTGAGGGCACGGGGACAATACACAGGACACCTGAAGGGCTCCTGATAGAAAAGCAACTGAATAATGCCCGAGGTAGACTTCCTAAGGGCGAGGACACGGGAGCATAACACAGGACACCTGAAGAGCTCCTTATAGAAAAGCTACTGAATAATGCCCCAGGTAGACTTCCTAAGGGCGAGGACACGGGAACATAACAAAGGACACCTGAAGGGCTCCTGATAGAAAAGCTACTGAATATTGCCCGAGGTAGACTTCCTAAGGGCGAGGGCACGGGAACATATCACAGGGCACGTGAAGAGCTTCTGATAGAAAAGCTATGAATAATGCCCGAGGTAGACTTCCTAAGGGCGAGAGCACGGGAACATAACACAGGACGCCTGAAGGGCTCGATAGAAAAGCTACTGAATAATGCCCGAGGTAGACTTCCTAAGGGCGAGGACACGGGAACATAACACAGGACACCTGAATAGCTCCTGATAGGAAAGCTACTGAATAATGCCCGAGGTAGACTTCCTGAGGGCACAGGGACATAACACAGGACACCTGAAGGGCTCCTGATAGAAGAGCTACTGAATAATGCCCGAAGTAGACATCCTAAGGGCACGAGAACATAGCACAAGACACCTGAAGGGCTCCTGATAGAAAAGCTACTGAATATTGCCCGAGGTAGACTTCCTAAGGGCGAGGGCACGGGAACATATCACAGGGCACGTGAAGAGCTCCTGATAGAATAGCTACTGAATAATTCCCCATGTAGAATTCCTAAGGGCGAGGACACGGGAACATAACAAAGGACACCTGAAGGGCTCCAGATAGAAAAGCTACTGAATAATGCCCGAGGTAGACTTCCTAAGGGCGAGTTCACGGGAACATAACACAGGACACCTGAAGGGCTCCACATAGAAAAGCTACTGAATAATGCCCGAGGTAGACTTCCTAAGGGCACGGCAACATAACACTGGGCACCTGAAGGGCTCCTGATATAAAAGCTACTGAATAATGCCCGAGGTAGAATTCCTAAGGGCGAGGGCACGGGAACATGTCACAAGGGCACGTAAAGAGCTCCTGATAGAAAAGCTACTGAATAATGCCCCAGGTAGACTTCCTAAGGGCGAGAACACGGGAACATAACAAAGGACACCTGAAGGGCTCCTAATATAAATGCTACTGAATAATGACCGCGGTAGACTTCCTAAGGGCGAGTACACGGGAACATAACACAGGACACCTGAAGGGCTCCTCATAGAAAAGCTACTGAATAATGCCCGAGGTAGACATCCTAAGGGCGAGGGCACGGGAACATAACACAGGACACCCGAAGGGCTCCTGATAGAGAAGCTACTGAATAATGCCAGAGGTAACTTCCCAAGGGCGAGGGCACGGGAACATAGCACAGGACACCTGAAGAGCTCCTGATAGAAAAGCTACTGAATAATGCCCGAGGTAGACTTCCTAAGGGCACGGGAACATAACACAGGTCACCTCAAGGGCTCCTGATAGAAAAGCAACTGAATAATGCCCGAGGTAGGCTTCCTAAAGGCACGGGAACATAATACAGAACACCTGAAGGGCTCCTGATAGAAAAGCTACTGAATAATGCCCAAGGTAGGCTTCCTAAGGTCGAGGACACGGGAACTTAACACAGGACACCTGATGAGCTCCTGATAGAAAAGCTACATAATAATGCCCGAGGTAGACTTCCTAAGGGCGAGGACACGGGAACATAACACAGGACACCTGAAGAACTCCTGATAGAAAAGCTACTGAATAATGCCCGAAGTAGACTTCCTGAGTGCACGGGGATATAACACAGGACACCTGAAGGGCTCCTGATATAAAAGCAACAGAATAATGCCCGAGGAAGACTTCCTAAGGACACGGGAACATAACACAGGTCTCCTGAAGGGCTCCTGATAGAAAAGCTACTGATTAATGCCCGAGGTAGACTTCCTAAGGGCGAGGGCACGGGAACATATCACAAGAGCACGTGAAGAGCTCCTGATAGAAAAGCTACTGAATATTGCCCCAGGTAGACTTCCTAAGGGCGAGGACACGGGAACATAACAAAGGACACCTGAAGGGCTCCTAATAGAAATGCTACTGAATAATGACCGAGGTAGACTTCCTAAGGGCGAGTACACGGGAACATAACACAGGACACCTGAAGGACTCCTCATAGAAAAGCTACTGAATAATGCCCGAGGTAGACTTCCTAAGGGCGAGGGCACGGGAACATAACACGGGACACCTGAAGGGCTCCTGATAGTGAAGCTACTGAATAATGCCCGAGGTAACTTCCCAAGGGCGAGGGCACGGGAACATAGCACAGGACACCTGAAGGGCTCCTGATAGAAAAGCTACTGAATAATGCCCGAGGTAGACTTCCTAAGGGCACGGGAACATTACACAGGACACCTGAAGGGCTCCTGATAGAAGAGCTACTGAATAATGCCCGAGGTAGACTTCCTAAGAGCGAGGACACGAGGACATAACACAGTACACCTGAAGAGCTCATGGTAGAAAAGATACTGAATAATGCCCGAGGTGGACTTCCTAAGGGCGAGGGAACGGGAACATAACACAGGACACCTGATGAGCTCCTGATAGAAAAGCTACTGAATAATGCCAGACGTAGACTTCCTAAGGGTGAGGACACGGGAACATAACACAGGACACCAGAAGGGCTCCTGATAGAAAAGCTAATGAATATTGCCCGAGGTAGACTTCCTAAGGGCGAGGACATGGGAACATAACACAGGACACCTGAAAGGCTCCTGATAGAAAAGCTACTGATAATGCACAAGGTAGACTTCCTAAGGGCGAGGACACGGAAACTTAACACAGGAAACGTGAAGGGCTCCTCATAGAAAAGTTACTCAATAATGCCCGAGGTAGACTTCCTAAGGGCACGGGAACATAACACAGTACACCTGAAGGGCTCCTGATAGAAAAGCTACTGAATATTGCCCGAGGTAGACTTCCTTAGGGCGAGGGCACGGGAACATATCACAGGGCACGTGAAGAGCTCCTGATAGAATAGCTACTGAATAATTCCCCAGGAAGACTTCCTAAGGGCGAGGACACGGGAACATAACAAAGGACACCTGAAGGGCTCCTGATAGAAAAGCTACTGAATAATGCCCGAGGTAGACTTCCTAAGGGAGAGTACACGGGAACATAACACAGGACACCTGAAGGGCTCCTCATAGAAAAGCTACTGAATAATGCCCGAGGTAGACTTCCTAAGGGCACGGGAACATAACACTGGGCACCTGAAGGGCTCCTGATAGAAAAGCTACTGAATAATGCCCGAGGTAGACTTCCTAAGGGCGAGGGCACGGGAACATGTCACAAGGGCACGTGAAGAGCTCCTGATAGAAAAGCTACTGAATAATGCCGCAGGTAGACTTCCTAAGGGCGAGGACACGGGAACATAACAAAGGACACCTGAAGGGCTCCTAATAGAAATGCTACTGAATAATGACCGAGGTAGTATACCTAAGGGCGAGTACACGGGAAGATAACACAGGACACCTGAAGGGCTCCTCATAGAAAAGCTACTGAATAATGCCCGAGGTAGACTTCCTAAGGGCGAGGGCACGGGAACATAACACAGGACACCTGAAGGGCTCCTGATAGAAAAGCTACTGAATAATGCCCGAGGTAGACTTCCTAAGGGCACAGGAACATAACACAGGTCACCTCAAGGGCTCCTCATAGAAAAGCAACTGAATAATGCCCGAGGTAGGCTTCCTAAAGGCACGGGAACATAACAGAGGACACCTGAAGGGCTCGTGATAGAAAAGAGACTGAATAATGCCCAAGGTAGACTTCCTAAGGTCGAGGACACGGGAACATAACACAGGACACCTGAAGAGCTCCTGATAGAAAAGCTACATAATAATGCCCGAGGTAGACTTCCTAAGGGCGAGGGCACGGGAACATAACACAGGACACCTGAAGAGCTCCTGATAGAAAAGCTACTGAATAATGCCCGAAGTAGACTTCCTGAGGGCACGGGGACATAACACAGGACACCTGAAGGGCTCCTGATATAAAAGCAACTGAATAATGCCCGAGGAAGACTTCCTATGGACACGGGAACATAACACAGGTCACCTGAAGGGCTCCTGATAGAAAAGCTACTGAATAATGCCCGAGGTAGACTTCCTAAGGGCGAGGGCACGGGAACATATCACAAGGGCACGTGAAGAGCTCCTGATAGAAAAGCTACTGAATATTGCCCCAGGTAGACTTCCTAAGGGCGAGGACACGGGAACATAACAAAGGACACCTGAAGGGCTCCTAATAGAAATGCTACTGAATAATGACCGAGGTAGACTTCCTAAGGGCGAGTACATGGGAACATAACACAGGACGCCTGAAGGGCTCCTCATAGAAAAGCTACTGAATAATGCCCGAGGTAGACTTCCTAAGGGCGAGGGCACGGGAACATAACACGGGACACCTGAAGGGCTCCTGATAGAGAAGCTACTGAATAATGCCCAAGGTAACTTCCCAAGGGCGAGGGCACGGGAACATAGCACAGGACACCTGAAGGGCTCCTGATAGAAAAGCTACCGAATAATGCCCGAAGTAGACTTTCTGAGGGCACGGGAACATAACACAGGACACCTGAAGAGCTCCTGATAGAAGAGCTACTGAATAATGCCCGAGGTAGAATTCCTAAGGGCGAGGACACGGGGACATAACACAGTACACCTGAAGTGCTCGTGATAGAAAAGATACTGAATAATGCCCGAGGTGGACTTCCTAAGGGCGAGGGAACGGGAACATAACACAGGACACCTGATGAGCTCCTGATAGAAAAGCTACTGAATAATGCCCGAGGTAGACCTCCAAAGGGTGAGGACACGGGAACATAACACAGGACACCAGAAGGGCTCCTGATAGAAAAGCCACTGAATATTGCCCGAGGTAGACTTCCAAAGGGCAAGGACATGGGAACATAACACAGGACACCTGAAAGGCTCCTGATAGAAAAGCTACTGAATAATGCACGAGGTAGACTTCCTAAGGGCGAGGATACGGAAACTTAACACAGGACACGTGAAGGGCTCCTCATAGAAAAGTTACTCAATAATGCCCGAGGTAGACTTCCTTAGGGCACGGGAACATAACACAGTACACCTGAAGGTCTCCTGATAGAAAAGCTACTGAATAATGCCCGAGGAAGACTTCCTAAGGGCACGAGAACATAACACAGGACAGCTGAAGATCTCCTGATAGACAAGCTACTGAATAATGCCCAAGATAGACTTCCTAAGGGCGAGGGCACGGGAACATAGCACAGGACACCTGAAGGGCTCCTGATAGAAAAGCTACTGAATAATGCCCGAGGTAGACTTCCTAAGGGCACGGGAACATAACACAGGTTACCTGAAGGGCTCCTGATAGAAAAGCTACTGAATAATGCCCAAGGTAGACTTCCTAAAGGCATGGGAACATAACACAGTACACCTGAAGGGCTCCTGATAGTAAAGCTACTGAATAATTCCCGATATAGACTTCCTAAGGGTGAGGACACGGGAACATAACACAGGACACCTGAAAGGCTCCTGATAGAAAAGCTACTGAATAATGCACGAGGTAGACTTCCTACAGGCGAGGACACGGAAACATAACACATGACACCTGAAGGGCTCCTCATAGAAAAGCTACTCAATAATGCCCGAGGTAGACTTCCTAAGGGCACGGGAACATAACACAGTACACCTGAAGGGCTCCTGATAGAAAAGCTACTGAATAATGCCCGAGATAGACTTCCTAAGGGCGAGGGCACGGGAACATAACACAGGGCACCTGAAGGGCTCCTGATAGAAAAGCTACTGAATAATGCCCGAGGTAGACTTCCTGAGGGCACGAGGACAAAACACAGGACACCTGAAGGGCTCCTGATAGAAAAGCTACTGAATAATGCCCGAGGTAGACTTCCTAAGAGCGAGGACACGGGAACATAACACAGGACACCTGAAGAGCTCCTGATAGAAAAGCTACTGAATAATGCCCCAGGTAGACTTCCTAAAGGCGAGGACACTGGAACATAACAAAGGACACCTGAAGGGCTCCTGATAGAAAAGCTACTGAATAATGCCCGAGGTAGACTTCCTAAGGGCGAGGGCACGGGAACATAACACAGGACATCTGAAGGGCTCGATGGAAAAGCTACTGAATAATGCCCGAGGTAGACTTCCTAAGGGCGAGGACACGGGAACATAACACAGGACACCTGAAGAGCTTCTGATAGAAAAGCTATGAATAATGCCCGAGGTAGACTTCCTAAGGGCGAGAGCACGGGAAAATAACACAGGACACCTGAAGGGCTCGATAGAAAAGCTACTGAATAATGCCCGAGGTAGACTTCCTAAGGGCGAGGACACGGGAACATAACACAGGACACCTGAATAGCTCCTGATAGGAAAGCTACTGAATAATGCCCGAGGTAGACTTCCTGAGGGCACAGGGACATAACACAGGACACCTGAAGGGCTCCTGATAGAAGAGCTACTGAATAATTCCCGAAGTAGACATCCTAAGGGCACGGGAATATAACACAGGACACCTGAAGGGCTCCTGATAGAAAAGCTACTGAATATTGCCCGAGGTAGACTTCCTAAGGGCGAGGGCACGGGAACATATCACAGGGCACGTGAAGAGCTCCTGATAGAATAGCTACTGAATAATTCCCCAGGTAGACTTCCTAAGGGCGAGGACACGGGAACATAACAAAGGACACCTGAAGGGCTCCTGATAGAAAAGCTACTGAATAATGCCCGAGGTAGACTTCCTAAGGGCGAGTACACGGGAACATAACACAGGACACCTGAATAGCTTCTGATAGAAAAGCTATGAATAATGCCCGAGGTAGACTTCCTAAGGGCGAGAGCACGGGAAAATAACACAGGACACCTGAAGGGCTCGATGGAAAAGCTACTGAATAATGCCCGAGGTAGACTTCCTAAGGGCGAGGACACGGGAACATAACACAGGACACCTGAATAGCTCCTGATAGGAAAGCTACTGAATAATGCCCGAGGTAGACTTCCTGAGGGCACAGGGACATAACACAGGACACCTGAAGGGCTCCTGATAGAAGAGCTACTGAATAATTCCCGAAGTAGACATCCTAAGGGCACGGGAATATAACACAGGACACCTGAAGGGCTCCTGATAGAAAAGCTACTGAATATTGCCCGAGGTAGACTTCCTAAGGGCGAGGGCACGGAAACATATCACAGGGCACGTGAAGAGCTCCTGATAGAATAGCTACTGAATAATTCCCCAGGTAGACTTCCTAAGGGCGAGGACACGGGAACATAACAAAGGACACCTGAAGGGCTCCTCATAGAAAAGCTACTGAATAATGCCCGAAGTAGACTTCCTAAGGGCACGGGAACATAACACTGGGCACCTGAAGGGCTCCTGATAGAAAAGCTACTGAATAATGCCCGAGGTAGACTTCCTAAGGGCGAGGGCACGGGAACATGTCACAAGGGCACGTGAAGAGCTCCTGATAGAAAAGCTACTGAATAATGCCCCAGGTAGACTTCCTAAGGGCGAGGACACGGGAACATAACAAAGGACACCTGAAGGGCTCCTAATAGAAATGCTACTGAATAATGACCGAGGTAGACTTCCTAAGGGAGAGTACACGGGAACATAACACAGGACACCTGAAGGGCTCCTCATAGAAAAGCTACTGAATAATGCCCGAGGTAGACTTCCTAAGGGCACGGGAACATAACACAGGTCACCTCAAGGGCTCCTGATAGAAAAGCAACTGAATAATGCCCGAGGTAGGCTTCCTAAAGGCACGGGAACATAACACAGAACACCTGAAGGGCTCCTGATGGAAAAGCTTCTGAATAATGCCCAAGGTAGACTTCCTAAGGTCGAGGACACGGGAACATAACACAGGACACCTGAAGAGCTCCTGATAGAAAAGCTACTGAATATTGCCCGAGGTAGACTTCCTAAGGGCGAGGGCACGGGAACATATCACAGGGCACGTGAAGAGCTCCTGATAGAATAGCTACTGAATAATTCCCCAGGTAGACTTCCTAAGGGCGAGGACACGGGAACATAACAAAGGACACCTGAAGGGCTCCTGATAGAAAAGCTACTGAATAATGCCCGAGGTAGACTTCCTAAGGGCGAGTACACGGGAACATAACACAGGACACCTGAAGGGCTTCTGATAGAAAAGCTATGAATAATGCCCGAGGTAGACTTCCTAAGGGCGAGAGCACGGGAAAATAACACAGGACACCTGAAGGGCTCGATGGAAAAGCTACTGAATAATGCCCGAGGTAGACTTCCTAAGGGCGAGGACACGGGAACATAACACAGGACACCTGAATAGCTCCTGATAGGAAAGCTACTGAATAATGCCCGAGGTAGACTTCCTAAGGGCGAGGGCACGGGAACATATCACAGGGCACGTGAAGAGCTCCTGATAGAAAAGCTGCTGAATAATGCCCCAGGTAGACTTCCTAAGGGCGAGGGCACGGGAACATAACAAAGGACACCTGAAGGGCTCCTATTAGAAATGCTACTGAATAATGCACGAGGTAGACTTCCTAAGGGCGAGTACACGGGAACATAACACAGGACTCCTGAAGGGCTCCTCATAGAAAAGCTACTGAATAATGCCCGAGGTAGACTTCCTAAAGGCGAGGGCACGGGAACATAACACAGGACACCTGAAGGGCTCTTGATAGAAAAGCTACTGAATAATGCCCGAGGTAGACTTCCTAAGGGCGAGGACACGGGAACATAACACAGGACACCTAAAGAGCTCCTGATAGAAAAGCTACTGAATAATGCCCGAGGTAGACTTCCTGAGGGCACGGGGACATAACACAAGACACCTGAAGGGCTCCTGATATAAAAGCAACTGAATAATGCCCGAGGTAGACTTCCTAAGGGCACGGGAACATAACACAGAACACCTGAAGGGCTCCTGATAGAAAAGCTACTGAATAATGCCCAAGGTAGACTTCCTAAGGTCGAGGACACGGGAACATAACACAGGACACCTGAAGGGCTCCTCATAGAAAAGCTACTGAATAATGCCCGAGGTAGACTTCCTAAGGGCGAGTACACGGGAACATAACACAGGACACCTGAAGGGCTCCTCATAGAAAAGCTACTGAATAATGCCCGAGGTAGACTTCCTAAGGGCACGGGAACATAACACTGGGCACCTGAAGGGCTCCTGACAGAAAAGTTACTGAATAATGCCCGAGGTAGACTTCCTAAGGGCGAGGGCACGGGAACATGTCACAAGGGCACGTGAAGAGCTCCTGATAGAAAAGCTACTGAATAATGCCCCAGGTAGACTTCCTAAGGGCGAGGACACGGGAACATAACAAAGGACACCTGAAGGGCTCCTAACAGAAATGCTAGTGAATAATGACCGAGGTGGACTTCCTAAGGGCGAGTACACGGGAACATAACACAGGACACCTGAAGGGCTCCTCATAGAAAAGCTACTGAATAATGCCCGAGGTAGATTTCCTAAGGGCGAGGGCACGGGAACATAACACAGGACACCTGAAGGGCTCCTGATAGAGAAGCTACTGAATAATGCCCGAGGTAACTTCCCAAGGGCGAGGGCACGGGAACATAGCACAGGACACCTGAAGGGCTCCTGATAGAAAAGCTACTGAATAATGCCCGAGGTAGGCTTCCTAAAGGCACGGGAACATAACACAGAACACCTGAAGGGCTCCTGATAGAAAAGCTACTGAATAATGCCCAAGGTAGACTTCCTAAGGTCGAGGACACGGGAACATAACACAGGATACCTGAAGAGCTCCTGATAGAAAAGCTACTGAATAATGCCCGAGGTAGACTTCCTAAGGGCGAGGACACGGCAACATAACACAGGACACCTGAATAGCTCCTGATAGGAAAGCTACTGAATAATGCCCGAGGTAGACTTCCTGAGGGCACTGGGACATAACTCAGGACACCTGAAGGGCTCCTGATAGAAGAGCTACTGAATAATGCCCGAAGTAGACATCCTAAGGGCACGGGAACATAACACAGGACACCTGAAGGGCTCCTGATAGAAAAGCTACTGAATATTGCCCGAGGTAGACTTCCTAAGGGCGAGGGCACGGGAACATATCACAGGGCACGTGAAGAGCTCCTGATAGAATAGCTACTGAATAATGCCCCAGGTAGACTTCCTAAGGGCGAGGACACGGGAACATAACAAAGGACACCTGAAGGGCTCCTGAAAGAAAAGCTACTGAATAATGCCCGAGGTAGACTTCCTAAGGGCGAGTACACGGGAACATAACACAGGACACCTGAAGGGCTCCTCATAGAAAAGCTACTGAATAATGCCCGAGGTAGACTTCCTAAGGGTACGGGAACATAACACTGGGCACCTGAAGGGCTCCCGATAGAAAAGATACTGAATAATGCCCGAGGTAGACTTTCTAAGGGCGAGGGCACGGGAACATATCACAAGGGCACGTGAAGAGCTCCTGATAGAAAAGCTACTGAATAATGCCCCAGGTAGACTTCCTAAGGGCGAGGACACGGGAAAATAACAAAGGACACCTGAAGGGCTCCTAATAGAAATGCTACTGAATAATGACCGAGGTAGACTTCCTAAGGGCGAGTACACGGCAACATAACACAGGTTACCTGAAGGGCTCCTGATAGAAAAGCTACTGAATAATGCCCAAGGTAGACTTCCTAAGGGCACGGGAACATAACACAGTACACCTGAAGGGCTCCTGATAGAAAGGCTACTGAATAATTCCCGAGGTAGACTTCCTAAGGGTGAGGACACGGGAACATAACACAGGACACCTGAAAGGCTCCTGATAGAAAAGCTACTGAATAATGCACGAGGTAGACTTCCTACTGGCGAGGACACGGAAACATAACACAGGACACCTGAAGGGCTCCTCATAGAAAAGCTACTCAATAATGCCCGAGGTAGACTTCCTAAGGGCACGGGAACATAACACAGTACACCTGAAGGGCTCCTGATAGAAAAGCTACTGAATAATGCCCGAGGTAGACTTCCTAAGGGCACGGGAACATAACACAGGTCACCTCAAGGGCTCCTGATAGGAAAGCAACTGAATAATGCCCAAGGTAGACTTCCTATGGAAACGGGAACATAACACAGGACACCTGAAGGGCTCCTGATAGAAAAGCTACTTAATAATGCCCGAGGTAGACTTCCTAAGGGCGAGGGCACGGGAACATAACACAGGGCACCTGAAGGGCTCCTGATAGAAAAGCTACTGAATAATGCCCGAGGTAGACTTCCTGAGGGCACGGGGACAAAACACAGGACACCTGAAGGGCTCCTGATAGAAAAGCTACTGAATAATGCCCGAGGTAGACTTCCTAAGGGCGCAGACACGGGAACATAACACAGGACACCTGAAGAGCTCCTGATAGAAAAGCTACTGAATGATGCCCCAGGTAGACTTCCTAAGGGCGAGGACACGGGAACATAACAAAGGACACCTGAAGGGCTCCTGATAGAAAAGCTACTGAATATTGCTCGAGGTAGACTTCCTAAGGGCGAGGGCACGGGAATATATCACAGGGCACGTGAAGAGCTTCTGATAGAAAAGCTATGAATAATGCCCGAGGTAGACTTCATAAGGGCGAGAGCACGGGAACATAACACAGGACACCTGAAGGGCTCGATAGAAAAGCTACTGAATAATGCCCGACGTAGAATTCCTAAGGGCGAGGACACGGGAACATAACACAGGACACCTGAATAACTCCTGATAGGAAAGTTACTGAATAATGCCCGAGGTAGACTTCCTAAGGGCGAGGACACGGGAACATAACACAGGACACCTGAAGACATCCTGATAGAAAAGCTACTGAATAATGACCCAGGTAGATTTCCTAAGGGCGAGGACACGGGAACATAACAAAGGACACCTGAAGGGCTCCTCATAGAAAAGCTACTCAATATGCCCGAGGTAGACTTCCTAAGGGCACGGGAACATAACACAGTACACCTGAAGGGCTCCTGATAGAAAGGCTACTGAATAATGCACGAGGTAGACTTCCTAAGGGCACGAGAACATAACACAGGACAGCTGAAGAGCTCCTGATAGAAAAGCTACTGAATAATGCCCGAGATAGACTTCCCAAGGGCGAGGGCACGGGAACATAGCACAGGACACCTGAAGGGCTCCTGATAGAAAAGCTACTGAATAATGCCCGAGGTAGACTTCCTAAGAGCGAGGACACGGGAACATAACACAGGACACCTGAAGAGCTCCTGATAGAAAAGCTACTGAATAATGCCCCAGGTAGACTTCCTAAAGGCGAGGACACTGGAACATAACAAAGGACACCTGAAGGGCTCCTGATAGAAAAGCTACTGAATAATGCCCGAGGTAGACTTCCTAAGGGCGAGGGCACGGGAACATAACACAGGACATCTGAAGGGCTCGATGGAAAAGCTACTGAATAATGCCCGAGGTAGACTTCCTAAGGGCGAGGACACGGGAACATAACACAGGACACCTGAAGAGCTTCTGATAGAAAAGCTATGAATAATGCCCGAGGTAGACTTCCTAAGGGCGAGAGCACGGGAAAATAACACAGGACACCTGAAGGGCTCGATAGAAAAGCTACTGAATAATGCCCGAGGTAGACTTCCTAAGGGCGAGGACACGGGAACATAACACAGGACACCTGAATAGCTCCTGATAGGAAAGCTACTGAATAATGCCCGAGGTAGACTTCCTGAGGGCACAGGGACATAACACAGGACACCTGAAGGGCTCCTGATAGAAGAGCTACTGAATAATTCCCGAAGTAGACATCCTAAGGGCACGGGAATATAACACAGGACACCTGAAGGGCTCCTGATAGAAAAGCTACTGAATATTGCCCGAGGTAGACTTCCTAAGGGCGAGGGCACGGGAACATATCACAGGGCACGTGAAGAGCTCCTGATAGAATAGCTACTGAATAATTCCCCAGGTAGACTTCCTAAGGGCGAGGACACGGGAACATAACAAAGGACACCTGAAGGGCTCCTGATAGAAAAGCTACTGAATAATGCCCGAGGTAGACTTCCTAAGGGCGAGTACACGGGAACATAACACAGGACACCTGAATAGCTTCTGATAGAAAAGCTATGAATAATGCCCGAGGTAGACTTCCTAAGGGCGAGAGCACGGGAAAATAACACAGGACACCTGAAGGGCTCGATGGAAAAGCTACTGAATAATGCCCGAGGTAGACTTCCTAAGGGCGAGGACACGGGAACATAACACAGGACACCTGAATAGCTCCTGATAGGAAAGCTACTGAATAATGCCCGAGGTAGACTTCCTGAGGGCACAGGGACATAACACAGGACACCTGAAGGGCTCCTGATAGAAGAGCTACTGAATAATTCCCGAAGTAGACATCCTAAGGGCACGGGAATATAACACAGGACACCTGAAGGGCTCCTGATAGAAAAGCTACTGAATATTGCCCGAGGTAGACTTCCTAAGGGCGAGGGCACGGGAACATATCACAGGGCACGTGAAGAGCTCCTGATAGAATAGCTACTGAATAATTCCCCAGGTAGACTTCCTAAGGGCGAGGACACGGGAACATAACAAAGGACACCTGAAGGGCTCCTCATAGAAAAGCTACTGAATAATGCCCGAAGTAGACTTCCTAAGGGCACGGGAACATAACACTGGGCACCTGAAGGGCTCCTGATAGAAAAGCTACTGAATAATGCCCGAGGTAGACTTCCTAAGGGCGAGGGCACGGGAACATGTCACAAGGGCACGTGAAGAGCTCCTGATAGAAAAGCTACTGAATAATGCCCCAGGTAGACTTCCTAAGGGCGAGGACACGGGAACATAACAAAGGACACCTGAAGGGCTCCTAATAGAAATGCTACTGAATAATGACCGAGGTAGACTTCCTAAGGGAGAGTACACGGGAACATAACACAGGACACCTGAAGGGCTCCTCATAGAAAAGCTACTGAATAATGCCCGAGGTAGACTTCCTAAGGGCACGGGAACATAACACAGGTCACCTCAAGGGCTCCTGATAGAAAAGCAACTGAATAATGCCCGAGGTAGGCTTCCTAAAGGCACGGGAACATAACACAGAACACCTGAAGGGCTCCTGATGGAAAAGCTTCTGAATAATGCCCAAGGTAGACTTCCTAAGGTCGAGGACACGGGAACATAACACAGGACACCTGAAGAGCTCCTGATAGAAACGCTACTGAATATTGCCCGAGGTAGACTTCCTAAGGGCGAGGGCACGGGAACATATCACAGGGCACGTGAAGAGCTCCTGATAGAATAGCTACTGAATAATTCCCCAGGTAGACTTCCTAAGGGCGAGGACACGGGAACATAACAAAGGACACCTGAAGGGCTCCTGATAGAAAAGCTACTGAATAATGCCCGAGGTAGACTTCCTAAGGGCGAGTACACGGGAACATAACACAGGACACCTGAAGGGCTTCTGATAGAAAAGCTATGAATAATGCCCGAGGTAGACTTCCTAAGGGCGAGAGCACGGGAAAATAACACAGGACACCTGAAGGGCTCGATGGAAAAGCTACTGAATAATGCCCGAGGTAGACTTCCTAAGGGCGAGGACACGGGAACATAACACAGGACACCTGAATAGCTCCTGATAGGAAAGCTACTGAATAATGCCCGAGGTAGACTTCCTAAGGGCGAGGGCACGGGAACATATCACAGGGCACGTGAAGAGCTCCTGATAGAAAAGCTGCTGAATAATGCCCCAGGTAGACTTCCTAAGGGCGAGGGCACGGGAACATAACAAAGGACACCTGAAGGGCTCCTATTAGAAATGCTACTGAATAATGCACGAGGTAGACTTCCTAAGGGCGAGTACACGGGAACATAACACAGGACTCCTGAAGGGCTCCTCATAGAAAAGCTACTGAATAATGCCCGAGGTAGACTTCCTAAAGGCGAGGGCACGGGAACATAACACAGGACACCTGAAGGGCTCTTGATAGAAAAGCTACTGAATAATGCCCGAGGTAGACTTCCTAAGGGCGAGGACACGGGAACATAACACAGGACACCTAAAGAGCTCCTGATAGAAAAGCTACTGAATAATGCCCGAGGTAGACTTCCTGAGGGCACGGGGACATAACACAAGACACCTGAAGGGCTCCTGATATAAAAGCAACTGAATAATGCCCGAGGTAGACTTCCTAAGGGCACGGGAACATAACACAGAACACCTGAAGGGCTCCTGATAGAAAAGCTACTGAATAATGCCCAAGGTAGACTTCCTAAGGTCGAGGACACGGGAACATAACACAGGACACCTGAAGGGCTCCTCATAGAAAAGCTACTGAATAATGCCCGAGGTAGACTTCCTAAGGGCGAGTACACGGGAACATAACACAGGACACCTGAAGGGCTCCTCATAGAAAAGCTACTGAATAATGCCCGAGGTAGACTTCCTAAGGGCACGGGAACATAACACTGGGCACCTGAAGGGCTCCTGACAGAAAAGTTACTGAATAATGCCCGAGGTAGACTTCCTAAGGGCGAGGGCACGGGAACATGTCACAAGGGCACGTGAAGAGCTCCTGATAGAAAAGCTACTGAATAATGCCCCAGGTAGACTTCCTAAGGGCGAGGACACGGGAACATAACAAAGGACACCTGAAGGGCTCCTAACAGAAATGCTAGTGAATAATGACCGAGGTGGACTTCCTAAGGGCGAGTACACGGGAACATAACACAGGACACCTGAAGGGCTCCTCATAGAAAAGCTACTGAATAATGCCCGAGGTAGATTTCCTAAGGGCGAGGGCACGGGAACATAACACAGGACACCTGAAGGGCTCCTGATAGAGAAGCTACTGAATAATGCCCGAGGTAACTTCCCAAGGGCGAGGGCACGGGAACATAGCACAGGACACCTGAAGGGCTCCTGATAGAAAAGCTACTGAATAATGCCCGAGGTAGGCTTCCTAAAGGCACGGGAACATAACACAGAACACCTGAAGGGCTCCTGATAGAAAAGCTACTGAATAATGCCCAAGGTAGACTTCCTAAGGTCGAGGACACGGGAACATAACACAGGACACCTGAAGAGCTCCTGATAGAAAAGCTACTGAATAATGCCCGAGGTAGACTTCCTAAGGGCGAGGACACGGCAACATAACACAGGACACCTGAATAGCTCCTGACAGGAAAGCTACTGAATAATGCCCGAGGTAGACTTCCTGAGGGCACTGGGACATAACTCAGGACACCTGAAGGGCTCCTGATAGAAGAGCTACTGAATAATGCCCGAAGTAGACATCCTAAGGGCACGGGAACATAACACAGGACACCTGAAGGGCTCCTGATAGAAAAGCTACTGAATATTGCCCGAGGTAGACTTCCTAAGGGCGAGGGCACGGGAACATATCACAGGGCACGTGAAGAGCTCCTGATAGAATAGCTACTGAATAATGCCCCAGGTAGACTTCCTAAGGGCGAGGACACGGGAACATAACAAAGGACACCTGAAGGGCTCCTGAAAGAAAAGCTACTGAATAATGCCCGAGGTAGACTTCCTAAGGGCGAGTACACGGGAACATAACACAGGACACCTGAAGGGCTCCTCATAGAAAAGCTACTGAATAATGCCCGAGGTAGACTTCCTAAGGGCACGGGAACATAACACTGGGCACCTGAAGGGCTCCCGATAGAAAAGATACTGAATAATGCCCGAGGTAGACTTTCTAAGGGCGAGGGCACGGGAACATATCACAAGGGCACGTGAAGAGCTCCTGATAGAAAAGCTACTGAATAATGCCCCAGGTAGACTTCCTAAGGGCGAGGACACGGGAAAATAACAAAGGACACCTGAAGGGCTCCTAATAGAAATGCTACTGAATAATGACCGAGGTAGACTTCCTAAGGGCGAGTACACGGCAACATAACACAGGTTACCTGAAGGGCTCCTGATAGAAAAGCTACTGAATAATGCCCAAGGTAGACTTCCTAAGGGCACGGGAACATAACACAGTACACCTGAAGGGCTCCTGATAGAAAGGCTACTGAATAATTCCCGAGGTAGACTTCCTAAGGGTGAGGACACGGGAACATAACACAGGACACCTGAAAGGCTCCTGATAGAAAAGCTACTGAATAATGCACGAGGTAGACTTCCTACTGGCGAGGACACGGAAACATAACACAGGACACCTGAAGGGCTCCTCATAGAAAAGCTACTCAATAATGCCCGAGGTAGACTTCCTAAGGGCACGGGAACATAACACAGTACACCTGAAGGGCTCCTGATAGAAAAGCTACTGAATAATGCCCGAGGTAGACTTCCTAAGGGCACGGGAACATAACACAGGTCACCTCAAGGGCTCCTGATAGGAAAGCAACTGAATAATGCCCAAGGTAGACTTCCTATGGACACGGGAACATAACACAGGACACCTGAAGGGCTCCTGATAGAAAAGCTACTTAATAATGCCCGAGGTAGACTTCCTAAGGGCGAGGGCACGGGAACATAACACAGGGCACCTGAAGGGCTCCTGATAGAAAAGCTACTGAATAATGCCCGAGGTAGACTTCCTGAGGGCACGGGGACAAAACACAGGACACCTGAAGGGCTCCTGATAGAAAAGCTACTGAATAATGCCCGAGGTAGACTTCCTAAGGGCGCAGACACGGGAACATAACACAGGACACCTGAAGAGCTCCTGATAGAAAAGCTACTGAATGATGCCCCAGGTAGACTTCCTAAGGGCGAGGACACGGGAACATAACAAAGGACACCTGAAGGGCTCCTGATAGAAAAGCTACTGAATATTGCTCGAGGTAGACTTCCTAAGGGCGAGGGCACGGGAATATATCACAGGGCACGTGAAGAGCTTCTGATAGAAAAGCTATGAATAATGCCCGAGGTAGACTTCATAAGGGCGAGAGCACGGGAACATAACACAGGACACCTGAAGGGCTCGATAGAAAAGCTACTGAATAATGCCCGACGTAGAATTCCTAAGGGCGAGGACACGGGAACATAACACAGGACACCTGAATAACTCCTGATAGGAAAGTTACTGAATAATGCCCGAGGTAGACTTCCTAAGGGCGAGGACACGGGAACATAACACAGGACACCTGAAGACATCCTGATAGAAAAGCTACTGAATAATGACCCAGGTAGATTTCCTAAGGGCGAGGACACGGGAACATAACAAAGGACACCTGAAGGGCTCCTCATAGAAAAGCTACTCAATATGCCCGAGGTAGACTTCCTAAGGGCACGGGAACATAACACAGTACACCTGAAGGGCTCCTGATAGAAAGGCTACTGAATAATGCACGAGGTAGACTTCCTAAGGGCACGAGAACATAACACAGGACAGCTGAAGAGCTCCTGATAGAAAAGCTACTGAATAATGCCCGAGATAGACTTCCCAAGGGCGAGGGCACGGGAACATAGCACAGGACACCTGAAGGGCTCCTGATAGAAAAGCTACTGAATAATGCCCGAGGTATACTTCCTAAGGGCACGGGAACATAACACAGGTCACCTCAAAGGCTCCTGATAGAAAAGCAACTGAATAATGCCCAAGGTAGACTAACTATGGGCACGGGAACATAACACAGGACACCTGAAGGGCTCCTGATAGAAAAGCTACTGAATAATGCCCGAGGTAGACTTCCTAAGGGCGAGGGCACGGGAACATAACACGGGGCTCCTGAAGGGCTCCTGATAGAAAAGCTTCTGAATAATGCCCGAGGTAGACTTCCTGAGGGCACGGGGACAATACACAGGACACCTGAAGGGCTCCTGATAGAAAAGCTACTGAATAATGCCCGAGGTAGACTTCCTAAGGGCGAGGACACGGGAGCATAACACAGGACACATGAAGAGCTCCTTATAGAAAAGCTACTGAATAATGCCCCAGGTAGACTTCCTAAGGGCGAGGACACGGGAACATAACAAAGGACACCTGAAGGGCTCCTGATAGAAAAGCTACTGAATATTGCCCGAGGTAGACTTCCTAAGGGCGAGGGCACGGGAACATATCACAGGGCACGTGAAGAGCTTCTGATAGAAAAGCTAGGAATAATGCCCGAGGTAGACTTCCTAAGGGCGAGAGCACGGGAACATAACACAGGACGCCTGAAGGGCTCGATAGAAAAGCTACTGAATAATGCCCGAGGTAGACTTCCTAAGGGCGAGGACACGGGAACATAACACAGGACACCTGAATAGCTCCTGATAGGAAAGCTACTGAATAATGCCCGAGGTAGACTTCCTGAGGGCACAGGGACATAACACAGGACACCTGAAGGGCTCCTGATAGAAGAGCTACTGAATAATGCCCGAAGTAGACATCCTAAGGGCACGAGAACATAGCACAAGACACCTGAAGGGCTCCTGATAGAAAAGCTACTGAATATTGCCCGAGGTAGACTTCCTAAGGGCGAGGGCACGGGAACATATCACAGGGCACGTGAAGAGCTCCTGATAGAATAGCTACTGAATAATTCCCCATGTAGAATTCCTAAGGGCGAGGACACGGGAACATAACAAAGGACACCTGAAGGGCTCCAGATAGAAAAGCTACTGAATAATGCCCGAGGTAGACTTCCTAAGGGCGAGTTCACGGGAACATAACACAGGACACCTGAAGGGCTCCTCATAGAAAAGCTACTGAATAATGCCCGAGGTAGACTTCCTAAGGGCACGGGAACATAACACTGGGCACCTGAAGGGCTCCCGATAGAAAAGATACTGAATAATGCCCGAGGTAGACTTCCTAAGGGCACGGGAACATAACACTGGGCACCTGAAGGGCTCCCGATAGAAAAGATACTGAATAATGCCCGAGGTAGACTTCCTAAGGGCGAGGGCACGGGAACATATCACAAGGGCACGTGAAGAGCTCCTGATAGAAAAGCTACTGAATAATGCCCCAGGTAGACTTCCTAAGGGCGAGGACACGGGAAAATAACAAAGGACACCTGAAGGGCTCCTAATAGAAATGCTACTGAATAATGACCGAGGTAGACTTCCTAAGGGCGAGTACACGGCAACATAACACAGGTTACCTGAAGGGCTCCTGATAGAAAAGCTACTGAATAATGCCCAAGGTAGACTTCCTAAGGGCACGGGAACATAACACAGTACACCTGAAGGGCTCCTGATAGAAAGGCTACTGAATAATTCCCGAGGTAGACTTCCTAAGGGTGAGGACACGGGAACATAACACAGGACACCTGAAAGGCTCCTGATAGAAAAGCTACTGAATAATGCACGAGGTAGACTTCCTACTGGCGAGGACACGGAAACATAACACAGGACACCTGAAGGGCTCCTCATAGAAAAGCTACTCAATAATGCCCGAGGTAGACTTCCTAAGGGCACGGGAACATAACACAGTACACCTGAAGGGCTCCTGATAGAAAAGCTACTGAATAATGCCCGAGGTAGACTTCCTAAGGGCACGGGAACATAACACAGGTCACCTCAAGGGCTCCTGATAGGAAAGCAACTGAATAATGCCCAAGGTAGACTTCCTATGGACACGGGAACATAACACAGGACACCTGAAGGGCTCCTGATAGAAAAGCTACTTAATAATGCCCGAGGTAGACTTCCTAAGGGCGAGGGCACGGGAACATAACACAGGGCACCTGAAGGGCTCCTGATAGAAAAGCTACTGAATAATGCCCGAGGTAGACTTCCTGAGGGCACGGGGACAAAACACAGGACACCTGAAGGGCTCCTGATAGAAAAGCTACTGAATAATGCCCGAGGTAGACTTCCTAAGGGCGCAGACACGGGAACATAACACAGGACACCTGAAGAGCTCCTGATAGAAAAGCTACTGAATGATGCCCCAGGTAGACTTCCTAAGGGCGAGGACACGGGAACATAACAAAGGACACCTGAAGGGCTCCTGATAGAAAAGCTACTGAATATTGCTCGAGGTAGACTTCCTAAGGGCGAGGGCACGGGAATATATCACAGGGCACGTGAAGAGCTTCTGATAGAAAAGCTATGAATAATGCCCGAGGTAGACTTCATAAGGGCGAGAGCACGGGAACATAACACAGGACACCTGAAGGGCTCGATAGAAAAGCTACTGAATAATGCCCGACGTAGAATTCCTAAGGGCGAGGACACGGGAACATAACACAGGACACCTGAATAACTCCTGATAGGAAAGTTATTGAATAATGCCCGAGGTAGACTTCCTAAGGGCGAGGACACGGGAACATAACACAGGACACCTGAAGACATCCTGATAGAAAAGCTACTGAATAATGACCCAGGTAGATTTCCTAAGGGCGAGGACACGGGAACATAACAAAGGACACCTGAAGGGCTCCTCATAGAAAAGCTACTCAATATGCCCGAGGTAGACTTCCTAAGGGCACGGGAACATAACACAGTACACCTGAAGGGCTCCTGATAGAAAGGCTACTGAATAATGCCCGAGGTAGACTTCCTAAGGGCACGAGAACATAACACAGGACAGCTGAAGAGCTCCTGATAGAAAAGCTACTGAATAATGCCCGAGATAGACTTCCCAAGGGCGAGGGCACGGGAACATAGCACAGGACACCTGAAGGGCTCCTGATAGAAAAGCTACTGAATAATGCCCGAGGTATACTTCCTAAGGGCACGGGAACATAACACAGGTCACCTCAAAGGCTCCTGATAGAAAAGCAACTGAATAATGCCCAAGGTAGACTAACTATGGGCACGGGAACATAACACAGGACACCTGAAGGGCTCCTGATAGAAAAGCTACTGAATAATGCCCGAGGTAGACTTCCTAAGGGCGAGGGCACGGGAACATAACACGGGGCTCCTGAAGGGCTCCTGATAGAAAAGCTTCTGAATAATGCCCGAGGTAGACTTCCTGAGGGCACGGGGACAATACACAGGACACCTGAAGGGCTCCTGATAGAAAAGCTACTGAATAATGCCCGAGGTAGACTTCCTAAGGGCGAGGACACGGGAGCATAACACAGGACACCTGAAGAGCTCCTTATAGAAAAGCTACTGAATAATGCCCCAGGTAGACTTCCTAAGGGCGAGGACACGGGAACATAACAAAGGACACCTGAAGGTTTCCTGATAGAAAAGCTACTGAATATTGCCCGAGGTAGACTTCCTAAGGGCGAGGGCACGGGAACATATCACAGGGCACGTGAAGAGCTTCTGATAGAAAAGCTATGAATAATGCCCGAGGTAGACTTCCTAAGGGCGAGAGCACGGGAACATAACACAGGACGCCTGAAGGGCTCGATAGAAAAGCTACTGAATAATGCCCGAGGTAGACTTCCTAAGGGCGAGGACACGGGAACATAACACAGGACACCTGAATAGCTCCTGATAGGAAAGCTACTGAATAATGCCCGAGGTAGACTTCCTGAGGGCACAGGGACATAACACAGGACACCTGAAGGGCTCCTGATAGAAGAGCTACTGAATAATGCCCGAAGTAGACATCCTAAGGGCACGAGAACATAGCACAAGACACCTGAAGGGCTCCTGATAGAAAAGCTACTGAATATTGCCCGAGGTAGACTTCCTAAGGGCGAGGGCACGGGAACATATCACAGGGCACGTGAAGAGCTCCTGATAGAATAGCTACTGAATAATTCCCCATGTAGAATTCCTAAGGGCGAGGACACGGGAACATAACAAAGGACACCTGAAGGGCTCCAGATAGAAAAGCTACTGAATAATGCCCGAGGTAGACTTCCTAAGGGCGAGTTCACGGGAACATAACACAGGACACCTGAAGGGCTCCACATAGAAAAGCTACTGAATAATGCCCGAGGTAGACTTCCTAAGGGCACGGGAACATAACACTGGGCACCTGAAGGGCTCCTGATAGAAAAGCTACTGAATAATGCCCGAGGTAGAATTCCTAAGGGCGAGGGCACGGGAACATGTCACAAGGGCACGTGAAGAGCTCCTGATAGAAAAGCTACTGAATAATGCCCCAGGTAGACTTCCTAAGGGCGAGAACACGGGAACATAACAAAGGACACCTGAAGGGCTCCTAATATAAATGCTACTGAATAATGACCGCGGTAGACTTCCTAAGGGCGAGTACACGGGAACATAACACAGGACACCTGAAGCGCTCCTCATAGAAAAGCTACTGAATAATGCCCGAGGTAGACTTCCTAAGGGCGAGGGCACGGGAACATAACACAGGACACCCGAAGGGCTCCTGATAGAGAAGCTACTGAATAATGCCCGAGGTAACTTCCCAAGGGCGAGGGCACGGGAACATAGCACAGGACACCTGAAGAGCTCCTGATAGAAAAGCTACTGAATAATGCCCGAGGTAGACTTCCTAAGAGCACGGGAACATAACACAGGTCACCTCAAGGGCTCCTGATAGAAAAGCAACTGAATAATGCCCGAGGTAGGCTTCCTAAAGGCACGGGAACATAATACAGAACACCTGAAGGGCTCCTGATAGAAAAGCTACTGAATAATGCCCAAGGTAGACTTCCTAAGGTCGAGGACACGGGAACTTAACACAGGACACCTGATGAGCTCCTGATAGAAAAGCTACATAATAATGCCCGAGGTAGACTTCCTAAGGGCGAGGGCACGGGAACATAACACAGGACACCTGAAGAACTCCTGATAGAAAAGCTACTGAATAATGCCCGAAGTAGACTTCCTGAGTGCACGGGGACAAAACACAGGACACCTGAAGGGCTCCTGATATAAAAGCAACTGAATAATGCCCGAGGAAGACTTCCTAAGGACACGGGAACATAACACAGGTCACCTGAAGGGCTCCTGATAGAAAAGCTACTGATTAATGCCCGAGGTAGACTTCCTAAGGGCGAGGGCACGGGAACATATCACAAGGGCACGTGAAGAGCTCCTGATAGAAAAGCTACTGAATATTGCCCCAGGTAGACTTCCTAAGGGCGAGGACACGGGAACATAACAAAGGACACCTGAAGGGCTCCTAATAGAAATGCTACTGAATAATGACCGAGGTAGACTTCCTAAGGGCGAGTACACGGGAACATAACACAGGACACCTGAAGGACTCCTCATAGAAAAGCTACTGAATAATGCCCGAGGTAGACTTCCTAAGGGCGAGGGCACGGGAACATAACACGGGACACCTGAAGGGCTCCTGATAGTGAAGCTACTGAATAATGCCCGAGGTAACTTCCCAAGGGCGAGGGCACGGGAACATAGCACAGGACACCTGAAGGGCTCCTGATAGAAAAGCTACTGAATAATGCCCGAGGTAGACTTCCTAAGGGCACGGGAACATTACACAGGACACCTGAAGGGCTCCTGATAGAAGAGCTACTGAATAATGTCCGAGGTAGACTTCCTAAGAGCGAGGACACGGGGACATAACACAGCACACCTGAAGAGCTCATGGTAGAAAAGATACTGAATAATGCCCGAGGTGGACTTCCTAAGGGCGAGGGAACGGGAACATAACACAGGACACCTGATGAGCTCCTGATAGAAAAGCTACTGAATAATGCCCGAGGTAGACTTCCTAAGGGTGAGGACACGGGAACATAACACAGGACACCAGAAGGGCTCCTGATAGAAAAGCTAATGAATATTGCCCGAGGTAGACTTCCTAAGGGCGAGGACATGGGAACATAACACAGGACACCTGAAAGGCTCCTGATAGAAAAGCTACTGATAATGCACGAGGTAGACTTCCTAAGGGCGAGGACACGGAAACTTAACACAGGAAACCTGAAGGGCTCCTCATAGAAAAGTTACTCAATAATGCCCGAGGTAGACTTCCTAAGGGCACGGGAATATAACACAGTACACCTGAAGGGCTCCTGATAGAAAAGCTACTGAATAATGCCCGAGGTAGACTTCCTACGGGCACGAGAACATAACACAGGACAGCTGAAGAGCTCCTGATAGAAAAGCTACTGAATAATGCCCAAGATAGACTTCCTAAGGGCGAGGGCACAGGAACATAGCACAGACCACCTGAAGGGCTCCTGATAGAAAAGCTACTGAAAAATGCCCGAGGTAGACTTCCTAAGGGCACGGGAACATAACACAGGTTACCTGAAGGGCTCCTGATAGAAAAGCTACGGAATAATGCCCAAGGTAGACTTCCTAAGGGCACGGGAACATAACACAGTACACCTGAAGGGCTCCTGATAGAAAAGCTACTGAATAATTCCCGAGGTAGACTTCCTAAGGGTGAGGACACGGGAACATAACACAGGACACCTGAAAGGCTCTTGATAGAAAAGCTACTGAATAATGCACGAGGTAGACCTCCTACTGGCGAGGACACGGAAACATAACACATGACACCTGAAGGGCTCCTCATAGAAAAGCTACTCAATAATGCCCGAGGTAGACTTCCTAAGGGCACGGGAACATAACACAGTACACCTGAAGGGCTCCTGATAGAAAAGCTACTGAATAATGCCCGAGGTAGACTTCCTAAGGGCACGAGAACATAACACAGGACAGCTGAAGAGCTCCTGATAGAAAAGCTACTGAATAATGCCCGAGATAGACTTCCCAAGGGCGAGGGCACGGGAACATAGCACAGGACACCTGAAGGGCTCCTGATAGAAAATCTACTGAATAATGCCCGAGGTACACTTCCTGAGAGCACGGGGACAAAACACAGGACACCTGAAGGGCTCCTGATAGAAAAGCTACTGAATTATGCCCAAGGTAGACTTCCTATGGGCACGGGAACATAACACAGGACACCTGAAGGGCTCCTGATAGGAAAGCTACTAAATAATGCCCGAGGTATACTTCCTAAGGGCAAGGGCACGGGAACATAACACAGGGCACCTGAAGGGCTCCTGATAGAAAAGCTACTGAATAATGCCCGAGGTAGACTTCCTGAGGGCACGGGGACAAAACACAGGACACCTGAAGGGCTCCTGATAGAAAAGCTACTGAATAATGCCCAAGGTAGACTTCCTAAGGGCGAGGACACGGGAACATAACAAAGGACACCTGAAGGGCTCCTGATAGAAAAGCTACTGAATAATGCCCGAGGTAGACTTCCTAAGGGCGAGGGCACTGGAACATAACACAGGACACCTGAAGAGCTTCTGATAGAAAAGCTATGAATAATGCCCGAGGTAGACTTCCTAAGGGCGAGAGCACGGGAAAATAACACAGAACACCTGAAGGGCTCGATAGAAAAGCTACTGAATAATGCCCGAGGTAGACATCCTAAGGGTGAGGACACGGGAACATAACACAGGACACCTGAATGGCTCCTGATAGGAAAGCTACTGAATAATGCCCGAGGTAAACTTCCTGAGGGCACAGGGACATAACACAGGACACCTGAAGGGCTCCTGATAGAAGAGCTACGGAATAATGCCCGAAGTAGACATCCTAAGGGCACGGGAACATAACACAGGACACCTGAAGGGCTCCTGATAGAAAAGCTACTGAATATTGCCTGAGGTAGACTTCCTTAGGGCGAGGGCACGGGAACATATCACAGGGCACGTGAAGAGCTCCTGATAGAATAGCTACTGAATAATTCCCCAGGTAGACTTCCTAAGGGCGAGGACACGGGAACATAACAAAGGACACCTGAAGGGCTCCTGATAGAAAAGCTACTGAATAATGCCCGAGGTAGACTTCCTAAGGGAGAGTACACGGGAACATAACACAAGACACCTGAAGGGCTCCTCATAGAAAAGCTACTGAATAATGCCCGAGGTAGACTTCCTAAGGGCACGGGAACATAACACTGGGCACCTGAAGGGCTCCTGATAGAAAAGCTACTGAATAATGCCCGAGGTAGACTTCCTAAGGGCGAGGGCACGGGAACATGTCACAAGGGCACGTGAAGAGCTCCTGATAGAAAAGCTACTGAATAATGCCGCAGGTAGACTTCCTAAGGGCGAGGACACGGGAACATAACAAAGGACACCTGAAGGGCTCCTAATAGAAATGCTACTGAATAATGACCGAGGTAGAATACCTAAGGGCGAGTACACGGGAAGATAACACAGGACACCTGAAGGGCTCCTCATAGAAAAGCTACTGAATAATGCCCGAGGTAGACTTCCTAAGGGCGAGGGCACGGGAACATAACACAGGACACCTGAAGGGCTCCTGATAGAAAAGCTACTGAATAATGCCCGAGGTAGACTTCCTAAGGGCACAGGAACATAACACAGGTCACCTCAAGGGCTCCTGATAGAAAAGCAACTGAATAATGCCCGAGGTAGGCTTCCTAAAGGCACGGGAACATAACACAGGACACCTGAAGGGCTCGTGATAGAAAAGATACTGAATAATGCCCAAGGTAGACTTCCTAAGGTCGAGGACACGGGAACATAACACAGGACACCTGAAGAGCTCCTGATAGAAAAGCTACATAATAATGCCCGAGGTAGACTTCCTAAGGGCGAGGGCACGGGAACATAACACAGGACACCTGAAGAGCTCCTGATAGAAAAGCTACTGAATAATGCCCGAAGTAGACTTCCTGAGGGCACGGGGACATAACACAGGACACCTGAAGGGCTCCTGATATAAAAGCAACTGAATAATGCCCGAGGAAGACTTCCTAAGGACACGGGAACATAACACAGGTCACCTGAAGGGCTCCTGATAGAAAAGCTACTGAATAATGCCCGAGGTAGACTTCCTAAGGGCGAGGGCACGGGAACATATCACAAGGGCACGTGAAGAGCTCCTGATAGAAAAGCTACTGAATATTGCCCCAGGTAGACTTCCTAAGGGCGAGGACACGGGAACATAACAAAGGACACCTGAAGGGCTCCTAATAGAAATGCTACTGAATAATGACCGAGGTAGACTTCCTAAGGGCGAGTACATGGGAACATAACACAGGACGCCTGAAGGGCTCCTCATAGAAAAGCTACTGAATAATGCCCGAGGTAGACTTCCTAAGGGCGAGGGCACGGGAACATAACACGGGACACCTGAAGGGCTCCTGATAGAGAAGCTACTGAATAATGCCCAAGGTAACTTCCCAAGGGCGAGGGCACGGGAACATAGCACAGGACACCTGAAGGGCTCCTGATAGAAAAGCTACCGAATAATGCCCGAAGTAGACTTCCTGAGGGCACGGGAACATAACACAGGACACCTGAAGAGCTCCTGATAGAAGAGCTACTGAATAATGCCCGAGGTAGAATTCCTAAGGGCGAGGACACGGGGACATAACACAGTACACCTGAAGAGCTCGTGATAGAAAAGATACTGAATAATGCCCGAGGTGGACTTCCTAACGGCGAGGGAACGGGAACATAACACAGGACACCTGATGAGCTCCTGATAGAAAAGCTACTGAATAATGCCCGAGGTAGACCTCCAAAGGGTGCGGACACGGGAACATAACACAGGACACCAGAAGGGCTCCTGATAGAAAAGCCACTGAATATTGCCCGAGGTAGACTTCCAAAGGGCAAGGACATGGGAACATAACTCAGGACACCTGAAAGGCTCCTGATAGAAAAGCTACTGAATAATGCACGAGGTAGACTTCCTAAGGGCGAGGATACGGAAACTTAACACAGGACACGTGAAGGGCTCCTCATAGAAAAGTTACTCAATAATGCCCGAGGTAGACTTCCTTAGGGCACGGGAACATAACACAGTACACCTGAAGGGCTCCTGATAGAAAAGCTACTGAATAATGCCCGAGGTAGACTTCCTAAGGGCACGAGAACATAACACAGGACAGCTGAAGATCTCCTGATAGACAAGCTACTGAATAATGCCCAAGATAGACTTCCTAAGGGCGAGGGCACGGGAACATAACACAGGACACCTGAAGGGCTCCTGATAGAAAAGCTACTGAATAATGCCCGAGGTAGACTTCCTAAGGGCACGGGAACATAACACAGGTTACCTGAAGGGCTCCTGATAGAAAAGCTACTGAATAATGCCCAAGGTAGACTTCCTAAGGGCATGGGAACATAACACAGTACACCTGAAGGGCTCCTGATAGAAAAGCTACTGAATAATGCCCGAGGTAGACTTCCTACGGGCACGAGAACATAACACAGGACAGCTGAAGAGCTCCTGATAGAAAAGCTACTGAATAATGCCCAAGATAGACTTCCTAAGGGCGAGGGCACAGGAACATAGCACAGACCACCTGAAGGGCTCCTGATAGAAAAGCTACTGAAAAATGCCCGAGGTAGACTTCCTAAGGGCACGGGAACATAACACAGGTTACCTGAAGGGCTCCTGATAGAAAAGCTACGGAATAATGCCCAAGGTAGACTTCCTAAGGGCACGGGAACATAACACAGTACACCTGAAGGGCTCCTGATAGAAAAGCTACTGAATAATTCCCGAGGTAGACTTCCTAAGGGTGAGGACACGGGAACATAACACAGGACACCTGAAAGGCTCTTGATAGAAAAGCTACTGAATAATGCACGAGGTAGACCTCCTACTGGCGAGGACACGGAAACATAACACATGACACCTGAAGGGCTCCTCATAGAAAAGCTACTCAATAATGCCCGAGGTAGACTTCCTAAGGGCACGGGAACATAACACAGTACACCTGAAGGGCTCCTGATAGAAAAGCTACTGAATAATGCCCGAGGTAGACTTCCTAAGGGCACGAGAACATAACACAGGACAGCTGAAGAGCTCCTGATAGAAAAGCTACTGAATAATGCCCGAGATAGACTTCCCAAGGGCGAGGGCACGGGAACATAGCACAGGACACCTGAAGGGCTCCTGATAGAAAAGCTACTGAATAATGCCCGAGGTACACTTCCTGAGAGCACGGGGACAAAACACAGGACACCTGAAGGGCTCCTGATAGAAAAGCTACTGAATTATGCCCAAGGTAGACTTCCTATGGGCACGGGAACATAACACAGGACACCTGAAGGGCTCCTGATAGGAAAGCTACTAAATAATGCCCGAGGTATACTTCCTAAGGGCAAGGGCACGGGAACATAACACAGGGCACCTGAAGGGCTCCTGATAGAAAAGCTACTGAATAATGCCCGAGGTAGACTTCCTGAGGGCACGGGGACAAAACACAGGACACCTGAAGGGCTCCTGATAGAAAAGCTACTGAATAATGCCCAAGGTAGACTTCCTAAGGGCGAGGACACGGGAACATAACAAAGGACACCTGAAGGGCTCCTGATAGAAAAGCTACTGAATAATGCCCGAGGTAGACTTCCTAAGGGCGAGGGCACTGGAACATAACACAGGACACCTGAAGAGCTTCTGATAGAAAAGCTATGAATAATGCCCGAGGTAGACTTCCTAAGGGCGAGAGCACGGGAAAATAACACAGAACACCTGAAGGGCTCGATAGAAAAGCTACTGAATAATGCCCGAGGTAGACATCCTAAGGGTGAGGACACGGGAACATAACACAGGACACCTGAATGGCTCCTGATAGGAAAGCTACTGAATAATGCCCGAGGTAAACTTCCTGAGGGCACAGGGACATAACACAGGACACCTGAAGGGCTCCTGATAGAAGAGCTACGGAATAATGCCCGAAGTAGACATCCTAAGGGCACGGGAACATAACACAGGACACCTGAAGGGCTCCTGATAGAAAAGCTACTGAATATTGCCTGAGGTAGACTTCCTTAGGGCGAGGGCACGGGAACATATCACAGGGCACGTGAAGAGCTCCTGATAGAATAGCTACTGAATAATTCCCCAGGTAGACTTCCTAAGGGCGAGGACACGGGAACATAACAAAGGACACCTGAAGGGCTCCTGATAGAAAAGCTACTGAATAATGCCCGAGGTAGACTTCCTAAGGGAGAGTACACGGGAACATAACACAAGACACCTGAAGGGCTCCTCATAGAAAAGCTACTGAATAATGCCCGAGGTAGACTTCCTAAGGGCACGGGAACATAACACTGGGCACCTGAAGGGCTCCTGATAGAAAAGCTACTGAATAATGCCCGAGGTAGACTTCCTAAGGGCGAGGGCACGGGAACATGTCACAAGGGCACGTGAAGAGCTCCTGATAGAAAAGCTACTGAATAATGCCGCAGGTAGACTTCCTAAGGGCGAGGACACGGGAACATAACAAAGGACACCTGAAGGGCTCCTAATAGAAATGCTACTGAATAATGACCGAGGTAGAATACCTAAGGGCGAGTACACGGGAAGATAACACAGGACACCTGAAGGGCTCCTCATAGAAAAGCTACTGAATAATGCCCGAGGTAGACTTCCTAAGGGCGAGGGCACGGGAACATAACACAGGACACCTGAAGGGCTCCTGATAGAAAAGCTACTGAATAATGCCCGAGGTAGACTTCCTAAGGGCACAGGAACATAACACAGGTCACCTCAAGGGCTCCTGATAGAAAAGCAACTGAATAATGCCCGAGGTAGGCTTCCTAAAGGCACGGGAACATAACACAGGACACCTGAAGGGCTCGTGATAGAAAAGATACTGAATAATGCCCAAGGTAGACTTCCTAAGGTCGAGGACACGGGAACATAACACAGGACACCTGAAGAGCTCCTGATAGAAAAGCTACATAATAATGCCCGAGGTAGACTTCCTAAGGGCGAGGGCACGGGAACATAACACAGGACACCTGAAGAGCTCCTGATAGAAAAGCTACTGAATAATGCCCGAAGTAGACTTCCTGAGGGCACGGGGACATAACACAGGACACCTGAAGGGCTCCTGATATAAAAGCAACTGAATAATGCCCGAGGAAGACTTCCTAAGGACACGGGAATATAACACAGGTCACCTGAAGGGCTCCTGATAGAAAAGCTACTGAATAATGCCCGAGGTAGACTTCCTAAGGGCGAGGGCACGGGAACATATCACAAGGGCACGTGAAGAGCTCCTGATAGAAAAGCTACTGAATATTGCCCCAGGTAGACTTCCTAAGGGCGAGGACACGGGAACATAACAAAGGACACCTGAAGGGCTCCTAATAGAAATGCTACTGAATAATGACCGAGGTAGACTTCCTAAGGGCGAGTACATGGGAACATAACACAGGACGCCTGAAGGGCTCCTCATAGAAAAGCTACTGAATAATGCCCGAGGTAGACTTCCTAAGGGCGAGGGCACGGGAACATAACACGGGACACCTGAAGGGCTCCTGATAGAGAAGCTACTGAATAATGCCCAAGGTAACTTCCCAAGGGCGAGGGCACGGGAACATAGCACAGGACACCTGAAGGGCTCCTGATAGAAAAGCTACCGAATAATGCCCGAAGTAGACTTCCTGAGGGCACGGGAACATAACACAGGACACCTGAAGAGCTCCTGATAGAAGAGCTACTGAATAATGCCCGAGGTAGAATTCCTAAGGGCGAGGACACGGGGACATAACACAGTACACCTGAAGAGCTCGTGATAGAAAAGATACTGAATAATGCCCGAGGTGGACTTCCTAAGGGCGAGGGAACGGGAACATAACACAGGACACCTGATGAGCTCCTGATAGAAAAGCTACTGAATAATGCCCGAGGTAGACCTCCAAAGGGTGCGGACACGGGAACATAACACAGGACACCAAAAGGGCTCCTGATAGAAAAGCCACTGAATATTGCCCGAGGTAGACTTCCAAAGGGCAAGGACATGGGAACATAACTCAGGACACCTGAAAGGCTCCTGATAGAAAAGCTACTGAATAATGCACGAGGTAGACTTCCTAAGGGCGAGGATACGGAAACTTAACACAGGACACGTGAAGGGCTCCTCATAGAAAAGTTACTCAATAATGCCCGAGGTAGACTTCCTTAGGGCACGGGAACATAACACAGTACACCTGAAGGGCTCCTGATAGAAAAGCTACTGAATAATGCCCGAGGTAGACTTCCTAAGGGCACGAGAACATAACACAGGACAGCTGAAGATCTCCTGATAGACAAGCTACTGAATAATGCCCAAGATAGACTTCCTAAGGGCGAGGGCACGGGAACATAACACAGGACACCTGAAGGGCTCCTGATAGAAAAGCTACTGAATAATGCCCGAGGTAGACTTCCTAAGGGCACGGGAACATAACACAGGTTACCTGAAGGGCTCCTGATAGAAAAGCTACTGAATAATGCCCAAGGTAGACTTCCTAAGGGCATGGGAACATAACACAGTACACCTGAAGGGCTCCTGATAGTAAAGCTACTGAATAATTCCCGATATAGACTTCCTAAGGGTGAGGACACGGGAACATAACACAGGACACCTGAAAGGCTCCTGATAGAAAAGCTACTGAATAATGCACGAGGTAGACTTCCTACAGGCGAGGACACGGAAACATAACACATGACACCTGAAGGGCTCCTCATAGAAAAGCTACTCAATAATGCCCGAGGTAGACTTCCTAAGGGCACGGGAACATAACACAGTACACCTGAAGGGCTCCTGATAGAAAAGCTACTGAATAATGCCCGAGATAGACTTCCTAAGGGCGAGGGCACGGGAACATAACACAGGGCACCTGAAGGGCTCCTGATAGAAAAGCTACTGAATAATGCCCGAGGTAGACTTCCTGAGGGCACGAGGACAAAACACAGGACACCTGAAGGGCTCCTGATAGAAAAGCTACTGAATAATGCCCGAGGTAGACTTCCTAAGGGCGAGGACACGGGAACATAACACAGGACACCTGAAGAGCTCCTGATAGAAAAGCTACTGAATAATGCCCCAGTTAGACTTCCTAAAGGCGAGGACACTGGAACATAACAAAGGACACCTGAAGGGCTCCTGATAGAAAAGCTACTGAATAATGCCCGAGGTAGACATCCTAAGGGCGAGGGCACGGGAACATAACACAGGACATCTGAAGGGCTCGATGGAAAAGCTACTGAATAATGCCCGAGGTAGACTTCCTAAGGGCGAGGACACGGGAACATAACACAGGACACCTGAAGAGCTTCTGATAGAAAAGCTATGAATAATGCCCGAGGTAGACTTCCTAAGGGCGAGAGCACGGGAAAATAACACAGGACACCTGAAGGGCTCGATAGAAAAGCTACTGAATAATGCCCGAGGTAGACTTCCTAAGGGCGAGGACACGGGAACATAACACAGGACACCTGAATAGCTCCTGATAGGAAAGCTACTGAATAATGCCCGAGGTAGACTTCCTGAGGGCAGAGGGACATAACACAGGACACCTGAAGGGCTCCTGATAGAAGAGCTACTGAATAATTCCCGAAGTAGACATCCTAAGGGCACGGGAATATAACACAGGACACCTGAAGGGCTCCTGATAGAAAAGCTACTGAATATTGCCCGAGGTAGACTTCCTAAGGGCGAGGGCACGGGAACATATCACAGGGCACGTGAAGAGCTCCTGATAGAATAGCTACTGAATAATTCCCCAGGTAGACTTCCTAAGGGCGAGGACACGGGAACATAACAAAGGACACCTGAAGGGCTCCTCATAGAAAAGCTACTGAATAATGCCCGAAGTAGACTTCCTAAGGGCACGGGAACATAACACTGGGCACCTGAAGGGCTCCTGATAGAAAAGCTACTGAATAATGCCCGAGGTAGACTTCCTAAGGGCGAGGGCACGGGAACATGTCACAAGGGCACGTGAAGAGCTCCTGATAGAAAAGCTACTAAATAATGCCCCAGGTAGACTTCCTAAGGGCGAGGACACGGGAACATAACAAAGGACACCTGAAGGGCTCCTAATAGAAATGCTACTGAATAATGACCGAGGTAGACTTCCTAAGGGAGAGTACACGGGAACATAACACAGGACACCTGAAGGGCTCCTCATAGAAAAGCTACTGAATAATGCCCGAGGTAGACTTCCTAAGGGCACGGGAACATAACACAGGTCACCTCAAGGGCTCCTGATAGAAAAGCAACTGAATAATGCCCGAGGTAGGCTTCCTAAAGGCACGGGAACATAACACAGAACACCTGAAGGGCTCCTGATGGAAAAGCTACTGAATAATGCCCAAGGTAGACTTCCTAAGGTCGAGGACACGGGAACATAACACAGGACACCTGAAGAGCTCCTGATAGAAAAGCTACTGAATAATGCCCGAGGTAGACTTCTTAAGGGCGAGGGCACGGGAACATAACACAGGACACCTGAAGAGCTCCTGATAGAAAAGCTACTGAATAATGCCCGAAGTAGACTTCCTGAGGGCACGGGGACATAACACAGGACACCTGAAGGGCTCCTTATATAAAAGCAACTGAATAATGCCCGAGGAAGACTTCCTAAGGACACGGGAACATAACACAGGTCACCTGAAGGGCTCCTGATAGAAAAGCTACTGAATAATGCCCAAGGTAGACTTCCTAAGGGCACGGGAACATAACACAGCACACCAGAAGGGCTCCTGATAGAAAAGCTACTGAATAATGCCCGAGGTAGACTTCCTAAGGGTGAGGACACGGGAACATAACACAGGACACTTGAAAGGCTCCTGATAGAAAACCTACTGAATAATGCACGAGGTAGACTTCCTACGGGCGAGGACACGGAAACATAACACAGGACACCTGAAGGGCTCCTCATAGAAAAGCTACTGAATAATGCCCGAGGTAGACTTCCTAAGGGCACGAGAACAAAACACAGGACAGCTGAAGAGCTCCTGATAGAAAAGCTACTGAATAATGCCCGAGATAGACTTCCCAAGGGAGAGGGCATGGGAACATAGCACAGGACACCTGAAGGGCTCCTGATAGAAAAGCTACTGAATAATGCACGAGGTAGACTTCCTAAGGGCACGGGAACATAACACAGGTCACCTGAAGGGCTCCTGATAGAAAAGCTACCGAATAATGCACGAGGTAGACTTCCTAAGGGCACGGGAACATAACACAGGTCACCTGAAGAGCTCCTGATTGAAAAAGCTACTGAATAATGCCCGAGGTAGACTTCCTAAGGGCGAGGGCACGGGAGCATAACACAGGACTCCTGAAGGGCTACTGATAGAAAAGCTGCTGAATAATGCCCGAGGTATACTTCCTATGGGCGAGGACACGAGGACATAACACACGACACCTGAAGGGCTCCTGATAGAAAAGCTACTGAATAATGCGCGAGGTAGACTTCCTGAGGGCACGGGGACAAAACACAGGACACCTGAAGGGCTCCTGATAGAAAAGCTACTGAATAATGCCGAGGTAGACTTCCTAAGGGCGAGGACACGGGAACATAACACACGACACCTGATGAGTTCCTGATAGAAAAGCTACTGAATAATGCCCGAGGTAGACTTCCTAAGGGCGAGGGCACGGGAAGATAACACAGGACACCTGAAGGGCTCGATAGAAAAGCTACTGAATAATGCCCGAGGTAGACTTCCTAAGGGCGAGGACACAGGAACAAAACACAGGACACCTGAAGACCACCTGATAGAAAAGCGACTGAATAATGCCGGAGGTAGACTTCCTGAGGGCACAGGGACATAACACAGGACACCTGAAGGGCTCCTGATAGAAAAGCTACTGAATAATGCCCAAGTAGACTTCCTAAGGGTACGGGAACATAACACAGGGCACCTGAAGGCTCCTGATAGAAAAGCTACTGAATAATGCCCGAGGTAGACTTGCTAAGGGCGAGGGCACGGGAACATATCACAGGGCACGTGAAGAGCTCCTGATAGAAAAGCTACTGAATAATGCCCCAGGTAGACTTCCTAAGGGCGAGGACACGGGAACATAACAAAGGACACCTGAAGGGCTCCTAATAGAAATGCTATTGAATAATTCCCAAGTAGACTTCCTAAGGGTACGGGAACATAACACAGGACACCAGAAGGGCTCCTGATAGAAAAGCCACTGAATATTGCCCGAGGTAGACTTCCAAAGGGCAAGGACATGGGAACATAACACAGGACACCTGAAAGGCTCCTGATAGAAAAGCTACTGAATAATGCACGAGGTAGACTTCCTAAGGGCGAGGATACGGAAACTTAACACAGGACACGTGAAGGGCTCCTCATAGAAAAGTTACTCAATAATGACCGAGGTAGACTTCCTTAGGGCACGGGAACATAACACAGTACACCTGAAGGGCTCCTGATAGAAAAGCTACTGAATAATGCCCGAGGTAGACTTCCTAAGGGCACGAGAACATAACACAGGACAGCTGAAGATCTCCTGATAGACAAGCTACTGAATAATGCCCAAGATAGACTTCCTAAGGGCGAGGGCACGGGAACATAGCACAGGACACCTGAAGGGCTCCTGATAGAAAAGCTACTGAATAATGCCCGAGGTAGACTTCCTAAGGGCACGGGAACATAACACAGGTTACCTGAAGGGCTCCTGATAGAAAAGCTACTGAATAATGCCCAAGGTAGACTTCCTAAGGGCATGGGAACATAACACAGTACACCTGAAGGGCTCCTGATAGTAAAGCTACTGAATAATTCCCGATATAGACTTCCTAAGGGTGAGGACACGGGAACATAACACAGGACACCTGAAAGGCTCCTGATAGAAAAGCTACTGAATAATGCACGAGGTAGACTTCCTACAGGCGAGGACACGGAAACATAACACATGACACCTGAAGGGCTCCTCATAGAAAAGCTACTCAATAATGCCCGAGGTAGACTTCCTAAGGGCACGGGAACATAACACAGTACACCTGAAGGGCTCCTGATAGAAAAGCTACTGAATAATGCCCGAGATAGACTTCCTAAGGGCGAGGGCACGGGAACATAACACAGGGCACCTGAAGGGCTCCTGATAGAAAAGCTACTGAATAATGCCCGAGGTAGACTTCCTGAGGGCACGAGGACAAAACACAGGACACCTGAAGGGCTCCTGATAGAAAAGCTACTGAATAATGCCCGAGGTAGACTTCCTAAGGGCGAGGACACGGGAACATAACACAGGACACCTGAAGAGCTCCTGATAGAAAAGCTACTGAATAATGCCCCAGGTAGACTTCCTAAAGGCGAGGACACTGGAACATAACAAAGGACACCTGAAGGGCTCCTGATAGAAAAGCTACTGAATAATGCCCGAGGTAGACTTCCTAAGGGCGAGGGCACGGGAACATAACACAGGACATCTGAAGGGCTCGATGGAAAAGCTACTGAATAATGCCCGAGGTAGACTTCCTAAGGGCGAGGACACGGGAACATAACACAGGACACCTGAAGAGCTTCTGATAGAAAAGCTATGAATAATGCCCGAGGTAGACTTCCTAAGGGCGAGAGCACGGGAAAATAACACAGGACACCTGAAGGGCTCGATAGAAAAGCTACTGAATAATGCCCGAGGTAGACTTCCTAAGGGCGAGGACACGGGAACATAACACAGGACACCTGAATAGCTCCTGATAGGAAAGCTACTGAATAATGCCCGAGGTAGACTTCCTGAGGGCACAGGGACATAACACAGGACACCTGAAGGGCTCCTGATAGAAGAGCTACTGAATAATTCCCGAAGTAGACATCCTAAGGGCACGGGAATATAACACAGGACACCTGAAGGGCTCCTGATAGAAAAGCTACTGAATATTGCCCGAGGTAGACTTCCTAAGGGCGAGGGCACGGGAACATATCACAGGGCACGTGAAGAGCTCCTGATAGAATAGCTACTGAATAATTCCCCAGGTAGACTTCCTAAGGGCGAGGACACGGGAACATAACACAGGACACCTGAATAGCTCCTGATAGGAAAGCTACTGAATAATGCCCGAGGTAGACTTCCTGAGGGCACAGGGACATAACACAGGACACCTGAAGGGCTCCTGATAGAAGAGCTACTGAATAATTCCCGAAGTAGACATCCTAAGGGCACGGGAATATAACACAGGACACCTGAAGGGCTCCTGATAGAAAAGCTACTGAATATTGCCCGAGGTAGACTTCCTAAGGGCGAGGGCACGGGAACATATCACAGGGCACGTGAAGAGCTCCTGATAGAATAGCTACTGAATAATTCCCCAGGTAGACTTCCTAAGGGCGAGGACACGGGAACATAACAAAGGACACCTGAAGGGCTCCTCATAGAAAATCTACTGAATAATGCCCGAAGTAGACTTCCTAAGGGCACGGGAACATAACACTGGGCACCTGAAGGGCTCCTGATAGAAAAGCTACTGAATAGTGCCCGAGGTAGACTTCCTAAGGGCGAGGGCACGGGAACATGTCACAAGGGCACGTGAAGAGCTCCTGATAGAAAAGCTACTGAATAATGCCCCAGGTAGACTTCCTAAGGGCGAGGACACGGGAACATAACAAAGGACACCTGAAGGGCTCCTAATAGAAATGCTACTGAATAATGACCGAGGTAGACTTCCTAAGGGAGAGTACACGGGAACATAACACAGGACACCTGAAGGGCTCCTCATAGAAAAGCTACTGAATAATGCCCGAGGTAGACTTCCTAAGGGCACGGGAACATAACACAGGTCACCTCAAGGGCTCCTGATAGAAAAGCAACTGAATAATGCCCGAGGTAGGCTTCCTAAAGGCACGGGAACATAACACAGAACACCTGAAGGGCTCCTGATGGAAAAGCTACTGAATAATGCCCAAGGTAGACTTCCTAAGGTCGAGGACACGGGAACATAACACAGGACACCTGAAGAGCTCCTGATAGAAAAGCTACTGAATAATGCCCGAGGTAGACTTCTTAAGGGCGAGGGCACGGGAACATAACACAGGACACCTGAAGAGCTCCTGATAGAAAAGCTACTGAATAATGCCCGAAGTAGACTTCCTGAGGGCACGGGGACATAACACAGGACACCTGAAGGGCTCCTTATATAAAAGCAACTGAATAATGCCCGAGGAAGACTTCCTAAGGACACGGGAACATAACACAGGTCACCTGAAGGGCTCCTGATAGAAAAGCTACTGAATAATGCCCAAGGTAGACTTCCTAAGGGCACGTGAACATAACACAGCACACCAGAAGGGCTCCTGATAGAAAAGCTACTGAATAATGCCCGAGGTAGACTTCCTAAGGGTGAGGACACGGGAACATAACACAGGACACCTGAAAGGCTCCTGATAGAAAACCTACTGAATAATGCACGAGGTAGACTTCCTACGGGCGAGGACACGGAAACATAACACAGGACACCTGAAGGGCTCCTCATAGAAAAGCTACTGAATAATGCCCGAGGTAGACTTCCTAAGGGCACGAGAACAAAACACAGGACAGCTGAAGAGCTCCTGATAGAAAAGCTACTGAATAATGCCCGAGATAGACTTCCCAAGGGAGAGGGCATGGGAACATAGCACTGGACACCTGAAGGGCTCCTGATAGAAAAGCTACTGAATAATGCACGAGGTAGACTTCCTAAGGGCACGGGAACATAACACAGGTCACCTGAAGGGCTCCTGATAGAAAAGCTACCGAATAATGCACGAGGTAGACTTCCTAAGGGCACGGGAACATAACACAGGTCACCTGAAGAGCTCCTGATTGAAAAAGCTACTGAATAATGCCCGAGGTAGACTTCCTAAGGGCGAGGGCACGGGAGCATAACACAGGACTCCTGAAGGGCTACTGATAGAAAAGCTGCTGAATAATGCCCGAGGTAGACTTCCTATGGGCGAGGGCACGGGAACATAACACAGGGCACCTGAAGGACTCCTGATAGAAAAGCTACTGAATAATGCCCGAGGTATACTTCCTATGGGCGAGGACACGAGGACATAACACACGACACCTGAAGGGCTCCTGATAGAAAACCTACTGAATAATGCGCGAGGTAGACTTCCTGAGGGCACGGGGACAAAACACAGGACACCTGAAGGGCTCCTGATAGAAAAGCTACTGAATAATGCCGAGGTAGACTTCCTAAGGGCGAGGACACGGGAACATAACACAGGACACCTGATGAGTTCCTGATAGAAAAGCTACTGAATAATGCCCGAGGTAGACTTCCTAAGGGCGAGGGCACGGGAAGATAACACAGGACACCTGAAGGGCTCGATAGAAAAGCTACTGAATAATGCCCGAGGTAGACTTCCTAAGGGCGAGGACACAGGAACAAAACACAGGACACCTGAAGACCACCTGATAGAAAAGCGACTGAATAATGCCGGAGGTAGACTTCCTGAGGGCACAGGGACATAACACAGGACACCTGAAGGGCTCCTGATAGAAAAGCTACTGAATAATGCCCAAGTAGACTTCCTAAGGGTACGGGAACATAACACAGGGCACCTGAAGGCTCCTGATAGAAAAGCTACTGAAGAATGCCCGAGGTAGACTTGCTAAGGGCGAGGGCACGGGAACATATCACAGGGCACGTGAAGAGCTCCTGATAGAAAAGCTACTGAATAATGCCCCAGGTAGACTTCCTAAGGGCGAGGACACGGGAACATAACAAAGGACACCTGAAGGGCTCCTAATAGAAATGCTACTGAATAATTCCCAAGTAGACTTCCTAAGGGTACGGGAACATAACACAGGACATCTGAAGGGCTCCTGATAGAAAAGCTACTGAATAATGCCCGAGGTAGACTTCCTAAGCGCGAGGACACGGGAACATAACAAAGGACACCTGAAGGGCTCCTGATAGAAAAGCTACTGAATAATGCCCGAGGTAGACTTCCTAAGGGCGAGGGCACGGGAACATATCACAGGGCACCTGAAGGGCTCCTCATACAAAAGCTACTGAATAATGCCCGAGGTAGACTTCCTAAGGGCACGGGAACATAACACAGGGCACCTGAAGGCTCCTGATAGAAAAGCTACTGAATAATGCCCGAGGTAGACTTCCTAAGGGCGAGGGCACGGGAACATATCACAGGGCACGTGAAGAGGTCCTGATAGAAAAACTACTGAATAATGCCCGAGGTAAACTTCCTAAGGGCGAGGACACGGGAACATAACACAGGACACCTGAAGGGCTCCTCATAGAAAAGCTACTGAATAATGCCCGAGGTAGACTTCCTAAGGGCACGGGAACATAACACAGGGCACATGAAGGGCTCCTGATAGAAAAGCTACTGAATAATGCCCGAGGTAGACTTCCTAAGGGCGAGGGCACGGGAACATATCACAGGGCACGTGAAGAGCTCCTGATAGAAAAGCTGCTGAATAATGCCCCAGGTAGACTTCCTAAGGGCGAGGGCACGGGAACATAACAAAGGACACCTGAAGGGCTCCTAATAGAAATGCTACTGAATAATGCACGAGGTAGACTTCCTAAGGGCGAGTACACGGGAACATAACACAGGACTCCTGAAGGGCTCCTCATAGAAAAGCTACTGAATAATGCCCGAGGTAGACTTCCTAAGGGCGAGGGCACGGGAACATAACACAGGACACCTGAAGGGCTCTTGATAGAAAAGCTACTGAATAATGCCCGAGGTAGACTTCCTAAGGGCGAGGACACGGGAACATAACACAGGACACCTAAAGAGCTCCTGATAGAAAAGCTACTGAATAATGCCCGAGGTAGACTTCCTGAGGGCACGGGGACATAACACAAGACACCTGAAGGGCTCCTGATATAAAAGCAACTGAATAATGCCCGAGGTAGACTTCCTAAGGGCACGGGAACATAACACAGAACACCTGAAGGGCTCCTGATAGAAAAGCTACTGAATAATGCCCGAGGTAGACTTCCTAAGGGCGAGGGCACGGGAACATAACACAGGGCACGTGAAGAGCTCCTGATAGAAAAGCTGCTGAATAATGCCCCAGGTAGACTTCCTAAGGTCGAGGACACGGGAACATAACACAGGACACCAGAAGAGCTCCTGATAGAAAAGCTACTGAATAATGCCCGAGGTAGACTTCCTAAGGGCGAGGGCACGGGAACATAACACAGGACACCTGAAGGGCTCCTGATAGAAAAGCTACTGAATAATGCCCGAGGTAGACTTCCTAAGGGCGAGGGCACGGGGACATAACACAGGACACCTGAAGGGCTCCTGATAGAAAAGCTAGTGAATAATGCCCGAGGTAGACTTCCTAAGGGCGAGGGCACGGGAACATAACACAGGGCACTTGAGGGACTCCTGATAGAAAAGCTACTGAATAATGCCCGAGGTAGACTTCCTAAGGGCGAGGGCACGGGAACATAACACAGGACACCTGAAGGGCTCCAGATAGAAAAGCTACGGAATAATGCCCTAGGTAGACTTCCTAAGGGCGAGGACACGGGAACATAACAACTTATTGGCAGTGCAATTGGTATGACGCTGACATCTCGCATTAAGAGAGTTCGGCAAAGCCACTCGTGGTCAATTGCTAGTTGACTGAAGGCTGAATTATCACAACAACAGTGAAGATACGACATCAGTGACGTTTGAGAACATACAACATTTTTCTCTCACATGTGTACGATATGCTTACATGCCTGATATCCCTTCTGTGGCTGGAATCGCACCCAGGAACCTGCTTGCCCGACTGTTGAACCTTTAGACCAGCTGTATGAATTTGTGCCGTTCCATTTAAAAATATGGAGTTAGTATCAATATCTCGGTTATTACTCACCCCATGAGAGTAAGAAGCACATTATTCTCTAAGCCCCTGTGTATCATTTACCAATATATCAACAGAATACCGATTACTTTTATTGGTTTAAACGTTATTTCGGTGCAACAACTTAGGTGAATAACCCTGTTTATGTATTTTGTGTAGTTCAATCAATTCCTTAGTTAATGACACCCAGTGTGTGATTTTAGTAGTCAGCCGTATGATCTCTATTGAAATTTACCACCAAAATAGTTTGTAATTTCAAGTAGTGGAATGCAGATGATCCCAAGACAGAGTCCTGTTCCGAAGGACCTAATGAAATGTTACAGTTTATCCATGGGCTATAAAGGAGAGAACGGGAATGCACAGCATTGTAATTCACTAAGTTTTGCATACCCACAATTGATATGGATTTGTGCACTTACAATTAGTTTCTAGTACTTTGTTACCTTATGGCCATGTTCATAATCATAGAACATTCAAGGTTAAGAAGCATAATGGCCACTGCATTCCTGCAATTGTCTGGAGTTAAAATAACAAGCCAAGGTAGACCACTAAGAAAAATTTTGGGCTGTAACAACCATCTTCTCACCAATTCCCCCCATGAAAAAATTGCGCACTATTCCTCTGTTCAAAATATAGTAATTTAGTCGGCCCCGGAATATTTGGATATCCATACCATTAAAATACTGTTATCCATTCAAATATACAAGTTCAAAACAGGCAACTAATAACACGTGGTTGTGCTAAGATATGCTGGGTTCACATTATGTACCTTTCACTCATAAGAATTAAGATCTATCCTCCATTAGCTCCGTAGATACAGCAACGGCACTTTCACTTGCCATGGGACGCGCAACCGGCGTATGGTTATGCATAACCAGCTTCTGGGTTAGTATTCAGGTAATGAAAGCAATGGGAACTTTGTACTATAATTTTCCTTGCTTGTAACTAAGCAAATTATTGTTCTTAGGAGAAAAGTTGTAAAATGCACCAAAAATGATATGATCTTCAGCTGTCTACAATGAGAAAGTACTGCGTTTATTCGTTATGTATTAACGATGCGAAGTCTCAGCTAACGTTGTGCTGCATACAACACTCGTAGTCTCTAAATGTTGCAGATTTTCCCGTCAATTTACAACAGATTGTGTTTGACATTTATTTAAGATCGCGACGAAGAAAGTGTTTCTCCAAATGGAAGATTGTACTTAACTGTATGCACGCCGTATAATCTTGGCAAGGTTGTTTTCTTCACAGAGCAACTTTACACCGTAGTAGGCACCCAGCTGTTTGTATTTAGTTTTCTGCCAACTTAAATTAAATTAATGACTAAAATATTTCTAAAGGCAGACAAGCCATACCTCCATTAGAAGGTTTCGATCTCCATAATTCATGCAAATGAGGTTTGTTTGTCTAATTGAGGCCATAACCCTTTCAGTGATTACAGTAAGGTACTTTACAGGGTAAAGAAGTCAATGAGCACGTTTTAAAAATTCTGTCGCCAGTTGTTTGATCTAGTGACTTAAAATGTTCCATGTTTTCTATGATACTGAAAACTAAGCGCAGTTGGATTTTAAGATGGAACTGCATGTACAATCAAATATCGCTTTCTTGCAATTCCTGGAAGAAGTATATAATTATAAAATGTTTATTGGTTATATGTTAATATATAGGCTCTTAAAATTATAATGAATAAATAAATATTAAATAAGAAACGAAGAATTATTGGTAAATGCTACCGGCACGGCGTATAGCATATAACTCGTAGTTTTCGTCTCATTTTAGCATATGCACAGGTGGAAGTTAATGCACAAGATACCAACATAACAACCGGATAGCAACTGATTATAATATTCTCATATACGAGATATTCAATTGGCACCAAATTAATACAATAATAGTCCAAGGTATGTTAGACCACTGCCGTTTGAAATGTGCAAATCGCACACTTATGTAGGCAAGCTGTTTGTTATAGTCCTTTCTATTGCGAAGTTCCACTAACTGCTCTTTCAGGAGACACTAGTGTTTGGAATATCCAAGAAAGGCCAACCCTCTATTTCCTATTTCGTAAAAACAAAACCACAATCCGATATAATAATGAAACTAACCACGGACGATTCATTGCCAATGAAAATCAAATGGAGATTTGGGGACCGGAAGTTCGCTAAGCAAAAGCCTCGGAGCCATTTTAACTCGTGTCAGCTCTATAGGGAGGTCATGGGTCCGAGTCCGCCACTAGTGAGACAAATTTACACATTTTTTACTTCCCGTGCCATACACAACATAATAGATAACAGCTTCAATTTGTCATCAGCACGTTCCGAATACACAATCCGTTAATCCCTAAACACCATTGGTGAGAAGACGATGGCGATCAGGCTATGTCCTTTATAAGATGCAACAAGTAGTGACCCAATAAGGTACTTACCTCTTTGAAATCTCCACCACTCGCTAAAGAAGGAGTTTCTGTGTTGATGCATGGAACAAACTCGGGTATGGAAACCTCTTCTATCTTGATACCCTCAGTGAGATTAGCATCTTCCTGCAGAGAAATTACTTCTTTTACAAACACGTTCCTTAGCATTGTGTTCCTTTGCTATTTGCGTGGTTATTCTCATTTCCTTATTATAATTGTCTTTGACATGGGTATGTTTAAAGTCCTGTGCACCATTGAATAGAACCCCGCTAATTTATGCGTACTGGGGAAATTACACTAATTGTCAATTGTATGCGAAGTTTGTGTGAGTTTTCGGAATATGGAATATGAAAGCCCATTATCTTTACGTTCGATAGTTACGTCAATATATTTTATTTACCGATCAGTTTCGGATTCCTTAGTGAATTTGATAGAGTGGTGTAGGCTAGTAATAGTTAGGAGAATCGTTTCGTCGTTTTTAATTATAATAAGGAAATGAGAATAATAAAGCAAATAGCTAAATACATCAAATTGTAGCCAGACATAAAAGCAAAACGATGCAAAAGCCGCACAATAATGAGAAAAAAATCGCGTGTTTCAATTATGTGAAAGTAAATACATATACCAGTCTGTTCAAGAAGCAAGGCATAACAATTGCATTCACAACGAATAACACAACCAGAAAGCATCTGCACAAGAGTAATCTAAATAAACAAGACCCATATTCAAAGTCAGGGGTATATTCCATTACGTGCCAAGACACAGGGTGTTACATCGGGCAGAGTGGGAGAAGAATGGATACACGATACAATGAACACAGCAATGCGATTTAATACGGGACACACACGGCCGTATGCCAACACATGTGTGAAGTGGGACACAGTTTCACTAATTTTGAAACTGACTTAAAAATAATTCATCACAAACCGAAAAGTAGAGGTCTTGACATTGAGGAAGCAATCGAGATACACTTTGCAAAAATAAGCAACCCCAATAAATCTATAGGAACACACATTCATGGAGAGTTCACCCCTCTCCACTTTACTAGAAAACACACCCCGTCGGAAACAAGACACAACATAAAGATGTGGCCAAGCTAGATAAGGGATTAATGAGGAAACATGTTATTGTTTCAGGATGTACGGTGTATCTTTATCTTGAATAAACCAAGGCCGGTATTAACGGCAGTATTACAGGTGCCGGGACATTCTCATTAGACTGGGCAGCGCTTATATGGCTTTTGAGCTTATGCGTGGCGAGGATAAAACCAGGTCTTTGGTAGTTGAAGATTTTCCTGAATACAGTAACATACACCACATTGGGGAGACTAGACTTGGCCATACACTGTCACATTTGTAGGACGTACACAGAAACTTAGGAATGCGAGAAGGGAATTGCACAGGAAGTTCCCCCAGTTGAGAGTAGATAGTGCCCAAGGTAACTGATCTCACCAGGACAGCGCAAGACACCATCAGATAAGTATACAACCTGTATTGACCATTCAACCACAATCACATGTTAACTCTAAACAAGCAAGTTTGGAGATCAATCACCAATTCCAGTATTTTAACAAAACATCACAGAGACCACAACTAACAAATATTGACGAGTTGAATTATCTCAACTCACACTGCAACTCAATAAGTGTACACATTGTAAATATTTTCACCCCAACTTTCTGACATAAATGTTAGGGCCTAAGTGTAATGGATCTGATGATGATCGCTTGACGACCGAAACTGGTCATCCAAGTGTATTTGTAAATCTCATGGAATGTTCTTCAGGATTAGGGAATAACCCATCTCTTTCGGGAAAAATCGTGTTGACCGACTGAAAAGTATCAACCTATCGTGAATACTGAGTTACGTAAATCAAAACTAAAGACTTAACAGATTCTGGTTAGCAAACCATTTACCATTAAGTCACTAAACCGTGCTTATCATGTCCAACACTAAAACCGCAATGTTACAACATTCACGAATCAAAATGCAACTTACTATGTTAGGGGATTCAGGTTCATGAGACAACCAGTCTGGTTCAGTCTTGATCAATCGTTCTTGCTCCATTATGATCACGAAACTAGAACTGAGAAAGAGCATTTAGGAATTAAATAAAGACCTTACATATTCCATTACGTCAAATCTGTCCCATATTTAACAAATCAAATGAGGTTTTTCTCAGATTCCTCAGCGATACGGAGCGGTTATATGTTTGTCCACAATAGAAAAGCATAAACGTTTACTTGTTGACCGTCCTGGTCGAATAAGGTGTTACTATTGCAATTGAAAAACTAATGGAGCCTGTAAAGCAGGGAAATAAATGCCGTAATCCTACATTCGATTTCCTTGTTCCTTTTAAACACACAAACTTGATTGCGCGGCGGGTAGATTAAATAATATATTGTCAGACGATATAGTAGTGGCGATAAAAACTATCAACACGCTCAATTAGGCACGTGAATATGGATTTAGTTTACTTCACAGGTATTGTTAATTGCCACTATTAACATACAGGCATTTAGAAGCCACAAATTATAACTTCCACCTTGTGTTACAATACACCCAGTTCAAACTAGATAAGTTATCAACTCGAACAATCATGAACGTAATCCAGTATCTAGACTATGTTGTCGTCATACTGCTGTTCCTAGTTACACAGACACACCTCTGCATCGTCGACAAATAGATGTAGTAAATTGAGTGTCACTGACAATCTGCACTGGGCTGTTAAACCACTGATCTTAACCCAAGTTTTGTCTTGTGCCTACCGAACATTCAATTCTCAAAGTGTGGACTTGAAACGCATCTTTAAATAAAAATACACTCACATCTCGCACCGAGGTATTCTCATCTATCCAACCCTCCCAATTGGCAACTCAAACTAACACTTGGGGCGCTGCAATCGGTCTGGATAAGTAGGGTAGAAATACTCAATAACACGCGTTTGATATGGAACACTTTTTATTTTTCGGTTATAATCAGTAAATGTGGTCCATAAAATAATGACAGTGTTATTTTCAATTGTATATATGTATAAATGTGCGATACACGTGATCTAATTTGTGTGCTCCTCTGGATTTTATGTGTCAATTGCATATTATCAAGCATCAGTTGACTGCTGGTATTTGTTTTTGTGCAGTTCGAGTCATGGCGCTGTTACGTTTAAAAGTTATATTTGAGTTTGCTCACTGTACCATAGACTCTAGAAATTATTTGCTGCTTGGTAGGGCGAAGGGATGAGTTCAACTTGTATTAAAACTCGGGGTAGAGAGGAATTGCTTGATTTGGATGGTAGGTATTAACCCTGCGAAGTAAAATTAGGCCTATATGACTCAAAGTGGAATGGCTCGGATATCGCAGATCGTGGTGATGGCGGCTGGTAGGGTTATTGGAAATGAACTAGGGAGCGAGGAAGGATACCTGACTGATGAAGCTTGGCTGTCCTCGGCTGGTGTGAGCTTGGCTGTCTTGGTACGGCTTGGCTCGGCTAGACTGTGCTTGGCTGCCTAGGTGCGGCTTGGCTCGGCGTAAGTGAACAACCCGTCCTGTCGTCAGTGAGTGTAGTGGTGAGTGGTCCAACCCGCTCTTATTGCCCGTATTTATTTGGTATCGTCACCTTTCGGCTATTGCTATTTGCATCTTTTGGAAAGTGATGAAAACGTATATCCGCCGCCCTCTTATACATCGACTTACAGCCGTAAACTGAACAATATACTTTGCTTTTACTCATTTTGCACTCTTATCAACGAGTAAAACTTATAACTTATGTATAAACACGAAGAATTTACCACGATCTGCTTACCAATACAAGAAACCATTATACAAACAGTCACCACGTGACAAATGTACCCTACTTGGTAAGTTTCTCATTTTGACCGCTAGATGTCATATCAGATAGCTGGAGTTGCCAATAGCAGATTAATTTGTTAGTGGAAATTTAAGGATGCTCAATAATATAGCTAAATGCTGTGGAAGTAATACACTAGAGCATTAGAGCAGTAGAATATTAAGCAGTGTAATAAAATAATTGAATGGATGTTCAGTATATGCACATATTATCCTCTTATCCTTGTTGTTTCTATATAGGCCTATACCTGTTAACATCAGTGGTGCTGGTGGATAATTGTACTGGGGCCTGGGGGATGGGGGTTAGGGTAAAAGATTGCTTGAAATCATTGAAAACTGTACTCAATTGCGCGGTGAAACGGATGTACATCATTCATCATGAACGCCGCAGTTCAGAGAACATAACATTGCCATCAGATTAAATGGATTAAGTTAGTGTACATGAAAACCTTCACGAGAACAAAATTAAGTTGTATATGCGAAGGCGAGAAAGAACGCGCAAATTACATTGCAAGACATAGTATCGGCAGTTGACGGAGCATCACGGATGTCTCCATCCGCGCCTCGGCTCGCTTGTTGCAATCAGCTGGCAACGACCAGCCGAGTTAACTGTTGGGATAGGACTTGCCCGGTCTAGCATCTCTGCCATACCCTTCACTATTGAGATCTGGTCGGTGCTTGGGCCTGGCAACGACCATACGAACGAGCACTCCTAGACAGTTGGCGCGCTTCGCTTTCTCAGACAGTTCACAGTAACTTGCTATAACTAACTAACTAACTAACCCCGTGGCACTACAGCCCTTGAAGGGCCTAGGCCTACCAAGCGACCGCTGCCCAGCCAATTGGTCTGCAGATTTTGGGGTGACGCATGGTCAGCGCATCGGGTCCCCTCGGCCGTTAATCTTGGTTTTCGTGACCGGGGCACTGTCTCACTGTCAGACAGCTACTCAATTGTCCTCACGAGGCTGAGTGCACCCCGTTCCAACCCTCACGTCAGTTTTAAAATTCCTGACGGTGCCGGGGATCGAACCCGGCGCCTCCGGGGAGAGGCAGGCGCGCTACCCCAACACCACGGGGCCGGCAACTTGCTATAAGATTGCCTGAATTATTAAAATAACAGAATTATGAATTCGTATACATATAAAAGGAAACGTACAGCTATATTTACTAAATTAGTACAATATGCAACGAGCCTATAATGGCACGAGTATGTTTATAAAACGAGCGTAGCGAGTTTTATAATTTCCATACGGATGTCTTAATTACCATTATAGGTGAGTTGCATACGACTGTTAATGTTCGACGATAATTATAACTATTTTATGCTCGAACATAAATATTCATAAATATCTGCCGAGATTTCGCCAGTTTTATGTATTGAACGGAGCACATGGGACGCAGAAAATACCACGGCCTCCTCGAATACCCCACTATGACACTACATGTAGCCACGTAGTGAAATTTAGGAGGCCATGGAGTCAGTGCAGGTGCGATGCTGTCCTCACCTAATTGATCACACAACTGTTTCTTGATCTCTGTTTGGAGGGAGAAGCTGTACAATAATGAGCCTCATTATTGTACAGTTTTCTGACATACAATAACTATTTTTCGCCATGGTCAAACATAAACATAAATATTATTACGGTATTAATTGTTTTTCTTGAATTAATCTGATCGTTGTGCAACACTGCAACCTTATTACCAGCCGCCACAGGTTTACATGGAAGTTTAACTTTAAATGCAGCTGGAATTAAAAAAAGAAGAAACAACAAAGCATTAATTTTAGGAGCAAGAAACCAGTGCTTCATTTATTGCAAGGAAAGGGTCATTCGTGCCCCAAAATAATACAAATGAACACGGTGTTAGAAATTTCAGCCTACACTAGTGGTGTTTAAAATTTTGCATTTTCGAGTAGAACTTCCATAAGACAATCTTTTCAACAACAAAAATTGCATGCACACCTCAGATACATATGAATTGCTGAGATTATACTTACCTCCTTTAGCTGAGAGCCTTTTATCCGTCACCAATCCCGTACATTGGCAGGTTTACTTCTTGTGGCAACTACCTTCATGTTAGAAACGTTTAATGGTTCTCTCCCGTTCCCAGTTAGGCTTAGGTCAAATTTATGGTTTTATGGGCTCAAGATTCTTATAACGAAGTATATTACTACAATTGACGAGGTACCTTGGAAAAATATTTATTGTGAGTTAATTCAGTGGATTGGAATGTCGTGGATATCAGCCCCTTGCACTTATGTGTGTACTGTACTTGTAATAGAAAAGGTTATGGTAGTGGTTTTCAGTTAGCTTTCATTTACAGTTGAATTGTGAACACACTTCCAGGATGCAAGGAGTGGGATTCAAATCATTCTATCAAGAGCCTCCGTGCGAAGATTTTGAAGACTATTTAAAACCCATACTGGTATCAGGATTGAAATTCTCCTTCGCAAAGCTGGTCACCTGGACAAGACGCCACTTTACTTACCCTTACTCCATGTTGGTGGAACTCTTCCATTTATTAAAATTACAGAATGACCATACTTGCCATTGTAATTTGGAACTATAGTGGCTACACGGAAAAGATGTCTCCCTCCCAATAAAATGTCCAAGATATCCACCACATGTCAAACGAGACCCTTCAAATTATTCAAATGAAAGCATTCCTCAAATTTTAATTACGGTCTGTTTCTTATCCTTCGTTTCACCCTGGTGGTCTGGGGATGATGAATTTTATAACATACCCCTCCCCCCTCCTCCCCCCAGAAAATATCCATGTGTTCCCCCAGAAAAAAACCATGGGCATCCTTGCAGGCCACATGGAATATAAGCAGCTAACAGTACTACACACTGGTTAAATCGGTTTGAAATGGGTAAATCTTGAGCTTTAACAGAGAATTTTGTATGTGGTGATTGGTTTAAGGGCCCTGGAGTACAAAACTATGCCCGTATCTTCAAGAACACTAGCAAATTGCAAGTAATCCTCATCCAAAGACACAGTACTGCTTACACTTAATTATAATAAGCACACACAAAATGCATTACAGACATTTATTTTATTTACGACATCTATATACAGGGTGTCCGCAGCAAGCCCTACTTTGTGCTGTAACTCGTTTGTTTTTCAAGATATTTAAATTTTGACACTTGCTTTAGAAAGTACTTGTCAAGCTCTAAAACTTACGTTTAGTTGGTTTTTGTGTGAAGTTTGCGCCTAACGCGCAAATCATTTTTTGTGGCACGGTTTGTCACTTTTTTGCCCAAAACAGTTTTTTGACATCACCTATCGAAACAGCGACATCGAATTAGTTGAATAAGCCACCAAAATATCAGTTTTTGCCCAAATAAAACTCGCAAAATGCGAGTTTGTGTTTAGATTTTAGTCCGCTTATAACATGCGACCTGCCTCTGCCCGGCCCGAGCCGATCAACTCCAACGGGCAGCGGCAACGCTGGGGAAAGAGGGAGGGTAATGGGCGGCACAACTTCTGCCGCCGTGAACCTATCCGGGCGGGCACAAGAAGGCAGAATTTGCTACGCTGTGCGGCATTGCTTGGTGCGGTTTGCTGAGCGCGCAACGCCGCTCGGCGTATTTATTTTACTTTTGATTGTTCGGAAATCTAAATTAAAAGTTACCTTGTGGCTACCTACAACATTACGGGTACTGGTTTTGTTTCGTTTAAATTACAAAACAACTTACTAATGAAGATGAACTTAAATACACTTACTCTGTAATCAGCCGTCAAAACGCCCAAAACAAATCAAGTTCTAATGTGTATTCATTTAATACCGATAAAAATGATATTTTTTACTCTAAGATCTTCTGCTCAAATAAACTTGGTTATGGCGTTGGTAAAGAAAACAAGGCATTGTAATTACGCCAAAAAGTTTTGATTTTTATTCTTGAAATTCTTTTTGGCGCTTCTTTTAAAAGAAATTAGTGGTCTGAACAATAAAGCAATGAGCCATGTGAACACTCAGAAATCAATTTAGATCTAAATTTTGGCAACGGCTAAATTGTAGTTGCATGTAGTCACGGTGAAAATGAAAATCCACAGCCTGCTTCCAGTCTCCGACCGGGTCAGGAATGGAATGAATGAAGCCCCCATCTAGCGGCGAGGATATGGACTGTGCCGGCTGCCGAGGCCTGACGCACTCCTCTGGGGCAATGATTAAATGAATGACAGATGAAAAGAAATGATAGTGGAGAGTGTTGCTGGAATGAAATTTTGACAAGGAAAACCGGAGTACCCGGAGAAAAACCTGTCTGCCTCCATTTTGTCCAGCATAGATCTCACATGGAGGGACCGGGATTTGAAACACGGACCCAGCGGTGAGAGGCCGGCGTGCTGCCACCTAAGCCACGGAGGCTTTCAGGTAAAAATGTTTTTTTTCTTTCTTGATCTCCAGTATCTTTGAATGATATTTTAAAAGCAAACTTGATTCGGGCGTGGGCAAAGAAAAAAATAAATTCTAACACACCAAAAAAATGATTTTTATTCTTCTAATCGGTTTTTGACACTTGTTTTTAATGTAAAAAAATAAAAAAAACATCGAATGAACTAAAACGATAACAAACACATTTGCGCCAATAAGAAGGCTTAGGAATACGCGGAGGTAAGTTCTTAAAAGTCAGAAGAGGTAGGTGAAGAAATAAAAATGGCACTGAACACACACACCAAAAAGTGTGAATCTTATCCGCTTTATCGTATATTTGTCACGTATTTAAAATATAGTAACAATAAACAACGAATAAACTAAATCAATAACTAAAAATCACTTATTTATCGAGCAGGTGCTCGAAGATACCACCTCCTTGCTGGTGGCAAAACTCTAGCCGCCGAAGCATTTCGTAACTCTTGACATCTGTCTAGTCTCCTAAACGCACCAACGATCCTGTCGCACATTTCGTCGCGATCGTCATAGGAGGTTTCATACACTAGATCTTTCACTCTTCCCCACACACACAAAAATCCATAATGTTAATGTCTTTGCTTCGTGCTGGCCATGGTCTGGCCATTAGTCTGCCTCGTCCAATCGTTTTGCCGTCGAATAGGACGTTTGCTGCATTTTGGGCAGCAAATGTTGAGTGGGGAGGTGCGCCGTCGTGCATAAACCACAGGTTTTGCAGAATTTCTTCACCCAGGTCCGCTGTTGCAATTAGAACAGGGAGGTCATTTTCTAGGAACTGAGTGTAACCGTGACCATTTAAAGTCCCTTGAAAAAAGTGTGGGCCAATAATACGGTCATCTACCACCCCACCCCAACAATTGATGGACCATCGGTGTTGGTGGTCTACCTCCCTCAACCAATGCGGGTTTTCTGCCGACCAAAATGAGTTGTGGTGTGGTTCGGTGCCCCTACGTTTCTGAAAAACGATTCGTCAGTCTGGAGTACGCTGAACGGTCTAGCCTGTTCGAGCATCCATTCACAACGTTCGATGCGCGCTAGATAGTCATCTTCCATCAGCAGCTAATGTTTGTGTAGGCTGCAGATTTTCGTCTTTCCATATCTTGTGGACCACACTCTTGGAAACGTTGTACAACCTGGCAATGGTCCTCGTACTGGTTCGCGGATTACGACGAACTTCTTCCTCTGTAAGGCACGTACACTGGTCGATCATAAAAAAAGCTGTGGTGGTCGTAAGTTTCCCGTGGGACGCGCCCTCGTCTCGAAATCCCGAATCGTTTGTGGCACAGGGTGTCTGCCTTTCCGGTCGGGAAACCGGAGAGAATTCTCCCGCGAAGCTTCAGCAGCATTTCCATGACATTGTCCTAGAAAAGAACCGAAATTATTTAACAATAGAAACGCAGGTAAACTTAACAGATCTAAAGCACAGTCACGACATAAATCAAAGACAAACTACAGGCGAACAGATTGCGTGTCGGATTTTATTTCGTAAGGGGGTTCAATGACGATTACGATTAGAATAATTAGCCGTATCGAGTTTTAAGAACTACGGTATTTACACGTCTAAATCGACTTAAAAATACCTGAATGACAGCCACTATTTGTTTCGCGATGGGGGAAAAAATGTAAACACCTGTACTGACGACTGACGCACGTTGTAATGTAGCCTAAACAACAACAATAGCCACGCAGTTGCAAGATAATATTTTCATTTAACTCTTACACCAGTGTTTAACAACAAAGTAGTGAGATAGAAGTAAATCTTACCACGATCAATTTAAAGCTAGTCGAGCCATTTGGCCTACGCAAAGTTGGCCGGTACCGGAGTTCATCGCATAACAGTCAAAAGGGCCAATGAAAACGAAGCAGTCGATCAGATACATTGACAAAAAAAAAAAAAAACTCAACGCGTACCAAACAAAGCAATTGACAAGCAAAATTAAAGAACTGAATGACAGGCCCACGACTCGCTAACTTTAAAAAAAGGAAACAGTAAAATTAGATTATGTTTCCTTCCGTATACCGGTATTATGAGATGCAGGGAAAATTGCATTATTCGATCCGTGGGTACAAACAAATAAACAGCCAGAGATAATTACTTACCTAGGAGGGTGAGTGGTTAGCGTGTCGGTCTACTAACCCCAAGTACCGCCCCTTAAAACACCAATAACTAACTAACTAACTAACTAACCCATGCTTGCAGGTTCACTCTTGGTCGTGGTAAGAGATTTTTGAAAGGCGGCAAAAATACGACAGGCATGTCATACGATGTTGGCATGTCAAAGAACCCATTTGAATTCAGTAGGCCGTGTTCATAATGGCAAAATTAATATCGGGAGTTTCCGCCAACACAAAGTTCCTCGTTTCTCTACTAGAAAGCGATATTGAGTTCAAGGAGCTTAGATATCTAACCTCCTTGACTTTCATAGTGCTTCAAGGAACAACGAAATTCGACATGCAAGCTACCCTCTGGGTGTCAATTACAAAGCTTGCACCTGGCACTCGAGGCCATACGATATTATTATGATTATTTTTACCTACAATTAAAATGGCATCGAGCACCTCGTCCGGCGTGTACCGCTGAATGTTTGCACTGCTTAGAGGAGAACACTTCAAAATGACAACAAAAGTGTGACCGACTCAGCGGTGGTGCCGCCCGCACCGGTGCAGCCGGCCGGTAGGATCGCTGCGAGCCTGCTTCAACAGAGCCGTGGGCCTGTGTCACGCAGGTGCCCGGACAGGGCGCGAAGGCCCGCTTGGTGTTCTCACGGCTGATTGCTTTATTGTTCAGACCACCAATTTCTTTTAAAAGAAGCGCCAAAAAGAATTTCAAGAATAAAAATCAAAACTTTTTGGCGTAATTACAATGCCTTGTTTTCTTTACCAACGCCATAACCAAGTTTACTTGAGCAGAAGATCTTAGAGTAAAAAAATATCATTTTTACCGGTATTAAATGAATACACATTAGAACTTAATTTGTTTTGGGCGTTTTGACGGCTGATTACAGAGTAAGTGTATTTAAGTTCATCGTCATTAGTAAGATGTTTTGTAATTTAAACGAGACAAAACCAGTACCGGTAATGTTGTAGGAACATCCAAACGTCTGCTTTGAAACAGTAGTCACAAGGTAACTTTTAATTTAGATTTCCGAACAATCAAAAGTAAAATAAATACGCCGAGCGGCGTTGCGCGCTCAGCAAACCGCACCAAGCAATGCCGCACAGCGTAGCAAATTCTGCCTTCTTGTGCCCGCCCGGATAGGTTCACGGCGGCAGAAGTTGTGCCGCCCATTACCCTCCCTCTTTCCCCAGCGTTGCCGCTGCCCGTTGGAGTTGATCGGCTCGGGCCGGGCAGAGGCAGGTCGCATGTTATAAGCGGACTAAAATCTAAACACAAACTCGCATTTTGCGAGTTTGATTTGGGCAAAAACTGATATTTTGGTGGCTTATTCAACTAATTCGATGTCGCTCTTTCGATAGGTGATGTCAAAAAACCGTTTAGGGCAAAAAAGTGACAAACCGTGCCACAAAAAAATGATTTGCGCGTTAGGCGCAAACTTCACACAAAAACCAACTAAACGAAAGTTTTAGAGCTTGACGAGTACTTTCTAAAGCAAGTGTCAAAATTTAAATATCTTGAAAAACAAACGAGTTACAGCCCAAAGTAGGGCTAACTGCGGACACCCTGTATATAAAAGAAAGTCGTGTTAGTTACACTATTTATAACTCAAGAACGGCTGAACCGATTTGGCTGAAAATTGGTGTGGAGGTAGCTTAGAACCAGGAGACGGACATAGGATACTTTTTATCCAGTGACGTGACATAAAACGTCAAAGAGAATACAAGTCACTATAAAACGTTACGCAAATGACAGCAAAGGCCATTGAACTAAGGCAAGTCGTTTCCAGGCAACAGTAGCTCTTGACGAGACACGGCCGACTGGATGCTACTAGCGCCTTCCACTGCCGGTATAGAAAATGAGGCTCTTAACATGAAATCCCGTAAGTTACTCAACGTAATTTGTATAGGGGTAGTAAATCCAATTTACAATAGATGGCGCGAGGAGCTTCAACAAAATGGCGTGCGTTTGTTTCAAGAAAGTCCCACATGCGTTCATATACCATTCATCCCATTGCGATGAAACTTGGGTGAGTTGTTGTGTACACTTCAGGTAAGATTTCTGGCTGAATAAATCCACTTAACAATTGGTAGCGCACGAGTAGATTCAACAAATGAGCGACGACGGGCGAAGCGTTTCTAGAAAGTCCTGTATGCGTTCACATACCATTCGTCCGATAGCAATGAAACTTGGGTGAGAGGTTGTGTATACTGTAGGCAAGGTTTCTGGCTTAGAAAATCCATGTTATAATAGGTAGAGAACGAGTAGATTTAACAAATGAGCGACGACGCGCGAAGCATTTCAACAAAGTCTCGTATGCGTTCATATACTATTCGTCTGATAGCGATGAAACTTGGGTGAGATGTTGCGTACACTTCAGGGAATGTTTCTGGCTAAATAAAACCACTTCACAATAGGTAGCGCACGAGTAGATTCAACAAATGAGCGACGACGGGCGAAGCGTTTCAACAATGTCCTGTGTGCGTTCATATACCATTCGTCCGATAGCGATGAAACTTGGGTGAGAGGTTGTGTACACTACAGGCAAGGTTTCTGGCTTAGTAAATCCATGTTATAATAGGTAGCGCACGAGTAGATTCAACAAATGAGCGACGATGCGCGAAGCGTTTCAACAAAGTCCCGCATGCGTTCATATACTATTCGTCTGATAGCGATGAAACTTAGGTGAGATGTTGTGTACACTTCAGGGAAGGTTTCTGGCTTACTAAATCCACCTTGCAATAGGTATCGTATAAGTAGATTAAACAAATGAGCGACGACGCGCGAAGTGTTTCAACATTGTCCCGTATGCGTTCATATACCATTCTTCCCATAGCGACTAAACTTAGGTGAGTTGTTGTGTACGCTTGAGGGAAGGTTTCTGGCTTAGTAAATCCAATTTACAGTAGGTATCGCACAAGTAGATTCAACAAATGAGCGACGGCACGCGAATCGTTTTAACAAAGTCCCGTATGCGTTCACATACCGTTCATCCGATTGTTATAAAACTTTGGTGAGTTGAGTACAGTCCTGCGAAGGTGTATGGATTAGTAAATCCGTTTTTCAATGGGTGGCGCACAAGTTGATTCAACAAATGAGTAACGGAGCGTGAATCGTTTATACAAAATCACGTATGCGTTCATATGCCATTTATTCGATTGTGATGAAACTTTGATGAGTTGTTGTGTACACGCCAGGGAAGGTTTTAGAATCAGTAAATCCATTTTACAATAGGTAGCGTACGAGTATATTCAACAAATGGGTGTCGGCGCTCGAATCGTCTCAACAAAGTCCCGTATGCGTTAATGTGCCATTCATTTCATTGCGATGAAACATTGGTGAGTTGTTGAGCACGCTCCCAGGATTATTTTTGAGATAGTAAATCAATTTTACAATAGTTTAGAGGTGGTAAACGGAAAAGGAAAAACATATTGGGAATCCAAAATCACTTCAACATGCAAAGTTACAACGCCAACACTTTCTTTGATTGGCATTGCAACGCATGCCGGGTACTGCTAGTTGGTTATAAATATAAATAGCTCAAGCACATTAACACATTGTCTGGAAGAATCCTAGAATGTAGAAAATGAAGTTTGCAGGTTTCACCATGTAGAAGGGTGATACCGTAACTTACTGATCTTGGAAATATTACCGTCGATGATTCAGATCTCATATCCTCCAGCTATTAATATTCTCAAAAAATCCTGCTCTACACATAGGGCCTACAGCCATTATAACCTGCTGATGATTCATGATCTCTTCAGGATTTCGAATTTTTCTGCCACCATTTCTCAATCTTAGTTACTATTGCTAACTGTATACACGCTACTGGAGCTTAGTGGGTTACAAAGTTGCATGAACACAATTTGAACTTGCTTCCAGCTGCCTTGCTGCTGTTTCTTGTTATGATCACTGGAGGCGCACTGTTGAGGGGTGGACAAATGGGTACCGGTACGACTGTAGTATTAATGAAATATCTTCCTTAAGCGATACAAAGTCACGATCAATTACAATGGTATCTTACAGCCTTGGCAACGATAGAGGCTTGTATTAACTCTAGTATTATTTTCATCTCAACAAACAAGCCTGCCAACTTGTGTCAATAGCCAGGGCCGAATTTAGATTTTATGCCTGTGGTTTTTTGCCGCACCATTGCGAAGGAGGGAGAATTTAGATCTCAGAAAGATCTTTGTGAAGGTAATTTTTATTTTTATCCTAATGTATCGGGAAATAAAATTAATGAAATAAGTTAAAATGATGAGAGAATCAACTGTTTCTAAATTTGAATATATAAACTATAACAACAAGTTCCGTGACGAACTAAAGAACCTACTTTTCTTAAAAATGACGAAATTAAGTTGGTAATATTGAAATTTCTAGTTAGTTCGAAATACTGTATACCTGGCATAATGTAGAATAATAGAGCACTACAATTGGCAGCCCTGGTGACTGAATATATTCTTAGTTCCATTACTTAAGGTATAGAATACAAAATTTGGTAGAAGTCCAATGGATAGCATGGACGTTACATGCAGTTAAACATTGAATCTAACAGCGCGCGTAAAATCATGTTGGCAACAATGTCATGTGTGTATTGGACATAAATAATTTGAAATAATATGATCTATTGTTGTGCCAATTTAAAATGAAATCCATTAGTTAGTATAGAAGTTACATGCATTTTAAAATTGGACCTATCAGCAGGCTTAGAATCATTTTGGTAACACTGGCATGTATGGTCTCCTGGAAATTAAAATGAAATATTATTATCTATACGTGTGCCAATTTTCAAATAGCACCCATTCATACCTTCCAAGATATCAAACATGGAGCTCAAATTTCAATTGTGATTTTTCAGAAGTTGGTAGCACTGATATCATTTTCAAATACGGCATTGAGATATTTAGGTATAGATCTTTACTCCTACCAAATTTTGTTTCGATTGCTGCAGCCGATTAGGAGTTGATAGGGTGGGACACACACACAGCCAGACAGACACACATTTGCCCGGATCTTCAGTTTTCCTCATTTCTGCAAAATGTGAAAAGTAGGCTAAAAATAGGCCAACGAGATATTAAAATAAGTTTAAACCATTGTTGTCCAAATCTGTGGTGCAGATGATCTCGTACCACTAGTGAAAAATGAGGCGGTGAGGATTCGTGCTGATGCCACATGCACATTTAACACTTACAGATATTCAGATACACAACATCATACAACCTGCAACTGTGCATAATGTACTATTCAAATTAAACTGATATTAATATTCAAGACTTAAATGTTCTCCTAATAAATCATTAACCATTCCTGTTCTAAAGCTGAAGTCGAAAAATCTGCTGTTGCAAAATATTTGTTGGAAAAGGATGGCCACAATATAAATGGTAAAAGAGTCAAAATTTTGAAAGTTTAATTTAAATCATAAAATTACACGAAATTGGTTCTAAAAAATCATAAGTAGTAAAAGTATGTTAAGTCTATTTTTGAACTGTAAAGAGAACTTTTAAGTTTGCGCCCCTCAGCACGCTGCGCCCCTAGGCTGGGGCCTATTGGGCCTGTTGGTAAATCCAGCCCTGTCAATAGCTGTTAATGTGGACACTTACTTAAAACCACTTTTGCATTCAAGTCACATTCTCTTTCACAAACAGTTTTCCTTCAAATTTGATGATTAGTACATATGGAACTTGACCTAAATATGCTTAATGGTGTAATGGTTTGTGTTACCGGTTGTCACTCCGAAGGGCCCGGATCGATTCCCACCTCTGCGAAGAACTTTAGTTCTGGCATGAGGTGCTATAATAGTACAGGTACACACATAGGAACCGGATGTTTTTGAAATGAACAGTACTCGGTTCGGTTGATTTGCAAGGAAAACTGATTTTATTGTTACCACATTTAAGAATACGTTCCACCATTTCATTTACCATTGTTAGGTGTGAAAGATAATGGCGACCATCAGTTTGAATACAGGTTTCAAGTCGTCGCAAGAAAGCATTCACGACTCTGCCGAACACCGCACGCACTTCTCTCAGTACCATTATTGTACGGGGTTAGTGGGCATAGACACGTTCCTTGAGGCACCCCCACAGGAAAACATAACAACAGGATAAGTCGGGGGCTCTTGGCAACCAAGTGACATTATCTTTCACACCTAACAATGGTAAATGAAATGGTGGAACGTATTCTTAAATGCGGTAACAATAAAATCAGTTTTCCTTGCAAATCAACCGAGTACTGTTCATTTCAAAAACATCCGGTTCCTATGTGTAACCCTGTATTTCTCTAAATTATTTGTAATCCTCTCCTCAATATCCACCCATCAATTTCTTAATTTATGTAGACCTACAGCAGCAACCAGGCAACAAGAATCTCCCTGTGATCAGGGAAGGGCTCGAGAGGAGATAATAAGGGGACGCAGTGTAACAACATGAAGCTTGTGAACAGACAGACAGTTGCGAGCAAAATGCGACCACATGAGGGCATGAGACCTAATATATAGAATTCAGTTGAGTCTAACCTGACAGCCTTTGGACTTGATAAAGCCTAACCTTTCCACATAAGACCAGCTTAATAAAGTAGTCCTCAAGTTATGTTCTAATTTGCAGGCAATTAGAAAGACAAATACAACAAGAAGTTCCGTGAAGAACTATACAGCCTACTTTTCATGCCATTGATTATTCTACAGTATATGAACCTATCTAGAATAATGACAAAATTAAGTTGGTAATATCGAAATATCAAATTAGTTCAAAATATACCTGGTATAATGTAGCCTAATAGAGCACTACAGTTGGCAGCCCTGGTGACTGAATATATTCTTAGTTCCATCTCTTAAGGTACAGAATTCAAAATTAGGTTGAAGTCCAATGGACGTTACATGCAGTTAGACACTGGATCTATCAGCACGCGTAAAAGCATGTTGCCAACAATACCATGCGTGTGTTGGTCAGAAATAATCTGAAATATTATGATATCTTGTTGTGCCAATTTTGGATGAAATCCATTTGTTAGTATAGAAGTTACATGTATTTTAAAATTGGACATATCAGCAGGCATAGAATCATGTTGGCAGCACTGCCTTGTATTAAGTACTCCAAATTAATCCACAATGTCAGGTGCTATACGTGTGCAAAGTATATAGCTGTTGGCTTGCATACTTTCTGATATATTGATATTAGGGTAAAAAAATATAGACAGCATTTATTAACAGTTGGCAGCCCTGATTGCTCTTAACAATACTTACAGTCATATATGTTATGGTACATATAGCACATACGAAATTTGGTTGAAATCGAACTGATAGTATAGAAGTTACATGTATTTAAAAATTGGTACTATCAGCAGGCTTGTAATCATGTTGGTAGAACTGACGTATATAAGTTACTCCAAATTAATCTAAAATGTCAGAATATACGTGTGCATAGTTTAAAGCAGTTGGCTTGCATACTTTGTGATATATTGGTATTTGGATAAAAAATAGAGATAGCAATTATTAACAGTTGGCAGCCCTGGTGGCTCTTAAGAATACGCTCAATCATATCTGTTTATGTACAGATATTACATACAAAATTTGGTTGAAATCCAATTGATAGTGTAGAAGTTATATGCATTTAAACATTGGACCTATGAGAAGGCTTAAAATTATTTTGGCAACACTGTCATTGTTGGCCTCCTGGAAATTAAACTGAAATAGTATTATCTGCATGTGTACCAATTTTGGAATAGCTCCCATGCATACCTTGCCAGATATCAATGATGGAGCTCAAATTTCTAGTGCGTTTTTTTCAGCAGTTGGTAGCACTGATATCATTTTCAAATAAGGACGTGAGATATTCCGGTGCACATCTTTACTCATACTAAATTTGGTTTTGATTGCTGCAGCCGTTTAGGAGTTGATAGGGGGACACACACACACAGCCAGCCAGAGAGAGAGACAGACAGACAGACAGACAGACAGACAGACAGACACACATTTTCCCGGATCGATCTCATAAGTCTACTTTTTCCTCATTTTTGCAAAATGTGAAAAGTAGGCTAAAAATATCGTATCGATGCAGAAAATATAAAGGGAGAAATATTTCAGGAAATTAGTGAGAATAGTCACATGACTTCAGGATTGCCAACCCCCACCTATTTGGGGAGGAGGGGGGGGGGCAAAGTTTCTTGTTTTAGACTTAGTGGCCAAAAACATGGGAAGTGTCGTCCCATGAGAAAATATGCTGCTCTATGACTCGTGAGCATTGCAGCTTGCTACGGTGGAGCAGAGTAGTTTGTCACAGACACGAGTGTAGTGAATATGGCAACACGTCGCGAGTGAACCGACTTTGAACGAGGGATAATCATCGGCGCAAGGGTCATAGCATTTCGGAGACAACACACAAATTCGGTTTTCTGATGTCAACAGTGTAAAGGGAAGATGTTCAATATCACAGAGATAATGTTACCATCTGCGTGATCCGCTGCACAGTGTTTAACAAACGGACATAACGTCGGTTCAGCAGAACCATTCGGGGTGAATCAGATCACCACCCAGTTGAATGTTGGGAGTCAGGAACCCAGGAGTGTAAAGAGGCACCTATACCCCACAGGCTTCACTAGCCGACATTCTATCATGGGACATTGGCCACAAAGTGTATAGTCATATAACCTGCCTAAGCCAATGGTTTCGTCCAAACAGTGGACTAACACAGCAGCGATCAATGGTTTTGCCAAGAGAGTGGTCTAACTCTGTAGCGACCAATGGTTCTGTCGATATAGTGGTTTAAACCAGTAGCGACCAATGGTTTTGCCATGAGAGTGGTCTAACTCTGTAGCGACCAATGGTTCTGTCAATATAGTGGTCTAAACCAGTAGCGACCAATGAGTTTGTCCAGAGAGTGGTCTAACCCAGTAGCGACCAATGGATTCGTCCAGATAGTGGTCTAACCCAGTAGCGACCAATGATTTCGTCCAGTAGCGACTAATGGTTTTGTCCAGAGAGTGGTCTGACCAAGTAGCGACCAATGATTTCGTCCAGGGAGTGGTCTAACCCAGTAGCGACCAAAGGACAGGTCCAGATAGTGGTCTAACCCAGTAACGACAATGGTTTCGTCCAGAGAGTGGTCTAACCCAGTAAAGACCAATGATTTCGTCCAGGGAGTGGTCTAACCCAGTAACGACAATGGTTTCGTCCAGATAGTGGTCTAACCCAGTAACGACAATGGTTTTGTCCAGAGAGTGGTCCAACCCAGTAGCGACCAATGGTCGTATAGAGATAGTGGACTAACCCACTAGCGACCAATGGTCATGTAGAGATAGTGGACTAACCCAGTAGCGACCAATGGTCATGTAGAGATAGTGGACTAACCCAGTAGCGACCAATGGTCATGTAGAGATAGTGGACTAACCCAGTAGCGACCAATGGTCATGTAGAGATAGTGGACTAACCCAGTAGCGACCAATGGTCATGTAGAGATAGTGGACTAACCCAGTAGCGACCAATGGTCGTGTAGAGATAGTGGACTAACCCACTAGCGACCAATGGTCATGTAGAGATAGTGGACTAACCCAGTAGCGACCAATGGTCATGTAGAGTTAGTGGACTAACCCAGTAGCGACCAATGGTCATGTAGAGATAGTGGACTAACACAGTAGCGACCAATGGTCATGTAGAGATAGTGGACTAACCCAGTAGCGACCAATGGTCGTGTAGAGATAGTGGTCTAACCCAGTAGCGACCAATGGATTCGTCCAGATAGTGGTCTAACCCAGTAGCGACCAATGGTCATTTCCAGAGAGTGGTCTAACCCAATAGCGACCAATGGTCATGTCGAGATAGTGGACTAACCCATTAACGACAATGGTTTCGTCCAGAGAGTGGTCTAACCCAGTAGCGACCAATGGTCATGTAGAGATAGTGGACTAACCCAATAGCGACCAATGGTCATGTCGAGATAGTGGACTAACCCATTAACGACAATGGTTTCGTCCAGAGAGTGGTCTAACCCAGTAGCGACCAATGGTCATGTCGAGATAGTGGACTAACCCATTAACGACAATGGTTTCGTCCAGAGAGTGGTCTAGGCCAGTAACGACCAATGATTTCGTCCAGAGAGTGGTGTAACCCAGTAGCGACCAATGGTTTCGTCCAGAAAATGGTCTAACGCAGCAGCGACCAATGGTTTCGTCGAGAGAGTGGTTTAACGCAGTAGCGACCAATGGTTTCGTCCAGAGAGTGGTCTAACGCAGTAGCGATCAATGGTTTTGACCAGAGAGAGGTAGCGACCAGTTAATGTGTATCAGTAGGCAATTTTGTTTCCGTACTTGGTTGAATAAGTTATTTTCTACGAAAACAAACAAAGATGTTCAGGATCAAATATTATACAATATTGGAGAATAGTATAGATACATTACACTAAAAAATTCCCCTGGACGCAAAATGGCATCATCCAAGGCAACATGGACAGCACTTATGGTTCAAACGATGCACACAAGTTAAATTCTATGTGTTATACTCTGATTTATAAAGTATGAACGGTGAAACCTGTCATCCGCTTGAATGGTGAGGTCAGGAGTGGAGAAGAGCGGGGTAACGGTCTCCATAGCAACAGCAAGCAGTGTTGCAATGCATGCTAACACAGCAGTGAGCACATGGTTTGACGCAGTGTTCTACTGTGCTTTGACTTGCCACTGCCATTAGTAATATCACGTGTATCTATTGAAGTGCATTTGCTTATACTCTGTGAGCTGCCAGGATAGGATTGACAGTTCTCGTCTCGCCATGTGGTCTGATAACGAGATTGCCAAACTGTACAAGCCAGAGATACGGCTGACCAGGCACTGAAGCACGTGGGCTGTAATATTGCAACGCAGAGTATTATGACATCAACTATGCGAACATGGATTGGTCAAGACGCTGAGGGGTGATGACTGACGTGGAATTTCCGGAGAAATGTCAATCCTATTCAGGCAGCTCACCAAGTATATTCTTTCACCGGCTACAGTAAGCGTTATCTTGTTGGAGGCGTGTGTATATACAGATTTTGAGTTCATTCCTTTCATTCCAAACATCGTATCTATTTTCGCTGCGTAAAAATGGAATCTGTACATGCTCGCGGAAGCCCAGGGTACATTATCTGCGACATAGAACAACTTCAGGCCGTGGTGTGAATCTCCATAGCCAAGCAAGGGAGATGGTATGTGCTGTGAGGAATTTTATGAGGAAGAAGAGGAAAGTATGCGCTTACGGGAGGAAACTCTGTTTCCATTGTTCAGGTGAGGAAAAGAACTGCAAAGGCTCTTGGTGTGAGTGAAACCACTGTGTGCCGAGTGACGGAAGAGAAGTTCCCGTCTGATGATGCTAAACTCTCAACTCCAGGGAAGAAGAGGCAGTGGGAAGGGGTGACCACTAATTTAGATGGCTTTCAATAAGATGCTGTTAGACGGCATATTTATAGCTATTATTTTTGGAAAGAAATTCCAACATGCTGCAAACTTCTTGTTTCGCTCAGAGAGGTAGAACTATTACAAGGAAGCCTTTCTTCACTGAATAAAGTGTTGCATGATCTGGGATTAAAATATAAGAAAATTAATGGCGGGAAGGTGATCATGGAGAGGCCAGATATTGTGGCTTTGAGGTGTCAGTTCCTAAGTGAAATTAAGGACAAAACTGAATTTTAGGCCAAAAATTACAACAACAACAACAAAAAATCTGGTTTCCTGCCCTAGAAGTTACCGGTACCTCATCCCTTGGGGCACTTAATTATACATTTGTTATTTATGTACGGCCATTTTGAAATACCTTCAACGGCATCTAGGTTACTCCAGGAATCCATATAATCAAAGGTTTAGTTTCCCACTCAGCGTTAAAGTGCCGTTTCACTCGTCATCAATGTTTCCAAAAATAGCATCCTCGTCGACTCTATTTTATAATCCATCTTAATTTTTGTAAATATAATTTGTCGTGATACTCGTCGAAATTTTCAAGTTCGTAATCGTTACTGAAGTAAGATTTTGTAGAACTTATTTTATCTAACTCACGTAGATTAAAAAATTAATATTCATATGTTTATTGCAGCAAATTTCCCATAAAATAACATAAACACTAATCACAACATAATCTGATCAATGATACATGTAACGACATGATATCTGTCACATAACTCTCCACAGAGGTGACATATAAATTCGAGTATATATTCAATATTATTCATTCAATTCCACATATTTCTCACTCATTATTTACTTGAAGATTTGCTTTAATAATGTTCGCTTTACAATTTACTTTATTCATTCGATGTTCTATTATAGTGGCCAAGATATTCAGTGTTTTATCTGTAGGCTTAAAACATTCACCGTATTTATATTACTGCTTGATCGTAGTTGGACGCTACCTCTCCGCCAACTTATTTCAAACTTCCCGCACTATATTTGCGGCGGACCGATACGTCCTCTCTCTTCCAGCATTCACGACAAAAGACCTTGTCCGATGGGACGCTAACCCCTACATCGAAATTTGACAGTGTCTCTCATGAAAATTGGCGGCTAAACTCTTGGTTCATTTCATTTCGTCTTCATCTCAACAATCTATTTATACTGGCATGTCCATTTTTAATTCCATTTATTGATGTGTAACATCTTTCCACTCGGTTGCTGGATTTTTTGTGGGAGTGATTTTGAAAAACGGGACGGAAGTGGATCGGACAGAAGTGTATAAGACGCACTGCCAGCTGGATCGCATCCCTTCTGGCTGCTAAAGCAGTGGTAAGAGGAAACAATGAGCGCGCGGTGTCAGAGATTGGTACCATGACGCACAGTCGGCCATGAGGAATGTATATCACGTACGGATTACTTCCAGATTTGGAGGCGCCATTAAGAATATTCCTACAATAAATCATCTTCAAGTTGTAGTCCTTTGGTGTAAAAATTTTCATTATATCATATTGCTGAAAACAATTATGAATTATTAAGAGTCTCTTTTCCAATCTCTTGATAAAAGTGATGGGCATCCATTCCCCGAGAAACATTGATCAACACTTTCATACTGAACGGTAAACGCTCATGTGAACTGTGGTGTCAACTGATTGAAACACAAACCTCATGCTCAAAATCTTCGTATCAGTATTTAAATGATGATATGCTTTAATAATGAAACATTGTAACTAGTCGGAAAAGTCGGTATTATGTCTCTACACAATGGCTATTCAGATATTAACCCACATTGCGGTAATGCAGTGATCAATATAATATATATCGATTTTTATACGGGATCTGGGCTATCCTTTGATAGAAATTCCCTTTACTGTCAAGTAGGCGTGTTCATAACTAATTTAAAACTCAATTCCACGCAGGAACATTATCGAAAAAAGCAAAATATTAATGGAGCATAATAATTACTTCCACATTATTACCGGCACGTGAAAATAAGTAACTGTCTTGTCTGTGGTTGTAATGGCTGCGTGGATTGCCCCTTGGTCTGTTAATCATGAGGTCATGGGTTCGAACCCCAGTCCCGGCAAATGTTTTTGCCACCAGATTATCGATATAAACGATATCTATCATAACATTATGCATCATTTTAACAGAATCTACATGAAATTACGATTTATCTAATTTAAATTACAATGGTTTGCACCGAGCAGGAGTTGGGAAATTTGGTTGTATTGAACATTATTTCTAGTAGTCTATAGATAGGCTAGAGACCATGGTCTCATTCCTCCTCTTGATTTACAATATAATATGTGATGTCTGCTCAAACAAGTGTGACAGTAGCATATCTCCAATTCAATCTACACATTCATCATAGTACCAGTATGAAAACGGAGCGTAAATTAACTATTTAAGAATGTCCAAGCTGCGTAGTATACGAGTAGGATAACATGTCAGATGAATTCACATACATTTCATCTCAATTTCATAGTAGGATAACATCTTACACATCATATGCGACTACTGTAAGGCTCGTATCTTCTTTTTTTTGAAGCTTCACATTATTTCTAAAAGTATTTCAGAGTAATTGTTATCTGATTACTTCTCAGGGATTTATAATGTTCTGATTGGCTATGGTCCCCCACGCGACTTCTTACTTACCAGTATATTTTAATAACTGATGTTATTAAACAGGTGTGTAATGAATGTACTGTACACTACTATTGGAATATTTCCTTTATTATTTGTGTGAATTACCCTCGAACTAGTGTTGACCATGATTGGGCAATATAGACCACTCTCGAATAAATGTTTTGTTCATTGTGATAAAAAAAAAGTGTGCATTTCATCTCTTGTTTGTTTCCTTACCCATTTTCCTTTGCATTGCAATGAAATTTGTGGTTTAGGGTGACGGAGAAGGGGTGGTTGACAGCCGGCATGGTAGGTGAAAAGTGAGGTTATGTCAATACAATATGTTCATTGGGACAGTATTTCTTGTATATTTATCGAACATCCCAACAATGCTGTAGAGTAGGAGAGAAATGTTTAGTCATCGTAAAGGTGAATTAAGCTCTAGAACAGCATAACTGTGTCCTTCGTGAAAAATCTACTGACAACATTGGGCGCGTTCAGCGGGCTCAGCAATCTGCTAACCTGCTAGGTGCCTGCTGACTTGTTGCTAAGCTAGCAAGCGTGAGCCCGCCTGAACGCTTTGCTACAAGCTGACGCGGGAACTTTGAGCAATGCACAGAATTCCTTTGAAGCTACCATACTTATTGGTCTATGGTCTATGATAAATACATAGAAAATAATAACTTTTAAGCGACAGAGCTGTAGACACCCTTGTTAATGCGCGGCGCTAAGCCAAGCTATCTGCGGACTCGGGAGACGCGAGTTCAAATCCCACCGTCGGCCGTCATGTAAATGGTTTTCAGTGGTTTCCAAACTTCAGGTCCAGGCAAATACCGGGCCAGTAAGTTACCTTCTAATAGGCCACGACCTCTATCTTCCATCTCCTAGTCAAGTTTCATTAATTTCAGTTCTCACGAGGTTGGCGTCAGGAAGGCCATCCGGCGGTATAAACCACCCGCCACATAGACTTTCATCGTATCTCATCCCCGACCCTGTCGAAAACGGGAATAATAAGGGGGTAGACATCCTGACGATAAGAATAACCATTCTTTTGAAATTCAATTTTATTGTAGGCTAGTCCACTCCTTTAATTAGTCTTATTAATATTAGGCTGATTTCTTATTTAAACATCCGTCGAAATTTGTAAAGAAATATTGAATTAGCCCTTCAGTTATTTAATTCTCCTACGTGTTACGCGGGGCAGATTACCTCGCTGTTCCACCCTTCAAAACAATTATCATTAAATACCCTACTATCAAACAAGCCAATTGTTTGGGGCAACATAACCCACAAAATTAACATGTATTAATTCCATAAAATACAATCAAAGAAGTTTGTTCATATTACTGTTGCCCATAGTGGTAAAACACAGCACTGTATGTAAATAATTGTAGTGCAAGGCATGACTAGGAGATGGAAGATAGAGGTCGTGGCAAGGCAAGATACTTTTGCTTTAGCTTAAAATTAATAAAATGCGGGATATCACTATGTTGCCCCAAGCCGTTCAGTTATTTAATTCTCCCATATATTTCAATAAGGTACCATATCAGATGCGATTAAAAATTTATATACCTCTTCCTATAGGTCCTAGGCCCTACTCATCCGTCCAAATGTCCGCAAATTAACCACTGAATTACCATTAAAGCAAAGTTTAACATGTTCTGCAAATACCATCCCAAGTACAATACGGTATTAGTTTTAAAGAAGTAGGGGCCAATTTTCTAGATTATACAGCCATCTCCATGTTTCTGCAGTTTTCTTGAATAGCCTATAATTAGTGGCAAACTCGTGACCTAACATACAAGGAAGAGACATCAAAATGCTCAGAAAGAGAAAGTCAGAATAATTCCATAAATAACTCATCAGTAGCCTACTCACACATAATTTGGCCATGAGAAATCCGAAAGCTGTTTGGTAGCCTATATACACAGTAGGCTACATTTAAAACATCTTCCAGCCCAAAATTATGGTTAACAGAGTTAAGAAAAGCTTCTGTTCTAAATATCGTGTTCATGCGCTACCGGTACAAAGTGGCATTTAATTTCAACCCGATTTAACAGCGGGAAGACTGTAATAGGATTAAATCATACACAAAAATAGATAAAGAATACGAACCGGATTTGCCTTGACCAAACCAATTCCTTAATACAACATAAAGTAACTATTAAAAGTCATCATCCTTCAAGAAAACAACGATGATGATGATGATGATAATTGTTGTTTAAGGGGCCTAACATCTAGGTTATCGGCCCCGGAAACAACGAGACCTAGGCCTAGTGAGTTTAAAGTTGAATTTTAGAAGCGTAAAAGGTCCAATTACGACAATTATGCTATTGACAAACATTGTATTATATTACCTGTCGCCATTCTTGAGTGTAGATCTTCGTCTCTAGAATTTAAGAAACCTAATAGGTTCATTCGCCGAACGTGCAGAACTTGATCAATTTGATTCCCCGCCATGCGCCGCAAGTCAGCAGAAACAAGCTAGCAAGCTAGCAGAGAAAAATTTTGCTGGCTCTGCTGAGCCCTTGCTACCTACGTCACATCCGCTAGCAAGCCCGCTAGCAAGCCCGCTGAACGGCAAACTCAGAATCTGCTGACCGTTTGCTGGCCAGCAATGAGCCCGCTGAACGCGCCCATTGATATATATCAAAACTCGTTCTTTCCTATCTGGACGTATATTTCTGCGCCTAGCGCAAGGCACAGCTATGCTTGTGTTATTTTCATCAATAATCAATAACTCTTCACAGATCGTACTGTTCAATTACGTGTAACAAAGGCGACATTCATACGGATTTGTACGTTTTATGTAGTCGGCAATTCTATAACCAAAAGTGACGAATCTCTTATTACATGATCCTTGGACAGTGGCGTGGAGGAAAGGGAAGTGACTGCGTGTTGGATAATTTTATGATTGTGATATTTAGTTTTCACTTTTGATCACTGATGGAATATGTATTTATTAGCCTTTGTAATATGTTCTCTATTGTGTGAGAATTACAACAATAATCTTAAGATCTTCGTTTACTCACGTTCCCTACGATCTTTGCTGTCGTGGTATTAAGGATGCGTTGCTAGCAATATCGGCATCGTGTCTTTGACGCAATTTACCTCGTGGCGAAATTATGAAATCTATTTTATTTTATTTCCATGTAGGGATATTTGAAATACTCTCTACAGACATGAGTAAATTTAATAATCCAGATAAGACTTACAACCGGAGTTCTGCTAAGAAATGTTCGTACCCTGCAGGGCCGTAGATAATATTTGTGACTCGAGAGGGATCGGTCCTTTCACCATCGAATTATTGTGGGGCTGGAATTCTTTTATTTCTTGTAAGTTTATCCAAAATCCCCATTGGCGTTACCGTTTCCGAACGATGAATTGACAGAAGGGCTAATCAGTTCAGTCTTGTCTGTAAATAAACCAGGACTGTTTTACAAGTGAAATAGATAGGCCTATAGTACTATTAAAGATTTAAATTTATTTTCGTAACGTTAATTAATATTACCGGTATATGAAATATGAAGACTGTTTAATTTATTTGCCTGCCCTGTTTAATTCCGCAAATACGTCTTAAACCTTTTGAGAGTGGAGAATGACCTCTCTGCTGTTGCGGTTGACACTCGAAGCGTTGCTAGTATCGGCATAAGAGTGTGAATATTTGGGTAAAAATGTTTGTTGCACACAGTAAGACCATTCATGGCACTTGAGGGCACCTGTTTGATGCATTTCCTTCTCCATAACTGAAGTTCAGCAATAACATCCTCAACATATCTCTCACACAAGAATTTACCAACGATTTAAATTCCTCCAGTTGCTGACTGTAAACAAGTGCATGGCCGACAGGAGCTGGGAAGAGCGAGAAAAATCCGGAAAGCACTTTCCTATATTCTGAAAACTTCGACTCTAATTCAGTGATAAAACAGTCCAAAATGGAATATAGACTGCCACTCTGAAATACTCTTCAGGGCTGTGGGTCATATAATTTTGTCTGCTTATTTTTGATCCCTGCTGTTCGTGAAACTGAGACTGTGATATCTACTTTTTGTCAAATATCCTTGGCTTCTTCAAAAATGGTTCTGAATGTGTTTGTAGCATCAGCTCGCAGACTTTCAAATTCTTCTCTTGTACCTAAATCTGCTAGGGCCATTGTCTCCCTTAAGAAGAGAGCTGAATTCTGGAGACTTTTACTCAAATTTCTGCTGAGCCCAAATACTTTAGCTGTCACCAAAAGGGAAATAATACATTCACACTGTAGATTTCGACACATTAGAGAGCATGCCTCACTTGGTGTATCTGCTGAGTCTTTTGGCCATCCTGATACTGTAACGAGAACACGGAAGATATAGATATTCTAAGAGGTGAAAACAAGGCTGTATATTGTCTCCATTGTTATTTAACATCTATTCGGAATATATCTTTAAAAAAGCTCTAAAGGATGATGAGATGGGAGTGCTCTTAAATGGTAACCGGATAAATAACATTCGATATGCCAATGACACTGTGATTTTTGCGGATAGTCAAGAAAGCCTGTATCATATCATTGATAAAGTTATCAAAAAAGCCATGAATATGGTTTAGATAAAAACCCTCAGAAGACAAAAGTGATGTTCATTAGTAAAAACAAAGTCTCTGCATGCAAACTAAATATAGACCAGAAACCCATTCCACTAGTGCATCACAGAGCCATCTGTTGTTATGCATACACACTATGCCTTCAGAACGTCCACATGACACATACGTTTGTGATCCGTCCACATATCTACAAGACAAAACATAGTTGCCATGATTTTTGCCCCAACCCTCGTAGCACGAAAGTTTCCATCATTGTTATATGGCTCTTGTACACAGTTAAGCTTCCCATAAGATTTACTATCTCTTAAAGAAAGCTCTTGCCTTCCACACAACAGAATAGTTTCAATTATAGGCAATAACTTCTTTCTGTTTTCAGCCACTTGTTTGAGTTTCTCAGAATCATCAGATTTATCAGGATTTCCTCTCACAGACAAAAACTAATCTTTATCTTGAACACACAGTATTTACAATAAGCCCCATCTTCGACAGCAGAATAAGCTAACCACTTACGCTGAAATTTCGCCCCTTTTCTTGTAAAAGTCTTGAAACTGCAAACGTTTGACTTTCATGTGGCACCCAAAAATCATTAATAATTTGAAATCTTTCGTCATCACTTACGTAACTTTTGTTCACAAAAGACATAATTTGCAGGCGAGGTCGAATAGCTACTTATGGAGCTACGAATGTCCTGTGAGTTAGATAGATCGACCTTAGGCGCATTATTAGAGTTACGATTGGATGGTAGCGCTAGCACATTCACAACTGCATTCTCAATTTCCTGGTGTTGATTTTCGTCGTGATTTGATACTTTACTGCTGAAAATTATGCATTTTAAGTTTGTGATGGTCTTATATTGGCCACTGACATTGGAGAATGAAATAATGCATGTCAAGATAATAATAACTGAAACATTCGCAACACAATATAGCCTTTTACTTGCCCGAACACAACGAACATATAAACAAACCTGAACTCTTTGCTTAGATATTCATACAGCGGAATAGATATTTTAGTTCCATCAGATTAGAAGAATTTCTAGAATCTTGCTATGTTGAACACTCAGATTATTAATAAAACATTTTTGCAACAGATGTGAATTTTGTTGATATTTAAATACTGTTTTATAACAATAAGAAAAGAAATGATCAGTATGATGTGTAATTTACAATTATTATTACATATTGATAAATAGTGTTCTAGACATAGTAGCTACTAAGTAAACCAGAGGAGAAAACAATGCATTAAGAGTTAAGAATATAGCCATGTTTGAAAAATATTTTCAAGCCCGAGGAAACTGTGATTAATATTTTATGAATTGTTATGAAGTTTTATGAAGTGGAGATTAAGAAAAGGTTATTGAAGCGTGTTTAAAGTTGATTTATGATAATTTTACGTTACAATGCAGGTATTATCGTACAATTGTATTTAGGAAAGAGTCAGCAACGATATAAGACTCAAAAATGTGAAGTAGGAATATTATTGAGCAGTAGTATGCTATTTGGAGCAGGTTATGTAATATTTACGTGAAGGTTTAGGAATTGACTAATTATGAATGATTATTCTGAGCATGTTACAGTAGAGTTCGCGGAGAAGTTAGCGAGACGGATGTAAGAGTCATTAGTGAATTTTATTAACCATTTATCAAGATTTATGACAATCTACATATGATCTAAGCTTTATTCCATGGCCATATTTGCCTTAATTTGTATGGAAGGACTCAGAGAACTTGTTTACGAATTGTAATGATATTACATTATTTTATGTAAAGATAATATGAAGAAAAGAATAAGAAATCACTTTAAGAGGTGAAGATTTAAAGAAAAGAGAAATAAGTACTGCAAATCAGCGACAACCATAAATATGTTAAGAATAATTATTTATCTGAGAACGCTGTATAGAGTAAAATGTAATATTATATAGATAGAGCGTGTTTTTGGTCTATATTTAATTATTTTAGGGATTTCATTAATTTTGTTTGAAACTCCGGCATAGCAGATACTGCCAGTGTGTGTTTCATTTAATTGCCAGAATAAATGATTGAGAGTAACAAGTATTATGGACGATTGTCGAGAAAAGAGTTTTTTCCTTCATTGATACCTCGAACGCCATGGCTACTATATTTTGGCATACTAGCATTTATTAAATTACTAATTTATTTTCAAAAGTGTTTGTTTTTATTCTTAATTGTGTTCGTCTTAGATTAAATACATTTATTAAATTATTCGTTTTTATAGTAAGGACTCGTCGTGATTCATACTGGTTATAGCAAGATTGTGTTATGGAAACTGGTGTCCGGTATTTCCTACCCCTTATCTATCCCGTTGCACCCCCAGAACCGTAAGTTTCTCACTTTCCCTAAGTGATTAGATTGTTTTTCACAGTAGAGTAGTCCATAACACAGTAAAAATTAGGATGTTCCCATCATGTAGTACTTGTTGGTAGAATTTACGGTTTCTTCATGCCGGAGACCTTGATGATTAAACGATCCAGCTGTTCTTCGGATTTCGGGAAATGCATTTTCATGACAATAGTACATAGTACAAGAATTTGGTTTTATATCACTATGGTTCAGCATGTGTGTCTGGGAAAAAACTGTGCAAGTAAAGTTTGTTCCTCATGTATCCCAGGAATGTCGCATTTTACAACAATGAAACATCATCTGTGATTTCAAATTTTTTCTTTATAGTTTGAGAAATATGTTTTTATACCACTATGGATCATCATTAGTGTTTTCAAAGTAACCTTTTGAAATAAGCTTGTTCCACACGAGGTTTAGACCACTATCACTGATGAGGTGTATCTTTAGGGTACATTTGTTAGAAAACTTTGGTCCGCACGTAGCACAAGAATATGGCATTTAACCAGTATGAATCAAAATGTGCTGTTTGAAATGACTTTTCAGAGTAAATTCTGCTCAGCAAGTAGCATAGGAACGTGGCCTAAGACCACTATAGATGAAACAGGTGCCTTATCGAAATACCTCTATAAGTACAATTTGCTTCGCATGTACCACAGGAATGTATCCTTAGACCACCGTAGAATAACATGTGACTTTACACTAAATGGCACTTTTTAAAAGCTGTTTTACTTCTGAAGAGTGATTATATACAATTGAGTACTGCCATTGTCAAAAAAAGACACCCTTTCCTCCTATAACATCAGCTCCTTTTACGCGGCTTCGGTGGCGTAGTCGGTAGCATGCTGAACTGCTATGCCCAAGATAGCGGGTTCAAACCCGGCCGAAGTCGTCGGATTTTTAAGAGCATTAAAAATCCTTCAGTATGCCTTCCTTCGGAGGGGAAGTAAAGCCGGCGGTCCCATGTCATAGATTTATGGCATGTAAAAGATCCTTTCACAGACTTAACTTGTGTAAAGCAAAATTTGTTAGGTTAGATTTCGTCAGAACGCTCTATCCAAGTTCCAACGTTCACCACTAGGTATCATTGATATCTGGTGGCGAAAGTTGGAACTACTTGAAATTGAACGGAACTTGTAGCTCACCCTTTAGGGTGTCCGCTGGAAGCAGCTACAGACTCAGGCGAGCCGAACATGTCCTCGGACACTCCCGGCACTAAAAGCCATACGATAAATAAATAAATAAATAAATAAATAAATAAATAAGCTCCTTTTACAAATCGAAAATGAAAAATTCAATTTTAATGACAAAAAAATCCACATTTCTTTTTACAAACGTTAATACAGTTTTGATTTAAATACTCGTATTACTTGGAAATGCACAATGTTGATTCACTAGAATGCTATTTAATCAATAATAACGTTTTCGTTTGCCTTCCAGTGATCTTATCTTGGAAATTCTCTTATAAGCTCCTGCAGAGTCTTCTCTTTGAAGAATCCAGCAGTAATTGCTATCATTGATATACTCCATCGTCCTTGGTACCGTTGTTCCATCTCCCGAATGTTCTGATGGAAGCGTTCGCCTTGTTCCTCGCTCACCGCCCCCAAATTCTAAGGAAATATATCCAAATGTGAAAAAAGAAAGTGCAGCTTAAGGCTCATTTTGCAACCAATAATTCTGAATTTCGAAAGCATTGTGGCTACTACTTCTGCATAGTTAGGACTTTTGGTGTTTACTAAAAACTTCTAGTTTACATCTCTAAAGGCTTGCCAGGCTTCTTTGTGTTCAGGAGTCATTGTATCTTCAAACTCGATGTCTTTCATTAGACTTCTGATTTTTGGTCCTACAAACATACCTTCTTTTATTTTTCTTGTGAGAGAAAAGGGAACTATTTTTACATCCTGGAGTTAAGGTGGTTCGATCAGGCCATTTTTCCCCAGACCAATGCTCATCTCTTGCCCGGCTATCCCATTCACACAAGTGACATGGGAATTTCGTATATCCCTGTTGCTGAACTAACAAAATACCGATTACTTTTAGATCTCCACAGACTATCCACTGATTTCTGTTATATTGTATTGCGCCCGTTTGGACCGAGATCCAAAGAACACATTTTGCAAAATTCCGAAATCAGTTCCGCACGAGAAAATCTATCTCAGGGTCTATCTAGGCGAATTTTTGGTGTAAAACTGGCATCCCTGATATCGGTAATTCGCAAATAAGGTAGGGAAAGAAATAATTTGAAAATAGCACACTTCATAAAAATCTCAATTTATTTATAATTAAAATTAGAAAAATGACTGGCAAAATCCTCAAAAACACAAACACAATCACACATAAAAAATCAACATTCCCTATAAACACCCTTCGCTGAATTGATACCCAGAACATTAGTAGTCCATTCTGTTATCAACAAAGACGAAAATAAATCTATTATTTACACTCTGGTGATCACGATTCAATTAAGAGTTCTACTGATCCCTCTATTTACATTTTTGCAGTTTCAATTTCACGAAGATTTCTTATGATTGTTCAAGTAAACGTTGATTTGTTATTTTGAAAATTTACACTTGATTCATTGAAGTTTTACATCAACTTAATATCAATATTCGGCTAACATAAAGTAGAATGTTAATATTGTTGTGTCTTGTGAACGTTTTGTTTCAAAGAACATTGTTTATAAATTTTCATTATTTTAATAATGATGTGAAAAATAAATCTTTTCTTTTCCTCATTTCCAATTGTCTCATATAAACAAAATTTTAAAATTAACTAGTCCCATAATTTGTTATAAATATTAGCAGAAATTGTTATTAACAATATAAATTGTTGTGAGTTACTATCAGTTGATTAAATCACTTTTACTTCCAGCAAATACTTTTCTCACACTCAGATAATCTTTATAATATCTCAAAAACAAAAACATTAATCACAAAATTAATTATTATTATTTTCAAAATTTCCTACAAATTTATTTACAACAAGTCTTCTCTCACACTCATATTATGAATATTTAATGCTCATTTCAAAAGTTATTATTATTATTATTATTCCAAGCACAAAACATGAATATTTTCAGTTATTTTCCATTATTGCATTAGCAACTATTTATTTTCTTAATATTTTCCTCGGTCAGGTTCATCAAATCTAAACTCATATGTTATTCAGTTATCTAGGCATAAAATTGGAAATTTAGATTGATCCAGGTAAAAATTTAATATTCAGATCTACAGATTCTGGAATTCGACTAGAATATGGGGCGGTCAACTTGCCTTACCCTTCTTTTACAACTGAGAGCCCACATGCTCTTATCAACCATTTCAAATAACACACGAACATCCACATGTGCTCATAACTACGGGAACAAATGCCCTCTTGGATGACCCCTTGGCCTCCACACAAACGCAAGTGTCGACAATCCTAATCGCACACTAAAATCATCATATTTGACTTCAACAATTTTTTTTCACAAAACTTCATTTTTTTATGTGTCGTAATATTCTGTCTCACCACTTTCCTGTCTGTTCTCAAATTTAATTTGTCCAATGAAAAAATGTAGTCAACTTTTCCTTGCCTCCATTTTACATAATCTCGCCCAAAATTTATACATTTTAATACCTGCCGCTTTATTTTTTCTTGATTTAATATTTTTAGTGCTTTTGGAAAATTTACTAAACTCAAATTCTTGCTATTCCACTTCATACACAAACTTATTTAAACCTGTTAATAAATACAAACTTCTATTCCAAAAATAAACAAAAATTATCATATTAAATTCATTAATGTTGTAATTATTTAAATCCTTCCATGAAATTATTATTATTCCTGGCAAAATATTATTTAGGCATTGTTGCTTCTCTACAAGATCAGAATGATTATTATTGCCCCATTTTATCCATGAATAAATAATTGTTTATATCCACATCACAAATTATTTATAACACTCTCACTTTCTGATTATTAATTTAATAATTTTTAATCACTATCAACAAATTTAATTTAATTTACAAAATTGGTGCTATCACCTCCCAAAATAAATTATTTATAATTTAATGGTGTATTCCTACTTTGATTATTATTAATTTATTTATTCTACTGTAATTTATTATTATTAAATAATAATAAAATTATTTAAATAATCCAAGTTATATCGAGCCTCTAATAAGATTTATAGAAAAACTATTCCTATTCCTTGAAAATAAATTAAATATTCCATGACGAAACACATGAATATGACTGTTGTCCAGATAATGTAGCAAAACAGAATAATAAACTGTCGGACTTCCATATTACTCCATTTGTCAGTCTGTACAAATATAATTGACGTTCTCATAACGATGATGGTGTTGATTTCTTATTGTGACAGTATAAAAAGAGGAATTCTCAAATACTACATTAGGCTAGTGGTTAATACATGTAGAGTTGGCTTACTTCATGCTTGATGTGATGGTAATCCGTGTCCTTCGGCGTTCAATATTTCCATAGCGTCCTCCCATGGTCATCTGCGGTTCCATATCAGCTTCGTTCCCTTCCATATCACACCTACCCTCGTGTAGTTTTAACGGCGCAAGTCGGTGATTATCACAACGCGTTTACAAACACTCCCGTTGTACTCAGTAAAATTTGACATGTTGAAATGTTGTAAAGTTTTGTACTGTTCGAATACATTCTTCAAGTTCGACACAAGAACAAGTTCCATAACCGAAAATTGCGGTTTCATTCGCCTTGCTATCACAGGAACACCTGTCAGCAGCGTGAAATGAACTATAAATGCAATGTCTTTCTGGTATTAATAAAGTGCCTGATATTCGGTTTCACCACAAGAAACATACTGTTTTGTAGGCTGAACTTCGTGAATGTATTATGAAAAATCACCATCACTTTACCAGTAGAATAACTTTGACCATAATGTCGTCCAGTATTCTAAGACATTCGATAATGTAAGTGTTCGTTCACTGAACATAAACTAAGTCCGTGGACAGCTCGTCCAGCGACTAAGTTCCTTCGACGATTATAATGACGACGTAACAACTCGTTCACGATGTAGCGGTGATGTTCACAAGAGCAGTTGCTCTGTAGAAGTACATGCCTTCCTTGATTTCCTTGCTCCTTTTATACTCGCAGCGGTGGAACTTCTAGAACCTTTCATTCCGTATCTCAGCTCCTGCTGAACGGATTTTCTTGCTGGATAGCTCCATTTTAATCAAATTCAATTGCCAGAAAACTGTGCTACTTTTCTAAATTCTATTCCATTATCTAGAGGAAATTCTAGAAAACTTAATTCTGTTACGTAGGCCAGTGTGCACGTCACTCGCCCCTACGTCTTATACCTCCCTCAACACTCGAAGTCTCCAAGCGCACTATTCATAAGTCAGCCTCTCCATTGCCAATATAGACTAACGTCTCTTCGTCATAATAATGACGTCACCATGTCCCGGACGTGTAAACGATCTGGGTACAGTTTTATCCAAGAGAAGCTTCATGTTATCATTTCTCTTTTAAGTGGACTGAGTGAGCTATTGGAATTGAAGACAACTGGTGGCCATTGTTCAGTAACGGAGCTTTCATACTTCTCTTACCGAGTTAATAAATAACCTCCATCCAGTTTGGTCATACGTGGCAGCACCTACCTTGTTTATTAGGTCTGGAATGTTGTTGCAATAAACCAGTCTCTATTTATGACTACATTACTGGGCAAGACCTTTTTTTCTATTTCCGTAGAAAGTCACTGAAGTACCATCAGCAAGAAGATTTTGTTCTTTTAACCTGCAACTGAAAAGTTCTGCTGCATCTTTGGGGAGGTTCAAATCTCTTATTAAGTCATTCAACATGGATTGTGTGAACAGTAATGGTACATTAAATTTTGCAAGGGTAAAGTCACTGTCAGATGTTCCCGATGTTTCACAACTTGAAGAATCAGAAATTGCAATCTTGTCTTTAGGTGGTGTGGGAACTGGAATATCAGCGCCAAGAGGCACTGGTCTCCTAGCAGATTCAATGCTGGGGTATGTTATGCCTTTTTTATTTTTAGCATTGAAACCTTTGAGCTTACAAATACAAAAGTAGCAGACACTGCTGTGGTTTCTGGGTTCACGCCAAACCATCGGTATACCAAAACGAAGTGCTTTTTTCTTCCCTTTTGTCCAATTTCCCAAACGTCAACACAAATGCTGCACACTTTATGAGGCACCCATGACTTGGTTTGATCTCCTAATTTTATTCCAACATAAGCTTTCGTTTTGTCTGTTTTTACACTACAAAATTACCACAAATGTAACAAAACACATTTGGATTGTTCAAACACTGTCGCCTTTCCATACTCACAGCATCACAAAACAGAAACTGAAAATAAATGCACACGTATTCAAAGTAAACTTCTTCGTTTGGAAATCTAGCTGGTCACTTAGAGCTTTCAACTGAATTCACATCACAAAAAATTTAAGTGCTGCCATCTGGCAAGGAGTTCAACAACATTCTGCAGTGCTACCACCACAGGTTTATAGGTACAACAAATAGCATTCATGTAACAAAATATTATTTTAAAGCTAATAGATAGTGTGTAGTATGCATTAACGTCACTAGACAACAACAAAAAAATGGTGTGTGATACAGGTAAACGGGTATCATATTTGACATCAGTACATACAATTTACTTCAAAATGACTCAAAATTTCAAAACAGCAAAATCACTGTAGATCTGTGTTATTTATCGGAGTACGCTGTATAGAGTAAAATGTAATATATTACAGTTAAATAGAGTGTTTTTGGTTAATCTTTCATTAATTTTGTTTGAAACTCCGGCATAGCAGAAACTCCCAGTGAGTGTTTAATTTAATTGCCAGAATAAATGATTGAGAGATACAGTAGACTCCCGTAAGTTCGGCCTCGGTTAGTTCGGTCTCCGCTTAGTCCGGTCGGCTACCTGAGCATGAGTCACGCACTTGGCGGCCGAAAGCCGGGCGGCATGTCTCTACGTACAGTACTTGTTTGTTGTTTTATTTGTTTAGTGTACTACTCTGTCAAAACAGATCATTCAGTTCGTCTTGTGTATTCATACTGTGCAGTCATGTGTAGTAGGCCTACAAAGTCAGTGATTTTGGTTTCTTTTGCGTTTTTTACTGTTCTCTAATAACTGTTTCGCGTCGTGTTTTAAACGCCTTGTTTATAAAGAGTGAAACGCGTAAGCGTAAGTACAAGTCGATGGAACAGAGACTACAAGCTCTGGAGAGACTAGACAAAGGAGAATCCGTGCAAAGTATCTGCAAGGATTTAAACGTGGGCAAAATTACAGTCAACGACTGGCGACGCAACAGAAAAACTATCAAGGGCTTTTGTACACAAATTGAAACCGAAAAAGTTCTAGAAAAGCGTTGCACACTAAGGAAGGCCAAACACGAACTGGTGGAAGATGCTCTATGGTTGTGGTTCATTCAAGAACGAAGACGAGGAACGCCGTTAAGTGGACCAATCCTAAAATAAAAGGCTATGATCTTACACTCAAAGCTTCAACCAGAAGAGGCGTTCGTGGCTAGTGAGGGATGGCTCTCTCGTTGGAAAAAGAGACATGGAGTTCATTTTATAGGAGTTTGTGGTGAGAAGCTATCAGCAAACCCAACAGTGGCCACCGATTTTTCTGCAAGATTTTTAAAAATCATCGATGATGAAAACTTGAGCCCAGAGCAAATATACAACATCGACGAAACTGGGTTAAATGTTAAACTTCTGCCCAGCAAAACCTTTGCCACACCCCAAGAAACATCTGCTCCAGGTTTTAAAATCAGCAAAGAAAGGATAACGGTCGCCTTGTGTTCAAATGCTTCGGGGACTCACAAGATACCCCTATTTGTCATTGGCAAAGCAGAAAAACCTAGAGCGTTTAAGAACATAAATATGGAAACTCTCGCAGTGTATTATCGGTCACAGAAATCAGCGTGGATGGACACATACTTGTTCAGAGAATGGTTCGTCTGTGAATTTGTTCCCAAAGTGAAAAAAACATTTGGCAAAATCAAAACTCCCCACCAAAGCACTTCTACTTCTTGACAACGCGCCTACTCACCAGGAAAATCTTCAGTGTGACGATGAAAAAGAAATTAAACTGCTCTTCCTTTCACCCAATGTAACCAGTCTTCAACAGCCAATGGACCAAGGGGTCATTGATTGCTTCAAGAGGAAGTATCGTCGTAAACAACTTTCGGAAGTTCTTTCCAAACTGGAAACTGATGACAGCTTAGACCTCATAAAAGCGCTTAAGTCCGTTAACATGAAGGATGTTGTGTACATGTCGGCCAAGGCATACAATGAATACCACCATCGAAGTCTTGGAAAAAACTTTGGCCAAATATAGAAGACAAGATTGGCCAAGAAAACACAACAGCTGATGAGCCAAACAACATTCTTATTAACGAACCTGATGACAATGCAGGTCTATTGCACGACCGTCAGCAACTACCAAACTGTGGTTACATTGTTGATGAAGATGTGTTGGAGTGGATCAACTTTGAAAAGGAACTAGACAACGAGTTTTGAATGATGACGAAATCGCCGAGTGCGTTATTCGCCAGGAAAATGAGAAGGCCAATGACGCAGATGAAGCTGAGATAGAAGATGAAGAAAATAAGATGAGCCACTCTGAAGGCAAAGCAGCTTTGCAACTGGCAGCTACCTACATCGAACAACAAAAAGAAGCAACTGCCGTCGATGTTATGTTTATTAAAAAGTGGCGTGACTTTGCACATAAAAAATCATTAGAAAAGAAAGTCCAGAAAAAAATTACAGATTTTTAAAACTGCTTAAGAATACAAACCACCAACGAACAGTAATACAGGTACTTTAAAATTGTATTAAGCCTACAGTTCTGTAACTCACAGTAGGCTATTTTTTTGTAACCTTTTCTCTTTTTATGTGTGTTAAATATATGTCAGAGTGTTACTCTGTGTTGTTCTCTATGTGCAGTAGTTTAGTAGTTATTTCTGTCTTGCTAGTGTCTGGAAACGTTGATTTACCATGCATTTAATTACTTTCGTTGGAAAACGATACTTACAAACAATAAATGGGCATTTTATAGATAGACATCGGTTAGTTCGGCCACTTTTAAGTTCGGCCTAGGGTCCGGTCCCGAGTTGGCCGAAGTCACGGGAGTCTACTGTAACTAGTATTATGGACGATTGTTGAGAAAACAGTTTTTTTCCTTCATTGATAGCTCGAACGTCATGGCTACGGTATTTTGGCCAACCAGCATTTATTAAATTACTAATTTATTTTCAGAAGTGTTTGTTTTTAATCTTAATTGTATTCGTCTTAGATTAAATAAATTTATTAAATTATTCGTTTTTATAGTAAGGCCTCGTCGTGATTCATACTGGTTATAGCAAGATTGTGTTATGGAAAATGGTGTCAGGTATATCCTACCCCTTATCTATCCCGTTGCACCCCCAGAACCGTAAGTTTCTCACTATCCCGAAGTGGTTAGATCGTTTTTCACAATAGAGTAGTCCATAACACAGTAAAAATTAGGATGTTGGTAGAATTTACAGTTTATTCAAGCCGGAGATTTTGATGATTAAACAATCCAGCTGTTCTTCGGATTTCGGCGAATGCATTTTCATAATAACGGGGTCAGTACATAGTACAAGAATTTGGTTTTGCATCACTATGGTTCAGCATGTGTGTCTGGGAAAAAACTGTGCAAGTAAGTATGTTCTGCATGTATCCCAGGAATGTCGCATTGTACAATTATGAAATTTCAAGTGTGATATCAAACTTTTCCTTTAAAGTTTGAGAAATGTAATTTTAAACCACTATGGGTCATCATTAGTGTTTTCAAAGTAACCTTTTAAAATAAGATTGTTCCACACGTGCTTCACGGGTTTGGCTTGTTGATTAGGTGTATCTTTAGGGTACATTAGTTAGAAAACTTTGCTCCGCACGTAGCACAAGAATAAGGCATTTAACTAGTACGAATCAAAATGTGCTGTTTTAAATGACCATTCAGAGTAAATTTTGCTCAGCAAGTAGCATAGGAACGTGGCCTAAGACCACTAAAGATGAAACATGTGCCTTTTCGAAATACCACTATAAGTGAAGTTTGCACCACATGTACCACAGGAATGTATCCTTAGACCACTGTAGAATAACATGTGAATTCTCAATAATCCTCCCTGCGTTAAGTTTGCTCCATTTGCACCACAGGAATGTTGCTTAAGACCACTATGGATAAACAGGTGCCTTTCGAAATTTCCCTCCTCAGTAAAGTTTACTCCGCATGTAAAACAGGATTACCCCTGATGAACATACGTGATTTGATACTGCCATCCCGGAGAACGTTTGCTTCGCATGTAACACATGTATATGGCTTTAGACCACTATGGATAAACAAGTGTGTTTTGAAATTGTCTTTATGAGTAACGTTCGCGACACATTTACCACAGGAATATGACTATAGACTTCAATGAATCTTCATTTGTGTTTTCAAATTCCATTTCACATTAAAGTTTGCTTCGTATGTTCCACAGGAATGTGGCTTACTACCACTAGTGATTAAAATGTTTTTTTTTTTTCAAACTGCCTTTTTAGGACGTTCCTTCAGCATGTACCATAGGAATGTCGCTAAGACAACTATGGATAAACATGTGTGTGTTATTAAACTGCCTCCGAGCGTTTAGTTTGCTCTGGATATACCACGGGAATGTGGCTTAAGACTACTGAGGATCATCATGTGTTAGATCAAATTTCCTTTCTAAGATTAGTTTACTCCCAACTTACCAGAGGAATATGGCTTCAGACCACTATGGATTAACATGTGTCGATTCAAACTGCCTTTTCGAAGGAACTTTGCTTCGCATGTACTACAGGAAAATTTCTGACCACTATGGATTAATAAGTGTGTTTCCAAATGATCTTTTCTACTGAAGTTTGCTCCGCATGTACCACAGGAATAAGGCCTAATGCCACTATGAATCATCATGTGTTTTATCAAACTTCCCCGCGCGGTAAATTTCGTACCGCATATACCACAGGAATATGGCTTTTGACCACTATGGATTACCATGTGTTGTTTCAAACTGCCTTTTCGAAGGAACTTTGCTTCGCATGCACCACAGGAATATGGCTTCAGGCCACTATGAATCATTAAGTGTTTTCTCAAACCTTCTTTGTCAGCAAAGTTGACGCCGCATGTACCACAGGAATATGGCTTTAGACCACTATGATTAGACCTGTGTCTTTTCAAATGAGCTTTGCTACTGAAGTTTGATCCGCATGTACCACAGGAATATGCCCTATGACCAGTATGAATTATCATGTGCCTTTTCAAATTTCCTTTCTGTACAAAGTTCACGCCGCATGTACCACATGAATATGGCTTTAGACCATTATGGATTAACATGTGTGTATTCAAACTACCTTTTACACTGAAGTGTGCTCCGCATATACCACAAGAATTTGGCTCACGAATACCACGAATCATCATATGTTCCTTCAAAACGCGTCTCTTTTTATGTCGTGCTCCACTTGTTGTGCATATGTTTGGCGTCGTGCCCCTATTAGTTGATATTTGTTTCTTCATTTTATCATGTCTGGCTCCATATTTATCTCGTGTTCGGATGTTCGCCGATCTGTGGAAGATTGTACTAGCATTCAAAATTCTCCACAGAATCAAAAAAAAGGAAGGAAGCTTATAGTATAAAGTGACCGTTAATCTAGAGAATATGAGCCACGGGTCCACAGAACCAACCTAAGTTAATAGCACTCACTCTTCTGGATCAATTAGTTAATTATTGAGGTCTTAAGGGTGGGGGGGAACTACGAGTTCATCTTTTTCTCTTATGAAAGATTGATGTATATAAATAGAGAAAAAAATTAAAAACTAAAATGGGGACACTTAAATATGAATCGACCGAAAATTTAAAAAATCTAATAATTATAATAATGAACAAGAATTACAGAAAAACAGAAATTCAAAATTCAAAAGAGAAAACCGCGAGGCTGATTGACGAACCTCAGGTGGCATTGGGCACTGAAGAGAGCTTGATAGCTCTGATGTTGCGACATTGGCTACTGAAGAGAGCTCGATAGCTCGTATGTTGCGGCATTGTGCACTGAAGAGAGTTTGATAGCTCAAATGTTGCGACATTGTGTACTGAAGACAGCTTGATAGCTCAAAAGTTGCAGCATTGGGCCCTAAAGAGAGCTTGATAGCTCGGATGTTGCGGCATTGGGAACTAAAGAGAGCTTGATAGCTCGGATGTTGCGGCATTGGGTACTGAAGAGAGCTCGATAGTTCAAATGCTGCGGCATTGGGTACTGAATAGAGCTTGATAGCTCTGATGTTGCGACATTGGCTACTGAAGAGAGCTCGATAGCTCGTATGTTGCGGCATTGTGCACTGAAGAGAGTTTGATAGCTCAAATGTTGCGACATTGTGTACTGAAGACAGCTTGATAGCTCAAAAGTTGCAGCATTGGGCCCTAAAGAGAGCTTGATAGCTCGGATGTTGCGGCATTGGGAACTAAAGAGAGCTTGATAGCTCGGATGTTGCGACATTGGGCACTGAAGAGAGCTTGATAGCTCAAATGTTGCGGCATTGGGTACTGAAGAGAGCTTGATAGCTGGGATGTTGCGGCATTGTGTACTGAAGAGAGCTTGATAGCTCAAATTTTGCGGCATTGGGTACTGAAGAGAGCTTGATAGCTGGGATGTTGCGGCATTGTGTACTGAAGAGAGCTTGATAGCTCAAATGTTGCGGCATTGGGCACTGAAGAGAGCTTGATAGCTCGGATTTTGCGGCATTGTGTACTGAAGAGAGCTTGATAGCTCGGATGTTGAGGCATTGTGTACTGAAGAGAGCTCGATAGCTCGGATGTTGTGGCATTGGGCGCTGAAGAGAGCTTGATAGCTCAAATGCTGCGATATTGTGTACTGAAGAGAGCTTGATAGCTCGGATGTTGCGACATTGTGTACTGAAGAGAGCTCAATAGCCCAAATGTTGTGGCATTGTGTACTGAAGAGAGCTCGATAGCTCGGATGTTGCGGTATTGTGAACTGAAGAGAGCTCGATAGCTAGAATGTTGCGGCATTGGGTACTGAAGAGAGCTCGATAGTTCGGATGTTGCGGCATTGGGTACTGAAGAGAGCTCGATAGCTCGGATGTTGTGGCATTGGGTACTGAAGAGAGCTCGATAGCTCGGATGTTGTGGCATTGGGTACTGAAAAGAGGTTGATAGCTCGGATATTGCGGCATTGGGTACTGATGAGAGCTCGCTAGCTCGGATGTTGTGGCATTGGGTACTGAAGAGAGGTTGATAGCTCGGATGTTGTGGCATTGGGTACTGAAGAGAGGATGATAGCTCAAATGTTGCGGCATTGGGTACTGAAGAGAGGTTGATAGCTCGGATGTTGCGGCATTGGGTACTGAAGAGAGCTCGATAGCTCGGATGTTGTGGCATTGGGTACTGAAGAGAGGTTGATAGCTCGGATGTTGTGGCATTGTGTACTGAAGAGAGCTTGATTGCTTGGATGTTGCGGCATTGGGCACTGAAGAGAGCTTGATAGCTCGGATGTTGCGCCATTGGGCACTGAAAATAGCTCAATAGCTCAAATGTTGCGACATTGGACACTGAAGTGAGCTTGATAGCTCGGATGTTGCGGAATTGTGTACTGAAGAGAGCTCGATAGCTTTGATGTTGCGGCATTGTGTACTGAAGGGAGCTCGATAGCTCGGATGTTGCTACATTGGGTACTGAAGAGAGCTTGATAGCTTTGATGTTGAGGCATTGTGTACTCAAGAGAGCTTGATAGCTCAAATGTTGCGACATTGGACACTGAAGAGAGATTGATAGCTCGGATGTTGCGGCATGTGTGTACTGAAGAGAGCTTGATAGCTCAAATGTTGCGGCATTGGGTACTGAAGAGAGCTTGATAACTCAAATGTTCCGGCATTGTGTACTGAAGAGAGCTTGATAGCTTTCATGTTGCGGCATTGTGTACTCAAGAGAGCTTGATAGCTCAAATGTTGCGGCATTGTGTACTGAAGAGAGCTTGATAGCTTGGATGTTGCGGCATTGTGTACTGAAGAGAGCTTGATAGCTTGGATGTTGCGGCATTGTGTACTGAAGAGAGCTTGATAGCTCGGATGTTGCGGCATTGTGTACTGAAGAGAGCTTGATAGCTTGGATGTTGCGGCATTGTGTACAGAAGAGAGCTCGATAGCTCAGATTTTGCGGCATTGTGTACTGAAGAGAGCTTGATAGCTTGGATGTTGCGGCATTGGGTAATGAAGAGAGCTCAATAGCTCAAAAGTTGCGGCATTGTGTACTGAAGAGAGCTCGATAGCTCAAATGTTGCTACATTGGGCACTGAAAATAGCTGGATAGCTCAAATGTTGTGGCATTCAGTACTGAAGAGAGCTTGATAGCTCGGATGTTGCGGCATTGTGTACTGAAGAGAGCTTGATAGCTTGGATGTTGCGGCATTGGGTACTGAAGAGAGCTCAATAGCTCAAATGTTGCGGCATTGTGTACTGAAGAGAGCTTGATAGCTTTGATCATGACGAATAGAAGGACCTAGTGTGAGGACTCCGCCATTATAGAACGGTAGTTCGTGGTCCCGCCGCTACAAGCACTGCAAGCGATTATGTCCAACACATGTCCTGTTGTTCCGTCGAACCGGGTCATAGAAAAGTGCGGGGGAAGCTACTGTGTGAGATATTTGTGTGAATTAAATTGAATTTTCTTTGCTTTCAGTTCTTAAATTCAGTTAATTGTGTCTTGTGTACATCAGCGTTCTATGTTTTGTGTAGGCCTACTTCAAACATAGGCTATTTCTTTGTTAATATTACTGTTTAGTGCTTGTCCCTCAGCGAACGGACGGTCTACATTGACTCATATGGCCTGGAACTGAGAGGCAAAGCTATGGCGAATTACTGTTGAGAGATAATCTTATTCATATATATATATAATTAATTATATATATCATTTCAAACAAATATATCCAATCAATCATTGCACCCACTGCCGACCTATCAAATCGGTACGGTGTAAAATCACTTAAAACAACAAATTTCACCTAAAACAATTCATTAAAATCAAAAATTTCACTATATAAAGGGGCGTAAGGAGCTCATTGAGAGCACCAGGTTCCCATTCTATTAGGCAATGCATTCATGCCTACAAGCTTGATTATCTCATTCCGAGTCCAGCATCCAAGCAACTGCACGCCACTGCTCCAAGCTTCGTCTTCTAACGCCAATTGATGAAATCGATGATTTGCCAGCCTTTCTACCAAGCCTAGGCCTCGCTATCGCCTCGACTTCGATATTTCAAGCCATTCCATTACGTTCGTATGGGCTTAATTTGCATCTCCCTTGGTAACAGTGCAGATTAAGTCCCTCCTCTACCATTCAAATATCCAACACCATACCCAACCTGTAACCATCCTAGTCAAGCAACTCCTGTCTCCCTCGAGTTTTAATACAAGTTTAGCTCATCCCCTCTCCCTACCAAGCAGCCAATACTTAATTATTTAATTAATTATTTCAAGTAACTTCAAATTTCATCAGCGCACTCAACGTCATAGCTCCAACAGTATTTAAACTGGATAACTTTGAGTGACTGGTAAATTTGTTTTTCTCATTCCTTATTCTCTGGTCGACCAAGGTATTTGACCACTATCTCTCATCACCTCTTACTCATTACACGCACTTATAGTCTACACTCACGAACACAAACATGTCGCGCACTGACACTAAAACTCGCACATTAACGTACCAGGGCATAACATTCCTGATAATTCAGGACCCTGAAAACCCTAAAAGCCCAAATTATACCCCTGTTAATCCAAAAACACTAATTCCGAGTGGGCCTACCCACAAAGGAGATGGTACACTCGTTCCACTTAAACCAGCTTCGCCAAAATCAGATTCCTCACTCTCTAGCTCACCTCCTTCCTCACCGGGCCACGACTCATTCCCGACATTTGATTTCGAGAAAGAGCTGTGGTACGCTTCACCCAATGGCAGTAACCTTCAGACCACGATGGTCCTTATCCACCCATCTATTGGTATTAGCCTTTGTAAATCAGTCAGGCAAACAGTAATTAACGCACTCAATCCCATAGCCCAATTTATTTCCCTCATTGAGGAATTAGGTAATCACCACATAGGCATCACTCCCTCTGAGAATTGCCATCTCAACTCTGTCACTAGTGTTCTCAAGAGCCGCTCTGCCATTCCCCCATTTTCATTAATTAGATTCAGACCAAAAATTCACCTTCTTTAGTCTCTCAATCTGAGGAAACTAAATTGTCACAACAAGAAACAACAAAAGTAACAGTCTGTATAGCCTACTCCAGGAATCTGTGCTTTCCGTAACATGTAATGGAGACCGTAGTACTTATTTCCGTGAATTATATTTTCCATTGTGCCCTGCCGTGTTATTTTAATAGTAATCGCTAATTACGTTTTAAAAGAGTATCAGTTACAAAGTACGGTAATTCGTTTCCCTTGGCATTATCCATAAGACCAGCTGACCGGCAGCGTGGAACTTGCCCACACTAGCGCTGCCGGGCGGGGCGCGCTTGAACTTGAGGAGTTCTCTCACTTTCTCTTTCATTCGTCATGCTTTGATGTTGCGGCATTGTGTACTGAAGGGAGCTTGATAGCTGGGATGTTGCGGCATTGTGTACTAAAGAGAGCTCGATAGCTCAAATGTTGCGGCATTGTGTACTGAAGAGAGCTTGATAGCTCAAATGTTGCGGCATTGTGTACTTTAGAGAGCTTGATAGCTCAAATGTTGCTGCATTGTGTACTGAAGAGAGCTTGATAGCTTTGATGTTGCGGCATTGTGTACTCAAGAGAGCTTGATAGCTCAAATGTTGCGGCAATGTGTACTGAAGAGAGCTTGATAGCTTTGATGTTGCGGCATTGTGTACTCAAGAGAGCTTGATAGCTCGGATGTTGCGGCATTGTGTACTGAATAGAGCTCGATAGCTCAAATGTTGCGGCATTGTGTACTGGAGAGAGCTTGATAGCTCAAATGTTGCGGCATTGTGTACTGGAGAGAGCATGATAGCTTGAATGTTGCGGCATTGTGTACTGAAGAGAGCTCGATAGATCAAATGTTGCGGCATTGTGTACAGAAAAGAACTTGATAAATCGGATGTTGCGGCATTGTGTGCCGAAGAGAGCTCGGCAGCTTAAATGTTGTGGCATTGTATACTGAAGAGAGCTCGATGGCTCAAATGTTGCGGCATTGTGTACTAAGGAGAGCTCGATGGCTCGGATGTTGTGGCATTGTGTAGTGAAGAGAGCTTGATAGCTCAAATGTTGCGGCATTGTATACTGAAGAGAGCTCGACAGCTCAAATGTTGCGGCATTGTGTACTAAGGAGAGCTCGATGGCTCGGATGTTGTAGCATTGTGTACTGAAGAGAGCTTGATAGCTCAAATGTTGCGGCATTGTGTACTAGGGAGAGCTCGATGGCTCGGATGTTGTGGCATTGTGTAGTGAAGAGAGCTTGATAGCTCTAATGTTGTGGCATTGTGTACTGAAGAACGCTTGATAGCATAAATGTTACGGGCGTTGTGTACTGAAGAAAGCTTGATAGCTCAAATGTTGCAGCATTGTGTACTGAAGAGAGCTCGACTGCTCAAATGTTGCGGCATTGTGTACTAAGGAGAGCTCGATGGCTCGGATGTTGTGGCATTGTGTACTGAAGAGAGCTCGATAGCTCAAATGTTGTGGCATTGTGTACTAGGGAGAGCTCGATGGCTCGGATGTTGTGGCATTGTGTAGTGAAGAGAGCTTGATAGCTCAAATGTTGTGGCATTGTGTACTGAAGAACGCTTGATAGCTTAAATGTTACGGGCGTTGTGTACTGAAAAAAGCTTGAGAGCTCAAATGTTGCGGCATTGTGTACTGAAGAGAGCTTGATAGCTTGGATGTTGCGGCATTGTGTACTGAAGAGAACTTGATAGCTCAAATGTTCTGCCATTGTGTACTGAAGAAAGCTTGATAGCTCAAATGTTACGGGCAATGTGTACTGAAGAGAGATTGATAGCTCAAATGTTGTGGCATTGTGTACTAAGGAGAGCTCGATGGCTCGGATGTTGTGGTATTGTGTAGTGAAGAGAGCTTGATAGCTCAAATGTTGTGGCATTGTGTACTGAAGAAAGCTTGGTAGCTTAAATGTTACGGGCGTTGTGTACTGAAGGGAGCTTAATAACTCAAATGTTGCGGCATTGTGTACTGAAGAGAGCTTGATAGCTTGGATGTTGCGGCATTGTGTACTGAAGAGAACTCGATAGCTCAAATGTTACGGGCATTGTGTACTGAAGAGAGCTTGATAGCTTGGATGTTGCGGCATTGTGTAGTGAAGAGAGCTCGATAGCTGAAATGTTGCGGCATTGTGTACTGAAGAGAGTTCGATAGTTCAAATGTTGCGGCATTGTGTACTGAAGAGAGTTCGATAGTTCAAATGTTGCGACATTGGGTACTGAAGAGAGCTTGATAGCTCAAATGTTGCGGCATTGTGTACTGAAGAGAGTTCGATAGTTCAAATGTTGCGGCATTGTGTACTGAAGAGAGTTCGATAGCTCAAATGTTGTGGCATTGTGTACTGAAGAGAGCTTGATAGCTCGGATGTTGTGGCATTGTGTACTGAAGAGAGCTTGATAGCTCAAATGTTGTGACATTGGGTACTGAAGAGAGCTTGATACCTCAAATGTTGTGGCATTGTGTACTGAAGAGAGTTCAATAGTTCAAATGTTGTGGCATTGGGCACTGAAGAGAGATTGATAGCTCAAATGTTGTGGCATTGTGTACTGAAGAGAGCTTGATAGCTTGAATGTTGCGGCATTATGTACTGAAGAGAGTTCGATAGTTCAAATGTTGCGACATTGTGTACTGAAGAGAGCTTGATAGCTTGAATGTTGTGGCATTGTGTACTGAAGAGAGCTTGATAGCTCAAATGTTGTGACATTGGGTACTGAAGAGAGCTTGATACCTCAAATGTTGTGGCATTGTGTACTGAAGAGAGTTCGATAGTTCAAATGTTGTGGCATTGGGCACTGAAGAGAGATTGATAGCTCAAATGTTGTGGCATTGTGTACTGAAGAGAGCTTGATAGCTCAAATGTTGTGGCATTGTGTACTGAAGAGAGTTCGATAGTTCAAATGTTGCGACATTGTGTGCTGAAGAGAGCTTGATAGCTCAAATGTTGTGGCATTGTGTACTGAAGAGAGCTTGATAGCTGAAATGTTGTGGCATTGGGTACTGAAGAGAGCTTGATAGCTCGGATGTTGTGGCATTGTGTACAGAAGAGAACTTGATGGCTTGAATGTTGCGGCATTGTGTACTGAAGAGAGCTCGATAGTTCAAATGTTGCGACATTGTGTACTGAAGAGAGCTTGATAGCTTGAATGTTGTGGCATTGTGTACTGAAGAGAGCTTGATAGCTCAAATGTTGTGGCATTGTGTACTGAAGAGAGTTCGATAGTTCAAATGTTGCGACATTGGGTACTGAAGAGAGGTTGATAGCTCGGAAGTTGCAGCATTGTGTACTGAAGAGAGTTCGATAGTTCAAATGTTGCGACATTGGGTACTGAAGAGAGGTTGATAGCTCGGATGTTGCAGCATTGGGTACTGAAGAGAGCTTGATAGCTCAAATGTTGTGGCATTGTGTACTGAAGAGAGTTCGATAGTTCAAATGTTGCGGCATTGGGCACTGAAGAGAGATTGATAGCTCAAATGTTGTGGCATTGTGTACTAAAGAGAGCTCGATGGCTCGGATGTTTTGGCATTGTGTAGTGAAGAGAGCTTGATAGCTCAAATGTTGTGGCATTGTGTACTGAAGAGAGCTTGATAGCTCGGATGTTGCGACATTGTGCACTGAAGAGAGCTCGATAACTCGGATGTTGTGGCATTGGGCACTGAAGAGAGATTGATAGCTCAAAAGTTGTGGCATTGTGTACTGAAGAGGGTTCGATAGTTCAAATGTTGCGGCATTGTGTACTGAAGAGAGCTTGATAGCTCAAATGTTGTGGCATTGTGTACTGAAGAGAGTTCGATAGTTCAAATGTTGTGGCATTGGGCACTGAAGAGAGATTGATAGCTCAAATGTTGTGGCATTGTGTACTGAAGAGAGTTCGATAGTTCAAATGTTGCGGCATTGTGTACTGAAGAGAGCTTGATAGCTCAAATGTTGTGGCATTGTGTACTGAAGAGAGTTCGATAGTTCAAATGTTGTGGCATTGGGCACTGAAGAGAGATTGATAGCTCAAATGTTGTGGCATTGTGTACTAAAGAGAGCTCGATGGCTCGGATGTTGTGGCATTGTGTAGTGAAGAGAGCTTGATAGCTCAAATGTTGTGGCATTTTGCACTGAAGAGAGCTTGATAGCTCGGATGTTGCGACATTGGGTACTGAAGAGAGGTTGATAGCTCGGATGTTGCAGCATTGGGTACTGAAGAGAGCTTGATAGCTCAAATGTTGTGGCATTGTGTACTGAAGAGAGCTTGATAGCTCAAATGTTGCGGCATTGGGCACTGAAGAGAGTTTGATAGTTCAAATGTTGCGACATTGTGTACTGAAGAGAGTTCGATAGTTCAAATGTTGCGACATTGTGTGCTGAAGAGAGCTTGATAGCTCAAATGTTGCGACATTTTGTACTGAAGAGAGCTCGATAGTTCAAATGTTGCGACATTGTGTACTGAAGAGAGTTCGATAGTTCAAATGTTGCGACATTGTGTGCTGAAGAGAGCTTGATAGCTCAAATGTTGCGACATTGTGTACTGAAGAGAGTTCGATAGTTCAAATGTTGCGACATTGTGTACTGAAGAGAGCTTGATAGCTCAAATGTTGCGACATTGTGTACTGAAGAGAGCTTGATAGCTCAAATGTTGCGACATTGTGTACTGAAGAGAGTTCGATAGCTCAAATGTTGCGACATTGTGTACTGAAGAGAGCTTGATAGCTCAAATGTTGCGGCATTGTGTACTTTAGAGAGCTTGATAGCTCAAATGTTGCTGCATTGTGTACTGAAGAGAGCTTGATAGCTTTGATGTTGCGGCATTGTGTACTCAAGAGAGCTTGATAGCTCAAATGTTGCGGCAATGTGTACTGAAGAGAGCTTGATAGCTTTGGTGTTGCGGCATTGTGTACTCAAGAGAGCTTGATAGCTCGGATGTTGCGGCATTGTGTACTGAAGAGAGCTCGATAGCTCAAATGTTGCGGCATTGTGTACTGGAGAGCGCTTAATAGCTCAAATGTTGCGGCATTGTGTACTGGAGAGAGCATGATAGCTTGAATGTTGCGGCATTGTGTACTGAAGAGAGCTCGATAGATCAAATGTTGCGGCATTGTGTACAGAAAAGAACTTGATAAATCGGATGTTGCGGCATTGTGTGCCGAAGAGAGCTCGACAGCTCAAATGTTGTGGTATTTTATACTGAAGAGAGCTCGATGACTCAAATGTTGCGGCATTGTGTACTAAGGAGAGCTCGATGGCTCGGATGTTGTGGCATTGTGTAGTGAAGAGAGCTTGACAGCTCAAATGTTGCGGCATTGTGTACTAAGGAGAGCTCGATGGCTCGGATGTTGTAGCATTGTGTACTGAAGAGAGCTTGATAGCTCAAATGTTGCGGCATTGTGTACTAGGGAGAGCTCGATGGCTCGGATGTTGTGGCATTGTGCAGTGAAGAGAGCTTGATAGCTCAAATGTTGTGGCATTGTGTACTGAAGAAAGCTTGGTAGCTTAAATGTTACGGGCGTTGTGTACTGAAGGGAGCTTAATAACTCAAATGTTGCGGCATTGTGTACTGAAGAGAGCTTGATAGCTTGGATGTTGCGGCATTGTGTACTGAAGAGAACTCAATAGCTCAAATGTTACGGGCATTGTGTACTGAAGAGAGCTTGATAGCTTGGATGTTGCGGCATTGTGTAGTGAAGAGAGCTCGATAGCTGAAATGTTGCGGCATTGTGTACTGAAGAGAGTTCGATAGTTCAAATGTTGCGGCATTGTGTACTGAAGAGAGTTCGATAGTTCAAATGTTGCGACATTGGGTACTGAAGAGAGCTTGATAGCTCAAATGTTGCGGCATTGTGTACTGAAGAGAGTTCGATAGTTCAAATGTTGCGGCATTGTGTACTGAAGAGAGTTCGATAGCTCAAATGTTGTGGCATTGTGTACTGAAGAGAGCTTGATAGCTCGGATGTTGTGGCATTGTGTACTGAAGAGAGCTTGATAGCTCAAATGTTGTGACATTGGGTACTGAAGAGAGCTTGATACCTCAAATGTTGTGGCATTGTGTACTGAAGAGAGTTCAATAGTTCAAATGTTGTGGCATTGGGCACTGAAGAGAGATTGATAGCTCAAATGTTGTGGCATTGTGTACTGAAGAGAGCTTGATAGCTTGAATGTTGCGGCATTATGTACTGAAGAGAGCTCGATAGTTCAAATGTTGCGACATTGTGTACTGAAGAGAGCTTGATAGCTTGAATGTTGTGGCATTGTGTACTGAAGAGAGCTTGATAGCTCAAATGTTGTGACATTGGGTACTGAAGAGAGCTTGATACCTCAAATGTTGTGGCATTGTGTACTGAAGAGAGTTCGATAGTTCAAATGTTGTGGCATTGGGCACTGAAGAGAGATTGATAGCTCAAATGTTGTGGCATTGTGTACTGAAGAGAGCTTGATAGCTCAAATGTTGTGGCATTGTGTACTGAAGAGAGTTCGATAGTTCAAATGTTGCGACATTGTGTGCTGAAGAGAGCTTGATAGCTCAAATGTTGTGGCATTGTGTACTGAAGAGAGCTTGATAGCTCAAATGTTGTGGCATTGGGTACTGAAGAGAGCTTGATAGCTCGGATGTTGTGGCATTGTGTACAGAAGAGAACTTGATGGCTTGAATGTTGCGGCATTGTGTACTGAAGAGAGCTCGATAGTTCAAATGTTGCGACATTGTGTACTGAAGAGAGCTTGATAGCTTGAATGTTGTGGCATTGTGTACTGAAGAGAGCTTGATAGCTCAAATGTTGTGGCATTGTGTACTGAAGAGAGTTCGATAGTTCAAATGTTGCGACATTGGGTACTGAAGAGAGGTTGATAGCTCGGAAGTTGCAGCATTGTGTACTGAAGAGAGTTCGATAGTTCAAATGTTGCGACATTGGGTACTGAAGAGAGGTTGATAGCTCGGATGTTGCAGCATTGGGTACTGAAGAGAGCTTGATAGCTCAAATGTTGTGGCATTGTGTACTGAAGAGAGTTCGATAGTTCAAATGTTGCGGCATTGTGTACTGAAGAGAGCTTGATAGCTCAAATGTTGTGGCATTGTGTACTGAAGAGAGTTCGATAGTTCAAATGTTGTGGCGTTGGGCACTGAAGAGAGATTGATAGCTGAAATGTTGTGGCATTGTGTACTGATGAGAGTTCGATAGTTCAAATGTTGTGGCATTGGGCACTGAAGAGAGATTGATAGCTCAAATGTTGTGGCATTGTGTACTGAAGAGAGTTCGATAGTTCAAATGTTGTGGCATTGTGTACTGAAGAGAGTTCGATAGTTCAAATGTTGTGGCATTGGGCACTGAAGAGAGATTGATAGCTCAAATGTTGTGGCATTGTGTACTAAAGAGAGCTCGATGGCTCGGATGTTTTGGCATTGTGTAGTGAAGAGAGCTTGATAGCTCAAATGTTGTGGCATTGTGTACTGAAGAGAGCTTGATAGCTCGGATGTTGCGACATTGTGTACTGAAGAGAGCTCGATAACTCGGATGTTGTGGCATTGGGCACTGAAGAGAGATTGATAGCTCAAATGTTGTGGCATTGTGTACTGAAGAGAGTTCGATAGTTCAAATGTTGTGGCATTGGGCACTGAAGAGAGATTGATAGCTCAAATGTTGTGGCATTGTGTACTAAAGAGAGCTCGATGGCTCGGATGTTGTGGCATTGTGTAGTGAAGAGAGCTTGATAGCTCAAATGTAGTGGCATTGTGTACTGAAGAGAGCTTGATAGCTCGGATGTTGCGACATTGTGTACTGAAGAGAGCTCGATAGCTCGGATGTTGTGGCATTGGGCACTGAAGAGAGATTGATAGCTCAAATGTTGAGGCATTGTGTACTGAAGAGAACTTCATAGCTCAAATGTTGCGGCATTGGGCACTGAAGAGAGTTCGATAGTTCAAATGTTGCGACATTGTGTACTGAAGAGAGTCCGATAGTTCAAATGTTGTGGCATTGGGCACTGAAGAGAGATTGATAGCTCAAATGTTGTGGCATTGTGTACTGAAGAGAGTTCGATAGTTCAAATGTTGTGGCATTGGGCACTGAAGAGAGATTGATAGCTCAAATGTTGTGGCATTGTGTACTGAAGAGGGTTCGATAGTTCAAATGTTGCGGCATTGTGTACTGAAGAGAGCTTGATAGCTCAAATGTTGTGGCATTGTGTACTGAAGAGAGTTCGATAGTTCAAATGTTGTGGCATTGGGCACTGAAGAGAGATTGATAGCTCAAATGTTGTGGCATTGTGTACTGAAGAGAGTTCGATAGTTCAAATGTTGCGGCATTGTGTACTGAAGAGAGCTTGATAGCTCAAATGTTGTGGCATTGTGTACTGAAGAGAGTTCGATAGTTCAAATGTTGTGGCATTGGGCACTGAAGAGAGATTGATAGCTCAAATGTTGTGGCATTGTGTACTAAAGAGAGCTCGATGGCTCGGATGTTGTGGCATTGTGTAGTGAAGAGAGCTTGATAGCTCAAATGTTGTGGCATTTTGCACTGAAGAGAGCTTGATAGCTCGGATGTTGCGACATTGGGTACTGAAGAGAGGTTGATAGCTCGGATGTTGCAGTATTGGGTACTGAAGAGAGCTTGATAGCTCAAATGTTGTGGCATTGTGTACTGAAGAGAGCTTGATAGCTCAAATGTTGCGGCATTGGGCACTGAAGAGAGTTTGATAGTTCAAATGTTGCGACATTGTGTACTGAAGAGAGTTCGATAGTTCAAATGTTGCGACATTGTGTGCTGAAGAGAGCTTGATAGCTCAAATGTTGCGACATTTTGTACTGAAGAGAGCTCGATAGTTCAAATGTTGCGACATTGTGTACTGAAGAGAGTTCGATAGTTCAAATGTTACGACATTGTGTGCTGAAGAGAGCTTGATAGCTCAAATGTTGCGACATTGTGTACTGAAGAGAGTTCGATAGTTCAAATGTTGCGACATTGTGTACTGAAGAGAGCTTGATAGCTCAAATGTTGTGACATTGGGTACTGAAGAGAGCTTGATACCTCAAATGTTGTGGCATTGTGTACTGAAGAGAGTTCGATAGTTCAAATGTTGTGGCATTGGGCACTGAAGAGAGATTGATAGCTCAAATGTTGTGGCATTGTGTACTGAAGAGAGCTTGATAGCTCAAATGTTGTGGCATTGTGTACTGAAGAGAGTTCGATAGTTCAAATGTTGCGACATTGTGTGCTGAAGAGAGCTTGATAGCTCAAATGTTGTGGCATTGTGTACTGAAGAGAGCTTGATAGCTCAAATGTTGTGGCATTGGGTACTGAAGAGAGCTTGATAGCTCGGATGTTGTGGCATTGTGTACAGAAGAGAACTTGATGGCTTGAATGTTGCGGCATTGTGTACTGAAGAGAGCTCGATAGTTCAAATGTTGCGACATTGTGTACTGAAGAGAGCTTGATAGCTTGAATGTTGTGGCATTGTGTACTGAAGAGAGCTTGATAGCTCAAATGTTGTGGCATTGTGTACTGAAGAGAGTTCGATGGTTCAAATGTTGCGACATTGGGTACTGAAGAGAGGTTGATAGCTCGGAAGTTGCAGCATTGTGTACTGAAGAGAGTTCGATAGTTCAAATGTTGCGACATTGGGTACTGAAGAGAGGTTGATAGCTCGGATGTTGCAGCATTGGGTACTGAAGAGAGCTTGATAGCTCAAATGTTGTGGCATTGTGTACTGAAGGGAGTTCGATAGTTCAAATGTTGTGGCATTGGGCACTGAAGAGAGATTGATAGCTCAAATGTTGTGGCATTGTGTACTGAAGAGGGTTCGATAGTTCAAATGTTGCGGCATTGTGTACTGAAGAGAGCTTGATAGCTCAAATGTTGTGGCATTGTGTACTGAAGAGAGTTCGATAGTTCAAATGTTGTGGCATTGGGCACTGAAGAGAGATTGATAGCTCAAATGTTGTGGCATTGTGTACTAAAGAGAGCTCGATGGCTCGGATGTTGTGGCATTGTGTAGTGAAGAGAGCTTGATAGCTCAAATGTTGTGGCATTTTGCACTGAAGAGAGCTTGATAGCTCGGATGTTGCGACATTGGGTACTGAAGAGAGGTTGATAGCTCGGATGTTGCAGCATTGGGTACTGAAGAGAGCTTGATAGCTCAAATGTTGTGGCATTGTGTACTGAAGAGAGCTTGATAGCTCAAATGTTGCGGCATTGGGCACTGAAGAGAGTTTGATAGTTCAAATGTTGCGACATTGTGTACTGAAGAGAGTTCGATAGTTCAAATGTTGCGACATTGTGTGCTGAAGAGAGCTTGATAGCTCAAATGTTGCGACATTTTGTACTGAAGAGAGCTCGATAGTTCAAATGTTGCGACATTGTGTACTGAAGAGAGTTCGATAGTTCAAATGTTGCGACATTGTGTGCTGAAGAGAGCTTGATAGCTCAAATGTTGCGACATTGTGTACTGAAGAGAGTTCGATAGTTCAAATGTTGCGACATTGTGTACTGAAGAGAGCTTGATAGCTCAAATGTTGCGACATTGTGTACTGAAGAGAGCTTGATAGCTCAAATGTTGCGACATTGTGTACTGAAGAGAGTTCGATAGCTCAAATGTTGCGACATTGTGTACTGAAGAGAGCTTGATAGCTCAAATGTTGCGGCATTGTGTACTTTAGAGAGCTTGATAGCTCAAATGTTGCTGCATTGTGTACTGAAGAGAGCTTGATAGCTTTGATGTTGCGGCATTGTGTACTCAAGAGAGCTTGATAGCTCAAATGTTGCGGCAATGTGTACTGAAGAGAGCTTGATAGCTTTGATGTTGCGGCATTGTGTACTCAAGAGAGCTTGATAGCTCGGATGTTGCGGCATTGTGTACTGAAGAGAGCTCGATAGCTCAAATGTTGCGGCATTGTGTACTGGAGAGCGCTTGATAGCTCAAATGTTGTGGCATTGTGTACTGGAGAGAGCATGATAGCTTGAATGTTGCGGCATTGTGTACTGAAGAGAGCTCGATAGATCAAATGTTGCGGCATTGTGTACAGAAAAGAACTTGATAAATCGGATGTTGCGGCATTGTGTGCCGAAGAGAGCTCGACAGCTCAAATGTTGTGGCATTGTATACTGAAGAGAGCTCGATGGCTCAAATGTTGCGGCATTGTGTACTAAGGAGAGCTCGATGGCTCGGATGTTGTGGCATTGTGTAGTGAAGAGAGCTTGACAGCTCAAATGTTGCGGCATTGTGTACTAAGGAGAGCTCGATGGCTCGGATGTTGTAGCATTGTGTACTGAAGAGAGCTTGATAGCTCAAATGTTGCGGCATTGTGTACTAGGTAGAGCTCGATGGCTCGGATGTTGTGGCATTGTGTAGTGAAGAGAGCTTGATAGCTCTAATGTTGTGGCATTGTGTACTGAAGAACGCTTGATAGCTTAAATGTTACGGGCGTTGTGTACTGAAGAAAGCTTGATAGCTCAAATGTTGCAGCATTGTGTACTGAAGAGAGCTCGACTGCTCAAATGTTGCGGCATTGTGTACTAAGGAGAGCTCGATGGCTCGGATGTTGTGGCATTGTGTACTGAAGAGAGCTCGATAGCTCAAATGTTGTGGCATTGTGTACTAGGGAGAGCTCGATGGCTCGGATGTTGTGGCATTGTGTAGTGAAGAGAGCTTGATAGCTCAAATGTTGTGGCATTGTGTACTGAAGAACGCTTGATAGCTTAAATGTTACGGGCGTTGTGTACTGAAGAAAGCTTGATAGCTCAAATGTTGCGGCATTGTGTACTGAAGAGAGCTTGATAGCTTGGATGTTGCGGCATTGTGTACTGAAGAGAACTTGATAGCTCAAATGTTCTGGCATTGTGTACTGAAGAAAGCTTGATAGCTCAAATGTTACGGGCAATGTGTACTGAAGAGAGATTGATAGCTCAAATGTTGTGGCATTGTGTACTAAGGAGAGCTCGATGGCTCGGATGTTGTGGTATTGTGTAGTGAAGAGAGCTTGATAGCTCAAATGTTGTGGCATTGTGTACTGAAGAAAGCTCGGTAGCTTAAATGTTACGGGCGTTGTGTACTGAAGGGAGCTTAATAGCTCAAATGTTGCGGCATTGTGTACTGAAGAGAGCTTGATAGCTTGGATGTTGCGGCATTGTGTACTGAAGAGAACTCGATAGCTCAAATGTTACGGGCATTGTGTACTGAAGAGAGCTTGATAGCTTGGATGTTGCGGCATTGTGTAGTGTAGAGAGCTCGATAGATGAAATGTTGCGGCATTGTGTACTGAAGAGAATTCGATAGTTCAAATGTTGCGGCATTGTGTTCTGAAGAGAGTTCGATAGTTCAAATGTTGCGACATTGGGTACTGAAGAGAGCTTGATAGCTCAAATGTTGCGGCATTGTGTACTGAAGAGAGTTCGATAGTTCAAATGTTGCGGCATTGTGTACTGAAGAGAGTTCGATAGCTCAAATGTTGTGGCATTGTGTACTGAAGAGAGCTTGATAGCTCGGATGTTGTGGCATTGTGTACTGAAGAGAGCTTGATAGCTTGAATGTTGTGGCATTGTGTACAGAAGAGAACTTGATAGCTTGAATGTTGCGGCATTGTGTACTGAAGAGAGCTCGATAGTTCAAATGTTGCGACATTGTGTACTGAAGAGAGCTTGATAGCTTGAATGTTGTGGCATTGTGTACTGAAGAGAGCTTGATAGCTTGAATGTTGTGGCATTGTGTACTGAAGAGAGCTTGATAGCTCAAATGTTGTGGCATTGTGTACTGAAGAGAGTTCGATGGTTCAAATGTTGCGACATTGGGTACTGAAGAGAGGTTGATAGCTCGGAAGTTGCAGCATTGTGTACTGAAGAGAGTTCGATAGTTCAAATGTTGCGACATTGGGTACTGAAGAGAGGTTGATAGCTCGGATGTTGCAGCATTGGGTACTGAAGAGAGCTTGATAGCTCAAATGTTGTGGCATTGTGTACTGAAAGGAGTTCGATAGTTCAAATGTTGCGGCATTGTGTACTGAAGAGAGCTTGATAGCTCAAATGTTGTGGCATTGTGTACTGAAGAGAGTTCGATAGTTCAAATGTTGTGGCATTGGGCACTGAAGAGAGATTGATAGCTCAAATGTTGTGGCATTGTGTACTAATGAGAGTTCGATAGTTCAAATGTTGTGGCATTGGGCACTGAAGAGAGATTGATAGCTCAAATGTTGTGGCATTGTGTACTGAAGAGAGTTCGATAGTTCAAATGTTGCGGCATTGTGTACAGAAGAGAGCTTGATAGCTCAAATGTTGTGGCATTGTGTACTGAAGAGAGTTCGATAGTTCAAATGTTGCGACATTGTGTGCTGAAGAGAGCTTGATAGCTCAAATGTTGTGGCATTGTGTACTGAAGAGAGCTTGATAGCTCAAATGTTGTGGCATTGGGTACTGAAGAGAGCTTGATAGCTCGGATGTTGTGGCATTGTGTACAGAAGAGAACTTGATGGCTTGAATGTTGCGGCATTGTGTACTGAAGAGAGCTCGATAGTTCAAATGTTGCGACATTGTGTACTGAAGAGAGCTTGATAGCTTGAATGTTGTGGCATTGTGTACTGAAGAGAGCTTGATAGCTCAAATGTTGTGGCATTGTGTACTGAAGAGAGTTCGATAGTTCAAATGTTGCGACATTGGGTACTGAAGAGAGGTTGATAGCTCGGAAGTTGCAGCATTGTGTACTGAAGAGAGTTCGATAGTTCAAATGTTGCGACATTGGGTACTGAAGAGAGGTTGATAGCTCGGATGTTGCAGCATTGGGTACTGAAGAGAGCTTGATAGCTCAAATGTTGTGGCATTGTGTACTGAAGAGAGTTCGATAGTTCAAATGTTGCGGCATTGTGTACTGAAGAGAGCTTGATAGCTCAAATGTTGTGGCATTGTGTACTGAAGAGAGTTCGATAGTTCAAATGTTGTGGCGTTGGGCACTGAAGAGAGATTGATAGCTCAAATGTTGTGGCATTGTGTACTGATGAGAGTTCGATAGTTCAAATGTTGTGGCATTGGGCACTGAAGAGAGATTGATAGCTCAAATGTTGTGGCATTGTGTACTGAAGAGAGTTCGATAGTTCAAATGTTGCGGCATTGTGTGCTGAAGAGAGCTTGATAGCTCAAATGTTGTGGCAGTGTGTACTGAAGAGAGTTCGATAGTTCAAATGTTGTGGCATTGGGCACTGAAGAGAGATTGATAGCTCAAATGTTGTGGCATTGTGTACTAAAGAGAGCTCGATGGCTCGGATGTTTTGGCATTGTGTAGTGAAGAGAGCTTGATAGCTCAAATGTTGTGGCATTGTGTACTGAAGAGAGCTTGATAGCTCGGATGTTGCGACATTGTGTACTGAAGAGAGCTCGATAACTCGGATATTGTGGCATTGGGCACTGAAGAGAGATTGATAGCTCAAATGTTGTGGCATTGTGTACTGAAGAGAGTTCGGTAGTTCAAATGTTGTGGCATTGGGCACTGAAGAGAGATTGATAGCTCAAATGTTGTGGCATTGTGTACTAAAGAGAGCTCGATGGCTCGGATGTTGTGGCATTGTGTAGTGAAGAGAGCTTGATAGCTCAAATGTTGTGGCATTGTGTACTGAAGAGAGCTTGATAGCTCGGATGTTGCGACATTGTGTACTGAAGAGAGCTCGATAGCTCGGATGTTGTGGCATTGGGCACTGAAGAGAGATTGATAGCTCAAATGTTGAGGCATTGTGTACTGAAGAGAACTTCATAGCTCAAATGTTGCGGCATTGGGCACTGAAGAGAGTTCGATAGTTCAAATGTTGCGACATTGTGTACTGAAGAGAGTCCGATAGTTCAAATGTTGTGGCATTGGGCACTGAAGAGAGATTGATAGCTCAAATGTTGTGGCATTGTGTACTGAAGAGAGTTCGATAGTTCAAATGTTGTGGCATTGGGCACTGAAGAGAGATTGATAGCTCAAATGTTGTGGCATTGTGTACTGAAGAGGGTTCGATAGTTCAAATGATGCGGCATTGTGTACTGAAGAGAGCTTGATAGCTCAAATGTTGTGGCATTGTGTACTGAAGAGAGTTCGATAGTTCAAATGTTGTGGCATTGGGCACTGAAGAGAGATTGATAGCTCAAATGTTGTGGCATTGTGTACTGAAGAGAGTTCGATAGTTCAAAAGTTGCGGCATTGTGTACTGAAGAGAGCTTGATAGCTCAAATGTTGTGGCATTGTGTAAGGAAGAGAGTTCGATAGTTCAAATGTTGTGGCATTGGGCACTGAAGAGAGATTGATAGCTCAAATGTTGTGGCATTGTGTACTAAAGAGAGCTCGATGGCTCGGATGTTGTGGCATTGTGTAGTGAAGAGAGCTTGATAGCTCAAATTTTGTGGCATTTTGCACTGAAGAGAGCTTGATAGCTCGGATGTTGCGACATTGGGTACTGAAGAGAGGTTGATAGCTCGGATGTTGCAGCATTGGGTACTGAAGAGAGCTTGATAGCTCAAATGTTGTGGCATTGTGTACTGAAGAGAGCTTGATAGCTCAAATGTTGCGGCATTGGGCACTGAAGAGAGTTTGATAGTTCACATGTTGCGACATTGTGTACTGAAGAGAGTTCGATAGTTCAAATGTTGCGACATTGTGTGCTGAAGAGAGCTTGATAGCTCAAATGTTGCGACATTTTGTACTGAAGAGAGCTCGATAGTTCAAATGTTGCGACATTGTGTACTGAAGAGTGTTCGATAGTTCAAATGTTGCGACATTGTGTGCTGAAGAGAGCTTGATAGCTCAAATGTTGCGACATTGTGTACTGAAGAGAGTTCGATAGTTCAAATGTTGCGACATTGTGTACTGAAGAGAGCTTGATAGCTCAAATGTTGCGACATTGTGTACTGAAGAGAGCTTGATAGCTCAAATGTTGCGACATTGTGTACTGAAGAGAGTTCGATAGCTCAAATGTTGCGACATTGTGTACTGAAGAGAGCTTGATAGCTCAAATGTTGCGGCATTGTGTACTTTAGAGAGCTTGATAGCTCAAATGTTGCTGCATTGTGTACTGAAGAGAGCTTGATAGCTTTGATGTTGCGGCATTGTGTACTCAAGAGAGCTTGATAGCTCAAATGTTGCGGCAATGTGTACTGAAGAGAGCTTGATAGCTTTGATGTTGCGGCATTGTGTACTCAAGAGAGCTTGATAGCTCGGATGTTGCGGCATTGTGTACTGAAGAGAGCTCGATAGCTCAAATGTTGCGGCATTGTGTACTGGAGAGCGCTTGATAGCTCAAATGTTGTGGCATTGTGTACTGGAGAGAGCATGATAGCTTGAATGTTGCGGCATTGTGTACTGAAGAGAGCTCGATAGATCAAATGTTGCGGCATTGTGTACAGAAAAGAACTTGATAAATCGGATGTTGCGGCATTGTGTGCCGAAGAGAGCTCGACAGCTCAAATGTTGTGGCATTGTATACTGAAGAGAGCTCGATGGCTCAAATGTTGCGGCATTGTGTACTAAGGAGAGCTCGATGGCTCGGATGTTGTGGCATTGTGTAGTGAAGAGAGCTTGACAGCTCAAATGTTGCGGCATTGTGTACTAAGGAGAGCTCGATGGCTCGGATGTTGTAGCATTGTGTACTGAAGAGAGCTTGATAGCTCAAATGTTGCGGCATTGTGTACTAGGGAGAGCTCGATGGCTCGGATGTTGTGGCATTGTGTAGTGAAGAGAGCTTGATAGCTCTAATGTTGTGGCATTGTGTACTGAAGAACGCTTGATAGCTTAAATGTTACGGGCGTTGTGTACTGAAGAAAGCTTGATAGCTCAAATGTTGCAGCATTGTGTACTGAAGAGAGCTCGACTGCTCAAATGTTGCGGCATTGTGTACTGAAGAGAGCTCGATAGCTCAAATGTTGTGGCATTGTGTACTAGGGAGAGCTCGATGGCTCGGATGTTGTGGCATTGTGTAGTGAAGAGAGCTTGATAGCTCAAATGTTGTGGCATTGTGTACTGAAGAACGCTTGATAGCTTAAATGTTACGGGCGTTGTGTACTGAAGAAAGCTTGATAGCTCAAATGTTGCGGCATTGTGTACTGAAGAGAGCTTGATAGCTTGGATGTTGCGGCATTGTGTACTGAAGAGAACTTGATAGCTCAAATGTTCTGGCATTGTGTACTGAAGAAAGCTTGATAGCTCAAATGTTACGGGCAATGTGTACTGAAGAGAGATTGATAGCTCAAATGTTGTGGCATTGTGTACTAAGGAGAGCTCGATGGCTCGGATGTTGTGGTATTGTGTAGTGAAGAGAGCTTGATAGCTCAAATGTTGAGGCATTGTGTACTGAAGAAAGCTCGGTAGCTTAAATGTTACGGGCGTTGTGTACTTAAGGGAGCTTAATAGCTCAAACGTTGCGGCATTGTGTACTGAAGAGAGCTTGATAGCTTGGATGTTGCGGCATTGTGTACTGAAGAGAACTCGATAGCTCAAATGTTACGGGCATTGTGTACTGAAGAGAGCTTGATAGCTTGGATGTTGCGGCATTGTGTAGTGAAGAGAGCTCGATAACTGAAATGTTGCGGCATTGTGTACTGAAGAGAGTTCGATAGTTCAAATGTTGCGGCATTGTGTTCTGAAGAGAGTTCGATAGTTCAAATGTTGCGACATTGGGTACTGAAGAGAGCTTGATAGCTCAAATGTTGCGGCATTGTGTACTGAAGAGAGTTCGATAGTTCAAATGTTGCGGCATTGTGTACTGAAGAGAGTTCGATAGCTCAAATGTTGTGGCATTGTGTACTGAAGAGAGCTTGATAGCTCGGATGTTGTGGCTTTGTGTACTGAAGAGAGCTTGATAGCTTGAATGTTGTGGCATTGTGTACAGAAGAGAACTTGATAGCTTGAATGTTGCGGCATTGTGTACTGAAGAGAGCTCGATAGTTCAAATGTTGCGACATTGTGTACTGAAGAGAGCTTGATAGCTTGAATGTTGTGGCATTGTGTACTGAAGAGAGCTTGATAGCTCAAATGTTGTGACATTGGGTACTGAAGAGAGCTTGATACCTCAAATGTTGTGGCATTGTGTACTGAAGAGAGTTCGATAGTTCAAATGTTGTGGCATTGGGCACTGAAGAGAGATTGATAGCTCAAATGTTGTGGCATTGTGTACTGAAGAGAGCTTAATAGCTCAAATGTTGTGGCATTGTGTACTGAAGAGAGTTCGATAGTTCAAATGTTGCGACATTGTGTGCTGAAGAGAGCTTGATAGCTCAAATGTTGTGGCATTGTGTACTGAAGAGAGCTTGATAGCTCAAATGTTGTGGCATTGGGTACTGAAGAGAGCTTGATAGCTCGGATGTTGTGGCATTGTGTACAGAAGAGAACTTGATGGCTTGAATGTTGCGGCATTGTGTACTGAAGAGAGCTCGATAGTTCAAATGTTGCGACATTGTGTACTGAAGAGAGCTTGATAGCTTGAATGTTGTGGCATTGTGTACTGAAGAGAGCTTGATAGCTCAAATGTTGTGGCATTGTGTACTGAAGAGAGTTCGATAGTTCAAATGTTGCGACATCGGGTACTGAAGAGAGGTTGATAGCTCGGAAGTTGCAGCATTGTGTACTGAAGAGAGTTCGATAGTTCAAATGTTGCGACATTGGGTACTGAAGAGAGGTTGATAGCTCGGATGTTGCAGCATTGGGTACTGAAGAGAGCTTGATAGCTCAAATGTTGTGGCATTGTGTACTGAAGAGAGTTCGATAGTTCAAATGTTGCGGCATTGGGCACTGAAGAGAGATTGATAGCTCAAATGTTGTGGCATTGTGTACTGATGAGAGTTCGATAGTTCAAATGTTGTGGCATTGGGCACTGAAGAGAGATTGATAGCTCAAATGTTGTGGCATTGTGTACTGAAGAGAGTTCGATAGTTCAAATGTTGCGGCATTGTGTACAGAAGAGAGCTTGATAGCTCAAATGTTGTGGCATTGTGTACTGAAGAGAGTTCGATAGTTCAAATGTTGTGGCATTGGGCACTGAAGAGAGATTGATAGCTCAAATGTTGTGGCATTGTGTACTAAAGAGAGCTCGATGGCTCGGATGTTGTGGCATTGTGTAGTGAAGAGAGCTTGATAGCTCAAATGTTGTGGCATTGTGTACTGAAGAGAGCTTGATAGCTCGGATGTTGCGACATTGTGTACTGAAGAGAGCTCGATAGCTCGGATGTTGTGGCATTGGGCACTGAAGAGAGATTGATAGCTCAAATGTTGTGGCATTGTGTACTGAAGAGAACTTCATAGCTCAAATGTTGCGGCATTGCGCACTGAAGAGAGTTCGATAGTTCAAATGTTGCGACATTGTGTACTGAAGAGAGTTCGATAGTTCAAATGTTGTGGCATTGGGCACTGAAGAGAGATTGATAGCTCAAATGTTGTGGCATTGTGTACTGAAGAGAGTTCGATAGTTCAAATGTTGTGGCATTGGGCACTAAAGAGAGATTGATAGCTCAAATGTTGTGGCATTGTGTACTGAAGAGGGTTCGATAGTTCAAATGTTGCGGCATTGTGTACTGAAGAGAGCTTGATAGCTCAAATGTTGTGGCATTGTGTACTGAAGAGAGTTCGATAGTTCAAATGTTGTGGCATTGGGCACTGAAGAGAGATTGATAGCTCAAATGTTGTGGCATTGTGTACTGAAGAGAGTTCGATAGTTCAAATGTTGCGGCATTGTGTACTGAAGAGAGCTTGATAGCTCAAATGTTGTGGCATTGTGTACTGAAGAGAGTTCGATGGCTCAAATGTTGCGGCATTGTGTACTAAGGAGAGCTCGATGGCTCGGATGTTGTGGCATTGTGTAGTGAAGAGAGCTTGACAGCTCAAATGTTGCGGCATTGTGTACTAAGGAGAGCTCGATGGCTCGGATGTTGTAGCATTGTGTACTGAAGAGAGCTTGATAGCTCAAATGTTGCGGCATTGTGTACTAGGGAGAGCTCGATGGCTCGGATGTTGTGGCATTGTGTAGTGAAGAGAGCTTGAGAGCTCTAATGTTGTGGCATTGTGTACTGAAGAACGCTTGATAGCTTAAATGTTACGGGCGTTGTGTACTGAAGAAAGCTTGATAGCTCAAATGTTGCAGCATTGTGTACTGAAGAGAGCTCGACTGCTCAAATGTTGCGGCATTGTGTACTAAGGAGAGCTCGATGGCTCGGATGTTGTGGCATTGTGTACTGAAGAGAGCTCGATAGCTCAAATGTTGTGGCATTGTGTACTAGGGAGAGCTCGATGGCTCGGATGTTGTGGCATTGTGTAGTGAAGAGAGCTTGATAGCTCAAATGTTGTGGCATTGTGTACTGAAGAACGCTTGATAGCTTAAATGTTACGGGCGTTGTGTACTGAAGAAAGCTTGATAGCTCAAATGTTGCGGCATTGTGTACTGAAGAGAGCTTGATAGCTTGGATGTTGCGGCATTGTGTACTGAAGAGAACTTGATAGCTCAAATGTTCTGGCATTGTGTACTGAAGAAAGCTTGATAGCTCAAATGTTACGGGCAATGTGTACTGAAGAGAGATTGATAGCTCAAATGTTGTGGCATTGTGTACTAAGGAGAGCTCGATGGCTCGGATGTTGTGGTATTGTGTAGTGAAGAGAGCTTGATAGCTCAAATGTTGAGGCATTGTGTACTGAAGAAAGCTCGGTAGCTTAAATGTTACGGGCGTTGTGTACTTAAGGGAGCTTAATAGCTCAAATGTTGCGGCATTGTGTACTGAAGAGAGCTTGATAGCTTGGATGTTGCGGCATTGTGTACTGAAGAGAACTCGATAGCTCAAATGTTACGGGCATTGTGTACTGAAGAGAGCTTGATAGCTTGGATGTTGCGGCATTGTGTAGTGAAGAGAGCTCGATAACTGAAATGTTGCGGCATTGTGTACTGAAGAGAGTTCGATAGTTCAAATGTTGCGGCATTGTGTTCTGAAGAGAGTTCGATAGTTCAAATGTTGCGACATTGGGTACTGAAGAGAGCTTGATAGCTCAAATGTTGCGGCATTGTGTACTGAAGAGAGTTCGATAGTTCAAATGTTGCGGCATTGTGTACTGAAGAGAGTTCGATAGCTCAAATGTTGTGGCATTGTGTACTGAAGAGAGCTTGATAGCTCGGATGTTGTGGCTTTGTGTACTGAAGAGAGCTTGATAGCTTGAATGTTGTGGCATTGTGTACAGAAGAGAACTTGATAGCTTGAATGTTGCGGCATTGTGTACTGAAGAGAGCTCGATAGTTCAAATGTTGCGACATTGTGTACTGAAGAGAGCTTGATAGCTTGAATGTTGTGGCATTGTGTACTGAAGAGAGCTTGATAGCTCAAATGTTGTGACATTGGGTACTGAAGAGAGCTTGATACCTCAAATGTTGTGGCATTGTGTACTGAAGAGAGTTCGATAGTTCAAATGTTGTGGCATTGGGCACTGAAGAGAGATTGATAGCTCAAATGTTGTGGCATTGTGTACTGAAGAGAGCTTGATAGCTCAAATGTTGTGGCATTGTGTACTGAAGAGAGTTCGATAGTTCAAATGTTGCGACATTGTGTGCTGAAGAGAGCTTGATAGCTCAAATGTTGTGGCATTGTGTACTGAAGAGAGCTTGATAGCTCAAATGTTGTGGCATTGGGTACTGAAGAGAGCTTGATAGCTCGGATGTTGTGGCATTGTGTACAGAAGAGAACTTGATGGCTTGAATGTTGCGGCATTGTGTACTGAAGAGAGCTCGATAGTTCAAATGTTGCGACATTGTGTACTGAAGAGAGCTTGATAGCTTGAATGTTGTGGCATTGTGTACTGAAGAGAGCTTGATAGCTCAAATGTTGTGGCATTGTGTACTGAAGAGAGTTCGATAGTTCAAATGTTGCGACATCGGGTACTGAAGAGAGGTTGATAGCTCGGAAGTTGCAGCATTGTGTACTGAAGAGAGTTCGATAGTTCAAATGTTGCGACATTGGGTACTGAAGAGAGGTTGATAGCTCGGATGTTGCAGCATTGGGTACTGAAGAGAGCTTGATAGCTCAAATGTTGTGGCATTGTGTACTGAAGAGAGTTCGATAGTTCAAATGTTGCGGCATTGTGTACTGAAGAGAGCTTGATAGCTCAAATGTTGTGGCATTGTGTACTGAAGAGAGTTCGATAGTTCAAATGTTGTGGCATTGGGCACTGAAGAGAGATTGATAGCTCAAATGTTGTGGCATTGTGTACTGATGAGAGTTCGATAGTTCAAATGTTGTGGCATTGGGCACTGAAGAGAGATTGATAGCTCAAATGTTGTGGCATTGTGTACTGAAGAGAGTTCGATAGTTCAAATGTTGCGGCATTGTGTACAGAAGAGAGCTTGATAGCTCAAATGTTGTGGCATTGTGTACTGAAGAGAGTTCGATAGTTCAAATGTTGTGGCATTGGGCACTGAAGAGAGATTGATAGCTCAAATGTTGTGGCATTGTGTACTAAAGAGAGCTCGATGGCTCGGATGTTGTGGCATTGTGTAGTGAAGAGAGCTTGATAGCTCAAATGTTGTGGCATTGTGTACTGAAGAGAGCTTGATAGCTCGGATGTTGCGACATTGTGTACTGAAGAGAGCTCGATAGCTCGGATGTTGTGGCATTGGGCACTGAAGAGAGATTGATAGCTCAAATGTTGTGGCATTGTGTACTGAAGAGAACTTCATAGCTCAAATGTTGCGGCATTGCGCACTGAAGAGAGTTCGATAGTTCAAATGTTGCGACATTGTGTACTGAAGAGAGTTCGATAGTTCAAATGTTGTGGCATTGGGCACTGAAGAGAGATTGATTGCTCAAATGTTGTGGCATTGTGTACTGAAGAGAGTTCGATAGTTCAAATGTTGTGGCATTGGGCACTGAAGAGAGATTGATAGCTCAAATGTTGTGGCATTGTGTACTGAAGAGGGTTCGATAGTTCAAATGTTGCGGCATTGTGTACTGAAGAGAGCTTGATAGCTCAAATGTTGTGGCATTGTGTACTGAAGAGAGTTCGATAGTTCAAATGTTGTGGCATTGGGCACTGAAGAGAGATTGATAGCTCAAATGTTGTGGCATTTTGTACTGAAGAGAGTTCGATAGTTCAAATGTTGCGGCATTGTGTACTGAAGAGAGCTTGATAGCTCAAATGTTGTGGCATTGTGTACTGAAGAGAGTTCGATAGTTCAAATGTTGTGGCATTGGGCACTGAAGAGAGATTGATAGCTCAAATGTTGTGGCATTGTGTACTAAGGAGAGCTCGATGGCTCGGATGTTGTGGCATTGTGTAGTGAAGAGAGCTTGATAGCTCAAATGTTGTGGCATTGTGCACTGAAGAGAGCTTGATAGCTCGGATGTTGCGACATTGGGTACTGAAGAGAGGTTGATAGCTCGGATGTTGCAGCATTGGGTACTGAAGAGAGCTTGATAGCTCAAATGTTGTGGCATTGTGTACTGAAGAGAGCTTGATAGCTCAAATGTTGCGGCATTGGGCACTGAAGAGAGTTTGATAGTTCAAATGTTGCGACATTGTGTACTGAAGAGAGCTCGATAGTTCAAATGTTGCGACATTGTGTACTGAAGAGAGTTCGATAGTTCAAATGTTGCGACATTGTGTACTGAAGAGAGCTTGATAGCTCAAATGTTGCGACATTGTGTACTGAAGAGAGTTCGATAGTTCAAATGTTGCGACATTGTGTGCTGAAGAGAGCTTGATAGCTCAAATGTTGCGACATTGTGTACTGAAGAGAGTTCGATAGTTCAAATGTTGCGACATTGTGTACTGAAGAGAGCTTGATAGCTCAAATGTTGCGACATTGTGTACTGAAGAGAGCTTGATAGCTCAAATGTTGCGACATTGTGTACTGAAGAGAGTTCGATAGCTCAAATGTTGCGACATTGTGTACTGAAGAGAGCTTGATAGCTCAAATGTTGCGGCATTGTGTACTTTAGAGAGCTTGATAGCTCAAATGTTGCTGCATTGTGTACTGAAGAGAGCTTGATAGCTTTGATGTTGCGGCATTGTGTACTCAAGAGAGCTTGATAGCTCAAATGTTGCGGCAATGTGTACTGAAGAGAGCTTGATAGCTTTGATGTTGCGGCATTGTGTACTCAAGAGAGCTTGATAGCTCGGATGTTGCGGCATTGTGTACTGAAGAGAGCTCGATAGCTCAAATGTTGCGGCATTGTGTACTCAAGAGAGCTTGATAGCTCGGATGTTGCGGCATTGTGTACTGAAGAGAGCTCGATAGCTCAAATGTTGCGGCATTGTGTACTGGAGAGAGCTTGATAGCTCAAATGTTGCGGCATTGTGTACTGGAGAGAGCATGATAGCTTGAATGTTGCGGCATTGTGTACTGAAGAGAGATCGATAGATCAAATGTTGCGGCATTGTGTACAGAAAAGAACTTGATAAATCGGATGTTGCGGCATTGTGTGCCGAAGAGAGCTCGACAGCTCAAATGTTGTGGCATTGTATACTGAAGAGAGCTTAATGGCTCAAATGTTGCGGCATTGTGTACTAAGGAGAGCTCGATGGCTCGGATGTTGTGGCATTGTGTAGTGAAGAGAGCTTGATAGCTCAAATGTTGCGGCATTGTGTACTAGGGAGAGCTCGATGGCTCGGATGTTGTGGCATTGTGTAGTGAAGAGAGCTTGATAGCTCTAATGTTGTGGCATTGTGTACTGAAGAACGCTTGATAGCTTAAATGTTACGGGCGTTGTGTACTGAAGAAAGCTTGATAGCTCAAATGTTGCAGCATTGTGTACTGAAGAGAGCTCGACTGCTCAAATGTTGCGGCATTGTGTACTAAGGAGAGCTCGATGGCTCGGATGTTGTGGCATTGTGTACTGAAGAGAGCTCGATAACTCAAATGTTGTGGCTTTGTGTACTAGGGAGAGCTCGATGGCTCGGATGTTGTGGCATTGTGTAGTGAAGAGAGCTTGATAGCTCAAATGTTGTGGCATTGTGTACTGAAGAACGCTTGATAGCTTAAATGTTACGGGCGTTGTGTACTGAAGAAAGCTTGATAGCTCAAATGTTGCGGCATTGTGTACTGAAGAGAGCTTGATAGCTTGGATGTTGCGGCATTGTGTACTGAAGAGAACTTGATAGCTCAAATGTTCTGGCATTGTGTACTGAAGAAAGCTTGATAGCTCAAATGTTACGGGCAATGTGTACTGAAGAGAGATTGATAGCTCAAATGTTGTGGCATTGTGTACTAAGGAGAGCTCGATGGCTCGGATGTTGTGGTATTGTGTAGTGAAGAGAGCTTGATAGCTCAAATGTTGTGGCATTGTGTACTGAAGAAAGCTTGGTAGCTTAAATGTTACGGGCGTTGTGTACTGAAGGGAGCTTAATAGCTCAAATGTTGCGGCATTGTGTACTGAAGAGAGCTTGATAGCTTGGATGTTGCGGCATTGTGTACTGAAGAGAACTCGATAGCTCAAATGTTACGGGCATTGTGTACTGAAGAGAGCTTGATAGCTTGGATGTTGCGGCATTGTGTAGTGAAGAGAGCTCGATAGCTGAAATGTTGCGGCATTGTGTACTGAAGAGAGTTCGATAGTTCAAATGTTGCGGCATTGTGTACTGAAGAGAGTTCGATAGTTCAAATGTTGCGACATTGGGTACTGAAGAGAGCTTGATAGCTCAAATGTTGTGGCATTGTGTACTGAAGAGAGTTCGATAGTTCAAATGTTGCGGCATTGTGTACTGAAGAGAGTTCGATAGCTCAAATGTTGTGGCATTGTGTACTGAAGAGAGCTTGATAGCTCGGATGTTGTGGCATTGGGTACTGAAGAGAGCTTGATACCTCAAATGTTGTGGCATTGTGTACTGAAGAGAGTTCGATAGTTCAAATGTTGTGGCATTGGGCACTGAAGAGAGATTGATAGCTCAAATGTTGTGGCATTGTGTACTGAAGAGAGCTTGATAGCTCAAATGTTGTGGCATTGTGTACTGAAGAGAGTTCGATAGTTCAAATGTTGCGACATTGTGTGCTGAAGAGAGCTTGATAGCTCAAATGTTGTGGCATCGTGTACTGAAGAGAGCTTGATAGCTCAAATGTTGTGGCATTGGGTACTGAAGAGAGCTTGATAGCTCGGATGTTGTGGCATTGTGTACAGAAGAGAACTTGATGGCTTGAATGTTGCGGCATTGTGTACTGAAGAGAGCTCGATAGTTCAAATGTTGCGACATTGTGTACTGAAGAGAGCTTGATAGCTTGAATGTTGTGGCATTGTGTACTGAAGAGAGCTTGATAGCTCAAATGTTGTGGCATTGTGTACTGAAGAGAGTTCGATAGTTCAAATGTTGCGACATTGGGTACTGAAGAGAGGTTGATAGCTCGGATGTTGCAGCATTGTGTACTGAAGAGAGTTCGATAGTTCAAATGTTGCGACATTGGGTACTGAAGAGAGGTTGATAGCTCGGATGTTGCAGCATTGGGTACTGAAGAGAGCTTGATAGCTCAAATGTTGTGGCATTGTGTACTGAAGAGAGGTCGATAGTTCAAATGTTGCGGCATTGTGTACTGAAGAGAGCTTGATAGCTCAAATGTTGTGGCATTGTGTACTGAAGAGAGTTCGATAGTTCAAATGTTGTGGCATTGGGCACTGAAGAGAGATTGATAGCTCAAATGTTGTGGCATTGTGTACTGATGAGAGTTCGATAGTTCAAATGTTGTGGAATTGGGCACTGAAGAGAGATTGATAGCTCAAATGTTGTGGCATTGTGTACTGAAGAGAGTTCGATAGTTCAAATGTTGCGGTATTGTGTACTGAAGAGAGCTTGATAGCTCAAATGTTGTGGCATTGTGTACTGAAGAGAGTTCGATAGTTCAAATGTTGTGGCATTGGGCACTGAAGAGAGATTGATAGCTCAAATGTTGTGGCATTGTGTACTAAAGAGAGCTCGATGGCTCGGATGTTGTGGCATTGTGTAGTGAAGAGAGCTTGATAGCTCAAATGTTGTGGCATTGTGTACTGAAGAGAGCTTGATAGCTCGGATGTTGCGACATTGTGTACTGAAGAGAGCTCGATAGCTCGGATGTTGTGGCATTGGGCACTGAAGAGAGATTGATAGCTCAAATGTTGTGGCATTGTGTACTGAAGAGAGTTCGATAGTTCAAATGTTGTGGCATTGGGCACTCAAGAGAGATTGATAGCTCAAATGTTGTGGCATTGTGTACTAAAGAGAGCTCGATGGCTCGGATGTTGTGGCATTGTGTAGTGAAGAGAGCTTGATAGCTCAAATGTTGTGGCATTGTGTACTGAAGAGAGCTTGATAGCTCGGATGTTGCGACATTGTGTACTGAAGAGAGCTCGATAGCTCGGATGTTGTGGCATTGGGCACTGAAGAGAGATTGATAGCTCAAATGTTGTGGCATTGTGTACTGAAGAGAACTTCATAGCTCAAATGTTGCGGCATTGGGCACTGAAGAGAGTTCGATAGTTCAAATGTTGCGACATTGTGTACTGAAGAGAGTTCGATAGTTCAAATGTTGTGGCATTGGGCACTGAAGAGAGATTGATAGCTCAAATGTTGTGGCATTGTGTACTAAGGAGAGCTCGATGGCTCGGATGTTGTGGTATTGTGTAGTGAAGAGAGCTTGATAGCTCAAATGTTGTGGCATTGTGTACTGAAGAAAGCTTGGTAGCTTAAATGTTACGGGCGTTGTGTACTGAAGGGAGCTTAATAGCTCAAATGTTGCGGCATTGTGTACTGAAGAGAGCTTGATAGCTTGGATGTTGCGGCATTGTGTACTGAAGAGAACTCGATAGCTCAAATGTTACGGGCATTGTGTACTGAAGAGAGCTTGATAGCTTGGATGTTGCGGCATTGTGTAGTGAAGAGAGCTCGATAGCTGAAATGTTGCGGCATTGTGTACTGAAGAGAGTTCGATAGTTCAAATGTTGCGGCATTGTGTACTGAAGAGAGTTCGATAGTTCAAATGTTGCGACATTGGGTACTGAAGAGAGCTTGACAGCTCAAATGTTGTGGCATTGTGTACTGAAGAGAGTTCGATAGTTCAAATGTTGCGGCATTGTGTACTGAAGAGAGTTCGATAGCTCAAATGTTGTGGCATTGTGTACTGAAGAGAGCTTGATAGCTCGGATGTTGTGGCATTGGGTACTGAAGAGAGCTTGATACCTCAAATGTTGTGGCATTGTGTACTGAAGAGAGTTCGATAGTTCAAATGTTGTGGCATTGGGCACTGAAGAGAGATTGATAGCTCAAATGTTGTGGCATTGTGTACTGAAGAGAGCTTGATAGCTCAAATGTTGTGGCATTGTGTACTGAAGAGAGTTCGATAGTTCAAATGTTGCGACATTGTGTGCTGAAGAGAGCTTGATAGCTCAAATGTTGTGGCATCGTGTACTGAAGAGAGCTTGATAGCTCAAATGTTGTGGCATTGGGTACTGAAGAGAGCTTGATAGCTCGGATGTTGTGGCATTGTGTACAGAAGAGACCTTGATGGCTTGAATGTTGCGGCATTGTGTACTGAAGAGAGCTCGATAGTTCAAATGTTGCGACATTGTGTACTGAAGAGAGCTTGATAGCTTGAATGTTGTGGCATTGTGTACTGAAGAGAGCTTGATAGCTCAAATGTTGTGGCATTGTGTACTGAAGAGAGTTCGATAGTTCAAATGTTGCGACATTGGGTACTGAAGAGAGGTTGATAGCTCGGATGTTGCAGCATTGTGTACTGAAGAGAGTTCGATAGTTCAAATGTTGCGACATTGGGTACTGAAGAGAGGTTGATAGCTCGGATGTTGCAGCATTGGGTACTGAAGAGAGCTTGATAGCTCAAATGTTGTGGCATTGTGTACTGAAGAGAGGTCGATAGTTCAAATGTTGCGGCATTGTGTACTGAAGAGAGCTTGATAGCTCAAATGTTGTGGCATTGTGTACTGAAGAGAGTTCGATAGTTCAAATGTTGTGGCATTGGGCACTGAAGAGAGATTGATAGCTCAAATGTTGTGGCATTGTGTACTGATGAGAGTTCGATAGTTCAAATGTTGTGGAATTGGGCACTGAAGAGAGATTGATAGCTCAAATGTTGTGGCATTGTGTACTGAAGAGAGTTCGATAGTTCAAATGTTGCGGTATTGTGTACTGAAGAGAGCTTGATAGCTCAAATGTTGTGGCATTGTGTACTGAAGAGAGTTCGATAGTTCAAATGTTGTGGCATTGGGCACTGAAGAGAGATTGATAGCTCAAATGTTGTGGCATTGTGTACTAAAGAGAGCTCGATGGCTCGGATGTTGTGGCATTGTGTAGTGAAGAGAGCTTGATAGCTCAAATGTTGTGGCATTGTGTACTGAAGAGAGCTTGATAGCTCGGATGTTGCGACATTGTGTACTGAAGAGAGCTCGATAGCTCGGATGTTGTGGCATTGGGCACTGAAGAGAGATTGATAGCTCAAATGTTGTGGCATTGTGTACTGAAGAGAGTTCGATAGTTCAAATGTTGTGGCATTGGGCACTGAAGAGAGATTGATAGCTCAAATGTTGTGGCATTGTGTACTAAAGAGAGCTCGATGGCTCGGATGTTGTGGCATTGTGTAGTGAAGAGAGCTTGATAGCTCAAATGTTGTGGCATTGTGTACTGAAGAGAGCTTGATAGCTCGGATGTTGCGACATTGTGTACTGAAGAGAGCTCGATAGCTCGGATGTTGTGGCATTGGGCACTGAAGAGAGATTGATAGCTCAAATGTTGTGGCATTGTGTACTGAAGAGAACTTCATAGCTCAAATGTTGCGGCATTGGGCACTGAAGAGAGTTCGATAGTTCAAATGTTGCGACATTGTGTACTGAAGAGAGTTCGATAGTTCAAATGTTGTGGCATTGGGCACTGAAGAGAGATTGATAGCTCAAATGTTGTGGCATTGTGTACTGAAGAGAGTTCGATAGTTCAAATGTTGTGGCATTGGGCACTGAAGAGAGATTGATAGCTCAAATGTTGTGGCATTGTGTACTGAAGAGGGTTCGATAGTTCAAATGTTGCGGCATTGTGTACTGAAGAGAGCTTGATAGCTCAAATGTTGTGGCATTGTGTACTGAAGAGAGTTCGATTGTTGAAATGTTGTGGCATTGGGCACTGAAGAGAGATTGATAGCTCAAATGTTGTGGCATTGTGTACTGAAGAGAGTTCGATAGTTCAAATGTTGCGGCATTGTGTACTGAAGAGAGCTTGATAGCTCAAATGTTGTGGCATTGTGTACTGAAGAGAGTTCGATAGTTCAAATGTTGTGGCATTGGGCACTGAAGAGAGATTGATAGCTCAAATGTTGTGGCATTGTGTACTAAAGAGAGCTCGATGGCTCGGATGTTGTGGCATTGTGTAGTGAAGAGAGCTTGATAGCTCAAATGTTGTGGCATTGTGCACTGAAGAGAGCTTGATAGCTCGGATATTGCGACATTGGGTACTGAAGAGAGGTTGATAGCTCGGATGTTGCAGCATTGGGTACTGAAGAGAGCTCGATAGTTCAAATGTTGCGACATTGTGTACTGAAGAGAGTTCGATAGTTCAAATGTTGCGACATTGTGTGCTGAAGAGAGCTTGATAGCTCAAATGTTGCGACATTGTGTACTGAAGAGAGTTCGATAGTTCAAATGTTGCGACATTGTGTACTGAAGAGAGCTTGATAGCTCAAATGTTGCGACATTGTGTACTGAAGAGAGCTTGATAGCTCAAATGTTGCGACATTGTGTACTGAAGAGAGTTCGATAGCTCAAATGTTGCGACATTGTGTACTGAAGAGAGTTCGATAGTTCAAATGTTGCGACATTGGGCACTGAAGAGAGCTCGATAGCTCAAATGTTGTGGCATTGTGTACTGAAGAGAGCGTGATAGCTCAAATGTTGTGGCATTGTGTACTGAAGAGAGCTTGATAGCTCAAATGTTGCGACATTGTGTACTGAAGAGAGCTCGATAGTTCAAATGTTGCGACATTGTGTACTGAAGAGAGTTCGATAGTTCAAATGTTGCGACATTGTGTACTGAAGAGAGCTTGATAGCTCAAATGTTGCGACATTGTGTACTGAAGAGAGTTCGATAGTTCAAATGTTGCGACATTGTGTACTGAAGAGAGTTCGATAGTTCAAATGTTGCGACATTGTGTACTGAAGAGAGCTTGATAGCTCAAATGTTGCGACATTGTGTACTGAAGAGAGTTCGATAGTTCAAATGTTGCGACATTGTGTACTGAAGAGAGCTCGATAGCTCAAATGTTGCGACATTGTGTACTGAAGAGAGCTCGATAGCTCAAATGGTGTGTCATTGTGTACAGAAGAGAGCTCGATAGCTCAAATGCTGCGACATAGTGTACAGAAGAGAGCTCAATAGCTCAAATTCTGCGACATTGTGTACTGAAGAGAGCTCGATAGCTCAAATGCTGCGACATTGTGTACTGAAGAGAGCTTGATAGCTCAAATGTTGCGACATTGTGTACTGAAGAGAGCTCAATAGCTCAAACGCTGCGACATTGTGTACTGAAGAGAGCTTGATAGCTCAAATGCTGCGACATTGTGTACTGAAGAGAGCTCAATAGCTCAAATGCTGCGACATTGGGTACTGAAGAGAGTTCGATAGTTCAAATGTTGCGACATTGCGTACTGAAGAGAGCTCGATAGCTCAAATGCTGCGACATTGTGTACTGAAGAGAGCTAAATAGCTCAAATGCTGCGACATTGTGTACTGAAGAGAGCTTGATAGCTCAAATGTTGCGACATTGTGTACTGAAGAGAGCTCGATAGCTCAAATGCTGCGACATTGTGTACTGAAGAGAGCTCAATAGCTCAAATGTTGCGGCATTGCTTACTGGAGAGAGCTCGATAGCTCAAATGTTGCGGCATTGTGTACTGGAGAGAGCTCAATAGCTCAAATGTTGCGGCTTTGTGTACTGAAGAGAGTTCGATAGTTCAAATGTTGCGACATTGTGTACTGAAGAGAGCTTGATAGCTCAAATGTTGTGACATTGTGTACTGAAGAGAGCTCGATAGCTCAAATGCTGCGACATTGTGTGCTGAAGAGAGCTTGATAGCTCGGATGTTGCGGCATTGTGTACTGAAGAGTGCTTGATACCTCGGATGTTGCGGCATTGGGTACTGTAGAGAGCTTGATAGCTCAAATGTTGTGGCATTGTGTACAGAAGAGAGCTTGATAGCTCGGATGTTCAGGCATTGTGTGCTGAAGAGAGCTCGATAGCTGAAATGTTGCGGCATTGGGCACTGAAGAGTGCTTGATAGCTCAAATGTTGCGGCATTGGGTACTGAAGAGAGCTTGATAGCTCGGATGTTGCGACATTGTGTACTGAAGAGAGCTTGATAGCTCAAAAGTTGTGGCATTGTGTACAGAAGAGAGCTTGATAGCTCGGATGTTGCAGCATTGGTAGAGACACGATTTTATGGTGTATCGTGAAAATGCGAAATGTGTTTATGTGTGCATCAAAGGTGTTTTAAATGTTGATTAATATTGTTTGATCATAAAGCACTGAATTTGTTCTCACGACTAAACGCGAAATTCCACCTTATTTGCGATGTACGTCCGCATTTGCGACATATCATGAAATCGGCTTGTTTATTACGTCTCTACACGATTTGGAGCGATATCGCGAGCCTTCAGTGGTTTTCACCTTGTTAGCATTGCTGGTAAAACCCAATTCAAATGTATTTTTAAGTGTTTCAAGCCTAAGCATATCCTAACATCACGTAGCAGGAAATTACTACACAGTTTCAATATTGGCTATCCTGTCGTACTGGGAGACAAGTGAGAGAGTTGGGCCGCGCATTGCTGACCACGTGGGTGCGCTGTGATTTGTAGTTGAAATTTCTATTTCTAATGTGAATTCGCAATGCCGAAAATAACGACGTGTTTTGATAGGGCTGACGAGTTTAAAGACGAAGGCTATCATGTTTACGATGCGCGGCAGAAGATAGTTATGTGCAAATTCTGCAACATTAGACTAGATTGGAAGCGTCGCGATTCATGTGTGAAAAACAACTTAAGTGAAAATCACAAAAAGAAGAAAAGGATTTTGTCTGAAGGAGGTACCAAAAGACAGATATCAGTTCAAGAGGCGGTCGGGAATGCCAAAAAAGGGATAAATGACTCCGACGAATTTGTAATGTCAACAGTGGAGGCCTTTTTGAGTGCCAACATACCTTTAGAAAAACTAGATCATCCAACAATGAAGGATTGGATGAACAAACATATACCAGGCGAGTTAATTTTTTTTCGGATGCCGCTACACTTACCAGTATCCCGCAGCCCCACATTTCGTAGCGATAAAAATAATAATAGGTGGAAGGACGTAGTTTTATGTAACGAATTTTATCAGGGAGGGAAGGTAATTATTTTACTATTGCCGAGAATCCACCAACCCGCCGTGACATTTACAGCTGAAAGTTTTGCAGCCACCATGGAAACGTGATGTGGGATACTAGAAAGTGTAATAATGACTTAGTTTACTTTTAAATACTTTTAAGTTCATATCATAAACAACAAATAATTCTGATTTATTAATATTTTAAATTAAAATGATTTGCTTGCTAATAGATTTTTTTCATTACACTGTTTTAGGAAGTGGAAATTTTCCCACAGCTGACTGGTTACGAAAGAAATATTTGCCTCTATTACATCAAGAAAAAGAAGAATCAAGTTGTGAGATATTAAAGTATTAGCATGTTATTCTACACTGTGATGAAACCACAGATAGGATGGGTCGAGCCGTGTTCATTGTGCTATTTAGAACTCTTCCCAAGGGTAGTAGCGAGACTCCTAAAGTGCTAGTAGGTGGTGTCCTAATGCTTCAGAATGTTCACTCGCAGGAATGTTCTCAAGCCATAGTGGAGGTTATTAAGAGACATAAACTTGAATACAAAAATATCATAGGTATTTCAACAGATGGTGCACGATATATGAAAAAGTGTGTGCAAACTTTACAAGGTTTGATATCGGACAACCTTCACATTGAGTGTTGGACACACAAGCTTGATTTAGTAGCAGGAATCTGGCCGAAGAAACTTCATCGTGTGAATGAGTGTGTTACCAAAACAAAGCAAGCTTTTCTTAATACAAGAAAACTGAAGCATAGGTATATTAGGATCTTGCAGCAGAAGTATGGTGCAGGAGAAAAGGATATAAAGCTCTTTCCCTCACCAGTTATCACAAGGTGGAATACGTGGTTCACATCAGTTTCCTACTTGGCAGACTATCTCATGGACTTGGTTCAGTATTTTAAAACAGTGGAGAGTGATGCTGAAAGTGTTAAATACTTTCAAAAATTAAGTGAAAGTGAAGTAAAATCAATTTTGTGTGAGGCAATTTTTGTGAAAGAACACTGTGCCGCAACTTCAGAAAAGATAACTTGCTTCGAGGATTCTAATTATGCTTTGGCACATAAAGTAGTTCCCTTGGTAAATGAACTCATTTCTGAGTACACGGTTATCGAAAAACTAGTGATGAAACCAGACACATTGAAGGCTTTGAATGAACTATCAAGCGATAGAAAGAAAAGTGCTGAAAAAAGGTTCGTAGCCCTTGCCAGTCCATGTCACACAAAACTCTCAGATATGCTGGCAAAAGACTCTGCTCATGAGATTTTTAATTCACTCTCCTCACTGTTTCATCTGCCCGTGCTAAGAACTGTGAACATAGTCAACTCTCTTCAACAAGATAGAGAAAATCCCCCTTTTTGCTGGAGTGAATTCTCATGACTTTTTGAAGTTCTACATTCAACTGCAAATCACCTGTAAATCTTTTTCATGTAGTGACGGTAATGTAGTTGAAGATGTATTGAAGGGAATGTTAGAGGAATATCCTATAGCTGTGAAATGTCTTCAATCTCTGTACAATTCCATTTCAAATGTTGACAGTGAAAGGGCCCTTTCTGCCTACAATGATATTTTGTCTGACAAGCGTACCAACCAGTCAAATGATAACTTAGAAACATTATTGAGTTACTACTTCAACAGTAAATGAATACTGTAAACCAAGGCATAGTTAGTATGTTTGTTGTTTCCTTCATTGCAACATAAGGCAAGAGTATGTATATAGTCTAGTAAACCGTTTATCTACTCCGTAAGCAATGGCATTTATTCACCGCTTTTATCACGCTTTGCCCTTAGTTTTTACACCGCTATGAGGTTTTTTATTCACCATAAAATCGTGTCTCTAAGCATTGGGCACTGAAGAGAGCTTGATAGTTCGGATGTTGCGACATTGGGCATTGAAGAGAGCTAGATAGCTCGGATGTTGCGGATTTGAGTAATGAAGATGGATCGATAGCTCGGATGTTGTGGCATTGTGTACTGAAGAGAGCTTGATGGCTTTGATGTTGCGGCATTGTGCACTGAAGAGAGCTTGATAGCTAGGATGTTGCGGCATAGTGTACTGAAGAAAGCTTGATAGCTCGGATGTTGCGGATTTGTGTACTGAAGAGAGCTTGATAGCTCGGATGTTCAGGCATTGGGTACAGAAGAGAGCTTGATAGCTCGGTAGTTGTGGCATTGGGTACTGAAGGGAGCTTGATAGCTTGGATGTTGCGGCATTGTGTACTGAAGAGAGCTTGATAGCTCAAATGTTGTGGCATTGTGTACAGAAGAGAGCTTGATAGCTCGGATGTTCAGGCATTGGGTACTGAAGAGAGCTCGATAGCTCAAATGTTGCGACATTGTGTACTAAAGAGAGCTTGATAGCTCGGATGTTGCGACACTGGGCACTGAAGAGAGCTTGATAGCTCAAATGTTGTGGCTTTGTGTACTGAAGAGAGCTCGATAACTCAAATGTTGTGGCATTGGGTACTGAAGAGAGCTTGATACCTCGGATGTTGCGGCATTGGGTACTGAAGAGAGCCCGATAGCTCAAATGTTGCGGCATTGTGTACTGAAGAGAGCTTCATACCTCGGATGTTCAGGCATTGGGTACTGAAGAGAGCTTGATAGCTCGGATGTGCGACATTGTGTACTGAAGAGAGCTTGATAGCTCGGATGTTCAGGCATTGGGTATTGAAGAGAGCTTGATAGCTCAAATGTTGTGGCATTGTGTACAGAAGAGAGCTTGATACCTCGGATGTTCAGGCATTGGGTACTGAAGAGAGCTTGATAGCTCGGATGTTGCGACATTGCGTACTGAAGAGAGCTTGATACCTCGGATGTTCAGGCATTGGATACTGAAGAGAGCTTGATAGCTCAAATGTTGTGGCATTGTGTACAGAAGAGAGCTTGATAGCTCGGATGTTCAGGCATTGGGTACTGAAGAGAGCTCGATAGCTCAAATGTTGCGACATTGTGTACTGAAGAGAGCTTGATAGCTCGGATGTTGCGACACTGGGCACTGAAGAGAGCTTGATAGCTCAAATGTTGTGGCTTTGTGTACTGAAGAGAGCTCGATAGCTCAAATGTTGTGGCATTGGGCACTGAAGAGAGCTTGATAGCTCAAATGTTGTGGCATTGGGTACTGAAGAGAGCTCGATAGCTCAAATGTTGCGACATTGTGTACTGAAGAGAGCTTGATAGCTTGAATGTTCAGGCATTGGGGACTGAAGAGAGCTTGATAGCTCAAATGTTGTGGCATTGGGTACTGATGAGAGCTTGATAGCTCGGATGTTCAGGCATTGGGTACCGAAGAGAGCTTGATACCTCGGATGTTGCGGCATTGTGTACTGAAGAGAGCTTGATAGCTCAAATGTTGTGGCATTGGGTACTGAAGAGAGCTTGATAGCTCGGATGTTCAGGCATTGGGTACTGAAGAGAGCTCGATAGCTCAAATGTTGTGGCATTGTGTACTGAAGTGAGCTCGATAGCTCGGATGTTCAGGCATTGGGTACTGAAGAGAGCTCGATAGCTCGGATGTTCAGGCATTGGGTACTGAAGAGAGCTCGATAGCTCGGATGTTCAGGCATTGGGTACTGAAGAGAGCTCGATAGATCGGATGTTCAGGCATTGGGTACTGAAGAGAGCTCGATAGCTCGGATGTTCAGGCATTGGGTACTGAAGAGAGCTCGATAGCTCAGATGTTCAGGCATTGGGTACTGAAGAGAGCTCGATAGCTCCAATGTTGTGGCATTGGGTACTGAAGAGAGCTTGATACCTCGGATGTTGCGGCATTGTGTACTGAAGAGAGCTTGATAGCTCGGATGTTGTTGCATTGGGTACTGAAGGGAGCTTGATAGCTTGGATGTTGCGCATTGTGTACTGAAGAGAGCCCGATAGCTCAAATGTTGCGCATTGGGCACTGAAGGGAGCTTGATAGCTCAAATGTTGCGGCATTGGACACTGAAGGGAGCTTGATAGCTCAAATGTTGCGGCATTGTGTACTGAAGAGAGCTTGATAGCTCAAATGTTGCGGCATTGTGTACTGAAGAGAGCTTGATAGCTCCAATGTTGCGACGTTGGGTACTGAAAGAGCTTGATAGCTCAAATGTTGCGGCATTGTGTACTGAAGAGAGCTCGATAGCTCGAATGTTGCGGCAATGTGTACTGAAGAGAGCTTGATAGCTCAAATGTTGCGGCATTGTGTACTGAAGAGAGCTTGATAGCTCGGATTTTCAGGCATTGTGTACTTGAGAGAGCTTGATAGCTCAAATGTCGCGGCAAAGTGTACTGAAGAGAGCTCGATAGCTCAAATGTTGCGGCAATGTGTACTGAAGAGAGCTTGATAGCTCAAATGTTGTGGCATTCGTCACTGAAGAGAGCTCGATAGCTCAAATGTTGCGGCATTGGGCACTGAAGAGAGCTTGATAGCTCGGATGTTGCGGCAATGGGCACTGAAGAGAGCTTGATAGCTCCAATGTTGCGACGTTGGGTACTGAAAAAGCTTGATAGCTCAAATGTTGCGGCATTGGGCACTGAAGGGAGCTTGATAGCTCAAATGTTGCGGCATTGTGTACTGAAGAGAGCTTGATAGCTCAAATGTTGCGGCATTGTGTACTGAAGAGAGCTTGATAGCTCCAATGTTGCGACGTTGGGTACTGAAAGAGCTTGATAGCTCATATGTTGCGGCATTGGGCACTGAAGGGAGCTTGATAGCTCAAATGTTGTGGCATTGGGCACTGAAGAGAGCTCGATAGCTCAAATGTTGCGGCAATGTGTACTGAAGAGAGCTCGATAGCTCGAATGTTGCGGCAATGTGTACTGAAGAGAGCTTGATAGCTCAAAAGTTGCGGCATTGTGTACTGAAGAGAGCTTGATAGCTCGGATTTTCAGGCATTGTGTACTTGAGAGAGCTTGATAGCTCAAATGTCGCGGCAATGTGTACTGAAGAGAGCTCGATAGCTCAAATGTTGCGGCAATGTGTACTGAAGAGAGCTTGATAGCTCAAATGTTGCGGCATTGTGTACTGAAGAGAGGTTGATAGCTCGGATGTTGCGGCATTGTGCACTGAAGAGAGGTTGATAGCTCGGATGTTGCAGCATTGTGCACTGAAGAGAGGTTGATAGCTCGGATGTTGCGGCATTGTGTACTGAAGAGAGGTTGATAGCTCGGATGTTGCGGCATTGTGCACTGAAGAGAGGTTGATAGCTCGGATGTTGCAACATTGTGTACTGAAGAGAGCTTGATAGCTCGGATGTTGCGGCATTGGGCACTGAAGAGAGCTCGATAACTCGGATGTTGCGACGTTGGGTACTGAAAGAGCTTGATAGCTCAAATGTTGCGGCATTGGGCACTGAAGGGAGCTTGATAGCTCAAATGTTGCGGCATTGTGTACTGAAGAGAGCTTGTTAGCTCCAATGTTGCGACGTTGGGTACTGAAAGAGCTTGATAGCTCAAATGTTGCGGCATTGGGCACTGAAGGGAGCTTGATAGCTCAAATGTTGCGGCATTGTGTACTGAAGAGAGCTTGATAGCTCAAATGTTGCGGCATTGTGTACTGAAGAGAGCATGATAGCTCCAATGTTGCGACGTTGGGTACTGAAAGAGCTTGATAGCTCAAATGTTGCGGCATTGGGCACTGAAGGGAGCTTGCTAGCTCAAATGTTGTGCCATTGGGCACTGAAGAGAGCTTGATAGCTCGGATTTTCAGGCATTGTGTACTTGAGAGAGCTTGATAGCTCAAATGTCGCGGCAATGTGTACTGAAGAGAGCTCGATAGCTCAAATGTCGCGGCAATGTGTACTGAAGAGAGCTCGATACCTCAAATGTTGCGGCAATGTGTACTGAAGAGAGCTTGATAGCTCAAATGTTGCGGCATTGTGTACTGAAGAGAGCTTTATAGCTCGGATGTTGCGGCATTGTGCACTGAAGAGAGCTCGATAGCTCAAATGTTGCGGCATTGTGCACTGAAGAGAGGTTGATAGCTCGGATGTTGCGACATTGTGTACTGAAGAGAGCTTGATAGCTCAAATGTTGCGGCATTGTGTACTGAAGAGAGCTCGATAGCTCAAATGTTGTGGCATTGGGCACTGAAGAGAGCTCGATAGCTCAAATGTTGTGGCATTGTGTACTGAAGGGAGCTTGATAGCTCCAATGTTGCGACGTTGGGTACTAAAAGAGCTTGATAGCTCAAATGTTGCGGCAGTGGGCCCTGAAGAGAGCTTGATAGCTCAAATGATGTGGCATTGGGCACTGAAAAGAGCTTGATAGCTCAAATGTTGTAGCATTGGGCACTGAAGAGAGCTTGATAGCTCAAATGTTGTGGCATTGGGTACTGAAGAGAGCTTGATAGTTCAAATGTTGCGACATTGTGCACTGAAGAGAGCTTGATAGCTCAAACGTTGCGACATTGTGCACTGAAGAGAGCTTGATAGCTCGGATATTGAGGCATTGGGCACTAAAGAGAGCTTCATAGCTCAATTGTTGCGGCATTGGGCACTGAAGAGAGCATGATAGCTCAAATGATAAGGGGATGGGTACTGAAGAGCGCTTGATAGATCAAATGATAAGGGGATGGGTACTGAAGAGAGCTTGATAGCTCAAATGTTGCGGCATTGGGCACAAAAGAGAGCTTCATAGCTCAAATGTTGCGGCATTGGGTACTGAAGAGAGCTTGATAGCTCAAATGATAAGGGGATGGGTACTGAAGAGAGCTTGATAGCTCAAATGTTGCGGCATTGGGAACTGAAGAGAGCTTGATAGCTCAAATGTTGCGACATTGGGCCCTGAAGAGAGCATGATAGCTCAAATGTTGCGGCATTGGGTACTGAAGAGAGCTTGATAGCTCAAATGTTGCGACATTGGGCCCTGAAGAGAGCGTGATAGCTCAAATGTTGCGGCATTGGGCACTGAAGAGAGCTTGATAGCTCAAATGATGCGGCATTGGGCACTGAATAGAGCTTGATAGCTCAAATGTTGAGACACTGGGCACTAAAGAGAGCGTGATAGCTCGGATGTTGTGGCATTGGGCACTGAATAGAGCTTGATAGCTCAAATGTTGAGACAAAGGGCACTAAAGAGAACTTGATAGCTCGGATATTGAGGCATTGGGCACTAAAGAGAGCTTCATAGCGCAAATGTTGCGGCATTGGGTACTGAAGAGAGCTTGATAGCTCGGATGTTGTGGCATTGGGCACTGAATAGATCTTGATAGCTCAAATGTTGCGACATTGGGCACTAAAGAGAGCTTGATAGCTCGGATGTTGTGGCATTTGGTACTGAAGAGAGCTTGATAGCTCAAATGTTGCGACATTGTGTACTGAAGAGAGCTTGATAGCTCGGAGGTTGTGGCATTGGGCACTGAATAGAGCTTGATAGCTCAAATGTTGCGGCATTGGGCACTAAAGAGAGCTTCATAGCTCAAATGTTGCGGCATTGGGTACTGAAGGGAGCTTGATAAATCGGGTGTTGTGGCATTGGGCACAGAATAGAGCTTGATAGCACAAATGTTGCGACATTGGGCACTAAAGAGAGCTTGATAGCTCGGATATTGAGGCATTGGGCACTAAAGAGAGCTTCATAGCTCAAATGTTGCGGCATTGGGTACTGAAGAGAGCTAGATGGCTCGGATGTTGTGACATTGGGCACTGAATAGAGCTTGATAGCTCAAATGTTGCGACATTGGGCATTAAACAGAGCTTGATAGCTCGGATGTTGTGGCATTGGGCACTAAAGAGAGCTTGATAGCTCAAATGTTGTGGCATTGGGTACTGAAGAGAGCTTGATAGCTCAAATGTTGCGACATTGGTTACTGAAGAGAGCTTGATAGCTCAAATGTTGTGGCATTGGGTACTGAAGAGAGCTTGATAGCTCAAATGTTGTGGCATTGTGTACTGAAGAGAGCTTGATAGCTCAAATTTTGCGGCATTGTGTACTGAAGAGAGCTTGATAGCTCGGATATTGTGGCATTGGGCACTGAATTGAGCTTGATAGCTCAAATGTTGCGGCATTGGGTACTGAAGAGAGTTCGATAGCTCAAATGTTGCGACATTGGGTACTAAAGTGCTCTCGATAGCACAAATGTTGTGGCATTGGGTACTGAAGAGAGCTTGTTAGCTCGGATGTTGCGACATTGGATTCTAAAGAGAGCTTGATAGCTCAAATGTTGCGGCATTGTGTACTGAAGAGAGCTCGATAGCTCAAATGTTGTGGCATTGGGCACTGAAGAGAGCCCGATAGCTCAAATGTTGCGGCATTGGGTACTGAAGGGAGCTTGATAGCTCAAATGTTGTGGCATTGGGCACTAAAGAGAGCTTGATAGCTCAAATGTTGTGGCATTGGGTTCTGAAGAGAGCTCGATAGCAAAAATGTTGCGGCATTGGGTACTGAAGAGAGCTCGATAGCTCAAATGTTGTGGCAATGGGTACTAAAGAGTGCTCGATAGCTCAAATGTTGCGGCATTGGGTACTGAAGAGAGCTCGATAACTCAAATGTTGCGGCATTGGGTACTGAAGAGAGCTCGATAGCTCAAATGTTGCGGCCTTGGGTACTGAAGAGAGCTTGTTAGCTCGGATGTTGCGACATTGGGTACTAAAGAGAGCTTAATAGCTCAAATGTTGCGGCATTGTGTACTGAACAGAGCTTGATAGCTCAAATGTTGCGGCATTGGGCACTGAAGAGAGCTTGATAGCTCGGATGTTGTGGCATTGCGTACTGAAATGAGCTTGAAAGCTCAAATGTTGCGACATTGGGTACTAAAGAGAGCTTGATAGCTCAAATGTTGCGGCATTGGGTACTGAAGTGAGCTCGATAGCTCAAATGTTGCGGCATTGGGTACTGAAGAGAGCTCGATAGCCCAAATGTTGTGGCATTGGGTACTGAAGTGAGCTCGATAGCTCAAATGTTGCGGCATTGGGCACTGAAGTGAGCTTGATAGTTCGGATGTTGTGGCATTGGGCACTGAAGAGAGCTTGATAGCTCAAATGTTGCGGCATTGGGTACTAAAGAGAGCTTGATAGCTCAAATGTTGCGGCATTGGGTACTGAAGTGAGCTCGATAGCTCAAATGTTGCGGCATTGGGCACTGAAGAGAGCTCGATAGCCCAAATGTTGTGGCATTGGGCACTGAAGAGAGCTCGATAGCCCAAATATTGTGGTATTGGGTACTGAAGTGAGCTCGATAGCTCAAATGTTGCAGCATTGGGTACTGAAGTGAGCTCGATAGCTCGGATGTTGTGGCATTGGGTACTGAAGAGAGCTTGATAGCTCAAATGTTGCGGCATTGGGTACTGAAGAAAGCTTGATAGATCAAATGTTGCGGCATTGGGTACTGAAGTGAGCTCGATAGCTCGGATGTTGTGGCATTGGGTACTGAAGAGAGCTTGTTAGCTCGGATGTTGCGACATTGGGTACTAAAGAGAGCTTGATAGCTCAAATGTTGCGGCATTGTGTACTGAAGAGAGCTCGATAGCTCAAATGTAGCGGCATTGGGTACTAAAGAGAGCTCGATAGCTCAAATGTTGCGGCATTGTGTACTGAAGAGAGCTCGATAGCTCAAATGTTGCGACATTGGGTACTAAAGAGAGCTTGCTAGCTCAAATGTTGCGGCATTGTGTACTGAAGAGAGCTTGATAGCTCAAATGTTGCGGCATTGGGTACTGAAGGGAGCTTGTTAGCTCGAATGTTGCGGCATTGGGTACTGAAGAGAGCTTGATAGCTCGGATTTTGTGGCATTGGGCACAGAATAGAGCTTGATAGCTCAAATGTTGCGACATTGGGCACTAAAGAGAGCTTGACAGCTCGGATATTGAGGCATTGGGCACTAACGAGAGCTTGATAGCTCAAATGTAGCGGCATTGGGTACTAAAGAGAGCTCGATAGCTCAAATGTTGCGGCATTGTGTACTGAAGAGAGCTCGATAGCTCAAATGTTGCGGCATTGGGTACTGAAGAGAGCTCGATAGCTCAAATGTTGCGGCATTGGGCACCGAAGTGAGCTCGATAGCTTAAATGTTGCGGCATTGGGCACTAAAGAGAGCTTCATAGCTCAAATGTTGCGGCATTGGGTACTGAAGAGAGCTTGATAGCTCGGATTTTGTGGCATTGGGCACAGAATAGAGCTTGATAGCTCAAATGTTGCGACATTGGGCACTAAAGAGAGCTTGATAGCTCAAATGTTGCGACATTGGGCACTAAAGAGAGCTTGATAGCTCGGATGTTGTGGCATTGGGCACTAAAGAGAGCTTGATAGCTCGGATGTTGTGGCATTGGGCACTAACGAGAGCTTGATAGCTCAAATGTTGTGGCATTGGGCACTGAATAGAGCTTGATAGCTCGGATGTTGTGGCATTGGGCACTGAATAGAGCTTGATAGCTCAAATGTTGCGATATTGGGCATTAAACAGAGCTTGATAGCTCGGATGTTGTGGCATTGGGCACTGAAGAGAGCTTGATAGCTCAAATGTTGTGGCATTGGGTACTGAAGAGAGCTTGATAGCTCAAATGTTGCGACATTGGTTACTGAAGAGAGCTTGATAGCTCAAATGTTGTGGCATTGGGAACTGAAGAGAGCTTGATAGCTCAAATGTTGTGGCATTGGGTACTGAAGAGAGCTTGATAGCTCAAATTTTGCGGCATTGTGTACTAAAGAGAGCTTGATAGCTCGGATATTGTGGCATTGGGCACTGAATTGAGCTTGATAACTCAAATGTTGCGGCATTGGGTACTGAAGAGAGTTCGATAGCTCAAATGTTGCGACATTGGGTACTAAAGAGAGCTCGATAGCTCAAATGTTGTGGCATTGGGTACTGAAGAGAGCTCGTTAGCTCGGATGTTGCGACATTGGGTACTTAAGAGAGCTTGATAGCTCAAATGTTGCGGCATTGTGTACTGAAGAGAGCTCGATAGCTCAAATGTTGTGGCATTGGGCACTGAAGAGAGCTCGATAGCTCAAATGTTGTGGCATTGGGCACTAAAGAGAGCTTGATTGCTCAAATGTTGTGGCATTGGGCACTGAATAGAGCTTGATAGCTCAAATGTTGTGGCATTGTGTACTGAAGAGAGCTTGATAGCTCAAATGTTGCGGCATTGGGCACTAAAGAGAGCTTGATAGCTCAAATGTTGTGGCATTGGGCACTGAATAGAGCTTGATAGCTCAAATGTTGCGACATTGGGCATTAAAGAGAGCTTGATAGCTCGGATATTGAGGCATTGGGCACTAAAGAGAGCTTCATAGCTCAAATGTTGCGGCATTGGGTACTGAAGAGAGCTTGATAGCTCAAATGTTGCGACATTGGGCATTAAACAGAGCTTGATAGCTCGGATGTTGTGGCATTGGGTACTGAAGAGAGCTTGATAGCTCAAATGTTGCGACATTGGGCATTAAACAGAGCTTGATAGCTCGGAGTTTGTGGCATTGGGCACTGAAGAGAGCTTGATAGCTCAAATGTTGCGACATTGGGCATTAAACAGAGCTTGATAGCTCGGATGTTGTGGCATTGGGCACTAAAGAGAGCTTGATAGCTCAAATGTTGTGGCATTGGGTACTGAAGAGAGCTCGATAGCAAAAATGTTGCGGCATTGGGTACTGAAGAGAGCTCGATAGCTCAAATGTTGTGGCATTGGGTACTAAAGAGAGCTCGATAGCTCAAATGTTGCGGCATTGGGTACTGAAGAGAGCTCGATAGCTCAAATGTTGCGGCATTGGGTACCGAAGAGAGCTCGATAGCTCAAATGTTGCGGCATTGGGTACTGAAGAGAGCTTGTTAGCTCGGATGTTGCGACATTGGGTACTAAAGAGAGCTTGATAGCTCAAATGTTGCGGCATTGTGTACTGAACAGAGCTTGATAGCTCAAATGTTGCGGCATTGGGCACTGAAGAGAGTTTGATAGCTCGGATGTTGTGGCATTGCGTACTGAAGTGAGCTTGATAGCTCAAATGTTGCGACATTGGGTGCTAAAGAGAGCTTGACAGCTCGGATATTGAGGCATTGGGCACTAACGAGAGCTTGATAGCTCAAATGTAGCGGCATTGGGTACTAAAGAGAGCTCGATAGCTCAAATGTTGCGGCATTGTGTACTGAAGAGAGCTCGATAGCTCAAATGTTGCGGCATTGGGTACTGAAGGGAGCTTGTTAGCTCGAATGTTGCGGCATTGGGTACTGAAGAGAGCTTGATAGCTCGGATTTTGTGGCATTGGGCACAGAATAGAGCTTGATAGCTCAAATGTTGCGACATTGGGCACTAAAGAGAGCTTGACAGCTCGGATATTGAGGCATTGGGCACTAACGAGAGCTTGATAGCTCAAATGTAGCGGCATTGGGTACTAAAGAGAGCTCGATAGCTCAAATGTTGCGGCATTGTGTACTGAAGAGAGCTCGATAGCTCAAATGTTGCGGCATTGGGTACTGAAGAGAGCTCGATAGCTCAAATGTTGCGGCATTGGGCACCGAAGTGAGCTCGATAGATTAAATGTTGCGGCATTGGGCACTAAAGAGAGCTTCATAGCTCAAATGTTGCGGCATTGGGTACTGAAGAGAGCTTGATAGCTCGGATTTTGTGGCATTGGGCACAGAATAGAGCTTGATAGCTCAAATGTTGCGACATTGGGCACTAAAGAGAGCTTGATAGCTCGGATATTGAGGCATTGGGCACTAAAGAGAGCTTCATAGCTCAAATGTTGCGGCATTGGGTACTGAAGAGAGCTTGATAGCTCGGATGTTATGGCATTGGGCACTGAATAGAGCTTGATAGCTCAAATGTAGCGACATTGGGCACTAAAGAGAGCTTGATAGCTCGGATGTTGCGGCATTGTGTACTGAAGAGAGCTTGATAGCTCAAATGTTGCGACATTGGGCACCAAAGAGAGCTTGATAGCTCGGATGTTGTGGCATTGGGCACTAAAGAGAGCTTGATAGCTCGGATGTTGTGGCATTGGGCACTAACGAGAGCTTGATAGCTCAAATGTTGTGGCATTGGGCACTGAATAGAGCTTGATAGCTCGGATGTTGTGGCATTGGGCACTGAATAGAGCTTGATAGCTCAAATGTTGCGACATTGGGCATTAAACAGAGCTTGATAGCTCGGATGTTGTGGCATTGGGCACTGAAGAGAGCTTGATAGCTCAAATGTTGTGGCATTGGGTACTGAAGAGAGCTTGATAGCTCAAATGTTGCGACATTGGTTACTGAAGAGAGCTTGATAGCTCAAATGTTGTGGCATTGGGAACTGAAGAGAGCTTGATAGCTCAAATGTTGTGGCATTGGGTACTGAAGAGAGCTTGATAGCTCAAATTTTGCGGCATTGTGTACTAAAGAGAGCTTGATAGCTCGGATATTGTGGCATTGGGCACTGAATTGAGCTTGATAACTCAAATGTTGCGGCATTGGGTACTGAAGAGAGTTCGATAGCTCAAATGTTGCGACATTGGGTACTAAAGAGAGCTCGATAGCTCAAATGTTGTGGCATTGGGTACTGAAGAGAGCTCGTTAGCTCGGATGTTGCGACATTGGGTACTTAAGAGAGCTTGATAGCTCAAATGTTGCGGCATTGTGTACTGAAGAGAGCTCGATAGCTCAAATGTTGTGGCATTGGGCACTGAAGAGAGCTCGATAGCTCAAATGTTGTGGCATTGGGCACTAAAGAGAGCTTGATTGCTCAAATGTTGTGGCATTGGGCACTGAATAGAGCTTGATAGCTCAAATGTTGTGGCATTGTGTACTGAAGAGAGCTTGATAGCTCAAATGTTGCGGCATTGGGCACTAAAGAGAGCTTGATAGCTCAAATGTTGTGGCATTGGGCACTGAATAGAGCTTGATAGCTCAAATGTTGCGACATTGGGCATTAAAGAGAGCTTGATAGCTCGGATATTGAGGCATTGGGCACTAAAGAGAGCTTCATAGCTCAAATGTTGCGGCATTGGGTACTGAAGAGAGCTTGATAGCTCAAATGTTGCGACATTGGGCATTAAACAGAGCTTGATAGCTCGGATGTTGTGGCATTGGGTACTGAAGAGAGCTTGATAGCTCAAATGTTGCGACATTGGGCATTAAACAGAGCTTGATAGCTCGGAGTTTGTGGCATTGGGCACTGAAGAGAGCTTGATAGCTCAAATGTTGCGACATTGGGCATTAAACAGAGCTTGATAGCTCGGATGTTGTGGCATTGGGCACTAAAGAGAGCTTGATAGCTCAAATGTTGTGGCATTGGGTACTGAAGAGAGCTCGATAGCAAAAATGTTGCGGCATTGGGTACTGAAGAGAGCTCGATAGCTCAAATGTTGTGGCATTGTATACTAAAGAGAGCTCGATAGCTCAAATGTTGCGGCATTGGGTACTGAAGAGAGCTCGATAGCTCAAATGTTGCGGCATTGGGTACCGAAGAGAGCTCGATAGCTCAAATGTTGCGGCATTGGGTACTGAAGAGAGCTTGTTAGCTCGTATGTTGCGACATTGGGTACTAAAGAGAGCTTGATAGCTCAAATGTTGCGGCATTGTGTACTGAACAGAGCTTGATAGCTCAAATGTTGCGGCATTGGGCACTGAAGAGAGTTTGATAGCTCGGATGTTGTGGCATTGCGTACTGAAGTGAGCTTGATAGCTCAAATGTTGCGACATTGGGTGCTAAAGAGAGCTTGATAGCTCAAATTTTGCGGCATTGTGTACTGAAGTGAGCTCGATAGCTCAAATGTTGCGGCATTGGGCACTGAAGAGAGCTCGATAGCCCAAATGTTGTGGCATTGGGTACTGAAGTGAGCTCGATAGCTCAAATGTTGCGGCATTGGGCACTGAAGTGAGCTTGATAGCTCGGATGTTGTGGCATTGGGCACTGAAGAGAGCTTGATAGCTCAAATGTTGCGGCATTGGGTACTAAAGAGAGCTTGATAGCTCAAATGTTGCGGCATTGGGTACTGAAGTGAGCTCGATAGCTCAAATGTTGCGGCATTGGGCACTGAAGAGAGCTCGATAGCCCAAATGTTGTGGCATTGGACACTGAAGAGAGCTCGATAGCTCAAATGTTGCGACATTGTGTACTGAAGAGAGCTTGATAGCTCCAATGTTGCGGCATTGGGTACTGAAGAGAGCTCGATAGCCCAAATGTTGTGGTATTGGGTACTGAAGTGAGCTCGATAGCTCAAATGTGGCGGCATTGGGTACTGAAGTGAGCTCGATAGCTCGGATGTTGTGGCATTGGGTACTGAAGAGAGCTTGATAGCTCAAATATTGCGGCATTGGGTACTGAAGAGAGCTTGATAGCCCAAATGTTGTGGTATTGGGTACTGAAGTGAGCTCGATAGCTCAAATGTTGCGTCATTGGGTACTGAAGTGAGCTCGATAGCTCGGATGTTGTGGCATTGGGTACTGAAGAGAGCTTGATAGCTCAAATGTTGCGGCATTGGGTACTGAAGAGAGCTTGATAGCTCAAATGTTGCGGCATTGGGTACTGAAGTGAGCTCGATAGCTCGGATGTTGAGGCATTGGGTACTGAAGAGAGCTTGTTAGCTCGGATGTTGCGACATTGGGTACTAAAGAGAGCTTGATAGCTCAAATGTTGCGGCATTGTGTACTGAAGAGAGCTCGATAGCTCAAATGTTGCGGCATTGGGTACTAAAGAGAGCTTGATAGCTCAAATGTTGCGGCATTGTGTACTGAAGAGAGCTCGATAGCTCAAATGTTGCGGCATTGGGTACTAAAGAGAGCTCGATAGCTCAAATGTTGCGGCATTGTGTACTGAAGAGAGCTCGATAGCTCAAATGTTGCGACATTGGGTACTAAAGAGAGCTTGATAGCTCAAATGTTGCGGCATTGTGTACTGAAGAGAGCTTGATAGCTCAAATGTTGCGGCATTGGGTACTGAAGAGAGCTTGTTAGCTCGAATGTTGCGGCATTGGGTACTGAAGAGAGCTCGATAGCTCAAATGTTGCGGCATTGGGTACTGAAGAGAGCTTGATAGCTCAAATGTTGCGGCATTGGGTACTGAAGAGAGCTCGATAGCTCAAATGTTGCGGCATTGGGCACTGAAGTGAGCTCGATAGCTAAAATGTTGCGGCATTGGGCACTGAAGAGAGCTTGATAGCTCAAATGTTGCGGCATTGGGTGCTGAAGAGAGCTCGATAGCTCAAATGTTGCGGCATTGGGTACTGAAGAGAGCTCGATAGCTCGGATGTTGCGACATTCAGCACAGAATCCTGAGCAACACCATTTTCCAGGGTGAAAATTTGCGATAATTCCCTAACAACTCTTACGCGAAAGATTCGGACGGACATAAAATTCGCAATAAAGATTGGTAGATTTCCACGGTGTCCCCACTCGTGAAGATGGAACGCAGTCCGTAGCACCAAGTGGTGTCATACTCTTTTTCAAGATTGAAGGAAACCATGACTAGGTGCTCCTTTCGGAAAAATGCCTCCTGTATGGCCTCTCACGAAGCACCACATGGTCAGGGTGTTCCTATGAGAGCGAAATCCATACTGGCTCTCGGACAAGAGGCCTCTCTCCTCTTAAGATTCTTACCAGTTGAAGGGTTCACCATATTCTCCAGCAGCTTACATAGGCCATTTGTCAGACAAATGGGCCTATAGGTGCTGACAAGCTTGGGATCCTCTCCAGCCTTGGGAATCGGTATCGTGATCCCCACACGCCAATGAGATGGAAACTCCCCTTGAGTCCATATACGACTGAAGAGGATCAACAGTTTCTTTATTCTGGCATTGCACATATGTTTCAACATTTCATAACGGATGTTATCCGTACCATGAGATGTATCCCTGTACAGTGCAAGTGCACTGCGCAGTTCCCTTTCAGAGAATGGTACATTGTAGAACTCTGTAGCAGCAGTGGCAAAGGACAAGGGGTTAGCCTCTGCTTCCCGATGTAGACACACAAATGTACGATCATTACTCCCAGAGCAAGATACATCGGCAATATGGTCCGTGATGATGAGTCCGTTGGTTGAGATTCCGGGTATCGTCAATGATGTCAGGAGTCCGGAGATCCCACGAAACTTAGTCCACACAAGAGATGAAGGAGTATGTGACGTCATGGACGACACATACTTTTTCCACGTTTTTATCTTACTCTGCCGAATCAGATATTAGGCTCTAGCACGCATGCTATTGAAAGTGATAAGGTTGGCCATGGTGTTTTGCCTCCAATAGCATTTGAAAGCACGTTGGAGATCATTAATGGCTGGTGCAATCTTGGCTGTCCACCAAAGGACAAGCTTCCGGCGGGAGTTGCCGGATGAGGAAGGTATTGTTTCCTCTGCCGCGGCCAAATTACCATTCGATATGAGAATGGTATGATCATCGACGGGTTCAAAGTACCACACGTGCTGTGAATGTAGGCCAATCAGCCCAACGGAGAAGAAATCGATTTGGTAACTCGATGGATCTCTGGTTCGGAAGAGTACTATAATCGGGAAATGGTCACTTTTAGAGAGGTGGTCGTGCACACCCTAGTGTAGCAGAGGAACCAGCACATGACTGCACAAGGTGATGTGGACAATCGAAAAAGTGCCGTGTGGAATAGAGAAGTGCGTTCGTTCCCCTGTGTTCAACTAACACAGGTCCCGCCACCTGATCAGCCTCTCAAAATCTCTCCCTCTACCACTAGGGGTAGCGGAGCTCCAGATGGTGCTGCGGGCATTAAGGTCTCCCAGAAGGAGAAAAGGAGGAGGAAGCTGAGAGACTAGATCCACCAGCTGTTTGTAATCCAATTGAGAATCCGGTGGGAGATACACGTTACATACCGTTGCCATTACTGATTACGCAGCGGCAAAACTTGAAACTAAAGACGCTAGAGTGGACGAGAGTGCAGACGCCACCAGCGGCTAAAGTTTCGTCCACTCTGTCTTAGACATGAGTTTGAAGTGACGCATTGTTGTCTCATGTCCAGGATGAAACCTGGATTCCTGAAGACAGACAATATTTGCCGAAAACGAAGGTATTAGTTGAAGTAACTCAGCGATATGTCGAGAATAGCTACTACAGTTCAATTGTAATAGTGCTATAGTGTGGACTTAAGTAGAAGTGATATTCTACTTTCGCTTGACCGTTTGCCACCCATTCCCATCTCTAGGTGGAGATGATAGGAGAAGAGATAAAACTTCCATCTCTACATCTGAAGATGAAGATGAAAGAGGGAGCACTCTCCTACGTGGCACGCGGTCCTCGTCGGTCGTAACCTTTCTCGCCCTTGGAGAAGAGCGAAAGCAGCGCCGAAGGACTTCTTCCCTGTCCGAAGACTGGGTGTCCGTCTCCGGCGCCTACATCTATTCAAGGAAGTGGGTTCGCCCTTCCCCACATACGCCATTTCCTTGCTAAATATGGTCGCTCCACTGATGGTAGAGGGAACGGGATGGCCAGCGGATGGGTGAGCAGCCTTGTCCGTAAGAGATGTACAGGAGCCGAACCGTTTCTCTCGTATCCACCATCAAATGTTTCTTCCTATAAAAGCGTTCCCCCACACAAATCGGCTTGACTTCTCCCGGATATCGTAACCTAAATGGTCGGGAGAGCGGAAGGGCCAGCAGATTCAGTTGTGATCCCATGGGCTGGGGGGCGCACCGCCTCCCTCCTCTCCACTACCTTTATGATTCTTCTTTCCTCCATTAGCCCGGGAAGACATATTCGCCAACCGTTTCAGAGAAAAAGGGGACATCTTCTCCGATTGCGCCGATTTAGTTGGCATAACCGGCGTCTTCTTTTCTGGCACGGCACCTCTTGACATGAAAGCATATCAAGAGTCCTTATTTATTGAATCTTAGCTTCTTTACAGAACTCAGGGCACTTCTTCGTTCGTGGAGAGTGGCTCCCTTGGCAGTTAGGACAAATCGGGAGAGGTGTACACCTATCACACTCATGTGTCCCCTTGCCACACACACACACGTCCTTGGCAGTGCACAGGTGGAGGCATGTACGGTCGATGTGACCTTCACCTGCTTAGGTGCAACATCACCCTCAAAATGGAGAATAAAAGCGCTGGTATCGACGCTGCCCTCTCCAATCTTTCGGGTAAGGCGCCAAATCTTGGTGACGCCACTTTCCCCAAGATCCCTCATCACTATTATGAGGTCACGATGCGAAATTAGTCCACGGACCTCATTCAGCGTTTCATGTTTTGAGACCTGAACGGGAATTTCACCAAATTGCGTGCTTCCAGCACCGCTTCGGTTTGCCTCCGGCCATCGGTGTGCAGCAAGAGCTGACCGTTCCGGAGGCTCGAAATCCCGTTTAGATCTCCAAATTTCCCCTCGGTTTTCTGGGAAAATATTATGAATTTCACCAGTTTAAAATCACCCCCGTCTGTCCTGGTAGATACCAGGTAGCGAAGTGACTTGTCAACGGGGAAACGTGCGTTAAAAGTTTCATCACAAAGTGAATTCCCAAGGTGTTTACTCCGAACGAGGGCCATTACTGTGGGCGATACCAACCTGGGAATAAAAAGTATTGCCCGAGGTCTTAGCGCCCTTGGCATGCACAGTGATTTATTTAGCACAAGTATTCGCCCATGCAGTGATCTCTGTTGTGAGGCGGATACCACTGCAAGGGTTCATGGCGCACCCACCTGTCGGGATGGGGCATACCGTCCAGGCTTTCTGGCCAGATGAACAAGTTGGTGGCCCTTCCCCGAACAGCATGCACGTTTATTTCAAAGGGCCTAACTAAAATTGGAACCGAAAATCGAAATAGACCTTTGAAAAGGACCGCTATTTGTCATCTTTCAGGACAGGCAGGGGATACCGTGGAGGAATTCTGCCCTCCGCATGCACAGGGAGTCTTCCAAATCAAAGTCAGTCATATCAGCCGGTCGTGTAGGCCCTATTAGTCGCATCCTACGACAGGCACAACATACAACATACCGTGGGTGTATTCTAACATGGGGGGATAAGTAGACAATAATCTCTATATGTACTAGGTATATAAAAATGAAAGTTTGTCTGTTTTTTCTGAATTTTCACGGAAATTTGAGTTATTAACGCGTTTCAGACTGGTTTATGACGGTTGCGCGCAAAAACATTTTTTTTCTGTCTGTCTGTCTGTCTGTCTGTCTGTGTACAACTTTGAACGCGCATCACTCGAGAACGGCTGAGTGGATCAACGTAAGATTTGGTTCAGATATCCATCAGAGGCACGAAAGTAATCATTGATGTTACTCTTCTCCACACCTCTCATAAAAGAGGGCCTACCCCCCTTAAAATGCATGCTGAAATGGGTGTAGAAAGACGAGAGAAAGCTCATTTTCAGCGTCTCAATGTGAGAAACAAAACTTGGAGGCCCTAGGGGCCCCGAAAACCATATTTTTAGGTCCTAAAACCAAACGTTTTTGAGATATTCCCAGAAAACTAATTTCATTTAATAAGCTATTGAAAGAATACACGCAGCCTGGACGAAGTGGCGAATGACAACTGGCGTCACCTGTGACCGTAGGATGAATGACCATCTAAAATCTAAAATCTACCGGACTGTCATTCATCCTGTCGCTCTCTACGGCACGGAGTGCTGGCCATCTACTAAGGAAGCAGAACGTCGCCTATGTGTCATGGAGACGAAGATGCTTAGATGGTCAGCAGGTTTCACTAGGCTGGATCATATTTCAAATGATGCCATCAGAAATCGGTTTGGTGTTGCTCCAATCGGGAAAAAAATGCAGGAAAACCGTCTGAGATAGTTTGGACATGTGCTGCGCGCAGAGGGCGACACAATGACAAAAGCAGCTTACACACTGGATGTGGCTGGAAAGCGGCCCAGAGGGCGACCAAGGCAACGGTGGGCCGATACACTGCACAATGATCTAAAGGCTGTCAATCTTCATCCAGACATGGCCCATGACCGAGGGAAATGGAGACTACTATCCCACATAGCGGACCCTGCCACAAGGTGGGACAAACGCTAAAGAAAAAGAAGAAGAAGCTATTGAAAGAATGCAAGCTGGCAACACAATCTCAAAAGTCCTTCTATTTCTGTAAGGCGCAATGCCATTCAATTTATTACAATACAGTGAACGTTCGCAAACGGCTATAAGGTTATCACGGAACCAACGTAAGCTGTAAAATTCATCAATACGTATATAATGCGCTTAAGGGGGTCAAGGGGTACTCTTGAATTTCTTCACGCGATTTACACGTGCGGGTGTGGTACTAAAGGACTATTATATCCTTATACCTATTTTATTAAATTATTATTATGATTATTATTATATTTTGGCGTACAAGGAAAAGACAAAACTCATTTTTAGCCCCTCGGTGGCTCGGAGGCTACTACGTTTTAAGGCTCTAAAACCACATTTCTGAGATATTCCCAGAAAACTAATTTCAGTTAATAAACTAATAAAAATAGATGACCAGTACAGAAGAAGACCAAATCAGGAGCTATATAGATACACTGAGAAAATCACAGATGTGGCCAGGAAGAGACGTCTGGCTTTCTACGGGCATGTCTCAAGGATGAACCCAACACGACTAACCAACCGGCTTCTCAACTACTGGGAGATTAGAAAGAGCGTGACACCGTGGTTAACAGAAGTCAACAAGGACATCCACGAACTGAAGATAATGGAAAGTGATATTAAAAGCCGATCACATCTCAGAAAGATAATTACACAGAAGAGTTTTCAGGGCAGACCACCCTGTAAGAAAACCGGCAACATCTGGACAAAAGAGAGAAAGGAGAAACATAGCCAGAGAATGCGCGAATATTGGGCAAACATCAAGTCTCTCGCCAAGCTGAAAAGTTGAACGTCGTGGTCCTTAGCTGGCCCATCCGAAAGAAGAAGAACAACAAGAAGAAACTAATGAAGGAATGCAAGCCGGTAACAATGACAACAGTATCTCAAGAGGTGACCTCCAACTTTCCATCTATTTCTGTAAAAAGCAATGCCACTCAATTTATTAAATTTCTGTAAAAGTTTGCAAATGGCTATAAGGTTATCATGAAAACAAACATAGACTGTAAAATTCATCAATGCGTTTAAGGGGGTCATGGGGTACCCTAGAATTTTTAAATGCAACTTACACGTGCGATATATTGTACAGAAGGTCTATTATATCTCCAAACAGCAACATTATTTTCAAAAATTCCTGTATTGAAAAAGTGTTTTTTGCAGCTTTTGGGAATTTGGGCCAATGGAGGCTAAAAATCCAGAATTTTCATGCACCACAAGCCATTATAATTTATTAAAGGAGTCTTCCTGGGGATGGGGACTTTCCACAACGGTGAGAGTCAGTTTTTATTTGACATTAATTGCGTTACGTCAACAAGGTTTTCAATATTATTTTCACGTCAGGAAGTACACGTTTGGTTAATTTAGTTTGTGAGCACATTTTAACTAATCATATTTTTGTCGACAAACGGGTTCATCGTAAAAATGATTTTGTTTGACACTGTGTGGATGATATATATTTACGTTTATGTACGCCTATAACTCGTGTTCGGGTGTTTGGAGCATCGTTAAGTTAGGTATTGTAACCATGAGTCAATACACCAATCTCTCTATTTAACAAGAAGTTCCGTGACGAACTAAAGAGCCTACTTTTCTTAAAATTAAGTTTCATGCCAATGATTAAACTACAGTATATGAACCTATCTAGAATAATGACGAAATTAAGTGGGTAATATCGAAATGTCTATAGTTCGAAATATACCTGGTATAATGTAGCCTAATAGAGCAATACAGTTGGCAGCCCTGGTAACTGAATATATTCTTAGTTCCATCTCTTAAGGTACAGAGTAAAACAATTGGTTGAAGTCCAATGGATAGCATGGGCGTTATATGCAGTTAGGACATTGGATCTATCAGCACGCGTATAAGCATTTTGACAACAATGTCGTGCGTGTGCTGGTCAGAAATAGCCTAATCTGAAATATTATGATATCATGTTGTGCCAATTTTGGACGAAATCCATTTGTTAGTATAGAAGTTACATGTATTTTAAAATTGGACCTATCAGCAGGCATAGAATCATGTTGGCAGCACTGACTTATATTAATTATTCCAAATTAATGTAGAATGTCAGGTGCTATACGTTTGCAAGTATAGGGCTGTTGGCTTGCATACTTCCTGATATATTGATACTAGCAGAAGTACCCGTTCTTCGAACGGTCTTTGGTATGAATAACCAGACGTTATCAATTCAGCTACTGTTGCAATGGTTAACGGTTTGTCATTCCTCCAAAAGTTTTATCAGAACGAAGTTAGTTTTCTGGGAATATCACACACACTGTTAATTTAGGGGCCTTAAAATGTGGTTTTCGGAGACCCTTTATAGTCCCCCGAATTTTGTGTCTCACATTGAGAAGCGCAACATATGCTTTGGTCGTCCTTCCAGAATAATTTTTATATTTCGCCTATTTTAGCATGTACTTTGAAACTTTCTTTCCCTATACCCACCCTTCTATGAGAAGTACAGTGAAGAGTTATATAAATGATTAGTGTATTGACCCTCATGGATACCTACCTAATTTTACGATGCTCCAAGCATCCTAACACGAGTTATAGGTGTACATAAAGATACACAGAAATACAGACACACAAATCCACGTTTTGCTTGCATCCGTCAAAAAACAAACCGAAACGCGTAAAAGAAACAAAATTGAAACTTTAATAAACAAACAATCATATGTTTATAGATAGGTGTATTTTTGCAGGAGCAAAGGCAGCTAGTGGCCATGAGGCAAACTAACTCTATTGACTACAACGTATCACCCAGATGTCCAAATATGGATATATCAACCACACAGTATCAAACAAATTCAAGGGGCAGATGACCTCGTAGTTCCACCCTTTAAAACAACAATAACTAACTAACTCAAACAAAATCATCCTTACGATGTACCCGTTTGTTGACAAAAAGAATGATTAGTTAAAATGTAATCTCAAACTAAATTCACCTAACGTGTACTACCTGACGTGAAAATAAAATTGAATACCTCAAATTCCTAAAAAGCCGCAAAAATACTATTTCAATTCAGGAATTTTTGAAAATAATATTGCTGTTTGGAGATATAATAGACCTTCTGTACAACATATCGTACGTGTATGTCGGATGAAAGAATTCTGGAGTGCCCCTTGACCCCCTTAAGCGCATTGACGAATTTTACAGTCTTAGTTAGTTCCGTGATAACCTTATAGCCATTTGCAAACGTTCACAGAAATGTAATAAATGGAGTGGTATTGCTTCTTACAGAAAGAGATGGAAAGTTGGATGTCATCTCTTGAGATACTGTTGTCATGGTTACCGGCTTATATTCCTTGTTAAGTTATTAAATGAAATTAGTTTTCAGGGATTATCTCAGAAACTGTGGGTTATAGAGCCTTAAAATTTAGTTTTCGGGGACACTTTAGGGCCCCCGTGTTTTGTTTCCGACACAGAGGGGCTGAAATTGAGCTTTGTCTCGTCGTTGTGTGCCTTTATATAATAATAATAATAATAATAATAATAATAATAATAATTGTATAATTATATAGAGATAGGGATTAAATAGACCTTCCGTACCACACCCACACGTGTAAATCACGTGAAAAAATTCTAGAGTACCTCTTGACCCCCTTAAGCGCAGTATACTGTATGTATTGATGCATTGTACACCGTAATTTGGTTCCGTGATAACCGTATAGCCGTTTACAAACTTTCACAGTAATGTAATAATTGGAATTGTATTGCGTCTAACAATGACCTGTGAGATTCTGTTGCCATAGTTACCGGGTTGCATACTTTCATTATTTTATTAAATCAAATTAGTTTTCTGGGAATAACTCAAAAACTATTGGTTTTAGGGCCTTAAAATGTGGTTTTCGGGGCCCTACGGGCCTCCGAGTTTTGTTTCTGATATTGAGGGGCTGAAAATGAGCTTTGTCTGGCCCTTCTACACCTATTTCAGCATGCATTTTAAGGGGGTATGCCCCTCATATGAGAGGTACGGAGAAGAGTTACATCAATGATTAGTGTCGTGCCTCTGAAGGATATCTGTACCAAATTTTACGTTGATCCACCCAGCCGTTCTCGAGTTATAAGGGAACATACTTGTCCACAGACAGACAGACAGACAAAAAAATTATTTTCGCGCGCATCCGTCATAAAACAGTCTGAAACGCGTAAATAACGCAAATTTCCGTAGAAATTCAGAAAAAACAGACAAACTTTCATTCTTATATATATAGAGATTAGGTTAAAAAAATATAGACAGCATTTATTAACAGTTGGCAGCCTTGATTGCTCTTAAGAACACTTATAGTCATATCTGTTTTGTAACACATAGCACATACGAAATTTGGTTGAAATCCAACTGATAGTATAGAAGTTACATCTATTTAAAAATTGGCCTTATCAGCAGGCTTAGAATCATGTTGGTAGAACTGAAGTATATAAGTTACTCCAAAATAAATCTAAAATGTCCGGTACTATACGTGTGCATAGTTTAAAGCTGTTGGCTTGCATACTTTCTGATATATTGGTATTCCGATAAAAGAATAGAGAGAGCAATTATTAACAGTTGGCAGCCTTGGTGGCTCTTAAGAATACGCTCAGTCATATATGTTTATGTACACATATTACATACAAAATTTGGTTGAAATCCAATTGATAGTGTAGAAGTTATAGGCATTTAAAAATTGGACCTATCAGAAGGCTTAAAATTATTTTGGCAATACTGTCATGTGTGGCCTCCTGGAAATTAAACTGAAATAGTGTTATTTACATGTGTGCCAATTTTGGAATAGCTCCCATGCACACCTTCCAAGATATCCAACATGGAGGTCAAATTTCTAGTGCGTTTTTTCAGCAGTTGGTAGCACTGACATCATTTTCAAATATGGACGTGAGATATTCCGGTATACATCTTTACTCATACTAAATTTGGTTTCGATTTCTGCAGCCGTTTAGGAGTTGATAGGGGACACACACACACACAGCCAGACAGACAGAAGGACAGACAGACATTTTCCCGGATCGATCTCATATGTCTACTTTTTCCTCATTTTTGCAAAATGTGAAAAGTAGGCTAAAAATCAATGTTACGTGATAGTTTGTGTGTATGTCTCCTATGCGTTCATATACCATTCATCCGATTGTGATGAAACTCGGGTGAAATGTTGTGTACACTCCGGGGATGGTTCCTGGCTTAGTAAATCCATTTTACAATCGGTAACGCAAGAGTCAGATTCAACAATGAGCGACGGCACGCGAATCGTTTCAACAAAGTTCCGTATGCGTTCATATAGGCCTACCATTCGACCGATTGCGATGAAACTTTGGCGAAATGTTGTGTACACTCCAGGAAAGGTTTCTGGCTTGGTAAATCATTTTACAATAGGTAGCGCACGAGTAGATTCAACAAATACGCGATGGTCCGAGAATCGTTTCAACAAAATCCCGTATGCGTTCATATACCATTCATCCGATTGCGATGAAACTTTGGTGAATCGTTGAGTACACTTAGAAATTCTATTTTACAATAGGCCTATGTATCGCACGAGTAGATTCAACAAATGAGTGACGGTGCGCGAATCGTTTAAACAAAATCCCATATGCGTTCATATGCCTTGCATCCGATTGCGATGAAACACTGATGAGTTGTTGTGCATGCTCCCACAAATGTTTCTAAATTAGTAAATCCATTTTACGATAGTTTAGAGGCAGTTAACGGAAATTGAAAAAAAAATGTGTATCCAAAAGCACTTCAAGAAACAAAATTATAACGCCATCACTTTCTTTGATTGGCATTGCAACGCATGTCGGGTACAGCTTGTCATTTATAAAACACTTCACCGTACTTCACTTAGAAGGGTTGGTATAGGGAAAAACTATTCAAAACACATGCTAAAATAGGCGAAAAATAAACATTATCCTAGAAAGACGATCAAAGCATATGTTGCGCTTCTCAATGTGTGACACAAAACTAGGGAGTCTATAATGGGTCTCCGCAAATCACATTTTAAGGCCCTTAAATTAACAGTGTCTGTTATATACCCAGAAAACTAACTTCGTTCTGATAAACTTATGAAGGAATGACAAGCCCCTAACCATTGCAACAGTAGCTCAATTGATAGCGTCTAGTTATTAATACAGAAGACCGTTCGAAGAGCGGGTACTTCTGCTAGTCTTGTGTATGTAAAACATTCTATTAATCATCATCTTCATTTCACCTTTTCCAGCTGACACTGGGTGGGGGCAAATATGGTTCCTCTCCACTTTGTTCTGTCGTTCCACCATTCCTCTTCCGACACGGTGTTCCAATCCAGATTCCGTTTACTAATCCAACGCATTCTTGGTCTTCCTCGTCCTCTCTTCCCTGTCATCCGTCGTTCCAGTGCTCGTCTTCATTCATCCGTTTGACATGTCCAAACCTTCTCAATCTGTTTGTCATTTAGTTTCTGTACTCCCAGTTCTTTCCGTACATCTTCATTTCTCACTCTGTCTCTCCTCGTTTTCTGGACCATACTTCTCAGGAATCTCATCTCAGCTGCCTGTACTCTGCTCTCATCCCTCATCCAGTACTGAACTGAACGTCAGCATTCCAGGAACGCCCAATTCATTTCTGTCTCGTTTGTTGATAAATATCGCTTAGATTTTGAGCTCAAAGGGATATGGGAAACTGCAGTTTCTTTTGGAAAATCTGCTTAGCTTCTGGTCTTTCGATTTATTGATAAGCGCGTCGAGACATGGTTTGTGAATAAAACCTATGCGGTTGCATGTTAACTACGGTGTCACTTGTGACTTAAGGGGACGCCAAACCGTCTCCTCCCTGGAAAATGTGTTTAAACACGGCAATACAAGTGAAAATCCCGCCTTAAAGTCGGTAGAGAAAAATCACATATATAGAGCTCCCAAAACATATTTTCATCAAGACATGTAACTTGTGACGCTAAAGAGAGCATATTAAGAAACTAAATATGAGTGACCAAAATTCAAAGACCAGACCACCATTTTAATAAAGCCGTCCGTTGCTGATCATTGGAATCAGTACATGGCTTATTATTACACAGTCATGAGTTGCCACTTAAATTGCTAAACCTCTGGCTCGAGCTGTGTTTTTTTATCAGTGTCACTGAAATCAAATTTTGGGCGCGATGACTAAACACACAAATTGCTGCAAGTCGATGAAGATTACAGAAACGTCGTTGAGCTGGCAATTTGATTGGCCAAACACTTGGCTGACTTCTTGCAGAACACGCTAATCAAACATGTGGCAAGAGACTTGGGCTTGTAAAGGATACGAGCTACGCTATAAAGGGCTTCTAGAAAAACACAGAACAACACTTGTTTTAACAATAGGAGCGTTTTGGACTTCAACATACCGCCTGAAAATTTACCGTCTATGAGATAGAAAACTGAGAGTTGTAAAAATGATTCCGAATAGTAGAAACAAAATATGGAGCACGCATTATGAGATGAACGTGCCGCATTGCACCGCTATCGACGACCACAACTCAATAAACGAAGCATCTTTGACTCAACTAGACTTGAAAAACGAGGCACATTCACTGCAATTTTTAGAAGGAAACATTTAAGGACCAAAACTCTTCATCGTTATTTTCGCAACACCTCTTGAAGAGATACGGTTTCTTGTCTAAATGATTATCAGACGGTAAGTCTGTTCATCGGTGCAAAGTGTTGTACTTAACAACTTTACCCTCAAACAATTAACGGCTAACGAGGCCCAACAACTTGCTTTCAGCATCCGTTCTTCCGCTTCTAATCGCAACATGCCATATCACTTGCGGCGCAAAATGCCAGTCGGAGGAACCTACCCGACGTGAATGGCAAGGAGATTGAAATAGTATATTCTTTTCGAGCAAAAATAAGTAGGCTAGAACCACAAAGTTGATCCATAAGTCGTGTCAACTTCTTTAGAAGTCGTGTCTACCAAATATTACTTGTGTACCCAATCCGTAATACTCTACAAGTTCTGCCTACCCACTGTGTCCTGTTCTCCCTGAACAAGATACAGTACCCAATAACTACCACTGGGAAATTCCAAGGTGCTTACTAAACCCTGGGATATCATTCCGTGTTCTCACAAGCTATGGAGTGTTATCCAACAAAAACCAAATATCAACTTTTTGTATAATGTTCATACATGGCAAATATCTAAAATTCTCCTTGGATTTTTCACTAGCTGTATTATTTGCAATTTATTTTCCTAGTTGTAACTTGGAGTAACGAGGAATCTGTTTACGCTTTTCGTTGCGGGTTACACAAGAATCATATGGGGCTCACGACACAGTGGGGAATTTAGAAGCAATGGATGTTGCTCACAAAACCTAATTCACAATATTATCACTGCGTCATGTATATATCTTCCAGATAAATTTACACAAGACAGAAATAGCTCCCATCAAGAGCCTAACACACGTTTCTTAAATACAGTGAGAACACTGAACGAGAACGGATAATTTGTGGGCTGCTGAATAGAAAGTTAATATCAGTATCTACTTCATGAGACACAAACAATGAGAGACACATCTGACGTTGCAAACAAATCATAATCAAATCCAAAACTTACACTTATGCACATTTAAAGCGATAAATCGCGTATTTTGTGTGTTGAACACTTACGCATTTAAGTGATTTCCCCCTCCGACACTTTCTCGTTCCTGGGTATCTTCTTCCACATCCTAGGGATAAGACGGGATAATTTATTTATATGCTCATAATTTAACATAAATAACACACCATGTAATTTTACTGCACTTGAAGTGGAGATATATTCGCTGAACGCCTTTCGTACTGTCATTCACATCCTAGAGCTAGAGATAAGTGGTTATAGACTCAAAATCTGTAAATTATAATAAACTATCTCCTTTTAACTGAATTTTGAAGTGAAGATCACTACCTTTATAGACGTAATACATATAAGAATTGAAGACAAATAAACATTTATGTTTCATTTTTAGCCTTAAGCCTATTAAAGGTCCTAGGATCCAACAAGAGCATGCATCATTTAGTAACAAGGAACTAGCTTGACAATATTAGCACCAGCATATCTTTTGAAAATACAGGCATAAATCAATCAACTTTTAGAATATTATACAGGACTTCATTTAACAAATCACTGCAATTTATTATACAAATATTTCAAAACAAGTGATGGTATGTCGATTAAATCCCTTCAGAGTGAGTCTATTTTAGAGTATGTAACATCAATACCGCTGCTTGTAACAACAAGAATTATAGGTCTGCTACCGTAAGGGAACTCACAATTTGTAGTAAAGACACAGGCCAATGAAGAGATTGGAGTAGGCACTAATTGAAAACTCGATTCTTTGCTGCTTACCGGGACTGAATCCAATCTTTATAGTTCCTGTACAGATCAGATTTAGTGCTGAGCACATTACACAACTTAAAAGCGCCAGATTATGTGATCTGTCTCGGGTATGATCCCCACTTTACAGTAACTAGTTTTTCATGGTTCAACACTTCTATATGCAGGATAATGCTGGGATTGTATCTCATCACTATATTTAAAAGATTATTTACACCTCCTATGGGCTGGATAAAAGATTATTCGGCTGCAAAAATCCCTGCCATATGCACACACATTTCACTTACTCCCTGACACTTTATAAATGGGAATACTGAGGGTTAAAGAAAAGATAATTTAAAACTATGGTAAGAAGGAAAGATTTCTTACTACTTGAAATTAAAAGTAAGAGGAGTTAGGTATTAGCAATTACGTTCTCCGTATGGTAAAAGAACATTGCTAAAAGCCGGCAGTCGCGGGTGGAAGTATCATATGGGACAGATAATTGAATTCGCCAACTTTCGATCAACAAGGATTGTGCTTGCAGTGCAAAACACAACCTAACAACCAAACGATTCTGTTTGTCATGAACACAATTGTGATAACACAACTCTAAATCCCTAAATGCTATTACGTGTCAAGGAGACATCTTGTAAAGAGGCATGAAGATACTTACCTCTTTTGGATCTAAAGACGGTGTTTCTGTTTTGAGACTTGGAACGATCTCCGGAATTGAAGATTCCTCAATTTTAATCTCGGATTGATGGTCTGTATCGTCCTGCAAAGAAATGACTTGATTCACAAATATGTCCCCCTCCGTAAGTGGAGTTATATCTGAGAGATGCCTTGAAAACTTGCATTGAAGGATTCAAGGAATAGCATAACAAACTGAGGGGGAATCAGCCTCCCATTAATAGTTTCCTTATGTCAATAGTGACGATTTGTGTGTAGTTTACATTTCAGTTGTTATACACTCGCAAACCATAGGTCCAACACATTGTGTGTGTGTGTGTGTTGCGACATTGCAGTCACAGAGAGTTACCATTTAATGATAATAATAACAAGCAAAGTAAATTTGGTATTTAAAAATCTCGTACCAATCGTTGTTTGTTTTACCCTCTTGTGACTAGATTAAAGCAATATTCATTTCAAGGATACTTAAGGAAGGGAGGGTTTTAACACGAACGATAAACACATTCCTACGAAGTGGCAAGTAATTGAACTTTCATACCAATTCACATTTAAGACATCATTCATGGTCCTTTGACATTGTCAAGATTAGGCAATGTGGCGACGAATATAGAATATGAATATTTTTATAGGCGACAGCTAAATAATTTTTTGAACGAATTTGCCGACTGCAGACTAATGATGGCTGAGGCACACCGCCATAGAGCATCTCAAGGGTGTATAATGATGGCTGAGGCACACCGCCATAGCGCATCTCAAGGGTGTCTAATGATGGCTGAGGTCCACCGCCATAGAGCATCTCAAGGGTGTCTATTGATGGCTGAGACACACCGCCATAGCGCATCTCAAGGGTGTCTATTGATGGCTGAGACACACCGCCATAGAGCATCACAAGGGTGTCTATTGATGGCTGAGACACACCACCATAGAGCATCTCAAGGGTGCCTAATGATGGCTGAGACACACCACCATAGCGCAACTCAAGGGAGTCTAATGATGGCCGAGACACGCCGCCATAGAGCATCTCAAGGGTGTCTAATGATGGCTGAGACACACCGCCATAGCGCAACTCAAGGGTGTCTAATGATGGCTGAGACACACCACCATAGAGCATCTCAAGGGTGTCTAATGATGGCTGAGACACACCGCCATAGAGCATCTCAAGCGTGTCTAATGATGGCTGAGACACACCACCATAGCGCATCTCAAGGGTGTCTAATGATGGCTGAGACACACCGCCATAGAGCATCTCAAGGGTGTCTAATGATGGCTGAGACACACCGTCATAGAGCATCTCAAGGGTGTCTAATGATGGCTGAGACACACCGCCATAGAGCATCTCAAGGGTGTCTAATGATGGCTGAGGCACACCGCCATAGAGCATCTCAAGGGAGTCTAATGATGGCTGAGGCACACCGTCATAGAGCATCTCAAGGGTGTCAAATGATGGCGAAGACACACCACCATAGAGCATCTCAAGGGTGTCTAATGATGGCTGAGACACACCACCATAGAGCATCTCAAGGGTGTCTAATGATGGCTGAGGCACACCACCATAGCGCATCTCAAGGGTGTCTAATGATGGCTGAGGCACACCGCCATAGCGCATCTCAAGGGTGTCTAATGATGGCTGAGACACACCACCATAGAGCATCTCAAGGGTGTCTAATGATGGCTGAGACACACCACCATAGCGCATCTCAAGGGTGTCTACTGATGGCTGAGACACACCGCCATAGCGCATCTAAAGGGTGTCTAATGATGGCTGAGACACACCACCATAGCGCATCTCAAGGGTGTCTAATGATGGCTGAGACACACCACCATAGCGCAACTCAATGGTGTCTAATGATGGCTGAGACACACCACCATAGAGCATCTCAAGGGTGTCTAATGATGGCTGAGACACACCGCCATAGAGCATCTCAAGCGTGTCTAATGATGGCTGAGACACACCACCATAGCGCATCTCAAGGGTGTCTAATGATGGCTGAGACACACCGCCATAGAGCATCTCAAGGGTGTCTAATGATGGCTGAGACACACCGTCATAGAGCATCTCAAGGGTGTCTAATGATGGCTGAGACACACCGCCATAGAGCATCTCAAGGGTGTCTAATGATGGCTGAGGCACACCGCCATAGAGCATCTCAAGGGAGTCTAATGATGGCTGAGGCACACCGTCATAGAGCATCTCAAGGGTGTCAAATGATGGCGAAGACACACCACCATAGAGCATCTCAAGGGTGTCTAATGATGGCTGAGACACACCACCATAGAGCATCTCAAGGGTGTCTAATGATGGCTGAGGCACACCACCATAGCGCATCTCAAGGGTGTCTAATGATGGCTGAGGCACACCGCCATAGCGCATCTCAAGGGTGTCTAATGATGGCTGAGACACACCACCATAGAGCATCTCAAGGGTGTCTAATGATGGCTGAGACACACCGCCATAGAGCATCTCAAGCGTGTCTAATGATGGCTGAGACACACCACCATAGCGCATCTCAAGGGTGTCTAATGATGGCTGAGACACACCGCCATAGAGCATCTCAAGGGTGTCTAATGATGGCTGAGACACACCGTCATAGAGCATCTCAAGGGTGTCTAATGATGGCTGAGACACACCGCCATAGAGCATCTCAAGGGTGTCTAATGATGGCTGAGGCACACCGCCATAGAGCATCTCAAGGGAGTCTAATGATGGCTGAGGCACACCGTCATAGAGCATCTCAAGGGTGTCAAATGATGGCGAAGACACACCACCATAGAGCATCTCAAGGGTGTCTAATGATGGCTGAGACACACCACCATAGAGCATCTCAAGGGTGTCTAATGATGGCTGAGGCACACCACCATAGCGCATCTCAAGGGTGTCTAATGATGGCTGAGGCACACCGCCATAGCGCATCTCAAGGGTGTCTAATGATGGCTGAGACACACCACCATAGAGCATCTCAAGGGTGTCTAATGATGGCTGAGACACACCACCATAGCGCATCTCAAGGGTGTCTACTGATGGCTGAGACACACCGCCATAGCGCATCTAAAGGGTGTCTAATGATTGCTGAGACACACCACCATAGCGCATCTCAAGGGTGTCTAATGATGGCTGAGACACACCACCATAGCGCAACTCAATGGTGTCTAATGATGGCTGAGACACACCGCCATAGCGCATCTCAAGGGTGTCTAATGATGGCTGAGACACACCACCATAGAGCATCTCAAGGGTGTCTACTGATGGCTGAGACACACCCCCATAGAGCATCTCAAGGGTGTCTAATGATGGCTGAGACACACCACAATAGAGCATCTCAAGGGTGTCTAATGATGGCTGAGGCACACCGCCATAGCGCATCTCAAGGGTGTCTAATGATGGCTGAGACACACCACCATAGCGCAACTCAATAGTGTCTAATGATGGCTGAGACACACCGCCATAGCGCATCTCAAGGGTGTCTAATGATGGCTGAGACACACCACCATAGAGCATCTCAAGGGTGTCTACTGATGGCTGAGACACACCCCCATAGAGCATCTCAAGGGTGTCTAATGATGGCTGAGACACACCACCATAGAGCATCTCAAGGGTGTCTAATGATGGCTGAGGCACACCGCCATAGCGCATCTCAAGGGTGTCTAATGATGGCTGAGAAACACCGCCATAGAGCATCTCAAGGGTGTCTAATGATGGCTGAGACACACCGCCATAGAGCAACTCAAGGGTGTCTAATGATGGCCGAGACACACCGCCATAGAGCATCTCAAGGGTGTCTAATGATGGCTGAGGCACACCGCCATAGCGCATCTCAAGGGTGTCTAATGATGGCTGAGACACACCGCCATAGAGCATCGCAAGGGTGTCTAATGATGGCTGAGACACACCGCCATAACGCATCTCAAGGGTGTCTAATGATGGCTGAGACACACCGCCATAGAGCATCTCAAGGGTGTCTAATGATGGCTGAGACACACCGCCATAGAGCAACTCAAGGGATTTTTCGAATGGTGACTATGTGCCAGTCCAAAACGTACCACAAACTTTTCCTCCTCCGTTAAACGTTCCGAAATAAACTGGAAATCCATACCATCAAATTAACAATATGTATGTACCATTGAATGCTGTCATGAAGGTTGGACCAACGATATATTGACACTCACAGCTAATAACGGAGAGTGTCATCAACGGTCGAACAAAGTCATATTGACAATCACAGCAAGGAAATTTTTGAAAGTATGTTCTATGAACAGTTAAGTTTCTGTCCCCTCTAAAAGCTTGAAGTTTAGAATGATGGATTTTTGTTCCGAAAAGTTATCATTGAGGCTGTGTTTCAAACACTCACAACTATGCCAGCAGAGTGAACCTGCATTACCAACAATTTGCTACTGTTAACGCAGCTAGGGGTGTACACTTCACCTACAATAGGGCCTAGGGTGCCAACAGAGTGAACCTGCATTACCAATAATTAGCTACTGTTATCACAGTATGTGGTGTACACTTCTCCTACAATAGGGCCCATGATGCCAACAGAGTGAACCTGCATTACCAACAATTAGCTACTGTTGGCACAGCATGTGGTGTACACTTCATCTACAATAGGGCCCAGGGTGCCAACAGAGTGAACATGCATTACCAATAATTAGCTACTGTTAACACAGCATGTGGTATAGACTTCACCTACAATAGGGTCCAGGGTGCCAACAGATTGAACCTGCATTACCAATAATTACCTACTGTTAACACAGCATGTGGTGTACACCTCACCTACAATAGGGCCCAGGGTGCCAACAGATTGAACCTGCATTACCAATAATTACCTACTGTTAACAAAGCATGTGGTGTAGACTTTACCTACAATAGGGTCCAGGGTGCCAACAGATTGAACCTGCATTACCAACAATTAGCTACTGTTAACACAGCAAGTGGTGTACACTTCACCTACAATAGGGCCCAGGATGCCAACAGTGTGAACCTGCATTACCAATAATTAGCTACTGTTAACACAGCTAGGGGTGTACACTTCACCTACAATAGGGTCCAGGGTGCCAACAGAGTGAACCTGCATTACCAATAATTAGCTACTGTTAACACAGCAAATGGGGTACACTTCACCTACAATAGGGCCCAGGGTGCCAACAGGGTGAACCTGCATTACCAATAATTAGCTACTGTTAACACAGCAACTGGTGTACACTTCTCCTACAATAGGGCCCAGGGTGCCAACAGAGTGAACCTGCATTACCAATAATTAGCTACTGTTAACACAGCAAGTGGTGTACACTTCTCCTACAATAGGGCCCTGGGTGCCAACAGAGTCAACCTGCAGGGATTATTTTACATTGCGATGCGGCCGCGTATAAAATTCCCCTAAAAACAAAATGGCGTCTGTCATGACGTCATCAACGACGTCACTCCTCTGGCAAGCTTACGGGAAAAGCCTGGGTAATAGGGGTTTTTGGGTGGGGAAACACAAAAACCTTCGAATTCGCGATATTTTTTTACGCATCGAAATCTACAATTGAGCTATGTAGCTCAATTGCATATTTCGATGCGTATAAAAAATTTTCGATTTCAATTGACATTTTCAATTTCCCGCATCGAAATCTACACTTGGACTATATAGATCAATTGCAGATTCCGATACACATCGTATTTATTACAATTTCATAATTAAAAAAAACGTGCATCGAAATCCACAATTCACCTAAATAGCTCAATAGCATATTTCGATGCGTAGAAAAATTTCGCGATTTCAACTGATATTTTCAATTTTCCGCATCGAAATCTACACTTGGACTATATAGATCAATTGCAGATTCCGATACACATCGTATTTATTACAATTGCATAATTTAAAAAAACGTGCATCGAAATCTACAATTCACCTAAATAGCTCAATAGCATATTTCGATGCGTAGAAAAATTTCGCCATTTCAATTCATATTTTCAAATTCCCGCATCGAATTCTACAATTGGACTATATAGATCAATTGTACATTCCGATATACCTCGTATTTCGTACAATTTCATAATTTAAAAAAACGTGCATCGAAATCCACAATTCACCTAAATAGCTCAATAGCATATTTCGATGCGTAGAAAAATTTCGCGATTTAAACTGATATTTTCAATTTTCCGCATCGAAATCTACACTTGGACTATATAGATCAATTGTAGATTCCGATACACATCGTATTTCTTACAATTTCAAAATTGAAAAAACGAGCATCGAAATCTACAATTCACCTAAATAGCTCAATTGCTTATTTCGATGCGTAGAAAAATTTCGCCATTTCAATTGATATTTTCAAATTCCCGCATCGAATTCTACAGTTGGACTATATAGATCAATTGTAGATTCCGATATAACCTCGTATTTCGTACAATTTCATAATTTAAAAAACGTGCATCGAAATCTACAATTCACCTAATTAGCTCAATAGCATATTTCGATGCGTAGAAAAATTTCGCGATTTCAACTGATATTTTCAATTTTCCGCATCGAAATCTACACTTGGACTATATAGATCAATTGCAGATTCCGATACACATCGTATTTCTTACAATTTCAAAATTGAAAAAACGAGCAGCGAAATCTACAATTCACGTAAAGCTCAATTGCTTATTTCGATGCGTAGAAACATTTCGCCATTTCAATTGATATTTTCAATTTCCCGCATCGAAATCTGCAATTGGACTATATAGATCAATTGTAGATTCCGATACACCTCGTATTTCGTACAATTTCATAATTTAAAAAACGTGCATCGAAATCTACAATTCACCTAAATAGCTCAATAGCATATTTCGATGCGTAAAAAATTTTCGCGATTTCAACTGATATTTTCAATTTTCCGCAATTTTAGATTCCGATACACATCGCAATTCTTACAATTTCATAATTCGAATCAGAGGTATCTGTATAGCATTATAATTTCTGTATAAAACATTAAAGGTTTAGTCTTTTTATGTTTTCCACTGTATGAAACCTATTTCGCTAATACAAGAGACTGTTATATTATGTCTTTTCAAGTGTTCTTGTAAATTCCAATTTTGACCAATATGTTACCGATCACTTAACTTACTATGACAAATTTTCAATGAAATGCAACAACAAAAATAAATATAGGAACATAACACAACAGACATCAAATTCCACTCACCTCGCAATGAATGACTCCCAATGCTGGGCAGGTATTTGTTCCGAACACACACACACAAAAAACTCTTTCTTTTCCATGGCTCGGAAATTATATCAAAACCAGATAATGAAAAATTTAGTGGTAGCAGTTCACTTTAGACCATTCTTTGTATAAATATCTTTAAAAACTGAAATTACCTGATTTAATAGTCAGGAGGATATCAGGAGTATTAGATGTTCACTGCTCCGCTGTCATAGACCCACTTACATAGTTCAAATCGAAGTTCTCACCCCCACACTCAAAAGTTAACAAGAAAGAACCGCAGCTTTCACACGTGATGTATGAAATCACTAAGTGAACTCAATTACAGTGTTTATTTATGTATTTATAATGTTTTACATACAAAAAGAGACCTAACCTGGGGCTTACGCCCCAGACCCCCTTGCTTGTGGTACTAACATTCATTTTCGACCTAGTGGCGGACATAAATTCTATCTTATTAATGTTTTACATACAAAAAGAGACCTAACCTGGGGCTTACGCCCCAGACCCCCTTGCTTGTGTTACTAACATTAATTTTCGACCTAGTGGCGGACATAAATTCTATCTTATTAATGTTTTACATACAAAAACAAACCTAACCTGGGGCTTACGCCCCAGGCCCCCTTGCTTGTGGTACTAACATTAATTTTCGACCTAGTGGCGGACATAAATTCTATCTTATTAATGTTTTACATACAAAAACAAACCTAACCTGGGGCTTACGCCCCAGACCCCCTTGCTTGTAGTACTAGCAGTAATTTTCCACAAGATAGTTCCTAACTTAGTAGCGAATGCGTGTGGTGAATTTCTTTATTCAAGTTGGTAACGTATTCACATGATCGTATTTCGGGTGTCACATGACTGTCAAAGATTGCATTCTTTCCGTGAAATAACAATTATTGCTGTGCAGCAGTGGCTATTGAGTATGAAGAGATTGTGAAACAACTCCCCGAAAGGTATGCATATCATAAATGATATATTTTCAATAAGCTAAGGTGTTGAAAGTGATGAAAAAGGAGGATGGTTTAAAGTGAACAAAAAATAATTTAGTTTACATTTCATCTTCACAATAACATACATACCCATACATACTCAATCACTCCAGGCATACAACATACACTCAAAAGTTAACAAGAAAGAACCGCAGCTTGCGAACAATAAATTAAAAAGGGCACAACTTGGCCAATAAAACAAATTCAATATTCCTTCATAATGTAAAATGAAAGACAAATTAACGCAGACTTCTCAATGAAAACAAATGTACAATGATTTAGTGTACTTTAAAAATTACATTAAATTAACCTAGCCTATCATTTCAAAAAATAAAAATTTATATACTTCATTATTGCAATTAAACGCTACTACGCATGGCTACTTCTCAATTAGAACAATAAACACCGAAAACAAGAATTAACACTTCAAGACCAAAACTTGGCCCACACAAACTGAAAACAATAATCCTATGAAAAAATAACAAAACAAATATATAAATTTAATATACCATTCATTCACAACAAAAAATTCATTCGGCAGGGACATACCAATCATCATTCCCACTTGACCATTTACACAAGCTAATCCCCCACCCCAAAATCCCCCTACCCCTTAGCATTCAAAATATTCCCTGCCAAAAATGATTAACATAAATAACACATTTACCACATCCACTAATCTCTCACACTTGGAGGATATACTCTCCGACAATCAGCCATAAATCTTTCAAACAGACACACCCCGGGATCGACATTCTTCCGCCACACATACTCATTTAAATGACTCTGCAGTGACCCTTCCCTTATTTTCCCCTTCCCAATGCTATATTTCACTGCAGACCAAAACCCTTCTATTGTATTGGTACAAGCCCCTGTTTCATAATCTTTGAATTGGACAGTATGATTGACAGCAAAATGTATAAACCCTTCATTATTTAACCCCCCATAAGAACCCCACATATCACTGTAAATAGTTGTCCCAACCTTAATATGCTTTTTGATGACTTTCAACAGCGTCCCCTTATCCCGTTTTGCAACAACTTCAAAAAAACAATCCCTCCCCTGACTACCCTGAACAACCCCCCCCCCCCCAAAAAAAAAACCATGTATTTTTCATTCGCTTGCCCTTGTTGAATTTCCGCCTACCGAAACAACTCTCATCAATTTCAATAACAACACCCTCCCCCCCAAAAGGCCCACGTTCACGCACCCATGCACTACATACCTCCCTACAAAATGAAAACCAATCAACAACAGTACGCGATGATACACTCAATTCATGCACTACATCACGAATAGGCATACGCCGGCAAAAACAGTACACAATTAGCAAAACATCTTTAAGAGAGATCCGTGCCTTGGAAAAGAACGAGCCCTTTCGAATTGTGCGCCAACACACACACTTAGAACAACGCCACATAATGCCGTCTGAACTGCGAGAGACTGGCACCTTGGAATCTTTCATCGGCCTTTCGCACTTCGGGCAAAAATATTCTTTGCCCAAAAGATCCTTTTCGCGAGCGAAATCAACTGCCCCTTGTACGGTCGAGAGGATACCGAACAGTACAATTAGCTTCATAGCCCCTTGAGATGCCTCCATAACCTCATCGCCACTGTCAGAACTACCGGTACTCGATGAAGAAACGACTTTGCGTTTGCCGCACAAACCGCTGGGGCCAGCAACATCAGCCATTACCAATTGATATGAGGACTGTATAAGAGCACGAAAGAATATGAAGTGACTAACAATCTTTCAGTACTTACCAACAACCATCCAGCACGCCCCTTCCATATACGTCAACCCGTTATATCCAAATACTACGTCACACACCACTCCACCAAAATGGAATTCTAACAAACGCCATTCACAAATTCAACACTATCATTACAATTCGCCGACACAATTGCGTAGACGACATTACTAATATCACAATCTCGTCATAAACATACGCAAACAGGTGAAAAAAAAATGGCCGACTGTCACGAGAGAGAACCGCGCGAAACGAATGTATCAATCAGCTGACAAACTCCCGGCAGGCAATGCGACTGAATACGTCAGTAGTGACATCACGGTAACGTCACTGATGTAACTAAAATTTCCCCAGACGGGGCCGAATCGTAATGTCGCAATGAACCAACCTGCATTACCAATAATTAGCTACTGTTAACACAGCAAGTGGTGTACACTTCTCCTACAATAGGGCCCAGGGTGCCAACAGAGTGAACCTGCATTACCAATAATTAGCTACTGTTAACACAGTAACTGGTGTACACTTCTCCTACAATAGGGCCCAGGGTGCCAACAGAGTGAACCAGCATTACCAATAATTAGCTACTGTTAACACAGCAACTGGTGTACACTTCTCCTACAATAGGGCCCAGGGTGCCAACAGAGTGAACCTGCATTACCAATAATTAGCTACTGTTAACACAGCAACTGGTGTACACTTCTCCTACAATAGGGCCCAGGGTGCCAACAGAGTGAACCTGCATTACCAATAATTAGCTACTGTTAACACAGCAAGTGGTGTACCCTTCTCCTACAATAGGGCCCAGGGTGCCAACAGAGTCAACCTGCATTACCAATAATTAGCTACTGTTAACACAGCAAGTGGTGTACACTTGTCCTACAATAGGGCCCAGTGTGCCAACAGAGTCAACCTGCTATATGAATACAATAACATCAGCAAATGTTAGTCACTAAAATAAGAAAAACACTGAATAATCAGAATGTTCTAATTGTTGAAAAATCATGCACATTAGTATAAGAACCTAAAATCACCTCTATTTGGTTTTCCACTTTGATAACCTTGCTTTCTTCTTCAGATAGACCACCAGACTTATCCAGCAAATATGTATTCCTAGAATCCTAGAAGGTATCATAAAAGTATTGACCAATGTAAAACATACAGACAGAATAACAGTACCGGTACTAAGTCTACTCTTTAAGCAAGTATTAAGTTCTTCGTCATGCACTGTTATGTTACACGATATGCAAATTAAATGCAACTTACAATATTAGGGACTTCGTCAGTATCAGACAACCATTCAGGCTCTCTCTTAATGATTGGTTGTTGCTCCATGATGTCCAGTAAACTAGAACACACAAAGTGCACTCAAGAATTATTAGGAGCCGTACTTATACAAGTACGCAGAATAAAACACATCTAATGAGATATCTTCAGAACTCCGAGTGCAAGCTAGGCCACTGGTATGTTAATGTGAATATATCCCACCAGGTGCACAGTGAGAAGAACAGGCTAACGGTACAACTTATTCGCCAATGACGCTCGCCTTTATACGATATAACTTAGGGCAGAATATCGAGCAGAATATTAGTGACTACAATTGCGATACAATGAGGAATTACTGGTGCCAGCTTGTGGAGCAGTGAAATGAAGCGTCTTATAATTGGTTTCTCTAGTCCCAAGTAGGCTACACACAAACCTTAACACAATTTGATGGGGCAGGCGGGATTGTCCGACCCTCAATTACATTACATACGTATCAAAGAGGAAGTAAACTCAAGCTACTGCACGAGTATTAAGAAATAGGCAGTAACTGGATACAGTGACTCGCAGAAAATACAAGACAATACTTTCGCATCGTGTTACAAAGAGCCCACTTCAAATGAAATTCAACAATTCTCCCTCATTGAACCAACACTGAATGGGAGGGACTACATTTGTAATTATCCTTCAGTGGCGGCTGGTGACATTGTTGCAGCGTTGCACAACTCCCAATAATTTTACACCTAATTCGTAGTTTCTTTTCCTTTAATGTTTTAGTTTTATAGATCTAATGCACTCAAAATGGGTTAAAATCATCTATATTTTGATATTATTTATCCTAATGCTTTACACTGTACCTATAAAAGCTGCCGCCTTCAAATCAAACTCCAGGGGGTTAGCTCTCGTGTGGCGACTCCCAAGCAGACAGCGCGGCGTACAGGACGAGGCTGGACGAGGCCAAGCTTGTGCATAGCATGCCGACCAGCATGGGTAGCAGGGAGTTCCAGACGAGCTGCCAGCCTCCTGGCAACACTCAGTTCCAAATGGCCCCGTTAGACTGCACCACTCTTTGGAAATGACAACACCCTCGATTTCTCTTACCCCGCGAAGGGTAGTATAGTTAGTTATTGTTGTTTTAAGGGGCGGAACTACGAGGTCATCTGCCCCTGAAGGGTAGTTTCTTTCCCACACCACTAGGGAATGCTACACCACCCACAACGGTACAAATATCGGAATTTCATAGGGAGACATTAGTTGGTTCACACCCAATTATTTTTAGATGTTTTCTCATCATAACTTCATTTAATATTTTTGTCAATTGTTCTGTGAAGCGAGCCTAAGAACGCCACCGTGCTATAAGTACAGTAGATAAGTGGCTGAACTATTTTGCGACGTATTGTTGGTGTACTGTAGCGGTTTATGTTTGCTTTTACCACTCTTTTTCTTGCGGGATTTGAGTTGCGATTAGTTCTGTATTTAGTTGATTTGAGCATTTTGGTTCCAGGCAGATACTTAACTGTGCATTATTATTATTATTAAGATTATTATTATTATTATTATTATTATTATTATTAGACTATTATTGTAATTGTTTGGTTGATTGTGAGTAGACCTATGCATTCACTACGAAATTTCTAGGCTAGCAAAATTCAGTGTTTTGTTAGTTTGCCTTTCGCGCCACTTTCCGATGTAGCACCCAGATTTATCATCTGTGCATCTTGTAAGTTACCGTAGTATTTTATTTTACCGGAATGTTTAGTTTGAAACATTAATTGTATTGTGGAGTGTGAGTGAAAATGAATAGAGTAAGTAATTTACTAGTCAGACAGTTTTTCCAGCTCCCTGATGACGATAAACTTACAGTAAAAACACTCGGTACACCATTACCGGATAAGTATTGTCCAAAATGTAAGTATACGAGGGGGTTTAAAGGAGATATTTAAGGCAATAATAATTGGTTATGTGAATGCGATATTAAAAACGCTTTATTCTGTTTTAGGCTACATGTTTGTTGGTGGAGAATTCGCGTGGACCAAAATAGGAGTTGCGGAAAATAATCCCTAAAATAAAGAAACATGAATCTTCAGCTGAGCGGCTTCGGTGCCGTAGTTGGTAGCATGCTGAGCATCTATGCCCAAGATCGCGGGTTCAAACCCGGCCGAAGTCATCGGATTTTTTAAGAGCGTTAAAAATCCCTCAGTATGCATTCCTTCGGAGGGGAAGTAAAGCCGGCGGTCCCATGTCATAGATTTATGGCATGTTAAAGAACCTTCCACTTATTACACCTGTGTGAAGCTAAATTATAGGTTAAAAATTTGAACAACGCTCTTAGGTTCCAACGTTCGTCGCCAGGAGCCGACTGCGGTGGCGTGTAGTAACCAAGTTCTGAACTAGTAGTCGTTTACGGTGGCCTTTGGTGGCAAAAGTAGGAACTGCTTGAAATTCAATATCTGCAGTCCTCACTTGAATTAAAAAACAGATAACACTCACTAATACAGCCTTCACAATTAACACCGGTTATCAGACAGTTTCTCCACACACCCAAAGTACAGGGGGCTACATGACTGCGTTGTCGCAGCTCCTAAACTGAGGAACCAACCAACCAATCTTCAGCTGTTTGAAATTGACACTTTTTGGAACTGTTAACGAAGCTGCACAAGAGCCGCCGTGGCTTAGGCGGCAGCACGCCAGCCTCTCGCCGCTGGGTCCGTGGTTCAAATCCCGGTCACTCCATGTGAGATTTGTGCTGGACAAAGCGGAGGCAGACAGGTTTTTCTCCGGGTACTCCGGTTTTCCCTGTCACAAATTTCATTCCAGCAACACTCTCCACTATCATTTCATTTCATCTATCATTCATTTAATCATTGCCCCAGGGGAGTGCGACAGGCTTCGGCAGCCGGCACAGTTCATATCCTCGCCGCTAGATGGGGGCTTCATTCATTCCATTCCCTGACCCGGTCGCTCGACTGGAAGCAGGCTGTGGATTTTCATTTTTTTTCAACGAAGCTGCACAATTGGACAGTGCCTATAGAAGGTAAATTGCGGAATATAACGAAGATGTTAGGCACAATAGGTATGTGTTAAATATTGTAATAAACTCTATTTGTTTCTGTGGCTCTTTCGGACTGGCCTTGCGTGATCATGATGAAAGTGTAACATCAACAAATCCAGGTGGTTTGAGAGAACTAATTAATTTTACCGCTGACTTGGATGCTGTGTTAAATGTCATTCGGTAAGGGCAACTGTTTTCAAAGGAACGTCCAAAACAATTCAAAATTAATTTTTACAGATTATGTTGGAGGTTTGCCAAGAAGAAGAATCAAAGCAAATAAAGGAATCGGATATTTTTGCCATTATAGCAGATGAAACTAGTGATATTTCAAACATATTTCAGATGGCTGTTGTGTACCGATACGTAGTAAGAGGCAAACAAAACATGATGCACACACATTAGCAGCGTGTTTACTGGATGAATTAAAGAAGCAGAAATTGAACAAAATTCCGCAAAAATGAATTGCGCCGACGTATGACAGAGCGCACTTCATGGCTGGTTCCTCTGATGGGGTTCAAGCTATAGTAAAAAAAAAGACTGATAGTCAGTCTGAAAGACTAGACTTTATATCATTTTATATGCTACAAATGCTGCGTGAACTCAAAGTCCGTTAGCAAGTGCAAACCAAGGTCAAAGGAGGTAGCTGGCTAGATGACGTCACGCTCACCGGAGCGCGCGGGGAAAGGAGGAAGCTCAAGCAGTACTATGACGTCACACACCTCAGTGCCTGCTCGGTACATTTCGTCCCGTCACCGTAACGTAACGCCAGACCCCAACGTAACTACGAAGTCGACAAGATCATTTGAAATGATAAAAATCCTATCCTTATGCAGAATATGTGCCCGTCTCTGTTAGTAATAAAATTTTTCGTTAACGTACCAACTATTCGGTTGCCATGTTTTTATGTTGAGAATGTTTATTATCCCGGAGATTGAGACCCAACCTTAGACAACCTGCTGTGTTTAAAATTCTTCCCATGAACTCAGGCATAGGGCTTAAATACATAAATCTGATTTTTTTTATGAATTCCTATAGGAAGAAGCCCAAAAGAGCCATTAAAATTTGTCTATTTGTCGAACGTACAGTTATTTTGGAAAACCCATGTATTTCAGTTTTTATAGAACTGTAGTTTATCTAACGTTAATTCATTTTTGTTACATGTGTAAACTTCCCATATAAAATTGCGACATCAGAAATTTTGGTGCAACACCCAGCTTTATTACCACCGGCCGCCACTGTTATCCTTACACACTTATAATTACTGTTACCGGGTAACTTGTATATTTGACGTCCTGAAGAAGTTCCTAGTTACAGTTTATAACCTGCGTATCCTAGACAATTAAATATTGTAAATTAATCTACACAGGACAAGAACATGTCTGAGAAGAACTCTGGTTGCAAGATTTATCTTGATTATTAAATTTACTCACGTCTGTAGATAACTAAGTCAGCATAATGGGGCAGATACTCGCGCGGGCTACAGGTGTAGCCCAGTGATTTATTTGGTTGTAGCGCAGAGTATTATTCTTTGCTAGGAATATTGAGAATCTCTGCAGCTGCCTGTTGAAGCAGTATTTAAGAGGCTGGTGTTTTTCCGACTAAACTAATGGCACCAAACTGACACCAGATGCATTAGAAGTCGTCTGGGCTACAATAGTAGCCCGCGCGAGCATCGCTGTTTCAGATTCGAGCGTGCGAAGGAAACATTGTCCCACAGGAGGTGGCCATGGAGTCAGTCAGTGTTTAGATGAAAGTAGACTGGTGATAGGTTGAGTGTAGAGGAAATAAAATAGGCTGTTGCTTCCGTGTGGACGAGGGAAGGATAAATCAACAAGGAATAGGCCTAGATGCGCAAAGTGCAATAAAAATCTTCTCGGATCATTGTGTCCATTTGCATTGAATGCTAGGGTGACAAATTTGTGTGAGCATGCATATGCATTTCCTGGGCTATAGATTGTAGCCGAAAGGGTAAAAATAAAATTCAAGAATTCGAGAAAAAATAAATGAAAATACTGAAATTGTTCATAATAAGTGCTGAATTTCTAAGGAAATTATCTAACATGGTACCCTATTTTTGTTTAATTCCAATCCAAATATGCACTACTGTAGGTGGGAACTATTCTTTATTTACTTGTGTCACACGTCAGGTTGCTTCGTTGACAGGTACAGTTGCTCCAATAGCCTCAGTCGTCGTTTAACTGTCCGTGGTGACATGAGCTCCTGTGACGCTCAATGCTGCTTGACTTATGTGCATCTTGTCATTGCTGTGTTCCCCGCTTCACCCCACGGGGCAGCTGCTACAATCAACAGCAAACAATGGCGCAGCCACGCTCAGCGGCAATCAAATGTTAAGGCTAAATGTCCCGTTTTTTAGTATGTAATTCTGACACCACGTAGCAGCACCAAAGTGAGAAAATCTCTTTTTTCAGTTTTCTCTTGAACGAAAGCTCGTATTTGCGATCTGAAAACCACTATGTATACTAGACTGCAATTGGATTGATATTAATTCGATGCAATTTCCAAAATGTGAAAAACAAGAAAGTTACTAATAGCTTTTTATATCTCTGCTTAAAATATGAAAAAAAGACTGGTAATACGAAAATGGAGATTTATTTCCTGTTTCCAATGCATTTTTCAGAATTAAATTCGGACGAATGGAATCGGCAGCATTAGTTTGGGAATTGTTTTGAAAAGGGTGGTAGGCGACGCGGCTCCACAAGATCTCTTGCGCAAGGAAAATGATGAACACGCTGACAGGGTGGAGGGAGAAGGGAACAATTTGACGACAGGAAGGAGTTGTCTTCCTCTTGTCACAAATATTATAGTTCGACGGGTTACGTGTACAAGTGCCTAGGCGTGGAAAATATCTGAGCAATAAAATTATACTGTAGTAGTGTCACAATAAGTAACGTTGACACAATGTGTTCGTACAGATGCCTTTCTTACTTCCTCTAACATTCTTGTTGACAAAAATACATTGTAGGGGCTTGGCACATCTTGGTCATCAGTACCTGTGGATGGCTGCGTGGCTCAGCGGTAACGTTCTCACTTGCTGTGCCCAAGGTTGCGGGATCGAATCCTGGTGCAGCCAGTTGGCATTTGAGGGTGCGCGAATGCGAGGGAGCCGTGTCATTAGATTTACTGGCACGTTAAAGGTCCCCCTTCGGGGCAAATTTCCGGCACCTTGGCGTCTCTAAAAGCCGCAGTAGTTAAAAGGGACGTAAAACCAAGAACGTTATTATTATTATTATCAACATCATCATCATCAGTCTCGTGTAGTTGATTATGTGTGTAACTGTATTAGAGTCAGGGATGGGACAGGTGCCCTGAAACTTCACGTACGGTACTATCTCGGCATTTACCTGGAGGGATTGTGGAAAAACCGGTGAAACACACTCAGGATAGATGCTGACAGCGTTGGATTCCCTTCTAGGTAACTGTTTTAGAGTTATTTGAGGATAAACTCCCGAAAAAAACATATTGTTCCGACATTTGTAATACTTTGTAGGGCATAATTCTTACCGCACAGATCAGCGACTGATTTCACTCGATGCGAAATTGAATACTGTATAGAATGATATGACTGGTTTGTAGTTAGCAAGTTCTTGATATTTTAGAAAAAAGATGGACAAGATATGTTCGTGTTCAGGTTTATTGGGAATATCTATTCTAAAAACCATCCGATGCGGACGTCCAACTCTAGGTATCGTCTTCTATACACAACAAACAAGACCACAAACCGTGAAATATTCTAATCAATCTAATCTTATTATCGATATAAAAGAGGCCCAATGCGCACGCACATAGATCTACATACATACATTTATTTTGTCGATTCGTATGGTTCTTTGGTTCTTTTGACACTTATTCCATTTTTTTTTCGTGAGATCTGAAACGACTCCGCGTGGCCAAGACCACTAACTTCAATTTTCATGGAGGTAATAATAAAAGTTCATTTATGTATGACATTTTATTACAATAAACAAATTATGAAAATGCATAACAAGGGCAAAATTATTATGTACATAATAGAACCAAAGTTCCTAAGATATTCTCATCTGTCTATTGTTAGCACAGGCACTAGTACCGCGCACTATAAACAAACAAAAATATTATACCTAATTATTTCCTGTTCTTGAAATCAATGCTTTAATTTTTTCCATATCAAAGGTAGCGTTTCATGATTTACACACACTCAGTATTTTACTTCACCTCAGGTTATTTTATATCCATTGATCTGGTCATCCTGGGATCAATGATCTCAGGCAACGAGATTTTCTCGCAGCAGTATGTCAGTTACATAAGCAATTTTTGTCTCCAGAACTTTTCGTCCCTCTTTATTGTTTCTATGTGAATGTCCTTAGGCGTCCATACCACAAAAAACATATTTCCCGCTATGTTATTTCCTACTGGCCCTGGTTGTGGAAATAAAACCCATTTGTGTGTCAGAGAGTTATCAATCTGTTCTCTTCTGAAAGGCACTGTTCTTGACATTCTCTGGCTTTCTTTTCCGCCGACTTTCTGCCAAACAAAATCCCTTTCGCTTTTTCCAGGCTTCCAGTATGGTCATATTCCGTGCAGAATAAGGGCACTTGACTTCGACTACAGCGTCGTCTCCTATTAATCCATCTGGGGAGGCACCTAAAACCCCATACGTTTTATGTACGAAAATATCACATTCTTCGACTTTTCTACCGATTTCTCCTCTAAATTACGTTTTGCAATTCGCTCATTATCACAGTCATATTTACTGCATTGCTGTTGAGTGAAATTCGCCGTACAGAATTTTTTTGCTAATGGAGCCCATTTCGAAGTAGGTTTCCTCTTGCATACATACCCTAAATTGGATGCCATAAGTCTGTCTTTCTAGCTGTGTGCCACTTTCCTTTTTCCCTTTGGCCCCTTGTTTCCTTTTCCAGTTTTTGTATATGGCCTTCACTAAGCGTTAGCTGCTTGATCTTCTCATCACTAAACTCTCTCAACAGTACCTCATCGAAATCCAACTGCATTAATCGGTTTCTATAAACACGTGAGACAGTACATTTCATTTCTATAGACTGTTGTCGGGACATTCATTTCCCTTCTCGCGACGCAAATAAACTTTTTCGGAAAGCTGCTCTTCTTCTCTTTGTGCTGAGTGTCCTTCATTACTGTGGCAGTTTTTTTTCTAAATGGATCTCATTGTTTTATAATGCCAGGATGGCCCAAACTGAAAGACCAGTCCGGCAGCTTTCCCTCGATTGATCTGCTTACCTCCCGTGAATTTTGAAACAAGGGCATATAATTTTCGGCAGCATTGCTGGTGGTGTTTGATACCAGCTGGGAACTTTTTGCAATTAGGAGCTGTAAGCAATAACGCATAAGTTTGGTTGCAGTTAGCTGTTTGTCTACACCTTGCCCACTGGTAGTTCAAAAATACTGTTTGCAGTCTTTATGGATCCCAATCCAATCCAGTATTTCCGGAAATCAATTTTCCATTTTGGAGTAATTATTCCTGGTATAATGTAGCCTAATAGAGCACTACAGTTGGCAGCCCTGGTGACTGAATATATTCTTAGTTCCATCACATTCGCTACGCCTTTATTTTTCCACACAACGCATTGTTTTCATTTGAAGTCGAACTTGCTTCTCTGAAAAAAGTTGACACTGAATAGTTCGTGATTTTGTACTCCTACACTTATGTATTAGAAGTAAAAAACAAACTACACCCGTGGCGCGACAGCCCATGAAGGGTCTAGGCCTACCAAGCAACCACTGTGCTGTTCAGCCATGTAGCCTGCAGATTTCGGGGTGACGTTTAGTTATCCAACTTGTAGGCTACAGGTAAAATATAAGTGAAATCATAATTACTCAGAGCATTACAGATTCTCTAATGCAAGCGTAAATAATTATATAATTTCAAATGTAAACTAGGAAAAAACAAGAAGTTCCGTGACGAACTAAAGAGCCTACTTTTCATGCCAATGATTATTCTACAGTATATGAACCCATCTAGAATAATGACGAAATTAAGTTGGTAATATCGAAATGTCTAATTAGTTCAAAATATTCCTGGTATAATGTAGCCTAATAGAGCACTACAGTTGGCAGCCCTGGTGACTGAATATATTCTTAGTTCCATCTCTCAAGGTACAGAATACAAAATTTGGTTGAAGGCCAATGGACGTTACATGCAGTTAGACATTGGATCTATCAGCACGCGTAAAAGCATGTTGGCAACAATGTCATGCGTGTGTTGATTAGAAATAATCTGAAATATTATGATATCTTGTTGTGCCAATTTTGGATGAAATCCATTTGTTAGTATAGAAGTTACATGTATTTTAAAATTGGACCTATCAGCAAGCACATAATCATATAGGCAGCACTGACTTATATAAATTACTCCAAATTAATCTCGAGTGTCAGGTGCTATACGTGTGCAAAGTATAGAGCTGTTGGCTTGCATACTTTCTGATATATTGATATTAGGGTAAAAATATAGACAGCATTTATTAGCAGTTGGCAGCCCTGATTGCTCTTAAAAATACTTTTAGTCATATCTGTTATGTTACATATATCACATACGAAATTTGGTTGAAATCCAACTGATAGTATAGAAATTACATGTATTTAAAAATTGGTCCTATCAGCAGGCTTAGAATCATGTTGGTAGAACTGAAGTATATAAGTTACTCCAAATTAATCTAAAATGTCAGGTACTATACGTGTGCATAGTATAACGCTGTCGGTTTGCATACTTTCAGATATATTGGTATTTGGATGAAGAAAATAGAGAGAGCAATTATTAACAGTTGGCAGCCCTGGTGGCTCTTAAGAATACACTCAGTCATATTTGATTATGTACACATATTACATACAAAATTTGGTTGAAATCCAATTATTAGTGTAGAAGTTATATGCATTAACAAATGGACATATCAGAAGGCTTAAAATTATTTTGGCGACACTGTTATGTATGACCTCCTGGAAATTAAACTGAAATAGTATTATCTACATGTGTGCCAATTTTGGAATAGCTCCCATGCATACCTTCCGTGATATCCAACATGGAGCTCAAATTTCTATTACGTTTTTTCAGCAGTTGGTAGCACTGAGATCATTTTCAAATATGGGCTTCAGATATTCCGGTATACATCTTTACTCATACTAAATTTGGTTTCGATTGCTGCAGCCGTTTAGGAGTTGATAGGGGAGGGGGGGGGGGACACACACACAGCCAGACGGACAGACATACAGAAGGGCAGACAGACAGACAGACAGAAGGACAGACAGACAGAAACACATATTCCCGGATCGATCTCATAAGTCTACTTTTTCCTCATTTTTAGCCTATTTTCAATTTTGAAAAAATAGGCTTATGAGATCACCTTTTGTCCGTGTGTGTGTGTGTGTGTGTGTGTGTGCGTGAGGTGTGTGTGTGTGTGTGTCCCTAATAAAATCTAAACGGCTGGAGCGATTTCAATGAAACTCGGTAAGTTCATAGCACTAATCGGGGCGACCTCGACCGTGCCCTTCAAATTTTGTTACGTCTCACCAATCCAACATGGCGGCTGTGCGAAATATTTCACCAGAATTCAATATCTCCGAAACTATTCCCGATATCACCCTGAAATTTATTACGGTCACAAAGGGAACTACTAGAAATTCACCTATGTGACCTTTGAAAAACTGGTAACTACAAAACCAACATGGTGGCCAGGCGAATTTGCGACTTTTATAAAGACGTTTCTCGCGATTTAACCAACCAAACGCAATAAAACCTGGTACAGTATATGTTTATTTACATTGTAATGCACCGACATCTAACTTTGATCAATTGTTTACATAACCACAAGATGGCGGATGTGCGAAATATTTCACCGGCATTCTATATCTCTGAAACTATTAGCGGTATCACCCTTAAATATTGTACGGAGATAAAGGGCTCTACTGGAAGTTCATCTATAAGACTTTCAAAAACCGGATAGCTACAAAACGAACATGGCGGCCATGCGATTTTAAAAATGTTAAATAGACCTTTCTCGCGATTTAATGTTCCAAACGCAATGATATCTGGTACAGGAAATGTTTATACACATTGTAATGCACTGGTATCTAATTTAGTTCCATTGTTTACATAACCTCAAGATGGCGGCTGTGCGAATTTTAAAATTAAGTTTTTATTTCTTGTGTCGTAATCATGCGATGGAAGTGAAAGTTTGAATAATGAACCTACGCAGTAATTTTCCTTTAATGGTACATGACTCTATGGCCTATACATTTAACAATCCGACATGGCGACCATCCGAAATATTTAGACGGCTCTGAATATCTACGAATCTCTTATAGCAATCAAACTGAATTTTTATATGTTCATAGGGAATATGAACTTAAGTTTACCTATAGGACTTTAAATAACCTGGTGATCACAAATCCAACATGGCAGCGACGCGAAGTATAAATATTCACATGAACATTTCTCGCAATTTAACCATCCGAGTGCAGTGAAATTTGGTACATTTAATCCTTATACGGATGTTAATCCACAGGCATCTAATTTTTTTCAATTGTTTCCGTAACCGCAAGATGGCCGCTGTGCGAAATTTTAAAATCTCCTTGTTACTTCTTGTGTCCTAATCATGCGATCGAAGTTTGAATGCTAAACGTACACAATAATCTTCATTTAACAGTACATAACTCTAGGACCTACATATATAAAATCCAACATGGCGACCATCCGAAATATTTAGTCGGTTCTCAATATCTACGAATCTAGTACAGCAATCTAACTGAAATTTTGTATGTTGATAGTGGCAGTTAACATAAGTACGATATATGAAAATAGGCTGTATAGTTCTTCACAGAACTACTTGTTGCAAAATGTGAAAAGTAGGCTAAAAACTTACGGATGTGAGGAGGTGTTTTTTAAATATATTTTTAGCCTACTTTTCACATTTTGCAAAAATGAGGAAAAATTAGACTTATGAGATCGGGCAAATGTGTGTCTGTCTGTCCTTCTGTCTGTCTGTCTGGGTGTGTGTGTGTGTGTCCCCATATCAACTCCTAAACGGCTGCAGCAATCGAAACAAAATTTGGTAGGAGTAAAGATCTATACCTGAATATCTCACGGCCATATTTGAAAATGATATCAGTGCTACCAACTGCTGTAAACCCGCAATTGAAATTTGAGCTCCATGTTGGATATCCTTGAAGGTATGAATGAGAGCTATTTCAAAATTGGCACACGTATATATATTAATATTGTAGTTTAATTTCCAGGAGGCCATACATGGCAGTGTTGACGAAATGATTATAAGCCTTTTGATAGGTCAAACGTTGAAATGCATATAACTTCTACACTATCAATTGGATTTCAACCAAATTTCGTATGTAATATCTGTACATAAACAGATATGACTGAGCGTATTCTTAAGAGCCGCCAGGGCTGCCAACTGTTAATAAATGCTCTCAATTTCTTAAAATCCAAATACCCATATATCTGAATGTATGCAAGCCGACAGCTTTAAACTATGCACACGTATAGTACCTGACATTCTATATTAATTTGGAGTAACTTATATACGTCAGTGCTACCAACATGATTCTAAGCCTGGTGAGATGTCCAACTTTAAATGCATGTAACTTCTATACTAACCAATGGATTTCATTCAAAATTGGCACAACAATAGATCATATTTTTTCAGATTATTTCTGACCAATACATGCATGGCATTGTTGCCAACATGATTTTACGCGCGCTGTTAGATCCAATGTTTAACTGCATGTAACTTCCATGCTATCCATTGGAATTCAACCAAATTTTGTATTATGTACCCTAAGAAATGGATCTAAGAATATATTCAGTCACCAGGGCTGCCTACTGTAGTGCTTTATTAGGCTAAATTATGTCAGGTATACAGTATTTCGAACTAATTAGAAATTTCGATATTACCAACTTAATTTCGTCACTATTCTAGATAGATCCATATAGATTATTTATTGGCATGAATCTTAAATTTTAAGAAAAGGAGGCTCTTTTGTTCGAAACGGAACTTCTTGTTTTTTACTTTTTTAGGGCCTGGCTTCCTTTTATTGGTACTTAGTCGCAATCTCCTCTTGGATTTAGTGGAACGCCCTTGAATCGATTTTGGTGGTGGCTCCATTTTTCAACAAAAACGAAAAAATAACTCCACGTGATGACCGTAATGCTCTCCACCAGTCGTAGCCTACCTGTATGTACATGTATCTATTCAACCTCCGTAGCGTAGCGGTCAGCATGGTTCACTGCCGCCCCGGAGGTCCTGGGTTCGATTCCCGGCTCTGGAACGGGGTCTACTCAGCCTTGGGTAGTCCAAATGAGTAGAGGGGTTGATTCTCACCTCAGCCATCCTCGAAGTGGTTTTCCGTGGTTTCCCACTTCGTCTTCGGGCAAATGCCAGGATGGTACCTACTGCAAGGCCACGGCCGCCACCTTCCCTTTTCCTTGCATACCCATCCCAATCTTCCTTTCCCATCCCATCCCTCATGAGGCCCCTGTTCGCTTTGCAGGTGAGACCACCTGGGTGAAGTGCTGCTCACATATCCCCAGTTGTATACAATCCTACCAAGGTTTCCTAGCTCTAGGACACTGCCTGGAAAGGCGGTAGTGATGAGTTCCCTCGCTGAGTCAGTGGGAACCACCAACTTGGAGGGTAGAATTGACTAAAAGAAAAATCTATTCTATCAGAAATACTGTCCAAAAAATAAAGTGCCGAAAATAGAACACCTAACGGGCATTAAAAATAATACTGTTGCAGGTAAAATAAAAAGTAATTAATGAGATCGATGAACTAAAAACATGAAGTCGTAACTAGGAACTGGTAAAATATCAAAGGATCACTCGGAAATATCCAGACCTTGACAATAATTCAGAACTAACCAGCACAGTCAATCGCAATATTGGACAAGATGCTCGGGAATTCCATACCGTCTGGCAAGGTTGTCGCTCTCTCAAATCACTCTAGCTTCTCTCCCCTCCCCCCAACCCTCCACCAACCCGCTCTCCATGACCTTGTTCTGCTGCCGCGCCTTGTTGCAAATACAGTAACAGTTTTATTCACAAACTTCCCAAAGTGATCCCAACGGTTCTATTCAACCGATTTAGGTTTTCGATGGGGCTTTGGAATCAGTGATTAAAACTCAACATTCGTATTACCCGACTTCTTTCGAATTTTAATCAAATATTTGAAAAACAAACTGCAACTTTTCTGTTTTTGAAATTAAAAAGTAAGCAATGAATTAATATCAATTCTGCTACTAGACCGAGTGCATAGCAGTTTTCAGATCGCAGATCGGAGCTCCCCTCCGATAAAAAAAAAATTGTGCTGCCATCTGTTGAAATATATTCTTACCAAAGTGTCGGGACATTTAGCCTTAAATGCATCAGATCGATTAATTGTTTGGGCTACGTATGTAACGCTGTATCTATTACTAGCGTGAGGGTTAACTGTATCTTGAAGTGAAGGAGAATGCTGAGATCACTACCTTTATAGACGTCGGAGGGCTAGTCATCCAATTGCGCCCCTATTTTATTGTATGTGAGAAGTGATTTATCAAGAGCACAAATAATTCCTGTAATTTATCTCAGGCACTAGCATCTTAATTGTAATTCCCCGTCCAATCTAATTTGGGCGCTTGCGTGTTGACCGACTGAAAAGCTTTTATTAGCCTACTTAGGCAACACTGAAGAATGGCTACTAATATTTCAATACAGCCAACATAATAAAACACGTTACCCTTACACACCCAACTACACGAGGCTACATATCATAATGTACTTTAAATGAATCACTAACAACAACAACAACAAGCTAATTATCAAATTGGGGAAGAGTATTCAGCGATAGAAGAGAGTATTGGTACCACAAAGGTTCCGTGTCTTGTGGTTGGCAGCAGTGCTTCTTAGATGATAGCGTTCTGTCAAGAGTTAGGCGCCTCCACGTCTTTGCAATATTTTCTCCAGCCACCAGCCATGAGCCAGTCTTCAAATGGAGGTGGAAGAAGCAGCACTATTATATTATATCAGGTTGCGTAAGCGTCGAAAACGGGGAAATATAAGATTTTGGGTTCGCCCACTTTTGCAGGATCGATCAACAAAAGTGCAGCTATAACAATTAGGGACAAGCTTGCTGACTACTTTGTCAGTGGGGATGGCGAACTAGAATGGCAATATAGTTAATATGAAAGTATTTGTTTGAGGAAGATGTTTTACCATCTCTTGTACAATATTAAATATTCATATGTGGTACCGTAGTTATTTTGAATAATTCTGAGTAATAAAGTAGTGAATAGTCAACTTGTGATCGAACTGATTTTCCTCATCACCCAGTCCTCGCGAGAAGACCACCCCTTGAAGCCGGTCCCCTCTCTAAACGACCATATTTCTAAATAACGGAAATGAACTTCCATAAGACTGATGCATCTCTATCCCTTTTAAGGTGACCACCCCATTTCCCGCCCAATGGCCTCTCTTTAACTAAAAATGTCCTCCCTTTATGATGACCTCAAAAACAACCCTCAGAATAGTTCAAGAGTTTGTTTTTCATTGTATCACTTGTTACTTGTATTTAAATGATTATGACCAGCATCACATTTTACCTCGATCACCCTTTAAGAAAACGACCACTTTCTCACAAAGAGTCAAGGTTTCACAGTAGGGTATGTAAATTTGTCCACCATCAAACTTACCAAATTCATTTTTCTCTGCAGTTGAGGCAACTTCTGTGTTAAAAAGGAGAGTTACCAGTTCCTCCCAATTCTTCCTCTTCAACTCCCTGTTTGCGTATTCATCAGCAGTCATATCCCACAGAGCAGGTTCCGATTGCATAAAGGATCTGTATTTATCTGTGCCGAAATCGCTCTTTCCTAGTACGATATCCATTTTTAAAACTAGCAGTTAATCCACTCGTCTGGCCTGGCCATACAGGAAGTCGCGTCTCATGTGAAACGCTCCATTTGACTCAATGTAAACATGTGGTGGCGCTGCCAGCTTGGCCGCGTCAAAAATCGCCTTGCCCGCCACCAGCATTTCTGGCCGCGCCACCAGGGCGCCACCACCGCCACGTGTGATAGGCTACACTTGAATTGATGCAAAGACGAGGTGGCGCCGTGTGAAAGAGGCCTTTCACCCAGTGTAAACAGTGCATACTGCTATTGCTCGGTGGATCAGTGGTAGATTGATTCCCGGTGACACTCGTAAAAGACCTCTCGTATAACAATTGATGATTACAAGACAACATTGATTAAATCTCAGCCGCAGACTACCCAATCCAGTTCCGGGTTCGCTGCGTCGAAATTGGGGAGTAAATCGCCTAGCTCCAAAATCTACAACATGTAGCTTTGACCATATGATAATAATAATAATAATAATCTCCACGTATTATTCCCCATTTTACGGGATTGGGGACGAGATGAAGGGAACCATTTCAAGAGAGGTAATGGTGGGATGCGAACCTTTGCACGTTAACGCGCGTATCCATTCAGGTCAATCGTGACAGCAATATCTATAATAGTAATATATTATTGTTAGAGTCTGAATGGAGGAAAGTAGTTTGTGTTTTGAGTTGTATTCTTTAATACTATTTCATATTTTCCGGTAATGTATAGGTGTATTATGAATCTTCTGGAGTATTTTGTATCCAAAACACATTTTACCGAACTCTGACTGTGAAGCCTGAACTGGCTGTGTATTTGTTACTGCCATGGGATTTGGGCAGGAAGCGGCCCTGGCCTTCAGTAAGGTACTATCTCAGCATTTGCATGGAGTAGGAGTGGAAACCACTTCCAGGATGGCTGAGTTGTGCCTTAAGAGCAGAATATAATGTCTTGGGTGAGCCGGGAAGAGACCCCGGGTCTCCACCAAGAAAGTAGCCACTCGCAACGAGGCGGACAGGTGCGGTACTTGTCTGGCTGGGCTTCTTATATTCCATGGTCCAAATCCAAGTTCCCTAAGAACACGGGTAGGTAATTTGTGCATAAGGGTTTATGTGGCACTATCCGGGAAAGGAGATGGCAATTCAGGGTTAGAGTTTTAAGGTGGTATTTAAGGGCACTAAGAGAGTTGTATGTTGCGAAAAACATCAACAGTGCTGGGGATTTTCATAGCTGTTTAGAGAGAATAAATAGCTCAAAGAACAATGATTGGTTTTATCCGACTTGGAGGCAGAATCACTTGCTAAAATACATGCAACGAGAGACGAGGGGGTTGCTCTATTAGATGAAAACACACTGGCTCGGACGGACACGGTTAACTGAGTGAAACAGCTTGTCAAAGGCCATCCAGTATTTATAAGGAAGGTTAAACATTACGTCAGACAGTGGCACATGGATCATGGGATATAATAGATTCGTCACTTTTGGTTATAGAGTTGCCGAGAGCTGGATTCGTCTGTGGCTGTGTACCGTGCTACCAAGTCTGGCAACTTTAAAAGTAAAAATCCATATGAATGTCACTTGTGTTACACGTAATTGAATAGTATGATCTGCGAGGAGTTATTGATTATTGAAGAAAATAACACACCTTTTGCTAAGCTCAGAAATATACACCCAGATAGGAGAATAATACGTTTTGAATTGTATCAATGTTGGCAATGGATTTGTCACGTAGGACACATTTATGCTGTTCTAGAGTTTAATTCACCTTTAGAGTAATTAAACATTGCTCTCCTACTCTACAGAATTGTTGCGATGTTCATATGAATATAAATGAACTGTCCAAATGCAAATACTAAATAACCTCACTTTTCGTGTACCATACCGGCTGTCACCCTACACCACAAATACTATATAACCTCACTTTTCGTCTACCATACCGGCTGTCACCCTACTCCACAAATACTATATAACCTCACTTTTCATCTACCATACCGGCTGTCACCCTACACCACAAATACTATATAACCTCACTTTTCATCTACCATCACCTTACACCACAAATACTATATAACCTCACTTTTCGTCCACCATACCGGCTGTCACCCTACACCACAAATACTATATAACCTCACTTTCCGTCTACCATACCGGCTGTCACCCTACACCACAAATACTATATAACCTCACTTTTCGTCCACCATACCGGCTGTCACCCTACACCACAAATACTATAAAACCTCACTTTCCGTCTACCATACCGGCTGTCACCCTACACCACAAATACTATATAACCTCACTTTTCATCTACCATACCGGCTGTCACCCTACACCACAAATACTATATAATCTCACTTTCCGTCTACCATACCGGCTGTCACCCTACACCACAAATACTATATAACCTCACTTTCCGTCTACCATACCGGCTGTCACCCTACACCACAAATACTATATAACCTCACTTTCCGTCTACCATACCGGCTGTCACCCTACTCCACAAATACTATATAACCTCACTTTTCATCTACCATACCGGCTGTCACACATCCTGCCCCCATCACCTTACACCACAAATACTATATAACCTCACTTTTCGTCCACCATACCGGCTGTCACCCTACACCACAAATACTATATAACCTCTCTTTCCGTCTACCATACCGGCTGTCACCCACCCCTCCCCCATCACCCTACACCACAAATTTCATTCCAATGAAAAGGAGAATGAAAGAAAATAACAAGAAATGAAACGCACACATTAATTCTATATTTTTATCACAATGAACGATACATATATTCGAGAGAAGTCCATGTTGCCCACTCATTTTACACATGGTCAACACCAGGTCACACCATAAAATATAGGAAATATTCCTATAACAGAGTACAATACATTCATGCACACCTGTCTTAAAACATCACTCTTTCAAACATACCGGTAGTTCACATTGCATTTTATTTTGTCGCACAAATTAATCGTTGGCTGTAATGTATAATGTTCTTGCTAATGGCCCTTTCCATCAAATGTGCGCACACACACACAATTATGAAATATAATTTCAGTGTCATTCTTTAGACAAATGGAAGACTAATTGGAGTACGTATGGATTGCGCATTGCATTAAGGCACTTGTTTTTCTCAATTGCAACACGATACCTTTCCATATCATTGCCAGCAGCAAGAGCTCCAGAACCTGCTTCACTTACTGTAGTTCGGTGGTTGTCTGATTTGGTGGCCCGTATCTTAAAGGGGTATATAACTGGAAGGGGGAAGAGGGTGGAATTTCAAAAGTCTTCTATTCTATTAAGTCGCCAAAACTTCATACTACTAAACTGGTTACCTAGTCGCGCCTTCAACGGTCAGCGAATGGAGAGAGAACCAATCTTCGTGCTTCCGTAGTTGAGAGGAATTGATACCTGATAGCACAGACCTGCGTGGAGTCGAGGGCTTGGAGGGGAAGGTATGGGAAGGCAGGTAGTGGTGGGGGTCACAGCTGCTGTGCTACTAGGAGCGAAACAGAACCTCCTGTCATCAGCTGTCGCCACACCAAGTTCAGAGAGTGACATTTCGTCACTTGAGATCTTAACTGGCACCAAGAGCTGACACGAACGTTCCTCTTTTATCAAGCACAAGGACTCACCTGCATACGAGATTCGCTGTGAGCACATTTGAGGTCAACCCCATCACGTATTGATTGCAGCATACAATATTGTATGGGTACTGAGACCGAAATCCACCGTGTTGCTCGTCTACGCCGATTGTGGATGATTTATTTGCCAAGTCAGGAGTCTAATATTTACCTCAGAGCAACCTTGAAAACATTTGATTTAAGCAGCATATTGAGATGTATTCTTGCAAACATGTATTGTTAAAGACCCCGAGTTTTGGAAGTGTTCTTCGTAATTAGTCAAGCTAAGATACAGAAATTATCATTTGACAACTGATCTAATATATCGCAGAAGGAAGTCGAACATCTTTGAAGGTAAGGCATTACCAAAGTCTTTGACCGTGTCTTGACGCCGCCAATAAGGGATGGTTACCCCCCCCCCCCACTCACTCCTACTGATCAGGTGACCAAGGCAGTGGGTGTGCTCTATGTAACACGTGGAGAGAGTTCTTTCCATTCTAGTCTGATCTATTGCTGATTTAACACACATGTGCGCGGAGACGATCATTCTACGTTCGGGAAGCGTGTGTCCGCACTATGATATTAGCATTACAATTTGCTTGTGAAATACCGGTACTTGTTATAACTTATTTACGAGCGATAGGTAAAATTAAAATCAGTGAATTTTCAAAGAGGCTGGTGTAAAAAGGAACTGCACATTTTTTATCAAGTGAACACATTAACACAGCTACAAATCGGACTTGACAAATTCACCGTGGAACGCCAGAATAAGGAGACATTAATATGCAACATGTTAAAGCACACGATATAATGGCAGACTTTGTCGTGATACGATATCCGGCATATAGTCAGTCAATGTTGAACATTTTTTACAATAGTAATTGCATCTCATTCAACATAATACATTCAACAGATAACTGGATTGCCAGCAAGAGCATTAATATATTATTAACAGTATCAAAACAACACCACACATTCCATATCAGTGAAATACATGGAACATTTCTTCGACAGTGTCGTACACCTAATTCTTTTAAGGGGGTGTTTGACGTCCTCCACTATGATACTTTCACTCAAGAATATGAATATGGGAACATTAATGGAACTTTTCATATACTTCAAGACAATGGCTTAAGCATTTAATAGGGAAACTTGATGGTGAGGACGAATCCGGGATTCGATGCTGAATACACTGAAGACCAGGCATCACGATGATGTTGGCGTTATACGAGTTTCTTAAACGTCGATCTTGCAAATTAAAGAACAGATTCAAGATTAATTCGTCGTGGGATAACATGGGAAACACATTCATCGTCAACTTGGGCAAATATTCAGACCACACCCTTCTCAACACTTATGGCAAACCATCACCATGATTTAATTATGTTCTTTCTTCCAGGTGGCTAAAATATATTTCGAATGAATTTCCAAACTATGAGAACAAATTATTTTTAAGATATTGAGATCTTTCACACACATACATTCCGATATAAAATATTTTTTTTGTTTTATAATATTTAATCATTCTAAATTTCGGATTTTTTTTCCTCATGGCGATTTTAACCAAGAAGGCGATTGTGAACGGAACGTTTTGCAGCCTATTGATTAATTTATGGCACTGTAATTATAATTATGATTCATGATCTTTGATCTTAGACACAATAGTAATTTAATTCAGTCTATGATGATCATTCACATTAGGGAAATATTGACCAGATTTAGAAATTCAGATTAATAGAGTTTATAATAATTTGAAGATTATTTGGCATTATGTCAAATGGATTTGGAACTGCACATTGAGCATAAGCACAAGGAATTATGAGTTGTAGACACTTTATGGTGGCAACTGTTGGACATGCGAAATACCATTCCAACTTATTAATAGATTAATAAATAAACTAACAGTATTTCTTAGAGGATATAGTGGATGATTATGCTTATGCCAGGATGTATAGGGGCTTATGCAGTCCTAGGTTCAATGGAATTAGAATGTGCTTTATATTTGTAATGATATTAAGTATTTCCAATGGTGGAAAACAAGTCCAATGGCAGTTACTGCATTACTGTTCAATTAATCGCCATAATATATGCAATGTTATCAGAGTTACATGAGCTGGTCAATTTAAAATCAATAATTCCTGCAGATCACAGGTGATTCATTTGTATTCTAATTTATTATATGCTAAAATTATAATATCGCAATCTGAATAATTAAATTGGTCCCATAAGGGTGTGATAAACTCAGATAATTATTTGAAAATGATTTGAGGGAGTAGGATGTCATTTGAAGCCAGTTTTTGTGCGGCTATAGCATGTTATTGTTATTTATAGCTGATATAAGTTCCATAAGGAAACTTTAAATTATTTTGATAATAATTAATAATAATGTTTACTTTCCATAAGTTAATTTAGTGAAATTAAATGATTGACAGTCATCATTGACAAGCGTATGTCTGTAAATATCAAAAATGTGCGAAATTTATGTGTAAATTATTAATTCAGTTAACATTCATGGGAAGGAAAATGTATAGTGAATTTAATTCTATTTTTTTTTCTTGCTGAAAGTGAAAGTGAAGTGTATTTTTTAAAATCATTATTATTCAGCTGATCATCGAGCAATTGAACTCTAATTATTTCTTTTGAGAGTACTTCCTAGATTAAGTCAAACAGGGTAGCTCAATGACATAGATGGACATTTTGGATTTTTATGATCCCAACCTAATAATCGTCATTGAGTGATAGGAGTGTAATTTTATTTCTTTTTTTTGTGTCCGTCTGCTCATAAAATAAATTAAGGACATTGATTTTAAGGCTCTCATATTATCCTTGTAGTTTTTGAACTTCTCCCGAAACAGTGATATTTTCTTATTTTCATATTGCGAGATATTTGTCCTGTTAATCCTTACATGCCTATCTATTTAACCGATCCGAAATAATCGATCTCTTGCCTGCCCAAGCTAGTTTTCCGATTTTTTTGTAGGGACAAATCTTTCCATGACTTAAATTTTATAATCGCATGTGTCCTTCCTTCGGTTTCACGTTGAAATCGCCGGGCCAACGAGACGTCGCGGAAACGGGCACAGTACCATCTGATCAGATACTACTTGTAGCTACTAGAAAACGGGCACAATACCATCTGATTTTATATTTATATTGGAATCAGACGGCACAAGTTAAGTTAGATAATGAGATCATTGTCTTGATTAATAATTGTAGAGGAGTCCGACAAGGGTGCGTTCCGTCACCTCTGTTATTCAATTTGTACTTGGAGAGTATCATTCAAAAAGCACTTGATGATGTAGCAGTAGGCAAAAAAGTAAATGAAGTCTTCATCAACAACATTCGCTATGCAGACGATTACAGTCTTGATTACAGATAATTTAGATGATCTTCAGCATGTAGTTAACGTGGTAGGGGAATACAGCAATACGCTAGGTAACATGAATACAAAAAGGACGCATTTCTTGATTGTCCCATGTCCGCCTGACTTTAAAAAAATGCACGTCTCCATTTTAATAGCTCCCCATTACAAAGAGTGGATAAATTCAAATACCTTGGAACATGGCTATGTGAGGATGGGATATCATATATTGAGATAAAATTTCGAATAGAGAACACCCGTAATGCTTTTGTAAAATTCAAGAAAATCCTCACAAGTACGGACTTAAATCTAACACTTGGACTTCGGTTTGTAACCTGCCACATTTGTAGAGTAAATTTGGCTTTGCATTTGCATCATGCAAATGGCTTTTCACCACTATGGAATTTCATGTGTTTGTTCAAATTTCCTTTATGATTAAAGGCAGTTTCGCATACGTTACAAGCGAATGGTTTCTCGCCGCTATGGATTATCATGTGTCCCTTCAAATTTCATTTTCGTTAAAACTTAGCTTCGCATACGTTACATGCAAAGGGCTTCTTGCTGCTATGGATTAACATGTGTCTCTCTCCAAAGGTATTTTAAGAAAAAATTTGGCTTCGCATAGCCTAAATGCAAATGACATTTCGCCGCTATGGATTTGCATGTGATCCATTAAAGTTGCTTTTCGGGCAAACATAGCGTCGCATATGTTACATGCGAATGGCTTCTCACCGCTATGGATAAGCATGTGATCCCTTAAAGTCCCTAATCTGGTAAACATAGCTTCGCATACGCTACATGCGTAGGGCCTCTCGCCGCTATGGATAAACATGTGATTCTTCAAATGTCCTATTATCTTAAACTCGCCATCCACGATTTCCACCACAAGATCTGTAAAAATGTAAAATACCATGAACCGAATGAAGAATGCATATGTTCTCTGTGCAATAACACCTGCAACAAATACCACATCACATCATGCAGCAAACGGACAAAGAGCATAGTTGAATACAGTAAAGATTAATCTACCTGTAATAATTATTTGTAAGCACACCTTATAACTGTCCATTATGGCCACTTGGCTGCAATAAATATTTATTATTATCTTAAACTTTGCTTTGCATTCTTCACATGCGAATGGCTTCTTGCCGCTATGAATAAGCATGTGTACCTTCAAATATCTTTTTTTGCTTAAACTTGGCTTCGCATGCATTACATGTATATAGCACCTCCTCACTGTGGAATAGGAAATGTCTCTTTAAAAGTACTTTGCTGGAAAATTTGGCTTCGCATACGGTACTTTAGTATAAACTTCGTCGATATGCATATGCCTACGTCCTTTCAAGCGATCTATCCTCGAAATTGCAGTCCCGCTACTTAAAAATGGAGTTATACCTCTATGAGTTAGAATGTTTGGCTTCAAATTTTGTTTTATTGTAAATTTTCCATTAGATTCTGTGTTAGTAGATTGTCTTCCACTATTATTTAAAGCGTAAATTATCCTTGCAGCAGGATTCAACGTATCTGGAGATATCAGCCTGAAACAGTTGGTACTAACAGTATAATAATAATATTTAAATAATATTGTCAAGATATAGAGATCTAAGTAGTGAAATGATAGTAGGAGCAACGTTGATTAATATTACTACCAGGAAATTAGTCATCAAGAATTGTAGCGTATGCAGAAAAGACGTTTATGTTAACCGAGTGTATAAATGGAATATGGACGTTTTTCCACAAACGGTTCAATTACAGGGAACTGTTTCAGTTTTCACTCCCCATTAATATGTATTTCATACAGTCTGAATATTTTACAATTTCATACATATTTAACATACAATATAGTGTGTCTTGTCGGAGAGTATTGGGATTGAATCTTGCCCTACACAATCTTCCGATCTACATTCGGTATTTCGTGCCGAGTGCTATAGAGGACAGGGTGTTAAGTTTCCACGCTGCTTGACCTTCGCCTATGGATGGATACCTGAGGCCCATGTTTTAGTAATAGCGTCAATTTTTGAGCAAAATTTGGGTGATCTTTCGCGCAGGCGAATAAGATGCTTAGAAAAAAAAAAGGATACATGAGTGTTGTTGGCGCAGTTGTTTGAGATTCAACGCAGCACTCCTTTTTTCTCCCATTCTTGATATTGAGCAGTTTTTATTAGATAATGTGATGCAGCACACTGTACCATTTTTCTGTAAAGTTTGTTTGAATATTGTCACTACGTCTTCATACATGTATACTTGTGTAATTCGGTACCCAAGTGTTGAAATATTCACAAAATTTCTTATGGTCGAAATCTCATTGGGTGGTTGTTGAACTTACCGTGGTGTAATATTCTGACACTATTGCAATTTTCTCTGTATTCGTTTTTCTATTGGATCCACCAATATTAAGGGAGGGATGAATCATGTTGTTTTCTCCCCTCCTCCTAGCTACTCATTTAAGATTTACGAGGCTTCTGGTCGTGCATTAACCCTCGCTCTTAGCCAACGAACTGTCATATGAAGCAGTCGTGTGTTTGGGCGCTGGTCCACATTTCACAACCAACTCAATAACCAACCCAATGTTTATTTAAATTAGTATAAAGTAAATATTTCACTTCCATGTATCCATCGATATATTTATTAGCCTATTTTCAATTTTGAAAAAAAAAAAAAAAAAAAAAGGCTTATGAGATCACCTTTTGTCCGTGTGTCTGTGTGTGTGATGTGTGCGTGTGTCCTAATAACTTCTATACGGCTGGAGCGATTTCAATGAAACTCGGTAACTTCATAGCACTACTCCGGGCGACCCCGACCGTGCCCTTCAAATTTTGTTACGTCTCACCAATCCAACATGGTGGCTGTGCGAAATATTTCACCAGCATTCAATATCTCCGAAACTATTCCCTATATCACCCTGGAATTTTTTACGGTGATAAAGGGAACTACTAGAAGTACACCTATGTGACTATTGAAAAACTTGTAGCTACAAAACCAACATGGCGGCCACGAGAATTTGCTACTTTAAAATAGACGTTTCTCGCGATTTAACCAACCAAACGCGATAAAACTTGGTACAGTGTATGTTTATACACATTGTAATGCACCGACATCAAGCTTCGTTCAATTGTTTACATAACCACGAGATGGTGGATGTGCGAAATATTTCACCGGCATTCTATATCTCTGAAACTATTAGCGGTATTACCCTGAAATTTTGTACGGAGATAAAGGGCGCTACTGGAAGTTCATCTATAAGACTTTCTAAAACCGGTTAACTATAAAACGAACATGGCGGCCAAGCGAATTAAAAATTTTAATAGACCTTTCTCGCAATTTAATGTTCCAAACGCAATGAAATCTGGTACAGGAAATGTTATACACATTGTAATAAACTGGTATCCAATTTAGTTGAATTGTTTACATAACCTCAAAATGGCGGCTGTGCAAATTTTAAAATTTAGATTTTATTTCTTGTGTCGTAATTATGCGATCGAAGTGAATGTTTGAATAATGAACCTACGCAATAATTTTACTTTAATGGTGCATGACTCTATGGCCTATACATTTAACAGTTCAACATGGCGACCATCCGAAATATTTAGACGGCTCTGAATATCTACGAATCTATTATAGCAATCAAACTGAATTTCTTTATGTTCATAGGGGCTATGAACATAAGTTCACCTATAGGACTTCAAATAACCAGGTGATCACAAATCCAACATGGCGGCGACGCGAAGTATAATTATTCACATGGACGTTTCTCGTAATTTAACCATCCTAGTGCAGTGAAACTTGGTACAGTAAATCCTTATATGAATGTTAATCCACTGGCTTCTAATTTATTTCAATTGTTTCCATAACCACAAGATGGCAGCTGTGCGAAATTTTAAAATCTACTTGTTACTTCTTGTGTCCTAATCATGCGATTGAAATTTGAATGCTACACGTACACAATAATCTTCATGTAACAGTACATAACTCTAGGACCTACATATATAAAATCCAACATGGCGACCATCCGAAATATTTAGTCGGTTCTCAATATCTACGAATCTATTACAGCAATCAAACTGAAATTTTGTATGTTTATAGTAGGATATATGAAAATAGGCTTTAGTTCTACATGGAACTACTTGTTTTTCGAGTGTGCACTTTCACGTACTGTTGAGCATTATCCGTAAATCAGCAGTCCGTTCCATTCAATGTCATGACATATGGTGAGTTTTCTGCTTTGTTTATTGACGTTATCCATTACGTGAGTATATAATATTGAAACTCTGTATTGTACGTCAACCACTTATTTATTCCCGTCACAACGGGGTCGGGGATAAGATGCGCTTAATATTTATGTGCAGATGGTTTATACGGCCAGATGCCCTTCCAATCTCCTGAGAGGAGTTAATGAGAGATGAAATGAATGAAGATGAATGAATTTGGAAAAGGATGAGTAAGGAAGCGACCGTGGTCTGTTAGAAGGTACAGTCCCAGGATTTTTCTTCAATAATCCAAGGCCGGCATTCGCGGCAGTATTAAAGGTGCCGGGACGTCCTCAAAGGCCAGGCAGCGTTTAGTATGAACGGCTAATAGTCTACGCGTGGCGAGGACTGATCCTCGGTCTTTAATAGTTGAGGACCTTCCTGAATCCAATAACATACATCATCGCTAGACTTGGCAACATCCCACAAATGCACATGCACTGACCTCAGCCAGCACATAGGAACACGGGCGGGAGGAGAGGAAAACCAGTTCCGGAGATAACATTCCAATTCAGTCGACCACAACAGGTGTAAGAGTGAAGTTGAAGCTGCTCGTAGCTCCAGCGAGGAAGACATCCATCCAGATAAGTAGTAGCCTTTACTATACAGTACAACCATAGTTGACTTTTTACAACCATATAGTCACTCCAAACAGACAAACTCCGGATTTCGATCACCATTTTAGCATTTCACCTAACATCATATATACTACAATTAGCATACACCGACAAGTTGCATTACCGATACTGCAACTAAATAATTGTACATATTGTAAATATTTTCACCTGTATTTTCTAACACATATTTTATAGCATAAGTGTAATGGATCTGATGACGATCGCTTGACGATCGAAAGTGGTCATCCTAGTGTATTTATTAATTTCATGTAATTTTCTTCAGGATTAGGGTATTAAACAACTTTTTTGGGTACATTCGTGTAGACCGACTGAAAAGCACCAAAAAACTTTTGTTTTTGCCGCTAGATTCAATATCTTGGAATACGTGTACGGAACACACTGCAAATTTTAAGTCCAAGATGCTTTACTCATATATAGAGTCAGTCGTCAAAGTAAGTGCTACCAACATAATTCTATGGTAGCATACATGATCAATGATTAACTACATATAACACCCATACTAACAAGTGCCATCATTATCATCTTCATTTCGCCTTTTCCAGTTGACACTGGGTGGGGGCAAATATAGTTCCTCTCCACTTTGTTCAGTCGTTCCACCATTCCTCTTTCGACACGGTGTTCCAATCCAGGTTCCGTTTTCTGATACTATTCTCCACCGAGTCCATCCAACGCATTCTTGGTCTTCATCGTCCTCTCTTCCCTGTCATCCGTCGTTCCAGTGCTCGTCTTGGTAGCCTTACTTCATTCATCCGTTTGACATGCCCAAACCATCTCAATCTGTTCTGCTCCAGTTTGTCATTTAGTTTCTGTACTCCCAGTTCTTTCCGTATATCTTCAATTCTCACTCTGTCCCTCCTCTTTTTTTGGACCATACTTCTCAGGAATCTCATCTCAGCTGCTTGTACTCTGCTCTCATCCTTCTTAGTCATTGTCCAAGTTTCTGCTGAATAAGTCATTATAGGAACATAATATGCTTTGTACATAACTTCTTTAGCCTTAATTGGTATATCATTGTTCCATACTAGTCCCCGTACCTGTTGGCAGGAGGCACTTCCGAGTTGTATTCTTCTGCTAATTTCCAAATCTAGTCTTCCATCTTCAGTCAGTTCACTTTTTCACTACTTCCAATTCCTTATCTCCTACTTTGATTACTCCTTTTCGTTCTTTCTTATCTGTACTCATCACCACGGTTTTACTCTTCTCCACATTTATCTTCAATCCCCATTGCTCAATCTTTTCATTTATTACGTCTAACTGTTCTTGTACCTCCATCTCATCCTCGCCCCAGATCACAATGTCGTCTGCAAACATCTTCATCTTTGCCCTACTATATTCTTTCATTGCTGCCTTCATGATGTCATCCATCACCATTACGAACAATAATGGTGACAAAACACTTCTTTGCTTTAGTCCAGTGTCAATTTTAAACAATTCCGATGTCCCGACTCTAGTCTTCACACTACTGTAGCACTCCATGCACATTTCTTTTATCATGAACCAGACATTACTACGGCTGAAGTAGAACGGGCAGTTAGGAAGATGAAGATGGGGAAAGCTGTGGGAATGGACGAAGTGGCAATAGAAATTATCAAGGCGGCAGCACCAGTGTATTTCATCCAAATGTCATATGTGTAATGAATGTCTCAAGGGATCTAAATCGGCATACCTTTGAAGTCATAACGCCTACCATCTGTTGATAAATGTTCTCTATAATTTTGAACACTAGTCTCAATGCATGCAGGCAACAGCACAAAATTAGTCACATATGTATAAGAGGAATGCTTACAGATTCATTTCGAACAATCCATGAGTGCCAACATAATTCTACCCGTGTTGATAGGTTCAATGTTTATGGTAACTTCCATAACATTAAAGGATATCTTACAAATGTTATATATTGTATGCATGATGTAAGGGATATAATAGTGCGCAACAGACCTACCAAATGCATCTGAGAATCCATGGAAATAAACTATTTATAGTAGACTGTTGTGTTCTATTATGCAACAATATATCAGTTATATTTCTAAAATACCATAAATCCCAAGTTAATTTCGTCATTATTCTAGATAATGTATATAAACCAATCATTGTTATGAATATTATATTTTAAGAAAAGTGGGCTCTTTAGTTCATCACGATACGAATTATTTTTGTGAATTTTGGGTCTTTGCCCAACTGCCACAAGCAGAGAGCTTTTTGTGAGATCATATCCGCAGAGTTTGGTTTGCCGTCCGTATAATGTTCTATTTCGATTTTCGAGTATATGTGATAGGGTTACTGATTATTACGCCAGTTACTTGATCTACATTTCTCTTTGGGTTTTGTGTGTCGTGCAAGACCGACATCCTTTTTTCTGCTAAGCGTATTATACAAGTATACTTTAATTTCCTTTCGCATCTATTGTTTGAAAACTCTGAATGAGAATGGATAGTTTTTCGGCAGCTAAATAAAAATTTGATATCATTATCCACATAAGTAAGGCCATGGCGAAAATAAATATGTTCAATGACAAATATAAAACAGGGTAACTCATTTCAATCCAACAATTTTAGTTTGCATATATAAAAACAATATTTTTTCCTTATTATATTGTCCACTTACTCATTTGGATGATTTCTACTTGCATTACTCTCTTCATCATGGGTTTCTCCTTTGGTAACCTAGCGACAAAAAATTATCATTAATTTCAGAACTATCATCTTAAGCTTGACAATAGTAACAAAAAATGTAAATTTACAGCACAGCTCAACTTGAAGAAAGGATAATATATAAGCTGTACAACTGACTGATATAACTCTCTAATTCTGCATTAGACAAGTCTTAACTAGATCCATAACTTATCAAAGCCATCACTACTTTATAGGTCTAGTAAATATAAGTGTGATAGAAAATGTGGTAAACAGTGCTTTAAAGGAAATAATATATGTTCTCGTAGGAAATAGCAGTTTTGTGAAATTTTTCTAACATATTTTTTTTTGGCATTTTATGGAAGCCTGGTCCTCCTTCATTAAGAATATATGTAATTTATATACACTTTAGGAAAGCAAATGGCCTTCAGAGAGGTTTAAAACCATATGTGCATTGTCTCTGAACTGAGAGTGGGCGTGGCATGTTGGCAGGTAACATTTTAATTCAATTTCTTTTGGACAGTCAGTTTCAATTTAGCGCCCATAGTATGTTAGTTGCCTGAATTGAAACGTAGTTCGAGTGATTATCATCAGATGTCCTCCACGTAGCATTCCCTCCAAAAGGAAATGAGCCTATACAGAATATAAACTGGTTCAAAGATAAGAAATTAGGCGGCAAGGGAAAGTTGACCGGGAAACTCATAGATAAAATGAAGAACTATTTTTGGATAGATTTACGTTTAAACACCAGCAGTATTGATGCCATGAGAAATGCTATTTGGGCTACTCTCTACCACTTGACTGCGACTCGAGATCGTCCCACGCATCACAGGTGTCCTGTTGGTAGTGACTGCTGGTGTGCATACCAGCGGGCAAAGGCCGAATACAAACTGAAAGGATATAAGCATAAACCAGGCATTTCTCTAGAGATTCTTCATGCTGTAAAACCATTTTATGAGAGACTGCGCGACCCATCGATGTTGTCCAAGTGTCTACATGGAGTAACACAGAACAGCAATGAGTGTTTCAATGGAATGGTGAGGCGATTGTGTCCAAAAGAAACTTATGTGGGGCTGGACACCCTCAGATTGGGGGTGGTGAATGCTGTGTGACGTTTCAATTGTGGAAATACTGCAGACATAGAGATTTTGACTAGAATGGACATACTGTACATCCTGGATATAACACCATGAGAGGAGCATTGGAGACAGATCAGGATCGGAGAGCGAAGAGCTCTTACCACTCTACTTCCCAACAGAAACATAGAAGGTATCTCAGAGGGAGGAGGAAATTAAAAGGAGATAAGAACACTAACAAGGAAGTAGAGACTTGTGGAGCTGGACTCTTTTAAAGAGCGAAGTAGGTGTGTGGAATGTTTGTCTTCAAAACATATCATTGTGCAACTTCTTCCCTGATTTTCTCGAATCTAGTTCTTTATGCAGATTTCCAAATTAAAACAAGATAACTCATTCAGTTATTGACCTATGATAATGAATAATATGTCAAATTAACGGTAAGAAGCTGTCAAAAATTGTATACTAGGATCTTTGGCACAATTTGAAAATCTGAAATGTGGACCGCAATTGAACAAAATGTCTATAAGAGAAAATAGAAATAACATGAAATTCATTACCAGTCCTCTGAAATAAAATTAAAATATATATATATATATATTATCTGTAGTATACAACATTAAGTATTCAGGTGGCTTCAATTTGATATCACATGCAAGAATATTGTATTACTGTTTGAGGAGATACAATGTTTTGAACATTTTTTAAAATTTTCATCACTCCAAATTTAAAAAAAATTTGTTTTAGTTAATGTGTATAAATGCTGAATGAACCGTATAAATTTCAAAAAGAACAAATAAGAACTGTAAAACTAAACTTGCAACGTGAACACGTACCTTAGGACTGAAGAAAAAATATGTTTTAAAGAATTTCTATCAGTAAAACTATAAGGGGCATTTACCTCACTAGTCCAACCTCTTGTCCCATTTCAGCCACTTGCACGTCACTTACAAGTGGCTTGGCCCTAAATAGTTCTACCATATATATCACTCACAATATTCTACAAGAACATTTCCACAAAACATTTATTCTTGGAGCAATATACAGAGTGTTTCTTGTTCTTGTAGCTAATCTTGTCCAGCAGCAATATACAGGGTGTTTCTTGTTCTTGTAGCAATATACAGGGTGTTTCTTGTTCTTGTAGCTAATCGTGTCCAGCAGCAATATACAGGGTTTTTCTTGTTCTTTTAGCTAGTCTTGTCCAGCAGCAATATACAGGGTGTTTGTTGTTCTTGTAGCTAATCATGCCCAGCAGTTGTAGCTAATCTTGTCCAGCAGCAATATACAGGGTGTTTCTTGTTCTTGTAGCTAATCGTGGCCAGCAGCAATATACAGGGTATTTCTTGTTCTTTTAGCTAATCTTGTCCAGCAGCAATATACAGGGTGTTTGTTGTCCTTGTAGCTAATCATGTCCAGCAGCAATATACAGGGTGTTTCTTGTTCACGTAGCTAATCATGTCCAGCAGCAATATACCGAGTGTTTGTTATCAAAGGGTACAGTATATCCATGGACATCCGGGCGTTCGCGACTGGCTGTAAGGAAGAGAATGGAAAGGCACAGCATTGTGGTTTACGGAGTTTTACATACCCACTGTCAATATGCATTTATGTTCTTACAATTAGTTTCTCCATGTGGCTCTAGAATATTCTCTCACTTGTATTCACATCTGCAATTATTTCGTTACCTTCATGCTTATGGTATAAACTTTAAACATTTCCGCAATTGCCTGGAGTTTAAGTGACAAGTCATGGAAGATCAATTAATACAACTGTGGAGGAAACCAAACCATTTCCGCACAAATTCCCGCATGAAGGGATCTCATACCACTTCTTTTTTATGTATAGAGTAATTTAGGCGACCACGGATCATTTGGTATACACGTACCATGAAAATACTGTAATTTCTTCATACAAGAATACAAAGTTCAAACAGGTAACAAATACAACATGATTGTGCTAAGGATATGCTGACTTCACATAATGTACCCTTCACCTTTAAATATTAAGATTTATCTTCCTTTAGCTCAGTGGATGGAGTAATGGCATGCATAGAGGGAGGTCATGGGTTAGAGTCCAGCACAAGTCAGACAATATAATTCTATACCTTCCATCTACATGTCTTGTACTATCCATACCATACCCAACCTAACAACAAACACCTTTTATCACCAGTACGGTCTGAAATACACAATCCCTTAATTGCAATGGTGAGAAGAAGATGGCCATCAGCTCATATAAGGTGCAACAAGTAAGGTACTTACCTCTTTCAAATCTCCACCACTCGCTAAGGATGGGATTTCTATTTCGATGAATGGAACAACCTCAGGAATAGAACATTCTTCTATCTTAATATCCTCAATGACATCAGTATCTTCCTGCAGAGAAATTACTTTTTTAATAAACACGGTCCTTTGCATAAGTGGAATTAAATAATACACAGGTTTCCATCACCTTCCAAACACAATGCAACATACAAGAACTAGATCAGAAATTCCGTACAGAATAGTAGATGTGTTTTAGAGTTAATATCCCAGACTCGAGTAACTTCATCAGCTGACCTCCATATATAGTGTCCCCATTCACTCGTTCCGAAAGTGCGGCAAGATCCGAATGTCAAACCACGTGACAACACCGAGCCATTCTCCAAGATTGTAAGCAGAGTACAACTATGAAGACAGCGCATGGAAAAAGATACTTCTGTAGGCTGTGAAATGACCGAGCGAGCCGTCAAATTTATTGGAATCACGAGATCAAAATTAATATTATAAGAATGGACAATATAAGAAACTGAGTTAGAAATTGTTCATACAATATTAGTATATACCTAATGTAGAAATATAAGTACTTGGAACAAGGCGGAAGAAATTAGGAAGCGCGAGAATCTGATTGGCTACAGAACGGAGTAGTTACACTACGCACAACTCAGAACTTGTTGAATGCGTCCGAGTGTGGATGCGAAGATTCGTGCACCAAACCCCATAGTCATTTAGTGGATAGGATGGAGTATAAGTTGTGAATTAAAGTAGAGAATATTACTTATTTAGTGTGGAATAAGCTGACGTTATGCGTCGGACAATTTAAAACGAAGATTAGTGTATTTATTGAACTTTGCGAACTGTTAAGTGCATGGTCAATGTGCAAGAGTTTGAGCACATGTTATAAAATGGCAATGTCGACACTAAGAGCTGAAACATTGTTCAATAAATCTGAAAACAAAGCTATTTTTTACCACAATTGAAACAAGTGTAGAAGCTGTGATCCAATTATTATGAAACATCACACCATACAGAAGATTCATGTGCTACTTATAATTCCAACTAACAACAACTTCCACATGAGACGGAGAAGGAGATCTTCTGGTCATTATGGCAAAACCAATTCAAGCCAGGAAGAGTCTAAACGAGATGTGAAGGGCCGGCTTCTGGAGATGGAAATACTGAACTGAGACGGTACAGATGTAACAGATGTCGAGTATAAGCGGTGCTCCAGTGACAGTTAAAAGTTGTTTGAGGTGCAGGTGTTAGAATGTTTATATTGTTTTGAAATACAACCTTGTGAAGGTTAGAGAGAGCCAATAATATGAAAGTAGAAATATATATGTTAAAGCTAGCTGAATAACAATCCAAGGCCAGTCGAATATTGACAGATCTTACTGCACAAGAAAGGGGACAGTAAGTGAAGCCAAAAATCCGATGTTACAGTACATTAAAATGAGCTGGATGGAAACATATTCGCTGGGTTAGAATACATACGTTCCATCTCCAAATATGAGTTCTTTGTGCTTATGTTTGGTATACATTAGTTTCCTTCATTTTCTTGACAGCTGCTGCCACCTATGAGAAATTTGTCGAGAGCAAATAACACTGTTGGTCATTTGCGAGCAATTCATACTTTCAAACTCATTTATCTCAGAACTAGCTAAAGTGGATATGGAACGCTTACATTCTAACCTAGCGATATGCTAGTACAATTTCTATGAGATGCAATGTGATTATTGAACACAGAGTTCAAACGGAACGTTTCGAACATCATGTTTTACATAGAATAATCAAAATATTACAGAAGGTTCGTTATATGAAATTGCACTACATGAGTCAGACATCTGTTTACAAGACGTGATAATGATTATGAAGCTATAAGAGCTTACGTTGGTAATTGATAAAGAAGTTGACTGTGCAAGTGAGGAATTATACCTGGTTGAGGGAATGAAGCCACATACTAAAAGTAATAAGTGATTACTGTTGAAGGTCAGATTAGCTGTCAGATTTGTAGCTCTATAGGGAGGCCATGGGTCCCGAGTCCACCACTAGTGAGATAATATCGCCTTACCTCCCATTTACACATTTTATACTTTCCGTACCATACACAACATACTAGCTAACAGCTTCAATTTGTCATCAGCACGGTCCGAATACACAATCCGTTAATCCCTACACATCATTGGTGAGAAGATGATGGTGATTACGTCATGTCCTTTATAAGATGCAATGAGTAGTAACCCAATAGGGTACTTACCACTTTCAAATCTCCACCACTCGCTAAAGATGGGTTTTCTATGTTGGTGCAAGGAGCAATCTCTGGTAAGGAAACCCCTTCTATCTTGATATACTCAGTGAGATTAGCATCTTCCTGCAGAGAAATTACTTCTTTTACAACACGTTCCTTCGCATAGATAGAATTATATATTTTATAGGGTTCCATTGCTTTGAACAGGTTCCAAACACAATGCGACCTTGATTAGACATTTTGTATAGGAAATTAGTTATTTTACAGATGTAACATACCATCATCGAATCACCCTACATCTATATATATAAAGCACAAAGTTTGTATGTCTGTTTATCTGTATTTTATGCATACAAATCTACACCGTTTCACCGATCTGAAAAAAAAAATTGTATACATATCCTTTAGAACCCGACGAGTAACATTGTCCACTTTAAATTTCGGACAGACTCCATTCCCTGAATTTAGGCTCTTTGGCAAAAATTTAAACCGTTTCACTGATCTTAACCAAAATTTGTGTACTTACCCTTTAGAACCCGACGAGTAACACTGCCTACTTCAAAATTTCGTACAGACCACTTCATTCCCTGCATTTAGGCCCATTGGCAAAAATCTACACCGTTTCACCGATCTGAACCAAAATTTCTACACTTACCCTTTAGAACCCGACGAGTAACACTGGTCACTTTAAATTTCGGACAGACCACTCCATTCCCTGCATTTAGGCTCTTTGGCACAAATCTAAACCGTTTCACCGATCTTTGCAACCCGAGGAGTAACACTGTGCTTGAAATTTCGGACAGACCACTATATTCCCTGCATTTAGCCCTTTGGCACAAATCTACACTGTTTCACCGACCTGAATCAAAATATGTATACTTACCCTTTGGAACCCTGCGGGTAACATTGTCCACTTTAAATTTCGGACAGACCACTCCATTCCCTGCATTTAGGCCCTTTGGCATAAATTTACACCATTTCACCGATCTGAACCAAAATCTGTATACATACCGTTCGGAATCCGACGAGTAACACTCTCTGCTTAATATTTCGGACAGACCACTCCATTCCCTGCACTCAGGCCATTTGACACAAATGTACACCGTTTCACTGATCTGAACAAAATTATACATTCTTACACTTTGGAACCCGACGAGTAACACTGTCTACATATTTCGGACAGACCACTCCATTCCCTGCATTTAGGCTATTTGGTACAAATCAACACCGTATCACTGATCTGAAAAAAATTATACATTCTTACCCTTTGGAACCCGACCAGTAACACAGTCTACATGATATTTCGGACAGACCACTCCATTCCCTGCATTTAGGCCCTTTTGCAAAAATCTACTTCGTTTCACCGATCTGAACAAAATTATACATTCTTACCCTTTGGAACCCGACGAGTAACACTGTCTACATGATATTTCAGACAGACCACTCCATTCCCTGCATTTAGGCCCTTTTGCACAAATCTACATCGTTTCACCGACCTGAACCAAAATTTGTATACTTACCCTTTGGAACCCTGCGGGTAACATTGTCCACTTTACATTTCGGACAGACCACTCCATTCCCTGCATTTAGGCCCTTTGGCACAAATCTACACCGTTTCACCGATCTGAACCAAACTTTATGTATTTACCCTTTGGAACCCGACGAGTAACAATGCCTACTTGAAATTTCACACAGGCCACTCCCTTCCCTCCATTTAAGCCCTTTGGCACAAATCTAAACCGTTTCACCTAATTACAACGAATTTTACATACCGTTTGAAACCCTGCTGGTAACAAAGTCCATTTGATATTCTGGACAACCCTCTCCATTCTCTATATTTAGAATAACAGACAAAAGGGACTTGAGAAACACGTTTTAAGGCCCCAGAACCATTCATGTACACAGTAGTGTAACTGTAAGAATATATTAATAAGTCTATTGTTGACTGACAAAGCGGGCTGCTTCACGCCGCCCCTACCCGTGTTCTTTTTCTTCTTGATCTTGCACAGTTTCCAGCCACTGGCCGGGTCTGTTTGGAACACAAGCCTCTCCAACGTCTTCAGTCTTCCCACCATCTCTCAGCCTCCACCCTTGTCCAGTCTTCTCCTCTCTTCTTCAAGCTTTCTACCACCCCCTTCAGCCACCTGTCTCTCGGTCTTCCTCGTGTACTCTCCTGGGTATCCTCTTCTCCTCCATTCGTTTTACATGTCCATACCATCTAAGTCTAGATTTCTCTATACCATCCTGTAATGGTTCCTCCTTCATTAATTCTCTTGCCCTCTCATTTCTTATTCTGTCCATCTTTGTAGCTCCAATACTGCTTCTCAAGAACCTCATCTCACTGGCCTGTATTTTGCGCTTCTCCCTTCCTTTCATAACCCAGGTCTCCGAAGCATACGTCAGGATAGGGACATAGTACGTCCGATATATGATCTTTTTGCTGTTCTGAGGGATATCCTTGCTCCATAACATGCTTCTCACACTCCTCCGAAATGCTTCTGCCTGCCTCCCCCGCTCATTTATTTCTCTATCGTTTCTTCCATTCTCTTGTATCAGGCTTCCCAGATACTTGAAACTCTCCACTTTCTTCAGCTGTTCCCCACCAATTGTTATTCCCGTTGTGGTTCTTTCCTTCTTCCTTGTTGTGATCACCATCTCACTCTTATTTATGCTAAATTTCATCCCTTATCCTTGTATTATTCTTTCCCACACGTCCAACTGTTCCTGTACCTCCTCCTCCTTGTTTCCCCAAATCATCAAATCTGCAAACACCATTGCTTTCATCTTTCCTTCCCCAATTACTTGTGCCACTCGGGTCATTACGTCATCCATCACCACAATGAAAAGTAACGGTGCCAGTGCACTTCCTTGTTTCAGGCCGTTTCTCTGTTCCAACCAGTCTGATCTCTCTCCTCCCACTTTCACACAGCTCACGCTTCCCTTGTACATCTCCTTTATCCTCTTTATAGTCCATTTCTCTACTCCTCTATCCTCCAGATACTTCCTTACTTTGTTTCTGCATACACTGACATATGCTTTCTCAATGTCCAGGAAGGCCATCAGTAGATCTGTTCCATAATCATAGTGCTGTTCTTGTAACTGCCTTACAGCAAAAATCAAATCCACTGTGGACCTTCCTGCTCTGAAGCCATGTTGTTCGTCCCTCATCCCTCCTTCTATCCTTGTCCTAATTCTCTTTTCCAAAACTTTCTCGAAGATCTTTGCACAATGACTCATCAGTGTTATTCCCCGATAGTTTCTGCAATCTGTTCTACTAACTTTCTTGAAGATCGGGACAATTATTCCTTTTTTCCAGTCCTCTGGGGTCTTCCTTTCCTTCCATGCTGTCCTCATCACTCGGTACAACCACTGTATCTACACCTCTCCTGCTGCTCTCACCATCTCCACACTCAACTCATCCACACCCGGTGCCTTCCCTCCTTTCATCTTGTTCTGGTGCAGAATTGCGAAAATACTTGCATCTTGCGCTGCTTATAAATTGCAGTCACGGGGAGGAATTAGTACAAAAGATTTCTTAGGCCCCTGAAAACAGTTATCATCATGAAAATATTAAGCCTCTGTATTAGTGCGATGGTGTTGGTGCAGTACATTGAGGTGTAGATCAACTGCGATAAGCGTTGGTGCTTTCAAATTTACTTTCATTGATATCGATCCTTATCCACTGTTGTTACCTCAGGAGTTCGGCACAGCCAAAGTTTTCCAAAGTGCTCTGATTATTTTCCTACAGCGCTGTGCGACAACAGACGACACTATTGGTCACTACTTTTCTAACAGCCAATGAGATATAGGCCCTAGGCAGTGTCTTTTATTTCACTTACTCCTCTTTCTAATCATATTTTTCAAATCGTTTGTAAATTACATGTATTGTGTCAGTACTGTAGTTAGTAAATAGCCGTTTAAGTATTCATTATTATCATTATGGCAAAATGACGTGAATGTTACGTCCATTATATCGTACTACGTATCTCTCCCACAACCACAACAAAAAATTATATTTTTACATTTCTTTTTTCTGTTAGTTTATGTATAATGTGCCAGTTCTGTAGTAGTATACATTATCATCCATATAAATCCACCGGGCGTAGCCGGGCACTACGTCTAGTATATATATAAATCTCAATGTTGGTTTGTCTGTTATTTATACAAATCCACACCGTTTCACCGATCTCAACCAAAATTTGTATACTTACCATTTGGAACCCTGTGACTTACAGTGTCTACATGCAATTTTGGACAGACCACTCCGTTTCGTGCATTGAGGTCCTTTAGCACAAAACTACACCATTTCACCTAATTGCACTTACCCTTTGAAACCCTGCTGGTAAAACTGTCCACTTGATATTTTGTACAACCCTCTATATTCCCTACATTTAGATTAACAGACAAAATAAACTTGAAACCCAAGTTTTAAGGCCCCAGAATCATTCATATCCGTAGTAGTGTAACTGTAAGAATATATTAATAAGTCTATTGTTGACTGGCAATGCGGGCTGCATCATGTCGCCCCTACCAGTGTTCAGGTGCAGAATTGTGAAAATAATTACCCCTTGCGTTGCCACGAGGAGTAATTAGTGCAAAAAGATTTCGTAGGCTCCTTAAATCAGTTATTATCATGAAAATATTATGCCTCTGTATGTGCGATGGTATTGGTGCAGTATATTGAGGTTATGAACTGCAATAAGCGTTGGTGCTTTAAAATTTAATTTCATATATTCAGTTCCTTACCCTTCAGCGATATGTGGCGATAAATTACACTGTTGCCACCTCAGGAGCTCGGAACATCCGAAGATTTCCAAAGTGCTCTGATTATTTTCCCACGGCGCTATGCGGCAAAATATGACACTTTTGCTCTCTAAGTTTCCAACAGCCAATGAGACATACAGCTTGGCAGTGTCTTTTATTTCACTTACTCCTCTTTCTAATCATAATTTTCAATTCGTTTGTAAATTACGTGTGTCAAAACTGTAGTTTGTAAATAACCGTTACTCTATTCATTATTATCATTATCATAATTGCAAAATGACCTGAATGTTACGTCCTTTATACTGTACTACTTATCATCCCCACTACCACCACCACCATAAAGTTATATTTTTAAGATATAATTTATCTCTTAGTTTAAGTGTCATTAGCCAGTTCTGTAGTGGAATTCATTATCATCCATTAAACAAATAAATCCACCGGGCGAAGCCGGGCACAACTGCTAGTTTATATATAAACGTGACGGGATAACGCGATTGAGCATTGTAGTTCAACTAGACCGAGGATCTTGTTATTATGAGACACGGGACCTCCTAGTTACGTGGAATCCAAACCACAGGACATGGAAATTCACTTTGAAAATCTCACATGCATTGATCGGGAATAGAATCCAGTCTACCTTGGAGAGAGGCCAACATCTTGACCGCTACGCCACCACGTCCCCTATAACGAGATTGCGAGCCGAGTCTACATATGAAGATATTACGTGGAGAAAGGTGCACCAGAAGGCTGTCGAAGGAGCGTGTCTGCTGTGAACTTCACCAGATCGAATGGATGGAAATAAATACTTAAATAACAGAGGAGATAGACAATACAATACATTGAGTTAAATTCACTGCATGATATTGTACATAAACAATTCGAATGATCCAAAAGGACACGGTGTAGAAGCAACCTGATTGGTCACAGGAGGAGGGAGCTTGTAACGTGCACCTATTACCGTACAGCACTTGTCGAGCATTTGACAGCGCGAGTGCGGAGATTTGTTCATCCAACCACTTAAGGGCACTCAATAGAATGAGATTAAACATGGCAAGTCGTGTATACTCCACCAATAATAGCATCCAGAGGGCTTAAGGGGGACTGCAGTATCAATACAATAAGATATCCTATCTTTCAAATAATATTCATTCTAAAATATCATTGACATTATTATAAGCGAAGTAACGCAGATTCGATAATTACCTGTAGTTCATGTTCCTCTTTAACAGCTATCCTTTCATCGTCAAATCTATCAGCAGCCTCGTCCTGCAGGTTATCAGAGGGCAACAGCTCCTGTGAAGTATGTCCCAATGTAATATATATATAGACACAATATCAATAATATGTTATCATGGTTATTATAGCAAAGGAAAACAATTTTCCGTCCAGGAAAAGAATTCAATTTGTAGCCAGACATAAAAGCAAAACATTGCAAAACCCGGAGAATAATGAGAAAAAAATCGCGTTTCAATTATGTGAACGCGAATACATATAAAATCACCAGCCTGTTCAAAAAACAAGGCATAAAAATTGCATCCACAACGAATAACACAACCAGAAGCATCTGCGGAACAGTGATCTAAATAAACACGACCCATATTCAAAGTCAGGGGTATATTCCATTACGTGCCAAGATACAGGGTGTTACATCGGGCAGAGTGGGAGAAGAATGGACACACGATACAATGAACACAGCAATGCGATTAAATACGGGACACACACGGCCGTATGCCAACACATGTGTGAAGTGGGACACAGTTTCACTAATATTGAATAATTCAACACGAACCGAAAGGTAGAGGTCTTGACATTGAGGAAGCAATCGAGATACACTTAGCTAAAATAAGCAGCCCCAATAAATCTATAGGAACACACATTCATGGAGAGTTCACCCCTCTTCACTCTACTAGAAAACACACCCTGTCGGGAACAAGACACAACATAAAGATGTAGCCAAGCTAGATAAGGGATTAATGAGGAAACATGTTATTGATTCAGGATGTACGGTGTATCTTTTTCTTCAATAAACCAAGGCCGGTATTAACGGCAGTATTACAGGTGCAGGGACATTCTCATTAGACCGGGCAGAGCTTATATGGATTTTGAGCTCATGCCTGGCGAGGATGAAACCAGGTCTTTGATAGTTGAGGACTTTCCCGAATACAGTAGGCTAACATACACCACATTAGGGGACTAGACTTGGCCATACACTGTCACATTTGTAGGACGTACACAGAAACTTAGGAATGCGAGAAGGGAATTGCACAGGAAGTTCCCCCAGTTGAGAGTAGATAGTGCCCAAGGTAACTGCTCTCACCAGGACAGCGCAAGACACCATCAGATAAGTATACAACCTGTATTGACCATTCAACCACAATCACATATTCACTCCAAGCAAGCAAGTTTGGAGATCAATCACCAGTTCCAGTATTTTAACAAAACATCACATAGACCACAACTAACAAATATTGACGTGTTGAATTATCTCAACTCACACTGCAACTCAATAAGTGTACACATTGTGAATACCCCACGGGGCGTGGTGGCTCAGCGGTCTAGCTGTATGCCTCTCATCAAGGCAGACCGGGTTCGATTCCCGGTCAATGCATGTGAGATTTTCGATGTGAAATGCCATGTCCTGTGGTTCGGATTCCACGTAAAACGGAGGTCCCGTGGCTTATGATCGCGAGATTAACGGTCACGTTAAACTACAAGCTTCCTTTACATTGTGAATATTTTCACCTATGCTTTCTGACATAAGTGTTAGGACCTAAGTTTAATGGATCTGATGATGATCGCTTGACGATCGAAACTAATCATCCAAGTGTGTTTGTAAATCTCATGTAATTTTCTTCAGGAATATGGAATAACCCATCTCCTCGGGGAAAAATCGTGTTGACCGATAGAAAAGCATCAAACTTCCGTGAATACTGAGTTACGTAAATCAAAACTAAAAACCTTAACAGATTCTGGTTAGCAAACCATTTACCATTAAGTCACTAAACCTTGCTTATCATGTCCAACACTAAAACCACAATGTTACAACATACACGAATCAAAATGCAACTTACTATGTTAGGGAAAGCAGGTTCATGAGACAACCAGTCTGGTTCAGTCTTGATCAATCATCGTTCTTGCTCCATTATGATCACGAAACTAGAACAGAGAAAGAGCACGTAGGAATTAAATGAAGACATTACATATTCCAGTACGCCAAATCTGTCCCATATTTAACCCTCTTAGTGCCAGGCGAAATGGTAAAGGTGAAGTCTAAAAGTGCCAGGCTGTTTTAATGGAAAATGTAGGTTCAGAAAAAAAAATGTGTATCCCCTCTTTTGAAAGATACGAAAGCGAAATTTAGTCATGGAGTGCAAAACATAGCTATCTAAATTCAGGGAAATTTTCAAATCATTATGAAACTTTTTTCTTTCTTTATTAATTAATTAATTAAAATAATTTCTTCTGTAAAATAAAAATTAGAAAGTTTGATTATTCCTATTACCACACGCTTATAAATGGAGTAAAAATGAACACTGGAGAGCACACATACATAACAAAAGAACCAGGAAATACAGTTTTTTAGTTTAAAAATATCAGCAGGGGTGTCAGAAATCCGAAATTCTAAATTCTAGCATATTCATAAAATACCGTACACCAACAATGGCATTGTTGACATAAATAAAATAAAAATAATTACAGTGAAAATAAATAAACAGAAGGGCACCCTGTAGTTTTATCTTTCACATTTGTGGTTGTGTAGCCTGTGGAGGATTGTCCTGGTCAACATTCCTTTCTTCCCAGTCACTATTACTATCAACATCATTACCATCACTATCACTTGTTTGGTTATTTACGATCACATTCAGCGCAGGTAATTCATTGTCCGAAGCGGAATCGGCACTTGATTCACCACACACAAGATCGCAATCACTGTCCACGAAGTCCAAGAATTCACCACATGACTCATCAATCATTAATTCTTCAATTTCTTCCTCTCCCAAACAATGCTTCTTTCCCTTGGACGCCATGCTTTTACGAGTCGCGCGTAAACATTCAAGGAATTTCAAATATCGCTCGAGTATATCGATAGACAGAAAACAGAAGATGTTTGCCAGGAAATGGTTGCTAGAACTCTCTTTAATGGTCACGTCAAGTTTAGACGCCATTTTCGGTCTATAAGTCCCTTTAAGAATACAGAAACGAAGCGTCTCTCAGAGCGACGCTTACAAGTTTCGTTCATTTTATGAGGATCGCTCACAGCGACTCTGGCACTAAGAGGGTTAACAAAACAAATGAGGTATTCTCAGATTCCTCAGCGATACGGAGCGGTTATATGTTAGTCAACAACAGAAAAGCATAAACGTTTACTTGTTGACCGTCCTGGGCGAATAAGTTGTTACTATTGCAATTGAATAACTAATGGAGCCTGTAAAGCAGGGAAATAAATGCCGTAATCCTACATTCGGTTTCCTTCTTCCTTTAAACACACAAACTTGATTTGCGGCAGGTACCGGTACATTAAATATTATATTGTCAGACTATAAAGTAGATACGATAAAAACGCGTTCAATTAGGCACGTGAAATTGGACTTCGTTTACTGCACAGGTATTGTAAATTGCCAGTAATAACATACAGGCATTGTTAGGACCCACAAATTATAACTTCCTCCTTGTGTTACAATACACCCAGTTCAAACTAGATACATTACCAACTCTAACAATCATGAGGGTAATGCAGTATGTAGGCTATGTTGACGTCATACTGCTGTTCCTCGTGGCCGACGAGAAAGTGAAAAAGAAGAAGAGAAAATTTTGAGGTTCCAAGGGCTTTTTAGATATCAGTATCTTCAATAATTCCTTAAAGCGCACACGGTTTAAAGAGATCTTGTCATGTCCTCCAGAAGATGATGATAATTATTGTTGCTTTAAGGGGCCTAACATCTAGGTTATCGGCCCTCCTCTAGAAGAGAGTTCCTGTAAACTTAATATAGAACAACTCTAATCACAAGTCCCAGGATCTGCCTATTTAAAATCACATTCACATTACATTTAAGTGCACTTAGTCTTGCATTTTCCCGTAAAATGTCAGATATCGTGCTTGTGTGCGTGATCTAAGTGGTAACTGGTTCTTTAAATGTTGCTCACTGTCTTTGTGTTTGTCCAACCCGCGCGTAATGTTTTGGAAATTTGTTACTGTTACTGTATAGTAAGCAAGGCCAACAGAATAGTTCTATAACTACTGCACAACTATGTGAACAGTTCGAAGCAAGATCCCTTGCGATGAAGGCTATAGGACTTTCCGGTTTTATTCCTTTAGTGCACAGTTCTATTAATTTCTTTGGCCGCCCACAAATTAATAAATTAATTAATAAATGCCTTTTTTTCTTCATCTTTCCACCTACTGAAGGGAATTTCTAATAAAATTAGTAACGTGTCTTTCACTGCAAACATTATACACTAAAAGCCATCAACCTTCACCAACAACAGGGTAGATAACGTTATAAATACATACTATTATTATTATTATTAGGCAGTTGTTTCATTCCGCCGCATGGCTATTGCCTCTGCGGCGGCGGGCCCCCTTAGACGGTTTCGCCGTCTCTTAGGGCCAGGGAATTAAGTTTTTTGGGAGGGGTGAAATTTTGGGGATGGGTGGGTTTGGTGTTAGGATTTGGATGAAAGTGTGTTTGAATTTAGGTTTGGGGCAATGCGGTGGAGTTTGAAGATGGGCTTGGGCGATGTGTCGCTGGTGAGAAGGGAGAGTTAGATGCTAGGTTGGGGAAGAAGGTGGAGAAGGGGGATTGTGTGGTTTGACATGGGTAGTGTGTAAAAGGTCGGATATTTATGACCAACAAAGAAAACATGGAATTACTGCTGCAACTGCCAAAAGTAGACGGTGTAACTTATATTGCTCGGAGGTTATAGAAGTGCGTTGGTGTTGAAGAGACTAAGTGTGGTGGATAAGGGGCTGCAATGACGTCCAGATCATAAGGTTGTGGAGGAGATAAAGTAATGGTGATGGTGAAGAGTGGGTTGGAGCTGAAGATATATATAGGTTTTTTTTAATGAAATGAATGTTGTCGATGACGATGGAGTAGATAAGTATGATCGCTGAGATGAAGAGGAGAATGATAATACCTTAAGAAAGAGAAAGTATAAGTGAAAAAGAAGAAGAGAAAAAGAAAAGGGATAGTATAACTGGTGAAATGGGGAGTGCGGCGAATTAATGAGATGTGATGTAGTAAGCGTATGAAGTGAATCAGTTTTTATTTTATTTTATTTTTTATTTTTTTTATTTTTTTTATGAAGTAAGTGGTGAGATGGAAATAGTGGGCGAGTCGTGCGGGGTCAGAAGAAGAGTGGTGCCGTAAAAGAAAGAAAGAGAGAGAAACTGATAGAAAGAAAGAAGGAAAGAAAGAAGAAAGATTGAAAGAAAAGAAATAAAGAAACAAACGGACCCATAGCAGATCTGCTGGGACGGTTGTACTAACGAATTTAGGGGGTAGTAGGCAGATGAGGTGAATGAATTATTGTAAGATGATGGTGACTATGGTGACAGTTTGGCGTGAGAGGTGTGAATGGGGTAGACCATTGCGGGAGACGTAAATGGTGGATGAAATATCTTATTATGGCGGATGGTGGTTGTTGAGGTGGTTGGGATGGATGTGTAATGCTGTGAACTGTAATTCGGATAATGTAACCACATAATGTAAGCCATTTGCTGGTGTTGAACCGTGTGTGAGAGCCAGAGCCATTGGTGGCTACTAGAACCATTGGTTGCTACTTAAGATGAAATTTATTTATTATGGAAAAGTAGGGGGTTCTGAAGGCTGTAAGTGACCTCATCGGTTGACGGGGTTTAGTCCGGTGCCGGGAGGAGCCCCTTCAGGGTATAGACGCCCAACTTGGTGCGCAGGGGCGTGCGGAGAGGTCGTGTCAACAAGGGGCTGACGACAGGATTTTGTTTGGTGCGTGCCCTCAGGACGTAGCGTCGTTGGAGAATCTCGACGTTACATACTATTCATTGGGAAAGTAAATAAAAGCCTCAATATAAAAGAAAAAGAAGCCTGTTGCAATGTAAACTTTCATCAACTGAACTAGACGTATTGCCTTGCCGACACAGGAACATCTTCACTCGTCTGTCTAACGGTAGCGTGGCCGACGAGAATGACAGGCCATGGCGCGGATCTGTGACGTCAGAGGAGTGGTGTCGCTCGCTCGCCTCGCCGCATTGATTGCACCAAGGTATTCTCATCTATAGAAGCCTACCAATAGCCGAGTAATTTGTTAGTGTGAATTTAAGGATACTCAAAAATAAAGTTAAAAGCTGTGGAAGAAATCCACCCCTATCACTAGCTCAAAACCTTAGAGCAGTAGAATATTAAGCAGTGTAATACAAACGTTGAATGGATGTTCCAGTTTATGCAGATATACAAAACTGTACATATTATCCTCTTATCTTCGTTCATCAATAAGTTGTTTCCATACCAGTTTACATGTAAGTTTAACTTTAAAAGCAGCTGGAATTAAAAAAAAAAGAAGAAACAACCAAGCATTGCATTAGGAGAAAGTATCCAGTGCTTCATTTATTGCAAGGGAAGGGTCATTCATGCCCCAAAATAATAAAAATGAATATAAGAAATTTGAGCCTACACTCGTGGTTTTTAGCATTTTGCTTTTTTGAGTAGGCCTACCATAAGACAATCATTTTCAACAACAAAAATTTAATGCATAGGACTACTTCAGATACATATATGAATTGCTGAGATTATACTTACCTCCTTTAGCATAGAGCCTTTTATCTGACACCAATCCCCTACAGTGCCAGGTTTACTTCTTGTGGCAACTACTATCATGATGGACATGTTTAACGGTTCTCTCCCGTTCCCAGTTAGGCTTAGGTCAAATTTATGGTTTTATGGGCTCAAGATTTTTATAACGAAGTATATTACTACAAGTGAAGGACCTTGGAAACTTATTCATTGTGAGTTAATTCAGTGGATTGAAATGTCGTGGATATCAGCCCCGTGCACTTATGTGTGTACTGTACTTGTATTAGAAAAGGATGTGGTAGTCGTTTTCAGTTAGCTTTTATTTACAGTTGAGTTGGGAAGACACTTCCAGGATGCAAGGAGTGGGATTCAAATCATTCTGTCAAGAGCCTTTGTGCGAAGCTTTGAAGAATAAATCCTATATCAGGTTTCAAATAATCCTTCGCAAAGCAGGTCACCTGGACAAGAAGCCACTTTACTTACCCCTACTCCATATAGGTGGAACTGTTCCATTTATTAAAATTAAAGAAAGACCATACTTGCCATTGTAATTTGGATCTATGCTGGCTACACGGACATGGTATCTCCCTCCCAATAAGATGTCCAAGATCTCCACCAAACGTCAAACGAGACCCTTCAAATTATTCAAATGAAAGCATTCCTCAACTTTTAATTATTTTTTCTTATTTTTTGTTTCACCCTGGTGGTCTGGGGATGAAGAATTTTATAACATACCCAGTCCCCCCCTACCCCTTCTTCCCATAAAATATCGTATACTCCTCACCACATCCATTCCCCCTGAAAAAGAACATGGGCATCCTTGCAGGCCACATGGAAAATAAGCAGTTAACAGTACTACACACTGGGTAAATCGGTTTGAAATGGGTAAATCTAGAGCTTTAACAGAGAATTCTGGATGTGGTGATTGGTAGGGCCCTGGAGTACAAAACTATACTTGTATCTTCAAGAACACTAGCAAATTGCAAGTAATCTTCATCCAATGACACAGTAATGTTTACACTTAATTATAATAAGCACACACAAAATGTATTACAGACATTATTTTATTTAGGACATTGGTTATAAATATAAATATCTCAAGCACATTAACACATTGTCTGGAAGAATCTTAGAATGTAGAAAATGAAGTTTGCAGGTTTCACCAAGTAGACTATAAAGGTGATATCTTGTTGATCTTGGATATATTACTGGCGATTATTAGGATCTAATATCCTCCAGCTATTAATATTCTCAAAAAATCCTGCACTGCACATAGGGCCTACAGCCATTATACCCTGCTGATGATTCATGATCTCTTCAGGATTTTAAATTTTTCTGACACCATTTCCCAATCTCACTGGAGCTTAGTGGGTTACAAATTCATCGTTACAAAGATGCATGAACACAATTTGAGGACTGGACATGTCTAACTTGCTTCCAGCTGCCTTGCTACTGTTTCCTTATGCAGTACAAAATCACTATCAATTACATTGGTATCTTGCAGCCTTGGCAACAATAGAGTCTTCTATTAACTCTTGTACTATTTTCATCTCTAATTTATCTCAACAAAACAAGCCTGCCAACTTGTGTCAATAGCTTTAATGTGGACATGGAATGGAATTTACACTTACAAAATTCCCCTAGACACAAAATGGCATCATCCATGACAACGTGGACAACACTTAGGGTTTAAACGCTGCATACATGTTAAATTCTATGTGTTATACTCTGATTTACAAAAGATGAACGGTGCAAGCTGCCATCCGCTTGAATGGTGAGGTGAGGAGTGGAGACAAGAGGGGTAACGGTGTCCATAGCAACAGCGAGCAGTGTTGCAATGAATGCCGACACAGCAGTGAGCACATGGTTTGACGCAGTGTTCTACTGTGAACTAACTCGTCACTGCCATTAGTAATATCCCGAGTATATATTGAAGTGCATTTGCTTATTCTTTCATAGGCTACAGTAAGCGTTATCGTTCTGTTTTTGTTGGAAGCGTGTGTATATACAGATTTTGAGTTTATTTCTTTTATTTGCATCATCGTGTCTATTTTCGTTGTGTAAAAATGGCATCGGTACATGCTCGCGGAAGGCCCAGGATCCATTCTCTGCGACAGAACAACTTCAGGCCGTAGTGTGACTCTCCATAGCCAAGTAAAGGAGATGGTATGTGCGGTGAGGAATTTTATGGAGGAAGAAGAGGAAAGTATGCGCTTACGGGAGGAACCTCTGATTCCATTTGTTCAGGTGCGGAAAAGAACTGCCAAGAATCTTGGTGTGAGTGAAATCACTGCATACCGAGTGACGGAAGGGAAGTTCCTGTCTGATGATGCTGGCCCGTCTAAACTATCAACTCCAGGGAAGAAGAGGCATAGAGAAGGGGTGGTCACCAATTTAGATGGCTTTCAACAAGATGCTGTTAGACGGCATATTTATAGCTATTATTTTAGGAAAGAAATTCCAACATGTCGCAAACTTCTTGTTTTTGCTCAGAGAGGCACAATTATTTCAAGGAAGCCTTTCTTCACTGAAAGTGTTGCACGATCTGGGATTTAAATATAAGAAAATTAATGGGGGGAAGGTGATCATGGAGAGGCCAGATATTGTGGCTTTGAGGTGTCAGTTCCTACATGAAATGGGGAGACCCTACTGAGTTGTAGGCTAAAAATTACAAACAAAAAACCAAAATCTGGTTTCATGCCCTAGAAGTTACCTATCACTTGGGGCACTTAAATATACATTTGTTTTTTATGGACGGCCATTTTTAAATACCTTACGGGGGCTTTTAAAGAACACGTGCTTAGGTCTTGAAATGGGCAACGCCTACTTCCTAGAACCAAAAACCCCTCAATTTTGTTGTAATTTCATACTCTTGGCCAATATTATCATGCCAATCATCTGAATACAAGCTTATGGTGACATCTGTTGGTAAATTTATCAGTTATGAGTAGCCTAGGCAATGTTTGTCAAGTGTGAAACTTTTCTTAGAGCATTATTCTTACTTTTCTTACCGTACATGTTATTTTCTTATCCCATATAATTTTTAACTGTATGGCATTCACTAAAAGAATATCATTACTATACACATGCACATATTTAACATCGAACAGAAGTATTTTGGTTTGTAGTAAAGTATAGGCCATTTTGGATACATGGTGGAACCATGCGTCTTTGTTTATTTTGATGGTCAGTGGCTTTAGTGAAGTTTATTCGCAAGAATTATATTTTTATTGGTTTACTGTGAGTGGTGGAACTTGTGTAAGTTAATGGTATTTTAGAGATTTGTGTGCAGTTTATTAGATGTATTCTGTATCTAGTCGATGGCGTAAACCGAAAGTCCGTGAAACAAAGAAATGGAATAGTGCTATTTAGAATGTTGACAAACAGTGGGGTGATATTACATGTGAAGTTAAGTAATGCAAGTTCAACAGCTGCAACTACTTCTTCTGCCAGTGTCAGAAAACTGGAATAGGCCTATTTTAGTGAGGAGAATACTGTTTGACCTAGTGTTAATGACAAGCACATTCTCATTCATATATGGGTGCCCTCCAAAATTTGTTTACAGACCTGTGTGGTGAATGTGGCAGTAAATCTTCGTGTCAACATCAGGGAGAAAGATGGGTTTAGTAATAAGTTACCTCTGAAGTGTGGGAAAAGTGATTTGTAAACTCAGGGAAGTCTTGATGCAGGAAATTCCACTAAAATACTGTATTTTTTAATCAAGTTAGCTTTTTCTCAATACCATATTTTTCAGCATTTTAAATGTTCCAGTTGCCTGCGTTTTGATCCCATTATCTTCAAACTTGGTTTTCACATACAACTTTGTGGTCTTAATAATGTGTGGAATCCATTTTGAAAAATATTAATAACTTTCAGAAATATTTAGGTTCAAATTTGAAAAAAATGACATATTTTAACAGAACAACAGGTCATTCTAAAAAAAAAACATTTTAATAATAAACCATTTGCACTGATTTTAAAAGTAATACCAATTTTTATTTGTAGACCTTTGATGATCATTCCATACAAGTTTTAGATTGATAACTTTAAATTTGATGTACCTGGGACATTTTCAAAATTTGCATATTTATTACATAAAATGTTATAATTTCTAAATGACTGAACCAAATAGCTCCAAAGTTTAGAATTCCCTTAATTATGCTCACTTTAAAGAACCTACAAAATTTGGTGAAAATTGGGTGAAAATAGGCTACTGGAAAATTCAAAACTTAAGTTAATAGGGCAAAAATGTTATGGATATTGTGTGGTTAGGTGAAATGTGGGTCAATGCTGGTCACACAGTGTCTAAGGGTTGGAGTGACAACTCAGTTCAGGGGACAAGGAAGGGCCGTCAGGCAGAGGGGGTCGATTTATTATTCTACATGCCGGGCAATCACACGGCTTTGTTAATAATACACTTTTGCTCTTTAGGTCGAAAAGAACTGGTGATTTCCATGAAGACATGGACTACAACTAGTTTTTAAAATGGTTCCAGGAACAATTGTTACCCAACATCCCTGAACACAGTCTTATTGTAATGGACAATGCTTCGTACCACATAGTACTGAACCCGCTGAGCTATGGTTCATGTGATATTTTTTTTTATGACAGAGCATTTATGATGGGATGTTGTACTTTTGAACACACCCAGGAAGCCACGTGAAGCTGAGAGATCACGCGATACTTTGAAGTAGCGGTGAATCGCACTTTTGACTTTGGTGTAAACTGCTAATTATTATCTGAGGTCTTATTAATTATTTTTATCTTTCCTACGAGACTCAGAATATTCCATTTCGTCATGCTGCATTATTAAAACATTTTGGAGAATGTTTATTTTTACTTTAGGTAAGGTAATACCCTTGCAGATACGCAAAAAGGAACGTAAGTAGTCGCTCAACGTTTTCGTTTTGACGACCTACTTTCTAGAGACACCCAGTACCGGAACACTGCGTCTTGAGAATCCGCCTTGTGTAGGCGTGGAATTACATTTGTCCTACGAGACGTAGAAGAATATCCGCTGTTTAGCGTTAAAAGTGATTATAAGGTGCCATCGAGCAAGCAAATACTAATATCCACTGTCGATGAAGTCCAGTGAATTAAATAAGAAGCTTGGAAAATAATTATTGGCAAGTATAGTGTATTGCACAACATTGCTGTGACATCACATATTACCCACGCGTATGTGGAGGGCAGATGCCTAGTGGAAATATACAGGTAATAGTGTTACAATTATCCTGAATAAGTGTGATCATAATTGTATGAGATATTTAAATTGCCAAAGTGGAAATTTCATCTTTGAAACGTCGTATTATTCACGGATGCTGCGTGATACAAAAGTAGCGTCACTAGCAAGTGCAGCATTATAAAATAGAGTTAGCTCACATGCTAATCCACATCTGCAAGATTAAGGCTGTGTCGTATTTTATAATTGAAGCCTATAATAGTCACGACGGACATTATAATTTTGGAAGTGAGAGGATGAATAATCACGCAACTTATTTCGCTACCCACGTGATTGGACTTTTCTTCACCATGGTTGAAGCAGTCAACATGGGCTAATACCATCCCGGTATGGGGGGGTGACGTTTCTACAGGAACCCGCATGATGGTGGAACTTCCAGAACGATGAACGAGAGGGAAGGAGCCAAAATGCCATTTCCAGGCATATCCACGAAGATGTCGACAGGGACAAATCGAACCCTGGTCTTTGGGGGAGTCCAGATGGGAATCCTGATGAGGAGGATACCGATCCAGAGAGCCAGAGAGGTTTATGTACAACCCTTGTTGTGGAATAGAGAGCTGAGTGAGAGCTCCTCCATTTCGTGAGTTTTTGTCACACCCCTTCTTTGTTCTAGTTTCTGGTGGTATAGTAGTTTTAATGTAGTTTGTGAATCAACCACACTCAGTGTCAGCCATTTTTCTAGGTAGGGATGTAACTAGATTAGTTAGATGTCATTTATTTCAGTTTAGAGTGAGACACCCTTGGGGTCAGACATTTTGGTCAGCCCTGGTGCAGCTTGGTGAACGTCGTGGAACGTCAATGCCTACTTTTTTGCTGAACCTGATCGTAGTCATTTTGAGGCTATTTTGTTCAACCCTACTTGGGGTAATTTTCAAGTCTTTGCTGACTGTAGTTATGGCAATCAGATGCCTTGGTTATTAATTGACTGCATTCTTCGCAGCCATCCTTTGTTACACCCCTGACTGTCGTTAGAACGGTCGTATCATTTAGGTAGTCGACAGTAACTACCAGTTTGTAAATGCATTATATTTCATTTTGAATAAGCTCAGAAGCTATTCTTGGTCATGTTTGAACCTAACAACTAGAAGGAATGTTTCGTTGCCTAGCATCGAACGCGGTTCCCAACGTATCATTAAGCAGATCTAGTGTGTGAATCTGTGCCACATTTATCATATTTTTTTTCTTGTGTCGTGTGAGACACGTTTTTATTTGATGTTCTAGCAACTACTGAGTTGCATTTTTAAAGCAAAGAGCTTCAGTTATTGTAAGTTTACTTTCATTTAGACGTCTTTGGTAGAAAGACGGAAGTGTATTACTATACTCAGATTTATAGCGTGCGTTTGATACACGGACTCTGTAGAGATCCGTAACCTATGGTAAAGTTTTTTATGAACCGGCCAAGTGCAGGTTTTGTATTGATTAAATCGCCGGCCTTGAATAAACTGGTTATGTAACCCAGTGACCTAGAGCACGCCTGCTTTATTGTGAGACAAAACTACTATAGACGAGGACAGAGTACAATTTGTATTCGCTTTTCCTTTCATTGCTATTTTGCTTATGGAAATCAGTTTCCACTCTTGTATTTGATCACTTGTTTTATGGATCGGGTTTTGTTAGTTTAACGCTCTGTAACGTGTATTGTCGTATGACAGGTACAGTTATGTAAGGTTTTCTATAGGATGGTGAAGTCTACCCTGTTATAGCAGGATGTTATTGTATGCTTTGTCCGGGGATGATCCCGTTGATCAGATGTTATTGGAAGGTAACTGTTGTACAGGCCTATCCCAGAGTTATTGAACGCGAGCTTAGCGCCGCTGGTAACCCGTGTTATTGTGTGTCCGAGTTGTTATACTCGTTGATTATATTCCGACTGTTGAGTCGAGGCTTTTTGGTGGAGAATGATCTCAGTTGGAGACACTCCGTGCCCAGGCTATTGTCAATGTTATTCGCCATAAACCTACGATAAACCTATAAACCGACATTCTAATAATAAGACGCATAATTGTTGTAAAACAAGCCTAACTAACGATTCTTTCTATCTAACTTTGTTCTTTGCATTCTGGAACTGTTGACATAGCCGTGCAGTCGAAGATAATTTCCTTGTGAGGAAATGACTAGGACAGTTGACATTTTTGTAGCGACCTGAAGCATGTGCGAACCTAGAGTTCGTAGCTTGTGGAGCTCAGGCCATGCGATGTCAGACGTGGTCTCAACTGCGCATTCGTCACCGTAACTATACACATTAGATGACTATGGTTTACAAAGAGTAAACCAAGGTGTAGGCAGGAATTTATAATAAAACTACTGTGTCTATTTCGTTATTAATTTATGATGTCAAGTGTATTAAACCCTACATGTTACTTTATTGTGTGCTGTTAGCACATAGTTATTAAGCATAATTAAATTGTTTGTTTTTCATGGCTGTACACTTAGCTTTTGGATGTAATTGTTTTCTTTTACGGACGTCATCGCCGTAAATTTTGTTAATTGATAGGACTTAGCTAGTTGAATTAATGTTAAATTTAAATGTCGAAATGGTACCATCCTAACCTAGATTTGTTTTGCTACCCTGTTAATGTAAATTCAGATATTAGCTTGATCTTGTAACTTGAACTAGGGACTTGCGTCGTACCATATTCCTAGCGTTGCTGTTGTTGCTTTATCATTGTGAGTTAGATCTTTCGCGAGGGTTTTCAGTAACTTCTCAGGTAGGGGACCTGGTCTTTATCTTTGTTTATTTATTAATTTGCGGACTAGCCGATTATAACCCTCCGAACTAGGCTAGGGGCTTGTGAATTTTAATAAATTTTCACGGTGTTTTACATGAGTCTGGATGTTTATTTTCTCAGTCTAGTTTTAAGGTGAACCTTTCCTTAGGCGGTCTATGACCATCGTCACCATGTACCACGATCCCTGTGGACTACGGACTCTCGTGCCGCTTTAGCCTTTATGGAAGGTCACCTGATCCTCACGGTACTTTTTATTCGATTTATGTGTCGTTAGTTGAGTCATCGTGGTTGTTGACATCAACTAAACGGTCTCATAAAATGGCGCCCAACTCATGTGCCGACGTTAACGTGGTGACCCTCAGTACCATGTTATTTTTTTTGAGGATCTTAATGTTGATTATTGGTAAATTGACAGGACTGGGACGAACTTAGAAAGTCGTACTGCAGATCAATTGACCGCATGGCATTCATGTTTGATAGAAGTCCATGGGGTGAGGCTTTAGTGTTGAATAAATGAAGGATAGGATTTTCTTTGATGATGCCTCATCCTAAGTAAATGTAATACTTTGCTTTGCTCACCGTTGTCTTTGTAAATGTAGAAGCACTTAGTTTGCATACTCCAGCTGTACTCGTGATATTTATATAAATGAAGCAAGCTTTATACCACCAAGTAACTAATCATAGCTGTAAGTTCCAGTAGAAATTGATCCCTCACTTTCTCATATATTTCTTATCTATGGATGAGGAAACTATTCGTCGTGTGTTTGGAGAGATGATGACAGGTGTGAATGCCAATCTTCAACAGATTACTGCTGACTTAGGTCAGAATACTCAGGCTGTAAATACTGTAAGCGGTCATGTGGACCAGGTTAGACAGGAAGTCAACAATGTAAGACAGGACTTAGAAATTAACACCCACTCTGTAAATAATGTTAGGGCTGATTTAACTCAAGTCAGGGCAGACATGGATACATATAGGATCGAAGCGAGAAATGATCTGACGGCAGGTTTAGCAGCTGTTAGGGTTGATGTCATACGACACCATCAGGAGGCTAACCAGCGCGTAGATTGCTTAACCGACCAGATGAATAGAGCTAGGGAGGAGGTGCAAAACCGATTGGAGGAGCACACAGCTCAAATTCAGACAACCTTGAATAAAGTCCAGATAGACATGAGAGCAGATCTGGAACATACCAGGGAAGAATTCGGGACTCGACTAGATCACGTCGAGGGATTTATCGGAAATGTGAAGAAGGACATGGCAACCATGAACGTTGGTTTAATCTTGATGAGAGGAGCTGCCAATGCCGTTAATAACAACGTGAAGACTATCGTTGATGGCATGATGGAGATTAAAGAGGAACTTAACACCAACAGGAGAAACATTTCTGAATTGACGGAAACCGTAGCCAGTCTACGTGAGACAGTTGATGTTCATCATGAGGAACACAAAATAGACCTCATGTTATTGAGAGGTGACCTCAACGAACACGAAGCTACAGTCGAGGCTAAGGTAGCCGAGGTTAGAGACGATGTGGGTAAAATCCAAGAAAATATGTCCAGAGTTGAAGGAGATATCGATTCCTTACAAAAGAGATTTGAGGAAGTCGCGGTGACCGAGAGGTTAGACCTCAGTTATAACCTTAGGACGGCCATACGCGAGGTAGACACAAACCTCAAGGGAAAGGTTGACAGGATCGAGCTGCAATTGAACGACTTAGGCAACAAAGTCGCAGCCAGAACCATCCCAGGTCTTGAAGTAATAGAAAGACGCCTGGACAGACTCGAGACGACTCCAAGAGAGAGACACGTACACCCACAGATGGGAGAATCTCAGGAAACGCCTATATCTCAATCAGGAGGAATGATGCCTACCCATTTCCAACCCAGCGCGCCTATGGAATCGCAACCGTCACAATTCACTAATTTAGCGCAAGGTCAGACCTTGAACTTTGACGCCCACCCGTTTCAACCAGCATCTAATCGAATTAGTCATGAGACTAACACTCCTACGCAGAGTTACATGCAAAATACTTTCAGACCCGCGAATACGCAGGGAAATGTCACCATAATTCGTTCAAGAGAGGAGCAACCAGCTCGCTTCTCGGGAACTGGGAGCGGTGTTACTCCAGTGGAATTCCTAGCAAATGTCGAAAGCTACTTACGTGATACTATGGTAACTCCAGGGAGGGAACTAAGAGTTATAGAGCGACTGCTTGAGGGACAAGCCGGTACCTGGTTCAGAGCATTCCGATACTCATTCACAGGCTACCAAGACTTTAAGGAAGCGTTATTAAGAACATATTGGTCGAGCGACATCCAGCAGAGTATCCGAGCTGAGATGTACACTCGAAGGTACAGTTCCAATACACCTACTCGTTATGCGAATTACTTCGCAATACAGCTCGCGAAGCTCCGTTGTCTTCAGCCTCCGTTGTCCGAACAAGATTTGGTGAACACAATTGTTTGGCAGTACCCTGCGGATGTACAACGTGTGTTAATCGCTGCAGGGGCATCCACTTTCCAGCAGTGTGACCAGATACTGCGAAGGTTGGACGCTAACACAGAACAGTTTCCTACACACCGTCAGCATAAGGCTGATAGGCGCGAGGATAGACATATGAATCTGACGACTGTTGATAAAGTGAGCCAGACGCCACAACAAACACAAACCACAGAGGATTCTGGGCGACGTGATAACAATTACAGTTATAACAGGAGAGAATGGAACAACACTCCGTATACTCGAAATCAACATGATGACCGGCGAAGTCATTGGGACCGGCGATTCGACCGAAGGACGGACGACAACCGACGTCATGAAAACAACCGCCGAGGGAACGAAGGAAGAAATCAGCAACACGGACGTATCCGTAGAGACTATCGATATAGTGGGGGTTACGACAGAAATCGAGACCCTAGATACCAGCCAGACAGGGATTGGAAAGGAAGAGCACGGGAGAGCCGTGAGTACCTCCAACAATTGAGAGAATTGCAGATCCAAGAAGAGGGAGAACGGAACCCTACTTCGAGGGAAAATAGACATTCGGCGCAGGAGACGGAGCAGAACCAGCCCAGTACTTCTCGCCATGACAGAAAAAAAAACTCCGAAAAATCAATAGATTCTTGTTTGGTTGAGCACCGAGTAACTGCCTCTATATTACTCTGGGAGCCAATCCAAGAAGAGTTGTTGGACGAACGACGAACGACGAACCACAATTATGAATTAACACGTCTACCCAAGATTGTAGCCACCTTGAATGAAGTCAGTGTAGTCATACTCATCGATACTGGAGCGATGATTAGTGTAATTTCCGCCGATTGCCATGCCAGACTTAGAGCAAACTCTGAGGTGACGGAGTTGCCCATTTCAACTATAAGAGTCAGAGGTGTCATACCTGACCGCGTTGTAACGTGCAAAATCCAGATTTTGTGTACTGTGAAGATTTCGAGCCACGTGTACTTGCACGAATTTCTCGTAATGAAGGGCCTGCATCATGATGCCATTTTAGGCGCAGACTTCATTAGAAAATATGATGGAATCATTGACATGGGACGGAATACGGTAGAGTTCAAGCCGAACGAACCCATTCAGATGAGCCTAATTGAAGAAGAACCGGAATTCCTATCCGAAGTAGACGTAGTCGAAGCATTAAATGGCAAGGAAATTGAGGCGACACTAGATGCCGACGAAGAGGCAGAATCGTTATCAGCACCCACACATGAGGATCTTGACGCAATACTGAACGAATACAGAGATATATTCGACACCACACCTGGTGAGATATTAGACTACGAGTATGATCTTGTATTACTGGACGATTCCCCATTCCAGAAAAGGATCTATCCGATTGCCGAGAAACATCTCGAAGAAGCTGCTAAGAAGATCCATGAGATGGAAGCAGCAGGTACAATCAAGAAATCACCGACTCCTTTCTTGAATCCCATAATACCTGTGGTTAAGGTAGATGGAAGCTTGAGACTTTGTCTTGATGCCAGAGCCTTGAATGAACGCCTAGCTCCTGAGCACGACAGACCGCCCAAGATTAGGGACATTCTCAGGAAGTTCAAAGGAAAAAGGATATTTTCATCATTAGACTTGGTTCAGTCTTATTACCATATCAGATTATCTGAGCATACTCAGAAATATACTGGATTCTTGTTTGATCAGACTACTTATGTATTCCAAAAACTACCATTTGGATTGAAAAATGCCGGAGCCGCATTAATCAGAGCACTTGATGCCAAGCTGACTCATGAAGTGAAGCAGAAGGTGATATGTTATGTGGATGACATAATCATTGCTTCGGGAACAGAAGAAGAGCATTTAAAGACATTGCGCCTTGTTTTTGAGAATCTCCGACAGGCAAATTTTAAGGTCAAGTTTGACAAGTGTCGATTTTTTCAGGAAGAAGTGAAATTCGTAGGACACATAATCAATGGAGAAGGATATAGACCGAATCCGGCAAAGATTAGAACTGTTGCTGCATTTCCAACACCAACCCGTGTGAAACACGTGAGACAATTCTTAGGAATTCTCCAATTCTTTGCTGCTCATTGTGAGAAGTATTCCGAAACTGTTGCACCACTGCAAGGATTATTGAAAAAGAACTGCAGGTGGAACTGGAATGATGAATGCGAGATAGCTTTCAGGAGAGCTAAACAGATGCTTGTGGACTCAATTCAGTTAGAATATCCAGATTACTCTCGGAACTTTATTCTAGAAACTGATGCATCTGCCATTGGTATAGGAGCCATTTTACTGCAGGAAGATGATGAGAAGAAACGTCATTACATTGCTTTCTTAAGCCGACGTTTAAGAGCACATGAATCTCACTACTTCACGACCGAGATAGAAGCACTTGCAATTGTTTACGCACTTGAATACTGGCAGAAACTTCTGTTAGGTCAGAGGATTATTGTGAGAACCGATCATCATGCGTTGACCTTCATCTTGAGAACAAGACTGGCAAGCGACAGGATCACACGTTGGACGCTGTTTCTCCAACAGTTCGATTTGGAAATAGTTTATCGACCAGGCAGAGAGAATGTGTTGGCCGACATCCTCAGCCGGAATCCTGAAGCTACTGTTAATGCCATAGACATCGAGGGAGAATGCGAGGAACACCTTCGCCGATTTCGTCATTTACCTGAAGGACAGCGACGTGAGGAGGAACTCAGACATATTATCCGTTTCCTAGAACGAAGAATGGATCCACAGGATGATCATTATGCAAGGATTGCTGCTGTTGCAGATGATTATTTGATTTATCATCGTGTCTTATACAAGTTTGTAGACGAGGACCACACTCAACTGCGTGCAGTTATTCCTAGGAGATACCAAGAATCTGTTATTCTTATGGTACATTTATCCATTGGACATGGTGGAACAGACAAAACCATTGCAACTATCAAGGAGTCTTTCACATGGAAAGGGTTAGGAGCCACCGTTAGACAGTGTTTACGTGCTTGCGACGCATGCCAGCGGAACAAGTACACGTCACACTTGCTGAAGGAACAACCTATACCAATACTACCAACTCAACCTAGAGAGTTGTATGCACAGGACCTGTATGGCCCAATACCTAAGGCTCGTCGTGGGAATCGATACATCGTTGTAACGGTGGATGTGTTCACGAAATATACGATGCTTCATCCAATTCAAAAAGCTACTGCACATCAGATTATTCAGAGGATTAGACGTCAAGTGATACCGGAGGCAGGAAAGCCACAATTCTTGTTGACTGATCACGGATCACAGTACACCTCAGCAGAATTTGCCAATGCCTTGAATGAGCTTGAAATAGGTCATGTTTTATCATCTATTCGACATCCAGAGAGCAACCCAGCAGAATGCGTGATGTCTATTATCGCAAAATTCTGTCGATTATATTGTCAAGAAGAACACTGGCGATGGACTGAAGTCCTTGTTATTATGGCAAAATGTATTAATTCAACAGTACATGAAAGCACTGGTCAAATACCTATGGTCTTGCATTTGAACCAGATGCCGCTGAGAATATGGGATCGTGTGATTGTAAATCCACCTTGTTTACAACCATCACATGCCAGCAGACTTTTAGCTGCGAGAGAGACTATGGACAGACAAGCTGCCAAGCGCTTGAGAAGAACTAGACGCCAGAGGTTTAGAGAACCACTAGTAGAAGGAGACCTTATCCTTATAAGGAGACCCGGAATTTCTAGTCCTATAGACCGCATATATGGGAAATTTCTATCCTTGTATTATGGTCCTAGTCGTATCCGACAGCCTTTAAACAATGGAAGTTATGTGATAGAAGACATTAGGACAGGAGAGCGCATTGGAACCTTTAATGCAGCCAATCTAAAAAAAATATCACTCTTGAATGAATTTCAAAGCAAATAAAAATGTTATCCCAACATTTTATTTGAAACGACAGAGAGGCAGATGAACCCGCTGAGCTATGGTTCATGTGATATTTTTTTTATGACAGAGCATTTATGATGGGATGTTGTACTTTTGAACACACCCAGGAAGCCACGTGAAGCTGAGAGATCACGCGATACTTTGAAGTAGCGGTGAATCGCACTTTTGACTTTGGTGTAAACTGCTAATTATTATCTGAGGTCTTATTAATTATTTTTATCTTTCCTACGAGACTCAGAATATTCCATTTCGTCATGCTGCATTATTAAAACATTTTGGAGAATGTTTATTTTTACTTTAGGTAAGGTAATACCCTTGCAGATACGCAAAAAGGAACGTAAGTAGTCGCTCAACGTTTTCGTTTTGACGACCTACTTTCTAGAGACACCCAGTACCGGAACACTGCGTCTTGAGAATCCGCCTTGTGTAGGCGTGGAATTACATTTGTCCTACGAGACGTAGAAGAATATCCGCTGTTTAGCGTTAAAAGTGATTATAAGGTGCCATCGAGCAAGCAAATACTAATATCCACTGTCGATGAAGTCCAGTGAATTAAATAAGAAGCTTGGAAAATAATTATTGGCAAGTATAGTGTATTGCACAACATTGCTGTGACATCACATATTACCCACGCATATGTGGAGGGCAGATGCCTAGTGGAAATATACAGGTAATAGTGTTACAATTATCCTGAATAAGTGTGATCATAATTGTATGAGATATTTAAATTGCCAAAGTGGAAATTTCATCTTTGAAACGTCGTATTATTCACGGATGCTGCGTGATACAAAAGTAGCGTCACTAGCAAGTGCAGCATTATAAAATAGAGTTAGCTCACATGCTAATCCACATCTGCAAGATTAAGGCTGTGTCGTATTTTATAATTGAAGCCTATAATAGTCACGACGGACATTATAATTTTGGAAGTGAGAGGATGAATAATCACGCAACTTATTTCGCTACCCACGTGATTGGACTTTTCTTCACCATGGTTGAAGCAGTCAACATGGGCTAATACCATCCCGGTATGGGGGGGTGACGTTTCTACAGGAACCCGCATGATGGTGGAACTTCCAGAACGATGAACGAGAGGGAAGGAGCCAAAATGCCATTTCCAGGCATATCCACGAAGATGTCGACAGGGACAAATCGAACCCTGGTCTTTGGGGGAGTCCAGATGGGAATCCTGATGAGGAGGATACCGATCCAGAGAGCCAGAGAGGTTTATGTACAACCCTTGTTGTGGAATAGAGAGCTGAGTGAGAGCTCCTCCATTTCGTGAGTTTTTGTCACACCCCTTCTTTGTTCTAGTTTCTGGTGGTATAGTAGTTTTAATGTAGTTTGTGAATCAACCACACTCAGTGTCAGCCATTTTTCTAGGTAGGGATGTAACTAGATTAGTTAGATGTCATTTATTTCAGTTTAGAGTGAGACACCCTTGGGGTCAGACATTTTGGTCAGCCCTGGTGCAGCTTGGTGAACGTCGTGGAACGTCAATGCCTACTTTTTTGCTGAACCTGATCGTAGTCATTTTGAGGCTATTTTGTTCAACCCTACTTGGGGTAATTTTCAAGTCTTTGCTGACTGTAGTTATGGCAATCAGATGCCTTGGTTATTAATTGACTGCATTCTTCGCAGCCATCCTTTGTTACACCCCTGACTGTCGTTAGAACGGTCGTATCATTTAGGTAGTCGACAGTAACTACCAGTTTGTAAATGCATTATATTTCATTTTGAATAAGCTCAGAAGCTATTCTTGGTCATGTTTGAACCTAACAACTAGAAGGAATGTTTCGTTGCCTAGCATCGAACGCGGTTCCCAACGTATCATTAAGCAGATCTAGTGTGTGAATCTGTGCCACATTTATCATATTTTTTTTCTTGTGTCGTGTGAGACACGTTTTTATTTGATGTTCTAGCAACTACTGAGTTGCATTTTTAAAGCAAAGAGCTTCAGTTATTGTAAGTTTACTTTCATTTAGACGTCTTTGGTAGAAAGACGGAAGTGTATTACTATACTCAGATTTATAGCGTGCGTTTGATACACGGACTCTGTAGAGATCCGTAACCTATGGTAAAGTTTTTTATGAACCGGCCAAGTGCAGGTTTTGTATTGATTAAATCGCCGGCCTTGAATAAACTGGTTATGTAACCCAGTGACCTAGAGCACGCCTGCTTTATTGTGAGACAAAACTACTATAGACGAGGACAGAGTACAATTTGTATTCGCTTTTCCTTTCATTGCTATTTTGCTTATGGAAATCAGTTTCCACTCTTGTATTTGATCACTTGTTTTAAGGATCGGGTTTTGTTAGTTTAACGCTCTGTTGCGTGTATTGTCGTATGACAGGTACAGTTATGTAAGGTTTTCTATAGGATGGTGAAGTCTACCCTGTTATAGCAGGATGTTATTGTATGCTTTGTCCGGGGATGATCCCGTTGATCAGATGTTATTGGAAGGTAACTGTTGTACAGGCCTATCCCAGAGTTATTGAACGCGAGCTTAGCGCCGCTGGTAACCCGTGTTATTGTGTGTCCGAGTTGTTATACTCGTTGATTATATTCCGACTGTTGAGTCGAGGCTTTTTGGTGGAGAATGATCTCAGTTGGAGACACTCCGTGCCCAGGCTATTGTCAATGTTATTCGCCATAAACCTACGATAAACCTATAAACCGACATTCTAATAATAAGACGCATAATTGTTGTAAAACAAGCCTAACTAACGATTCTTTCTATCTAACTTTGTTCTTTGCATTCTGGAACTGTTGACATAGCCGTGCAGTCGAAGATAATTTCCTTGTGAGGAAATGACTAGGACAGTTGACATTTTTGTAGCGACCTGAAGCATGTGCGAACCTAGAGTTCGTAGCTTGTGGAGCTCAGGCCATGCGATGTCAGACGTGGTCTCAACTGCGCATTCGTCACCGTAACTATACACATTAGATGACTATGGTTTACAAAGAGTAAACCAAGGTGTAGGCAGGAATTTATAATAAAACTACTGTGTCTATTTCGTTATTAATTTATGATGTCAAGTGTATTAAACCCTACATGTTACTTTATTGTGTGCTGTTAGCACATAGTTATTAAGCATAATTAAATTGTTTGTTTTTCATGGCTGTACACTTAGCTTTTGGATGTAATTGTTTTCTTTTACGGACGTCATCGCCGTAAATTTTGTTAATTGATAGGACTTAGCTAGTTGAATTAATGTTAAATTTAAATGTCGAAATGGTACCATCCTAACCTAGATTTGTTTTGCTACCCTGTTAATGTAAATTCAGATATTAGCTTGATCTTGTAACTTGAACTAGGGACTTGCGTCGTACCATATTCCTAGCGTTGCTGTTGTTGCTTTATCATTGTGAGTTAGATCTTTCGCGAGGGTTTTCAGTAACTTCTCAGGTAGGGGACCTGTTCTTTATCTTTGTTTATTTATTAATTTGCGGACTAGCCGATTATAACCCTCCGAACTAGGCTAGGGGCTTGTGAATTTTAATAAATTTTCACGGTGTTTTACATGAGTCTGGATGTTTATTTTCTCAGTCTAGTTTTAAGGTGAACCTTTCCTTAGGCGGTCTATGACCATCGTCACCATGTACCACGATCCCTGTGGACTACGGACTCTCGTGCCGCTTTAGCCTTTATGGAAGGTCACCTGATCCTCACGGTACTTTTTATTCGATTTATGTGTCGTTAGTTGAGTCATCGTGGTTGTTGACATCAACTAAACGGTCTCAGTACAGATAGAATAAGCTCCAACAACTTCAAGTACGAAGCCGCGAATGTTGGAATGGCTCGACCGCCATCATGTAGCCTACCATGCGACAGCTCTCGGACAAAAGGAATCCTTCTCGGTAGTGCTGAATGAACATAGAACGAGCGATAACATTCTATATAATACATGAATTAGCCAAAATACCTTATAAAAGGATGAGAAATAAATCAGGAAGCAATGTTTTAATAGATGTTTCCTCCTCCGCCGTCTGTGACCCACCCAGCCATTCCAAATATAGCGAAAATTACAGCAGTGAGCGGCATTGTTCAAATCAATCTTCAAAAAAAGTACCATAACGGTACTGCCAACCTCGCCCTTACGGTACTATGTGAAACAAAAAAGTGCCCAATTCAGTCTCTAGTGGGCATCATTCGTTCGCAACACTCAGTTCACGACTCTAATTATGCTAGTGTGTGCAATATTTCGCATCTCTGTACGGCTGAAATGAGTGTTTTTTGTTATCTGCTCAGTAATAACTATGCAGTATATCGCTCTCCTGTAATATGTATGTCTATTTTTTTCCGCACAACTGTGGTTTTGACAAAGGTTACAGCCTAACGTGCCCAGATCAATGGTTTTGTGTCAACCATGCCCCGCTAGCAGCGCGCGGCCAAGGCTGCACCTACACCTGACCATTCTTACCTTCACTTTGTCCAATCCAATGGTTTTTGACAATGGTTACAGCCTAACGCACCCAGATCAATGAGTTTTAGCAATGGCTACTGCCTAACGTGTCCCGATGATTCTTTTTTTTATCAACAGTGATTTTGCATCCCACTTCTTTTTATCAACAGTGATTTTGTATCTCACATGTGTGCCTCGGTGCGTGCTGCTAGAGTGAGCCTTGATGACGGTTAAAAGAGATCCAGTGCTATCGAAGCATGGCAGCTGTTTTTAAAATAGCAAAAAATAAAAACACATATTTACGTACTTTAGCACACATATGAGGTTCAGTAGTAAGTTTTAATTAGGGTTCCTAATTTCAATACGTAATATCGCCCAAAAAATGAAACAAGGACACAAGGTATGTAAAAGTACATTCATGTCTGCTACAAGTGTATAAGCCGCGTTCCACTTTCATTCAGAATTAATATCCTTCTCAACCTTATACAGCAGCGCAAGCCTAAATCCATGTAGGCTACCACGTGGATGAACTGGCGAGAAAGCATGGCCATGAGATCATCACGCTGCCCCATATCATTGCCACTTCAATCCTATAGAAATTATATGGGGTCAAGTGAAGGGTTATCTAGCACGGCATAATAAGAATTTCACACTCCGTGAGGTTGAGAAGCTTACCGTTTAGGCTATTAGGGAAGTGACTTCATAAAACTGGAAGCGTTTTGTGTTAATAGTGCAACGAGAACTGGATGAGGCTACGAAACGTGAATGTATACTCGATGATGGGGTAGATTGGTTCATCGTTTCCCTGGAAAGCAATTCCAGATCCAATTCAGACACAAGTGACGAAGAGGGGGCTATGAAAGGAATAGACCCATAATTAAGTTAGTAGCAGCTAGAGCGATTAGGCAACTAAAAATTCCCCTAAACTCGCGTGCATCGCAATGTTTAATTGACCCTTCACACGAATATGGCTGACACACCACAGATCCCAGTATTTGTGTCTTCCTGGAAGCTTCTTGGAATGTTATGAGTCATGATCTGCCTCAGTGGCAACGCAGCATTTCCTCACGTGTTAGCTTTGACAGCTGCCAGCGCTCATTATTGGTACCGGCAATACAGAGTATTCTTTGCGTACAAACACAAACCTAACCCCAGACCTCCTTGCTTTTACTACTAACAATAATTTTGGTCCAGATAGTCGCCTAACCAAGTAGCGACCAATGGCTTTGTCTCGCCATGGCTTTAGAAGAGTACAGTTCAACTTTTCCATTAAAATGAACTACGGTAAAAGTAATTTATGAACATTCATGATCTTTCACGAAATTCTTCTTCTTTAGACTGAGATAGGCTACTCAATACTCCCAATAATGTCAAAAGTACTCAAATCAAACTTACCAAGCAACTTTTGAAGATTTGATGGATGAGGCAGATAAATATGACCACTCCGATGTAACTTTTTGTACACTGATGACAAGTGAACATATTATATGGAAGCTGCCAAGAGTAACGTGTCTCCACTGTACCTACGATTGTTTGCCTAACATCTAAAAAAATAATTTGCTCTATTAAAGACTATAATGGTGTGCAATCATCACTCGAAAAACTTCCCTGTAGGATGTTCACAGGAGCATTTCACTGCTGACAACTTTCTTCCATTTTCATCGCACTCAGAATTTTCAATGAACTGAAGTAGGCTAGTTCATCAAATGAATTTTTATCAGTAATGCAAAGAAAGTTTTGTGGAACTTAATGTTTGGGAATCTGCAACCCATTGACAGCCAGCTCAATGCTGAGGTTATTTAGAATACACACAGAACCTGTAATTATGGGCACTGCATCACTCAAATTCTTCAAGCACTTCACCAACTTGTCTTCTGTCTTGATATCTGTCCATTCCTGCTTAAATTTATTCCTGTTGGAGGAGAAGTGTTCAGATATATCCGATAGACTGTGCACAGAATTCTCTTCTTCGTAGTGGCTGAAGTCTTCCAAGCTCGCTTCTATGGCTTTATCCGAGATTTTCTACCTCTGCATCACACAGTCTTCTAGAAGAAGGCCCAGGAGTGGATAGCTATCCTGGCAAATTCGAAAATATTGAAGATACTGCATCAGGTTTCAACTTCGGATAACTCCTAGCAAATGTCTTTATTTCCCCATCAACTTGCTCTGTCCTGATAACAGAGCTATCAGGAAAATGTTTTATACAAATTATAGGCTTGCTCACTTTAGAGAAGTCAGTGGGAATTTTTCTAGGCCATATATTTCCTAATTTTTCGTCCTTTGGGAGAGAAAATGTAGAAACATTTTCATGCTGAGATCTGTAATTGTTCTTACAGCCAGCCACATTACAGCATCTCGGCATTTTGATTTCCTGTAAAGAGACACATTCATTAAATATCTAACTTTAACTCAGATAATTAACTTAGCATGCATTCTAATAGTCCTTAACATCCACAATATTAGGCTAACGTAAGTTCGTACATAACCTGCACCACACGTGCGTTTGATTAACCTGTATCATTAATGAGAAATAAAGTGTTAACACTTACCCTGTAGGCTACGTGATTATTGCAGCTACATGATGCACCACAACACAAGTTGGATGTAAAGTTGGACATTACACTTTATAAAACACTAACTATTCTCACACTGCTATTCACAAGAAATTCACAAGTCGACTCAACCAGGGTCACTACATCGCCTACGTCACAGACAAGATGGCTGTTCGCACTGGGGCCAGTATCTTTCGTCGACCACGGCTGTTCCTAGTTACACAGACTCGCCTCTGCATCGTCGACAAATAGATGTAGTAAATTGAGTGTCACTGACAATCTGCACTGGACTGTTAAACAGCTGTTCATACCCCAAGTTTTGTAATGTGCCTACCGAACATTCAATTCTCCAGCCGTGGACTTGGACTTGAAACGCATCTTTAATTTCATAAATATGTATAATTTCTTTAAAAAATTACTTTAAAAAAACTGAAGTGTGCGATTTGCAGATACAGTTGCTGTAGGAAAAAAAACGCTTCATAATTGCTGTTAGCTTCGCATTTAGGCCGCTATGACGCCTGTTTCAAGTCATTTTAACATTTTGAGGCCTTTCCTTTATCTATTTGCATGGATTTCAGAAACAGTAATTTAAAGGAATCAGTACCGGTACTCAAATCGTATAATTTCATCAATATCGAATAACCGGTGAGCGATACGGCTAAGCTGTCAATCAATGGACTCACCACCCAAATGACATTACCAGTGACGAATTGCATTCTAATTTCATAAATATCAATTTTTGTAAGAGGTGTGCGAAATGCAAATACTGTTGCTGTGGGAAAATACGTGGCATCAATGCTGTTCAGTTCGCTTTTTGGATGAAGGGACGCCTGAAATTTAAATAGTGTTCTATAATCATTTGGTTGAAATAAAAAGTCCTTAATTCTCTCATTATAAACCTATTGGGGAAAGTGTGACTTATGAACACGCGAGATTTCTCGCACGGGTCCGCTAGTTAAGGTTATATTTTTGTGTTAGCGGAATAGCAATTTTAATTTAATAAACCTATTTTACAAAACAATTTTGGGAACGTGACTTAATGCCTTTCAGCTCCGTGGTCAGTTTGGTGCGGCATTAAGCTATCCAGAATGAATATTTCACATGTTATTTCATTTTGAAATGGATTTGTATCATAAGAACCCCCCAGATCCTGTACAAATGTAATTAACAATAGCGGGAATATTCCAGTGTGGCCAACATTAAGTATGGAATACGGCACTGAAAGGCAGCAAGTCATTGACTTAATGATTTTCTCCTCTGACCCCACTACATGTATCAGTAGTTTCTTGCTTAAACCCACAAAACAAATTGCTTTGTGATGGATTTTGCCTGGCCAGTGAGCTTGCGTGCTTTTTCTCCTGATGAAAATGTTTTGTGTGCAACTTAAACAGAAGGCTGACTTAATTCTTTCCTATGCCTTTCCATGGCCCTTGGGTTAATACTACAGAATTGTAAAGGGTGCTTCCCTAAACCCGAACATGAGGTGGATCTCGTCATCCACTTTATAAGTGAGAATGGGTTAGGGCCAGCAATCTAAATTTTCCAGTGTACATTGACTCAACGACTTGTTCGTTTTTTAATGCAGTTTTTTTCCCCCCGTAACTTAATTTTTGTTTATATTGTCATGTCCCGGTTTTGGTTTAGCCTTGAACCACACCGGACGTGCAACCCCGGTTCAATCCAGATCTTGAGAATCTGCAAGGAGGTGCTACGCAAGCACGCACGAGTTGCGATTTTTGTGCTTATAAGCTGCGACCTCAGATGTGGTGGGGGGTCAGTAAGTGAGAGCACCAGGAGCAGACTGCGAGAGTGGAGGACTGCCCATGAAGGCAGTGGAAACACGGCATTAGCCCAAAAGAATGAATTATTTATATAGTGTCTATTTTTATTCAGTGTAGCGAAATCTTGTGAGACGGGCCTTGTACCTGCACGGTGGATTCCTTCGGATACATAGAAGGAATAAATTGGCAGTACACCAGAGATCTCTTTTTATTGGGGGACAACCCCGTGTTCCCACTTCTCCCTCAGTTCCCCCTCTTTTAGCTTAAGGGTTGTGCTGTTGATCGTGGGTAAGACAATCGACAAGGACACGGTAACGACCCCGTTACCTGAGCAGGAACCCTATAACGATCCAGGTAAGTAAAGTTAAAGAACCCCTGAGTGGCCTATGGCGTAAGTCCATGCACTCAGGCAGGGCCATTATAGGAGAGACGCAACATTGCTACCACAACAATGTTAGAGGCCGGATCAAAACAATGGTGGAGACGCTACGGTTACCGTGATTCATCCTCCGATGTTTATCTGCGATTTTCAGCACACTCACGTCATTATAACCCACACCGCCCACCCTATAACTAACGTGCATGTGCATGCTTGGATCCACTCACCTAGCGTTTAGCACTGGTTTTGGGTACCTTAAGGCTAGTGATAATAATAACTGTATACTGTAACATAGATTTAGAGTGTTCGTAACTGTGTTTATGTATGGAGTAGGGGGGCATATATTTTAGTGTGGTATTTCGCGGTCTGATCTGAATGGCGAATTTTTTAAAGGAATGGGTAAGATCTATAACGGCTAATCCCAAGCCTATCAGACCTAAAATCATCGTGAGAAACCCGGAATACATCACTGATATCAACGTTGGGCACATCATATCTCAATTAGAGGATAAAATATTAACACTGAAAATCAACCATCCTAACGCGCGATTTAACCCTGGCCCAGGGCAAACACGAGCTCGCGTCCAAGCTGAGGCTGACGAGGCGGATGCATGCTCCACTGATTCATGTGACGCGAGCTACACCCAACAACACGTGATCAAGATACAGGAGATCTACAGCAATCTCCAGGAACTTATCATTCAGTTAGACGCGCATATTCACGACGCGACTAATACTGAAAAGCCTGACGATTTGGTGGCAGACATCATAACAGTGAGTGCAACTCTGGGCGAAATCATTCGCATGACACTGGCGACATTTGAGCCCACAATTAGCGAAGTACTTACGCCACCGGCGATAGTTCCCAATAGGCACGTGGAAATGGCGCACCACATCCGGTACCCCCTCTTTCAACCAGACAAATTCTCGGGCAATCATAAGGAGGACCCAGAAGAATACCTTAGGGAATTCAATCGTATAGCGCAAATCAATGACTGGGCGGACGCAGAAAGAGTGCGACTATTCCCAGCATATCTTAAAGAGGCCGCACTAGTCTGGTACGATGTACATGAGCAACACGAACCACAATTAACGTGGAACAAGCTCCAGCAAGACTTCATAGCGGAATTCGCGCAGATCCAGGACAAAGACGAGTTGTACGACGCGCTGCGAAACAGGACTCAAGGTCCTACGGAACCACACAACGTTTATATAAATTATAAACTGCAGTTGTGCAAACGCTTTAACCCTCTCATGACTGAAGGGGATAAAATCCAATATATAATTAAGGGGATGAGGCCTGCCATCGCAGACAAAATACTCCAGATGAATCTCCACACTTTAGAGCAACTGCGGGCAAACGTGATCACGGCTGAGCAAAATCAACGACTGATAAGCAAAAATATCGAATCACGCCTGCATCAGGCTGACGTGACAAATCTGAAACAACAGGTAGATCAGATCACGCAGCAAATGGAGAAGATTAGCATAGCGCTTGTACAAAACCCGGGGCGCAGAAATGTATACCAAACGCCCAGGTATCAGAATCCACGGAGGGAATACCAGGCGCAGAGAGCCTCTAGGGCCACGCAAACCACGGCTACTCAAGGTAGGGCCCAATCGGGATCCCGAGTAGATCAAAACGATCCTAGGGACGGCCGATGCAAAAACTGCCACGCATGCTCTGCTTGTGGCCAACGAAGGTTTTTTCGCCCATCGAAAAGTTCGAACTCAAATAACAGGGCGGAAAACTAGGTACGGAGGTCCCACACACATTCACAATAAACTCGATTTTGGCCGGTGGAGACCTCCAACGAAATTACAATATAAGGGATGTCGCAAGAGATGGGAATTGTCTGTTTCGTGCGGTTAGTCCATTATTGTATGGCACGGAACAGGATCACTATGTGCTGCGCAAGAAGGCTGCGCAGTACATACACGACCATTGGATAGAATTTGCCAATTTTGCTACCGACAGCCGGGAAAATTTATTTCCAGATCCCGAGACATATGTGGCATACATGCTTCAAAATGGCATTTTTGGATCCTCAGCAGAGATACTAGCTTTATCCAGGACCACAAAGTGTAATATACACGTACACGTGCTGGACTCTGATAAACCTAGATTACAGTGTTTTGGGTTTCATGATGATATACATTTGCTTTTCACGGGGCCGCCTAATGCGGGGCACTACCGGGCACTGATCCCTAAGCCCATCGCGACACGCGGTACTAGCAGCATACAGCAGAAAGGAAATCCAGGGAACTCGGGTCACGAACCCACGACAGGCAGGGACAATGCTCGTTCCGATGGCAACAAGAAAGGGCCAAAGTTACGAGGTCAAACCTTTCGGCGGCAAGAGTACGCTATGGGCACGGACCTGACTTTCCACGTTAGCGAAACTAGGGAGAACATTCCCAGTGGAAATGGCATTTCCGAACAGGCAGCACTTCCTGTGCAAGCGGTGCATCCTGCCGACTACACAGCGGAAGATGACACCTCGAAACAATCAGCAGTTTGTCACACGACTCCCACACGCACGGATACGGCCAAGTTAGCTGACGCTCAGCACACGACTAGTGTCACTGCTTATCAGCACGACACGTGCGCAAGTCAAACACCCGCAACAGATGTTTGCAATACAATACCGTCCACTCCACTTCAATGCCCACCTCTAGACAGTGACGTCAGACATGGCTTGCTCGGAGTAAACAACCCAGCTCAACATGCTAGGAGCTTACCGGTCAAGATTCAGACCAGGATTAACGGCATAAAGACTGAAGCGTTGATCGATACTGGCGCTGGGATTTCATGTATCTCGCACAGCCTGGTACAAGACCAACACATCCGTCCTATCACAGAAGGCATTCAACTCATTGCTGCCAACAATGAAGTCTTGAAAATTGCAGGGACCTCCTATGTGAAAATCCAGTTTAAGAATTTTACCACTTCCTTCTCTATGCATGTAATCAAGGATCTCGCAGCGGCATGTCTCATAGGGACTGACTTCTTGGAGAAGTACAAAGTCAACATTAACTTCACAGACGAGTCACTGCATTTCAACACAAAGAAGGGGACGATAAGTTGCCAATTCAAACAAACGAATCGGACAGGTCATACGGAAACGGACAGAGAGATCGCTAGGCTATCAAACATTAATACAGATTTTATTTTTTCACATAATATCCGAGTAGCCTCCAGGGACGACATCTCCCTACCCCCAAAATCCATTTCTCAAGTAGCGATTACACTCTCATATAGGCCATCCATTCAGAAGCTATACACCTTCGTGAATAAATCTCCAATACAGCAGAATCCGCAAATTATTATACCGGCGGAAAAAGTCCACTCACAGGCTACCAGGTAACGTTAATGAATTGGGGTGACAATATTGTTCACATCCCTAACAATTCCACCATTGGATGGATTAATGATGTATCACAGGACACATTCCACGTTCCGGTACAGCAGGATAGCATTGCTCCGCACGACCACGTGACATCATATAACATTAATGGCGATTTCACACCAGAGCAGAAACACGGTCTAGCTCAACTCCTAGACAAATACAGCGATATTTTCGCCACATCAATAAAACAGTTACGCGAAACGAACTTAATAGAGCATCGCGTACACCTCAAACATAATACCCCGTTACATCAAGCACCCTATAAGGTTAGCAAGCGTGAGAGACAGATAATTGACGAGCAGGTGAAAGAAATGCTTGATGCAGGGATTATTGAAAATAGTTCTAGCAAATATGCGGCACCGGTGGTCCTAACCAAAAAGAGAGATAAATCATATCGCTTTTGCACGGACTACCGCAGACTGAATAAAATCATTGAACCTGATAGCTACCCTTTGCCGCGCACTGATAGCTATTTGGACAGGCTCAGTGAGTCCAAATGGTTTAGTACCTTAGATGCGTTTTCAGGATTCTGGAGTATCCCAGTCCACGTGGAGGACAGACATAAGCTCGCGTTTTTCACTGAAAACGGTTTATATCAATACCGCCGACTTCCGATTGGGCTTATGAACGCATCTCAATGTTTTCAGCGTCTTATGGATAAGTTGTTGGCCGGAATTAAGTGGAACTCTGTGCTCACGTATATCGATGATTTGACAGTATTTTCCAAAACTTTCGAGGAACACTTGCGCCACCTCGAGGAGCTCTTCAAGCGATTGAGACAGGCCAACATCATGCTGAAGACTTCCAAATGTCATTTCGGGCACAATGAAATTAAAATCTTGGGCCACATCGTAACCCAGGAAGGTATTAGACCCGATGAGGACAAAATCCGGTGTGTGAAGGACATCCCGACGCCCACGAATTTAAAGCAACTTCGCAGCTTTCTTGGTCTCACGGGATATTACCGCAAATTTCTGGCCCAATTCTCGAGCATAGCCAAACCTTTGACTGATCTCACGAAGGGAAAAGCTCGTTTTATTTTCACGAAGGAACACGAGATGGCTTTTAATACGCTCAAACAGAAGTTGACAACACCACCCCTCCTTAGTCATTTCGATGAGACGAGGCCCACTTTCTTGCATGTGGACGCCAGTAAGCATGGCGCAGGAGCTGCATTACTGCAAGAAAATGAGCTCAAGGAAAGGAAACCGATCGCCTTCGCTAGCAGGAAGTTAACTGAGACTGAATCAAGGTATTCGACCACTGAGCGTGAAATGTTGGCATTCGCTTGGGCCATTAATCATTTCCGCACCTACCTCCATGGCGTGCATTTTACGGTCGTGACCGATCATGCAAGTCTCACATATTGGGACAAATTCAAAAACCCGAATTCCCGTCTCAATAGATTTATATTGAAACTGGCTGATTTTGACTTTGAGGTCATTCACAAGAAAGGCGCCATGCACGGTGACGCAGACGCTCTCTCTCGCATGCCAGTGTTGGAGGCTACGGATGAAACAGCGAACGATTGTCTGGAGGTACCAACGTATGCTATTGTAAACAATGACATCATCCTACAAGAGCAGCTCAAGGACGCTCACTTACAGCAGATCATGCAAGCTATCAAGCAACCCGATACTGCACCAGTGGCATACGCGCGTTTGGCCAGGCGTTATATCATTGATAAATCAGGCATCTTACGTATCAAACAACAGGGCAAAGCTGAAACTGACATGCCACTGTTGGTACCTGAGGCCCTGAAAGGTCCCATTATACAGGCGCACCATGATGACCCATTGGGGGGTGCACATCAAGGGATCTATAAATGTTATCACAAAATAAAGGCCAAATATTTCTGGACAAGGTTGAAAGATGATGTATTTAAGTATATTAGGTCCTATGACACATGTCAACGGCACAAGGAGCGCAAGCCGAAACGACATGGGCTTTTACAACCCATATCGCCGGGTCCTATATTTAATCGTATCGGCATCGATATCAAGGGGCCGATATGTAAATCCAAAACAGGGAATACATACATCATAGTGGCAATTGAGTATCTTACACGCTACGTCATTGCCAAACCCGTGCCTAAAGCAAACGTTGAGGAGGTAGCTCAATTTTTACTAGAAATCATTTGCCGTTTTGGTATCTTTAGTGAGATACTCTCGGACCGAGGGACAGTCTTTATGTCCAAGGTCATCCAGCAGCTGTTGACATTGTTAAAGGTGCAACCTATCAACACGACCAGCTTCGCCCCACAAACGAACGGATTGACAGAGACGATGAATAAGATTATCGCCAAAATCATTGCCATGTTCACCAATGAAACAGGTACGGACTGGGATGAGTATATACCCTTTGCGGTGTTCTCCTATAACACATTGCAGGCGACTGCAACAGGTTATACCCCACATTACTTGCTCCACGGCTATGAGGCGCGATTGCCGCCCGACATCCGCTATCTACCGATAGACATGGATGCGGATAATGCCGAGCGTCTTCAGAAAATGCAGAAAGCTAGAGAATTGGCGAAGCAGGCCATTACTACTGCACAGGTGAAACAGAAGGCCTACTACGACAGGACCAGGACGGAGAAGGACTTTCATCCTAATCAGCTCGTATTAGTTTGGACGCCTTCCCGTAAGAAGCACATTTCTGACTTCTTACGCCCGCAATGGAAGGGGCCATACAAGGTCATCCGGAAGGTGTCGGATGTTACTTACGTGGTGGAAATCACGATGAGGGGTAAACCCGCTCGTGACAAGGTGCACGTACGCAGGATTAAGCCTTATTACGTAAGATGAATACCGCCAGATGCCCACGAGACTCACCTGTAAATTGGCTGTTTCAGATAAAGATAGTGCCTTTTGAATTTCCACAGTCTGCAGCTGCCGAAGTTCATCAGGACACATGTCAGGAGGGTTGCAACGCGCATTCACAAGTGCAGTTCACAGGTAGCATTCATAACGCCAGGTATGTACGGTCACATCCTAGGTTACTCAAACCGGGTATACATTCTTATGTTTGTCAGTAGGATGGAGTTGTATCACTCCACAAACAATCAACTCTGCACTGATTGAATTTTATTACACAGTGTCGATGGTTTGGAAGGCTGTTGGCACCCTCATAAGCCACGACATCTATCGCTTCAGTAGTTTCTACGTAACGATCGAGCATCATTCTTTCTGTCTACAGAAGTACCATCTCATACATACGAGAGTAGTTATTTGGTCCCCCCCCCCCTATGTTCACAGACACGTCCCTAGCAGGCAGACGAAAGCGGGAAGGTGAGAAAGTCTTCACAAGTGGAAAGACGGACGACTCAATACAGCGCCTGCAAGAAGCAACACAACGTCTTGGTTCGAAAAAAAAAAACAATGTTTAAATAGTTATTATGCATACTGTCCACATTGTAATATATTAATGTTTTATTGTTGTGGACACTACGAGGTCCAATTGTATATAGTACTCAAATGAGAGTTCTCACACTTACTTTTGTTAGGCTTAGGTAGGTAAGATGGCCATCTTAGATAGTAAAGCTTACTAGCGTAAACACTCTTGTCACATCTTAGGCTTCCGATCTTAAAAGTCAGATCTGCATAAGAAATTACATGTTACTAGATTAAGAGCAATATCTTTATAAGAATATCGATAAGAGGTACTTGCATCACAGTCCTCGCAAATCTGTAAATGGTTCATTGTGCAATTAATTAATTCATTCATTATGTTTCATAACTCACTATACCGTAGGGCGTATCATAACAGCCCACGGTCCGACATTATATGGGTATATAATAACCCTTATGCATGTGCTATGTACTGTACTGTCAATCAGAGGGAGGCATGCAGGTATAAGGCTATACCGCAGTGTTATTGTAAATATTATTCTTGATGGTTATTCACGCGTACTCGGTTAATGCCAAGAACTCCGTTTTTTTTTCTCTCTTTCACACTCACCACTGATCTCAGCTACGTCTCGCTCATTATTGTTTGCTTCACGCCGGTCTCACTATGGTCACGGGTAAGGTCAACAGAGGATCTTGGCTCCAAGTGGAGTGTTGATGGAGAGATTCGGGGTGGCTAGGTGGTTAGCTACGCCCAGACAGTGAGGCCACTGTCCAGTTGAATTGGGGGAGGTATTGTCATGTCCCGGTTTTGGTTTAGTCTTGAACCACACCGGACGTGCAACCCCGGTTCAATCCAGATCTTGAGAATCTGCAAGGAGGTGCTACGCAAGCATGCACGAGTTGCGATTTTTGTGCTTATAAGCTGCGACCTCAGATGTGGTGGGGGGTCAGTCAGTGAGAGCACCGGGAGCAGACTGCGAGAGTGGAGGACTGCCCGTGAAGGCAGTGGAAACGAGAGCAGCGTAACTTTGACGATCGGGGATCGTGGAACTGTGACCGGGCACCCGGCGACCTAGGGGACTGAGATCGAGCAGCAATTGAGCAGAGGCTGAGTGAAGGATCAGGTGAGATCAAACAGTGTCTATTTTTATTCAGTGTAGCGAAATCTTGTGAGACGGGCCTTGTACCTGCACGGTGGATTCCTTCGGATACATAGAAGGAATAAATCGGCAGTACACCAGAGATCTCTTTTTATTGGGGGACAACCCCGTGTTCCCACTTCTCCCTCAGTTCCCCCTCTTTTAGCTTAAGGGTTGTGCTGTTGATCGTGGGTAAGAAAATCGACAAGGACACGGTAACGACCCCGTTACCTGAGCAGGAACCCTATAACGATCCAGGTAAGTAAAGTTAAAGAACCCCTGAGCGGCCTATGGCGTAAGTCCATGCACTCAGACAGGGCCATTATAGGAGAGACGCAACATTGCTATCACAACAATGTTAGAGGCCGGATCAAAACAATATTAGAATAATCATTTTTATTTCATTTTATGATCTATTAACTTTTGCTTTTCAAATTTAGTTGTCCACCTCGAAATATTAAATTCCATTCCATATTTATATATTTGAATCTGTGGTAAGAGGGGCAGATGACCTGGAAGTTCCGCCCCTTAAAACAACAATAACTAACAAACATGAGGTGCTATGAGATCAACAAACACCCGAGCTGAGTCAATTTCACACCTCTTTGACCTATTCTACATGAAGGCCCTAAATCCATTCCCCCTCCTATTGGTTCCATATATTAAATAGTCTTAGACAAATTAGAGAAGACTGAAAGACGAATTCTGAGAAAAATACTGGGAGCTAAACGAAATAACAACGCAGAATATAGGTTACGACCAAATAGAGAGTTATAATTGAAGTGTGAAAATTTAACTGATGTAATGAGAAAGAGAAGATTACAGTTTTTTGGGCACATCTATAGAATGGAAAATAGTAGACTAACTAAACAGATCTTCAACTTACTGACTACTGTCGACCAAAGTATTATGTGCACTCGAGTTTGAAGGTTGTTTGTGAAGTAACCAATAGACCTACATACAATCCAATAACATCATCATTTTCGTCGTTCTATTATACGCTAGCTCATGTAGGTTTAGAATTTTTAATTTATATTTTAATATCTTTTGTCGCAGTTGGAGCACAAAAAGTGCACGTTTTTAAGAGTATTTCAATAATGCATCGCATTTAAGAATTATTATCCCGAAAAGCCGTCATCAGATCGAATCCAAATTTTAACACAATATACATGTGAATGTTGTATGACTGGTTTATTAATTTCAAAATTTTGCGTATCCAAGAAAAAATGTTATCATTTTTGTAAGATAACTTTTTCTCGGCTCGGGGTGGTTGGAAAATGTAGTTCTTGGTCGCGTTGGAATTCTTATACTTCGAAAAGTTATGATGTATGACTGTGAAATACGTAAATTAATTCACATATTTTATATCAGTTTGTATTTGTAGGGGGAAATAACACATGGTTCACCAGCTAGCTGCTCCGGGAAAAGCTGTACAGCGTTGCCGAAATGGTGCCCACACGCATCATGGCGCGCCTCGCTCGGAAGTGATGGGCTCCATCCCAGCAACGCTGTACAGCTTTCCACGGAGCGGCTAGCTGGTGAACCATGTGTTATTTCCCCGTACAAATACAAATCGATATAAAATAAGTGAGTTAATTTACGTATTTCACAGTCATATAGCATAACATTTTGATGCATAAGGATTACATCGCGACCAAGAACTACATTTTCTACCCACCCCGAGCCGAGAAAAAGTTACCTTACAAAAATGATAACAACTTTTTTTTTCTTGGACACGCAAAATTTTAAAATTAATAAACCAGTGATACAACATTCCAATGTTGGTTGGTTGGTTGGTTGGTTCTGCGACAACGCGGTCATGTAGCCCCGTGTACTTTGGGTGTGTAGAATCTGTCTGATAGCCGGTGTTAATTGTGATGACTGTAATAGTGTGTGTTATCTGTTTTTTAATTTAAGTACTGCAACTTAGAATTTTTCAAACAGTTTCTACTTTTGCCGCCAAGCGCCACCGTCAACGACTACTAGGCCAAGTTCACAACTTAGCTACTAGGCGCCACCACAGTCGGCTCTTGGCAACGAACATAGAAACCTAAGAGCGTTGTTTACATTCTTAACCTATCCAATTCAGCTTCACACAGGTGCAATTAGTGGAAGGTTCTTTAACATGCCATAAATCTATGACATGGGACCACCGGCTTTACTTCCCCTCCGAAGGAAGGCATACTGAGGGATTTTTAACGCTCTTAAAAAATCCGACGGCTTCGGCCGGGTTTGAACCCGCTATCTTGGGCATAGAAGCTCAGCATGCTACCGACTACGCCACCGAAGCCGCTTCTTCCAATGTATATTGTGTTAAAATTTGGATTTGATCTGATGGCGGGTTTTTGAGATAATAATTCTTAAATGTGACGCATGGTTGAAACACGCTTAAAAACATGCCCTTTTTGTGTTCCAACTGCGACAAAAAATATTAAAATAAAAATTAAAAATTCCAAACCTACATGAGCTAATGTAAAATAGAACGATGAAAATGATGATTTTGGTTGGTTGGTTCTTAAGTTTAGGGGCTGCGACAACGCGGTCATGTAGCCCCGTGTACTTTGGGTGTGTGTAGAATCTGTCTGATAGCCGGTGTTAATTGTGATGACTGTAATAGTGTGTGTATCAGTTTTTTAATTTTAAGTACTGCAACTTAGAATTTTTCAAGTAGTTCCTACTTTTGCCGTCAAGCACCACCGTCAACGACTACTAGGCCAAGTTCAGAACTTAACTACTAGAGGCCACCGCAGTCGGCTCTTGGCAACGAACGTAGAAACCTAAGAGCGTTGTTTACATTCTTAACCTATTCAATTTAGCTTCACACAGGTGCAATTAGTGGAAGGTTCTTTAACATGCCATAAATCTATGACATGGGACCGCCGGCTTTACTTCCCCTCCGAAGGAAGGCATACTGAGGGATTTTTAACGCTCTTAAAAAATCTGACGGCTTCGGCCGGGTTTGAACCCGCTATCTTGGGCATAGAAGCTCAGCATGCTACCGACTACGCCACCGAAGCCGCCAATGATGATTTTATTTTATTGGATTTTATGTAGGTCTATTGGTTACTTCACAAACAACCTTCAAACTCGAGTGCACATAATACTTTGGTCAACACTAGTTACAAATCCAAACCCCCATGGTTCATTGCAATTGACAAAGATTTGACAAACGCCAGAATTCAGACAGACACAATAGCAAACAAATCACTCTTCAGAGAAGCTATTCAAAAGGCAGAAGCGAACAACTCGCAGAAAGTGGACTTGAGAGGAGCAAGATCGTCACTCGAGACGGATGAGAGAAACAAAGGAAATTGATTACAATGGACAATAACCATCGCACCTTCCAAATGGGTTGTTCGAAAGCAGAAGAAGAAGAAATACACACATGTACTCAAATAAGTTCCCTTCAGGGGCGCACCCGTAAAATAGTTGAACTAGATGTATGTGTGTAGTGGCTGGCTAAAAAGCCTTTTACTCTTAGCGGGTGCAACTTCTGTATCGCTATGCCACTCGTGTAGTTCGGAGTCCAGCTGGAGTCTACCCACCTTTTGAAATCACTGTGGGTGTTCATCACCGTTATTCATCCTCTGCATGGATACAGCAACGGCAGACATACAGACCTCACATCCCTGGACTCTTCTCTATGCGGATGATGTGGTACTTGCCCAGGAATCTCGCCCTGAACTCCAGCACCGGGTTCAAGCGTGGAACGACAGACTGGCTGAAAATGGACTACACCTCAATATCCAGAAGACAGAATACCTGGAATGTGGCCTCCAAACTAGAGGTACCATCAGTATCAGCATAGAAAATCTGCAGAAGACGCATTTGAAGTACTTAGGCTCCATTGTCACTTCAAATTGTGATGCCACTCCTAACACTCGGATGAGGGTAAACACAGCCTGGCTCAAGTGGAGACAAGTCACTTTAAAGGCAAAGGTCTATAATAGACTCGGTCATGGTTCCGTATTGATTGACAATCAAAGTATAATACAATTGGGGTATCCGCCTGATCAATACACAAAATTTATATATGGGTCTATATTAAAACCATTTGGTACATGTTTCGGGGCCTATTATGATGGCCCCTTCATCAGCCAAAAACATACAGATTATCAGTATAATCATAGGATACATTAATAAAAGGTAAAACTAACATGTAAAAAGAAAGGATGAAAGGTCTATAAGTCTGTGATACGCCCAGCAGCAATCTATGGGACTGAATGTCGCCCTATGACCAAACAACATGAGCAAATTTTGAATACGATGGAAATGAAGATGCTCCGATGGTCGATGGGGCTGACCCGATTTGACCACGCAAGGAACACAGACGTCCGGCGAAGATTTTGTGTTGCACCAATTGTCGAGAAGATGAGGGAGGCTCATCTACGCTGGTACGGTCACGTCATGAGAAGACAGAACAACTCAGTTGCAAAAACAGCACTCCACATCAACCTAGGTGGAACAAGACCACGTGGACTGACAACATCAGGGCTGACATGCACGCTGTAGGTCGAACACCAGAAGATGTCAACGACAGAAAGAAGTGGAGGAGATAGCAAAATAGCAGACCCCGCAAGGGATTAATGCTAGGAAGAAGAAGATCCCCTGGGTACGGTAAATGTTTAGAATCGCCACTATTCAAACTACTACTGCGTCTGTCTTCAGCCATTACAGTGCACATTACAGTCAAACATAAGTCAAACTTTACCATCTCTTGGAACAATTCACATCACCATAGGGATTGACAAAGTACGGTAATAGCTTCCATGGACTATCACCAAAGAGCCGGCAAGTCTACTTTCTAATAACATTGCCTCAAACAGCTGGATGTTGCGTCATTAGCACCAGCGGGAGGTAGAACTGGTGATGAACCATTTCAGCACCAGCGGGTGGTACAACTGGAGACGAACCATTTCAGCACCAGCGGGTGGTAGAACTGGTGACGAACCATTTCAGCAACTGCGTGTGGTAGAACTGGTGACGAACCATTTCAGCACCAGCGGGTGGTAGAACTGGTGACGAACCATTTCAGCACCAGGAGGTGGTAGAACTGGTGACAAACCATTTCAGCAACAGCGGGTGGTAGAACTGGTGACGAACCGTTTCAGCACCAGTGGGTGGTGAGAACTGGTGACGAACCATTTCAGCACCAGCGGGTGGTAGAACTGGTGACGAACCATTTCAGCACCAGCAGGTGGTAGAACTGGTGACAAACCATTTCAGCACCACTGTATGGTAGAACTACTCACGAACCGTTTCAGCACCAGCGGGTGGTAGAACTGGTGACGAACCATTTCAGCACCAGCGGATGGTAGAACTGGTGACAAACCATTTCAGCACCAGCGGGTGGTAGAACGGGTGACAAACCATTTCAGCACCAGTGGGTGGTAGAACTGGTGACGAACCGTTTCAGCACCAGTGGGTGGTAGAACTGGTGACAAACCGTTTCAGCACCAGCGGGAGGTAGAACTGGTGACGAACCATTTCAGCACCAGCGGGTGGTAGAACTGGTGACGAACCATTTCAGCACCAGCGGGTGGTAGGACTGGTGACAAACCATTTCAGCACCAGCGGGTGGTAGAACTGGTGACGAACCGTTTCAGCACCAGCGTGTGGTAGAACTGGTGATGAACCGTTTCAGCACCAGCGGGTGGTAGAACTGGTGACAAACCATTTCAGCACCATCGGGGGGTAGAACTGGTAGAACATAACTTGAGGCCTAATTTATTAAGCTTATCTGATGAGCATGACATCCTGAAATTAATTGCAGGAAAGATTAGGTTTTATCAAGCCCAAAGGCTGTCAGGTTAGACTCAACTGAATTCTATATATTAGGTCTCATGCCCTCATGTGGTCGCATTTTGCTCGCAACTGTTTGTCTGTTCACAAGCTTCATGTTGTTACACTGCGTCCCTTTATTATCTCCTCTCGAGCCCTTCCCTGTTCACAGGGAGATTCTTGTTGCCTGGTGGCTGTTGTAGGTCCACATAAATTAAGAAATTGATGGGTGGATATTGAGGAGAGAATTACAAATAATTTACAGTAATACAGCGTTACACATAGGAACCGGATTTTTTGAAATGAACAGTACTAGGTTGATTTGCAAGGAAAACTGATTTTATTGTTACCACATTTAAGAATACGTTCCACCATTTCATTTGCCATTGTTAGGTGTGAAAGATAATGTCACTTGGTTACCAAGAGCCCCCGACTTATCCTGTTGCTATGTTTTCCTGTGGGGATGCCTCAAGGAACGTGTCTATGCCCACTAACCGCGTACCATAACGGCACTGAGAGAAGTGCGTGCGGTGTTCGGCAGAGTCATGAATGCTTTCTTGCGACAACTTGAAACCTGTATTCGAACTGATGGCCGCCATTATCTTTCACACCTAACCATGGTAAATGAAATGGTGGAACGTATTCTTAAATGTGGAACAATAAAATCAGTTTTCCTTGCAAATCAACCGAGTACTGTTCATTTCAAAAACATCCGGTTTCTGCGTATCACCCTGTACTGTTAGGCCTATAGCACCTCATGCTGGAACTAAAGTTATTCGCAGAGGTGGTAATCGATCCCGGTCCTTCGGAGTGGAACCCGGTAACACTAACCACTACACCATTAAGCATATTTAGGTCAAGTTCCATATGCACTAAACAACAAATTTGAAGGAAAACTGTTTGTGAAAAGAGAATGTGACTTGAATGCAAAAGTGGTTTTAAGTTCTTGTCACATGTAAGAGTGAATTCCATTCCACGTCCACATAACAGCTATTGACACAAGTTGGCAGGCTTGTTTTTTTGAGATGAAAATAGTACTAGAGTTAATACAAGACTCTATCGTTGCCAGGGCTGCAAGATACCATTGTAATTGATCGTGACTTGGTATTGCATCAGGAAGATATTTCATTAATACGACAGTCGTACCCATTTGTCCACCCCTCAACAGTGTGCCTCTGGTGATCATAACGAGAAACAGTAGCAAGGCAGCTGGATGCAAGTTCAAATTGTGTTCATGCATCTTTGTAACCCACTAAGCTCCAGTAGAGTGTTTACAGTTAGGAATAGTAACTAAGATTGAGAAATGGTGTCAGAAAAATTCAAAATCCTGAAGAGATCATGAATCATCAGCAGGTTATAATGGCTGTAGGCCCTATGTGTAGAGCAGGATGTTTTGAGAATATTAATAGCTGGAGGATATGAGTACTGAATCATCGCCAGTAATATTTCCAAGATCAGTAAGATATCACCCTTCTACATGGTGAAACCTGCAAACTTCATTTTCTACATTCTAGGATTCTTCCAGACAATGTGTTAATGTGCTTGAGATATTTATATTTATAACCAATGTCGTAAATAAAATAAATGACTGTAATGCATTTTGTGTGTGCTTATTATAATTAAGTGTAAGCATTACTGTGTCCTTGGATGAGGATTACTTGCAATTTGCTAATGTTCTTGAAGATACAGACATAGTTTTGTAGGCTACTCCAGGGCCATTAAACCAATCGCCACATCTAGAATTCTCTGTCAAAGCTCAGGATTTCAAACCGATTTACCCAGTGTGTAGTACTGTTAACTGCTTATTTTCCAAGTGGCCTGCAAGGATGCCCATGTTCTTTTTTCTGGGGGAACACATTGATATTTTCTGGGGAGAAGAGGGGGGGGGGGTATGTTATAAAATTCTTCATCCCCAGACCACCAGGGTGAAACGAAGGATAAGAATCATACCGTAATTAAAATTTAAGGAATGCTTTCATTTGAATAATTTGAAGGGTCTCGTTTGACATTTGGTGGATATCTTGGACATCTTATTGGGAGGGAGACATCATGTCGGTGTAGCCATTATAGATCCAAATTACAATGTCAAATATGGTCATTCTGTAATTTTAATAAATGAAGAGTTCCACCAACATGGAGTAGGGGGTAAGTAAAGTGGCTCTTTGTCCAGGTGACCAGCTTTGCGAAGGAGAATTTGAATCCTGATACGGGTATGGGATTTAAATAGTCTTCAAATCTTTGCACGAAGGCTCTTGATAGAATGATTTGAATCCCACTATTTGCACCCTGGAAGAGTCTTCCCAATTCAACTGTAAATGAAAGCTAACTGAAAACCACTACCACAACCTTTTCTATTACAAGTACAGTACACACATAAGTGCATGGGGCTGATATCCACGACATTCCAATCCACTGAATTAACTCACAATAAATAAGTTTCCAAGGTACTTCAATTGTAGTAATATACTTCGCTATAAAAATCTTGCGCCCATAAAACCATAAATTTGACCTAAGCCTAACTGGGAACGGGAGAGAACCATTAAACATTTCTAACATGAAGGTAGTTGCCACAATAAGTAAACCTGCCAGAGTACGGGATTGGTGTCAGATAAAAGGCTCTCAGCTAAAGGAGGTAAGTATAATCTCAGCAATTCATATGTATCTGAGGTATGCATGAAATTTTTGTTGTTGAAATAGATTGTCTTATGGTAGGCCTACTCGAAAAAGCAAAATTAAAAAAAACACTAGTGTAGGCTGAAATTTCTTACACCGTACTCATTTTAATTATTTTGGGGCACGAATGATCCTTTCCTTGCATTAAATGAAGCACTGGCTTCTTGCTCCTAATGCAATGCTTGGTTGTTTCTTCTTTTTTTAGGTTCCGTCTGAATTTAAAGTTAAACTTACATATAAACTAGTTGCCTAGGTGGCTCAGGGCCAGCGTGTGAGCCTGCAAATTTCATTATGCATTATCGAGAGAGTTCGAATCCCACCTCAGACATGAATTTTTGTTCTTCCGGGTGGCTCAGGTGTAACATTGCGGGCACCGGAACGAATTCTTGTTGTCTGGGTGGCTCAGGGGTAACATTGCGGGTCCGGGCATGAATTCTTGTTGTCTGGGTGGCTCAGGGGTAACATTGCGGGCCCCGGAATGAATTCTTGTTGTCTGGGTGGCTCAAGGCTAACATTGCGGGCCCCGGAATGAATTCCTGTTGTCTGGGTGGTTCAGGGGTAACATTGCGGGCCCCGGAATGAATTCTAGTTGTCTGGGTGGCTCAGGGGGTAACATTAGGGCCTTAGAATGAATTCTTGTTGTCATGTTGGCTCAGGGGTAACATTGCGGGCCCCGGAATGAATTCTTGTTGTCTGGGTGGCTCAGAGGTAACATTGCGGGCCCCGGAATGAATTCTTGTTGTCTGGGTGGCTCAGAGGTAACATTGCGGGCCCCGGAACGAATTCTTGTGGTCATGTTGGCTCAGGGGTAACATTGCGGGCCCCGGAAATAATTCGTGTTGTCTGGGTGGTTCAGGGGTAACATTGCGTGCCCCGGAACGAATTCTCGTTGCCATGGTGGCTCAGGGGTAACATTGCGGGCCCCGGAATGAATTCTTGTTCTCTGGGTGGCTCGGGGGTAAAATTGCGGGCCAAAGAATGAATTCTAGATGACTGGGTGGCTCAGGGGTAATATTGCGGGCCCCGGAACGAATTCTCGTGGTCATGTTGGCTCAGAGGTAACATTGCGGGCCCCCGAATGAATTCTTGTTGTCTGGGTGGCTCAGGGCTAACATTGCGTGCCCCGGAACGAATTCTCGTAGTCATGGTGGCTCAGGGGTAACACTGCGGGCCCCGGAATGAATTCTTGTTGACTTGGTGGCTCAGGGGTAACATTGCGGGCCCCGGAATGAATTCTTGTTGTCATGGTGGCTCAGGGGTAACATTGCGGGCCCCGGAATGAATTCTTGTTGTCCTGGTGGCTCAGGGGTAACATTGCGGGCCCCGGAATGAATTCTTGTTGTCTGGATGGCTCAAAGGTAACATTGCGGGCCCCGGAATGAATTCTTGTTCTCTGGGTGGCTCAGGGGTAACATTGCGGGCCCCGGAATGAATTCTATTTGTCTGGGTGGCTCAGGGGTAACATTGCGGGCCCCGGAACGAATTCTCGTGGTCATGTTGGCTCAGGGGTAACATTGCGGGCCCCGGAATGAATTCTTGTTGTCTGGGTGGCTAACGGATAACATTGCGTGCCCCGGAACGAATTCTCGTTGTCATGGTGGCTCAGGGGTAACATTGCAGGCCCCGGAATGAATTCTAGTTGTCTGGGTGGCTCACGGGTAACATTGCGGGCCCCGGAATGAATTCTTGTTCTCTGGGTGGCTCAGGGATAACATTGCGGGCCCCGGAATGAATTCTTGTTGTCTGGGTGGCTCAGGGGTAACATTGCGGGCCCCGGAATGAATTCTTGGTGTCTGGGTGGCTCAGGGGTAACATTGCGGGCCCCGGAATGAATTCTTGTTCTCTGGGTGAATCAGGGGTAACCTTGCGGGCCCCGGATTGAATTCTAGTTTTCTGGGTGGCTCAGGGGAAACATTGCGGGCCACGGAACGAATTCTCGTGGTCATGTTGGCTCAGGGGTAACATTGCGCGCCCCGGAATGAATTCTTGTTGTCTGGGTGGCTCAGGGGTAACATTGCGGGCCCCGGAATGAATTCTTGTTCTCAGGGGTGAAACAGGGGTAACATTGCGGGCCACGGAATGAATTCTTGTTGTCTGGGTGGCTCAGGGGTAACATTGCGGGCCCCGGAATGAATTCTTGTTGTCTGGGTGGCTCAGGGGTAACATTGCGGGCCCCGGAATGAATTCTTGTTCTCAGGGGTGAAACAGGGGTAACATTGCGGGCCACGGATTGAATTCTAGTTGTCTGGGTAGCTCAGGGGAATCATTGCGGGCCCCGGAACGAATTCTCGTGGTCATGTTGGCTCAGGGGTAACATTGCGGGCCCCGGAATGAATTCTTGTTGTCTGGGTGGCTAAGGGATAAAATTGCATGCCCCGGAACGAATTCTTGTTGTCTGGGTGGCTCAGGGGTAACATTGCGGGCCCCGGAATGAATTCTTGTTCTCTGGGTGGCTCAGGGGTAACATTGCGGGCCCAAGAATGAATTCTAGTTGTCTGGGTGGCTGAGGGGTAACATTGCGGGCCCCGGAATGAATTCTTGTTCTCTGGGTGGCTCCGGGGTAACGTTGCGGGCCCAGAAATGAATTCTAGTTGTCTGGGTGGCTCAAGGGTAACATTGCGGGCCCCGGAATGAATTCTTGTTGTCTGGGTGGCTCAGGGGTAACATTGCGGGCCCCGGAATGAATTCTAGTTGTCTGGGTGGCTCAGGGGTAACATTGTGGGCCCCGGAATGAATTCTTGTTCTCTGGGTGGCTCAGGGGTAACGTTGCGGGCCCAAGAATGAATTCTAGTTGTCTGGGTGGCTCAAGGGTAACATTGCGGGCCCCGGAATGAATTCTTGTTGTGGGTGGCTCAGGGGTAACATTGCGGGCCCCGGAATGAATTCTTGTTGTCTGTGTGGCTCAGGGGTAACATTGCGGGCCCCAGAATGAATTCTTGTTGTCATGTTAGCTCAGGGATAACATTGCGGGCCCCGTAATGAATTCTAGTTGTCTTGGTGGCTCAGGGGTAACATTGCGGGCCCAAGAATGAATTCTTGTTGTCTGGGTGGCTAAGGGGTAACATTGCGGGCCCCGGAATGAATTCTTGTTCTCTGGGTGGCTCAGGGGTAACATTGCGGGCCCAAGAATGAATTCTAGTTGTCTGGGTGGCTCAGGGGTAACATTGCGGGCCCCGGAATGAATTCGTGTTGTCTGCGTAGCTCAGGGGTAACATTGCGGGCCCCGGAATGAATTCTTGTTGCCATGTTGGTTCAGGGGTAACATTGCGGGCCCCGGAATGAATTCATGTTGTCTGGGTGGCTCAGGGGTAACATTGCGGGCCCCGGAACGAATCCTTGTTGTCATGTTGTCTCACCGGTAACATTGCGGGCCCCGGAATGAATTCTTGTTGTCTGGGTGGCTCAGAGGTAACATTGCGGGCCCCAGAATGAATTCTTGTTGTCTGGGTGTCTCAGGGGTAACATTGCGGGCCCCGGAATGAATTCTTATTGTCTGGGTGGCTCAGGGGTAACATTGCGGGCCTCGGATAGAATTCTTGTTGTCTGGGTGGCTCGGGGGTAACATTGTGGGCCCCGGAATGAATTCTTGTTGTCTTGGTTGCTCAGGGGTAACATTGCGAGCCCCGGAATGAATTCTTGTTGTCTGGGTGGCTCAGGGGTAACATTGCGAGCCCTGGAATGAATTCTTGTTGTCTGGGTGGCCCAGGGTTAACATTGCGGGCCCCGGAATTAATTCTTGTTCTCTGGGTGGCTCAGGAGTAACTTTGCGGGTCCCGGAATGAATTCTTGTTGTCTGGGTGGCTCAGGGGTAACATTGCGGGGCCCGGAATGAATTCTTGTTGTCTGGGTGGCTCAGGGGTAACATTGCGGGCCCCGGAATGAATTCTCTTTGTCTGGGTGGCTCAGGGGTAACATTGCGGGCCCCGGAATGAATTCTTGCATAGTCGAAGAAGTTCGAGTCACACCTCAGACTTGAATTTTTAGCTGAGAAACATTTTATGGGTAGGCTGGTTGGCGGGGTGATGCCTTTCAAGGAATGGTGGACAAATATGCAAGTCTATTTGAGGGGAGTGAGAAGAGTTCAAGGCCGAATACCTGATGTCGACGGAGAAGATGGGGAGAAGGCTGTAGAATTTAATAAGGTGTATGGTAAGGAGGTGGGGATTGTTGGGGAGGAAAATGTAGATCAGAAAGTAAAGCAGGGTATTGAGGACGGGAAGAAATTTAGATGCCGGTATGTAAATAAGGATATTTATAATGCAATATGGGAATTGGGGTCAAGAAAAACAGCTGGGGTAGATGGGGAAAAATGGGGAATTGTTAAAGATTATGGGATGGAGCATTGTGCCTTATTTAAGGTTTCTGTTTGATTTTTGTATAAATAATGGGGTAATGCCTGATGACTGGAAACAGGCTCTGGTAATTCCGGTATATAATGGGTATATTTTTGAAGGAATTATGAATGTTTACATAAGGGAATGCTCAGGGAATAGTAAGTGGTTGGCAAATGAACAGCATGGTTTCAGAGAGGGATTTTCCTCTGAATCACAACTATCAGGCTTTCAGCAGGAGGTCTTGGATAATAGATGTCATGTTGACTGTATTGCAATTGATCTTTCAAAGGCTTTCGATAGGGTTAATCATGATATCCTATTAAGGAAAATGGAGGCTGTGGGATTGGACAGGAGAGAAGTACAATGGGTGAGATCATTTTCGCAGGGGAGAAGTCAAAGGGTAAGGGTTGGAGGGTCAGTGTCAGAACAGTTAAGGGTGGGAAGGGGGGTACCTCAGGGAAGTAAATTGGGACCTTTGCTATTTCTCATGTATGTAAATGGCATAGGAGTTGAAATATCATCCCAGATAAAAATTATTTGCTGATGATATAGTAGTATACAGGAGGATAAATCATCTGGACGATTGCGGCATTTTGCAGAGGGAGCTGACTGTCATACAAAGCTGGGCAGATGGAAGAGATATGATGATAAATTCAAAGAAATATCAGGCAGTGAGATTTGTTAACAAAAGGTATCATATTGTTTTTGAATATTCAGTAGGGGAAAATAAAGTTGTATTTGTGGACGAATGTAGGTATTTATTTAGGTGTAGCTGTCGGGGGTGGAAATTTTCACTGGGGTAAGCACATAGGGGAAATTAAAGAAAGCATACAAGTCACTACATATGGTTATGCGAGTATTTAAAGGGGCTGGCAGAGAAATTAAGGAAAGGGCATACATGTCCCTAGTCCGTCCTCTGCTGGAATATACTGGGGGAGTGAGGGATCCATACCAAATGTATTTAATAAAGGAATTGGAAGGAGTACAAAGGAACGCCGCCAGGTAGCCTATGTAATGGAGGACCACAGATCGACGAGTAGTGTGAGGAGTGTGAGTAGGATGATTCAAGATTTGGGATGGGAAAGTCTGGCTGGTAGACGTTCAGGAGCAAGACTAGGGGGTATTTTCTTAGCTTACAAGGGGGAAATTGCATGGGAAGACATTCATGAGAGATTGGGAAAGGAAGGTTCATATATTGGCAGATACAGTATTTGTTGTAAATTAAAATTAAGTCAGTGGAATAGTAACTGGGGCAAATATGCTTTCATTGGGAGGGGGGAGTAGAATGGAACAGTTTGCCAGGGGAAATTTTCAGCCCTTTGCCTTCTAATGTTGGAAAATTTAAGGAGTTGGTGAGAAAGCAACAGATCAGGAGCCAGTGACATGACATGGATGAAGAAATTATCCTTATTCTTATTTTATAATCGTCTCTATTATTATTATTATTTTCTTATACAGTTTACTCCTTGTATCTAAAAAGCATTTTTGCAATTGTATGAATGATTTATTTTGCTTAGTTTTTGTGTGTGTGTAATTTGCCACCATGGACAGCGTTCACATCTGCAAATAAATAAATATATGTATGTATGTATGTATGTATGGAAACAACTTATTGAAGAACAAAGATAAACTGGAACATCCATTCAATGTTTTTATTACACTGCTTAATATTCTACTGCTCTAACGTTTTGAGCTAGAGATAGGGGTGTATTTTTCCCACAGCATTGAATTTTATTTTTGAGCATCCTTAAATACACACTATCAAATTACTCTGCTATTGGGAGGCTTGGATAGATGAGAATACCTCAGTGCGAGATGTGAGTGTATTTTTATTTAAAGATGCGTTTCAAGTCCACGGTTTGAGAATTGAATGCTAGGTAGGGACAAGACAAAACTTCGGTTAAAATAAGTAAATACTTAAGTGCCCTGTGCAGATTGTCAGCGACACTCAATTTACTACATCTATTTGTCGACGATGCAGAGGTGTGTCTGTGTAACTAGGAACAGCAGTATGACGACAACATAGCCTAGATACTGCATTACCACCATGATTGCTCGAGTTGATAATGTATCTAGTTTGAACTGGGTGTATTGTAACACAAGGTGTAAGTTTTAATTTGTGGCTTCTAAATCCCTGTAGGTTATTAGTGGCAATTAACAATACTTGTGAAGTAAACTACGTCAACTTCCACGTGCCTAATTGAGCGTGACAGTTTTTATCGCCACTACTTTATCGTCTGACAATATAATACCTATTTAATGTACCTGCCGCAAATCAAGTTTGTGTGTTTAAAGGAATAAGGAAACAGAATGTAGCATTACGGTATTTATTTCCCTGCTTTACAGGCTCCATAAGTTATTCAATTGCAATAGTACCAACTTATTTGACCAGGACGGTCACAAGTAAACGTTTATGCTTTTCTGTTGTTGAGAAATATATAACCGCTCCGTATCGCTTGGGAATACCTAATTTGATTTGTTAAATGTGGGACAGATTTGTCGTACTGGAATTTGTAAGGTCTTTATTTAATTCCTACATGCTCTTTCTCTGTTCTAGTTTCGTGATCATAATGGAGCAAGAACGATTGATCAAGACTGAACCAGACTGGTTGTATCATGCACCTGAATCCCCTAACATAGTAAGTTGCATTTTGATTCGTATATGTTGTAACATTGCGATGTTAGTGTTGGGCATGATAAGCAAGATTTAGTGACTTAATGGTAAATGGTGTGCTAACCAGAATCTGTTAAGTCCTTAGTTTTGATTTACGTAACGAAAGTTTGATGCTTTTCAATCGGTCAACACGATTTTTCCCGAAAGAGATGGATTTATTTACAAATACACTTGGATGACCAGTTTCGATCGTCAAGCGATCATCATCAGATCCATTACACTTAGGCCCTAGCATTTATGTCAGAAAGTTTGGGTGAAAATATTTACAATGTGTACACTTATTGAGTTGCAGTGTGAGTTGAGATAATTCAACTCGTCAATATTTGTTAGTTGTGGTCTATGTGATGTTTTGTTAAAATACTGGAATTAGTGATTGATCTCCAAATTTGCTTGTTTGGAGTGAATATGTGATTGTGGCTGAATGGTCAATGCAGGTTGTATACTTATCTGATGGTGTCTTGCGCTGTCCTGGTGAGAGCAGTTACCTTGGGCACTATCTACTCTCAACTGGGGGAACTTCTTGTGCAATTCCCTTCTCGCATTCCTAAGTTTCTGTGTACGTCCTACAAATGTGATAGTGTATGGCGAGGTCTAGTCTCACTAATGTGGTGTGCGTTACTGTATTCAGGAAAGTCTTCAACTATCAAAGACCTGGTTTCTACCTTGCCATGCATAAGCTCAAAAGCCATATAAGCGGTGCCTGGTCTACTGAGAATGTCCCGCCACCTATAATACTGCCGTTAATACTGGCCTTGGTTTATTCAAGGAAAGGATACACCATACATCCTGAAACAATAACATGTTTCCTCATTAATCCCTTATCTAGCTTGGCCACATCTTTAAGTTGTGTCTTGTTCCCGACGAGGTGTGTTTTCTAGTGGAGTGAAGAGGGGTGAACTCTCCATGAATGTGTGTTCCTATAGATTTATTGGGGCTGCTTATTTTAGCTAAGTGTATCTCGATTGCTTCCTCAATGTCAAGACCTCTACCTTTAGGTTCGTGTTTAATTATTTTTAAGTCAGTTCCAGTATTAGTGAAACTGTGTCCCACTTCACACATGTGTTGGCATACGGCCGTGTGTGTCCCGTATTTAATCGAATTGCTGTGTTCATTGTATCGTGTATCCATTCTTCTCCCACTCTGCCCGATGTAACACCCTGTGTCTTGGCACGTAATGTAATATACCCCTGACTTTGAATATGGGTCTTGTTTATTTAGATTACTCTTGTGCAGATGCTTTCCGGTTGTGTTATTCGTTGTGAATGCAATTTTTATGCCTTGTTTTTTGAAAAGGCTGGTGATTTCATATGTATTCGCGTTCATATCATTGAAACGCGCGAATTTTTTCTCATTATTGTGCGGCTTATGCATCGGTTTGCTTTTATGTCGGGCTACAATTTGATTTATTTAGCTCGACGGAGAATTGTTTACCTTTGCTTTTTGCTTTATTATTCTCATTTCCTTATTATAATTAACAAACCATGAAACGATTCTCCAAACTATTACTAGCCTACACCACTCTATCAAATTCATTAAGCAATCCGAGACTGGTCGGTAAATAAAATATCTCGACATAACTATCGAACGTAAAGGTTCATATTCCATATTCCGAAAACCCCCACAAACTTCGCATACAATTGACAATTTGTGCAATCACCCCAGTAGGCTACGCATAAATTAGCGGGGTTCTATTCAATGGTGCACAGGACTTGAAACATACCCATGTCGAAAGACAATTATAATAAGGAATTGAGAATAACCACGCAAATAGCAAAGAAACACAATGCGGAGGAACGTGTTTGTACAAGAAGTAATTTCTCTGCAGGATGATGCTAATCTCACTGAGTATATCAAGATAGAAGAGGTTTCCATACCAGAGTTTGTTCCATGCATCAAAACAGAAACTCCATCTTTAGCGAGTGGTGGAGATTTGAAAGTGGTAAGTACCTTATTGGGTTACTACTTGTTGCATCTTATAAAGGACATGACCTGATCACCATCATCTTCTCACCAATGATGTTTAGGGATTAACGGATTGTGTATTCGGACCGTGCTGATGACAAATTGAAGCTGTTGGCTATTATGTTGTGTGTGGTACGGAAAGTATAAAATGTGTAAATGGGAGGTGAGGCGATATTGTCTCACTAGTGGTGGACTCGGACCCTTGGACTCCCTATAGAGCTACAACTCTGACAGCTAATCTGACCTTCAACAGTAATCACTTATTACTTCTAGTATGTGGCTTCATTCCCTCAACCAGGTATAATTCCTCACTTGCACAGTCAACTTCTTTATCAATTACCAACGTAAGCTCTTATAGCTTCATAATCATTATCACGTCTTGTAAACAGATGTCTGACTCATGTAGTGCAATTTCATTTAACGAACCTTCTGTAATATTTTGATTATTCTATGTAAAACATGATGTTCGAATCGTTCTGTTTAAACTCTGTGTTCAATAATCACATTGCATCTCATAGAAATTGTACTAGCATATCGCTAGGTTAGAATGTAAGTGTGCCATATCTACTTTAGCTAGTTCTGAGATAAACTAGTTTGAAAGTTTGAATTGCTCGCAAATGGCCAACAATGTTATTTTCTCTAGACAAATTTCTCATGGGTGGCAGCAGCTGTCAAGAAAATGAAGGAAACATGCATCCTCAACTAATGTATACCAAACATAAGAACAGAAACTCATATTTGGAGATGGAACACTTGCATTCTAACCTAGCAAATAAGTTTCCATCCAGCTAATTTTAATATACAGTACCCTCGGATTTTTGGCTTCACATACTGCCCCCTTTCTTGTGCAGTAAGATCTGCCAATATTCGACTGGCCTTGGATTGTTATTCAGCTAGCTTTAACGTATATATTTCTACTTTCATAAATCTCAAAACAATATAAACATTCTAACACCTGCACCTCAAACAAGTTTTCACGGTCACTGGAGCACCGCTCCTTCGATTATACTCGACATATGTACATCTGTAACGTCTCAGTTCAGTATTTCCATCTCCAGAAGCCTGCCCTTCTCGTTTAGACTCTTCCTGGCTTGAATTGGATTTGCCATAATGACCAGAAAATCTCCTTCTCTATCTCATGTGGAAGTTGGTGTTAGTTGGAATTAAAAGTAGCACATGAATCTTCCGTATGGTGTGAAGTTTCATAATATTTGGATCAAAGCTTCTACACTTGTTTCAATTGTAGTAAATAATTGCTTTGCTTTAAGATTTATCACAGAATCTAGTATTGTAGCACTTTCATTAATTTTTCTCGAGCACTTTAGATGCTCAACTTCATGTATACTTCATGTCACTTATACCTGATTTTATCGGAGTAATTGTGCTTTCAAAGCCTCCAACAATTTAATTATGCAGTGAAACAATATTTGACGTGTCGACATTCCAAATTTATCACATGTGCTCAAACTCTTGCACATTGACCATGCACTTTACAGTTCGCAAAGTTCAATAAATACACAAATCTTCGTTTTAAATTGTCCGACGCATAACACGCATGCTCGAATCTGCGCATCCACACTCTGACGCATTCAACAAGTTCTGAGGTGTGCGTAGTGTAGCTACTCTGTTCTGTAGCCAATCAGTTTCTCGCGCTTCCTAATTTCTTCCACGTTGTTCCAAGTATTTTATATTTCCACATAAAGTGTATCCCAATATTGTATGATCAATTTTTAACTCAATTTCTTTTATTGTCCATCGTTATAATATTAATTTTGATCTCGTGATTCCAATGAAGTTCAAGCCTCGCTCGGCCATTTCACAGCATTCAGAAGTAATTTTCCCATGCGCTGTCTTCATAGTTGTACTCTGCTTACAATCGAGAATTACTCGTTGTTGTCGCGTGGTCTGACATTCGGATCTTGGTGCACTTTCTGAACAAGTGAATGGGGACAATATGTATGGAGATCAGCTGATGAAGTCTGGGATGTTAACTCTAAAACACAACTACTATTCTGTACGAAATTTCTGATCTAGTTCTTGTATGTCGCATTGTGTTTGGAAGGTGATGGAAACCTTGGTATGATTTAATTCCATCTATGCAAAGGAACGTGTTTGTTAAACAAGTAATTTCTTTGCAGGAAGATACTGATCTCATTGAGGATTTTAGGAAAGAAGAATGTTCTATACCTGAGGTTGTTCCATTCATCGAAATAGAAAGACCATCCTTAGTGAGTGGTGGAGATTTGAAAGAGGTAAGTACCTTACTTGTTGCTCCTTATATGAGCTGATGGCCATCTTCTTCTCACCATTGCAAATAAGGGATTGTGTATTCAGACCGTACTGATGATAAAAGGTGTCTGTTGTTAGGTTTGGTATGGTATGGGTAGTACAAGTCCTGTAGATGGAAGGTATAGTATTATATTCTCTGACTTGTGCTGGACTCTAACCCATGACCTCCCTCTATGCATGCCATTACTCCATCCACTGAGCTAAAAGAAGATAAATCTTAATTTTTAAAGGTGAAGGGTACATTATATGAAGTCAGCATATCCTTTGCACAATCATGTCGTATATGTTACCTGTTGTGAACTTTGTATTTCTGTATGAAGAAATTACAGTATTTTCCTGGTACGTGTATACCAAATGATCCGTGGTCGAATGAATTACTGTATACATAACAAAGAAGTGGTACGAGATCCCATCATGCGGGAATTTGTGCGGAAATGGTTTTGACTTCTTCCACAGTTGTACTAATTGATCTTCCTTGAGTTATCACTTAAACTCCAGGCAATTGCGGAAATGTTTAAAGTTTACGAAGGTAACGAAATACTTGCAGATATGAATACAAGTGAGAGAACATTCTAGAGCCACATGGAGAAACTAATTGTAAGAACATAAATGCATATTGACGGTGGATATGCAAAACTCCGTAAACCACAATGCTGTGCCTTTCCATTCTCTTCCTTACAGCCAGTCGCGAACGCCCGGATGTCCATGGATATACTGTACCCTTTGATAAGGCCATTGAGCACAGAACAGTTTCTTGAAATCCCATTGATTCCACTACTTGAAATTACAGACTTGGAGGGCTTGTAGTGGGGACCATAGCACCGTCTTCCCACTACCACCACAGCACACGTTCAAATTTCCCGCATTTTCTGCGTCACTGACTAGAGTACTTACGTCACGTGATGTGTCATATCCTTTACAGAATTGTTGTCATTCGATACCTTCTTCCTCGATTTCTCATAGGTGCCGCGTACTTGGTATTCCTTGACGTCCTGGAGGAGTTCTTAGACGATATGCCACTGCATGTCCGTCAAAACATGTGGTTTCAGCACGATTGCGCACCACCTCATATTACACTGGTGTTATGAGATCATCTGCATCACACAGCTTGCCACGGTGGGTGAGTGGTTATACTGTCGGACTACCAACCCCAAGATTGCAGGTTCGTCCCTGGCCATGGTAAGTGATTTTTGAAGGCGACAAAAATCACGATACTCATGTCATACGTTGTTGGCATGTTAAAGAACCCATTTGAATTCAGTAAGCCGTGTTCAATGGCAAATTTAATCTCGGGATTTTCCGCCAACACAAAGTTCCTCCATTCTCTACTTGAAAGCGCTTTAGTGTCAAGGAGTTTAGATATCTAACCTCCTTGACTTTCATAGCGTTCAAAGGAACGACGAAATTCGACATGCAAGCTACCCTCTGGGTGTCAATTAACAAAGCTTGCACCAGTCACCCGAGGCCATACGATATTATTATTATTATTATTATTATTATTATCTGCTTCACAGATTTGGGAAACAGTGGATAGGTCGTGGTGGACCGATTGCTTGGTCTGCACGTTCAACCGACTTGACACCGCTAGACTACTCCCTGTGGGGTCACATGAAACCCTTAATTTACGAGCCCCTATGGATTATGTTGGAGGACCAGGGATAGGTGTCTGTATGTGTAATTGGAGCCAGGAGCAGGAGTTAGCCAGAGCTATGAACATATGCTCTAGCGTTATTGTTCCTATGCTACATTTAATCGTCAAAGTTAGAAACAGCCTGTATATTGCTGCTGGACAAGATTAGCTACAAGAACAAGACACATCCTGTATATTGCTGCTGGACATGATTAGCTACAACAACAAGACACACCCTGTATATTGCTGCTGGGCATGATTAGCTACAAGAACAAGGAACACCCTGTATATTGCTGCTGGACAAGATAAGCTACAAAAACAAGGAACACTCTGTATATTGCTGCTGGACATGATTAGCTACAAGAACAAGACACAGCCTTTATATTGCTCCTGGGCATGATTAGCTACAAGAACAATGAACACCCTGTATATCGCCGATGGACATGTTAAGCTACAAGAACAAGGAACACCCTGTATATTGCTGCTGGACATGAGTAGCTACAAGAACAGGGAACACCCTGCATATTGCTGCCGGGCATGATTAGCTGCAAGAACAAGGAACATCCTGTATATTGCTGCTGGACATGATTAGCTACAAGAACAAGACACACCCTATATATTGCTGCTGGGCATGATTAGCTACAAGAACAAGGACCACCCTGTATATTGCTGCTGGACAAGATAAGCTACAAAAACAAGGAACACCCTGTATATTGCTGCTGGACATGATTAGCTACAAGAACAAGACACAGCCTTTATATTGCTCCTGGGCATGATTAGCTACAAGAACAATGAACACCCTGTATATCGCCGATGGACATGTTAAGCTACAAGAACAAGGAACACCCTGTATATTGCTGCTGGACATGATTAGCTACAAGAACAAGGAACACCCTGCATATTGCTGCCGGGCATGATTAGCTACAAGAACAAGGAACATCATTTATATTGCTGCTGGACATAATTAGCTACAAGAACAAGACACACCCTGTATATTGCTGCTGGGCATGATTAACTAAAAGAACAAGACACACCCTGTATATTGCCGATGGACATGATTAGCTACAAGAACAAGAAACACCCTGTATATTGCTACAAGAACAAGATACACCCTGTATATTGCTGCTGGACAAGGTTAGCTACAAGAACAAGACACACCCTGTATATTGCTGCTGGACATGATTAGCTACAAGAACAAGGAACACCCTGTATATTACTGCTGGACATGTTTAGCTACAAGAACAAGACACTCCCTGTATATTGCTGCTGGACAAGATTAGCTACAAGAACAAGCAACAGCCCTGTATATTGCTGCTGGACAAGATTAGCTACAAGAACAAGACACATCCTGTATATTGCTGCTGGACATGATTAGCTACAAGAACAAGGAACACCCTGTATATTGCTGCTGGACAGGATTAGGTACAAGAACAAGGAACATCCTGTATATTGCTGCTGGACAAGATTAGCTACAAGAACAAGGAACACCCTGTATATAGCTACAAGAACAAGGAACATCCTGTATATTGCTACAAGAACAAGGAACAGCCTGTATATTGCTACAAGAACAAGGAACACCTTGTATTTTGCTGCTGGACAAGATTAGCTACAAGAACAAGACACACCCTGTATATTGTTGCTGGACAAGATTAGCTGCAAGAACAAGACACAGCCTGTATATTGCTGCTGGACAAGATTATCTACAAGCACGAGGAACACCCTGTATATTGCTACAAGAAAAAGGAACACCCTGTATATTGCTACAAGAACAAGAAATGCCCTGTATATTGCTGCTGGGCAAGATTAGCTAAAGGAACAAGATAAACCCTGTATATTGCTACTGGACATGATTAGCTACAAGAACAAGGAACACCCTGTATATTGCTGCTGGACAAGATTAGCTACAGGAACAAGACACATCCTGTATATTGCTACAAGAACAAGGAACACCCTGTATATTGCTACAACAACAAGAAACACCCTGTATATTGCTGCTGGGCAAGATTAGCTACAAGAACAAGATACACCCTGTATATTGCTGCTGGACATGATTAGCTACAAGAACAAGGGACACCATGTATAATACTGCTGGACCAGGTGAGCTACAAGAACGAGACACACCCTCTATATTGCTGCTGGATAAGATTAGCTACAAGAACAAGGAACACCCTGTATATTGCTGCTGGACAAAATTAGCTACAGGAATAAGACACACCCTGTGTATTGCTACAAGAACAAGGAACACCCTGTATATTTCTACAAGAACAAGACACAGCCTGTATATTGCTGCTGGACAAGATTAGCTACAAGAACAAGAAACACCCTGTAAATTGCTGTTGGACAAGATTAGCTACAATAACAAGGAACACTCTGTATATAGCTGCTGGACAAGAGTAGCTACAAGAACAAGGAACACCTTGTATATTGCTAGAAGAACAAGGAACATCCTGTATATTGCTGCTGGACAAGATTAGCTACAAGAACAAGGAACACCATGTATATTGATGCTGGACAAGATTAACTACAAGAACAAGTAACACTTTGTATATTGCTACAAGAACAGGAAACACCCTGTATATTCCTGCTGGACAAGATTAACTACAAGAACAAGGAACACCCTGTATATAGCTACAAGAACAAGGAACATCCTGTATATTGCTACAAGAACAAGGAACACCCTGTATATTGCTACAAGAACAAGGAACACCCTGTATTTTGCTGCTGGACAAGATTAGCTACAAGAACAAGACACACCCTGTATATTGTTGCTGGACAAGATTAGCTGCAAGAACAAGACACAGCCTGTATATTGCTGCTGGACAAGATTATCTACAAGCACGAGGAACACCCTGTATATTGCTACAAGAATAAGGAACACCCTGTATATTGCTACAAGAACAAGAAACGCCCTGTATATTGCTGCTGGACAAGATTAACTACAAGAACAAGAAACACCTTGTATATTGCTGCTGGACATGACTAGCTACAAGAACAAGGAACACCCTGTATATTGCTGCTGGACAAGATTAGGTACAAGAACAAGGAACATCCTGTATATTGCTGCTGAACAAGATTAGCTACAAGAACAAGGAACATCCAGTGTATTGCCCAGTGATATTGTGAATGAAGATAACTACTGCAAAACATTATTAAGTTTTGAAATAACAAGGAAGCTATGAAATGGACATTTGGTTTAATTATCTAACGCCACACTGTACATTTATGTTATCTATGTGTTTATTGTCTGTATGTCACGATATGACTCTCTGAGTTAAAGTGACAATTAACAAGTAGACTTGGTTTAAATAAATAAATAAATAAATATTGCTACAAGAACAAGGAACTCCCTGTATATTGCTACAAGAACAAGGAACACCCTGTATATTGCTACAAGAACAAGGAACACCCTGTTTATTGCTACAAGAAGAAGGAACACCCTGTATATTGGCACAAGAACAAGAAACACCCTGTATATAGCTACAAGAACAAGCAACACCCAGTATATAGCTACAAGGACAAGGAACATCCTATATATAGGTACGAGAACAAGGAACGCCCTGTATATCGCTACAAGAACAAGAAACACCTTGTATATTGCTGCTGGACAAGATTAGCTACAAGAACAAGAAACACCCTGTATATTGCTACAAGAACAAGAAAGGTTTACGAGTAAATCCAAGCACCACCTAGGCCCGTCTTAAGAAGAGAACACTCCTTTGTATGCAGGGCGGACAAACGGGAAGGTTATTCCTGTGACGCTACTAACTGCTGTTGATGTATAATATGAATACTGCATTATGTAGAGTATGTTAAATACACTCTCTCCAGTTTCACTTAGTGCAATTGGCTTACTCCAAGTTTTCACAAATTTAGCAGCCATAATAAAAAATTGTGCTGTGTTTTGTGAAAATGTTCTTGTAGACTATTGTGAGTGATATATATGGTAGAACTATTTAGGGCCAAGCCACTTGTAAGTGACGTGCATGTGGCTGAAATGGGACAAGAGGTTGGACTAGTGAGGTTAAAGCCCCTTATAGTTTTACTGATAGAAATTCTTTAATACATGTTTTCTCTTCACCCCTAAGGTACGTGTTCACGTTGAAAGTAAACTTATACAGTTATTGCTTGTGCTTTTCAAATTTCTATGGCGAAATCAGCATTTAAACACATTAACTAAAACATTATTTTTTTTGAACTTTAAGTGCTAAAAGGTAGAAAACTAAAATAAAATGCAAATGTTACACAATTTTCAAAACATTGTAGGCCTATTTCTTCAAAAGATAATACAATTTATTTGCATGTGGTATCAAGTGGAAGCCACCTTAATACCTAACGTTGTATACTACAGATATGGTATATTTTAATTCAGAGGACTGGTGATGAATTCCATGTTATTTCTATTTTTTTCTTATAGAATGCTTTTCCATGGTGGGCCACATTTCAGATTTTCTAATTATCCCAAAGATCCTAGTATACAACACATTTGACAGCTTCTTACCTCTAATTTGACATATTAGTCATTATCTTAGTTCAATAACTGAATGAGATATCTTGTTGTAATTTGCAAATCTGCATAAAAACAAGTATTGCAAAAATCAAAGAAGAAGTTTCACAATGATATGTTTTGAAGACACACATTCCACACACCTACTTGGTTCTATAAAACAGTCCAGCTCAATAAGTCTCTCCTTCCTTGTTAGTGTTCTTATCTTCTTTTAATTTCCTCCTCCCTCTGAGATACCTTCTTTTCTGTTTCTGTTGGGGGTAGTGTGGTAACAGCTCTTCGCTATCCGATCCTGATCCGTCTTCAATGCTCCTCTCATGGTGTAATATCCAGGATGTATGTCCATTCTAGTCAAAATCTCTATGTCTGCAGTATTTCCACAGTTGAAATGGCACTCAGCATGCTTCACTCCCAATCTCAGGGTGTCCAGCCCCACATAAGTCTCCTTAGGACACCACCGCCACCCATTGAAACACTCATTGCTGTTCTGTGTTAGGCCATGTAGACACTTGGACAACATAGATGGATCGCGCAGTCTCTCATATAATGGTTTAAAGCATGAAGAATCTCTAGCGAAATGCCTGGTTGATTCTTATATCCTTCCAGTTTGTATTCGGCCTTTGCCCGCTGGTATGCACACCAGCAGTCACTACCAACAGGACAGCTGTGATGCGTGCGACGATCTTGAGTCGCAGTCAATTGGTAGAGAGTAGCCCAAATAGCATTTCTCATGGCATCAATACTGCTGGTGTTTGAGCGTAGAGCTATCCCATAATAGTTTTCCATTTTATATATGAGTGTCCCAGTCAACTTTCCCTTCCCGCCTAATTTCTTATCTTGGACCAGTTTATATTTAGTGTAAGCCCACTTCCTTTAGGAGGGAATGCTAGATGTAGGACAGCTGGTGATAAAAACTTGAACTACGTTTCAATTCAGACAGCTAACAAACAACGGGCGATAAATTCAAACTGTATGTCCAAAGGAAAATAGAAAACCAGGCTTCCATAAAATGCAAGAAAGAAATGTTTGTAAAACTTCACAAAAATGCTATTTCCAACGTGAACACTTATTATTTCCTTTAAAGCACTGTTCACCTCATTTTCTATCACACTTATATTAACTAGACCTATAGAGTAGTTATGGCTTTGATAAGTTATGGATCTAGATAAGACTTGTTTTATGCAGAATTAGAAAGTAATATCAGTCAGTTGTACAGCTTATGTATTATCCTTTATTCAAGTTGAGCTGTGCTGTAAACTTAGATTATTTGTTACTAATTGTGTACAAGCTTAAGATGATAGTTCTGGAATTAATGATAATTTTCTGTCGCTAGGTTATAAAAGGAGAAACACATGATGAAGAGAGTGATGCAAGTAGAAATCATCCAAATGAGTAAGTGGACAATATAATAAGGAAAAATATTGTTTTATGTATGCAAACTAAAAATGATGGATTGGAATAAGTTATCCTCTTTTTATATTTGTCATTGAACATATTTATTTTCGTCATGGTCTTACTTAATTGGATAATGATATCAACTTTTTATTTAGCAGCCCAAAATCTATCCAATCTCATTCTGAGTTTTCAAACAATGAATACAATAAAAAGTTAAAGTATACTTCTATAATACGCCAGCAGAAAAACGATGTTGGTCTTGCACGAAACACGAAACCCAAAGAGAAATGTAGATCAAGTAACTGTTGAAATAATCGGTAACCTTATCACATATACTCGAAAAAAAAATAGAATATTATACGGACGAGAAACCAAACACTGCGGATATGATCTCACAAAAAGCTCAGCAGTGACCTATCAAAACAGTAAGACATCTCTGCTTGTTGCCGTTGGGCAAGACCCAAAATTCTCAAAAGCAATTCGTATCGTGATAAACTAATGAGCCTACTTTTATTAAAATATAAGATTCATAACAATGATTGGCTTATATAGATCCATCTAGAGTAATGACGAAATTAAGTTTGCATTTATGATATTGTAGGAATTAACCTGAAATATTATAGCCTAATGGGGAGTCCTGTGCCTTGGGGTAAATCTGAGAGTTGTTCTCACACAAAACTGTCGCTTACAGTGACATCGGAGAAGAGTGTAAACTCTCAAGGATTGTTCGTCACTTAAATGGAAAATGCAGCGCATCAATGAGGTTCTCATCAAGGAGGAAAATATTATAGCCTAATAGAACACTACAGTCTACTTGAAATAGTTTATTCCCATGGATTCTCAGATACAGCTCAAATGCTTCGAGAGAGTTGGTAGTTCTGCTGTCCCTCAAAATGCTCACTATTATATCCCTTACAACTCACAATATATAACATTTGTAAGTTTTCCATTAATATTATGGAAGTTACCTGAAGTTAAACCGGGAGATTTATGTTGGCACGCTTGGGTTGTTCGAAATGAATCTGCAAACATATCTTTTATACACATGTACCAAATTTTATGCTGTTGCCTGCATGCATTGAGACTAGGGTTCAGAATTAAGGAGAACATTTATTAACAGATGGTCGGCGTGATGACTTCAAAGGTATGCCGCTTTAGAACCCTTGAGACATTCATTACACATGCGACATTTGGATGGAATACACTTGTTAGTATGGGAGTTATATGTAGTTAATCATTGGTCTGGTATGCTAGCATAGAATTATGTTGGTAGCACTAACTCTGTCGATTTACTCTAAATATGACTAAAGCATCTTGGACTTACAGTTTGCTTAATTTGTAGTGTGTTCCGTACACATATTCCAAGATATTGAATCTAGAGGGTAAAAGAGATTATTATAGTCAGTTGACATCCCTGCTGACTCTCACATTAAACACAAATATATATCCAAAAGCATACATTGCACTTAAAAATGTGGATAAAATCCATTCGTTAGTATGGATTTTACGGGCAGTTATACATTGAATCTATAGGCACGCATGTTGGCAACATTGCCATGTGTGGGTTGCTCCAAATTTAATCTTGAATATTGTGTTCTTTAAATTACAAAATTTTGATATGTTTGCCTGCATACAACCTACTCTACTGATAATATGGTTCAAAATTAAAGTCACCATATATCAACAGTTGGCAGACCTGGTGACTCTGAATATATTTTAAGGGCCATCTCTTAAGGTCCACAATGCACATGCATAATTTGGCTGTGGTCCAATAGATATTATGCATGCGCTTAAGTCAAGTTGGCAACACTGCCATATATAGGATGCTCAAACGTAAATTGAAATATTATGTTCTATATATGTGCCAATTTTGAAATAATTTAATTTATTAGTATGGAACTTACACATGATTAAGCATTAAACCTATCAGCACACGTTGAATCATGTTGGCAGCATTGTCGTATATCGGTTATAGAAAATTAACCTACACTTGCAGGTACTGTATGTATGCAAAGTTTAGAAATGTTGGCCTGCATTATTTCTGGTACACGTTGAATCATGTTGGCAGCATTGTCGTATATCGGTTATAGAAAATTAACCTACACTTGCAGGTACTGTATGTATGCAAAGTTTAGAAATGTTGGCCTGCATTATTTCTGGTATATTGAGATTAGGATAGTAATTTATAGAGTGCATTTTTCATTACTTGGCAGGCCTGTTTACAATAAAGAAAACTTATATTATCTGCTCCTGTGCTCAAATCACGGTACGATAATTGGTTGAAATACAATTGATAGCATAGAGGTTAAATGCTTATAAGGATTGGACCTATAATCAGACATAGAATCATGTTGGCAACACTGTCATGTATGGGATCTTGTAAATTAAACTGATGAAATATTATCCATATGTTTGTCAATTTTGGAGCAGTTCCTATGCAAACCCTCCAAGATATCTACCATAGAGCTCAAATCTCAATTGTGACTTTTCAGCAGTTGGTAGTGCTGACCTAATTCACAAATATGGCCATGAGATATTCAGGTATATATCTTTACTTGTACCAAATTTGGTTTCGAAAGCTGCGGCCGTTCAGGAGTTGATAGGGGTGGTACACACACACACAGACAGACAGGCAGGGAGAAATTAGCCCGGATCGATTTCATAAGTCTACTTTTTCCTCATTTTTAGCCTACTTTCGATTTTTGCAAAAAATGAAAGTAGACTTATGAGATCAACACAGGGCGAAAAAAGTGTGTCTGTCTGTGTGTGTGTATGTGTGTGTGTGAGTCTGTGTGTGTGTGTGTATGTGTGTGTGTGAGTCTGTTTGTGTGTGTGTATGTGTGTGTGTGAGTGTGTGTACTCTGAATGTCTGTCCCCCCCTATCAATTCGAACACGGTGAATGCGAATTGAACGAAATTTGGTACAAAGGTAGCACTAGCAAAGGACACCTCAGTGTCATGTTTTACATCGCCGCCATCTTGACGGAAACGTAATGGCGGCCACACAAATGTTCAAAGCTTAAATCAAATTACGACTAACCTAATCATCCGATCTCTACCAAATTTTGCAACAACATACCATTATAGAGGGAGCATCATTTGACCAAACCAATAGGTCATCAGCGTAATAGTTTGCGGATGGCGGCCATCTTTGTGTGAAAATCGATTCCCCCTATTAATTCGAACACGGTGCAACCGAATGGAACGAAATTTGGTACAGAGGTAGTACTAACAAAAGGCACCTCAGTGTCATGTTTTATATCGCCGCCATCTTGACGGAAACGTAATGGCGGCCACACAAATGTTCAAAGCTTAAATCAAATTACGATTAACCTAATCATCCAATCTCTACCAAATTTTGCACCAACATACCCATATAGAGAAAGCATCCTTTGACCAAATGAATAGGTCATTAGCCCAATAGTTTGCGGATAGCGGCCATCTTTGTGTGAAAATCAATTCCCCCTATTAATTCAAACACGGTGAAACCGAATGGAACGAAATTTGGTACAGAAGTAACACTAGCAAAGGGCATCTCAGTGTCATGTTTTATATCGCCGCCATATCGACAGAAACGTAATGGCGGCCACACAAATGTTCAAAGCTTAAGTTAAATTACGACTAACATAACCATCCGATCTCTACCAAACTTTGCAACAACATACCTTTATGGAGGGAGCATCCTTTGACCAATCTAATAGGTTATTAGCCTAATAGTTTGCGGATGGCGGCCATCTTTATGTCAAAATTGATTCCCCCTATTAATTCGAACACGGTGGAACCGAATGGAACGAAATTTGGTACAGAGGTAGCACTAGCAAAGGGCACCTCAGTGTCATGTTTTATATCGCCGCCATCTTGACTGAAACGTAATGGCGGCCACACGAATGTTCAAAACTTAAATCAAATTACGACTAACCTAACCATCCGATCTCTACCAAACTTTGCAAAAACATACCTTTATGGAGGGAGCATCCTTTGACCAATCTAATAGGTCATTAGCCTAATAGTTTGCGGATGGCGGCCATCTTTATGTCAAAATTGATTCCCCTATTAATTCGAACACGGTGGAACCGAATGAACGAAATTTGGTACAGAGGTAGCACTAGCAAAGGGCACCTCAGTGTCATGTTTTATATGACCGCTATCTTGACGGAAACGTAATCGCGGCCACCCAAATGTTAAAAGCTAAAATGTAATTACGACGAACCTAATAATCTTGTCTCTACCAAATTTTGCAACACCATATCTTTATGTGGGAAACATATTCTGACCAAGTATGTGTGCAAATCGATTCCCCCTATCAATTCAAACACGGTGAAACCGAATTGAACGAAATTTAGTACTGAGGTAGCACTAGCAAAGGGCACCTCATATTCATGTTTAATATCCCTATAGCACGTTGTATTTCAACAAGCTACTACAACCAACATTCAATCATACTCCTTGAAAAGGACAAAGAGTTATAACAATACCCATGCATTTAGGAGAAAGTAGGCTATATGTTCTTTACTGAACATCTTGTTACAAAATGTGAAAGGTAGGCTAATGAGCAAAAAAGAAAAAACACACACAGTATTACTTTGAAATCTTAGAATTTCAATGTTGACTGCAGTATCTATGCTCGTTAAAGCGCAGCGTTAGGCCAAGCTCTCTGTGGCATTGGTAGTCGCGTGTTCGAGCCCCACCGTCAGCCGTACTTGAAATGGTTTTTCGTGGTTTCCCATTTTCAACTCCAGGCAAATCCTGGGATGGTACCTTCTGACAGGCCACGGCCACTTCCTTATACATCCTTGCCCAATTTCATTCATGTGCATTCATTTCATCTCTCATTAACTCATCACATTAGGTTGGCTTCAGGAAGGGCATCCAGCCGAATAAACCATCTGCCATGTAGATTTTAATCGCATTTCATACCCGACTCCGTTGTAACGGGAAAAATAAGGGGTTGACTTACAACACTGAGTTTCAATATTATAAAGTCACGTAATGCATACCGTCAATAAACAAAGCAGAAAACTCACCATATTGTTAGGGCTCTAAGGGCGCATAGCACCCTTAACAGACATATTCACATACGCCAACGAACCTACAATTAAATCTACACTCCAGACATCCATCTATAATTATCTATTACATCTACGCCAGTTACACCTATATGCCCAACACCCTACACATTTGACCATTCACGATACCCCTAGGCTGTAAGCAACCGCAACAACTACACAAGCTAGCAGAGCTAAACCACAGCTCTTGCACAAAAGCTTACCACATCTCATAAACAACAACACAGGAACTGGCTGCCACAACAGCTGTGTGTAACCTCACAGTCAGCAAACCTAAAATACATAAATAGACCTTCCGAAACAGAAGAGGGGGTCTGTCGCCTCCAGGATTGGTGCCCGAACGAACATCGCCATCTCCGTACCTCAGGTGAGTGTGTACATCTCAGGGTTCTATAATTAATTGGCATCCTTCCCAATTGCCACACCTATTTACACTGTACTCATACTTGTTTGAAGCTATCCCTACTTTCAGGGAAGCGCATCTGCATTTACACGAACGCCCCTAGCAAACTAATACTCTTATATTATCAACGCCCAATTGTTGTTATTGTTGTCCTCACCCTACTTCACGGCCTGCTTCCCCACACACACCTTACTCATATACCAGAGTGCTGGGTCAGCGTTATCAGTTTGTTTACGACAGCTGACCTTGTCCTCTAGCGAGCACTCTTTGTAACGCAGCGTCGTCAGCAAATCTTAGCTTCGCTCGTTCCCCCTTTACCTTGCCAGACATAACCTTTATCCCTAGGGCGCATCCCTTAATTGTAATCCCTCGTTCACAGAGCTTTACCCTCCACACTTTGCAACACCGATCCGACGGTTCTACATACCCGCTCAAGTTCCCCTAATTGCACACCACCCTCAACACATACTCACCCCCATAATAAGGGTATAACAATATGTCATGACATTTGATAGAACGGAATGCTGATTTTCGGACAATGATCTACAGTAGGCCTACATGAAATAGCACACACGAAAGTAAATACGAGGCACGTCCAGAAAGTAAGTTCCGTTTGGTATTAATTGTGTACAGATACAGAAAAATTATTAATTGCACAACATTCTACACCTCTTAAACTATTTTTCCACATAACTGCCGAACTTTTGCAGGCACTTGTCATAGCGTGGCACAAGTTTTTGGATACCTTCTTCATAGAAGTTTGCCGCCGACCGTAAACGAGAGTGAAGACTCCCCTGTAAGATATCCTACTGTTTGGCCACCACTGTTAGGCAAATTGCGTGCTTACCAGGAGCTCTGCGAATGTTTAGGAGTTCTCCTGACCACATACGCAATTTGCCTAACAGTGGTGGCCAAACGGTAAAATATCTTACAGGGGAGTCTTCACTTTCGTTTACGGTCGGCGGCAAACTTCTATGAATAAGGTATCCAAGAACTTGTGCCACGCTATGACAAATGCCTGCAAAAGTTCGGCAGTTATGTGGAAAAGTAGTTTAAGAGGTGTAGAATGTTATGCAATAAATATTTTTTCTGTATCTGTACACAATTCAATTTTATTACCAAACGGAACTTACTTTCTGGACGTGCCTCGTATATCGATAGATACATGAAACTGAAATATTTACGTTATACTAATTTAAATAAACATTGAGTTGTACTTACAGTGGTTGTGAAATGTGGACCAGCGACCAAACACACAACTGCTTCATATCACAGTTCGTTGGCTAAGAGCGAGGGTTAATGCACGAGGGGAGAAAACAACATGATTCATCCCTCACATAATATTGGTGGAGCCAGCAGCAAAATGAATACAGAGAAAATTGCAATAGTGTCAGAATATTACTCCACGTTAAGTTCAGCCACCACCCATTGAGAAATCGACCATATGAAATGTTGTGAATGTTGTGTTTAGCCTTTTGAGGGGCTGAAACGGTGTAATAGGGGGTACGTGTGTGAGTGTGAAAGGTTGCGGATTACTTGGGGGAATAGAAAGGGTGTTTAAGACCGTGGGTCTCTCCGCGTGGATGTGATATCGGAAGGTGTCGGGGTAAACGGGCGAAGCTCTACGAGATAATGATTATAATTTAAGGTATGCGCCTCCGGGATGAAGGTAATGCCGGGCGGTCTAAGTGAGAGCCGCGGCGAGTTAGGATAAGGAGTTGCTGACTGCGCGGTATCAAGGACGGTGTGCATGCGTGCTTGTCGAGAATGCAAGGACAATAGTAGTAAACAAGCTGATATTGCTTGCGCAGCGATTCTGTGTTAATGCGGTGAATGGGCAAGGTGTAAGAAGGGAATCAGGCAGTAAGCAGGGCGATGACAACAACAATGAACAATCGGGCGATGGTAACAAAATGTATTTATTTGCTAAGGGCTTGGAAAAAAGTATGTGCACTTCCCTTAATGTAGGGACAGCTCAATAAAGCAGTATTAGAAAGTAAATGGGTATGGCAATTGGGTAGGATGTTAATTATGTGTGGGACCCTGAGCGATACACACTCTCCTGAGGTACGCTGGCGTCGAAGGTAGCTCGGGCAGAGTCACGGGATACAACAGTCATCTCCTTATGTTTGGGAGGTCAATTTAAGTATTTCTTGAATGCTGACTGTTGCGAGCTTGCCACACAGTTGTTGTAAGAAGCAGTTCCTGTATATTTGTTGATGTTTGTGCAAGCCCTTGTGTAAGAGCTATAGTGTGTGTCTGCTGGCTTGGTGCGGAAATGAAGTGTGTTGTTGTTGGTTTCCCCTGGTGATTGGGGTATTGTTTTACAGATGGGGGCTGAAAGGGGTGTAGGTGTTGGTCAGATAGTGTAGATAATGTATGTGTGATTTGTAGATAATTGTGGATTAATAGATGTATGCGGATGTACCTCTTAGGGCGCTATGCGCTATGCGCCCTTAAGGTTATAACAACACGTCGTCCCAATTTAGTCCACGCCCTCCTGGACTGTACTCAGTCGTAATGGTGGCTCTCTTCCTCTTCTCTGTTCTTTTCTTCTGTCCTCTGGTCCTGGTGGCGTAGATGATTAGGCTAGTGTGGCTGTGTGTCTGCATCTTCGTGTCGTAGTTGTAGAAGTGTGTTAAGGGTGTTAAGGGTGGTACAGTATTGACATAAAATTTGTATGCTCTTGTGATGGCGATAAAAATATCAACAATAAGTTTTACTATCATGAGTAAGTACATGACAAAGAAATTATACAAAAATGACAGTGTGTTACAATATTTGGTATACCATGGTGAACGAGTATCAATGTTTCTGTAAAATAAAATGAAAACTGACATGTTATATACATATAGTCGTGGCTTTGGGGCCAGAAAAAAATATAAATCATTATTGTGCATGAGATAGTTAATGTGCGAAAGATGATAGAGAAGGTTAAAATGTTCACTCCATTAGGTTGTATATGGAAAGGTAGTAAAAATGGTTTATTAGGAAGTGTGGATAGTGTTGGAGTGTCCGTACATTGTGTTTTTAAGAAGGTAGAAATGAAATATGTTAATAATTGGCCTAATACAAAATAAAATCATAGACTGTGTACACACATGTGTTGTTAGGAAAATGTGCGTAAAAATCTTATATAATATTGCCCGTGTGTGGTTAGTGACCATGGTATTTACTGTAGAAACATAGATCTTAATGATTGTTGCCTTGGGAATGATAACAATAATAATAATAGTCGTAAACATAATACATACAAATCAATCAGTGTCGTAATGATAATTGAGATCCTAGTGTAACCAGTATAATAATAATAATAATCAGGGTACAGGAAATAACAATAATAATAATAATAATATACTCATCATAATAATTATTACCATGGTAATATAAATAATAATAATTACAATAATGATAACCTGTAATTATAATAATCAAAATGATACTAATAATAATAATGATAATAATAATAATCGAGGTAATTTCGTAGAGCTCTTTTTTGACTATATTTATATACCTTAATATGTATCTTAATCCCATACGGCCGTTCTTATAATAGGTTACGGTACGTAGGCTATCCCCTGTGGGCGAATAAAACTTACCTTGGCAATGAAGGTCATACCTTACAATCTCGGTATGCCCCTTACCGCCGTTTGGTACACCTCAAACTTGGCGTCATCATCGATCCGTCCACGGTGATAAATACCCCACAGCTATTTATGACCTTGGTACGGATTTATTCATAATCTATTGAAGATTATTGTGCATTGTTATGATGAAGGTTGAGTGCAATTTGTGTTCTGAGAAGAGGGAGGCGTGTTTGTGTCTGGTCGTTTGAAAATATATTTACAATAGTTGTATGCACACCTGTGAAAGTGTCGAGAGTGTGCATGCATTAATATAACTGTCTGTCGGTCTGCTGACCTGAAACAGAACGCATGATTATTAACATATATTATATGTATATGCAGTCGTTCGCAGATGTCTCTTCTGGCACCTTTTTATACCATTTTGACCTATAGCCGGCTGGAGTCTTAGGCTACTAGCTTATAGGTATATTCCTGTGTGTGTATGTGAAAGTGGGAATTGTTGTTATGTGATGCAGTATAAAAAAAATGTGTTTTATTGTGTTATCAGTGGTTCACATTACCTGTTACCATGATCATTTTCTCCTGTTTGCTGCGTTGGGGCTCATCTTGAAATATAATATACATTGATTATTATACACACTCTGGCCATAAATACGGTCGTTCGCGCGGCGCTGTTCGTGGGTCGGTCAGGTTCGGCTGCGACCGTGGCGTATACGTCTTTTTTTTGGGTGCCTTGTCTATTATATCTAACTACTACCTGTTATATATTCGTCCTCCTGCGTTTTAATCCATCTGTGCTGTTGACGCACCCTGTTCTGCTGCGGTTTCCACCTGGTTACTTCCGGGATTCTAACCACGGTGTCCGTGTGATAGACAAACAGCTAATGCCTTCTGTCCTTCTCTATCTTCTGTGTGTGCTTACTCAACTGTGTCTAATAACCTAATATGTCAATTGGCACATCCTCCCTTCGCTGGTTTTTCTTCTTATTTATGATCATTTTGGCCTTTGCGCTCGCTCGTCATTTGAAAATCGCATATAATCGCGTTTCAAATTGCTTTATCCTCGCTTTATTATCGTATTGTCGGACTTACAATGCCGGTTAATTTATTATCATATATTTATCGCTTCGTCGGGCGTCCCCGGAAAATCATTTATAATTCGTTATCACATATAATCGCATCTTCCGGGCTCCCGGCCGGGTAATCATTTATTATTCATATTCATTATATTAGGCCAATCACTCGCGAGCCGCTCCTCGACATTTAATTCTCATGGCATGCTTTAGCCGACATTTAATTCTCACGGCACGCTTCAGCCGACATTTAGATAGGCTATTTTATATTCATATCATTCAATATCTATATCAGTCATCTGGTCTTATCGCCGTGGATGAAGTCGGTCTTACCGCCAGGAAAAACATTTATAATCTTCATTCTTCTTGTTTCTTCACCTGCCCGCATGTTGATCTTACCTCCCGCGCATTGGGGGCTTTTTTACTTACTTACGCTAACTAACGGCTAATGGGTCAATGTCAGGCATCCAGAGCCTTCCTCACGTCTGGCTGGTCAACAAAATGACGTCATAACTCAGCGCGGTGAATGCTCTGGCCTTGTTCAAGTTAATCGTCGCGTTGGAAATTGAGGTGGCTAGGCTCCTATCCGCTGCTAGGTTTTGCTCTAACTTGTCTGGTTTCGTGGTTCGTCTTCCCTAATATATCTGCCTTGGGTTTAACAACGTCCGATTCCATGGGTGGCTAGGTCCATGGATATATCTATTGTTTCCCCGTTGGGCCGATAGCCTAGATGTTAGGCCCCTTAAAACAACAATTATCATCATCATCATGTTTCCCCGTGGTCTGTGTCCCTCGTATGAAGCACTGCCCTTACTATTTTCGTGTCCTCTCAGGTTTTGTGTTCGGGGGTGGGATTCTTGTAATAAGGTGTGAACATTGTGGGATGTCTTGAACTTTGTGGAATATTATGCTGTGAGGTCGCATGAACAGCTTTGCACATCTGGCTTGACGGATTTCCACGCTGATATTATTCACCTAGGGCCTAGGGCGTCAGTAGGTCATTCTTGGGCGCATGCAAGGGTGTGTTACTGGGTTGCGAATGTGTGTTATCTTTTCTTGTTAGTTGTAGGTCCTACCGTATAGGGTAGGATGGTGTAGCATTATATGGGCTTCTCCTTTTTCTGGCCCCATTGAATTTTGCATAAGGATGTATGGTATTGACTGTGGATACATGCTTGTAAAAGGATGTCGAGCGTGTGTTATTTATCGCTCGGGGAGAGGGAGAGGGTTGTTAGAATGGGTTGTCCATGCGGGTTGTATTAATTAAAATCTAGGCATATTAGCTATGTTAATAGGGTACTTTGGTTACTATTTCTGCAGCCGTCATACATATATCAAGCGTTTTCACTAATTCCGTGCGCCCTCTCCTTTGGGGCGGGAGCTCTGTGCGTTTATGATGGGGTTGAGTTGCAGCTACCCCTATGGATTTTCCTGAAATGCCCTTTTTTATTGTTGTAGTGATTACTTTAGGGATGGGGGGATAGGAAATGAGTTATATGCTTGTCTACGTGTGGTGGCTCTGGGGGATTAGATTATTGCGTATGTTGTGATGTGCCTGAAATGTCTGCCCTCGCTCGCTCATATCTTTCTGCGCTGCGCGTCAATGTTATGCGAATAGGTGTTTTCTTGCCGACTGCGCTTAATGCCGTTGCATCGTGGATGAAATTAATAATCAAGATAGTTATTTACTGTTGCTGCCTCATGATCAGCCCTCAATATCGATATGGTATTATTTAATAATATTAGCGATATATAGTGCTTTTCAGTGTCCCTTTCTGCAATGTTACATGTGTCCTTTCAGTGTTCATAATCGCTTTTATCTCTTCGCTTAATCTAATATCATTCCCTTATATTTATCCCTGGTAGCATTGTGGTACCGATACGCATATTATTTAAAATATGAGCTAGGTTTGACGTCACTGTGTGGGCCTTGTTCGTGGCGGGAGCCGCTTACGCCTAGCATGTGTGCCGCGTACGCTGTGACGTCAGTATGTGTAGGGGACAATGATGGCTGCCGACTGGTTTCATTTTTCTTATCAATGACTTGTACTGCTGAGGCATGTCATCTCCTTGGTAACATTGGAGGGTTTGGTCTCTGATAAGGCTTACTCTGCGTTACGCCTGGGCGGGGACTCGGGCTATAATTCGTCTTGCCTCACGGCCTGGACCAAAATAAAAAGGCTACTTCTAATAATTTTAAGAGTCTGCTTTTCCAATGCGCTGTATTCTGACTGGGCTAATTGTAGGTATCCTGCGCCTGTATATATAACTTCTGCTTCGATGTTATTGTGTTTATTGCCTCTTTGCTTGTATTATGTGGCTAATCCTGATAAAGCGACCGTAGAGTGCGCAAAAAGTCCGTGGGACAGCTTAGCGTATATAACGCCATAAGAGAGGTGATAGTTCTAGCTGCTAGTGCAAATAGTTTCTGCCGTTGATTACAGGTATCTAATTGCTGGCATAATAGTTGGAATCTGTTGGGAAAATTGGCTATCTCATATGTGGGTGTGCCGCGGCCTATCCTTTGTCGCTGCTATCGCCGGGCGTGCTGAGTGTGGTTTTTCCTGTTTCGGATTGTAGGTCACGTATTCCCTAAGTTCTATTGTTTGGCTGTGTATGTCTTCTTGTGATATTGTTGCCCAATATTTACGTATATAGCTTCCACTTTCATGCGCGGCAAGTGACACTGTGTCGGGAATGTGTTTATGTGTTACGCATGGGCGTTTGGTAATGTTTTCATTGCAACAGTGTAGCTGTGATGGTTTAAGCATTGTTTAGAAAGGAAAGCAAAATGTAGTTCCGAGGGCCTGGCTACATCTTTCGACATGTGGTGTTCCGAGATATGGCTATCGATTTTAGAAAAGTATCCCTGTTTTCCTATTCACTGTGATCGCGTTTGCCATCTAGATCATATCGCTGCTACACTCCTGGTTCTCCCTAACCTGTGCTATTGGGTTGTCTGTTTCTCTTAGTGCCTTTAAACCTGTGTTATTGTGTTAACTCTCCTTCACTGTGCCTTCAAACTTGTTTTATTTCGTTGTCTGTTTCTTTACTGCGCCTTTTACCTTGTATTATTGTACCGTCTGTTCTTCACTGTGTCTGTTAACCTGTGGTACTGTGCTGTCTGTCTTTTACTGTATTTGATAACCTGTGTTATTGTGCTGTCTGTCTTTCACTGTATCTGTCAACCTGTGTTATTGTGCTGTCTGTCTTTGAATTTTCGTACTTCCACGTTATTTGGTTATTTCTGTGTCTTCTCGTGTAACTGTCGGTACAAATCTCTGTGTAATCGGCATGTTGATTTCCCTTCGTCTGTGTTGGCCCTATATTTTTGCATTTAATGTGTGCGTTAGTGCAGCTGTGCACCTGCTCCTGGCTCAATTGCTGGGTATGTTTTTTCTACAGTGTGTATGAGTGTGAACTGTAAATTCCTATTATTTTGCTGATGTATGTAGTTTTACGACTTACTGGTCGAATTATCTGTGTATTAGGACAAATACTTTTCAGTCGGTCGCATGTTTGACCCCTTTTCAGCTGCTCTGTGTGTAATTGTCTGTGTATGGTATTTAATCGTCTGTGTGTAACCCTTGGTATCATATTTAACGCTTGCGCTTCTGTTCGCTACTCTAGGGGTTTGTCTGGCTCTTAGTCAGTGCTATTTAGGGGGTGAGGAGCGGTCCTCCTGTTCTAGATTAACTAGGCGTCATTGTTGAGTAATTGAGGGCTAGAAAGCAAATGCCGGAATTTTTATTAATGTGACTGTTTTTACTAATGATAAGTATCCCTAGGGTGGTGAATTCCGCACTCAACAATTGAGCGGGATTGTTCAGTTGTTTATAGGTCAATGTGGCGTGAATGGAAAAGAGCTAAGTAGTCCGCGCAGTGGACTGCTTGCTTGTTGTGGCCTTGTGCCGGCTTCTGCTGACGTATGCTGAGGCTTCATGTTACAAGTGCTGGCTCGCGCCACTATAGTAACCTCAGGTAGTTATCGTACCTGCTAGCTAGAATTATGTCCATGTCCTCATTACATGTTAAAATATGTGAACTCCTAAACTGTGTGGGCACGTTGGCGTATATAGTATGAATATCATATGTAGGACAAATACTAGCCGTTGGAATCGTGGTTTTGTGTCTGGGAGTGCCTGGGTTCGATCTTTAGAGCGCTTGTGGCTAAACTCGTGTGCTTTTGTAATTTTCTAAGGGTCAATCTACCTCATGGTGGTGTTCTAGGGGCGTTTATTTGTGGGATGTCCCTAGCGAGTGTCATTTGTCTCGCTATTATATATATTATTAATATTGTGTGTGAGGCGTTCCACGCCATGGTGGCCGTTGTTGATGTGTCCAAGGTGTACCAATATTTTAGCGGGGTTGCTGTGGCTAGGGGTTGGTTGCCATGTTTGAACGGTGTATTGGTGACCTCAAATGTTGGGATTGCCATTGACCAGTTATGATTTAATATTGTCGTTATGTTGTCGTAAAATAGTGGTTGTGTCTGTAAATGCTTTAAGTTAGGTATTTGTAACTGTATATGTTTGGTCCAAGTGGCGGGCAGCGTGTTTGTGATCGTAAGTTCCCTAGTGATTTTTAAATCACAAGGGAATATATGAGGTATCAGTATGTCCGTGTTGGCTGTGAGTTGGCGGTCACACGGTAATAATATTTCGAGGGCCCCTGGGGGCGCCTCCACAAACTCATGTAAGGGTGCCGCCTTATGTAGGGGGCATCGGATGCGCATATCCGGTGTAGGATTTGTGAAAATAAGGGTGTCGATATCAATTTGCGTTATTAGTGCCCGCTGTGAGCCTTCGTCACATCTATACGCGCAAGATTCTATTATCTGGCTTTTGTGCGCGTAATTATATAGAAGTATGGCGCATAGGGTGATACAATTATGAAGGGAATTACCCGTTAGCACCCGAATGTCTTGGCCGTTGATCGCCAGCAGTGTAGGCTCGTGTGCTAAGGTGCATGTGCTATTGGGCCATTTATAAGTTATAGGGATGTATTCATATAACCGCCAACTAGCGTGTATGTCAATGATTGGCACCTTAATTGTAATATGCAAACTGTCTGCGTAGTATATACATGAGTAGACTGGCTTGCTATGGCTAGCTGGTGTCCGTGTTTATGTAGTTTTTCGTTAAGTTTTGTGAGATCACCGAGGAGAGTATCTGTGGATATTGTATTCTCGGGAATCTTGTGTTGTTTGCATAGTGTTAGATCATGTTGCTTTTGCGTATACATGATCATGTATATTTGTGGTCACCGCGTGCAGTCTAGTCTGTGCATCGCTATTCATTTGTGTTGCATTAGCGACCGTTTTTAGCTGTCCTACTGATGTTTCAATTGTATCTTTCACGCTTTGCATCCAATTGGTAAGTTTTAAGGTTGTCTGCGTGAGGTCTTTGTGATTTGTGTGGACCATCTTGTTTAAATTATTTATATATTTTGTGATCTGTTGCTGTGTTTATTGTAGTGTTATTGCGTCCTGATTTGTTGCTACTCTACAACAGTATTGCAGGAAATTACCTATGAATCTGAGTTCCCTTTTTGCCCTCTGCTGGTGTGCGTGAATTTTTTCATGTGGCTTCTCCACTGGTCTAAAACCCCTTTGCGTATTGAGTAAACTGTCAATGGCCTCCCATATTTTGTGCAACTGTGTGTAATGTCCCCCTTGTCTCATAAGGGATGGCGGAGGGATGTGTTGTTGTTCTAAGGGTGTGTCGTATGTGATGGGTATGCTCGTCTGATTTATCGTCTGCCGTAGTATTTCCTTCCAATGCACCCCGACGGTTATCTTGACCTTTGCACATTGTTGGGGGTGGTCTAGCGCTTCTATGAATCCGCCGGTGATGGTGAGGATAATTAGTAGGTGAATTATGTTACTTTGTCGCATCGCAGCACTGGTCTGTATGGCCTTGTGCGTTAATGTTGTCATTTTGGTATTAAAAACATCCCGGGCCAGTGTATGTATGATTGTAATTATGTGTTAATGTGTAACTGTAAGGGGGTCTATATTTTTCCTATTCTCCTTTTATCTGTAGAAAGGAAAATGTGTGCGAAACCACTTGAACGTGACTAAGTGTGACTTCGTCTTAAAGCAAGTATCTGCTATATATCTCTAGGGATGGGTGGGTGGGATGCTAGTTATTGTATTCCACTATTATTCGCTTGCCTCTTCGCTTCTGCGATTATCTATTCAAAAATCACAATCTTGGGGCTTGGCTTTGTCTAGCAAGAGGTTTTCGAAGATCGAAGCGTGGAGCTCGTTATGTGAGTCTCCTGAAAAAATGCGGTACCCTGCGCGTTCACCAATTGTTTAGCCTTTTGAAGGGCTGAAGCGGTGTTATAGGGGGTACGTGTGTGTGTGTGTGAAGAGTTGCGGATAACTAGGGGGAATACAAAGGGTGTTTAAAACCGTGTGTCTCTCCGCGTGGATGTGATATCGGAAGGTGTCGGGGGAACCGGGCGAAGCTCTACGAGATAATGATTATAATTTACGGGATGCGCCTCAGGGATGAAGGTAATGCCGGGCGGGCTAAGTGAGAGCCGCTGCGAGTTAAGCTAAGGAGTTGCTAACGGCGCGGTAATACGGACGGTGTGCGTGCGTACTTGTCGAGAAGACAAGGACAATAATAGTAAACAAGCTGATATTGCTTGCGCAGCGATTCTGTTGTAATGCGGTGAATGGGCAAGGTGTGAGATTGGAATCAGGCAGTAAGCAGGCGTTGACAACAATAATGAACAATCGGGCGATGGTAATAAAATGTACTTATTTACTAAGGACTTGGTAAAAAGTATGTGCGCTTCCCTTAATATAGGGACAGCTCAATAAAGCAGTATTACAAAGTAAATTGGTATGGCAAATGGGCAGGATGTTAGTTATGTGTGGGACCCTGAGAGATACACACTCACCTGAGGTACGCTGGCGTCGAAGGTAGCTTGGGCAGAGTCACGGGATACAACAGATATGCCCTTATGTTTGGGAGTCCTATTTAATTATTTCTAGTTTGCTGACTGTTGCGAGCTTGCCACACAGTTGTTGTAAGAAGCAGTTCCTGTATATTTGTTGATGTTTGTGCAAGCCCTTGTGCAAGAGCTATAGTGTGTGTCTGCTGGCTTGATGCGTTAATGAAGTGTGTTGTTGTTGGTTTCCCCTGTTGATTGGGGTATTGTCTTAGAGATGGGGGTTGAAAGGGCTAATGGTGGTGGCCAGATAGGGTAGATAATGTATGTGTGATTTGTAGATAATTGTGGATTAATAGATGTATGTGGATGTACCTCTTAAGGGCGCTATGTGCCCTTAAGGGTATAACAATTGCAACACTTGAGTACAGAATCCCACAAGTACCATGTATGAAGACATAGTAAAAATAAGCAAACAAGCATTACAGAAAGATAACAAGTGTGCTGATATCACATTATCTTAAAACAAAAAGCTCAATATCAAGAATGGGAGAAATGGAGTGCTGCATTGAATCTTACACAACTGCGCCAATAACACTCATGTATCCTTTATTCTAAGCATCAAAGCCGCCTGTCCGAAAGCTCACCTCAATTATGCGCAAAAATTGATGCTATTACTTAAATGTGTACAGCAGGTATCCATAGGCGAAGGTCAAGCGGTGTGGAAACTTAACATCCTGCCCTCTATTGCACTCGGCACGTAAAAACGACATAAGATCGGAAGATTTTGGTGGATAAGATACAATCGTAATACTCTCCAACAAGGCACACTATATTGTATGTTAAATATGTATGAAATTTTAAAATATTCAGACTGTATGAAATACATATTAATGGAAAGTGAAAACGGAAACAGTTTCCTGTAATTGAAGGGTATGTGGGAACAAGCGTCTATATTCTATTTACACAATACGTAAAATAGAAGTCTTTTCCCGCGTACGCTTCAATTCTTGATGAATAATTTCCTGGTAGTAATATTAATCAAGTTTGCTCCAACAATAATGTTACTAATTAGATCTCTATATCTTGATAATATTACTTAAATATTATTATTATGCTGTTGGTACTAACTGTTTCAGGCCGATATCTCCAGATACGTTGAATCCTGCTGCAGGAATGATTTGCGCTTTTAATAATAGTGGAAGACAATCTACTAACACTGCATCCAATGGAGAATTTACTATAAAAAAAGAATTTAACCCAAACATTTTAGGTCATAGATGTATAACTCCATTTTCAAGTAACGGAACTACATTTTCTGGGACAGATCGCTTGAAAGCACATAACGCCGAGAAGTTATACTCATGTACCTTATGCGAGGCCAAATTTATCAGCCAAATACTTTTCAATAGACATCTGCTAGTCCACAGCGCCGAGACGCCGTTATCATGTAACTTATACGAAGCCAAGGTCAACCATAAAGGACTTATGAAGAGACACATGCCAATCCATAGCAGCAAGAAGCCATTCGCATGTAACCTATGCCAAGCTACCTTTTACCGAAAGGAAGATATGAAGAGACACATGCTAATCCATAGCGGTCAGAAGCCATTTGGCTGTAACATTTGCGAAGCCAAATTTACCCGCTGTAATTATTTGAAGACACACATATTAATCCATGGCGGCAAGAAGCCATTCGCATGTAGCGTGTGCGAAGCTACCTTTTACCGGAAGGGAGATTTTAACAGACACATGGTAGTCCATAGCGGTAATAAGCCATTTCGATGTAGCATATGCGAGGCCAAATTCACCCATCGTGCATATTTGACAAGACACATGCTAATCCATAGCCGAGAGAAACCATTCGCATGTAACGAATGCGGAGCCACCTTTTATCGAAAGGGAGAATTGAAGCTACACTTTCTAATTCATAGCGGTGAGAGGCCATTTGCATGTAACATATGCCAAGCCAAATTTGCCCGTAATACATCTTTGAGGGGACACATGCAACTCCATAGCGGTGAGAAGCCATTTGAATGTAACATGTGCGAAGCCACCTTTAAGCAAAAGAGACATTTGAAGGGACACATCCTTACCCATAGCGGCGTAATGCTATATGAATGTAACACATGTCAAGCCAAGTTTACCCTTAAAGCAAATTGGAAGAGACACATGCTTAACCACAGTGGCAAGAAGCCATTCGCATGACACATATGCATCGCTAACTTTAATAAGAGAGGAAGTTTGAAGGTACACGTTCAAATCCATCGCGGCGAATTACCCTTTGTATATTAGTTTCCGAAGCCAAATTCAGGCATTAATGAAGTTTGAAGGAATACATTTAATTCCATAGCGGCGAGAAGCCATACGTATGTAACGTAGCGAAGTGAAGTGTAAAAAAAAAAAAAAAAAAAAAAAAAGGAAATCTTGACACCTATGTATATCCATAGTGCAGAGGAGCCCTTTCCATTAACATTTGCAAAGCCAGGTTTACCCTAAAGGCAAGTTTGGAACGATATATGCTTATCCATAGCGGCGTGACGTCATATGCAAGTATAGTATGCGTGGCCAAGTATAAGCAAAAAGGAACCCTGATGAAACATATGCCAATCAATAGCGGCAAGAACCCAATTTCATGTAGCATATGCGAAGCCAAATTTACCAACAGTTGAGGTTTGAAGGCTCACATGCAAATCCTTAGTGGGAAGATGTCATATGCATGTAGCGTATAAAAATCCCTAAAGGATCTAGGCCTACCTATCGACCGCTGCCATTTAGCCTGCATATATTGGGGTGATGCGTGGTCAGCGCACCGGGTTCCCTCGGCCGTTAATCTTGGTTTTCGTGACAGGAGCACTGCCTCACCTTCTAACAGCTATTCAATTGTCCTCATGTGGCTGAGTGCACCTCTTCCAGCCCTCCCATCAATTTCTAAAATGCTTGACTGAGCCGGGGACTCCTGGTGAGAGGCAGGTGCGCAACCTCAACACCAGGAGGCCAGCTGCATGTAGCGTATTGTGCCCGTTTGACCGAAGTCGCCCGAACACATATGCATTATTGTTGAAATCAGCCGTTATCACGAGAACTGATTCTCAGGGTCTATATGGGCACACAAAAATATAACTGACTAGCTGGCTGATTCCAAAATCTACGCATCAGTAGGGAAGAACAGGAAATAAAGAAATGTCACAGATAACACAGTTTAAAACTATATGTACAATGTATTTTACATTCTCAGACACCCTAATTAAAATAAATTCCTCCCAGGAAGAAACTGAAACTAAAGCACAAACCTGTAAGTAAAAAACACCCTATCTTCCTGGGTTCCTATCTATCATGTAAATACATTTATGCAAATCCCTATTAAATTTTTAAATATATCTAAACTAGTACTGTTGTTAAAGTGAACAGAAATTTTTAGTCGATCTGTCACTGAGTCTTAATTGAATATTTTTAAGAACTTAGATGCCATGTTTAAGTCCAGTTCTATTAGACATCTATGTAAACAATTCACGTTTAATAATAGTTCAAACTCTTTCCTTCAGATTTTTACATACCATTTACAAAAATTTATCCAAACTACGGTAATATTCGTCCCAAAATAGCCTGTACATTCTAAGATCAAAATTTGGGTATGGCGAAATATTTCAAATCTGTCTTCAAAAAATGCATGGGTTTTTCAAATGAGCTCAGGGTGACAACAAGTAACTGGGTCATGGGTTCCATTAAGTGGTGCTTATCTATCATTAACAATGTCACTTTGCACGTGTCATTCCAATATTGTACGTATTAAGAATGATCTCGTATGGATGATGTAACGCTGTTTCTAAAAATTAATCATCAGTCTTGCTACTAATCTTAATCATCATTTTAATATATCCCCCATCGTGGGATTGTATCAACCTCCTGTTTTGTTTACTCTGAGCGTCACAAATAATAAATGAAAAGCTGAGCCTTGAATTTAGAAAGATACAGACGACAAGATGGGTTCATTAATGGGGCAATCAAATATCCGTTCTTTTCTATATAATTACGCATGCACCCGTATGGATTGGGGCGATCAACGGCTAACCCTTCTTTTTTTATTCATCCTAAGCATTCACTTAAAACTTACATAATTCTGATGTATATTTTTATAACTCACAAGAGTATTATTGAGCATGTCATCTCATGTTACTAAATCTAAAATTTATTTTGTTTATTCAAACCATCTGTCCTATTGTTATTCTATTATTATTATTATTATTATTATTATTATTATTATTATTATTATTATTAATATTATTGCTTCTCTCAATATTAAAGTTCGTGACTGGTCCTCCGCTTATACATTCTCACTCAATTTATACAACAGGAAAAGCCTTCCACTCATTTCATGTGTTTTATGAACTTGACGTCATTAACTCATCTTATTTTACACAAATATACTGATTATTATTATTTTCCAAGATAATTCTAACCCGTAAATCGTGACGTTCTCTACCAGTTATTTGATATATTACCACTCCTCATCTTGTACAAAAATCATTGAAACTTAATTATTATTATTATTATTTCTGTTTCATCATAATTATTTTCACACCAATTTTCACATTCTTAATAGATCTATTTTGTTTCATACACAGGAATCATCAATAAATAATCGCAATTAATCACCATTCTTAAGTCATCATAAATTATAATTAATTACAATTTATCATCATTAATCATGGCTAAACATCATCGATAACCATCTAGTCTCCATAGACCTGTCATTACCATCATCACTAGCTGCTATTCACCTCAAAAAGTTTACAAATTCATTACACTCATCGTCGATTAACATTAATCATCGTTAATATATTTTCATGATTCTCAAATTATCGCTCAACGTTAATATATTATATCATAATAAATATTTATTTATCAAACATTTCATCCTAATCATGACAAATTAGTATTATTATTATTATTAATAGCTACAGTCATCATTATTCCGCAGGTTATTATTATTATAATTATTCAAAATTATAATAACTACAGAAGTTACTATTTTTAATTTTTAGTAGGCTGATTTACGGTTGTTATTATTATGATTATTCCAAAAATGATAATTACCAAAATTTATTATTATTATCTTAGATAAATTGGATTCGATAAACATGGATTTTATTATTATTATTTTTACCAATGTAAATTCCAACTATTAAGTAATCAAACAATTAACTCGAGTGCAACCACAACCAGTGTTAAATGGTCCCTAACATAAAAATGTAGCGACTCCATAAATGCGTGGTTCAAAACAAAAGGACCAGCTGTCATGTGTTTATTCGTAAGTCACGTATAGGCTAGAAGATGGTGTCCTCCAACATAAATAATACACTTTAACCATCAAATTTCTTCATGATCTGAACTAGGACAAAAGTGAATTCTGGTCCTTATTTATGTAAATACGTTGGCTGATGACACGTGCAGAAAACTTGTATTGAAAAAGTGCGGAGATAAATTGTGCTGAGATGGGGTTGAATAAATGGTCTTGAAAAGTTCAGGACAACAAGAAAGATTAATGTAACGTTCTAGCTTACGGTTTCAGATGACGGTATCGGGTTGATGTGGCGACGAATCTAGTTTCCGTGCATATGGTATAATCACTCCTGGCTTGCGATAATATGTACCCGGTTAGGCACACACAAGGACACAGCACCACGCCCAACCAGTCCAGTCCTGCGTTACCAAACATCGGCCACCATCTCCCCCTGGTAGTTTAATGCTCCATCAGTTGATTCATATCGTCCTTCGTGGATTTCATACGGTGACGACTAACAGATATGTCCATAATGAAAAATTTCGAACACGTCACACACATGGCTTCTGCCATTGGCGGTCCCGACAACGAACTTTCCGCGTTCTTTCGACAGTTATTCAGGTTTTCAATATAAAATGACACACAACAGTTCATCAATTTTACTGTGTGTTAGCCTGTACTGCATATGATTGACTTATACTGCAGCGATCTTATCCTTCATGAGCATTAACTATTCTGCTATTTACTAATCTATTTTTCTCGTGGCCTACTGTGGATAATGATTATTCCTCAACAATGCCGACTAAATCGACGCGCCCCAACATTGTAGGCTAAATATCGTCGATGCTCTTGGATAGACCCCCAGTGAGTACAGTCATGCATACAATTGCAATAATGACTGCCTTTATATAAACCAAATATCACGCTTAGCGTGTCAAGTGCTCCAAACACTTGGGCTGAGTTTGACTAATCACTCACGACTTGAGCTTTCACTGACACCGACTCGAAAACAACTAAGTTCACACACTCTTCCACTGCACTCCACGCTGCTCAACTTTATCAGACTTCCTACTAGAGTGTGATTCACTGCTCAACTAAAGCTGAACTCAGCACAACTGACTCTGCTCTCAGCAGCCACAGTTCTTGTTATCGCCTGGTGGCCTCGACCGTCAGACTTTCTCCTGGAGTGTGATTCACTGCTCAACTAAGGCTGAACTCAGCACAAGTGACCCTGCTCTCTGCAGCCACAGTTCTTGTTATCGCCTGGTGGCCTTGACCGTCAGACATCCTTCTCTAGTGTGATTCACTGCTCAACTAAGGCTGAACTCAGCACAAGTGACTCTGCTCTCTGCAGCCACAGCGCTTGTTATCGCCTGGTCGGCCTTGACCGTCAGACTCCCTCCTCGAGTGTGATTCACTGCTCAACTAAGGCTGAACTCAGCACAAATGACTCTGCTCTCTGCAGCCACAGCGCTTGTTATCGCCTGGTCGGCCTTGACCGTCAGACTTCCTACTCGAGTGTGATTCACTGCTCAACTAAGGCTGAACTCAGCACAACTGACTCTGCTCTCTGCAGCCACAGCTCTTGTTATCGCCTGGTCGGCCTTGACCGTCAGACTCCCTCCTCGAGTGTGATTCACTGCTCAACTAAGGCTGAACTCAGCACAAGTGACTCTGCTCTCTGCAGCCACAGCACTTGTTATCGCCTGGTCGGCCTTGACCCTCAGACTTCCTCCTCGAGTGTGATTCACTGCTCAACTAAGGCTGAACTCATCACAAGTGACCCTGCTCTCTGCAGCCACAGCTCTTCTTATCGCCTGGTCGGCCTTGACCGCCAGACTTCCTCCTCGAGTGTGATTCACTGCTCAACTAAGGCTGAACTCAGCACAACTGATCCTGCTCTCAGCAGCCACAGCTCTTGTTATCGCCTGGTGGCCTTGACCGTCCTCCTCGAGTGTGATTCACTGCTCAACTAAGGCTGAACTCAGCACAACTGACTCTGCTCTCTGCAGCCACAGCGCTTGTTATCGCCTGGTCGGCCTTGACCCTCAGACTTCCTCCTCGAGTGTGATTCACTGCTCAACTAAGGCTGAACTCAGCACAAGTGACCCTGCTCTCTGCAGCCACAGCTCTTCTTATCGCCTGGTCGGCCTTGACCGTCAGGCTTCCTACTCGAGTGTGATTCACTGCTCAACTAAGGCTGAACTCAGCACAACTGACTCTGCTCTCTGCAGCCACAGCTCTTGTTATCGCCTGGTCGGCCTTGACCGTCAGACTTCCTACTCGAGTGTGATTCACTGCTCAACTAAGGCTGAACTCAGCACAACTGACTCTGCTCTCTGCAGCCACAGCTCTTGTTATCGCCTGGTGGCCTTGACCGTCAGACTTCCTACTCGAGTGTGATTCACTGCTCAACTAAGGCTGAACTCATCACAACTGACCCTGCTCTCTGCAGCCACAGCGCTTGTTATCGCCTGGTGGCCTTGACCGTCAGACTTCCTCCTCGAGTGTGATTCACTGCTCAACTAAGGCTGAACTCAGCACAAGTGACTCTGCTCTCAGCAGCCACAGCGCTTGTTATCGCCTGGTGGCCTTGACCGTCAGACTTCCTCCTCGAGTGTGATTCACTGCTCAACTAAGGCTGAACTCAGCACAAGTGACTCTGCTCTCTGCAGCCACAGCTCTTGTTATCGCCTGGTGGCCTTGACCGTCAGACTTCCTCCTCGAGTGTGATTCACTGCTCAACTAAGGCTGAACTCAGCACAAGTGATTCTGCTCTCTGCAGCCACAGTTCTTGTTATCGCCTGGTGGCCTTGACCGTCAGACTTCCTACTCGAGTGTGATTCACTGCTCAACTAAGGCTGAACTCAGCACAACTGACTCTGCTCTCTGCAGCCACAGCTCTTGTTATCGCCTGGTCGGCCTTGACCGTCAGACTTCCTCCTCGAGTGTGATTCACTGCTCAACTAAGGCTGAACTCAGCACAACTAACTCTGCTCTCTGCAGCCACAGCTCTTGTTATCGCCTGGTCGGCCTTGACCGTCAGACTTCCTACTCGAGTGTGATTCACTGCTCAACTAAGGCTGAACTCAGCACAACTGACTCTGCTCTCTGCAGCCACAGCTCTTGTTATCGCCTGGTCGGCCTTGACCGTCCTCCTCGAGTGTGATTCACTGCTCAACTAAGGCTGAACTCAGCACAAGTGACCCTGATCTCTGCAGCCACAGCTCTTCTTATCGCCTGGTCGGCCTTGACCGTCAGACTTCCTCCTCGTGTGTGATTCACTGCTCAACTAAGGCTGAACTCAGCACAAGTGACTCTGCTCTCTGCAGCCACAGTTCTTGTTATCGCCTGGTCGGCCTTGACCGTCAGACTTCCTCCTCGAGTGTGATTCACTGCTCAACTAAGGCTGAACTCAGCACAACTGACTCTGCTCTCTGCAGCCACAGCTCTTGTTATCGCCTGGTCGGCCTTAACCGTCAGACTTCCTCCTCGAGTGTGATTCACTGCTCAACTAAGGCTGAACTCAGCACAACTGACTCTGCTCTCTGCAGCCACAGCGCTTGTTATCGCCTGGTCGGCCTTGACCGTCAGACTCCCTCCTCGAGTGTGATTCACTGCTCAACTAAGGCTGAACTCAGCTCAACTGACCCTGCTCTCTGCGGCCACAGCGCTTGTTATCGCCTGGTCGGCCTTGACCGTCAGACTTCCTCCTCGAATGTGATTCACTGCTCAACTAAGGCTGAACTCAGCACAAGTGACCCTGCTCTCTGCAGCCACAGCTCTTGTTATCGCCTGGTCGGCCTTGACCGTCAGACTTCCTTCTCGAGAGTGATTCACTGCTCAACTAAGGCTGAACTCAGCACAACTGACTCTGCTCTCTGCAGCCACAGCTCTTGTGATCGCCTGGTGGCCTTGACCCTCAGACTTCCTCCTCGAGTGTGATTCACTGCTCAACTAAGGCTGAACTCAGCACAACTGACTCTGCTCTCAGCAGCCACAGCTCTTGTTATCGCCTGGTCGGTCTTGACCGTCAGACTTCCTACTCGAGTGTGATTCACTGCTCAACTAAGGCTGAACTCAGCACAACTGACTCTGCTCTCAGCAGCCACAGCGCTTGTTATCGCCTGGTCGGCCTTGACCGTCAGACTCCCTCCTCGAGTGTGATTCACTGCTCAACAAAGGCTGAACTCAGCACAACTGACCCTGCTCTCTGCAGCCACAGCGCTTGTTATCGCCTGGTCGGCCTTGACCGTCAGACTTCCTCCTCGAATGTGATTCACTGCTCAACTAAGGCTGAACTCAGCACAAGTGACCCTGCTCTCTGCAGCCACAGCTCTTGTTATCGCCTGGTCGGCCATGACCGTCAGACTTCCTTCTCGAGAGTGATTACCTGCTCAACTAAGGCTGAACTCAGCACAACTGACTCTGCTCTCTGCAGCCACAGCTCTTGTTATCGCCTGGTGGCCTGGACCCTCAGACTTCCTCCTCGAGTGTGATTCACTGCTCAACTAAGGCTGAACTCAGCACAACTGACTCTGCTCTCAGCAGCCACAGCTCTTGTTATCGCCTGGTGGCCTTGACCGTCAGACTTATTCCTCGTGTGTGATTCACTGCTCAACTAAGGCTGAACTCAGCACAAGTGACTCTGCTCTCAGCAGCCACAGCTCTTGTTATCGCCCGGTCGGCCTTGACCGTCAGACTCCCTCCTCGAGTGTGATTCACTGCTCAACTAAGGCTGAACTCAGCACAACTGACTCTGCTCTCTGCAGCCACAGCTCTTGTTATCGCCTGGTCGGCCTTGACCGTCAGACTTACTCCTCGAGTGTGATTCACTGCTCAACTAAGGCTGAACTCAGCACAAGTGACCCTGCTCTCTGCAGCCACAGCTCTTGTTATCGCCTGGTGGCCTTGACCGTCAGACTTCCTACTCGAGTGGGATTCACTGCTCGACTAAGGCTGAACTCAGCACAAGTGACTCTGCTCTCAGCAGCCACAGCTCTTGTTATCGCCTGGTCGGCCTTGACCGTCAGACTCCCTCCTCGAGTGTGATTCACTGCTCAACTAAGGCTGAACTCAGCACAAGTGACTCTGCTCTCTGCAGCCACAGCTCTTGTTATCGCCTGGTCGGCCTTGACCGTCAGACTTACTCCTCGAGTGTGATTCACTGCTCAACTAAGGCTGAACTCAGCACAAGTGACCCTGCTCTCTGCAGCCACAGCGCTTGTTATCGCCTGGTGGCCTTGACCGTCAGACTTCCGCCTCGAGTGTGATTCACTGCTCAACTAAGGCTGAACTCAGCACAAGTGACTCTGCTCTCTGCAGCCACAGCACTTGTTATCGCCTGGTCGGCCTTGACCGTCAGACTTCCTACTCGAGTGTGATTCACTGCTCAACTAAGGCTGAACTCAGCACAACTGACTCTGCTCTCTGCAGCCACAGCTCTTGTTATCGCCTGGTCAGCCTTGACCGTCAGACTCCCTCCTCGAGTGTGATTCACTGCTCAACTAAGGCAGAACTCAGCACAACTGACTCTGCTCTCTGCAGCCACAGCGCTTGTTATCGCCTGGTCGGCCTTGACCGTCAGACTTCCTTCTCGAGTGTGATTCACTGCTCAACTAAGGCTGAACTCAGCACAAGTGACTCTGCTCTCTGCAGCCACAGTTCTTGTTATCGCCTGGTGGCCTTGACCGTCAGACTTCCGCCTCGAGTGTGATTCACTGCTCAACTAAGGCTGAACTCAGCACAAGTGACCCTGCTCTCTGCAGCCACAGCTCTTGTTATCGCCTGGTCGGCCTTGACCGTCAGACTCCCTCCTCGAGTGTGATTCACTGCTCAACTAAGGCTGAACTCAGCACAAGTGACTCTGCTCTCTGCAGCCACAGCTCTTGTTATCGCCTGGTTGGCCTTGACCGTCAGACTTCCGCTTCGAGTGTGATTCACTGCTCAACTAAGGCTGAACTCAGCACAAGTGACTCTGCTCTCTGCAGCCACAGTTCTTGTTATCGCCTGGTGACCTTGACCCTCAGACTTCCTACTCGAGTGTGATTCACTGCTCAACTAAGGCTGAACTCAGCACAACTGACTCTGCTCTCTGCAGCCACAGCTCTTGTTATCGCCTGGTCGGCCTTGACCGTCAGACTCCCTCCTCGAGTGTGATTCACTGCTCAACTAGGGCTGAACTCAGCACAAGTGACCCTGCTCTGTGCAGCCACAGCTCTTGTTATCGCCTGGTCGGCCTTGTCCGTTGCGTCATACCGCAGCATACATAAAATCACATATTTTCCAAATACTTATTCTTGTTCCAATATGATATTCTCCAGAGTTCACAGGAAATATAACCCGCAATCTCTTGATATTCTATCCTGTCTATTCTTCGTTAATATTGTTCAAAATATAATATATTGTCATGTCACTAGCGCTCCAATGTTCGCTCATGCTGCCATCTATAACACGATCGCCTAACACGGCAAGCGCGTGTTTCAAAACAATGGATCAGCACGGCCTTCAAATCCCGTGAACAGCTCTCGCGGACAAAATCACATAATCCATATAATTGGGTACAGTATGCAAAGCCAATGTTACCAACAGGGGATATTCTAATTGACACATTGTAATGCATAACGGAGAAAAACCGTTTGTGAAGTCAAATTTGCCTTGAGAGGAATTTTGAAGACATATTAACCTTCCGAGTGCTGAGTTACCAATCAGTTGTTTGCGACATTAGTGTTAAGTTCATTCACGTGTGAAAATAAAAATTGTAGAAACCTTAATTTTTAACTTACCAGGTGGGTAGCAGGCTTGAGATGAATAAAGATTTCTTCTTCTTCTTCTTCTTCAGATTGCAATTAATGGATGTCAGCGACCACGTGATGCATCTTTTGCTGCTGAACTGCAATGTGGAATAATTTATCGAGGCTGGGTAATCCTGACCACTGCTTTATGTTGAACCCAGGAAATCCTTCTTCGGCCTCTTCCTCTTTGACCTTCGAACTTTCCCTCCAGTATCAACTTGAGAAGTCGATATTTGGTGTTCCACAAGATATGTCCCAGGTATACAGATTTTCGTCTTTTAAAGGTGCATATTAAGATTCGTCGTCTGTTCATTCTATGAAGTACCTCAATATTAGTTATTCGTGCAGTCCATGGTATCTTCAGCTGTCAGCGGTAAATTCACATTTCAAAGGCCTCTATTTTCTTTGTTGTTGCCGCATTTATTGTCCATCCTTCAGACACATATAAAAATATAGACCAAATGTAGCAGCTTACAAATCGAAGTCTAAGGGTTAGATGTAAGTCCGAACTTAGAGGATTTTCTTGAATTTCACAGAAGCATTACGGGCATTCTCTATACATTTTATCTCAATATCTGATTTCCAATCCTCACATATCCATGTTCCAAGGTATTCGAATTTGTCTACTCTCCGTGTGCTTTGGCTCTTAAAAGAACCTTTTGGAAAATGTCGTATATCATAAATGCCGGGAGAGATACTAGATCTTATTCGGTTACCGTATTCGGGAGTCCCCACAGCTTTGCAGGCGAATGGGAATATTTCATGAAAGCATCAGCTCCAGCGCTTTCCTGGTGAAGAGCCTTGATGTTCATTTTTGATTGTTATGTACTTATTGTTGGAGAGCGCTTGCCACAAGGTTCGGATACTCCAAGCTGGTTGCCGAGAGCGCTGGCATAGCCTGATCACCATGGATTTCAAGGCAGTGTGTAGTCGTGGGTGTACACTCTGTGGAGAAACAAACTCTACCATCTCCAATGCTTGTGGTGGGCTTAGAGTACATGTTATATTGTTGTAATGTAGGCTATGCCAAATAAAAGCACTCAAGTGTCACAGTTAATCGATCGTTGTTATTTATAATAAGCTGCTAATTTCATCAGGGTATGAGGCCCAGTCTACGGTAAACTGCGCGTAAGTGGATTAAAGGTCTGTTTAACGATCGTGTGCTTTAAGTGTGTGCGGTTACAAGATGGCTCAAGAAAGTGTCAAGTTGAATATTCCAATGTTAAATGGTGGAAATTTTATATTTTGGAAAACAATGTTGCGAGCCGTATTAGTGCGTGATGATTTTTGGGAAGTTGTCAGTGAACCAAAGCCTGAAGTAATTAACGCGGTGTGGCAGAAGAAAAATAACAAAGCCTTAGCGTACATTACATTGAGTGTTGAGGACAGTCAACTCATTCATTTTGCACACTTGAACGATGCGTGTGATGCATGGCAGGCTCTGTCGAGAAAGTACGAGAGATCCACATTCGGAAGCAGGTTATATTTACGACGTAAACTGTACGGCATACATTATCGTGGTGGACCAATGATCAGTCACATCGACGCAATTATGGAAGTAGTGGGTTTGCTGCGTGGATCTGGTAGGCCACTTGAAAACGACGAGATTGTTGCGGTTTTGCGGGTGAGTCTTCCAGAATCTTATTCAGGGCTGGTCACAGCGCTCGAGGGCCGTGACGAGGCAGATTTAACGGTGGAATATGTAACTGGGAAAATGCTTGACGAATACCAAAGGCGTGCCGAAGCTGGTGTGCCTGGAAATTGTGATTCATAGGTTGCACTACAGTCGGCGGTCGCAGACTCAAGTAAGGTTAGTCGTGCTCATCAAAGTGGAACAACTAAAAATTCAAGCGGGAAACCAAATAAGGGTGGCAAAGTTATACGGGCATGTTACTTCTGTAATAAACTTGGCCATTTAAAGGCAGATTGCTATCGATTCAAGAAAAGTCAACAGCAGAGATCAGCAGGTTCAGAATCGGCAAGATCATCGGTTGAGGTTAAGGTATGCAACACACAGAACTATGCCACATTTAGGGCACTGGATCAACAACATGCTGCAAGTAGGCCGACTGGATGATGGTGCATAGATTCCGGGGCAACCAGTCATATGACGAATGATAGGCAATTTTTCATGTCTATTCGTGATACAAGTGCTACAGTCTTTTTTGCTGATGGTTCATCCGTGGTAGCTGCTGGAATCGGAGATGGACAATTTTACTGTGAGGTACCAGGCGGGCACCTCCAAGAAGTACTGTTGAAAAATGTGCTGTTTATTCCACAATTGGATGATTGTCTACTTTCGGTGAGGCGCATAACAGAGCAAGGTCACCGAGTAACGTTCGAGAATGACACGTGCAGCATCTACAAAGAACATCAGGTCATCGCATAAGCAAGGAACGATGGGAATTTATTCAGACTTCAGACTGTGGTACCAAGTTCGTCAGTTCATGTAGCGAGAGAAGCTGTATGCCTACACCAGTGGCATCGTCGATTGGGACATCGGGATCCGGTTGCAATCCATCGTCTGATCAATGAGGAATTGGCTACAGGAATCCAAGTGTCGAAATGTTCGGAGAAGTTGGTATGCGAAAACTGCATCAAGGGAAAACTAACCGAAGCAAAATTTTCTGAGAGTACATCCAGAGAGAAGGAGCCCATGCGACTCATTCATTCTGATCTTTGTGGGCCCATGCAGACTGCAACGCCAAGTGGAAATAGGTATTTTCTATCACTCATTGACGATTACTCCCGTTTTACTGTGGTGAGGCTGGTAAAATCCAAAGATGAGGTGGCAGGCGTCATAGAAGACTACATTGCTGCAATGCATACTAGATTTGGAAGGAAGCCGATTGCCATTCGTACAGACAATGGCAAGGAATACGTTTCACAAAAACTGGAGAACTTTCTGCGGAAGGAGGGGATCCAACATCAGCTCACAGTCCCCTACACTCCACAACAAAACGGTGTAGCAGAGAGGAAGAATCGGTCATTGACAGAATCTGCAAAGTGCATGTTGTTGGATGCTGATCTGAACAACCGCTTCTGGGGAGAAGCAGTTTTGACCGCAGCTTATTTGCAGAATCGATCAACGAGCCGGAGTATCAACAAAACTCCAGTTGAATTGTTTACAGGAGTGAAGCCAGATCTGGGTCATTTACGTGTGTTTGGATCGAAGGTCTATTCGCTTGTACCCAAACAAAAGCGAAAGAAATGGGACAACAAAGCAATAGAGGGCGTCCTGATTGGCTATGATGGAAAAACCAAAGGATATCGGATTCTAGATCCAAAGACAGCCAAGGTTTGGATCAGCAGATCGGTGCGGATAATTGAGAGTGTTGCCAGACATCCAGCTTCAGTAGGCAGTGCACCGAAAGAAGGGGTTAATGAAATCGCACCGCAGCATGTAGGGACATTGGAACATGTTTCGAAGACAGACGGAATCTGCCGACAACTCAACACTGAATCCCAGAGGTAACAACACGGTGACTTTCAACAGAGGAGAGACTGTAAGCAGCATAGGAGATGAATGTGAGACTGAACCAGAAACTCCACAATTTCCACGAAGAGTTTCTGAACGGCCAAATAAGGGTGTACCAGCAAAGAAGCTAACGTACAAGGTGCAGACGAATCACACCAGAGAGCCAGCCTCATGGAACGAAATGCTCAAAATGTCACCTCGTGAGCAAAAGTTGTGGACTGCTGCTGCGGAAGAAGAAATAAGCTGTCTCAATCAATATTGTGTGTGGGAATTAACGGAGCTTCCACCAGGGAAGAAGACTCTTTCTTGTAAGTGGGTATTTAAGGCAAAATTTGACGGTAACGGTCAGATCTACACTTACAAGGCCCAACTGGTAGCCAGAGGATTTTCTCAACGATATGGTGAGGATTACGATGAAACTTTTGCGCCAGTGGTGAAGCATGACACTATTCGAGTTTTATTCAATGTAGCTGCACAGAGGGGACTTCACGTTCGGCATCTTGATGTGAGAAGTGCTTTTTTGAACGGTGAATTAAAAGAGGAACTATATATCGAACAGCCACAGGGTTTTGAGGAACCCGGTCAAGAGAGCAAAGTTCTGAAATTGCGGAAAAGTCTCTATGGTTTAAAGCAATCGGCACACGATTGGAGCAAGACAGCTGCAGAGACATTATCCAAGTTAGGCTTTCAACAAGGAAATGCAGATCAGTGTCTTTATTCAAGAAAGGAAGTAGATGGAAGCATTACTTACATTCTGTTGTATGTCGATGATCTGCTGGTAGCCGGTCAGTCTGCAAAATTAACTGATAAAGTTGGTACAGAATTGCAGAATTATTTTGACATCAAAGACTTGGGTGATGTTAGTTACTATCTGGGAATTCAAGTGAAACGACAGGAAAATGGAACATTTTTGCTAAACCAGAAGGCAAAGATCGCAGCATTGTTGGAGGATCATGGCTTGTCGGAGCCAAAACCAGCTGCGACTCAAATGGAAACCAATTTCCTGTCTAGTGAAGTGACTGCAAGTGCAGAGTTACCAAATAACACTCTGTACAGGAAAGCCATAGGGTCTCTACTATACATAGCCACAGTATCCAGACCAGACATCGCAGTCGCAGTGAGTGTACTTAGTCCTCGAGTGGAGAAGCCTACTCAACAGGACTGGAATGCTGTAAAACGAGTGATGCGGTATCTCGCATTTACAATACACAAGACACTTCGTTTATCTTCAACTAAAGACACAGAGCTCAAATGTTATGTGGATGCTGACTGGGCTGGTGACAAGACCAACAGGAAATCTACAAGTGGTTATGTTTTCTTTCTTGGCGAAGGAGTTGTTGCATGGTCAAGCCGGAAGCAAACGTCAGTTGCCATGTCGTCTACGGAGGCGGAATACATTGCAGCATCATTTGCCAGTCAGGAGTGGCTCAGACAATTACTTATGGACATGAGTTTACCGATTGTTGGTCCAACAACCATGTATGAAGATAACCAAGGTTGTATTAAATTAATTGAGTCAAATCGGTTTGGGGCTCGCACCCAACACATTGATGTATGTCATCACCAGCTTCGGGATCTTCGAGAAAAGGACATCATAGAAGTGCTGTATTGTCCATAAAATTGGATCAGAAAATAAATCCATAATTTGCATGACGGAAAAAAACACAGGAACATTTACCAAAAACACAAAGTTAAACCAACAAAGTTAATAAAAAACATATTAAGCTAACACCACAACACGTTTGAGTTTACCGCTTGACGCCAAGGGACTGCCCTCAAGACCAGGATGCATTTCGGCAAAACAAAAACAAAACAAACATGGCCACAGGAGCAGACGACCACATGTCAAATCGAAATTACGGCAAATAATTAGCATTAAATTAATTTTAAAATCATCGGAGAGAAATTAAATGAGGAAAACAATTACACTTTAACACTATTAACATGAGGGTGGAGCATCGGATCGTAAAACAAATTAATAATATGCCAATCCCAAGATTGCCAAAAGAAAATAAATAATAATTTAAAACGTAAAATAAGCTAGAAATGTGTCTCCAGAAGGTACGAAGAAAAAAATAACAAAATTAATATATATATATGGAAATATTATTAAAACATAAAAAAAATTAGGCCTACCAGGCGAAACAACACACAAGATCAAACATTCATACAAGGCCAATATTGGAGCTCCCTTAATAAAATAAATAAAAAACGTACCTTAAAACTTCACAGTGGAGACACAATAAAAATAAAATTATTCACACACAAACCAAATAACGTAATACGGCACTATATTGCCTGAAAATGGCCCACCCAGCCATGCTTCGTTTGGGTCACAAGCACTGGTCTGCATCGAGATGCGATTTTCATTTCGTACTTCTTCACTGCGAAACGATGAAATAATAGCCTGAAGAGCACAGGCAATTCCCTTCCATCGTATATCCATATTTTGTAAAAGCTAGGGGCCAATGCCCCCTAGCCCACGAAGAGATACTCTGTCACACCAGCTGGCTAGTTGCTTCTTCCACGACAGACAATGAACTCCCCAAGATGGCGGAGAATCGCGCGTCAGATACCGAACTGCATTCATGTAAATAGTTATTGTCCAATCAAGGCTTGACACATCAATCAACAATGTTATTATTAAGTAAATAATTTGGCGGTATCATGAATACACAGTCCTTTGTTTCATGACGTAGAATCACTATAGCCTTCAAATATGACACGAATAGGATTAGTTTATAAGGCACAACCAACACACTCTAGTGGCGAAGAAGGAACCACGTCAAGAAACCCCGAAGTCCGACAGCAGCTGCCATCTCGTGTTCACAAACGGAACCAAGCGACCAGGCGGTCGTTTCAAAATGTCATGGATTCACATCCAGGGAAGATACATGTTTGAAAACGTTGGGACGGGCTCTTGCACGTAACAGTCTCCCTCCCTTAAGCGTGAACACCGTTCCCGAATATGCCTAGGCATAGGCAGTACTCCAAAACAAGTCGATTCACCAAGCATGTTTCCAGAAGATAATGTTCACCAGTTAACTCCAATTGATGGACGAAACCGCATCGTTTTGGTTAGGAAGAGTGCAGGGTCAGATTATCAGTGAAGGGATAATTGATCACCTCGCAAACCACTTAGTTAGCAGCTTCACTGAGTCCATAAGTCTTCAGAAACGCAGAACACCAGCACCTGTAGTGCTTTCAGAGTCCGAGACACGTTAGGTAAATTTTCAAAAAGTCCAAAGTAGTTAGCTTTAAACGAAGTAGGTGGAAGCAATGTGCCAGATATCATGCGACGAATGGGCAGCCATTTACAAAGCAGAAGTTAATCTTATTTCAAAAAAGTTTACAGAAATTACAATTTCTTACTACATTTTACAAAAGCGAAACAAAGTTGAATTTAAATGAAGAAAATATTTCTGACCATGCCCTAGATCCGTGCCTACAAAATTTCATTGACAAGTTTACCTTTTTACAGACTAGTAGTACATTTCAATAATATGCGAGTTGAATGACTATACATTTAGCAAGAGCTGCGGTAGAGGAATGACCACTCAAATTCCCAAGGGAACAGGAATACAAGGTTACCATGAGTTAGGTCTCCCACCGAGTCCAACTTACATGCTAGCATCTTTTATGAAAAGATCAAAATTTAGTTTCAATTTTACAATTTACCATAAAATGGGAATTACCCAACAGTTACAGTTTGTATCCCAGCAGAGTTTCCATATCCAGTTCAAACTTCCAGAAGGAACAGATGCCTGAAGGCTTCAATGAAGGTTATGGATACTCTACATTATACAAAATCAGTTTACAAAATTTATGGTAGCATTTCCTCATTAGAAACATCTCCACCTCGTTTAATGTGCGACAGATGCACTCTGGAAATTTTGTTGGCCTTAGGGTTTCTAATAAGCAGAGTAACGGGAGTCAGGAATGTCTCTACATAACAGGGGCCCTTGAAACGAGGGGTCAACTTGCTTGAAACTAGATTACTGACGCCCTTAGGCTCGAGATTGCGAACGTACACCACATCACCAATTTCCAAATCAGTTGGCTTGCAACAGGCATTGTGTCGCTTCGCAAGTTGGTCATGTGATACCTTAATATTCTCTCTAGCCTTGTCGAATTTCGCCCTCATATCCTCGGGCGTGAAACTGTCTGGAAGGAGATCGTGCAGGTTCCACAGATTAGACAACGGAGAATTAGCCATAAAGGAAAACATTAACGAAAAAGGGGTGGCTTGCGTGCTCTCGTGCACGGCGGTGTTGAAAGCAAAATTGAGCCAATGCAAATTAGAATCCCACTTGGAATGGTCGTCGTGGTGGAAAGCAATCAGAGCAGAACGGAGATTACGATTGACTCGCTCAGCGAGAGAGGGGTTAGGAAAATAGGGAGTGGTGGTTACATGAGAAATAGCATAATCAAACAAGAATTGACGGAACTGATGAGATACAAAGCACTTGGCATTATCTGATACCAGGTACTGACATGGCCCAAAAGATGAAAAGATGGAATTAAGACACTTTATGACGGAACTGGTCGTAGCCTGTCTGGTGGAGAAAATCCAACTAAACCGGGTGAAACCGTCAGTGCAAGCAAGCGCAAATTGGTTTCCCCAACCAGAGCGAGGGAACGGCCCAACATGGTCGATAAAAAGCCTCTCCATGGGTCTAGATGCCGGTTCAGATGACAACAGGCCAACCTTAGTAGAAACCGAAGGTTTGCTAATACTACATAAAGCACAATTTCTAATGAGCCTCCTGATGTCGCCATCCATACTTTGCCAAATGAAAAACTGTCTGATTTTAGCTCGGGTCTTGAATACTCCTAGGTGGCCACCAATAGGAGATTCGTGATAGTAACGAAAGATTTTCGGAATGAGGACCGACGGGAGCACAATTTTAGGTAGACGGTCATGAGGAGACGAACAACACAATACACCATCCTTTAGAGAGTAGGGCTTGATCACTTCACCAGAATTGATTCAGTCAATTAGGCTAGATAAGGAGGGATCTTCTTTCTGGAATCGTCTCACATCTTCAAAAAGCACAGGGGAATTGCTGAGAACGACATTGACATAATTTACAGGAGATACAAGGTTTACGGGTTCACATCCTTGAATATCCTCTTCGGCTGTTTCCTCATACATGCGGCTTAATGAATCATCTACCGCATTTTCGGACCCACGAATATGGTGGACAGTGAACTGGAATGACAGAATCCTAGTTGCCAATCGGGCAATCCTACCAGTTTTACGGGGTTTCCCTAAGACCCAGCTCAATGTTTGGTTATCGGTCTCAAGGAGAAACTTAGTGTGCTCAAGATACATACGGAATTTTTCCAGAGCGAACAACACTGCTAAACCCTCAAGTTCGTATATGGAATACTTCCTCTCTGCGTCCGTTAAGGTACGAGAAGCGTATGCAATGGGTTGCCTACCCAGATCAGACTCTTGCAGTAGGACACAACCAACACCACGACCAGACGCATCAGTCTGCACAATGAACTGCTTCCCAAAATCCGGATTGGCTAACACAGGGGCGTTAGAGAGCGCAAGCTTAAGATCTTCAACGGCTGCCTGCTGAGAGGGACCCCACTCAAACTTCACAGCCTTTTTGCGTAATTGATTAAGAGGAGCAGCACGGTCGGCAAAGTTACTGATGAACTTACGGAAGAAGTTCACCATACCAATGTAACGAGCAACACCCTTGGCGTTCTTTGGTGGTTTAAGATGTCTGATGGCCTGCGTACGAGACTGGTCCACGGAGATACCCGATGCGGAAACAATATGTCCCAAAAAGGAAATTTTGGGCTTGGCAAAGGAAACCTTGGACAATTTGACGGTAAGGACAGCGTCACGCAATCGATCAAGTACAACCTTCAGATGATCAACGTGTTCCTCGAAGGACTCAGAATAGATCACCACATCGTCAAGGTAGTGGTAGACAAACTTGAATTTAATTTCTGAAAACACCTTGTCCAGAAGTCTGCTCAACACAGCGGCTCCGGTGGATAGGCCAAACGGGACACGGGCATACTCAAACAGGTTCCAGTCAGTGGAAAAAGCAGTAACATGCCTGGATTCAGGAGAGAGGGGAATTTGGAAGTAAGAAGATTTTAAATCGAGGATCGTGAACACCTTAGCGTTGCGAAACCAACTAAAACAATTATGAAAGTCCGGCAAAGGGATGGATTGCATAACAACTTTTTGATTAAGAGCCCTATAGTCGACCACCGGCCGAAAACCACCGTTAGGTTTTGGCACAAGAAATACAGGGGATGAGTAGGCAGAGATAGAGGGTTGGATTACACCTTCTTCCAACATCTTATCGATAATCTTCCGAAGTTCAGCCGTCTTGGGCGGGGCAAGTCGATACGGGCTGGAACGCACCGGCACAGAATCGGTTAGCTCAATCTTGTACTCCATCAAATGGGTTACACCCAACTTGTCAGTAAATACATCGCTATACTCCTGACATAACCTCTTAATGGCATCCTTTTGAAGACTCGTTAAATTTTCCAGATCGAGATCCTCAATAGTCATAGGTTCACTAACAGAATTGACAGCAGGAGAAGATAAAACCGTGTTAAACGATAACTTACTCTGCGGATTAAACTTAAACCATAAGTTGCGAGCACCAAAATCAAGAAGCATACCAACGTGTGACATGAAATTAGCTCCAATGACCACAGAACAAGAAAGATTTCTGGCAACAAAAAATTTAAACTTCCAAGAAAAATGTAGAATATGGATTTTGACTGTCATACTACCCAAAATATTTAAGTTTGAACAATTTGCCGAAATAAAAGATTCATTGTTAGGCTCTAACTCAGGAAATTTGCAAACACTCTTCATAGATAAAAACCAGTCCTCGCTTATAAAGGATGCGACAATACCAGAATCATGCAATGCAGAAACGGGCTCGTCATTAACACAAATTTCAATAAACGTGGATATTCCTTTAGCCACAGGAGAAATTCCAAAATCATAATTCACTCTAAAACGATTACAATTAGATGACGAGGACACCCGCACCACAGGTTTTGCATTATGTTTAGAATTAGGCTGACTTGCCACGACATTGCTCACCGACAGGTTAGGTAGGTCAGCGACATAAGCAGAATTAGCACGTGAAGATTTAGTTTTCAACGAGTTATCAAAATTTTCATTAGCAGGGCGACCAGAAACTTCACAGGGTTTTCCCAAATTCACATGCACAGAAATATCATTAGAAGTAACATCCGAATTGGTCTCCACAACATTTCGTCATTGGCGATACACAACCTGGTTACTCGGACACACCTTCTTGACATGTCCCACGCCACCGCACGTGTGGCACTTAATATTGGGTCTTGGATGAAACATAACCTTAGGAGGGGGACGAGACATCAAGGAAGGAGGGGGACGAGACATCAAGGAAGGAGGGGACGAGACATCAAAGAAGGAGGAGGAACATTACCTACACGAAGGGAATCTGCATGTTTCACAGCCATAGCCTCTATAATGACCTGTTTTAGCTCGACAAATGACGAAGGCCTGGTACACATAGTCATGTATGACCTATATTGAGGCGAAAACCCATTTACAATCGATGACACCAACTGTCGTTCAGTTAAAGGGGATGCAAATACCTGGGCATACACCTTGATGTCACTGACATAGTCGCTAAGTGACTCGTCCAACCTTTGGACACGATATAAGAACTTTTGCTCAAGAGTACTTAGGGCACTCGCAGGGACAAAAAACCACAACACTTCCCTAATGAACATGGCTAAGGACATGCGGAGGTGGATAGCTTCAATCAGCTTATCGCGCAGCATACCGGATGCAACAGGATACAATAGTTGAAAAATCTGAATTTCCGACATCCCAAAAATCGAGGCATGGTTACCCAATTCGACCACTTGTTTTAAAAATAGGACCACCTAGGTAACGTCATCTAGGTTGAAACTCTTCAACTTAGTTAAGAAACCAGAAATAGGATGAGGAATCGACCCATAATTAACGGTAGGCGAGTATGTAGCATTTGGAAAAGAGACATTGTTACCAGGGTAGCCCGCTCGCACACCCTCTACAGGAGACAAAACATTTACATTGCTAGAGAAAGAACTGGGATGCAACGGGTCGGCAGTACCCAGGAAATCGTTAGGTGACCTAACATAAGAGGAATGACCGTATCCAGGGTTAAGTGGTATGGACGAGCCAGAAGCAGGCAACAGAGGGGCAGGCAAACCACCACTAGAAATCGATCCCAAAAACTCAGACCTAGTAAACAGAGGTGATTCACGTTCAACCCCAGAAGAACTCTCCAAATTCACAAAGTTATCTCTTAAGTCAATTAAATCGAAAACACTATTATGTCGGCCATTTAAAAAAAACACAGAATGCAGACAGACAGACAGACAGTACAGAAGGAAACAAATTTTAGGAATTACGAGGACAGTTTACACTTTCACAACAATACCATAACTACCAATTACCAACACCATAGATTAGGCTGACACTCAACACCGCCACCATATTATACAAGATCATGCACAATGCTGCCCAGAACTGCATACGTCACTGCCTGCTTGGCTCGAGAACAGGAAGCTAAATTACAAAAATTGCCACAAGCACATGGCGAACAGCATCAGACAAGGCTCCACGACGCCTTCACACGTAGCATGTAGGCTATCAGAATATTAATAAATCCACATTTCCCATGCCAAGAACACATGCCAGTCACTTACCAAGCTTGACTTTTCAGTGGGAATGTTGTATCACAAACAGGATAAAATACAGCAGCAAACACCTCGCTTGGAACCGGCTACTTACATAACAGCACATGGATATTCAGAGGCAAACATGAAATTAAACAAACGACAAGGATTAGCTTTAAATAACATCAAGTGCACTGACATGACATATCCCATCAACAACCGCTCCATCAGCACTAGAAGGGTCCATAAAACGAGCCTGCGGGTATTGAGGAGGTGATAGTTGCGGAAGCGAACTCGAGCTCGGTCTGCTACCAAAATGACACCGTGGACGGCCAGCGTGGATGGGCCAACTTACCTTTATTTAGAGGTCCGCCTCGCTTCCACTGCAAAATCACCTCCAGATGACATGCCCCAACAGAAGAACACCCAAATTTTAAAATTTTAATTTAATTCTTTTCTTTTTGTTTGCTTTGCAAACAAGCATGTTAAGCGGTCTCTTGCCTTCTTTGTAAATTATGCTGGTTGATGCATGTTCTGTTTTCTGGTGGAGGTGATCTTTAAATTTTTACAATTAAATTTTTATTTTAAATTTTTTAAGCAACTGTTGTGGCATTATTTCGTCGGCAGCAGTTCTGTTGGTTATTGGGGGTGTCTATGGAATAGCCTGTGCGTTGTCCCCTTCTCCACCTTCCTTCCACCCCTTTGGGTGTTCTTCTGTTGGGGCATGTCATCTGGAGGTGATTTTGCAGTGGAAGCGAGGCGGACCTCTAAATAAAGGTAAGTTGGCCCATCCACGCTGGCCGTCCACGGGTCAATTATCAAACTTAACTTTTTCCGTCTGATTCCAATATAAATGTTCTATACAACAGATATATTTCTGATCTATATTCAATTTCCAGAAATTTTGATGTTGTATCCTACCAAAGGCCTTTTCATAATCAATGAAACAAAGACCTACATCCGCATTCTGACCATAGCAATTTTGCTCCAAAACCTGTAGAGCAAATATTGCCTCTCTAAGTATCAAAACCTTTCCCAAACGCAAACTGTGCCTCACCCTCGAAGAGCTCTCATTTTTCATACAACCGTTGATGGATTACTTTCAGAAAAAGATTTAAGGGATGACTCATATGACTTTTGAGTTGATGATCTTCACATTTCCGCGCATTCTTCTTCTTAGGTAATGGAATGAAGGTTGATAATAGCCAATGGGCAGGGTATTGACCTGTATCAACAATTTTGTTAAAACCTTTGTGTAAGACGCTGATTCCTTCTTCATCAAGAAGTTTAATGAGTTCCACTGGAATTTCATCAGGTCCTGTGACTTAATTAGTTTTTGAGTTACGTATGGCTTTCTCGATTCCTTCTTTCATAATTGAAGGTCCTGTTAGATTATCATTCCGAGGAATTTCAACATTTGGTCTATCATCGGTGAAGAGGGTTCTAATGTAGTCTTCCCATATACTTTCCTTCTCCGCAACATCAAGAACAATTCTATCATCTTTGTTTACTGTTAAGGAGATTTTTTCCTTCTATATATCCCAGCAGTTTCTTTCAACTTTTTATGTAAATTAAAATCGTCATGTGAAGTTTGTAAGAGTTCGATTTCTTCACATTTTCGTTGTAACCATTCATTCTTTGCTACCCTGATCTTTGTCCATATAAGTGTCTGAATATTATTATAGTTTTGTAAATTTGATTGTGCTCTATACTTTCGGCGCTCGTCCATTAACGATAGAATTTCATCTGTTATCCATTTTATTTTTAACTCTTTTTATAGCCTAATTTATATTGAGCAGTAGTTAATATAATATTGTTTATCTCTCCCCATAGCATGGTACAATTTTCATGAACAACCAGTGGTGTCATTGTTGTCACTATTTGACTGTTGATAGCCATGGCCACGTCACTGCGTAATTCACGCTGCCTGAGTTTGTCATAAGCGATCTTCCTTTGTTGTTTTTTATGTGTTTTACAAGTTTCGCTTTTATAGTAGCTACAAGTAGTATCTGATCAGATGGTACATCTGACCCATGATAAGTTGATGCTCTTGTTATGGAAGTTCCAAATCGTCTGTTGATTAAAATATAGTCTATCTGATTACGAACTATATTTTATTGTTTATCTGCAAGAGATTTCCATATATACAGTCGTTGAGCTGGTAATTTGAACCAAGTATTAGTGACTTTCATGTTCTCTTCCTGACAGAATTGTAATAGGCGATCACCTTTCTCATTTCTGTTCCCCAAACGAAAAGGTCCAACCAGATCTTCAAATCTGCCATTTCCTAGTTTTTTATTGAAGTCACCCATACTTATATTAATATCGTGAGATTGAGTATCTCCTTGATTTGATTATAGAAAGAGTCTATATCTTGCTAATCTGCATCAGCAGTTGGTGCATACACTTGAATAATATTAAGGTTTACTGGTCTGGCACTGAGTTTTAACAAGGCAACTCTATCAGAATATGGGACAAAATCTGTAACACTCTTAGAAAAACACTCTGAGATTATTATGCCCAGTCCTCTTCTATGAATTCGGTCTTGATTGCCAGAATAAAATAGTGTTCCTCCAAGTGTAGAACACACTCCACCAGGTTTCTGCTATGCCTAGTATATCAGTACGGAGCCTTTTATCACATCTGCTGCTATACCTAGTATATCAATACGGAGCCGTGTGTTCCTCCAAGTGTAGAACACACTCCACCAGGTTTCTGCTATACCTAGTATATCAGTACGGAGCCTTGTGTTCCTCCAAGTGTAAAACACACTCCATCAGGTTTCTGCTAAACCTAGTATATCAATACGGAGCCGTGTCATTTCTTGTATCACATTTGCTGCTTTACCTGCCTCATATATACTTCGAATATTCCATGTACCAACATTGATTTTCCTCCTCGTCTTAATACCTCTTCGTTTGTAACCCTATCTACCTATCTGATCTTCATCATTCTACTGTAACACCACATTTCGAACGCTTCAATTCTCCTCTTTCCTGCTGCACCAATAGTCCATGATTCACGTCCATAGAGTGCCACGCTCCAGACTGTTGCGGGAAAACGAGGGACGTGAAGTAAGTGTGTATTAATATGGATTATTATGTAACGCGAGTATATTGACACATGCCATGACCTTAAATAGTGATACGACTGAAATGAGCTCGATGTCACCACCACAGCTAACATTGCACGTGTTGTCATCAATCACAACATGAATAAGGGCACCCAATCTACATAAGAGTGAGACAGTCCTGACCTAGCAATATTCTGTGCGGGTTGCAGTAGCATCAAGGTTTTTTTTAGAAATCCAGCTCCCCTACGCAGTAATCGTGCAATAAAAAACTCCTGAAGTGCCCTGCTCATTATTTGTGCCCATGTACTTGCGTGTGTGTAGAAATTGTCTTAAAGCCTATGTTACTAGGAATCATCCCGGCATTTTCCTGGGGAAAGCAAGAAAAAAGACTCGGCCTATAGAATACCTGAGATGGGAATTGAACCGTCCTCCTCTCATCTTTATTTTTTATTATTTCAGTCAAACGGCCATACATGTAGCCTCACAAGTCTGAGTGTACCGTGTTCTAACCCTCAGACCCTCTGGTTTGCAATATTCCACGGCAAGGTTCTAAGGATTTTCCCATTGTTGCAGGAAGGAAGACATAATAATCTCTCTCGTAATGTTTTTAAAACATTTTGAAACCCACAAAGGATTACATTTAGTAAGACTACATCCCCTCACAAGGGATTGAGATTTCTTATTGCAATTAATCTGTTAAATAGATTGTTTTTCTTTTTGACTCTGAGAGTCGCACATTTTTTCCACATTGACTGAATTATATTAAGAACAAAGTTCCAATGGTTCCGCCTCGTCAATACTGTTTATTAAAATGTCGTGATACAATCACCTGTCTTTTAACACATGGTACATGTTTCTACGTCTAACTCGTATTGACGTCTTCATCCGCCTAAATATTTGGGCAGCACTTAAAACATTCCCTTTATATACTGGGTGTAGTTAAAAATTGTACATAAAAACACACATAGATCACTGTAACACATTAAAAAGTTGTTAAAACATTTTCTTATGTTCAAAGCTTAATAAAATCCTCAGCCGGGCTTGGCAGTCTTTCTTGGTTTATTTCTAATGTTACCTTCAAAAGCCCAAGCAAGGGGTGACCATTCCCAACTGGAAAGAAATGAAACTATGTATGAGAGAAAGAAGTGATAGATAAAATAATACTTTAAAAACCATAAATGTTATATAAAGACTTACGATGTAATGCGGCAATGAGCTAACAGGGCCGTGCTGAGTCGGACGGAGACAGTGCTGTACTGAAACGGTGTGTCAACATGGAAGCAACAAGCAAGACAATAGGGGCGGAAGAGGAGAGGGGTGAGAGTTCGGGAGTGTTTTGGTTAGGAGTGGGGGAGGGGGGGGGGGGTATGGAGTAAGTTTAGGGAAGGTAACATGGATCAACGGTTGTGGATTTATTTCTATGGTGGTTTATATTTTGTTTTGTAATGGATTAACGTTTCATAGAGTACGTTGTTTTCGAAATGAATCTCATTAAGATTCGTTAGGGGGGCGGTCATTTGGGCTAAATCGATTTCAATTTCTTCTAAGATGTTCATTGTAGTTCCTTTATTTGCTCGATGTAAGATTCTCATATCGTTGTTAATGTCTGTGAACTCATGTTTGGTATCTTTCATATGATTTGCCATGGCGGAAAATTTATTGTATTTAATGGCATTGAAATGCTCACCATATCTTGTTATAAATGCTCTACCTGTTTGTCCACAATAATTAGCGTCGCATTTAGCACATTTCAACATATACACACCTGATTTACTGAATTTGTTCGTATGGTTCAATTTATTAGTATTGAATAAAATATTATTGTTTGTGTTGGAAATTCTATATGCTATTCTTAGTCCACACTTTTTGAAAATATTTGAAATACTATAAGTTTTGGTGGTGAAATACGTGAAAGTCGCGTGTTTGGGCTGCGCCTTTTTAAAGAAATGCAGAGAACATAACATAACTCCGTCACATTTTAAATCTTACCAGAAAAAGGGCCCATTAAATAAATATGAAGTCAGAACACAGAGGATAATTAATAGTAGAGTTTTCCAAAGAGAAATTCAATTTCTTTATATCAGGAAGAACAATCTTAATAACAAACTTTATCGTGCACACCTAGAAGCTTCAAACCTATCCAGTAAGAAGGACTGGGATAGATATTCATTCACTGTAAATCAAATCTTATTTACGAAAATCAATAGGAAAGTACAGTCGCTAGAAAATAAATTCAGAAACCTACAAAATAAATTCAATAAAGTCAGGGATGCGAATGAACAAGTTAACAATAGGCAGTTTACCCCAGTGCAATTTTCTCCACCTGTCAAAAACTTATCAAGTGTTCCATTTGACGATAATGAACTCGAAATTCTAGGCAAGGGGCCCAAACACAACTGGGAATGTGACCTCAATGACAGAACGCTAACCACTTTAGCAGTGGAAGCAGAAACAGCCATACGTAGGCTTCCTCTTGATAAACAAAAAGAAGTCAGGTACACGACTAACAAAGAAATTCACAAAATAGTTAACACTAACACAAAAAGCAACAAGAATTTGAATCTAAATAAACTTAAAGAATTGAAAGAGAAAATAAATAATAGCGATGTAATTGTTACTAAAGCAGATAAGGGTAACACGGTCGTGCTGATAGATAAGGAGGTATATGTCAACAACACACACAATTTCCTCAGCAGCTCGAGCTTTGAAGAGGTTAAGAAAGACCCCACCCAATCTATACAGAGAAAATTGAAAAATATTTTGAAAACTTCCATGTTTATTATCAATGAAATACAAACTAGTAAGTTAACCAATATGAACCCGGGATTACCAACTTTGAAAGCGCTCCCCAAAATTCATAAAGAAGGAATTCCTATAAGACCTGTCATTAATTTCAGAAACAGTCCCCTTTACAGAACCGCCAAATTTTGTCAGCAGTTCCTTGAAAGACATTACATTTTTAAAGCAAATAAATCCCTGAAGAACACACTCAATTTCTGCGAAGAAACCATGAAACTTACCTTAATGAGCAACCACTCCATGCATAGCGTAGACGTGAAAGATATGTACACAAACATCCCAATTGCACCATCGCTCAAGGTCATTAAACAAAATTTGTCTAACAACAGTATATTGTCAAAAGTAGAAATTAACGAATTCATGACGCTATTAGAATTCACACTCACTAATAATTTTTTCACTTTTAACAATAGGATCTATAAACAAAAAGAAGGACTCTGAATGGGATCTCCGCTATCTGGTTTAGTAGCTAACATATAGCTTGACCATCTGGAACACGAAGAAATTGTAGGCAAAATTGACGGTATACATTATTGGGGAAGATACGTGGATGACGTGTTTGTAATAATCGATGATACTATTTTAAACATAGAAGGACTCGTGCAAAAATTAAACGGTTTGGATAAAAGCATACAATTCACCTCTGAATCAGCCGTAAACAGTAAAATCAACTTCCTTGACACTACAGTTTGTTTGAATAATAACAGGTTAACCTATAAAGTTTTTAGAAAGCCAACCCAGACCCACACGACAATTAGAAAAGACTCTAACCACCCGGGCAATCAAAAGAAAGCCGCCTTTTATAGTATGATCAGCACAGCCTTTTCCCTTCCTTTAAGCAAAACATATCTAAATGATGAAATAAAAATCATTTAACAGATTGCCAAGGTAAACGGATTTACATTCCTGTTTGTCAACAATATTATCAGCAAGCTTAAAAACAAACCGGTCACCCGCCTAACGCCGGAACAAAAAGCGCAGCCCAAATACGCGACTTTCACGTATTTCAGCACCAAAACTTATAGTATTTCAAATATTTTCAAAAAGTGTGGACTAAGAATAGCATATAGAACTTCCAACACAAACAATAATATTTTATTCAATACTAATAAATTGAACCATACGAACAAATTCAGTAAATCAGGTGTGTATATGTTGAAATGTGCTAAATGCGACGCTAATTATTGTGGACAAACAAGTAGAGCATTTATAACAAGATATGGTGAGCATTTCAATGCCATTAAATACAATGAATTTTCCGCCATGGCAAATCATATGAAAGATACCAAACATGAGTTCACAGACATTAACAACGATATGAGAATCTTACATCGAGCAAATAAAGGAACTACAATGAACATCTTAGAAGAAATTGAAATCGATTTAGCCCAAATGACCGCCCTCCTAACGAATCTTAATGAGATTCATTTCGAAAACAACGTACTCTATGAAACGTTAATCCATTACAAAACAAAATATAAACCACCATGGAAATAAATCCACAACCGTTGATCCATGTTACCTTCCCCTAAACTTACTCCATACCCCCCCCCCCCTTCCCCACTCCTAACCAAAACACTCCCGAACTCTCACCCCTCTCCTCTTCCGCCCCTATTGTCTTGCTTATTGCTTCCATGTTGACGCACCGTTTCAAGGAGGTTGTCTCTGAATCGTTAGAGGAAGGACACCTTGCCAGTGGCAGCAGCAGACCAGTCTAAGTGCTGTAACAGCTCACCAGGATGGAGACTACGAGCAGCGGGACCATCGAGTGGAGGAAGCAGCAGAGGACCGGCGAACCAGCCTGGGGCCAGGGCAGGCGCAACCGCACCCGGAGGGGTAGAGGGCCACGATCGGCAGGCTCCTTGTGTGCGGAGTTAACCACCACAGGGCCCTCTCCTCCGGTCACGCGGGCGCGCCAGCAGGCCCTTGGTGAGAAGACGTCAGCGGCGCAGAAGCCGCCAGCCGTTGAGGAGGTGCGGGTGCCTCTAAGCCCGGCTGGCGCAAGCAACGCTGGAGTAGCTCCCGGCCCGGGGAGCACAGGTAGCCCGGACATAACGCAGGTGTCCCTGCGGTCCGAGTCTACCGACGCCTCCCCTGGGCCCTCTGAGCTAGCCGAGTCCGAGAAGAGTCGGACGCCAGGACCGGCTAGCTCCCCGCGACAGGAGAGCAGCAGCAGCCCGGACGCCACGTTCAGCTGGGCGAGCGATGTGAGCTCGGACACCGTGCATGGGCACCCTGGGGCCACTTCCCCAGGCTCCGAGCAAGCATGTGGCTACGACCCCAGCACCTGGGCTTTGTTTGTATATTACAGGCCCAGCTTCAACCAGGAAGAGGAGCGGAGACTCATCACGACGGCAGTGAACAAGAACCACGACTACCTGACGAGAGGAGCGCCACGACAACAGGAGGACATCGAGGCCTACCTTCCGACTGGAGTCATGGTCAGGCCATACCTGCCGGGGGCCGCCAACCTATACCTCGAATTGCTGTCTCTGAGGTGGCAGGTCGCGCCGATAGCAGGCTCCCAACCGGGGGCCTGTCACCGGATCCTGGAGTGCGCCACTCGTGGCGCTCAGGCTGAGGCCTCAGCCCAGACGGACGTCGCAGCGCAGGTGGGGGTTGGAACCCAGGCGGGCTCCCTGACCTTCTCCAAGAGAACTCAGGCGCCACAACCAGCACCTCAGGCGGTGCCTTTAGTGGGGCAACTCGCGTCCGCCAACCAGGAGGAGGAGCGACTACCAGAGCCCCAGGTGGGGCCTTTAGCGGGGCAACTCGCGCCCGCCACCACCGCCAGGAAGGGGACACCCGAGACGGCCGGGGCCACCAGGACGGCCCCAAAGCAGCGGAAGGTCAACCGCAGTAGCCCAGAGGACCGTCGCCCGCAGCGCCCCCAGGAGGGGGAACCAGGACGCCGCGAGGCCACCAGCCGCAGCCAGGGACAGCCGCTACAGTCAGGTAGTATGAAGCCCCGCTCAGGCCAGCTTTTACAGTGTTTCCGCTGTCTGAGATGGGGCCACTCCCAGGGATTCTGCGGCTCTCCAGTCCGTTGTAACCGGTGCTCAGGTGGCCACCACCACACCGGCTGCACGGTGCCGCGGGACGCGACGGTGTGCGCCAACTGCATGGGTGACCATCCGTCATCCCATCGCAGTTGCCCAGTCTACAGGTCCATGGCAAGGGCAGAGAGGAAGGTGGCTCGTTCCCATGGACCGCCCACTAGGTCCCTGCTTCGGCAGGCGAGGCCCTCCCTCCACTCTCCGGTGACGGAGGCTCGGTACCAGGGACCCCATGGAGATCGGGTAGTGGCGCAGGTTCTTCGGATACTTGTACCATTGCTCGGTAGCCGGCAAGGCCCGCGCTGATCCCAGCAGTGCCGAGTTCTATCGGATTTCCCGGAGACGAACTGGCGAGAAGACGGACATGGATCTGGTGCATGATACCTTCTCCCAACTAACATACCTACTCATTTCCATGCCCACATTATCCTTGCATGTGGCAATAACCAAGCCGCCAGGTTTTACGTGTAGGCAATCTTTCCTTTCTGCCTATGCGGTTTTCCCTGGCCCTACAATCTTACCCTTATGTATGAATACATATTTATATGAGCTCATATATAATATATACCAATGTTAATATATGCTAATTATGCCTGGTAGATCGCGACCGCGATGGGACAGGCACTAAGTCCTAAAAGACATTCCTTTCTATCCAATCACCTATGCTTTCTCTTCTACTATCGTAGATTAACTGCATGTCGGAGGCACCAGTAGTAAGGTCGGGTGCAACGCGGGGGGTGCGGGTACTCTTTTCGCCCCCCCCCCCCGAAAGAAAAAAAGCACCGTTTCAGTACAGCAGTGTCTCCGTCGGACTCAGCACAGCCCTGTTAGCTCATTGCCGCATTACATCGTAAGTCTTTATATAACATTTAGGGTTTTTAAAGTATTATTTTATCTACCACTTCTTTCTCTCATACATAGTTTCATTTCTTTCCAGTTGGGAATGGTCACCCCTTGCTTGGGCTTTTGAAGCTAACATTAGAAATAAACCAAGAAAGACTGCCAAGCCCGGCTGAGGATTTTATTAAGCTTTTAACATAAGAAAATGTTTTAACAACTTTTTAATGTGTTACAGTGATCTATGTGTGTTTTTATGTACAATTTTTAACTACACCCAGTATATAAAGGGAATGTTTTAAGTGCTGCCCAAATATTTAGGCTGATGAAGACGTCAATACGAGTTAGACGTAGAAACATGTACCATGTGTTAAAAGACAGGTGATTGTATCACGACATTTTAATAAACAGTATTGACGAGGCGGAACCATTTGGAACTTTGTTCTTAATATAAATAGATATTTGTTAAAATGGGTATCGGTAAGAGAAAAGTAAAGTTGTACGTTGATAATACTATTCTACATTAATATATATGATTAACAGTCAAACATGTAAGGAACTGAATCCCAAATTTAACAGCACGAGATGGTTGATTAATACTAGTTTCTCGCAAACACAAACTGTATAATTACGGTAAGTTATGTCTATTCCCATTTCTTATTTCATAACGATCTTTCTTAAGCTGAGAGGCTGTGAAATACGACGTAACCCTCCAAATATTCCCTAAACCCTGATAAATTTCCTAGGATGACGACATTTCACCATTAAATAACTTATTTTACTGTCCTACTCGGTTCTCTGAAACGAGCCGTCACACACACAACTCCTACGGACTCAGTGAGCGAGTTGCCGCTAGGGGTGCCAGCAGTTAAATATCGCCATTCGCTCAAGGTCTATATACTCTCTCTTCTATGTAGGTACGAAATCGACAAGTCCTGGTGTCGATTCCATAACATATCAGATGGTTGCCTATCTTCCAGACAATGCACTCGAGATACTTATTTCTGTATATAATGAAGTATTACGTTTTGGCACGTTTCCCACTGAGTGGAATATCTTTGAGGTCCTGCCTATCTTAAAAATCTCGAAGGACGCACGTGACCCTCAGAATTATCGTGGGATCAATTTAGGCTCCTGTGTGAGGAAGATATTTCAAAAAGTATTATTGCAACGTTTGCAATGGTGTATGGAATATTACAACTTATTCTCTAAGTATCAATTCGCATTTGGTAAACGTAGCAGTACTGTAGATGCTATTTCGATTTTCTTAACTGATGTGTTATTAGCTAAAGGACGCAAACATCATACTATTGCTGTTTGTCTGGATATTAAGGGGGCGTATGATGCAGTAGATCCCATGATTTTACAACGGAAACTGCAGGAGCTTCAGTTCCCCTCTCCATTTCTTTGTATTGTTCACAATTTTTTAACTCATCGGCGTCTCATATTACGTACCCCTGAGGGGATGCTGGACCACCGTCAGACGTCTCAGGGCTTGCCGCAGGGGGACATACTTAGTGGGTTTCTGTTTTCCATTTATACTCAACAATTAGAAGCGGTGATTTTGCCTTATGCCCGTATCATACAATATGCGGATGATTTTATGATTTATTGTTCCCGTGACACGTTGCATCGATGTCGAACAGATTTATATCTTGCATTAACTCTAGCCCATGAATGGCTAAGTAATCATGGCTTGGAAACATCTCCGGGTAAGAACTCTGCTATAATTATCACGCATCAACGGCGGTACGATCAGAGCCCTATTTTATTTCGACAGGGTACCATAGATGTTGTGCGCAATATCAAATATTTAGGCATTTATATTGATGATAAACTCCGGTGGACACGGCAGGTGCAATATCTTGAAGTTAAAATCGAAAAACGGTTACAGGTCCTTCGAGCTTTGACAAGGCGTCGTTGGGGTGCGGACCCCGCATTATTATTGACAGTGTACAAGAACATTATTCGTTCACAATTAGATTACGGCAGTTTCTTTTGCGATCTAATGGCGAACAGTCGCTTGTTAATGTTAGATAGACTACAATATAAAGCCATCCGCATCATTCTAGGGGCTTTGGCCTCCACCCCCACGAGTGCATTGTTGGTGGAAGCCGGTGAGTTACCTTTGTCACATCGACGCACATTTATAGCGGGCATATATTTAGCCTACAAATTGTCGTTAGTGGCGTCTCCGATTATCTCTAAATTACAACTTCTGACGGAATATTACGCACAAAATCGTTTAGATCGCTCACATAAACCGGCACTTGTCATGGCTTATGAGATTTTACAACCCTTCAGGAAGGATGTGTTACAAACCCGTTTAGCACTTCCATATACAATCCCATACAGGGTTTTGCATACCCAACCTAGGATTCTGCATAATTCCTTTCCATTGCTATTTCAAATGTTCAAGCATCATCCGAATATAATTTCTAGTGCATTTCGAGAGATTCAGGATTTGTATTCCAATTATACGATTTTTTATACGGATGGTTCAAAGATGTTTCGACCGGATCGCGTGGGATCGGCCTTTTACTCTCCTGATTTACAGGTTAGTCGCACTTATTGCCTCCCCCCTAATCTTACTATCTTTACAGCTGAACTCTTTGCTATACGTCAGGCTTGTCACTATATTCATGCCCATCGTTTACATCACGTGCTAATATGCACGGATTCTTTGAGTGTTATTAATGCCTTACCTCATTTTCTGCACTCAAATAATTGGTATCTTTAACAAATAGTGCAATATTTCCATACATTCACACTCACAGGACAAGACGTGGTTATCATGTGGATTCCTGGGCATTGTCATATAGCGGGAAACGAAACAGTCGATCTCTGGGCAAAGAATGCGGCATGCGGTCAGGGAACAGTTTATAATATCGGGATACCGTATCCGGATATAGTACCGATAATTCATCAGCGAGTCGTTAGTGCTTGGCAAAATGAATGGACCGAGATAGCAAAATGTAAAGCAAAAAAATTTTTCTTAATAAAACCATCCGTAACTACAGAGCCTTGGTTCCGGGTCGGAAAATATTCGCGGCGTCATATTATTACCATCATTCGAATGCGGTTCCAGCACGCTCTTACACCAGTAGCTTTGGAGCGCATGAATCTCAGGGACAATGATAGGTGTGTATGTGGTAGGGCACGAGGTACATTACATCACATATTGTTTTAGTGTGAAACCTTCAATCCGCAGCGAGACATTATGTTGGAGAAATTGAGGCGACTTGATTATCCCTTGCCTTTAAACATCGCGTCACTTGTACATAGTCCTACAGTTCCATTGGTGGATGCCATTATGTCATATTTGGATCACCTTCCATTTCAATTGTAAAATCATAGGTGGGCTCCTAGGGGGTTCTTCCCGTTATTTGTTTCTGGTGCTCCTGGGTGTGGTTTTTAGGTTTGTGGTCACCTCTATATATATACAAACGTATAGATCTTGTTTCCGTTATTCCTCATACTTGGCGTGTGCGATAACTATATAAAATTAGACATCAGTGCTAAAGATCAGCTCCGATAGTGAAGAGGATAATGTGGACATCAGTTTCAATGTGACAAACGAAGTCCAAGAGATTAGTGGTTATTGAACATATGGACCAATTTGCTGCGGCATTTTACTGCGATGGCTACTGTAGTCTATTCCCAACCGGATGTTATTGGGCGAAGAGGCTCCTGTGTCCAGCAACGCAACCCAAACAACAACAACTCTTCTATGTAAGCCTTCTGACATGTCGTTATTAAATAATCCTCTATTTTCGGTGATAGAATTTGATAGTTGAGAGGTAGGCCTACCACGAAGGGATTCCGTCTCTGGAATTAGTATCTTTGATATATAGTTCGCGCGAGATGTGAGTGTATTTTTATTTAAATATGCGTATCTAGTCCACGTTTTGAGAATTGAATATTCGGTAGGGACAAGACAAAACTTCGTTTAAGATAAGTAAGTACTTAAGTGCCCAGTGCAGCGACAATCAATCTAATACATCTATTTGTCGACGATGTAGAGGTGTGTCTGTGTAACTAGGAACAGCAGTATGACGACAACATAGCCTACATACTGCCTTACCCTCACGATTAGTCGAGTTGATAATGTATCTACTTTGAACTGGGTGTATTGTAACATAAGGAGGACGTTATAATTTGTGGCGTCGAAATGCCTGTATGTTATTAGTGGCAATTTACAATACCTGTGCAGTACAAGGTAAGTAGACTATAAGGTAGGACACTCCGGTGCCTCTCGCTCCCATTGGCTGATAAGCTGTGACGCAGCTCGGATGTAGCAGGCGCATGCCAGCTGATATTTACAATGCATTCTTACGGGAAACACAGTCATATTTCGCTTCTCTTTTCCGCTCGTGGTATTCAATCACAATAACGGCAATATGCGCATTATAAAGAGAAAGGTATAAACAATATATTGCAGTGGTTTATAATGCGAAATATACTTCATAAACACACACAAAAAATATTTTAGATTAACTACTCTACCGCACCTAAGTATCAGCTGAGCTTAAAAGAAGCCTCACAAAACACAATAAAAGACGTGCAAAGGATGGAAATTCAAAATTTAGCAATAGCGATAGGCTACATAATCATGCTTTAGCGATCCTGCGGTGTAGCCAAGCGCGTTATATTGCTAACTACGACGGCGATGGGAAGCTGTAGTAAGTCAGGAGTTCAGAGGTTCAAATCCCGGCGCTGACAGCGGCTTTCCACACTCTCTCCAGGCAAATGCCGAGATAGTAGCCTACCTTGTTTCAAGTTCCGGAGCACTTACCCCATTTCCGTCCCTAATAATTACGGTCACACACACATTACAACAGTCACCTTAAAAGCACGGATTACAAATTGAAGACAAGTACACGGAGCTGATGATCAAGATGTCCCAGTCCCAACAACATACATTATTAATGTAACATTGGTATGAAAATGATCAGTTTATAAACACTTACCTTTTATGCGACTTGAGTTTTAGATGACGAAACGACCCCGAGTTTGTTCTTTATTGCTGCATATTTCTCCAGTAATTTGATCTTGATATGCCTATTCAGGTGACGGATTCTGATAAAAGTCCTTGTCCTCACGTATAAACGAATTATCTTCTCATACACTTCCGGAGATTTTGATTTTATTAAGGTGGTCAGGTAGGTCATTACATTTTTCTTTTTAATATAGTTCGTCCATGAAAAGAACCGAACAAAACTTCAAATTCAATCATTTTATGGAGCCACTCATGTGTTGGACGAGTAAGTCCCCTTTGAAATGATGGGTATCCAATCATCCCTGCTCTCGTCTGTTACACACAAATTTCCCCCCCCCCCCCCCCCCCCCCCCCCCTCACACTTAAACTCTCATCAATGAACCTACTCTTGAATGCCACATAACCGGCAAAGTACTTAAGTGCATCTAGCGAAACGTCATCTTCACTGGAGAAGTATTACCGATGCAACTGGTAGCAAGTTTTAATTTTCAGCTTCTGCCGAGCACGTTAGATGACTCAATACCAAGATAAGTAGACTATAACTCAGATGCTCACAATATTGCAAAGACATTTTATTGGTCTAGCAATAAAGCGGGGACCGGCAAAATGCGCACGTAGCCAGGTGACTAACAGCCGAGAGATTACATTAATGCAGCTGCTATATTGCTAGATAATATAATTAATGTTATTGGTTGAACGTCCCTTTTAACTGCTGCTTTTAGAGACGCCGGGGTGCCGGAATTTTGCCTCTAAGGGGATCATTATCGTGCCAGTAAATCAGTTAACACGGCTCCCTCGCATTTGCTTACCCTCAATGCCAGCCGACTGCACCATGATTCGATCCAGCAACCTTGGGCATAGCAGGCGAGAACGTTACCGCTGAGCCACGCAGCCAGCCTATATATTACTACACCGATAAGAACGACCCTATAGTTTCGTAAACGTGAGAGTACTTTTGTAACTGTACCACAACTTCCTGCGAGGGTGTGCTTGATCCTAGAAAAGGTTAAGAACTGAGAACTATGCATATTATGAGAGTCCAGAATACTCTCACGTTTCAAGTTATTTGCACGATACAATGCCAAAGAATTTAAGTGTCCAATGCAATTAGCTTATTGATTATTTAGCATTTTATTATATAAACTCTAGGTTGGCAACACCTCACATAAACACATCGCTATCACTCCCCACAGCACGTAGGGACAGGGGGAGGAGGCAGGGGAAAAACCAGTCGTTAAGATAACCACCGCAGTCGACCGCACAGCGAGTTCCAGTGAGCACGAAAACTGCGAGTAGCTGTAATACGGAAGACAATCAGATAAGTAGTTAGCCAAAAATTATATAGTTTAACCATAGTTTACAACCATATAATCTCTCTAAAGTACAATCTCCGGATAGCTATCACCATTTAGCATTTCACCTAACATATATACTGCATTTAGCATACACTGACAGTTGCAGTACCAATACTGCAACTAAATAATTGTACATATTGTAAATATTTTCACCTGTATTTCAAACATAGATTTGTAGCCTAAGTGTAATGGATCTGATGATGATCGCTTGACGATCGAAACTGGTCATCCTAGTGTTTTATTAATCTCATGTAATTTATTTCAGGATTAGGGCATAACCCATCTCTTTTGGGTACATTCGTGTTGACCGACTGAAAAGCACTAAACTCTTGTTTACTAAGGCAACACTGAAAATATGGCTTCAAACACCACAATGTTATTATATTCCTTATTTAAATCTACAGTACTTTTCAAGAAGTAGTAAATCAGTTGGGTGCAGCCCAAAATATTCATTTGAGGAGTTTGGACATCGTGGCCACACTTGGGTGTGTGTTAAATTTGTCTGGTAACCTGTGTTATTGTGGTGTCTTTGTGTAGTTGTAAATCAGATGAGGATTGAGAAGAAGGCAGCCGTGGCCTAAGTTAGGAACCAACCCGGCAGTGGCAACCCATGGAAAACCACGTGCAGGCTGGCTGAGGTGGAAATCGAACCCACATCTTCTCAGATTTGCCTCACGAGGCTGAGTGTACCCGGACAGCCACGAATACTAACCGCTACACTACGTGGTGGTCACACAGTAGTCTGAATTGGGACTCCGATAACCGTTTAGCACTTGGTTCAATGTTGTTTACCTCACTCATTAATTTTCAACATTACCATTTTGGAGTTCTGTTTATTAGTTTCACGTAAACGTGAATCTTGGGATTATGAACCACAGGACCTCCTTTTTTTCGTGGAATCCGAACCACAGGACATGGCATTTCACTTCGAAAATCTCACATGCATTGACCGGGTTATTTTATCAGTCTCCTGACAGGAGGGTTGCAAGTTTAATTGTACAGACTGTAGTGATACGCCCTTTATAGGGTATTAGTTGACTGCAGAAGGGCATGCGAGGTCTACCACATGCATATTTCTCTTCAAAAGCGTCCCTTTTTGTTGCTAAAGACAGCTGAGAACTGTTTGTTATACATGGTCGCCACGACAGTACCCAACCGATGACGTCACGCAGCAGCCTATGCTCTGGCAAGCCGAAGCGCGGAGCCCGGTGTGGCTCCCCCTGTGTGCAGTAAACTAAGTCTACTTTCACGAGCCTAATTGAGAGCGTTGATGGTTTTTTATCGTCTGACAATATATTATTTAATCCACCCGCCGCAAATCAAGTTTGTGTGTTTAAAGGAATAAGGAAATCGAATGTAGGATTACGGTATTTATTTCCCTGCTTGACAGGCTCCATTAGTTATTCAATTGCAATAGTACCAACTTATTCGAGCAGGACGGTCAACAAGTAAACGTTTATGCTTTTCTGTTGTTGAGAAACATATAACCGCTCCGTATCGCTGAGGAATACCTCATTTGATTTGTTAAATATGGGACAGATTTGGCGTACTGGAATATGTAATGTCATTAATTAATTCCCACATGCTCTTTCTCTGTTCTAGTTTCGTGACCATAATGGAGCAAGAACGATTGATCAAGACTGAACCAGACTGTTTGTCTCATGAACCTGAATCCCCTAACATAGTAAGTTGCATTTTGATTCGTGTATGTTGTAACATTGCGGTTTTAGTGTTGGACATGATAAGCAAGGTTTAGTGACTTAATGGTAAATGGTGTGCTAACCAGAATCTGTTAAGTCTTTAGTTTTGATTTACGTAACTCAGTATTCACGGAAGTTTGATGCTTTTCAGTCGGTCTACACGATTTTTCCCGAAAGAGATGGGTTATTCCCTAATCCTGAAGAACATTCCATGAGATTTACAAATACACTTGGTTGACCAGTTTCGGTCGTCAAGCGATCATCATCAGATCCATTACACTTAGGCCCTAACATTTATGTAAGAAAGTTGGGGTGAAAATATTTACAATGTGTACACTTATTGAGTTACAGTATGAGTTGAGATAATTCAACTCGTCAATATTTGTTAGTTGTGGTCTCTGTGATGTTTTGTTAAAATGCTGGAATTGGTGATTGATCTCCAAACTTGCTTGTTTGGAGTGAATATGTGATTGAGGTTGAATGGTCTATACAGGTTGTATACTTATCTGATGGTGTCTTGCGCTGTCCTGGTGAGAGCAGTTACCTTGGGCACTAGCTACTCTCAACTGGGGAAACTTGCTGTGCAATTCCCTTCTTGCATTCCTAAGTTTCTGTGTACGTCCTACAAATGTGACAGTGTATGGCCAAGTCTAGTCTACCCAATGTGGTGTATGTTACTGTATTCAGGAAAATCTTCAAATATCAAAGACCTGGTTCCATCCTCGCCATGCATATGCTCAAAAGCCATATAAGCGCTGCCCGGTCTAATGAGAATGTCCCGGCACCTGTAATACTGCCGTTAATACCGGCCTTGGTTTATTCAAGAAAACGATACACCGTACATCCTGAACCAATAACATGTTTCCTCATTTATCCCTTATCTAGCTTGGCCAAATCTTTATGTTGTGTCTTGTTTCCGATGGGGTGTGTTTTCTAGTGGAGTGAAGAGGAGTGAACTCTCCATGAATGTGTGTTCCTATAGATTTATTGGGGTTGCTTATTTTTGCTAAGTGTATCTCGATTACTTCCTCAATGTCAAGACCTCTACCTTTCGGTTCGTGTTGAATTATTTTAAAGTCAGTTTCTATTTTAGTGAAACTGTGTCCCACTTAACACATTTGTTGTCATACGGCCGTGTGTGTCCCGTATTTAATCGCATTGCTGTGTTAATTGTATCGTGTATCCATTCTTCTCCCACTCTGCCCAATGTAACACCCTGTGTCTTTGCACGTAATGGAATATACCCCTGACTTTGAATATGGGGCGTGTTTATTTAGATCACTGTTCCGCAGATGCTTCTGGTTGTGTTATTCGTTGTGAATGCTATTTTTATGCCTTGGTTTTTGAACATATTGGTGATTTTATATGTATTCGCGTTCACATAATTGAAATGCGATTTTTTTTCTCAATATTCTGCCGGTTTTGCAACGTTTTGTTTTTATGTCAGGCTACAAATTGAATTATTTTTCTGGACGAAAATTGTTTTCCTTTGCTATAATAACCATGATAACATATTATTGATATTGTGTTTATATATATTACATTGGGACATACTTCACAGGAGCTGTTGCCCTCTGATAACCTGCAGGACGAGGCTGCTGATATATTTGACGATGAAAGGATAGCTGTTAAGGAGGAACATGAACTACAGGTAATTATCGAATCTGCGTTACTTCGCTTATAATAATGTCAATGCTATTTTGGAATGAATATTATTTGAAAGATAGGATAACTTATAAGATGTTATTGTATTGATACTGCAGTCCCCCTTAAGCCCACTGGATGCTATTATTGGTGGAGTATACATGACTTGCCATGTTTAATCTCATTCTATTGAGTGCCCTTAAGTGGTTGGATGAACGAATCTCCGCACTCGCGCTGTCAAGTGTTCGACAAGTGCTGTACGGTAATAGGTGCGCGTTACAAGCTTTCTCCTCCTGTGACCAATCAGGTTGCTTCTACACCATGTCCTTTTGGATCATTCGAATTGTTTATGTACAATATCATGCAGTGAATTTAACTCAATGTATTGTATTGTCTATCTTCTCTGTTATTTAAGTATTTATTTCCATCCATTCGATCTGGTGAAGTTCACAGCAGACACGCTCCTTCGACAGCCTTCTGGTGCACCTTTATCCACGTAATATCTTCATATGTAGACTCGGCTCGCAATCTCGTTACAGGGGACGTGGTGGCGTAGCGGTCAAGATGTTGGCCTCTCTCCGAGGTAGACTGGGTTCGATTCCCGATCAATGCATGTGAGATATTCAAAGTGAAATTCCATGTCCTGTGGTTTGGATTCCACGTAACTAGGAGGTCCCGTATCTCATAATAACAAGATCCTCCGTCTAGTTAAACCGCAATGCTAAATCTCGTTATCCCGTCACGTTTATATATAAACTAGCAGTAGTGCCCGGCTTCGCCTGGTAGATTTATTTGTTTAATGGATGAGACTTAATTCTATTACAGAACTGGCTAATGACACTTAAACTAAGAGATAAAATATATCTTAAAAATATAACTTTATGGTGGTGGTGGTAGTGGGGATGATAAGTAGTACAGTATAAAGGACGTAACATTCAGGTCATTTTGCCATTATGTTAATGATAATAATGAATAGGATAACGGCTATTTACAAACTACAGTTTTGACACACGTAATTTACTAACGAATTGAAAATTATGATTAGAAAGAGGAGTAAGTGAAATAAAAGACACTGCCAAGCTGTATATCTCATTGGCTGCTGGAAAATTAGAGAGCAAAAGTTTCATATTTTCCCGCATAGCGCCGTAGGAAAATAATCAGAGCACCTTGGAAATCTTCAGATGTACCGAGCTCCTGAGGTGGCATTACTGTCATTTATCGCCACATATCGCTGAAGGGTAATTATCTGAATAAATGAAAGTAAATTTGAAAGCACCAGCGCTATTGCAGTTCATAACCTCAGTGTACTGCACCAATACCATCGCACATACAGAGGCATAATATTTCCATGATGATAACTGTTTTCAGGGGCCTAAGAAATCTTTTTGTACTAATTCCTCCCCGTGACTTCAATTTATAAGCAGCGCAAGATGCAAGTATTTTCGCAATTCTGCTCCAGAACACGGGTAGGGGCGGCGTGAAGCAGCCCCTTTGTCAGTCAACAATGGACTTATTAAGATATTCTTACAGTTACACTACTATTTACATGAATGGTTCTAGGGCCTTAAAACGAGTTTCTCAAGTCCCTTTTGTCTGTTATTCTAAATATAGAGAATGGAGAGTGTTGTCCAGAATATCAAATGGACTTTGTTACCAGCAGGGTTTCAAACGGTATGTAAAATTCGTTGTAATTAGGTGAAATGGTTTAGATTTGTGCCAAAGGGCTTAAATGCAGGGAAGGGAGAGTTCTGTCTGAAATTCCAAGTAGGCATTGTTACTCGTCGGATTCCAAAGGGTAAATACATAAAGTTTGGTTCAGACCGGTGAAACGGTGTAGATTTGTGCCAAAGGGCCTAAATGCAGGGAATGGAGTGCTCTGTCCGAAATTTCATGTAAACAGTGTTATTCGCGGGGTTCCAAAGAGTAAGTATACAAATTTTGGTTCAGATCGGTAAAACTGTGTAGATTTATGCCAAAGGGCCTAAATGCAGGGAAAGGAGAGGTCTGTCCGAAATTCAAAGTGGACAATGTTACCCGCAGGGTTCCTAAGGGTAAGTATACAAATTTTGGTTCAGGTCGGTGAAACAGTGTAGATTTATGCCAAAGGGCCTAAATGCAGGGAATATAGTGGTCTGTCCGAAATTTCATGCACAGTGTTAACTCGTCGGGTTGCAAAGATCGGTGAAACGGTTTAGATTTGTTCCAAAGAACCGAAATGCAGGGAATGGAGTGGTCTGTCCGAAATTTAAAGTGACCAGTGTTACTCGTCGGGTTCTAAAGGGTAAGTATACAATTATTGGTTCAGATCGGTGAAACGGTGTAGATTTTTGCCAATGGGCCTTAATGCAGGGAATGAAGTGGTCTGTACGAAATTTCAAGTAGGCAGTGTTACTCGTTGGGTTCGAAAGGTTAAGTATGGACAATTTGGTTCAGATCGGTGAAACGGTGCAGATTTGTGCCAAAGGCCTAAATACAGGGAATGGTGTGGTCTGTCCAAAATTTCAAGGAGACATTATTACTCGTCGGGTTCCAAAGGGTAAGTATGTAAAATTTGTTGCAGATGGGTTAAACGGTGTAGATGTTTGCCAGAGGGCCTAAATGTCGGGAATGGAGTGGTCTGTCCTAAATTTAAAGTGGGCAGTGTTACTCGTCGGGTTCTAAAGGGTAAGTACACACATTTTGGTTCAGATCGGTGAAACGATTTAAATTTTCGCCAAAGGGCCTAAATGCAGGGAATGGAGTGGTCTGTCCGAAATTTAAAATGGACAATGTTACTCGTCAGGTTCTAAAGGGTAAGAATACAAATTTTTGTTCAGATCGGTGAACTGGTGTAGATTTGTATACATAACAGACAGATAAACAGATTTATATATATAGATATATGGTGATTTGATGATGAACTTACCCAAGTCTGGCATGTTACATCTGTAAAAGAAATAACTTCCTATACAAAATGTCTAATCATGGTCGCATTGTGTTTGGAACGTATTCAAAGCAATGGAACCATATAAAAGATATAATTATATCTATGTGAAGGAACGTGTTGTAAAAGAAGTAATTTCTCTGCAGGAAGATGCTAATCTCACTGAGTATATCAAGATAGAAGAGGTTTCCATACCAGAGTTTGTTCCATGCATCAAAACAGAAACTCCATCTTTAGCGAGTGGTGGAGATTTGAAAGTGGTAAGTACCTTATTGGGTTACTACTTGTTGCATCTTATAAAGGACATGACCTGATCACCATCATCTTCTCACCAATGATGTTTAGGGATTAACGGATTGTGTATTCGGACCGTGCTGATGACAAATTGAAGCTGTTAGCTATTGTGTTGTGTATGGTACTGCGCCCGAAGAAACCCATCAGTACTTATATACACAGCACTATAAAGGATTTCTGACATGTAAATTACCCAGCTCACAAACTTACCATGCCTACTAAGTAAAATTGGGAATTTCAGGAACACATAGGATAAATATTATTCGTAAAGAAAATAGTACTACTAGCCAAGGTACAAATTTCTACTATCATTTACATTTAGAGCAAATCGAGAAACTCCAATCTCGAGGGGTGATAAGGTCTAATCTATATTGAGCGCCTGTATCTATACCTCTTAGTACTATTTTCGACGATGACGACAATGAAAACGGTATCAGCTTAGATAAAAGTTGACTGAGTCGCTGAAAAGCGCCAGCCGTTTATTAATCTAAAAAAACAAGTATAAAAAACTGGCTTCCTCCCTGAATATGGTGTCTCCCTGACACTCTAACAAAAGTAACTCCAAAAATAACTTGCACGTGGCACTGATATAATAAGGAAATGTGAAACGGCGTGATACTAAGTATTACCCTACTTTATACAGATCCGCTTCAACTCTGAACCGTAGTTCCATATCTACACAAAAATTATTCATGAACTATGTGCATATATACATTCATTTATAGTTTTCACAAATTGTACCCTTTATAGTGTCGAAAAGATTAAATTGTCTATCCTTCAATAAGTCTTTCATCTACTCAACTTTCTTAACAATCAAATACCAAACATACACCGCAACTATCGTGTTGAAAGTAATAAATACTCGTCTTAATCAATTGTACATAAGTGACAAACATTTAAGCGAAGCACTGTTCCTTTTTACCTTTTATCTATTCATCATGAAATACTGAAATAAGTTCTGAAATTCTTTACTTTGTTAACAAATTTTCTGATAAACGTGAATACTAGAAGTGCACGGCATTAACCTTCGTTCTCACACTCCTCTTCCAAATTCTACAACAATTACCTTCTCTCTTAAACACCCTGTACAGAATCTTCCTTTAATACACTCACATAACTTCACAAACATTGCGATCAATACTAGAAAAACTTAGAGACTCCTCAGCCCCCCTTCGTAAAAATACGTAACTCATTTACGTTAATATCTCCTTAATTTGCACGGTATTTCAACTACACACATCAAAAAAAGTTTTGCATCACCTCGGTTCCCAGATCTCCGGCATATAGACGTTGACTGTGTATATTGTATCCAAGATACAGTCCCTTTGACTGTTCATAGATGTCACTAAAACTGCTCAAAGATGTAAACAACCATGCATGAGCAGGGCCTATTAGACGGAGGGGGTACGACAGCCGATCAGTTCCAGTCATTCCACCAGGACGAAGGTACGCTGCTCATGTTGTCTGTAGTTCTACCATGCCTAGAAGGTCAATACCGCAGTTCGATCGCGTCCGCATTGTTACTTTGTGTCAAGAAGGGCTCTCAACAAGGGAAGTTTCCAGGCGTCTCAGAGTGAACCAAAGCGATGTTGTTCGGACATGGAGGAGGTACAGAGATACAGGAACTGTCGATGACAGGCCTCGCTCAGGCCGCCCAAGGGCTACTACTGTAGTGGATGACCGCTACTTACGGATTGCCGCTCGGAGGAACCCTGACAGCAATGCCACCATGTTGAATAATGCGTTTCGTTCAGCCACAGGACGTCGTGTTTCAACTCAAACTGTGCGCAATAGGCTGCATGATGCGCAACTTCACTCCCGACGTCCATGGCGAGGTCCAGCTTTGCAACCCCGACACCATGCAGCGCGGTACAGATGGGCCCAACAACATGCTGAATGGACCCCACGGAATTGGCATCACGTTCTCTTCACCGATGAGTGTCGCATATGCCTTCAACCAGACAATCGTCGGAGACGTGTTTGGAGGCACCCTGGTCAGGCTGAACGTCTTAGACACACTGTCCAGCGAGTGCAGCAAGGTGGTGGTTCCCTGATGTTTTGGGGTGGCATTATGTGGGGCCGACGTACGCCACTGGTGGTCATGGAAGGCTCCGAAACGGCTTTACGATACCTGAATGACATCCTCCGACCCATAGTGCAACCATATCGACAGAATATTGGAGAGGCATTTGTCTTCATGGACGACAATTCTCGACCTCATCGTGCACATCTTGTGAATGCGTTCCTTCAAGATAACGACATCGCTCGACTACAGTGGCCAGCATGTTCGCCAGACATGAACCCTATCGAACATGCCTGGGATATGTTGAAAAGGGCTGTTTATGGACGTCTTGACCCACCAACCACTCTGAGAGATTTACGCCGAATTGTCGTTGAGGAGTGGGACAATTTGGACCAACAGTGTCTTGATGAACTTGTGGATAGTATGCCACGACGAATACAGGCATGCATCAATGCAAGAGGACGTGCTACTGGGTATTAGAGGTAGTGGTGTGTACTGCAATCTGGACCACAAATGCTGAAAGTCTAGCTGTATGATGGTACAACATGCAATGTGTGGGTCTCATGAGCAATAAAACGAGCTGAAATGTTGTTTGTGTTGATCTCTATTCCCTTTGTATTTAACGGTTCCGGAACTCTTGGAACCGAGGTGATGCAAAACTTTTTTTGATGTGTGTATAAACTTCCACTTCAATACATATACTTCCTAACTTTAACATTCTTCTCTATATCCTGATATAACTTCGCCTCGTGCTCATAATTCGATTTCTGCAATAAATCTCTGTACTTTTCACTTTCTGATCACCCTGTGATTTAACTTAGTTAACTTTCTTTTTCACGTGTTTAAATTCAGCTTTACATTTTATTACAACTTTTCAAGAAATATCAGGAAGTATTCATATTCTTAACAAAAGATATAAGTTTGACTTCCTTCCATGAATATATTTGTTTAACAAATTCATCTATGCTTTTTTAATGCTCTAAATCTCATTAGACATGTGTGTATAAGCTTTTCGTAATACTTTCGTTCATAATTAGTTGAAAATAAATTTCTGACACTCGAATCAACATCATGAGTTGTCGAAATATTCTTTACTCTTCGTGACATAACTTCTTAAATATGCTGTACTTAAATTTGTTCCAATAAACTTCCTTTTATTTCATTTACAATTTTACTCCTTCTTTAGTTCGTTCAACCTCCTCACATCAGACGACAAAATGCCCTTGTCAGATTATGGACTAAGGTGATTATGAACAGCTCTCTTCCCATCCACCAGGATGCAGATGAAAACGACGTAGCAAGACTGAAATCCCGGAAACCTGCCTGGAAGACGGCCAGGAATCTAGCTGACATACCATTTAGACCTGACGAAGCATGGAAGCAAGAATGGGCCAGATTACACCCACATGGTCTAATCAACATCGATGACCCAACAGCAAAACCTCCTGGGTTCAACCTCCCGCGCACCATCTGGACCAGACTAAACAGGATACGCTGCGGCGTTGGAAGAACTGCTTCTGCACTACACCAATGGGGGTGGTTGGAGTCTCCTTCCTGCAACTGTGGTGCTGAAATGCAAACCATCAGCCACATCGTGAAAGAATGTCCTCTGCGGGCATTCACTGGGCCTGTGGAGGAGCTACATCAAGTAACCCCTACGGCACTCACTTGGTTGGAAGGACTAGACATCAGCTTGTGATGAAATATCAGAATCTGCAGCAGTGTGTGTGTGTGTGTGTGTGTGTGTGTGTGTGTGTGTATGCGTGCATCCCAGTTATTATATCTGTAATACTTTACATCCATGTATATAAATATGTATATATTAATTTTTATTTTGTAATAGCAATTATATGTAATACATTTCAACGATTGTCAAATGAAGCATCATACGCTAAATAAATAAATAAATAAATAAACGTTCTATTCCTTTTAAATAGTTCACTCTACATTCTTTTAAATAATTTGTTCTACATTCCTTTAAACAATTTATTCTACATTCCATCGCTGCGATAAAACAGACTTAATTAAATTAAATCTAACGCAAATATGAAAAATACTACACGATTTTACTCTGATATACCTTTAGTGTTAATAGCATCATCATGCCAAAATTTCGTCCAAGTGACTGAAATTTTCAAGAACAAGGCAAATAACTCCGAAGAAAAATACGAAACATTTCTACTACACAAAACTACACAAATTTAATTACTTTGACAAAATTATATGGTTGAAATAATGCTGTTGAAAAATGCTTGTTGAAAAATGCTGTTGAAAAATAATGCAGTTGGTCAATTGGATAATCACAGAACATACCTACAATTCTACATGATAAAAGACAATTTCTTCACTACCTTGAGTTGGCTTCTGGTCTGGAAAATACCTGCGTCTCGCCTGCCAAACCAAACGTGTCGTGGATTCCATCGCTATCGCCCACAGCTATGAAGACCGGTTTGTGTCAGAACCCAGCTGGCCTCGTCTCCCAATAGAACAAGGTCGATGCTGTCCTCGGTGAATGACCTCGCAGTGAAACAGCTCGCTCCGCCAACACTCCGTCCCTCGTACACTGCAAGTAGTCCGGCTTCGACTCTCCATCTCTTCAGAATAGACATCTGGGTTCTTCAGAATAGACATCTCGTTTCTTCAGAATTGACATCTCGTTTCTTCAGAATTGACATCTCGTCTCGGTTGAAATACTGTCGTTTATGCAAGCGTTCGTGAATATTCAAGATGTGTTCGAACTCTTGTAGAAAAGTATAAGTTTTGCTCGGTGATGTTGCGCGTCACGTAGATATTCTGTTGCGCCTTTCAAGTTAGTGAATTCTGGACTTCAACTGTACATCTTTGTAGTCTCCACTTCCGTATGCTTTAGCTTAGCACATGGTAATTCTCATTTTTCTGATGATATAATTAAGACTTCCCCGTTGCTGACTTCTAACTTGCATTTTTAATGTAATGTTCAAATATGCGTTCACACGTAGAAATACTGAATATCTTCTTGTCGAAATGTTTCAAGCTATGTGGAACAACTTTGCATAAGCACTGTAATATTTGGTTATACTGTTCCGTTCTGCTTTATATTTGTAGCTTGCTCCTCAAGTTACAGTAAGTTCTGAAATTGCACTCTTCTTTGCTTTCAACTTTAATGAAACGTAGCACTATTATAAGAATACTGGTTTCTCCTCGAGGTCTTGACTCGATCAAATCTCAAATTGGAAAGAACTCTCTCGTCCCGTTCTCCACACTCGGCAAGTTTCCGTCTCTCTGCCTCCTCTCTCGTGGTGTCACGTAACTTCTACCACCTCTCCTCGCTTCAGTCCGCAGTTCGACCTTAGTCTCTTCCCCTCTTTCATGACGTAACTCTCGCTTCAAGTGGCGTGATGTCTCTCGCAATATGGACCTCCCACATTCATATAACAGAATATATGTCCATCTTTAAATCATTCCTTCTTCCTTGCCTTTCATAATTGCATAAGATGTATAGTATTTCACTCATTTCCATACAGTTTTTCCCATATTTCTCGAATTTTTAATAAATAAAAATTTTCATCCACTCTTTTATTTTTCTGGGGTCTTGGTTCATATCCAGATCGGTTCTTCGGTAATGACTTTAAATAAATTCTGGCGCAGTACGGAAAGTATAAAATGTGTAAATAGGAGGTGAGGCGTTATTGTCTCACTAGTGGCGGACTCGGGACCCATGGCCTCCCTATAGAGCTACAAATCTGACAGCTAATCTGACCTTCAACAGTAATCACTTATTACTTCTAGTATGTGGCTTCATTCCCTCAACCAGGTATAATTCCTCACTTGCACATTCATCTTCTTTATCAATTACCAACGTAAGCTCTTATAGCTTCATAATCATTATAACGTCTTGTAAACAGATGTCTGACTCATGTAGTGCAATTTCATTTAACGAACCTTCTGTAATATTTTGATTATTCTATGTAAAACATGATGTTCGAAACGTTCCGTTTGAACTCTGTGTTCAATAATCACATTGCATCTCATAGAAATTGTACTAGCATATCGCTAGGTTAGAATGTAAGTGTGTCATATCCACTTTAGCTAGTTCTGAGATAAACGAGTTTGAAAGTTTGAATTGCTCGCAAATGGCCAACAATGTTATTTTCTCTAGACAAATTTATCATGGGTAGCAGCAGCTGTCAAGAAAATGAAGGAAACATGCATCCTCGACTAATGTATACCAAACATAAGCACAGAAACTCATATTTGGAGATGGAACACTTGCATTCTAACCTAGCGAATATGTTTCCATCCAGCTAATTTTAATATACAGTACCCTCGGATTTTTGGCTTCACATACTGCCCCCTTTCTTGTGCAGTAAGATCTGCCAATATTCGACTGGCCTTGGATTGTTATTCAGCTAGCTTTAACGTATATATTTCTACTTTCATAAATCTCAAAACAATATAAACATTCTAACACCTGCACCTCAAACAAGTTTTCACGGTCACTGGAGCACCGCTCCTTCGATTATACTCGACATATGTACATCTGTACCGTCTCAGTTCAGTATTTCCATCTCCAGAAGCCTGCCCTTCTCGTTTAGACTCTTCCTGGCTTGAATTGGATTTGCCATAATGACCAGAAAATCTCCTTCTCTATCTCATGTGGAAGTTGGTGTTAGTTGGAATTATAAGTAGCACATGAATCTTCCGTATGGTGTGAAGTTTCATAATAATTGGATCAAAGCTTCTACACTTGTTTCAATTGCAGTAAATAATTGCTTTGCTTTAAGATTTATCACAGAATCTAGTATTGTAGCACTTTCATTAATTTTTCTCGAGCACTTTAGATGTTCAACTTCATATATACTTCATGTCACTTATACCTGATTTTATCGGAGTAATTGTGCTTTCAAGGCCTCCAACAATTTAATTATGCAGTGCAACAATATTTGACGTGTCGACATTCCAATTTTATCACATGTGCTCAAACTCTTGCACATTGACCATGCACTTTACAGTTTGCAAAGTTCAATAAATACACAAATCTTCGTTTTAAATTATCCGACGCATAACTCGCATGCTCGGATCTGCGCATCCACACTCTGACGCATTCAACAAGTTCTGAGGTGTGCGTAGTGTAGCTACTCTGTTCTGTAGCCAATCAGTTTCTCGCGCTTCCTAATTTCTTCCGCGTTGTTCCAAGTATTTTATATTTCCACATAAAGTGTATCCCAATATTGTATGATCAATTTTTAACTGAATTTCTTTTATTGTCCATCGTTATAATACGTTATACGAAATTTCTAATCTAGATCTTGTATGTCGCATTGTGTTTGGAAGATGGAAACCTGCGTATGATTTAATTTAATTCCACCTTTGCAAAGGAACGTGTTTGTTAAACAAGTAATTTCTCTGCAGGAAGATACTGATCTCATTGAGGATATTAAGATAGAAGAATGTTCTATACCTGTGGTTGTTCCATTCATCGCAATAGAAAGACCATCCTTAGTGAGTGGTGGAGATTTGAAACAGGTAAGTACCTTACTTGTTGCTCCTTATATGACCTGATGGCCATCTTCTTCTCACCATTGCAATTAAGGGATTGTGTATTCAGACCGTACTGGTGATAAAAGGAAGCTGTCAGTTGTTAGGTTGGGTATGGTATGGATAGTGCAAGACCTGTGGATGGAGGGTATAGTATTATATTGTCTGACTTGTGCTGGACTCTAACCCATGACCTCCCTCTATGCATGCCATTATTCCATCCACTGAGCTAAAGGAAGATAAATCTTAATATTTAAAGGTGAAGGGTACATTATGTGAAGTCAGGATATCCTTAGCACAATCATGTTGTATTTGTTACCTGTTGTGAACTTTGTATTTCTGTATGAAGAATTTACAGTATTTTCATGGTACGTGTATCCAAATTGATCCGTGGTCGCCTAAATTACTGTACACATAATAAAGAAGTGGTACGAGATCCCATCATGTGAGAATTTGTGCGGAAATGATTTTTACTTCCTCCACAGTTGTATTAATTGATCTTCCTTGTCTTGTCACTTAAACTCCAGGCAATTGCGGAAATGTTTAAAGTTTACGAAGGTAACGAAATACTTGCAGATATGAATACAAGTGAGAGAACCTTCTAGAGCCACATGGAGAAACTAATTGTAAGAACATAAATGCATATTGACGGTGGGTATGCAAAACTCCGTAAACCACAATGCTGTGCCTTTCCATTCTCTCTTCCTTACAGCCAGTCGCGAACGCCCGGATGTCCATGGATATACTGTACCCTTTGATAAGGCCATTGAGCACAGAACTGTTTCTTGAAATCACGCTGATTCCACTATTTTAAATTACAGCCTTGGAGGGCTTGGATTGGGGACTATAGCACCGTCTTCCCGCTACCACCACAGCTCACGTTCTAATTTCCCGCATAGTCTGCGTCACTTACTAGAGTACGTACGTCACGTGATGTGTCATATCCTTTACAGAATTGTTGTCATATGATATCTTCATCCACGAATTCTCATAGGTGCCGCGTACTTGGTATTCCTTGACGTCCTGGAGGAGTTCTTAGACGATATGCCACTACATGTGCGTCAAAACATGTGGTTTCAGTACGATTGCGCACCACCTCATATTTCACTGGTGTTACGAGATCATCTGCATCACAGATTTGGGAAACAGTGGATAGGTCGTGGTGGCCCGATTGCTTGGTCTGCACGTTCAACCGACTTGACACCGCTAGCCTACTTCCTGTGGGGTCACACGAAACTCTTAATTTACGAGCCCCTATGGATTATGTTGGAGGACACCGCTAGACTACTCCCTGTGGGGTCACTTGAAACCCTTAATTTACGAGCCCCTATGGATTATGTTGGAGGACCAGGGATAGGTGTCTGTATTGTGTAATTGGAGCCAGGAGCAGGAGTCAGACAGAGCTGTGAACATGTGCTCTAGCGTTATGATTCCTATGCTAAACTTAATCGTCAAAGTTAGAAACAGCCTGTATATTGTTGCTGGACAAGATTAGCTACAAGAACAAAGAACACCCTGTATATTGCTGCTGGACATGATTAGCTACAAGAACAAGGAACACCCTGTATATTGCTGCTGGACATGATTAGCTACAAGAACAAGAAATACCCTGTATATTGCTGCTGGACATGATTAGCTACAAGAACAAGTAACACCCTGTATATTGCTACAAGAACAAGAAACACTCTGTATATTGCTGCTGGAAAAGATTAGCTACAAGAACAAGAAACACCCTGTATATTGCTGCTGGACAAGATTAGCTACAAGAACAAGAGACACCCTGTATATTGCTGCTGAACGAGATTAGCTTCACCTTTGTTGGCAACGCGGACAAACGGGAAGGTTATTCTTGTGACGCTACTAACTGTTGTTGATGTAAAATGTGAATACTGCATTATGTAGTGGATGTTAAATACACTCTCTCCAGTTGCACTTACTGCAATTGGCTTACTCCCAAGTTTTCACACATTTAGCAGCCATAATCACAAATTGTGCTGTGTTTAGTGAAAATGTTCTTGTAGAATATTGTGAGTGATATATATGATAGAACTATTTAGCGCCATGCCACATGTAAGTGACGTGCATGTGGCTGAAATGGGACAAGAGGTTGGACTAGTGAGGTTAAAGCCCCTTATAATTTTACTGATAGAAATTCTTTAATACAGATGTTTTCTTCACTCCTAAGGTATTTGTTCACGTTGCAAGTAAACTTTTACTGTTCTCATTTGTTCTTTTTGAAATTTAAGTGGTGGATTCAGCATTTATACACATTAACTAAGTCATTTTTTAAAAATTTCAGGTGATAAAACATTTTCAAAACATTATATCTCCTCAAACAATAATTGCGGTCCACATTTCAGATTTTCAAATTATGCCAAAGATCCTAGTATACATTTTTGACAGTTTCTTACCTTTTATTTGACATATTATTCATTATATTAGGTCAATAACTGAATGAGGTATCTTGCTTTGAATTTGGAAATCTGCATAAAGTACTAGTTTTGAGAAAATCACGAAGAAGTTGCACAATGATATGTTTTGAAGACACACATTCCACTCACCTACTTGGCTCTATAAAACAGTCCAGCTCCATAAGTCTCTCCTTCCTTGTTAGTGTTCTTATCTCCTTTTAATTTCCTCCTCCCTCTGAGATACCTTCTTTTCTGTTTCGGGTAGAGCGGTAAGAGCTCTTCGCTATCCGATCCTGATCTATCTTTAATGCTCCTCTCATGGTGTAATATCCAGGATGTATGTCCATTCTAGTCAAAGTCTCTATGTCTGCAGTATTTCCACAGTTGAAATGGCACACAGCATGCATCACTCCCAATCTGAGGGTATCCAGCCCCTCCTAAGTTCCTTTAGGACACCACCACCACACCATTCCATTGAAACACTCATTGCTGTTCTGTGTTACGCCATGTAGACACTTGGACAACATAGATGGGTCGCGCAGTCTCTCATATAATGGTTTTACAGCATGTAGAATCTCTAGAGAAATGCCTGGTTTATGCTTATATCCTTCCAGTTTGTATTCGACCTTTGGCCGCTGCTATGCACACCAGCTGTCACTACCAACAGGACACCTGTGATGGGACGATCTCGAGTCGCAGTCAAGTGGTGGAGAGTAGCCCAAATAGCATTTCTCATGGCATCAATACTGCTGGTGTTTGAGCGTAGAGCTATCCCATAATAGTTCTGCATTTTATCTATGAGTTTCCCAGTCAACTTTCCCATCCCACCTAATTTCTTATCTTGGACTTGTTTATATTTTGTGTAGGCCCACTTCCTTTTGAAGGGAATGCTACAAGAAGGACACCTGGTGATATAAACTTGAACCACGTTTCAATTCAGGCAACTAACATACTATGGGCGCTAAATTCAAATTGACTGTCCAAAAGAAATTGAATTAAAATATTACCTGCTAACATGCCACGCCCACTCTCAGTTCAGAGACAATGCACATATGGTTTTAAATCTCTCTGAAGGTCATTTGCTTTCCTTAAATGTATATAAATTATATAAATTCTTAAAGTACAATGACCAGGCTTCTATAAAATGGAAAAAAGAAAAATGTTTGAAAAATTTCACAACGATGCTATTTTCAACGTGAACACTTATTATTTCCTTTAAAGCACCGTTCACCACATTTTCTATCACACTTATATTTACTAGACCTATAAAGTAGTGACGGATTTTATAAGTTATGGATCTAGTTAAGACTTATTTAATGCAGAATTAGAAAGTAGTATCAGTCAGCTGTACAGCTTATATATTATCCTTTCTTCAAGTTGAGCTGTGCTGTGATTCTTGTAAATACGTAATTATAAACACGATCTATGACTGCTCGGCTATAATAATAATAAGCTGTGTGTTCAGCTTTAAATCAAATGTTTATGAGAGAGCAAAAACATTCCGAGGTTCGCAACATTCGTACTACATAATTTATATATGTATGATACATAGCTAATATACAGTATATTTAATTTAACAACATCCAATGAGCCAAGTCTTCATCTAACCCATTTATCCTAGATAATGGCCAATTAAAGGTTCCTTTGATTAAGCGAATTTGCCCATCTTTGAGCTTTACACAATGATATGTTTAAATAGCCTACAACGCATAAAATGCCATGGAAATCAAACAAGAAAGGAAGTAAATACCAGGTTTCTAACTTTCGTTAACGTGGTTTTGCTTTTATTGATTATGCCTCATTTTGCTCGAGTCCTCACACACAATTTAATTTTTAAACCGGTGAGAAACAAATCCTTCTTACGACACTGAGTACATTCGAAGAAAAGGTAAAATACTCCTAGTGTCGATATTACTTTATCTTATCTTATATGTTACTAGCTGAAGTACCCGTGCTTCTCTACTGGTCATAAATAAATTGAAATTCGAAGGTGACAGTAAAAACAGGGTATAGGCGAGGTACTGCGCGGAAGGAGAGTTAGGATGGAACATTTTGTCCAGCTACACCGCTTGGCATTGACCGTGTTTTATAGCACAAAGTTATGTTTTACTCGCTAACAGTTGGAGATAAATGAAAAGTGATAAGGACCATTCTGATAGTAATTTAAATTTTAAACCTAGTATATGCCATCAAAAGTTTCCTATTTCTCAGCATTCTCTTTTTATTTAAAATTGAAATATGAACGTTTGAAAGCAAAGGGTGTAGTGACGTCACTAAAATGGTCGCCATTTTTAAATTGTGCAAAGTATTGAAATCAAAAGTAGCCTTTATATTAACCAGGTAAATCAGCTACTTCCATGTAAAATTTGATGTAAATTGGACCAGTGGTTCTTTGGGGATCGAGTAATACACAGACACATACCATCTCATTTTTATATATTAGTATAGATGTAGATTTTTGATGTACGAAAAACGTACGATATTATTTACGTAGTAATTTGAAAGTACCCATGTTTAAGTTCAAAGAGCCTGGTCATGGCTTCTAATGATTACTTTGAGAATTATTGGTGACGTCAGTTACCTGTAGGTTTGCTACGGTACTGTATCTGTTGAGGGCGGTGAAGTAGGTAATGTTCTGTACAAATCATTTACTCTTATAGTCATTTTTTGACGCATTGAGTGTACAGTGAGCTGCCGTAGTACCTCTAAATTGAACCCAATGTCATAAGTAGAAAAGAGGACGTGTTCATGGTGTGGTTAATCATTTTAGGTTACTGTTTCATTTTGGTTGCTACAAATTATTCTGGTTCTGTTAGTCTTAGTCAAGTCTTATCACAGTTACTGTAATCCTGATTTGTAATACAAAAGATAGCTGGTACAGGTTACCACTGTCAACAATTAAAACAATGCAGCATAAAAACATTAGGATTAAGAAAACATAAATGTCAACATATTAGTAGTAGAACACATCTTAACGGAGAGTATAACACCACAATACAATATATTGCACGTGATACCTTCCGTCATAAGGTAAAGAATCAAAATATCCCGTAACAGCAGCGGCATCAAGAGTATGAAATTAGACCCAAAATGTCACATTTAGACGACCACGTGGATGAGCGGCCAACATTCTCGGCTGTCGCCGTGGAGGGCCGAATTTGAATCCGGCTCTGGCCAGAAATTTTAATTCGTTCTGAGAGCTGGAAGGGGGTACACTGCGCTTCCAGGGGCAAAACTTGGAAGATGTTTTCCGTGTTTTCCCACTTTTACTCGAAGCAAATACCGGGATACTTTCTAACTGAAGGCAACAGCCACCTCCTTTTTAATCCTCACCTTAGTTACAAATACACACACTACTACAGCCATCACAGTAACACAGGTTATCAGAAAAAAATCATACACACTTAAGTTCATGTCTCTACATGGCCATGATGTCGCTAAGCCTCTAAATCAATCGACATTAACAAATTCATTTAAGCTCATTTAGTCTTAATACTAAGTTTCGTGATATGTATAGCCGTTGTTACGTTTGGCTGCATGCATGGTTAGCCGATGTATTTGCTTTTTTAAAAATTTTAATTCCCTACATCGACCCCTGTTAATACAATTTTAAAAAACTACGTATTCAGATTTTTATGGCGTTCAGATTCGTAATGTTCTTATCGTGGTTTGGATAGAACATGGTGGCCCGTGGCCTGGTGTTTACGTCTTTTGCTACTGTAGTCATGGAGAAAATGGAGTAGCATGGCCCCTTACAGAGACAGGTGGAAACCTCGTAATCACTTCTTGAGGTACTCTTGCCGTGTAGAAAATTGAGTGGCATGGCCTCCTACCGCGATAGATGGAAACTTGGTGGACCGGTCTTGTGCTACAGTTGGCATGGATATGACCGGCCTTGCCGTTCCTTCATAAGTTAATTTTCTGACTTTATTTGCCGTTGCTCGAGTGCAAATAAGCCGATATCAGAAGAATGAGAAAGACTGTCGAAAATTCATGTAGCCAGCAATTTCTTCTGGATCCTAAACTATGTGTATGCAAAATTTGGTTGAGATTGGTGGAACCGTGTTGATTTGTATACGGAACAAATATATATACATACATACATGCATAGCCACATACAGCCTTTCACTTTTATACATTAGATGGATCTAGATAAGGCTTCTTTAATGCAGAATTAGAGAGTATTATCAGTCAGTTGTACGGCTTATATGTTATCCTTTCTTTAAGTTGAGTTGTGCTGTAAACTTAGATTATTTGTTAGTAATTGTGTACAAGCATAAGATGATAGTTCTGAAATTAATGATTTATGTTTGTCGCTAGGTTACAAAAGGAGAAACACATGATGAAGAGAGTGATGCAAGTAGAAATCATCCAAATGAGTAAGTGGACAATATAATAACGAAAAATATTCTTTTATGTATGCAAACTACAATGCTGGATTTGAATAAGTTATCCTCTTTTTATATTTGTCATTGAACATATTTATTTTCGTCATGGTCTTACTTAATTGGATAATGATATCAACTTTTTATTTAGCTGCCCAAAATCTATCCAGTCTCATTCAGAGGTTTCAAACAATGAATGCAATAAAATATTAAAGTATACTTGAATAATACGCTTAGCAGAAAAACTATGTCGGTCTTGCACGACACACGAAACGCAAAGAGAAATGTAGATGTAGATCAAGTAACTGGCGAAATAATCGGTAACCTTATCACATATACTTGAAAAACAAATTAGATCACTATACGGACGGGAAACCAAACACTGCGGATATAATCTCACAAAAAGCTCAGCAGTGACCAATGAAAACAGTATGACATCTCTGTGTTTTACCGTTGATCTCAGACCCAAGATTCTCAAAAACAATTCGTATTGTGATGAAATAAAGAGTCTACTTTTATTAAAATAAAAGATTCATAACAATGATTGGCTTATATACATCTATCTAGAGTAATGACGAAATTAACTTGGCATTTATGTTATTTTAGAAATATACCTGGAATATTGTAGCCTAATAGAACACTACATTCTACTTGAAATAGTTTTATATTCATGGATTCTCTGATACAGCTCAAATGCTTGGAGACAGTTGGTAGATCTGCTGCCTCTCAAACTGCACACTATTATATCCCTTACAACATACACACAATATATAACATTTGTACGTTATCCATTAATGTTATGAAAGTATATATATATCGTATGGCTTTACAAGTATACAAACTATTCAAATATATTCAAATGGAAATGTCCAAACTTGACAACCAGTCCAGAGCACTCGGAGTGACTTGGTGTAGAGTCCTCAATGCTCTAAGGGGGCACTCCTTAACAATATGGTCCATCGTCTCGTCTTCTGCACCGCAGTCGCAAGCAGCAGATGAACATAAACCCCACTTCTTAAGGTGTGACCACACCTCCCTTGACCCGTCCTAATGCGGTTCAACTTCAACCAGGTTTGTCGTGGGAGGTGGATTCCCTCAACCTTCCTTGTCGGATCTTGAACCAGATGAGCATTGTTGGGTGGATGCTCTTGCCAGCGCTGTCGCCATTTGGAGGTCACGTTGAAAGAACTGACACTTTCCAAATCAACCCAGGGTGGCTTGCGTGATTTCAGACGAGTTGTTGGTACAAGGGAGAGTTCTTCTGAGATGTGATCTTCTTGATCAACTTTACCTTAGCTGCTGTCCTCCTTAGATCTTGCGGAGCAATATTAGTTAGTACAGGTAACCACTGAATGGGAGTCCCAGTGATAACTCTCATGGCTTCATTAAGCTGCACATCGTGTGGACGCTGTCCACCCACACAGGAGCACAGTATTCACCAGCTGAATACACAAGCGCGAGTGCAGCAGAGCGTAAAGTGTTAGCGTCCGCACCCCAACAACTACCGCCAATCTTGCGGAGCAGATTCACCCTGGAGTTAAACATTGAACCTATCATCACGTGTAGAATTATGTTGGCATGCATGGGTTGTTCGAAATGAATCTGCAAACATTTCTTATACACATGTGCCAAATCTTGTGCTGTTACCTGCATGTATTGAGACTAGGGTTCAAAATTATGGGGAACATTTATCAACAGATGGTAGCCGTGATGACTTCAAAGGCATGCCGAGTTAGATCCCTTGAGACATTCATTACACATACGACATTTGGTTGAAATACACTTGTTAGTATGGGAGTTATATGTAGTTAATGATTGATCTGATATGCTAGCATAGAATTATGTTGGTAGCCCTAACTCTGACGATATACTTACAGTTTACTCAATTTGTAGTGTGTTCCGTACACGTATTCCAAGATATTGATTCTAGAGGGCAAAAGAGATCATTATACACAGTTTACAGCCCTGCTGACTCTTATAATAAGCACAATTATGTATCCTAAAACATACATTGTACTGAAACAATTTGGATGAAATCCATTCGTTAGTATGGATTTTTTGTGCAGTTATACATTAAACCTATAGGCATACATAGAATCATGTTGGCAACATTGCATTGTGTGGGTTGCTCCAAATTTATTCTTGAATATTGTGTTATTTAGGTTGCAATATTTATATATGTTTGTCTGCATGCTTTCTTATCTACTGAGACTATGGTTCAAAATTAAAGGCACTATATGTCAACATTTGCCAGACCTGGTGACTCTGAATATATTTTAAGTCCCTTCTCTTCAGCTGCACAATGCACATGCATAATTTGGTTGAGGTCCAACAGTATGCAAGTTACATGTATTTAAACATTGAATGTATCATAATGCGTTAAGTCAAGTAGGCAACACTGCCATATATGGGATGCTCAAATCTAAATTGAAATATTATGATCCATTTATGTTCCAATTTTGAAAGAAATTAATTTATTAGTATGAAATTACATGTGATTAAGCATTAAACCTATCAGCTAGCGTTGAATCATGTTGGCAGCACTGTCGTATATCGGCTATCGAAAATTAATGTACATTTGCAGGTACTATATGTATGAAAAGTTTAGAATCGTTGACCTGCATCATTTATGGTACATTGAGATTAGGGTACAAATGTATAGAGTGCATTTTTCACTAGTTTGCCGCCCTGTTGACACTAAAGAAAACTTACATTAATATCTGCTCCGGTGCTGAAATCACGGTACGATAATTGGTTGAAATGCAATTGATAGCATGGACGTTACATGCACGTAAGTATTGGACTTATCGACAGACATAGAATCATGTTGGCAACACTGTTATGTATGGGATCTTGTAAATAAATCTGATACAATATTATCCATATGTGTGTCATTTTTGGAGCAGTTCACAAGCAAAACATCCGAGATATCCAACATAGAGCGCAAATTTTAATTGCGATATTTGAGCAGTTAGTAGCGCAAACTTAAATTGCAAATATGGCCTTGAGATATTCAGGTATATATCTTTACTCATACCAAATTTGGTTTCGATAGACAGACAGAGAGACATTTGCCCGTTTTACTTTAACATGAGTATCAGGTATCCAGAGGCGAAATTCAAGCAGAGTGGAAACTTAACATCCTGCCCTCTATTGTACACGGCACGTAAAAACGACTTTAGATCGGAAGATTGTGGGGGATAAGATACAATCCCAATTCTCTCCGACAAGACACTCTATAGTGTGTGTGAAATATGTACAGTGGGTTCCTCTTATGACTTGGCCTCCCTGCGCATCTAGCTTTTCTGCCTCCCGTTGACTGGTCACTTCCTGTCACACAGCACGCACTTCGCAGTTCTGTTCTTATTGCTATGCTATGCCGAGCGGGGAGTGATGAGTCAGCGGGAGGCAGATAAGCTCGTTGTACTGGCCGGCCAAGTCATGAGAGGAACTCACTGTATATAATAAAAATATTCAGACTGTATGAAATACAAATTAATGGGCATTGAAAACGGAAACAGTTCCCTGTAATTGAAGCTTACGTGGGAGCAAACGTCTATATTCCATTTACACACAATGCAACTTAGAAGTCGTTTCCCACATACGCCAAATACGCCACATTTATCTGGAAGATATACACATGACGCAATGATAATATTGTGAATTTGGTTTTGTGAGCAACATCCATAGCTTCTAAATTCCCCTCTGGGTTCTGAGCCCCATATGATTCTTGTGTAACCCGCAACGAAAAGCGTAAACAGATTCCTCGTTACTCCAAGTTACAACTAGGAAAAGAAATTGCAAATAATACAACCAGAGAAATGCCAAGGAGAATTTAAGATATTTGCCATGTATGAACATTATACAAAAAGTTGATATTGGGTTTTTGTTGGATAACACTTCATAGCTTGTGAGAACACGGAATGATATCCCAGGGTTTAGTAAGCACCTTGGAATTTCCCAGTGGTGGTTATTGGGTATCTTGGTCAGGGAGAACAGGACACATTGAGTAGGCAGGACTTGTAGAGTATTACAGATTGGGTGCACAAGTCATATTGGGTAGACAGGACTTCTAGAGAAGTTGACACGACTTATGGATCAACTTTGTGGTCCTAGCCTACCTATTTTTGACCGAAAAAAAAGTACTTTTTCTATCTCCTTGCCTTTCACTTCGGGTTTTTGGTTCCTCCGATTGGCATTTTGCGCTGCAAGTGACAAAAATACGGTCTTGACCACTGTGGTTGTTTTGGAGGCGAGGTTTTCACTTGGTTGACCGAACAGAAGCCCAATTCAAAACCGCTCGCAATCTCAGCCCGTTGAGGAGCAAGTTGTCTGCTTGATTTCGCAGTTCTGAGGTGTGTGAACTGCAAAGCCGATATCAAAACTCCTCTAAACCATGTCGGCTCGAGTTGGCCGAGCACGGACAGCGTATTTATTACTTTACTTATAAAATTAGTAGCGGCTCTGGAGTTTACTACTTGGGATACATGCAAATAAATCACAGATTTTGCCTGAACAATGTCTGTAGTCTGTCTGGATCGTCCACTTAATAAAATCACAGATATTGCCTGAACAATGTCTGTAGTCTGCTTGAATCGTACACTTAATAAAATTAAAGTGTGTTCAGGGCTGATTGCTGAGAATCCATGCAAATAAGAATCAGAAATCTTTCAACTTACTGGACGTTACATTGATATTACTGGGAGGAAATGTTACTCGCGACTGAGATTGATGAGTTAGGGATGGTTTTAATGTGATCAATATAACTCACACTGTGAAAATTCCTTGTTGTTGACTCATTTTTCTAAAGGATCCTACTCTTTTAGCTCATTTTGGAGAACGATTTTTATAAATATCTGCAATAATTGTTTTTCCATGATTTAAAAATTTAGGCATAGTACAGGCTATTTAGGGAGTCAGATAACTTCGTCGTTCATTTTATCAAGACTAATTTTCATATCGGTTTCCGTTGTAACTCCTAAAGTATTAATGCATATTTCTCATGAGTTCTTAATTATAGGGTCTACAACTGGCACACGATCCTGAGTCTTGGTAGCACCATGAATTGACCAACGGAGTGGGAATAATGGACAAAACATTAAAACATTCCTTAATAAGCACAATTTCAAATCCGTTTGAAATAGTCGATACGCCTCTAAAAATTACCTAAATGGTCAATCTGAAAGGTTTTTTGATGTGACCGACCTTACGCCAAGGGATGAGCAAAGTATGTTTGGACTCAGTGCTTAGGAGCTTGCTTGTTTGCTTAACATGAGAAACTTGTGTAGGTAAACAATTGGCAAATTTAGTGCATTTGGAATATTTGTCTTTCCCCGGTGAAATATACCACCGCCTTCCGGCAGCTGAGAGAGATATTTTCTATCCTCTATTTTACGTGGGGATGACTTGTACTTTTTTCTATCATATCTGATAAACAATCACTTAGGTTAAAACTCAGCAATTCTTCTTGGTTTGTGCCGCGTCCTTTGTGGGGTTTCGCCTAGGACACCAAGCTGGCTCATCGACGGGCTCTTGGTGTCCCCGCCCGGACCCCCACAGGAGGTACGAACTGCGCGCTACCTCCCTTTATATAGAGTGCAACTGCAATACTTTACTGCGATAACTAAAAGCTCAAACTTCTACCCTTTTGCGACCGACCAGTCAAGAACTTTTAAATCCATAAAATTACTCTTTTATCAGTCTTCGTTGTCGCTAATCTACGGAGTGGCATGTGGGACGAAATTAAATGCCATCGCTAAATCTATAATTTTGGCGTCAACTTTCACTCCCCTGTCTAGCAAGTCATTAATATCTTGAAAGAGTGATAACATCTGGCTCTCGCAAGAGCACCCTTGTCTAAATCCGCATCGTCTCACTTTAATCCATGATAACTTTCCCTACTGTTCCCTTGAGTAATCAGAAATAAGGTGCTCCATCCGTTTAGATATGATGGATGTGCGGCTAATAGGCCTATAGTTTCCGAATGCCAATCTGTTCCCTCCCTTGAATATTGGAACTATTGTAGCTCCTTTCCAGTCTTTTGGTATTTGTGTGTTATTAATTGATACATTAAACAGCACTCCAAATATCGCCCAATTACTGTGTCTCTCAGTTTTGGCATATCTCCACAAATATTGTCTGGGCCTTCCGTTACATTTCTACGATTTTTTTTAAATTCTTGCTAGAATCGACGATGGGTTTGTTTGGAAAGGTTGGCCATCAGAATCATAGTTAAGGTCCAACACACAGCTATGAAATTGATTAAACACCGTAGCATAGCAAATATTTCATTCATTAGTAATAACCTGTAATTAATTCACCATCTCCAGACATTATCATACAACATTCGTATTTCTTTCTGCCTTCAAACGTAACTATAACATTTTTCCACCCATCACCCGCTCCCCCAATTAAGGCTTGCATTTAATTATCGTGAGGAGCCTTCCTTTTGAGGACTAGCTCTTTCGATAGTAAACTTTCGCATATGCTCGTAACTATCGTGTCGTTTGTTATAAGCTCTCCTTAATTTCCTATTGTGTCCCCTGATTTTCCTTGTGTAATATTCCGGATCTGAGTTTTGCTTGAGTAATTAAAACGGTAGGAATTCATCAATAGCACGATTTAAGATATTTAGAAAATTTTCCCAAAATATATTTATATGACACCCCTCCGACGCCCATCTCACAAATGACTCATTCATGTAATCCTGATATTTGCTCTGATCTGCTCTGCTGTACTGAAATATTTTAACTGCTTGGCCGGAGTCAAGTATATAAGTGTCACTCTGTCTAATATTTAGTTCAACAATGGAGTGGTCACTAATTCCAGGAACATTCATCCAACAAATATACAGCGCCACAGGATATACTAAATAAACATCCAAAATATTATTCCCTCTCATGGGGAATTCAACCACCTGGGAGAACCCCCCTCCCTAACTAGCTTGTTTGCTGCAAGTTGAGCTTGGCTACCGCTAGTTGAATCACCGGACAAGTTCACTCTTGGAAGATTCAAATTCCTGGCAATTATAACATTCTTTTCCATAGCTTTACCCATACAGGTGATGTCATTAAGAGTATCCAGTGGCAAGAAGTTTTCCTTCGGTGCTCGATACGCCCCTATCACCTGAAGAGATTTTAATTTTGCTTTCTACACATAACAGCTCATGATCCCTATTGGCCCATTTTAAGCAACTTTCGATGTCCCTACGAACACAACTAATAAACCACCATCTCTCTTACCCCGGTCTCTCCTGTGCATTTCGCAAGTACCCCCAATTATTATTTCACTACTACAGTGTTTACATCCTCATGAATCAGCAGCTATGGTAACGTCCGGTGAATATTTCTCTACTAGATCCAAAATTCTATTATTTTATTCCCTATACTCTGACAATTAACCTGCAGCAATCTTAGAGTCTTACCTCCATTTCAAAGTTTCTCCAATCGCTTCTGCCTCTCTCCGGTCCAAATCCGGCCGGATTCGATAACTCTCTCGTGCAGAAAAAGAAAACATCATTAAAATTCACTCTGATCATAAAATAGAAATAACTATACCATTTTTGAACACCCTGTTTGTTCACTAAATTGGGAACATTAAATAGGTGTAAATTTATACATTGACTTCTCTCAGTCCCACTTTCAATATAACTAATTCTAAACACAACCCCTGTCTACTATATTCAAATGTCTACAGAAATATTCTCACAAACATATTACTTACATCAGTTAACTCACATTCATCGAATGTCCTTTTACCTTCGTAGAGAAAACACTTCTCCCACATCACTGAGTAAATATCACTGTCAATTCTCGCTATTCCGTTTCATACTCGTTACATCCTGGCTAAATTATCCAAGGTGCTAAGCTTAGCAATCCTAAAATGGCAAAATGGTTAGTAATAATAATAATATTAATAATAATAATAATATGAGAAAATTCTCGTGATCGTTATCTATTGTTCATCACATATCGAATAATACGCTCAGCAGAAAAACGATATCGGTATTGCACGACAAACGAAACGCAAAGAGAAATGTAGATCAAGTAACTGGCGAAATAATCGGTAACCTTATCACATATACTCGAAAAGCAAAATAGAACATTATACGGACGGGAAACCAAACACTGCGGATATGATCTCACAACAAGCTCAGCAGTTAAATTAATCTTAATTTAGCGTTATGATGCATACAAGACAGTAATTAATATAAGTTATATACATTTACAAATAAACAATTAGGACCCTTCATATATGGGTTGGCAGGTGTTGTGCATGAAGCTCTTCTAAGGTCCCAGAGTACATATATAGAGGGCATTAGGACACTTCATATATGGGCTGGCAGGTGTCGTGCATGGAGCTCTTCTAAGGTCCCAGAGTACATATATAGAGGGCATTAGGACCCTTCATGTATGGGCTGGCAGGTGTTGTGCATGGAGCTCTTCTAAGGTCCCAGAGTACATATATGGAGGGCATTAGGACACTTCATATATGGGCTGGTAGGAGCTCTTCTAAGTTCCCAGAGTACATATATAGAGGGCATTAAGACCCTTCATATATGGGCTGGCAGGTGTCGTGCATGGAGCTCTTCTAAGGTCCCAGAGTATATATATAGAGGGCATTATGACCCTTCATATATGGGCTGGCAGGTGTCGTGCATGGAGCTCTTCTAAGGTCCCAGAGTACATATATAGAGGGCATTAGGACCCTTCATATATGGGCTGGCTGGTGTCGTGCATGGAGCTCTTCTAAGGTCCCAGAGTACATATATAGAGGGCATTAGGACCCTTCATATATGGGCTGGCAGGTGTCGTGCATGGATCTCTTCTAAGTTCCCAGAGTACATATATAGAGGGCATTAGGACCCTTCATATTTGGTCTGGCAGGTGTTGTGCATGGAGCTCTTCTAAGGTCCCAGAGTACATATATAGAGATGATTAGGACCCTTCATATATGGGCTGGCAGGTGTTGTGCAAGGAGCTAAGGTCCCAGAGTACATATATAGAGGGCATTAGGACACTTCATATATGGGCTGGCAGGTGTCGTGCATGGAGCTCTTCTAAGGTCCCAGAATACATATATAGAGGGCATTAGGACCCTTCATATATGGTCTGGCAGGTGTCGTGCTTGGAGCTCTTCTAAGTTCCCAGAGTACATATATAAAGGGCATTAGGACCCTTCATATATGGGCTGGCAGGTGTTGTGCATGGAGCTCTTCTAAGGTCCCAGAGTACATGTATGGAGGGCATTAGGACCCTTCATATATAGGCTGGCAGGTGTTGTGCATGGAGCTCTTCTAAGGTCCCAGAGTACATATATAAAGGGCATTAGGACCCTTCATATATGGGCTGGCAGGTGTTGTGCATGGAGCTCTTTTAAGGTCCCAGAGTACATATATAGAGGACATTAGGACCCTTCATATATGGGCTGGCAGGTGTTGTGCATGGAGCCCTTCTAAGGTCCCAGAATACATATATAGAGGGCGCTAGGACCCTTCATATATGGGCTGGCAGGTGTTGTGCATGGAGCTCTTCTAAGGTCCCAGAGCACATATATAGAGGGCATTAGGACCCTTCATATATGGGCTGGCAGGTGTCGTGCATGGAGCTCTTCTAAGGTCCCAGAATACATATATAGAGGGCATTAGGACCCTTCATATATGGTCTGGCAGGTGTCGTGCTTGGAGCTCTTCTAAGTTCCCAGAGTACATATATAAAGGGCATTAGGACCCTTCATATATGGGCTGGCAGGTGTTGTGCATGGAGCTCTTCTAAGGTCCCAGAGTACATGTATGGAGGGCATTAGGACCCTTCATATATAGGCTGGCAGGTGTTGTGCATGGAGCTCTTCTAAGATCCCAGAGTACATATATAAAGGGCATTAGGACCCTTCATATATGGGCTGGCAGGTGTTGTGCATGGAGCTCTTTTAAGGTCCCAGAGTACATATATAGAGGACATTAGGACCCTTCATATATGGGCTGGCAGGTGTTGTGCATGGAGCTCTTCTAAGGTCCCAGAATACATATATAGAGGGCGCTAGGACCCTTCATATATGGGCTGGCAGGTGTTGTGCATGGAGCTCTTCTAAGGTCCCAGAGCACATACATAGAGGGCATTAGGACCCTTCATATATATGGGCTGGCAGGTGTCGTGCATGGAGCTCTTCTAAGGTCCCAGAATACATATATAGAGGGCATTAGGACCCTTCATATATGGGCTGGCAGGTGTCGTGCATGGAGCTCTTCTAAGTTCCCAGAGTACATATATAAAGGGCATTAGGACCCTTCATATATGGGCTGGCAGGTGTTGTGCATGGAGCACTTCTAAGGTCCCAGAGTACATATTTAGAGGGCATTAGGACCCTTCATATATGGGCTGGCAGGTGTTGTGCATGGAGCTCTTCTAAGGTCCCAGAGTACATATATAAAGGGCATTAGCACCCTTCATATATGGGCTGGCAGTTGTTGTGCATGGAGCTCTTCTAAGGTCCCAGAGTACATATATATAGGGGACATTAGGACCCTTCATATATGGGCTGGCAGGTGTCGTGCATGGAGCTCTTCTAAGGTCCCAGAGTACATATATAGAGGGCATTAGGACCTTTCATATATGGGCTGGCAGGTGTTCTAAGGTCCCAGAGTACATGTAAAGAGGGCATTCCTGTACGATGTGCTTGACGGTATGCACATTCACAACGAGGCGAGTCTATCCAACCCCACTGCTCTAATACGAGCGGTGCCACATCGAATTCTGTTGAGACGGGACCAGACAGCTCGAGTGAGATGGAATCCAGGTAGTTTGATGGTAGGATGAAGTACTGCTTGTGGCAGTTGATTGGAGACCTTAATTTCTCATAAACAATTCGTATCGTGATGAACTGAAAAGCACACTTTTCTTAAAATATATGATTGATAAATGAGCAACCCCCCTTAAAGCTTAAGATATAATTAAGTTAAGAACCATTAAGGCCTACACACATTTGCACTTGCAAGACACGAGGTCTGAAAACAATGGAGAGTGAGGTCTAACCTCTGCTACCGATGGAGGGAAAATGTTAGATTGGGAAGCGGGAGGACTGGGTCAACCCATGATACGTTATTGAGCTTAGCTTAGAAATGATACACTGGTACTCAGGGTAAAACCACCGCAATCTATTCACAAATCTGAGTACATTTTCAAACAATAAATAAAACACATAATACAATAAAATACATATATAGTTACTAAGATGTGGAGAATTAAACGAACCTGTACTCATCCCAAGAGAAATACTCTTAAATGAGAGAATCGCCATTATACCAATTTCATTCCGTAAGGTTTCACGCAACGAAAGTACGTAGAATATGATCATAACCTACAATATCAAATCTTTAAATATTCTTTTCGTTGTCCCGACTATTAAGTTTCCCAGCTAATATCCTTGACGTTGAGAATAGTAATATGTGATGCGGAGTCAGTAGTCAACAAGAAGTATAGGAGTAGCCTACAACATCCAATTGTACCAGATTCCAAATATCATCTCAAATACGTGGTTGTCAAATACTCAATTAACTCCCTAAGACTTTTACATAATGTCGATATCACATATCATCTTTAATAGCGTAGATAAATAATATCTTTCATCAATTAATCATCCAAAAACATGGAGCAAACTTTCAATGAGACTACTTTTTCATCATGGATCCCATCGACTCTCTTTGTCAAGTCAATCAGCTGTCTATCGCCTATCGTTAACATTCACCAACAGAAGATGAAATAAAACAACAGCATAACATGTAGCAATTCGGCATTGCTTGAGCGCTCATAGCAAAGAAGAAATGTAAATATTAAAATATTAAACAGATCCTAAAGGATATTCTACATAGTATAAGGGGAGGGAAAATATTAAAAATAACAGGTTAGAAGGAAAATCCGCGTCTCAAAAGGTTAGTCGACCATACACAAGACATAATGCTGCCGTACTCTCAGGATACATACAATAGGATGTTACATTACCTTTGAGCAGACACCTTTAACAACCTAACCGTACTTACAACATGCCATCCACCTTTCATCTTGCGTATTATACATCATTTCATAAGTGACCTTCAGTCACAAATTATAGTTAATAACTAGAATATTCACACTCCGCAGATATATCTTTCATAAGATGACCACTCGTAGTTTCGTTAACACCATGCTATACCTCAAATGTATGCTAGATCAAACTCTTGTCCGAAGCCATTTACAATATATTAATAAATAATGTATAATAAAATGCTGTTTCGTCGTGAATACATGGTACTGTAAACTTTAGTGATGTTATGAAGTCGTGTGGCAGTTTTGAGCCACCCTAGGATACTCAGCCTCCATGGGAACTCTCAGCTAAGTCTCTTTACATCTTGCCTCTACGAGCATAATTTTTGCACCTTCTAATTGATGCGAAAAATCTATTAATCGTCGCTAAGATACTTAAAATAACAAACTTTTGTCATCTTGTAATAACAACTCGACTAGCACACTCCCTACAGTGTGCCAACTCAACACGAAGATCATTTCCTTACCTCGAGAGGTGCAGCACTCTGGCGGCAGACAGAGAACTATCTCCTTCTCCGCAGACACAATGTTACATAACCGAAGATATGAAACGTGTCGTTAATGACGGGACAATAGCAATGATTGGCTTATATACATCTATCTAGAGTTATGACGAAATTAACTTGGCCTTTATGGTATTTTAGAAATATACCTAAAATATTGTTGCCTAATAGTACACTACAGTCTACTTGAAGTAGATTATTTCCATGGATTCTCAGATACAGCTCAAATGCTGAGAGACAGTTGGTAGTACTGCTGCCCTCAAAATGCGAACTATTATATCCCATACAACATACACTATATAACATTTGTAAGTTATCCAGTAATGTTATGGAAGTTACCTTGTAACAGATCTTGGATCTGCACAGACACTCCTCATCATTGTTTATTGTTATGTATAGTTGTAGTTTATATTAATTTTATCGGAAAGTGCCCATTTGTAAAGTGGGAGTTAGTAACCAGGCTGTTGCCTGATGGCCTTGTGTTCTATGAACCGAAACATACCAAGGAGCGACACGGTATAACTTAGAACTAACGCATCGTTTAGAAACTGATAAGGATCTAGGTGGCGGTGATTCATTATATACACGCTTTGATATTGTTTTGGTATCAAATGGATGCGGTTGTTATAAAAATACGTTGAGTTTCTTCATGTCCTAATGAATGTAATTGTTTAATAGAAAGATTCATATCATTAAAGAACGGAGAAATATCCGTAAATTGATCATTCATAAGAGGAACCAGATATATCGCATGTTGCTGAAAATAAAGAACACCTGTATGCACGTTAGGCCCAAATCACAAGTAAGCCAAGGTAGATATGGATATGTAACGCACGGCACTTTCCGGTTAGTTAGACATAGATTGATTTATTAAATATTATACTTTCCTTCTTGTTTTTATACTCAGTTGTGGTTATTTGGTCATTTCAATAGTTACTCTTTATACATATTATTTCTACGAGAGAAGGGAAGAGTGTTTTGCCATAAGCAAGCTTATTGTCCTGGTTCCCGGGAGAAGAGTCTTATGTGTTCTATATGTCATTCTCATTATGGAAATGAGTGGTGCCCAATAGAATTTGTATACGGATTAGAGCAATCACAATGTGACGCCGCATTACGTGGGACACGATTTATGGCAAATCACCAAGATAGGATCTCGAAAATGCACATGATAGGTGATGTGATTAATATAGATAGTGGTGTTAAGAGTGAATTTTGGGGGAATTTCAGAGATCGTACTAAGATCACGTACTATTCAGCGTGAAGTTAAAATGGAATCTGGAGATTAACTGGTGCCTGTACGTGACGAGGGGGAGATGACGGAAAGGTCCAAAGCGGAGAAAATGTGGTCTCGTATGAAAGTATAGAGGGGTTAACCTTGACTGGCTCCAATTACTGATGATTAAAATTGAGGAAATGAGTAAGAATTCCAACACTATAATTGAGGAAATGAATAATAATAATAACAACACTAGAATTGAGGAAATGAATAATAATAATTATACCTACACTAAAATTGAGGAAATGAATAAGAAGATTAACTGTAGAATTGAAGAAATGGATCACAGTATTAGGAAAGTGGAAAACAAGGTAGATGGGTTGAATGACAAACTAGGGAAATTGGAGGAGAAATTAGATTCAGAGTGTGAGAAGATAAGAGTGGAAATGGAAGTAAATAAGACTACACTACAGGCGCAAATAGATAAGATTCAGAAAGAGTATGGTGATAACAATGACAAGATTGAGATTTTGGAAAGTAGGATTGGTACACAATGTGAAGCGATAGAAGTTACGTTAAAGGAGAGGATGGATAGGGTGGATAGCGTGGTAGAGAAGAATACAAAGGAATGCTTAGTAGAATAGAGGGAATGGAAAGAAGATTTAATCAAGTAACAGAACTGGAGAAGAAACAAGATCCTGTATTACAGAAAATGGACGAATATAAGAAAGAAATAAACGATGAATTCGGGAGGATAGAGAATAAAATGGAAGTAATAGTAGAAAAGAAAGTTTGGAATAGCCAGAGAAACCATTATATTAGGCAAGGAAATGATACAAGAAATGGGGGGCGTGAGAAAGCAGATGATATTGGAGAAACTGAAGAAGAGAAAGGAGAAGAAGATGAGGTTGGTCATGAGGAGGACAGTAGCAGTTAAGAAAGAGAGGCTAAATATGAGGGTATAAGTGCTAGAGTGAGTCATGGAGAAGACAACATACTGGGAAAAGATAAGGTGAAGAAACGTCGGAGAAGGAAGATGGGGATGAAAAGGATGAGATGTAAGACGAAGAGAAAGGAGTTGTTGAATAGTATGAGACAGACAAGAAAGAAGAGGATAAAATTGAGGAAGGGAAGGAGAGAGGAACGGTGGGAGATGGAAGATGGGGAGTACAAGGTACGGAATGACATGGCGGATGAAGAAAAAGACGAAATGGAAGGCAGGAGAAGGGGGAGGAAGACTAAGAGAAGAACAGAAGAAAACAAAGAAGCTGATAAAGAAAAAAGGGACAAAGAGAAAGGGGAAAGAAGAGAACAGAAGAAAAGAACTGTTGAGTAAGATAAGGCAAGTGAAGAAAATAAGGAAGAGAATGAATTTGGAAAAGGCAGGAGCTAGGAGAATTCGCCAACAAAAGAAGGGTATTCCTGATGAATTCAGCGTGGGTGATAAAGTTTTGCTCAAGATTCCATTTCCGTCACCGGCTGAAGATAAACAGATATCTAAATTTTTCTTCCTTTATTATGGCGCGTTCTCAATTGAGAGACGTGTAGATAAATGTGCATATTCTTTAATGAAATCAGATGGTACTATATTGGGTACATATAATATTTTTAATTTGAGGAAGTATATATCGTAGGACCGCTGCATTACATGTTCTATAATGGTACATTGCCGAGCATACCTTGTCACATATAAAATGTTATACAATGAATACATTGTGCTGCTAGACTGTGAAGTTCTAATTTGGGCGTATTGAATCATGTATGAAATTAGTGAAGGATATCTATAATATATCTACGTGTAAAAATGAATGGAACAGTGTATATGGACACAATATACTTGTTCATGTTGAAGACTTTGTCAACAGCAATGCTTTCCGTTTCTTGGAGATGTATCGTAATAGGTATTGTACCTTCAATGATATTCAAGAAAATGCTTATGTCGCAGTTGTTGGAATTTGGAACTTCTTCGCATCCCTAGAATGTGTGTTTTGACTATGCCATATTCTTCCAAAGAGTTAATGAGGCATCCTTGGGTGTTGCTGAACTGTGTGTTATGGCTATGATGAATGAGGGGACCTCAGAAGAGGACGCTTGAGAGAAGATTTGGATGATGGAGTCCAAGGGTATTCTTGTGAATGACAGACATGAAGAAGATGTGACGGGATGTAAGGTTCACTAGGCCGAGAATCATGCACTTATCCAGGAACTTAAGGAGTTTGTCAAAACAATCAGGCCCTGTGTAATTATTGATGCTATCGCAATTTGAGGTCTGATCGGACCAGACGTTATTGATGTTTAGATACCAAGAACAAAAGGCCTATCGTGTTTACCCTAAATAATAATTACAACGCTGAGTGATGCATGGACTCTTTCCAAGAAGAAAGTGATATGATGTATTTTTATATTGTTATTATGTTTAGTTGTGTATATATGTTGTAACGTCTTGGATGATGAGTGTCCTCGTATTAGTTTTAGTATTGTATGTTTTCTCTTATTAATATTTCGTTCAACCATATGGGGACGTTCTGTGATAGATCTTGGATCTGCACAGACACTCCTCATCATTGTATATTGTTATGTATAATTGTAGTTTATATTAATTTAATCGGAAAGTGCCCATTTGTAGAGTGGAAGTTAGTAACCAGGCTGTTGCCTGATGGCCTTGTGTTCTATGAAACGAAACATACTAAGGAGCGACACGGTATAACGTAGAACTAACGCATCGTTTAGAAACTGATAAGGATCTAGGTGGCGGTGATTCAAGATATACACGCTTCGATAAAAGTTAATTTATTATATTATTGTTTTGGTATCAAATGGATGCGGTTGTTATAAAAAATACGTTTAGTTTCTACATGTCCTAATGAATGTAATTGTTTAATATAAAGATAGAAATATCCGTAAATTGATCATTCATAAGAGGAACCAGTTATATCGCATGTTGCTGAAAATAAAGAACACCTGTATGCACGTTAGGCCCAAATCACAACTAAGCCAAGGTAGATATGGATATGTAATGCACGGCACTTGCCGGTTAGTTAGACATAGATTGATTTATTAAATATTATACTTTCCTTCCTGTTTGTATACTCAGTTGTGGTTATTTGGTCATTTCAATAGTTACTCTTTATACATATTATTTCTACGAGAGGGGGGAAGAGTGTTTTGCCATAAGCAAGCTTATTGTCCTGGTTCCCGGGAGAAGAGTCTTATGTGTTCTATATGTCATTCTCATTATGGAAATGAGTGGCGCCCAATAGAATTTGTTTACGGATTAGAGCAATCACAACCTGAAATTTAACATTCAACCTATCAGCACGGGTAGAGTTCTGCTGGCACGCATTGGTTGATCGAAATAAATCTGCAAACATACCTCTTACACACATGTGTCAAATTTAGTGCTGTTGCCTGCATGCATTGAGACTAGGGTTGAAAATTACGGGGAACATTTATCAACTGATGGTAGCAGTGATGACTTCAAAGGTATGCTGAGTTAGTTCCCTTGAGACATTCATTAGACGTACGATATTTGGTTGAAATACACTTATTAGTAAGGGAGTTATATGTAGTTAATCATTGATCTGGTATGCTAGCATAGAATTATGTTGGTAGCACTTACTTTGACGATTAACTCTAAATATGACTAAAGCATCTTTGACTTACAGTTTACTTAATTTGTAGTGTGTTCCGTACACATATTCCAAGATATTGAATCTAGAGGGTAAAAGAGATTATTGTACACAGTTGACAGCCCTGCTGACTCTCATATTAAGCACAATTATATAACCTAAAGCATACATTGCACCTACAAAATGTGGATAAAATCCATTCGTTTGTATGGATTTTACCTGCAGTTATACATTGAACCTTAAGGCATGCATGTTGGCAACATTGCCATGTGTGGGTTGCTCCAAATTTAATCTTGAATATTGTGTTCATTAAATTGCGAAATTCAGATATGTTTGCCTGCATACTCCCTAATCTACTGATACTATGGATTCGAAATTAAAGTCACCATATATCAACAGTTGGCAGGCCTGGTGACTCTGAATATATCTTAACTCCCATTTCTTAAGGTACACAATGCACATGCATAATTTGGCTGAGGTCCAATAGATACAGTAGTATGCAAGTTACATTAATTTTAGCAATTAATTGATCAGCATACGTTTTAGTCAGGTTGGCAATACTGCCATATATAGGATGCTCAAACTTAGATTGAAATATTATGATCTATATATGTGCCAATTTTGAATAAATTAATTTATTCGTTTGGAAGTTACACATGAATGAGCATTAAACCTATCAGCACGCGTTGAATCTTTTGACAGCACTGTCGTATATCGGTTATCGGAAATTAATCTACATTTGCAGGTACTTTATGTATGGAAAGTTTAGAAATGTTGGCCTGTATCATTTCTGGTATATTGACATGGGGATAAAACTTTATAGAGTGCATTTTTCATTAGGTGGCAGCCCTGTTTACATAAAGAAAATTTATAATAATATAAGCTCCGGTGCTCAAATCACGGTACGATAATTGGTTGAAATCCAATTGATAGCATGGAAGTTCCATGCTTATAAGGATTAAACCTATAAACAGACATAGAATCTGATGTAATATTATCCATAAGTGTGTCAATTTAGAAGCAGTTCCCATGCAAACCCTCCATGATATCTAACATAAAGCTCAAATTTCATTGTGACTTTTCAGCAGTTGGTAGTGCTTGCTTAATTTTCAAATATGTCCGTGAGATATTCTTTACTCATACCAAACTTGGTGTCAATAGTGCGGACGTTCAGGAGTTGATAGGGGTGGTACACACTGACAGTCAGAGAAATATTTGCCCGGATCGATTTCATAAGTCTACTTTTTCCTCATTTTTACACAATGAGAAAAGTAGACTAATAAGCATTAAGAAAAAATACACAGTATAACCCTCAAATATTAGAATTTCAATGTTACTGACTGCAGTATCTATACTCGTTAAAGCGCAGCGCTAGGCCATGAAGCCAAGCTGTCCGTGGACTTGGTAGTCGTGGGTTCGAGCCTCACCGTCAGCCGTCCTTGAAATGGTTTTCCGTGGTTTCCCATTTTCAACTCCAGGCAAATCCTGGAACGGTACCTTTTGAAAGGCCACGGCCGCTTCCTTACACATCCTTGCCCAATTTTTATTCATCTTCATTCATTTCATCTCTCATTAACTCCTCTATTGGGATTGGCGTTATGAAGGGCATCCGGCCGTATAAACCATACGCCACATAGACTTTAATCACATCTCATCCCCGACACCGTTGAAACAAGAAAAATAAGGGGTTGACTTACAACACTGAGTTTCAATATTCTATAGTTACGTAATGAATAACGTCAATAAACAAAGCAGAAAACTCACCATATGTCATGACATTGAATAGAACGGACTGCTGATCTACGGATAATGTTCAACTGTACATGAAAGAGCACATAATCGATAGATACATGGAAGTGAAATATTTACATTATACTAATTTAAATAAACCTTGAGTTGTACTTACAGTGGTTGGTTGTGAAATGTGGACCAGCGCCCAAACACATGACTGCTTCATATGACTGCTTCATATGACAGTTGGTTAACAGCGAGAGTTAATGCACGAGCCTTGCTAATCTTAAATGCGTAGCTAGGAGGAGTGGAGAAAACTACATGATTCATCCCTCCCATTATATTGTTGGAGAAAATAGGTAAACAGACACAGAGAAAATTGCAATAGTGTCAGAATATTACACCATGGTATGTTCAGCCACCACCCATTGAGAAATCCACCATATGAAATGTTGTGAATATTGCAACACTTGAGTACAGAATTACACAAAAATAGTACCGTGTGTTGCGTCACATTATCTAATAAAAACAGCTCATTAGTTAGAATGGGAGAAATGGAGTGCTGCGTTGAACCTCAAACAACTGCTCCAACAACACTCATGTATCCTTTTTCTAAGCCACCCGTTCGAAAGCTCACCTCAATTAGGCGCAAAAATTGACGCTATTACTTTAAGATGCGCATCAGATATCCATAGGCAAAGGTCAAGCAGAGTGGAAACTAAACACCCTGTCCTCGATTGCACTCGCTACGAAAAATCGACTTTATATCGGAAGATTGTGAAGGGTAAGATACAATCCCATTACTCTCCAACGAGACGTACTATAGTGTATGTCAAATATGTATGAAATTGTAAAATATTCAGAATGTATGAAATACATATTAATGATGAGTGAAAACGTTAACAATTCCCTGTAATTGAAACGTATGTGGGAACAAACATATATTTTCCATTTACACACAATGTATCATAGACGTCTTCTCCCGCATACACCTCAATCCTTGATGTCTAATTTCCTGGTAGTAATATTAATCAAAGTTGCTCCAACAATAATTTCACTACTTAGATCTCTATATCTTGACAATATTATTTAAATATTATTATTATACTCTTAGTACAAACTGTTTCAGACCGATATCTCCAGATAAGTTGAATCCTGCTGCAAGGATGATTTGCGCTTTAAATAATAGTGGAAGACAACATACTAACACTGCATCTAATGGAAAATTTATTATAAAACCAAATTTCAAGCCAAACATTTTAAGTCATAGAAGTATAAATCCATCTTCAAGTAGCGGAGCATCATCTTCGCGGGCAGATCGCTTGAAAACACACAGTACAATGCATATCGGCGAAACGTTTTACTCGTGTACCGTATGCGAAGCCAAATTTACCAGCAAAGTACTTGTAGACGCACACCAGCTAGTGCACAGCGCAGGGAAGCCATACTCATGTAACGTATGCGAAGCCAACTTTAAGCATAAGAGAAATTTAAATGTACACGTGGTAATACATAGTGGCAGGAAACCATTCGCATGTAGCGTATGCGGAGCCAAGTTTAAGCTCAAACAAAGTTTGAAGAGACATATGCTAGTTCATAGTGACGAGAAACCATTCGCATGTAATCTATGCGTTACCAATTTTAAGAGAAAACGAAGTTTGAAGAAACACATGCTAGTCCATAGCGGCTAAAATTCGTTCGCATGTCACGTTTGCGAAGCAAGTTTCAACGTCAATGGAAATTTGAAACAAACACATGCTTATTCATAGCAGCGAGACACCATTTGTATGTATCGTATGCGAAGCCGCGTTTAAGCAAAAGCGATGTTTGAAAGAACACATGGTAATACACAGCGGTGAGAAGTCATATATATGTGAGGTATGCGAAAGCAAGTTCAGACATAAATTAACTTTAAAGGCACACATGCTAATCCATAGCGATGAGAGGCAATTCGCATGCACCTTATGCGAAGCTACCTTTAAGCGGAGATATGTATTCAACGACCACATGCTAATCCAAAGCGGCAAGAACCCATTTCAATGTATCATGTGCAAAGCCTTATTTACAAAGCGGTCCTGTTTTAAGACATACATGATAAACCTTAGCAGCAAGAGGCCGTTCGGCTGTAACGTAGCTAAATTTCACCAAAAAGATCGTGTGTACGAGACACTTCCAAATCCATAGTGGATAGAATCCATATGTATATTGCATATGCGAAGTCAAATTTAATCTTCATGCACATTTGAAGGGACACATTCTAATCGATATTGGCAAGTATCCATACGTATCGAACGTATGCGAAGCCATGTTCAACATAAAACTAAATTTGGAGGGACACATGTTAATCCATAACAGCGAAAAGACAAATATATTTTTGATTCGGAATGCCAAATTTACTCATTATGGAAATTTGAAGTGAAAATTCATGGCGGCGAGAATCCATATGCATGTAAGCGAAGTGTAATTAGAAAGGAATCTTCACGCCCATGCAAATCCATACCGATGAGACGCCATATGTATGTAACGTATGAGAGCCGAAGTGGAAAAAAAAAGAAAAGAGTCGTAATGTCACATGCAAATACATATTGGTGAGTTGCCTTTTCCATGTAGCATGTGCGAAACCAAATTTAGCAAGTTTGAAGTCCCACATTCTAATCCACAGCGGCGAATAGCCATATGCATATAACGTATCCGAAACGAAGAATAACTAAACAGGAAGTTTGAAGAAACACATCATTTTCTATAGCGGCAAGAACCCAATCTCATGTAGCATATACGAAGCCTAATTTATCATCAGTAAAACTTTGAAGTCTCCTGGTTTGCGTGACAGGAGCGCTGCCTCGCCTTCTGACAGCTACTCAATGGTCCTCATAAGGCTAAGAGCACCCATTCCAGCCCTCGCGCCAGTTTCTAAAATGCCTGACCAAGCCGGGGCCTCCTGGTGAGAGGCAGGCGCGCTACCCCAACACCACGGGGCTTGGTGCATATAGCGTACGCAAAACCAAAGTTACCAACAGAGGATATTTTAACTGACACATAGTTATGCATAACGGAGAAAAACCATTTGTGAAGTTGACTTTGCCTTGAGAGGAAGTTTGTAGACATATTAACCTTCCGAGTGATGATTTACCAATCAGCTATTTGCTGCTTTAGTGTTAAGTGCATTCACGTGTAAAAATAAAAATTGTAGTTGGGTTAATTTTTTAACTTACCAGGAAGGTAGCAGATTTAATATTTATATAGGTTTTTTCTTCTTCTTCCTTTTCAGTTACCTATCCATTAATGGATGTTTGTGACCACATGGTGCATCTTTTGCTTATAAACTGCGATTTAGAGTCATTTGACGATGCTGGGTAATCCTGTCCACGGCTTTATGATATCCACCCAGGAAATCCTTCTTCGGTCCCTTCCTTTTTGACCCCCGATCTTTCCTTCCAGTAGCAACTTGAGAAGTCGATATTTGGTGTTCCTTAGGATATGTCCCTGTTATACAAATTTTAGTCTTTTCCGGTGTATAATAAGTTTCGTTGTCTGTTCATTATATGCAGTACTTCAATATTAGTTTTTCGTGCAGTCCATGGTATCTTCAGCATTTCGCGTTAAATCCAAATTTCAAAAGCCTCTATGATTTGTGTTGTTGCCGCATTTATTGTCCATCCTTCAGACCCATATAAAATGCAGGCCAAATGTAGCAGCTTACAAACCAAAGTCTCAGGGTTAGATTAAATTCCGTACTTGTGAGGATTTTCTTGAATATAACAAAAGCATTACGGGCACTCTCTATACGACATTTTTTCTCAACACTTGATCTCCAATCCTCACATAGACATGTTCCAAAGTATTTGAATTTATATACTCTTTGTAATGAGGATCCTTTAAATTGGAGATGTGCATTTTTAAGAAAATCAGGGTGACGTGTGACAACCAAGAAATGCGTCTTTTTTGTATTGATATTCCGACCTAGCATATTGCTGTATTCCCCTGCCACGTTAAATAGATGCTGAAGTTCATCTAAATTATCTGCAATCAAGCCTGTATCATCTGCATAGCGAATATTGTTGATGAAGACTCCATTTACTTTTATGCCCATTGCTACATCGCCAAGTGCTCCTTGAAAGATACTCTCCGAGTAAAAATATAATAACAGAGATGCCAGAACGCACCATTGTCGGAATCCTCTACAAATATTAACCAAGTCAGTGATCTCGTTATCAAACTTAACTTGTGCCGGCTGATTCCAATATAAATTTGTATACAACGGATATCTTTCTGATCTATATTCAAACGTCTTAGAATTTCCAGAATTTTGTGATGTTATTCCAGGTCAGAGGCGTTTTCATGATCAATGAAAGATCTACATCCGTATTCTGATCATAGCATATTTGCACCAGAATCTGTGGAGCAACTATTGCCTCTCTTGTACCAAAACCTTTCCGTAACCCAAACTGTGCTCGCCCATGAAGAGCTCACTTTTTTCATACAATCATTGATGGATTACTTTCAGCGTGGCTCAGGGGTAACGTTCTCGCTTGCTGGGCCCGAGGTTGCAGGTTCGTATCCTGGCGCAGTTAGGTGGCATTTGAGGGTGCGCAAATGTGAGGGAGCCGTGTCAGTAGATTTACTGGCACGTTAAAGATCCCCTTCGGGGCGAAATTCCGGCACCCCGGCGTCCCTAAAAGCCAGAGTAGTTAAAAGGGACGTAAAACCAATAACATTAACATTAAGGATTACTTTCGGAAATATTTTAAAGGAATGACTCCTAAGACTAATGAATTGATGATCTTCACATTTCCGCACATTCTTCTTCTTAGGTAATGGAATAAAGATTGATAATAGCCATTGGGCAGGGTATTGACCTGTATCATAAATTTTGTTAAAACGTTTGTGTAAGACGCTGATTCCTTCTTCATCAAGAAGTTTAATGAGTTCCACTGGAATTTAATCAGATCCTGTGACTTTGTTAGTTTTCTAGTTACGTATGACTTTCTCGATGTCTCCTTTCATAATTGAAGGTCCTGTTAGATTATCATTCCGCGGAATTTCAACATTTGGTCTATCATCGGTGAAGAGGGTTCTAATGTAGTCTTCACTTTTACTTTTCTTCTCCGCAACGTCAAGAATAATTTTATCGTCTTTGTTTACTGTTAAGGAGATGTTTTCTCTTTCATATATCCCAGCAGTTATCTTAAATTTTTTACGTAAAATCAAATCGTCATGTGAAGTTTGTAAGCGTTCGATTTCCTCACATTCACGTTGTAAACATTCATTCATTGCTTCCCTGATCATCGTCCTTATAAGTGTCTGAATATTATTATAGTTTTGTAAATTTGATTGCGCTCTGTACTTTCGGCGCTCATCCATTAATGACAGAACTTCATCTGTCATCCATTTTCCTTTTTTTATCTCTTGTTGTATGGCCTAGTTTATCTTGAGCAGTGGTTATCATAATATTTTTCATCTCTTCCCATATCATGGTACAATTTTCTTGAACAATCAGTGGTGCCATTGTTGTCACTACTTGACCGTTGATAGCCATGGCCACGTCACTGCGTAATTCACGCTGCCTGAGTTTGTCATAAGCGATATTCTATTGTTGGTTTGTTTTTATGTGTTTTACAATTTTTGCTTTTATAGTAGCTACAAGTAGTATATGATCAGATGGTACATCTGCCCCAGGATAAGTTGATGCTCTTGTAATAGAAGTTCCAAAACGTCTGTTGATTAAAATATAGTTTATCTGATTACGAACTATATTTTCTTGGTTGTCTGCAGTAGATTTCCATGCAGCCGTCGAGCTGGTAATTTGAGCCCAAGTATTAGTGACTTACATGCTCTTTTCTTGACAGAATTGTAATAGGCGATCACCTTTCTCATTTCTATTCCCCAGACCAAAAGGTCCAACCAGGTCTTCAAATCTGCCTTTTCCTAGTTTTGCATTGAAGTTACCCATGATTATATTAATTTCGGGATGTTTGGTGAGATTGAGTACCTCCTTGATCTGATTATAGAAAGAGTCTATTTCTTGCTCATCTGCATAAACAGTTGTTGCACACACTTGAATAACATTAAGGTTTACTGGCCTGGCACTGAGTTTTAACAAGAAAACTCTATCATAATATGGAAAAAAGTCTGTAACACTCTTAGAAAAACATTCTGAGATTATTATGCCCACTCCTCTTCTATGATATCGGTCTTGACTGCCAGAATAAAATAGTGTTCCTCCAACTGTAGAACACACTTCTCTATCAGGCCACCAGGTTTCTGCTATTCCTAGTGTATCAATACGGAGCCTTGTATCACATTAGCTACTACACCTAGTGTATGAATAGTGAGCCTTGTGTTACATTAGCTACTACACCTAGTGTATCACTAGTGAGCCTTGTGTTACATTAGCTACTACACCCAGTGTATCAATAGTGAGCCTTGTGTTACATTAGCTACTACACCCAGAGTATCAATAGTGAGCCTTGTGTTACATTAGCTACTACACCCAGTGTATCAATAGTGAGACTTGTGCTACATTAGCTACTACACCCAGAGTATCACTAGTGAGCCTTGTGTTACATTAGCTACTACACCTAGTGTATCACTAGTGAGCCTTGTGCTACATTAGCTACTACACCCAGTGTATCAATAGTGAGCCTTGTGTTACATTAGCTACTACACCCAGTGTATCAATAGTGAGCCTTGTGTTACATTAGCTACTACACCCAGTGTATCAATAGTGAGCCTTGTGTTACATTAGCTACTACACCTAGGGCCGATTGTATAAAGCATTTGATCTCAGTTCAACGGGTTCAGCTGATCTTGACGCGTGCTGAACTCAGAATTTCTGTTGTATAAACGTTAATCTATGATCACCGCGTCTTGATCTGAGTTCATATTTAACCGGCGACAGTTCTCGGTTCAGCCATGTTGATCTTAGTTCACAGCTGTTGTCCGTGAAACATTTTAGTGCTTAGATTCCAGTTCTAGGCTGTATTAAAAAGAGAAATATGTTAGAAAGCTTGTACATTAGTAGGCCTAGGTTATACGGCGGTACGGTACTAGTTCTTTATGGACTAGGCTTAAATTGCACGTGCTCGCTTTCATCGTTAATGCATTTTAGTCTGAGTGATCTTGGATTTTGAGGAGGAAGAATGCCATTCTTCTAAAAATCGTGTCTTATTGAGACACTTGAACGATATATTTCTTCAGTTTTAAATAAATATCAAAACACGACCTTTTTTACATTGTATTGTATTATGTCACCTATAAACCCTGTTGTTCAGTGCCTCCAAGTTGAGGGTTATATTAGGCCTAAAGGCTATACGGACGTAATACGTGTTCACATTTGATAACAATTTATGTTTTCACTCCAAACTGTGTGTTTTTAATCAGTGGTGGTGGTGTAACTTTTCTTTGTATCGTTGACATATGCACCAATACCGTAATTAAGCCTAGGAATGCGATGCACAATTTTGAGGTTAAAAGCATTCCGAGAGGTGCTTCATGCCACCAGTGAATATATTAATACAGGCACCACACACATACGATACGGTAATAGTAGCATTAAATGGCTAATTTATCCACGGTGCCATTTGTTTTTGAAAGTGGTAGGTCACTGGTACTTAATCTTACATTTGCTAATAGGGTAGCCTATTAGATATCCTGTAGAAGAACTACAGTATCATAGGCCTAGTATTCATGTGACACCCACTTCACATTATTTAGCCCATATGGCAGTAAACATGCACCACAATTGTAAGCACATAGCCAGGTGCCATAAGCTACAGTACTTCTAAATAGTCCCTCGTGTAAATTTAGATACATGTACATTTCAATGGCTTACATTTATGCAAAATGTTTGCTCAAGACATCTTTGCTAGGTGTATGAATGTATTTGTACTGAGAAAACATTTCCATCTATCCTATTTTGCTTCCATTCTTCTCCACTCCCCACCTTTTACTGTGCTCATGTGTTTTATTTCCAAATACCAGTAGTGTAATTAGACCCAGGTCATCCAAGCATCCCCTGGACTGTGTCCCCGAGCACTTGAGGAGAGCCCCATGTTGTACAACTGCATCACATTAACAAGAAAATGCTAAAACAATACTGTAATAGATCACCAGCTGTAGCATATAAGGTGTATATTCACAATTTCCTTTCTTTTCTTTGTGGAAAGCATTTTTCTTTGACTGGGGATAGATGTTATCTCAGGCAGGGATATAAAATGTGTTTGATTGAGGTGTAATGTTTTAAGGGGTGGAGATAGTACAAATCCCCCAGAGAAGGAATACCCCGTTCAATAACTTGCACCCTACATGAGTCGATGCAGGACAATATTGTGGCAACAATTTCATGAACTCTCAGGGCCTAAAATTGCTTTAGCACATTTCATTTTGTTCAGTTTCTACCTACTCAACATTTCATTTATCCACCCACCCAAACTATCTGCGTGTAATCATGTCAACCCAGCAGCTTAGCTGAGTATATCGGGCCATGGTCCAAGACTGTAATGAGGAAATGCAACAAGTCCAGATATTTTAAACCCAGTGATGGCATTGATCATCCTAAGTGTGGCTCTTCAGGAGTATCCACACTATACCAAGGCAAATGCTAGAATGCTACTTACGGGTACCTGTAAGTCCTGGGTCACTTACTCCAAACTTGTTCCAGGTTTTCCTTAAAATATCATCCATAGAAAACTTACTAAATCCACTGTTTTTATTACAGTTACATACTGGTACACTATTACAGCCAACTCAAGTTATCAGACAAAATCAACACACACCCAAGTACACAGGGCTGTTGACCAAGATGTTCCAACAACCATTTGATAACATATTCTAACATTCACATTTTTAAAGTGATAAAAACCCATATTTAAAAACTACTTTTTGAAAGAGAAGTGAACCTGAAACCTCCAACAAAACAGTGGTCTGCTTCATAGTAAGTTCTCCAAAACCTACCCAAATCAAATGTTATTATGTTAACCAAATTTCAAGAAATTCAATATGCAAGCAATTAACAGCTTGGCTTCGACTGTCCCATACATGACAACTGTAATTAAATGGCAAACAGCAGATTTCTGATTAAAGTTGTGAGTGCATTACAAATGATAACTGTTGTACTGGACATTAACTTGGATCAATAACGGTGAATGCCCCTCGACCATTTTTTTTTTTAGCATAGCCTATCTGCAGTCTTCACCAGTCTTCTGTTGCTCATTTAACAGAAACATTTTTTTATATGCACATAACAAAATTTTACAAATATAAATCATCCATGCTCAGTTGTAGAGAGAGCACAAATGAGTGTTAGGGACATTGTACTCCAATCGCTATGTAACCTTGTTAAGTCAATGGAGGACAATACTGTGGCAACAATTTCAGGAACAATCAGGGTCTGAAGAATTAACAACTAGTTCAGAATAACATTACATCCTTTTATTTTATTTTTATTAAATAATGCATTAGTACATTTCATTTCCATCAGTTTCTGCCTGCTCAACATTTCATATTCTAATTATTCTTTCATTTTTAATTTTGCCCATTGTCCTCTCCAAACAGCGGCTTCTGCTTGCTCTGTGTTGTAGCTAGAGGCACCTCCAAAGCTACCTGCAACAATAACACATGTTAGAAAATAACAAGTGAAGTGTGGGAGTGTACTTTACAACAACTGAATTCTCACTATGGATAAGCATTCATTTAGCCTTAGGGCATAAAGTGCACATATAAATAAATAACATAAAGAGAAGAAGATTCCCAATAGGATACATGAGATGCAGATGCAGAAAAAACGACCAAGGAGAAGACCAAGAGATAGATGGCTGAAAGGAGTGGAGGAATGTGTCAAGAAGAGAGGCGAGGACTGGACTAGAGTGACAGCGGAGAGGTGGAGGGAAGAAAGGACTAAGTGGCGAGGCTTATGTTCCAAACAGACCCAGCCTGGGGCTGGAAACTGTACAAGATGATGATGATGAAAGTGCACGTATAAATAAATAATAAGTATAAGTTCAGGAAAAAATCATGCTAAATAATTTGTTTTATTTAATACTGTAGGGAACGTTTTAAGTTTATTTGCCTACTCCTTGGGAATTAGTAGCTTTCTCCGATGTTTGATGCTGACATACTAAAACTAACCGGATGCCATCAGAAGATTTCATTCCTCCCCCTTTCAAATTAAATGTAGTCTGGTGTAACAAATTCCACAGAGGCTTACTTATCTTTATATCAAAATATAACCATCATTTAGGTTAATTTGAGACTGTGGTAAACCATGCAACTTAACCATTGTGCTTATGTTGTCCATAAATAGCAATCTCAACATATTTCCTGTTAACAGCTAAGTTTGCCTACTGCAGCATGCTAAGGAGACCTAGCATTGGACAGTACCTGTAAAGGTTTTCTTAAATTTAGAATACAGTAACATGACCTATTTAATCAACACAGAACACTTTATACATTTTGATGTACATTATTGAAACTTTTCAGTTTGTATGGCCGAATAGTGTGTATCTCAAATAAAGTCAACACTTCCACATACACCCCAGTGCAAGGAGTCGATGACCATGTCCTAATCCCCAAAATGAAGCAGAAACAAAAAACAGACTGCTTAAAAACCCCTATCAGAGATTGGTAACAAGTTGCTTTAACATGACCTGTTCATCAGTAAGCTATTGTAGCCATTGCCAGCAAAGCCTGCAAAAAAGTTCAGGCTCTTGGTTTCTCACGAGCTGGCTTCACAACACTGAAGTGGAGAGCTCGGCAGTGGCTACAGTGTAATTGAACAGAAATGCCTGGGTACACTGAATTGTGAGCAAGAATCCAGCCCTGGCATACATGATAAAGAATTCACTGTAATTCACTGCCCCCTGTAAATGAAGTAGCCTACGATCAGAGGAAAAAATTATATTTTTATACAAGACAGTAACATGATCATTTATTTTCATGTTAAGCTGTGTTAGAAAATAGGCATAACAGATCAACGCAAAGGGTGCAAAAAGAATAAGAGGTAGCTTACGGTATATTTCAGTTGGATTTTCATGACTGCATATATGACCAAGAAGGATTTCAGCTGTTGGGTCATGTGTTGTAAAAGATAGTTGGAGTGTAAGGCCTTTGCCTGAACTAATTGCACTACACTATGACCTAATAATTGGAAGCCTCCTTGGTTATGATACAGTACATTTATTTACATACCAGTACTTCTTTTTTCTAAGTAATATAGGCTACTGCACATTTTTTTACCTACTTATATTTAAGAAATGTCATACCAACAATGTTGCAAACGTTATGGTAATCAATTGCAGCTTACGAGAAAGAAAAGCAATAAGTTTCCAAACATGATGTACAGTATGATATTGCCATTGGGGTAGGCCTCTCAATACTAATATGGCATTAATTTGCAAAATTAAATTAAAGATTTGATTTAAATAAACCCTTGGATACCATACTGTTCCGAACCTATACCATTACCTAGCAATGCATGCTAGTATATTATTTCTTGATGGATTAAGATTTAGGGCCCTTGGTTGCCAATAAAAAGGATAGCCTGTTGTCCTTTGTGATACAAGGAAGGCTACACAAATAAACTAAGCAATCAATAGTCTACAATATCGAGGCTATTGATTCAGTGTTCACTAACAGTAGCCTACTTACCTTGAGGAATGACCTAGCCTACTTGTCTTTATCATATATTTTATAACAGTGTAATTGATGTAAAATTATATTTATGGAGACTTTCAGGGTCCTTAATAGCAGGTATCAACATGATCTTCCCCTCTACATCTTGAAATTCACTTCATTAATGCATAAAACTATGGTACACGGACCAAATTCAGCTATTGTAGATTATTTTCAGGTGGGGTAAATAGGTGGGGTGGAGAAATGCCTTACTATACAATATAACTGAAAGATGTGCAAGGAACTTACCTTCATGGGTTTCATGCAGAAGGAAGCATAGTGATTTGTATGAATATCAAAAGGTGTACGAGACCACAATATACACACATCAAAAAAAGTTTTGCATCACCTCGGTTCCAAGAGTTCCGGAACCGTTAAATACAAAGGGAATAGAGATCAACACAAACAACATTTCAGCTCGTTTTATTGCTCATGAGACCCACACATTGCATGTTGTACCATCATACAGCTAGACTTTCAGCATTTGTGGTCCAGATTGCAGTACACACCACTACCTCTAATACCCAGTAGCACGTCCTCTTGCATTGATGCATGCCTGTATTCGCCGTGGCATACTATCCACAAGTTCATCAAGACACTGTTGGTCCAAATTGTTCCACTCCTCAACGACAATTCGGCGTAAATCTCTCAGAGTGGTTGGTGGTTCAAGACGTCCATAAACAGCCCTTTTCAACATATCCCAGGCATGTTCGATAGGGTTCATGTCTGGCGAACATGCTGGCCACTGTAGTCGAGCGATGTCGTTATCTTGAAGGAACGCATTCACAAGATGTGCACGATGAGGTCGAGAATTGTCGTCCATGAAGACAAATGCCTCTCCAATATTCTGCCGATATGGTTGCACTATGGGTCGGAGGATGTCATTCAGGTATCGTAAAGCCGTTTCGGAGCCTTCCATGACCACCAGTGGCGTACGTCGGCCCCACATAATGCCACCCCAAAACATCAGGGAACCACCACCTTGCTGCACTCGCTGGACAGTGTGTCTAAGACGTTCAGCCTGACCAGGGTGCCTCCAAACACGTCTCCGACGATTGTCTGGTTGAAGGCATATGCGACACTCATCGGTGAAGAGAACGTGATGCCAATTCCGTGGGGTCCATTCAGCATGTTGTTGGGCCCATCTGTACCGCGCTGCATGGTGTCGGGGTTGCAAAGCTGGACCTCGCCATGGACGTCGGGAGTGAAGTTGCGCATCATGCAGCCTATTGCGCACAGTTTGAGTTGAAACACGACGTCCTGTGGCTGAACGAAACGCATTATTCAACATGGTGGCATTCCTGTCAGGGTTCCTCCGAGCGGCAATCCGTAAGTAGCGGTCATCCACTACAGTAGTAGCCCTTGGGCGGCCTGAGCGAGGCCTGTCATCGACAGTTCCTGTATCTCTGTACCTCCTCCATGTCCGAACAACATCGCTTTGGTTCACTCTGAGACGCCTGGAAACTTCCCTTGTTGAGAGCCCTTCTTGACACAAAGTAACAATGCGGACGCGATCGAACTGCGGTATTGACCTTCTAGGCATGGTAGAACTACAGACAACATGAGCAGCGTACCTTCGTCCTGGTGGAATGACTGGAACTGATCGGCTGTCGTACCCCCTCCGTCTAATAGGCCCTGCTCATGCATGGTTGTTTACATCTTTGAGCAGTTTTAGTGACATCTATGAACAGTCAAAGGGACTGTATCTTGGATACAATATACACAGTCAACGTCTATATGCCGGAGATCTGGGAACCGAGGTGATGCAAAACTTTTTTTGATGTGTGTACATGTGATCCCACTTCCAGCTCAGGCAGGACCAGATTGGATCAGCTAGCTATAATCAAATTTGAACCTGAAAGAAATTTAAAAAATGGTTCGAAACAGTGTTATATATCTTTCAGCAACGTATTCATATCTAGGGTACATTTAAAAGCTGTAAATAATTATATCAATTGACTTCACCTACCTTTATGGATTCGGTTGCAAGTCCTTTGCGAAATTTCGGCCGCGAATTTGAAGTCCATGGAACATTCTTTTTCCGGTTACCGGTACTGAAATGGTCTTTTATGTTACATTTTTTGTCTTAACATTCCCGCTCAGACAAACATGGTGTGCCTTTAGGTTATGTTCTAGGTTTTCATTCCCAACACATGTCAATACGCTTTCTTTTGGGGTTAACATAAACAAAAATAAACAAACAAAAAGTTGAAGATTGCTCGGCGAGATGAGTTTAGTGCACTCTATACGTGAATATCCTTACTATTTTGCGATGTTGCCATATTGAAATCCTTGAACTAGAGATCAAATTGAACTAGGGACAGATGACCTCGTAGTTCCGCCCCTTAAAACAACAATAACTAACTAATTAACAAATTGAACTAGGATCTCGGAATCCGCGAATAGTTTTATACAAACGGCGACTGAACTTGGTTCAGATTTTGAACTCCAGTTAATTTGATCCCCAGTCAAGCGATCTTTATACAATCGGCCACTAGTGTATCACTAGTGAGCCTTGTGTTACATTAGCTACTACACACAGTGTACTCACTAGGTAGCCTTGTGCTACATTAGCTACTACACACAGTGTACTCACTAGGTAGCCTTGTGTTACATTAGCTACTACACTCAGTGTACTCACTAGGTAGCCTTGTGTTACATTAGCTACTACACTCAGTGTACTCACTAGGTAGCCTTGTGTTACATTAGCTACTACACACAGTGTACTTACTAGGTAGCCTTGTGTTACATTAGCTACTACACACAGTGTACTCACTAGGTAGCCTTGTACTACATTAGCTACTACACTCAGTGTACTCACTAGGTAGCCTTGTGTTACATTAGCTACTACACACAGTGTACTCACTAGGTAGCCTTGTGTTACATTAGCTACTACACTCAGTGTGCTCACTAGGTAGCCTTGTGTTACATTAGCTACTACACACAGTGTACTCACTAGGTAGCCTTGTGTTACATTAGCTACTACACTCAGTGTACTCACTAGGTAGCCTTGTGTTACATTAGCTACTACACACAGTGTACTCACTAGGTAGCCTTGTGTTACATTAGCTACTACACACAGTGTACTCACTAGGTAGCCTTGTACTACATTAGCTACTACACACAGTGTACTCACTAGGTAGCCTTGTGTTACATTAGCTACTACACACAGTGTACTCACTAGGTAGCCTTGTACTACATTAGCTACTACACACAGTGTACTCACTAGGTAGCCTTGTGTTACATTAGCTACTACACACAGTGTACTCACTAGGTAGCCTTGTGTTACATTAGCTACTACACTCAGTGTACTCACTAGGTAGCCTTGTGTTACATTAGCTACTACACTCAGTGTACTCACTAGGTAGCCTTGTGTTACATTAGCTACTACACACAGTGTACTCACTAGGTAGCCTTGTGTTACATTAGCTACTACACACAGTGTACTCACTAGGTAGCCTTGTGTTACATTAGCTACTACACACAGTGTACTCACTAGGTAGCCTTGTATTACATTAGCTACTACACTCAGTGTGCTCACTAGGTAGCCTTGTGTTACATTAGCTACTACACTCAGTGTACTCACTAGGTAGCCTTGTGTTACATTAGCTACTACACACAGTGTACTCACTAGGTAGCCTTGTGCTACATTAGCTACTACACTCAGTGTACTCACTAGGTAGCCTTGTACTACATTAGCTACTACACACAGTGTACTCACTAGGTAGCCTTGTGTTACATTAGCTACTACACACAGTGTACTCACTAGGTAGCCTTGTGCTACATTAGCTACTACACACAGTGTACTCACTAGGTAGCCTTGTGTTACATTAGCTACTACACACAGTGTACTCACTAGGTAGCCTTGTGTTACATTAGCTACTACACACAGTGTACTCACTAGGTAGCCTTGTACTACATTAGCTACTACACACAGTGTGCTCACTAGGTAGCCTTGTGTTACATTAGCTACTACACACAGTGTACTCACTAGGTAGCCTTGTGTTACATTAGCTACTACACACAGTGTGCTCACTAGGTAGCCTTGTGTTACATTAGCTACTACACACAGTGTACTCACTAGGTAGCCTTGTACTACATTAGCTACTACACACAGTGTACTCACTAGGTAGCCTTGTGTTACATTAGCTACTACACACAGTGTACTCACTAGGTAGCCTTGTGTTACATTAGCTACTACACACAGTGTACTCACTAGGTAGCCTTGTGTTACATTAGCTACTACACACAGTGTACTCACTAGGTAGCCTTGTGTTACATTAGCTACTACACACAGTGTGCTCACTAGGTAGCCTTGTGTTACATTAGCTACTACACTCAGTGTACTCACTAGGTAGCCTTGTACTACATTAGCTACTACACACAGTGTACTCACTAGGTAGCCTTGTGTTACATTAGCTACTACACACAGTGTACTCACTAGGTAGCCTTGTGTTACATTAGCTACTACACACAGTGTACTCACTAGGTAGCCTTGTGTTACATTAGCTACTACACACAGTGTACTCACTAGGTAGCCTTGTGTTACATTAGCTACTACACACAGTGTACTCACTAGGTAGCCTTGTGTTACATTAGCTACTACACTCAGTGTACTCACTAGGTAGCCTTGTGTTACATTAGCTACTACACTCAGTGTACTCACTAGGTAGCCTTGTGTTACATTAGCTACTACACACAGTGTACTCACTAGGTAGCCTTGTGTTACATTAGCTACTACACACAGTGTACTCACTAGGTAGCCTTGTGTTACATTAGCTACTACACACAGTGTACTCACTAGGTAGCCTTGTGTTACATTAGCTACTACACACAGTGTGCTCACTAGGTAGCCTTGTGTTACATTAGCTACTACACACAGTGTACTCACTAGGTAGCCTTGTGTTACATTAGCTACTACACACAGTGTACTCACTAGGTAGCCTTGTGTTACATTAGCTACTACACACAGTGTACTCACTAGGTAGCCTTGTGTTACATTAGCTACTACACACAGTGTACTCACTAGGTAGCCTTGTGTTACATTAGCTACTACACACAGTGTACTCACTAGGTAGCCTTGTGTTACATTAGCTACTACACTCAGTGTACTCACTAGGTAGCCTTGTGTTACATTAGCTACTACACTCAGTGTACTCACTAGGTAGCCTTGTGCTACATTAGCTACTACACACAGTGTACTCACTAGGTAGCCTTGTACTACATTAGCTACTACACACAGTGTACTCACTAGGTAGCCTTGTGTTACATTAGCTACTACACACAGTGTACTCACTAGGTAGCCTTGTGTTACATTAGCTACTACACACAGTGTACTCACTAGGTAGCCTTGTGTTACATTAGCTACTACACTCAGTGTACTCACTAGGTAGCCTTGTGTTACATTAGCTACTACACACAGTGTACTCACTAGGTAGCCTTGTGTTACATTAGCTACTACACACAGTGTACTCACTAGGTAGCCTTGTGTTACATTAGCTACTACACTCAGTGTACTCACTAGGTAGCCTTGTGTTACATTAGCTACTACACACAGTGTACTCACTAGGTAGCCTTGTGTTACATTAGCTACTACACACAGTGTACTCACTAGGTAGCCTTGTGTTACATTAGCTACTACACTCAGTGTACTCACTAGGTAGCCTTGTGTTACATTAGCTACTACACACAGTGTACTCACTAGGTAGCCTTGTGCTACATTAGCTACTACACACAGTGTACTCACTAGGTAGCCTTGTGTTACATTAGCTACTACACTCAGTGTACTCACTAGGTAGCCTTGTGTTACATTAGCTACTACACACAGTGTACTCACTAGGTAGCCTTGTGTTACATTAGCTACTACACTCAGTGTACTCACTAGGTAGCCTTGTGTTACATTAGCTACTACACACAGTGTACTCACTAGGTAGCCTTGTGTTACATTAGCTACTACACACAGTGTACTCACTAGGTAGCCTTGTGTTACATTAGCTACTACACTCAGTGTACTCACTAGGTAGCCTTGTGTTACATTAGCTACTACACACAGTGTACTCACTAGGTAGCCTTGTGTTACATTAGCTACTACACTCAGTGTACTCACTAGGTAGCCTTGTGTTACATTAGCTACTACACACAGTGTACTCACTAGGTAGCCTTGTGTTACATTAGCTACTACACACAGTGTACTCACTAGGTAGCCTTGTGTTACATTAGCTACTACACACAGTGTACTCACTAGGTAGCCTTGTGTTACATTAGCTACTACACACAGTGTGCTCACTAGGTAGCCTTGTGTTACATTAGCTACTACACACAGTGTACTCACTAGGTAGCCTTGTGTTACATTAGCTACTACACTCAGTGTACTCACTAGGTAGCCTTGTGTTACATTAGCTACTACACACAGTGTACTCACTAGGTAGCCTTGTGTTACATTAGCTACTACACACAGTGTACTCACTAGGTAGCCTTGTGTTACATTAGCTACTACACACAGTGTACTCACTAGGTAGCCTTGTGTTACATTAGCTACTACACTCAGTGTACTCACTAGGTAGCCTTGTGTTACATTAGCTACTACACTCAGTGTACTCACTAGGTAGCCTTGTGTTACATTAGCTACTACACTCAGTGTACTCACTAGGTAGCCTTGTGTTACATTAGCTACTACACACAGTGTGCTCACTAGGTAGCCTTGTGTTACATTAGCTACTACACACAGTGTACTCACTAGGTAGCCTTGTGTTACATTAGCTACTACACACAGTGTACTCACTAGGTAGCCTTGTGCTACATTAGCTACTACACTCAGTGTACTCACTAGGTAGCCTTGTGTTACATTAGCTACTACACTCAGTGTACTCACTAGGTAGCCTTGTGTTACATTAGCTACTACACACAGTGTACTCACTAGGTAGCCTTGTGTTACATTAGCTACTACACACAGTGTACTCACTAGGTAGCCTTGTGTTACATTAGCTACTACACTCAGTGTACTCACTAGGTAGCCTTGTGTTACATTAGCTACTACACTCAGTGTACTCACTAGGTAGCCTTGTGTTACATTAGCTACTACACTCAGTGTACTCACTAGGTAGCCTTGTGTTACATTAGCTACTACACACAGTGTACTCACTAGGTAGCCTTGTGTTACATTAGCTACTACACACAGTGTACTCACTAGGTAGCCTTGTACTACATTAGCTACTACACACAGTGTACTCACTAGGTAGCCTTGTGTTACATTAGCTACTACACACAGTGTACTCACTAGGTAGCCTTGTGTTACATTAGCTACTACACACAGTGTACTCACTAGGTAGCCTTGTGCTACATTAGCTACTACACTCAGTGTACTCACTAGGTAGCCTTGTACTACATTAGCTACTACACACAGTGTACTCACTAGGTAGCCTTGTACTACATTAGCTACTACACACACTGTACTCACTAGGTAGCCTTGTGCTACATTAGCTACTACACTCAGTGTACTCACTAGGTAGCCTTGTACTACATTAGCTACTACACACAGTGTACTCACTAGGTAGCCTTGTACTACATTAGCTACTACACACAGTGTGCTCACTAGGTAGCCTTGTGTTACATTAGCTACTACACACAGTGTACTCACTAGGTAGCCTTGTGTTACATTAGCTACTACACACAGTGTACTCACTAGGTAGCCTTGTGCTACATTAGCTACTACACACAGTGTACTCACTAGGTAGCCTTGTACTACATTAGCTACTACACTCAGTGTACTCACTAGGTAGCCTTGTGTTACATTAGCTACTACACACAGTGTACTCACTAGGTAGCCTTGTGTTACATTAGCTACTACACACAGTGTACTCACTAGGTAGCCTTGTGTTACATTAGCTACTACACACAGTGTACTCACTAGGTAGCCTTGTGTTACATTAGCTACTACACACAGTGTGCTCACTAGGTAGCCTTGTGTTACATTAGCTACTACACACAGTGTACTCACTAGGTAGCCTTGTGTTACATTAGCTACTACACACAGTGTACTCACTAGGTAGCCTTGTGTTACATTAGCTACTACACACAGTGTACTCACTGGGTAGCCTTGTGTTACATTAGCTACTACACACAGTGTACTCACTAGGTAGCCTTGTGCTACATTAGCTACTACACACAGTGTGCTCACTAAGTAGCCTTGTGTTACATTAGCTACTACACACAGTGTGCTCACTAGGTAGCCTTGTGTTACATTAGCTACTACACACAGTGTACTCACTAGGTAGCCTTGTGTTACATTAGCTACTACACACAGTGTACTCACTAGGTAGCCTTGTGTTACATTAGCTACTACACACAGTGTACTCACTAGGTAGCCTTGTGTTACATTAGCTACTACACTCAGTGTACTCACTAGGTAGCCTTGTGCTACATTAGCTACTACACACAGTGTACTCACTAGGTAGCCTTGTGTTACATTAGCTACTACACACAGTGTGCTCACTAAGTAGCCTTGTGTTACATTAGCTACTACACACAGTGTACTCACTAGGTAGCCTTGTGCTACATTAGCTACTACACACAGTGTACTCACTAGGTAGCCTTGTGTTACATTAGCTACTACACACAGTGTACTCACTAGGTAGCCTTGTGTTACATTAGCTACTACACACAGTGTGCTCACTAAGTAGCCTTGTGTTACATTAGCTACTACACACAGTGTACTCACTAGGTAGCCTTGTGTTACATTAGCTACTACACATAGTGTACTCACTAGGTAGCCTTGTGTTACATTAGCTACTACACACAGTGTACTCACTAGGTAGCCTTGTGTTACATTAGCTACTACACACAGTGTACTCACTAGGTAGCCTTGTGTTACATTAGCTACTACACACAGTGTACTCACTAGGTAGCCTTGTGTTACATTAGCTACTACACACAGTGTACTCACTAGGTAGCCTTGTGTTACATTAGCTACTACACTCAGTGTACTCACTAGGTAGCCTTGTGTTACATTAGCTACTACACACAGTGTACTCACTAGGTAGCCTTGTGTTACATTAGCTACTACACACAGTGTACTCACTAGGTAGCCTTGTACTACATTAGCTACTACACACAGTGTACTCACTAGGTAGCCTTGTGTTACATTAGCTACTACACACAGTGTACTCACTAGGTAGCCTTGTGTTACATTAGCTACTACACACAGTGTACTCACTAGGTAGCCTTGTGTTACATTAGCTACTACACACAGTATACTCACTAGGTAGCCTTGTGTTACATTAGCTACTACACACAGTGTACTCACTAGGTAGCCTTGTGCTACATTAGCTACTACACACAGTGTACTCACTAGGTAGCCTTGTGCTACATTAGCTACTACACTCAGTGTACTCACTAGGTAGCCTTGTGCTACATTAGCTACTACACACAGTGTACTCACTGGGTAGCCTTGTGTTACATTAGCTACTACACACAGTGTACTCACTAGGTAGCCTTGTGTTACATTAGCTACTACACACAGTGTACTCACTAGGTAGCCTTGTGTTACATTAGCTACTACACACAGTGTACTCACTAGGTAGCCTTGTGTTACATTAGCTACTACACACAGTGTACTCACTAGGTAGCCTTGTGTTACATTAGCTACTACACTCAGTGTACTCACTAGGTAGCCTTGTGTTACATTAGCTACTACACTCAGTGTACTCACTAGGTAGCCTTGTGCTACATTAGCTACTACACACAGTGTACTCACTAGGTAGCCTTGTGCTACATTAGCTACTACACACAGTGTACTCACTAGGTAGCCTTGTGCTACATTAGCTACTACACTCAGTGTACTCACTAGGTAGCCTTGTGTTACATTAGCTACTACACTCAGTGTACTCACTAGGTAGCCTTGTGTTACATTAGCTACTACACACAGTGTACTCACTAGGTAGCCTTGTGTTACATTAGCTACTACACTCAGTGTACTCACTAGGTAGCCTTGTGTTACATTAGCTACTACACACAGTGTACTCACTAGGTAGCCTTGTGTTACATTAGCTACTACACACAGTGTACTCACTAGGTAGCCTTGTGTTACATTAGCTACTACACACAGTGTACTCACTAGGTAGCCTTGTGTTACATTAGCTACTACACTCAGTGTACTCACTAGGTAGCCTTGTGTTACATTAGCTACTACACTCAGTGTACTCACTAGGTAGCCTTGTGCTACATTAGCTACTACACACAGTGTACTCACTAGGTAGCCTTGTGCTACATTAGCTACTACACACAGTGTACTCACTAGGTAGCCTTGTGCTACATTAGCTACTACACTCAGTGTACTCACTAGGTAGCCTTGTGTTACATTAGCTACTACACTCAGTGTACTCACTAGGTAGCCTTGTGTTACATTAGCTACTACACACAGTGTACTCACTAGGTAGCCTTGTGTTACATTAGCTACTACACTCAGTGTACTCACTAGGTAGCCTTGTGTTACATTAGCTACTACACTCAGTGTACTCACTAGGTAGCCTTGTGCTACATTAGCTACTACACACAGTGTACTCACTAGGTAGCCTTGTGCTACATTAGCTACTACACACAGTGTACTCACTAGGTAGCCTTGTGCTACATTAGCTACTACACTCAGTGTACTCACTAGGTAGCCTTGTGTTACATTAGCTACTACACTCAGTGTACTCACTAGGTAGCCTTGTGTTACATTAGCTACTACACACAGTGTACTCACTAGGTAGCCTTGTGTTACATTAGCTACTACACTCAGTGTACTCACTAGGTAGCCTTGTGCTACATTAGCTACTACACTCAGTGTACTCACTAGGTAGCCTTGTGCTACATTAGCTACTACACACAGTGTACTCACTAGGTAGCCTTGTGTTACATTAGCTACTACACACAGTGTACTCACTAGGTAGCCTTGTGTTACATTAGCTACTACACTCAGTGTACTCACTAGGTAGCCTTGTGTTACATTAGCTACTACACACAGTGTACTCACTAGGTAGCCTTGTGCTACATTAGCTACTACACACAGTGTACTCACTAGGTAGCCTTGTACTACATTAGCTACTACACACAGTGTACTCACTAGGTAGCCTCGTACTACATTAGCTACTACACACAGTGTACTCACTAGGTAGCCTTGTGTTACATTAGCTACTACACACAGTGTACTCACTAGGTAGCCTTGTGTTACATTAGCTACTACACACAGTGTACTCACTAGGTAGCCTTGTGCTACATTAGCTACTACACACAGTGTACTCACTAGGTAGCCTTGTGTTACATTAGCTACTACACACAGTGTACTCACTAGGTAGCCTTGTGTTACATTAGCTACTACACACAGTGTACTCACTAGGTAGCCTTGTGTTACATTAGCTACTACACACAGTGTACTCACTAGGTAGCCTTGTGCTACATTAGCTACTACACACAGTGTACTCACTAGGTAGCCTTGTGTTACATTAGCTACTACACACAGTGTACTCACTAGGTAGCCTTGTGTTACATTAGCTACTACACACAGTGTGCTCACTAGGTAGCCTTGTACTACATTAGCTACTACACACAGTGTACTCACTAGGTAGCCTTGTGCTACATTAGCTACTACACACAGTGTACTCACTAGGTAGCCTTGTGCTACATTAGCTACTACACACAGTGTACTCACTAGGTAGCCTTGTGTTACATTAGCTACTACACACAGTGTACTCACTAGGTAGCCTTGTGTTACATTAGCTACTACACACAGTGTACTCACTAGGTAGCCTTGTACTACATTAGCTACTACACACAGTGTACTCACTAGGTAGCCTTGTGTTACATTAGCTACTACACACAGTGTACTCACTAGGTAGCCTTGTGTTACATTAGCTACTACACTCAGTGTACTCACTAGGTAGCCTTGTGTTACATTAGCTACTACACACAGTGTACTCACTAGGTAGCCTTGTGTTACATTAGCTACTACACACAGTGTACTCACTAGGTAGCCTTGTGTTACATTAGCTACTACACACAGTGTACTCACTAGGTAGCCTTGTGTTACATTAGCTACTACACACAGTGTACTCACTAGGTAGCCTTGTGTTACATTAGCTACTACACACAGTGTACTCACTAGGTAGCCTTGTGTGACATTAGCTACTACACTCAGTGTACTCAGTAGGTAGCCTTGTGTTACATTAGCTACTACACACAGTGTACTCACTAGGTAGCCTTGTGTTACATTAGCTACTACACTCAGTGTACTCACTAGGTAGCCTTGTGTTACATTAGCTACTACACACAGTGTGCTCACTAGGTAGCCTTGTGTTACATTAGCTACTACACACAGTGTACTCACTAGGTAGCCTTGTACTACATTAGCTACTACACTCAGTGTACTCACTAGGTAGCCTTGTGTTACATTAGCTACTACACACAGTGTACTCACTAGGTAGCCTTGTGTTACATTAGCTACTACACACAGTGTACTCACTAGGTAGCCTTGTGTTACATTAGCTACTACACACAGTGTACTCACTAGGTAGCCTTGTACTACATTAGCTACTACACACAGTGTACTCACTAGGTAGCCTTGTGTTACATTAGCTACTACACTCAGTGTGCTCACTAGGTAGCCTTGTACTACATTAGCTACTACACACAGTGTACTCACTAGGTAGCCTTGTACTACATTAGCTACTACACTCAGTGTACTCACTAGGTAGCCTTGTGTTACATTAGCTACTACACACAGTGTACTCACTAGGTAGCCTTGTGTTACATTAGCTACTACACACAGTGTACTCACTAGGTAGCCTTGTGTTACATTAGCTACTACACACAGTGTACTCACTAGGTAGCCTTGTACTACATTAGCTACTACACACAGTGTACTCACTAGGTAGCCTTGTACTACATTAGCTACTACACACAGTGTACTCACTAGGTAGCCTTGTACTACATTAGCTACTACACTCAGTGTACTCACTAGGTAGCCTTGTGTTACATTAGCTACTACACACAGTGTACTCACTAGGTAGCCTTGTGTTACATTAGCTACTACACACAGTGTACTCACTAGGTAGCCTTGTGTTACATTAGCTACTACACTCAGTGTACTCACTAGGTAGCCTTGTGCTACATTAGCTACTACACACAGTGTACTCACTAGGTAGCCTTGTGCTACATTAGCTACTACACACAGTGTGCTCACTAGGTAGCCTTGTGTTACATTAGCTACTACACTCAGTGTGCTCACTAGGTAGCCTTGTGTTACATTAGCTACTACACACAGTGTACTCACTAGGTAGCCTTGTGTTACATTAGCTACTACACACAGTGTGCTCACTAGGTAGCCTTGTGTTACATTAGCTACTACACACAGTGTACTCACTAGGTAGCCTTGTGTTACATTAGCTACTACACACAGTGTGCTCACTAGGTAGCCTTGTGTTACATTAGCTACTACACTCAGTGTGCTCACTAGGTAGCCTTGTGTTACATTAGCTACTACACACAGTGTACTCACTAGGTAGCCTTGTGTTACATTAGCTACTACACACAGTGTGCTCACTAGGTAGCCTTGTGTTACATTAGCTACTACACACAGTGTGCTCACTAGGTAGCCTTGTGTTACATTAGCTACTACACACAGTGTACTCACTAGGTAGCCTTGTGTTACATTAGCTACTACACTCAGTGTACTCACTAGGTAGCCTTGTGTTACATTAGCTACTACACACAGTGTGCTCACTAGGTAGCCTTGTGTTACATTAGCTACTACACACAGTGTACTCACTAGGTAGCCTTGTGCTACATTAGCTACTACACTCAGTGTACTCACTAGGTAGCCTTGTGCTACATTAGCTACTACACACAGTGTACTCACTAGGTAGCCTTGTGTTACATTAGCTACTACACTCAGTGTACTCACTAGGTAGCCTTGTACTACATTAGCTACTACACACAGTGTGCTCACTAGGTAGCCTTGTGTTACATTAGCTACTACACTCAGTGTACTCACTAGGTAGACTTGTGTTACATTAGCTACTACACACAGTGTACTCACTAGGTAGCCTTGTGTTACATTAGCTACTACACACAGTGTACTCACTAGGTAGCCTTGTGTTACATTAGCTACTACACTCAGTGTACTCACTAGGTAGCCTTGTGTTACATTAGCTACTACACACAGTGTACTCACTAGGTAGCCTTGTGTTACATTAGCTACTACACTCAGTGTACTCACTAGGTAGCCTTGTGTTACATTAGCTACTACACTCAGTGTACTCACTAGGTAGCCTTGTGTTACATTAGCTACTACACTCAGTGTACTCACTAGGTAGCCTTGTGTTACATTAGCTACTACACTCAGTGTACTCACTAGGTAGCCTTGTACTACATTAGCTACTACACACAGTGTACTCACTAGGTAGCCTTGTGCTACATTAGCTACTACACACAGTGTACTCACTAGGTAGCCTTGTGTTACATTAGCTACTACACTCAGTGTACTCACTAGGTAGCCTTGTACTACATTAGCTACTACACACAGTGTACTCACTAGGTAGCCTTGTGTTAAATTAGCTACTACACACAGTGTACTCACTAGGTAGCCTTGTGTTACATTAGCTACTACACACAGTGTACTCACTAGGTAGCCTTGTGTTACATTAGCTACTACACTCAGTGTACTCACTAGGTAGCCTTGTGTTACATTAGCTACTACACTCAGTGTACTCACTAGGTAGCCTTGTACTACATTAGCTACTACACACAGTGTACTCACTAGGTAGCCTTGTGTTACATTAGCTACTACACACAGTGTACTCACTAGGTAGCCTTGTGTTACATTAGCTACTACACACAGTGTACTCACTAGGTAGCCTTGTGCTACATTAGCTACTACACACAGTGTACTCACTAGGTAGCCTTGTGTTACATTAGCTACTACACACAGTGTACTCACTAGGTAGCCTTGTGTTACATTAGCTACTACACTCAGTGTACTCACTAGGTAGCCTTGTGTTACATTAGCTACTACACACAGTGTACTCACTAGGTAGCCTTGTGTTACATTAGCTACTACACACAGTGTACTCACTAGGTAGCCTTGTGTTACATTAGCTACTACACTCAGTGTACTCACTAGGTAGCCTTGTGTTACATTAGCTACTACACTCAGTGTGCTCACTAGGTAGCCTTGTGTTACATTAGCTACTACACACAGTGTACTCACTAGGTAGCCTTGTGCTACATTAGCTACTACACTCAGTGTACTCACTAGGTAGCCTTGTGCTACATTAGCTACTACACTCACTGTGCTCACTAGGTAGCCTTGTGTTACATTAGCTACTACACACACTGTGCTCACTAGGTAGCCTTGTGTTACATTAGCTACTACACTCAGTGTGCTCACTAGGTAGCCTTGTGCTACATTAGCTACTACACACAGTGTACTCACTAGGTAGCCTTGTGTTACATTAGCTACTACACACAGTGTACTCACTAGGTAGCCTTGTACTACATTAGCTACTACACACAGTGTACTCACTAGGTAGCCTTGTACTACATTAGCTACTACACTCAGTGTACTCACTAGGTAGCCTTGTGCTACATTAGCTACTACACACAGTGTGCTCACTAGGTAGCCTTGTGCTACATTAGCTACTACACTCAGTGTACTCACTAGGTAGCCTTGTGCTACATTAGCTACTACACTCAGTGTACTCACTAGGTAGCCTTGTACTACATTAGCTACTACACACAGTGTGCTCACTAGGTAGCCTTGTGCTACATTAGCTACTACACTCAGTGTACTCACTAGGTAGCCTTGTGTTACATTAGCTACTACACACAGTGTACTCACTAGGTAGCCTTGTGTTACATTAGCTACTACACACAGTGTACTCACTAGGTAGCCTTGTGTTACATTAGCTACTACACTCAGTGTACTCACTAGGTAGCCTTGTGTTACATTAGCTACTACACTCAGTGTACTCACTAGGTAGCCTTGTGTTACATTAGCTACTACACACAGTGTGCTCACTAGGTAGCCTTGTGTTACATTAGCTACTACACACAGTGTGCTCACTAGGTAGCCTTGTGTTACATTAGCTACTACACTCAGTGTACTCACTAGGTAGCCTTGTGTTACATTAGCTACTACTCACAGTGTGCTCACTAGGTAGCCTTGTGTTACATTAGCTACTACACACAGTGTACTCACTAGGTAGCCTTGTGTTACATTAGCTACTACACTCAGTGTACTCACTAGGTAGCCTTGTGTTACATTAGCTACTACACACAGTGTACTCACTAGGTAGCCTTGTGCTACATTAGCTACTACACTCAGTGTACTCACTAGGTAGCCTTGTGCTACATTAGCTACTACACTCAGTGTACTCACTAGGTAGCCTTGTGTTACATTAGCTACTACACTCAGTGTACTCACTAGGTAGCCTTGTGCTACATTAGCTACTACACTCAGTGTACTCACTAGGTAGCCTTGTGTTACATTAGCTACTACACTCAGTGTACTCACTAGGTAGCCTTGTACTACATTAGCTACTACACACAGTGTACTCACTAGGTAGCCTTGTACTACATTAGCTACTACACACAGTGTACTCACTAGGTAGCCTTGTACTACATTAGCTACTACACTCAGTGTACTCACTAGGTAGCCTTGTGTTACATTAGCTACTACACTCAGTGTGCTCACTAGGTAGCCTTGTGCTACATTAGCTACTACACACAGTGTACTCACTAGGTAGCCTTGTGTTACATTAGCTACTACACACAGTGTACTCACTAGGTAGCCTTGTGTTACATTAGCTACTACACACAGTGTGCTCACTAGGTAGCCTTGTGTTACATTAGCTACTACACACAGTGTACTCACTGGGTAGCCTTGTGTTACATTAGCTACTACACACAGTGTACTCACTAGGTAGCCTTGTGCTACATTAGCTACTACACACAGTGTACTCACTAGGTAGCCTTGTGTTACATTAGCTACTACACACAGTGTACTCACTAGGTAGCCTTGTGCTACATTAGCTACTACACACAGTGTACTCACTAGGTAGCCTTGTGTTACATTAGCTACTACACACAGTGTACTCACTAGGTAGCCTTGTACTACATTAGCTACTACACACAGTGTACTCACTAGGTAGCCTTGTGTTACATTAGCTACTACACACAGTGTACTCACTAGGTAGCCTTGTGTTACATTAGCTACTACACACAGTGTACTCACTAGGTAGCCTTGTGTTACATTAGCTACTACACACAGTGTACTCACTAGGTAGCCTTGTGTTACATTAGCTACTACACACAGTGTACTCACTAGGTAGCCTTGTGTTACATTAGCTACTACACACAGTGTACTCACTAGGTAGCCTTGTGTTACATTAGCTACTACACTCAGTGTACTCACTAGGTAGCCTTGTGTTACATTAGCTACTACACACAGTGTACTCACTAGGTAGCCTTGTGTTACATTAGCTACTACACACAGTGTACTCACTAGGTAGCCTTGTACTACATTAGCTACTACACACAGTGTACTCACTAGGTAGCCTTGTACTACATTAGCTACTACACTCAGTGTACTCACTAGGTAGCCTTGTGTTACATTAGCTACTACACACAGTGTACTCACTAGGTAGCCTTGTGTTACATTAGCTACTACACTCAGTGTACTCACTAGGTAGCCTTGTGTTACATTAGCTACTACACACAGTGTACTCACTAGGTAGCCTTGTGCTACATTAGCTACTACACACAGTGTACTCACTAGGTAGCCTTGTACTACATTAGCTACTACACACAGTGTACTCACTAGGTAGCCTCGTACTACATTAGCTACTACACACAGTGTACTCACTAGGTAGCCTTGTGTTACATTAGCTACTACACACAGTGTACTCACTAGGTAGCCTTGTGTTACATTAGCTACTACACACAGTGTACTCACTAGGTAGCCTTGTGCTACATTAGCTACTACACACAGTGTACTCACTAGGTAGCCTTGTGTTACATTAGCTACTACACACAGTGTACTCACTAGGTAGCCTTGTGTTACATTAGCTACTACACACAGTGTACTCACTAGGTAGCCTTGTGTTACATTAGCTACTACACACAGTGTACTCACTAGGTAGCCTTGTGCTACATTAGCTACTACACACAGTGTACTCACTAGGTAGCCTTGTGTTACATTAGCTACTACACACAGTGTACTCACTAGGTAGCCTTGTGTTACATTAGCTACTACACACAGTGTGCTCACTAGGTAGCCTTGTACTACATTAGCTACTACACACAGTGTACTCACTAGGTAGCCTTGTGCTACATTAGCTACTACACACAGTGTACTCACTAGGTAGCCTTGTGCTACATTAGCTACTACACACAGTGTACTCACTAGGTAGCCTTGTGTTACATTAGCTACTACACACAGTGTACTCACTAGGTAGCCTTGTGTTACATTAGCTACTACACACAGTGTACTCACTAGGTAGCCTTGTACTACATTAGCTACTACACACAGTGTACTCACTAGGTAGCCTTGTGTTACATTAGCTACTACACACAGTGTACTCACTAGGTAGCCTTGTGTTACATTAGCTACTACACTCAGTGTACTCACTAGGTAGCCTTGTGTTACATTAGCTACTACACACAGTGTACTCACTAGGTAGCCTTGTGTTACATTAGCTACTACACACAGTGTACTCACTAGGTAGCCTTGTGTTACATTAGCTACTACACACAGTGTACTCACTAGGTAGCCTTGTGTTACATTAGCTACTACACACAGTGTACTCACTAGGTAGCCTTGTGTTACATTAGCTACTACACACAGTGTACTCACTAGGTAGCCTTGTGTGACATTAGCTACTACACTCAGTGTACTCAGTAGGTAGCCTTGTGTTACATTAGCTACTACACACAGTGTACTCACTAGGTAGCCTTGTGTTACATTAGCTACTACACTCAGTGTACTCACTAGGTAGCCTTGTGTTACATTAGCTACTACACACAGTGTGCTCACTAGGTAGCCTTGTGTTACATTAGCTACTACACACAGTGTACTCACTAGGTAGCCTTGTACTACATTAGCTACTACACTCAGTGTACTCACTAGGTAGCCTTGTGTTACATTAGCTACTACACACAGTGTACTCACTAGGTAGCCTTGTGTTACATTAGCTACTACACACAGTGTACTCACTAGGTAGCCTTGTGTTACATTAGCTACTACACACAGTGTACTCACTAGGTAGCCTTGTACTACATTAGCTACTACACACAGTGTACTCACTAGGTAGCCTTGTGTTACATTAGCTACTACACTCAGTGTGCTCACTAGGTAGCCTTGTACTACATTAGCTACTACACACAGTGTACTCACTAGGTAGCCTTGTACTACATTAGCTACTACACTCAGTGTACTCACTAGGTAGCCTTGTGTTACATTAGCTACTACACACAGTGTACTCACTAGGTAGCCTTGTGTTACATTAGCTACTACACACAGTGTACTCACTAGGTAGCCTTGTGTTACATTAGCTACTACACACAGTGTACTCACTAGGTAGCCTTGTACTACATTAGCTACTACACACAGTGTACTCACTAGGTAGCCTTGTACTACATTAGCTACTACACACAGTGTACTCACTAGGTAGCCTTGTACTACATTAGCTACTACACTCAGTGTACTCACTAGGTAGCCTTGTGTTACATTAGCTACTACACACAGTGTACTCACTAGGTAGCCTTGTGTTACATTAGCTACTACACACAGTGTACTCACTAGGTAGCCTTGTGTTACATTAGCTACTACACACAGTGTACTCACTAGGTAGCCTTGTGCTACATTAGCTACTACACACAGTGTGCTCACTAGGTAGCCTTGTGTTACATTAGCTACTACACTCAGTGTGCTCACTAGGTAGCCTTGTGTTACATTAGCTACTACACACAGTGTACTCACTAGGTAGCCTTGTGTTACATTAGCTACTACACACAGTGTGCTCACTAGGTAGCCTTGTGTTACATTAGCTACTACACACAGTGTACTCACTAGGTAGCCTTGTGTTACATTAGCTACTACACACAGTGTGCTCACTAGGTAGCCTTGTGTTACATTAGCTACTACACTCAGTGTGCTCACTAGGTAGCCTTGTGTTACATTAGCTACTACACACAGTGTACTCACTAGGTAGCCTTGTGTTACATTAGCTACTACACACAGTGTGCTCACTAGGTAGCCTTGTGTTACATTAGCTACTACACACAGTGTGCTCACTAGGTAGCCTTGTGTTACATTAGCTACTACACACAGTGTACTCACTAGGTAGCCTTGTGTTACATTAGCTACTACACTCAGTGTACTCACTAGGTAGCCTTGTGTTACATTAGCTACTACACACAGTGTGCTCACTAGGTAGCCTTGTGTTACATTAGCTACTACACACAGTGTACTCACTAGGTAGCCTTGTGCTACATTAGCTACTACACTCAGTGTACTCACTAGGTAGCCTTGTGCTACATTAGCTACTACACACAGTGTACTCACTAGGTAGCCTTGTGTTACATTAGCTACTACACTCAGTGTACTCACTAGGTAGCCTTGTACTACATTAGCTACTACACACAGTGTGCTCACTAGGTAGCCTTGTGTTACATTAGCTACTACACTCAGTGTACTCACTAGGTAGCCTTGTGTTACATTAGCTACTACACACAGTGTACTCACTAGGTAGCCTTGTGTTACATTAGCTACTACACACAGTGTACTCACTAGGTAGCCTTGTGTTACATTAGCTACTACACTCAGTGTACTCACTAGGTAGCCTTGTGTTACATTAGCTACTACACACAGTGTACTCACTAGGTAGCCTTGTGTTACATTAGCTACTACACTCAGTGTACTCACTAGGTAGCCTTGTGTTACATTAGCTACTACACTCAGTGTACTCACTAGGTAGCCTTGTGTTACATTAGCTACTACACTCAGTGTACTCACTAGGTAGCCTTGTGTTACATTAGCTACTACACACAGTGTACTCACTAGGTAGCCTTGTACTACATTAGCTACTACACACAGTGTACTCACTAGGTAGCCTTGTGCTACATTAGCTACTACACACAGTGTACTCACTAGGTAGCCTTGTGTTACATTAGCTACTACACTCAGTGTACTCACTAGGTAGCCTTGTACTACATTAGCTACTACACACAGTGTACTCACTAGGTAGCCTTGTGTTACATTAGCTACTACACTCAGTGTACTCACTAGGTAGCCTTGTGTTACATTAGCTACTACACTCAGTGTACTCACTAGGTAGCCTTGTGTTACATTAGCTACTACACTCAGTGTACTCACTAGGTAGCCTTGTACTACATTAGCTACTACACTCAGTGTACTCACTAGGTAGCCTTGTACTACATTAGCTACTACACACAGTGTACTCACTAGGTAGCCTTGTGTTACATTAGCTACTACACTCAGTGTACTCACTAGGTAGCCTTGTACTACATTAGCTACTACACACAGTGTACTCACTAGGTAGCCTTGTGTTAAATTAGCTACTACACACAGTGTACTCACTAGGTAGCCTTGTGTTACATTAGCTACTACACACAGTGTACTCACTAGGTAGCCTTGTGTTACATTAGCTACTACACTCAGTGTACTCACTAGGTAGCCTTGTGTTACATTAGCTACTACACTCAGTGTACTCACTAGGTAGCCTTGTACTACATTAGCTACTACACACAGTGTACTCACTAGGTAGCCTTGTGTTACATTAGCTACTACACACAGTGTACTCACTAGGTAGCCTTGTGTTACATTAGCTACTACACACAGTGTACTCACTAGGTAGCCTTGTGCTACATTAGCTACTACACACAGTGTACTCACTAGGTAGCCTTGTGTTACATTAGCTACTACACACAGTGTACTCACTAGGTAGCCTTGTGCTACATTAGCTACTACACACAGTGTACTCACTAGGTAGCCTTGTGCTACATTAGCTACTACACACAGTGTACTCACTAGGTAGCCTTGTACTACATTAGCTACTACACACAGTGTACTCACTAGGTAGCCTTGTGTTACATTAGCTACTACACACAGTGTACTCACTAGGTAGCCTTGTGTTACATTAGCTACTACACACAGTGTACTCACTAGGTAGCCTTGTGCTACATTAGCTACTACACACAGTGTACTCACTAGGTAGCCTTGTACTACATTAGCTACTACACACAGTGTACTCACTAGGTAGCCTTGTGTTACATTAGCTACTACACACAGTGTACTCACTAGGTAGCCTTGTGTTACATTAGCTACTACACACAGTGTACTCACTAGGTAGCCCTGTGCTACATTAGCTACTACACACAGTGTACTCACTAGGTAGCCTTGTGTTACATTAGCTACTACACTCAGTGTACTCACTAGGTAGCCTTGTGCTACATTAGCTACTACACACAGTGTACTCACTAGGTAGCCTTGTGTTACATTAGCTACTACACACAGTGTACTCACTAGGTAGCCTTGTGTTACATTAGCTAATACACACAGTGTACTCACTAGGTAGCCTTGTGTTACATTAGCTACTACACACAGTGTACTCACTAGGTAGCCTTGTGTTACATTAGCTACTACACACAGTGTACTCACTAGGTAGCCTTGTGTTACATTAGCTACTACACACAGTGTACTCACTAGGTAGCCTTGTGTTACATTAGCTACTACACACAGTGTACTCACTAGGTAGCCTTGTGTTACATTAGCTACTACACACAGTGTACTCACTAGGTAGCCTTGTACTACATTAGCTACTACACACAGTGTACTCACTAGGTAGCCTTGTGTTACATTAGCTACTACACTCAGTGTACTCACTAGGTAGCCTTGTGCTACATTAGCTACTACACACAGTGTACTCACTAGGTAGCCTTGTGTTACATTAGCTACTACACACAGTGTACTCACTAGGTAGCCTTGTGTTACATTAGCTACTACACTCAGTGTACTCACTAGGTAGCCTTGTACTACATTAGCTACTACACACAGTGTACTCACTAGGTAGCCTTGTGTTACATTAGCTACTACACACAGTGTACTCACTAGGTAGCCTTGTACTACATTAGCTACTACACACAGTGTACTCACTAGGTAGCCTTGTACTACATTAGCTACTACACTCAGTGTACTCACTAGGTAGCCTTGTGTTACATTAGCTACTACACTCAGTGTGCTCACTAGGTAGCCTTGTGCTACATTAGCTACTACACACAGTGTACTCACTAGGTAGCCTTGTGTTACATTAGCTACTACACACAGTGTACTCACTAGGTAGCCTTGTGTTACATTAGCTACTACACACAGTGTGCTCACTAGGTAGCCTTGTGTTACATTAGCTACTACACACAGTGTACTCACTGGGTAGCCTTGTGTTACATTAGCTACTACACACAGTGTACTCACTAGGTAGCCTTGTGCTACATTAGCTACTACACACAGTGTACTCACTAGGTAGCCTTGTGTTACATTAGCTACTACACACAGTGTACTCACTAGGTAGCCTTGTGCTACATTAGCTACTACACACAGTGTACTCACTAGGTAGCCTTGTGTTACATTAGCTACTACACACAGTGTACTCACTAGGTAGCCTTGTACTACATTAGCTACTACACACAGTGTACTCACTAGGTAGCCTTGTGTTACATTAGCTACTACACACAGTGTACTCACTAGGTAGCCTTGTGTTACATTAGCTACTACACACAGTGTACTCACTAGGTAGCCTTGTGTTACATTAGCTACTACACACAGTGTACTCACTAGGTAGCCTTGTGTTACATTAGCTACTACACACAGTGTACTCACTAGGTAGCCTTGTGTTACATTAGCTACTACACACAGTGTACTCACTAGGTAGCCTTGTGTTACATTAGCTACTACACTCAGTGTACTCACTAGGTAGCCTTGTGTTACATTAGCTACTACACACAGTGTACTCACTAGGTAGCCTTGTGTTACATTAGCTACTACACACAGTGTACTCACTAGGTAGCCTTGTACTACATTAGCTACTACACACAGTGTACTCACTAGGTAGCCTTGTACTACATTAGCTACTACACTCAGTGTACTCACTAGGTAGCCTTGTGTTACATTAGCTACTACACTCAGTGTACTCACTAGGTAGCCTTGTACTACATTAGCTACTACACTCAGTGTACTCACTAGGTAGCCTTGTGTTACATTAGCTACTACACTCAGTGTACTCACTAGGTAGCCTTGTGTTACATTAGCTACTACACACAGTGTACTCACTAGGTAGCCTTGTGTTACATTAGCTACTACACACAGTGTACTCACTAGGTAGCCTTGTACTACATTAGCTACTACACTCAGTGTACTCACTAGGTAGCCTTGTGTTACATTAGCTACTACACACAGTGTGCTCACTAGGTAGCCTTGTGTTACATTAGCTACTACACACAGTGTACTCACTAGGTAGCCTTGTGCTACATTAGCTACTACACACAGTGTACTCACTAGGTAGCCTTGTACTACATTAGCTACTACACACAGTGTACTCACTAGGTAGCCTTGTGCTACATTAGCTACTACACTCAGTGTACTCACTAGGTAGCCTTGTGTTACATTAGCTACTACACACAGTGTACTCACTAGGTAGCCTTGTGTTACATTAGCTACTACACTCAGTGTACTCACTAGGTAGCCTTGTGTTACATTAGCTACTACACACAGTGTACTCACTAGGTAGCCTTGTGTTACATTAGCTACTACACACAGTGTACTCACTAGGTAGCCTTGTGTTACATTAGCTACTACACACAGTGTACTCACTAGGTAGCCTTGTGTTACATTAGCTACTACACACAGTGTACTCACTAGGTAGCCTTGTACTACATTAGCTACTACACACAGTGTGCTCACTAGGTAGCCTTGTGCTACATTAGCTACTACACACAGTGTACTCACTAGGTAGCCTTGTGTTACATTAGCTACTACACACAGTGTACTCACTAGGTAGCCTTGTACTACATTAGCTACTACACACAGTGTACTCACTAGGTAGCCTTGTGTTACATTAGCTACTACACACAGTGTACTCACTAGGTAGCCTTGTGTTACATTAGCTACTACACACAGTGTACTCACTAGGTAGCCTTGTACTACATTAGCTACTACACACAGTGTGCTCACTAGGTAGCCTTGTGCTACATTAGCTACTACACACAGTGTACTCACTAGGTAGCCTTGTGTTACATTAGCTACTACACTCAGTGTACTCACTAGGTAGCCTTGTGTTACATTAGCTACTACACACAGTGTACTCACTAGGTAGCCCTGTGCTACATTAGCTACTACACACAGTGTACTCACTAGGTAGCCTTGTGTTACATTAGCTACTACACTCAGTGTACTCACTAGGTAGCCTTGTGCTACATTAGCTACTACACACAGTGTACTCACTAGGTAGCCTTGTGTTACATTAGCTACTACACTCAGTGTGCTCACTAGGTAGCCTTGTGTTACATTAGCTACTACACACAGTGTACTCACTAGGTAGCCTTGTGTTACATTAGCTACTACACACAGTGTACTCACTAGGTAGCCTTGTGCTACATTAGCTACTACACACAGTGTACTCACTAGGTAGCCTTGTGCTACATTAGCTACTACACACAGTGTACTCACTAGGTAGCCTTGTACTACATTAGCTACTACACACAGTGTACTCACTAGGTAGCCTTGTGTTACATTAGCTACTACACACAGTGTACTCACTAGGTAGCCTTGTGTTACATTAGCTACTACACACAGTGTACTCACTAGGTAGCCTTGTGCTACATTAGCTACTACACACAGTGTACTCACTAGGTAGCCTTGTACTACATTAGCTACTACACACAGTGTACTCACTAGGTAGCCTTGTGTTACATTAGCTACTACACACAGTGTACTCACTAGGTAGCCTTGTGTTACATTAGCTACTACACACAGTGTACTCACTAGGTAGCCCTGTGCTACATTAGCTACTACACACAGTGTACTCACTAGGTAGCCTTGTGTTACATTAGCTACTACACTCAGTGTACTCACTAGGTAGCCTTGTGCTACATTAGCTACTACACACAGTGTACTCACTAGGTAGCCTTGTGTTACATTAGCTACTACACACAGTGTACTCACTAGGTAGCCTTGTGTTACATTAGCTAATACACACAGTGTACTCACTAGGTAGCCTTGTGTTACATTAGCTACTACACACAGTGTACTCACTAGGTAGCCTTGTGTTACATTAGCTACTACACACAGTGTACTCACTAGGTAGCCTTGTGTTACATTAGCTACTACACACAGTGTACTCACTAGGTAGCCTTGTGTTACATTAGCTACTACACACAGTGTACTCACTAGGTAGCCTTGTGTTACATTAGCTACTACACACAGTGTACTCACTAGGTAGCCTTGTGCTACATTAGCTACTACACTCAGTGTACTCACTAGGTAGCCTTGTACTACATTAGCTACTACACACAGTGTACTCACTAGGTAGCCTTGTGTTACATTAGCTACTACACACAGTGTACTCACTAGGTAGCCTTGTGTTACATTAGCTACTACACTCAGTGTACTCACTAGGTAGCCTTGTACTACATTAGCTACTACACACAGTGTACTCACTAGGTAGCCTTGTGCTACATTAGCTACTACACACAGTGTACTCACTAGGTAGCCTTGTACTACATTAGCTACTACACACAGTGTACTCACTAGGTAGCCTTGTGTTACATTAGCTACTACACACAGTGTACTCACTAGGTAGCCTTGTACTACATTAGCTACTACACTCAGTGTACTCACTAGGTAGCCTTGTGTTACATTAGCTACTACACACTGTGTACTCACTAGGTAGCCTTGTGTTACATTAGCTACTACACACAGTGTACTCACTAGGTAGCCTTGTGTTACATTAGCTACTACACACAGTGTACTCACTAGGTAGCCTTGTGTTACATTAGCTACTACACTCAGTGTACTCACTAGGTAGCCTTGTACTACATTAGCTACTACACACAGTGTACTCACTAGGTAGCCTTGTGTTACATTAGCTACTACACACAGTGTACTCACTAGGTAGCCTTGTACTACATTAGCTACTACACACAGTGTACTCACTAGGTAGCCTTGTGTTACATTAGCTACTACACTCAGTGTACTCACTAGGTAGCCTTGTGCTACATTAGCTACTACACACAGTGTACTCACTAGGTAGCCTTGTGTTACATTAGCTACTACACACAGTGTACTCACTAGGTAGCCTTGTGTTACATTAGCTACTACACACAGTGTACTCACTAGGTAGCCTTGTGTTACATTAGCTACTACACACAGTGTACTCACTAGGTAGCCCTGTGCTACATTAGCTACTACACACAGTGTACTCACTAGGTAGCCTTGTGTTACATTAGCTACTACACACAGTGTACTCACTAGGTAGCCTTGTGTTACATTAGCTACTACACACAGTGTACTCACTAGGTAGCCTTGTGTTACATTAGCTACTACACACAGTGTACTCACTAGGTAGCCTTGTGTTACATTAGCTACTACACACAGTGTACTCACTAGGTAGCCTTGTACTACATTAGCTACTACACACAGTGTACTCACTAGGTAGCCTTGTGTTACATTAGCTACTACACTCAGTGTACTCACTAGGTAGCCTTGTGTTACATTAGCTACTACACACAGTGTACTCACTAGGTAGCCTTGTGTTACATTAGCTACTACACACAGTGTACTCACTAGGTAGCCTTGTGTTACATTAGCTACTACACACAGTGTACTCACTAGGTAGCCTTGTGTTACATTAGCTACTACACACAGTGTGCTCACTAGGTAGCCTTGTGTTACATTAGCTACTACACACAGTGTGCTCACTAGGTAGCCTTGTGTTACATTAGCTACTACACACAGTGTACTCACTAGGTAGCCTTGTGCTACATTAGCTACTACACACAGTGTACTCACTAGGTAGCCTTGTGTTACATTAGCTACTACACACAGTGTACTCACTAGGTAGCCTTGTGTTACATTAGCTACTACACACAGTGTACTCACTAGGTAGCCTTGTACTACATTAGCTACTACACACAGTGTACTCACTAGGTAGCCTTGTACTACATTAGCTACTACACACAGTGTACTCACTAGGTAGCCTTGTACTACATTAGCTACTACACTCAGTGTACTCACTAGGTAGCCTTGTGTTACATTAGCTACTACACTCAGTGTACTCACTAGGTAGCCTTGTGTTACATTAGCTACTACACACAGTGTACTCACTAGGTAGCCTTGTGCTACATTAGCTACTACACTCAGTGTACTCACTAGGTAGCCTTGTACTACATTAGCTACTACACACAGTGTACTCACTAGGTAGCCTTGTGTTACATTAGCTACTACACACAGTGTACTCACTAGGTAGCCTTGTGTTACATTAGCTACTACACTCAGTGTACTCACTAGGTAGCCTTGTACTACATTAGCTACTACACTCAGTGTACTCACTAGGTAGCCTTGTGTTACATTAGCTACTACACTCAGTGTACTCACTAGGTAGCCTTGTGTTACATTAGCTACTACACACAGTGTACTCACTAGGTAGCCTTGTACTACATTAGCTACTACACACAGTGTACTCACTAGGTAGCCTTGTGTTACATTAGCTACTACACTCAGTGTACTCACTAGGTAGCCTTGTGTTACATTAGCTACTACACACAGTGTACTCACTAGGTAGCCTTGTGTTACATTAGCTACTACACACAGTGTGCTCACTAGGTAGCCTTGTACTACATTAGCTACTACACACAGTGTACTCACTAGGTAGCCTTGTACTACATTAGCTACTACACACAGTGTACTCACTAGGTAGCCTTGTGTTACATTAGCTACTACACTCAGTGTACTCACTAGGTAGCCTTGTGTTACATTAGCTACTACACTCAGTGTACTCACTAGGTAGCCTTGTGTTACATTAGCTACTACACACAGTGTACTCACTAGGTAGCCTTGTACTACATTAGCTACTACACACAGTGTACTCACTAGGTAGCCTTGTGTTACATTAGCTACTACACTCAGTGTACTCACTAGGTAGCCTTGTGTTACATTAGCTACTACACTCAGTGTACTCACTAGGTAGCCTTGTGTTACATTAGCTACTACACTCAGTGTACTCACTAGGTAGCCTTGTACTACATTAGCTACTACACACAGTGTACTCACTAGGTAGCCTTGTGCTACATTAGCTACTACACACAGTGTACTCACTAGGTAGCCTTGTACTACATTAGCTACTACACACAGTGTACTCACTAGGTAGCCTTGTACTACATTAGCTACTACACACAGTGTACTCACTAGGTAGCCTTGTGTTACATTAGCTACTACACACAGTGTACTCACTAGGTAGCCTTGTGTTACATTAGCTACTACACACAGTGTACTCACTAGGTAGCCTTGTGTTACATTAGCTACTACACACAGTGTACTCACTAGGTAGCCTTGTGTTACATTAGCTACTACACACAGTGTACTCACTAGGTAGCCTTGTACTACATTAGCTACTACACACAGTGTACTCACTAGGTAGCCTTGTGTTACATTAGCTACTACACACAGTGTGCTCACTAGGTAGCCTTGTGTTACATTAGCTACTACACACAGTGTACTCACTAGGTAGCCTTGTGTTACATTAGCTACTACACACAGTGTACTCACTAGGTAGCCTTGTGTTACATTAGCTACTACACACAGTGTACTCACTAGGTAGCCTTGTGTTACATTAGCTACTACACACAGTGTGCTCACTAGGTAGCCTTGTGTTACATTAGCTACTACACTCAGTGTGCTCACTAGGTAGCCTTGTGTTACATTAGCTACTACACACAGTGTACTCACTAGGTAGCCTTGTGTTACATTAGCTACTACACACAGTGTACTCACTAGGTAGCCTTGTACTACATTAGCTACTACACACAGTGTACTCACTAGGTAGCCTTGTGTTACATTAGCTACTACACACAGTGTACTCACTAGGTAGCCTTGTGTTACATTAGCTACTACACACAGTGTACTCACTAGGTAGCCTTGTACTACATTAGCTACTACACACAGTGTACTCACTAGGTAGCCTTGTGTTACATTAGCTACTACACACAGTGTACTCACTAGGTAGCGTTGTGTTACATTAGCTACTACACACAGTGTACTCACTAGGTAGCCTTGTGTTACATTAGCTACTACACACAGTGTACTCACTAGGTAGCCTTGTGTTACATTAGCTACTACACACAGTGTACTCACTAGGTAGCCTTGTGTTACATTAGCTACTACACACAGTGTACTCACTAGGTAGCCTTGTGCTACATTAGCTACTACACACAGTGTACTCACTAGGTAGCCTTGCGTTACATTAGCTACTACACACAGTGTACTCACTAGGTAGCCTTGTACTACATTAGCTACTACACACAGTGTACTCACTAGGTAGCCTTGTGTTACATTAGCTACTACACACAGTGTACTCACTAGGTAGCCTTGTGTTACATTAGCTACTACACACAGTGTACTCACTAGGTAGCCTTGTACTACATTAGCTACTACACACAGTGTACTCACTAGGTAGCCTTGTGTTACATTAGCTACTACACACAGTGTACTCACTAGGTAGCCTTGTACTACATTAGCTACTACACACAGTGTACTCACTAGGTAGCCTTGTGTTACATTAGCTACTACACACAGTGTACTCACTAGGTAGCCTTGTGTTACATTAGCTACTACACACAGTGTACTCACTAGGTAGCCTTGTACTACATTAGCTACTACACACAGTGTACTCACTAGGTAGCCTTGTGCTACATTAGCTACTACACACAGTGTACTCACTAGGTAGCCTTGTGCTACATTAGCTACTACACACAGTGTACTCACTAGGTAGCCTTGTACTACATTAGCTACTACACACAGTGTACTCACTAGGTAGCCTTGTGTTACATTAGCTACTACACTCAGTGTACTCACTAGGTAGCCTTGTGCTACATTAGCTACTACACACAGTTTACTCACTAGGTAGCCTTGTGTTACATTAGCTACTACACACAGTGTACTCACTAGGTAGCCTTGTGCTACATTAGCTACTACACTCAGTGTACTCACTAGGTAGCCTTGTGTTACATTAGCTACTACACTCAGTGTACTCACTAGGTAGCCTTGTACTACATTAGCTACTACACTCAGTGTACTCACTAGGTAGCCTTGTGTTACATTAGCTACTACACACAGTGTACTCACTAGGTAGCCTTGTGTTACATTAGCTACTACACACAGTGTACTCACTAGGTAGCCTTGTGCTACATTAGCTACTACACACAGTGTACTCACTAGGTAGCCTTGTGTTACATTAGCTACTACACACAGTGTGCTCACTAGGTAGCCTTGTGTTACATTAGCTACTACACACAGTGTACTCACTAGGTAGCCTTGTGTTACATTAGCTACTACACACAGTGTACTCACTAGGTAGCCTTGTGTTACATTAGCTACTACACACAGTGTACTCACTAGGTAGCCTTGTGTTACATTAGCTACTACACACAGTGTGCTCACTAGGTAGCCTTGTGTTACATTAGCTACTACACACAGTGTACTCACTAGGTAGCCTTGTGTTACATTAGCTACTACACACAGTGTACTCACTAGGTAGCCTTGTGCTACATTAGCTACTACACACAGTGTACTCACTAGGTAGCCTTGTGTTACATTAGCTACTACACACAGTGTGCTCACTAGGTAGCCTTGTGTTACATTAGCTACTACACACAGTGTACTCACTAGGTAGCCTTGTACTACATTAGCTACTACACACAGTGTACTCACTAGGTAGCCTTGTGTTACATTAGCTACTACACACAGTGTGCTCACTAGGTAGCCTTGTACTACATTAGCTACTACACACAGTGTACTCACTAGGTAGCCTTGTGTTACATTAGCTACTACACACAGTGTACTCACTAGGTAGCCTTGTGTTACATTAGCTACTACACACAGTGTACTCACTAGGTAGCCTTGTGTTACATTAGCTACTACACACAGTGTACTCACTAGGTAGCCTTGTGTTACATTAGCTACTACACACAGTGTGCTCACTAGGTAGCCTTGTGTTACATTAGCTACTACACACAGTGTACTCACTAGGTAGCCTTGTGTTACATTAGCTACTACACACAGTGTACTCACTAGGTAGCCTTGTGCTACATTAGCTACTACACACAGTGTACTCACTAGGTAGCCTTGTGTTACATTAGCTACTACACACAGTGTACTCACTAGGTAGCCTTGTGTTACATTAGCTACTACACACAGTGTACTCACTAGGTAGCCTTGTGTTACATTAGCTACTACACACAGTGTACTCACTAGGTAGCCTTGTGCTACATTAGCTACTACACACAGTGTACTCACTAGGTAGCCTTGTGTTACATTAGCTACTACACACAGTGTGCTCACTAGGTAGCCTTGTGTTACATTAGCTACTACACACAGTGTACTCACTAGGTAGCCTTGTGTTACATTAGCTACTACACACAGTGTACTCACTAGGTAGCCTTGTGTTACATTAGCTACTACACACAGTGTGCTCACTAGGTAGCCTTGTGTTACATTAGCTACTACACACAGTGTACTCACTAGGTAGCCTTGTGTTACATTAGCTACTACACACAGTGTACTCACTAGGTAGCCTTGTGCTACATTAGCTACTACACACAGTGTACTCACTAGGTAGCCTTGTGTTACATTAGCTACTACACACAGTGTACTCACTAGGTAGCCTTGTGTTACATTAGCTACTACACACAGTGTACTCACTAGGTAGCCTTGTGTTACATTAGCTACTACACACACTGTGCTCACTAGGTAGCCTTGTGTTACATTAGCTACTACACTCAGTGTACTCACTAGGTAGCCTTGTGTTACATTAGCTACTACACACAGTGTGCTCACTAGGTAGCCTTGTGTTACATTAGCTACTACACACAGTGTACTCACTAGGTAGCCTTGTGTTACATTAGCTACTACACACAGTGTACTCACTAGGTAGCCTTGTGTTACATTAGCTACTACACACAGTGTGCTCACTAGGTAGCCTTGTGTTACATTAGCTACTACACACAGTGTACTCACTAGGTAGCCTTGTGTTACATTAGCTACTACACACAGTGTACTCACTAGGTAGCCTTGTGCTACATTAGCTACTACACACAGTGTACTCACTAGGTAGCCTTGTGTTACATTAGCTACTACACACAGTGTGCTCACTAGGTAGCCTTGTGTTACATTAGCTACTACACACAGTGTACTCACTAGGTAGCCTTGTGTTACATTAGCTACTACACACAGTGTACTCACTAGGTAGCCTTGTGTTACATTAGCTACTACACACAGTGTGCTCACTAGGTAGCCTTGTGTTACATTAGCTACTACACACAGTGTACTCACTAGGTAGCCTTGTGTTACATTAGCTACTACACACAGTGTACTCACTAGGTAGCCTTGTGCTACATTAGCTACTACACACAGTGTACTCACTAGGTAGCCTTGTGTTACATTAGCTACTACACACAGTGTACTCACTAGGTAGCCTTGTGTTACATTAGCTACTACACACACTGTGCTCACTAGGTAGCCTTGTGTTACATTAGCTACTACACACAGTGTACTCACTAGGTAGCCTTGTGTTACATTAGCTACTACACACAGTGTACTCACTAGGTAGCCTTGTGTTACATTAGCTACTACACACACTGTGCTCACTAGGTAGCCTTGTGTTACATTAGCTACTACACACAGTGTACTCACTAGGTAGCCTTGTGTTACATTAGCTACTACACACACTGTGCTCACTAGGTAGCCTTGTGTTACATTAGCTACTACACACAGTGTACTCACTAGGTAGCCTTGTGTTACATTAGCTACTACACACAGTGTACTCACTAGGTAGCCTTGTGTTACATTAGCTACTACACACACTGTGCTCACTAGGTAGCCTTGTGTTACATTAGCTACTACACACAGTGTACTCACTAGGTAGCCTTGTGCTACATTAGCTACTACACTCAGTGTACTCACTAGGTAGCCTTGTACTACATTAGCTACTACACACAGTGTACTCACTAGGTAGCCTTGTACTACATTAGCTACTACACACAGTGTACTCACTAGGTAGCCTTGTACTACATTAGCTACTACACTCAGTGTACTCACTAGGTAGCCTTGTGTTACATTAGCTACTACACTCAGTGTACTCACTAGGTAGACTTGTGTTACATTAGCTACTACACACAGTGTACTCACTAGGTAGCCTTGTACTACATTAGCTACTACACACAGTGTACTCACTAGGTAGCCTTGTGTTACATTAGCTACTACACTCAGTGTACTCACTAGGTAGCCTTGTGTTACATTAGCTACTACACACAGTGTACTCACTAGGTAGCCTTGTGTTACATTAGCTACTACACACACTGTGCTCACTAGGTAGCCTTGTGTTACATTAGCTACTACACACAGTGTACTCACTAGGTAGCCTTGTGTTACATTAGCTACTACACACACTGTGCTCACTAGGTAGCCTTGTGTTACATTAGCTACTACACACAGTGTACTCACTAGGTAGCCTTGTGTTACATTAGCTACTACACACAGTGTACTCACTAGGTAGCCTTGTGTTACATTAGCTACTACACACACTGTGCTCACTAGGTAGCCTTGTGTTACATTAGCTACTACACACAGTGTACTCACTAGGTAGCCTTGTGCTACATTAGCTACTACACTCAGTGTACTCACTAGGTAGCCTTGTACTACATTAGCTACTACACACAGTGTACTCACTAGGTAGCCTTGTACTACATTAGCTACTACACACAGTGTACTCACTAGGTAGCCTTGTACTACATTAGCTACTACACTCAGTGTACTCACTAGGTAGCCTTGTGTTACATTAGCTACTACACTCAGTGTACTCACTAGGTAGCCTTGTGTTACATTAGCTACTACACACAGTGTACTCACTAGGTAGCCTTGTACTACATTAGCTACTACACACAGTGTACTCACTAGGTAGCCTTGTGTTACATTAGCTACTACACTCAGTGTACTCACTAGGTAGCCTTGTGCTACATTAGCTACTACACACAGTGTACTCACTAGGTAGCCTTGTGTTACATTAGCTACTACACACAGTGTACTCACTAGGTAGCCTTGTGTTACATTAGCTACTACACACAGTGTACTCACTAGGTAGCCTTGTGTTACATTAGCTACTACACACAGTGTACTCACTAGGTAGCCTTGTGTTACATTAGCTACTACACACAGTGTACTCACTAGGTAGCCTTGTACTACATTAGCTACTACACACAGTGTACTCACTAGGTAGCCTTGTGTTACATTAGCTACTACACTCAGTGTGCTCACTAGGTAGCCTTGTGTTACATTAGCTACTACACACAGTGTACTCACTAGGTAGCCTTGTGTTACATTAGCTACTACACACAGTGTACTCACTAGGTAGCCTTGTGTTACATTAGCTACTACACACAGTGTACTCACTAGGTAGCCTTGTACTACATTAGCTACTACACACAGTGTGCTCACTAGGTAGCCTTGTGTTACATTAGCTACTACACACAGTGTACTCACTAGGTAGCCTTGTGTTACATTAGCTACTACACTCAGTGTGCTCACTAGGTAGCCTTGTGTTACATTAGCTACTACACACAGTGTACTCACTAGGTAGCCTTGTGTTACATTAGCTACTACACACAGTGTACTCACTAGGTAGCCTTGTGTTACATTAGCTACTACACACAGTGTACTCACTAGGTAGCCTTGTACTACATTAGCTACTACACACAGTGTGCTCACTAGGTAGCCTTGTGTTACATTAGCTACTACACACAGTGTACTCACTAGGTAGCCTTGTGTTACATTAGCTACTACACTCAGTGTGCTCACTAGGTAGCCTTGTGTTACATTAGCTACTACACACAGTGTACTCACTAGGTAGCCTTGTGTTACATTAGCTACTACACACAGTGTGCTCACTAGGTAGCCTTGTGTTACATTAGCTACTACACACAGTGTGCTCACTAGGTAGCCTTGTGTTACATTAGCTACTACACACAGTGTACTCACTAGGTAGCCTTGTGTTACATTAGCTACTACACACAGTGTACTCACTAGGTAGCCTTGTGTTACATTAGCTACTACACTCAGTGTACTCACTAGGTAGCCTTGTACTACATTAGCTACTACACTCAGTGTACTCACTAGGTAGCCTTGTGTTACATTAGCTACTACACACAGTGTACTCACTAGGTAGCCTTGTGTTACATTAGCTACTACACACAGTGTACTCACTAGGTAGCCTTGTGTTACATTAGCTACTACACACAGTGTACTCACTAGGTAGCCTTGTGTTACATTAGCTACTACACTCAGTGTACTCACTAGGTAGCCTTGTGTTACATTAGCTACTACACACAGTGTGCTCACTAGGTAGCCTTGTGTTACATTAGCTACTACACTCAGTGTGCTCACTAGGTAGCCTTGTGTTACATTAGCTACTACACTCAGTGTACTCACTAGGTAGCCTTGTACTACATTAGCTACTACACACAGTGTACTCACTAGGTAGCCTTGTGTTACATTAGCTACTACACACAGTGTACTCACTAGGTAGCCTTGTGTTACATTAGCTACTACACACAGTGTACTCACTAGGTAGCCTTGTGTTACATTAGCTACTACACACAGTGTACTCACTAGGTAGCCTTGTGTTACATTAGCTACTACACACAGTGTACTCACTAGGTAGCCTTGTGTTACATTAGCTACTACACACAGTGTACTCACTAGGTAGCCTTGTGTTACATTAGCTACTACACTCAGTGTGCTCACTAGGTAGCCTTGTGTTACATTAGGTACTACACACAGTGTACTCACTAGGTAGCCTTGTACTACATTAGCTACTACACACAGTGTACTCACTAGGTAGCCTTGTGTTACATTAGCTACTACACACAGTGTACTCACTAGGTAGCCTTGTACTACATTAGCTACTACACACAGTGTACTCACTAGGTAGCCTTGTGCTACATTAGCTACTACACACAGTGTACTCACTAGGTAGCCTTGTGTTACATTAGCTACTACACACAGTGTACTCACTAGGTAGCCTTGTGTTACATTAGCTACTACACACAGTGTACTCACTAGGTAGCCTTGTGCTACATTAGCTACTACACACAGTGTACTCACTAGGTAGCCTTGTGTTACATTAGCTACTACACACAGTGTACTCACTAGGTAGCCTTGTGCTACATTAGCTACTACACACAGTGTACTCACTAGGTAGCCTTGTGTTACATTAGCTACTACACACAGTGTACTCACTAGGTAGCCTTGTGTTACATTAGCTACTACACACAGTGTACTCACTAGGTAGCCTTGTGCTACATTAGCTACTACACACAGTGTACTCACTAGGTAGCCTTGTGTTACATTAGCTACTACACACAGTGTACTCACTAGGTAGCCTTGTGTTACATTAGCTACTACACACAGTGTACTCACTAGGTAGCCTTGTGCTACATTAGCTACTACACACAGTGTACTCACTAGGTAGCCTTGTGTTACATTAGCTACTACACACAGTGTACTCACTAGGTAGCCTTGTGCTACATTAGCTACTACACACAGTGTACTCACTAGGTAGCCTTGTACTACATTAGCTACTACACACAGTGTACTCACTAGGTAGCCTTGTACTACATTAGCTACTACACACAGTGTACTCACTAGGTAGCCTTGTGTTACATTAGCTACTACACACAGTGTACTCACTAGGTAGCCTTGTGCTACATTAGCTACTACACACAGTGTACTCACTAGGTAGCCTTGTGTTACATTAGCTACTACACTCAGTGTACTCACTAGGTAGCCTTGTGCTACATTAGCTACTACACACAGTGTACTCACTAGGTAGCCTTGTGTTACATTAGCTACTACACACAGTGTACTCACTAGGTAGCCTTGTGTTACATTAGCTACTACACACAGTGTACTCACTAGGTAGCCTTGTGCTACATTAGCTACTACACACAGTGTACTCACTAGGTAGCCTTGTGTTACATTAGCTACTACACACAGTGTACTCACTAGGTAGCCTTGTGCTACATTAGCTACTACACTCAGTGTGCTCACTAGGTAGCCTTGTGTTACATTAGCTACTACACACAGTGTACTCACTAGGTAGCCTTGTGCTACATTAGCTACTACACACAGTGTACTCACTAGGTAGCCTTGTGTTACATTAGCTACTACACACAGTGTACTCACTAGGTAGCCTTGTGTTACATTAGCTACTACACACAGTGTACTCACTAGGTAGCCTTGTGCTACATTAGCTACTACACACAGTGTACTCACTAGGTAGCCTTGTGTTACATTAGCTACTACACACAGTGTACTCACTAGGTAGCCTTGTGCTACATTAGCTACTACACACAGTGTACTCACTAGGTAGCCTTGTGTTACATTAGCTACTACACACAGTGTACTCACTAGGTAGCCTTGTACTACATTAGCTACTACACACAGTGTACTCACTAGGTAGCCTTGTACTACATTAGCTACTACACACAGTGTACTCACTAGGTAGCCTTGTGTTACATTAGCTACTACACACAGTGTACTCACTAGGTAGCCTTGTACTACATTAGCTACTACACTCAGTGTACTCACTAGGTAGCCTTGTGTTACATTAGCTACTACACACAGTGTACTCACTAGGTAGCCTTGTGCTACATTAGCTACTACACACAGTGTACTCACTAGGTAGCCTTGTGTTACATTAGCTACTACACACAGTGTACTCACTAGGTAGCCTTGTGCTACATTAGCTACTACACTCAGTGTACTCACTAGGTAGCCTTGTGTTACATTAGCTACTACACACAGTGTGCTCACTAGGTAGCCTTGTGTTACATTAGCTACTACACTCAGTGTATTCACTAGGTAGCCTTGTGTTACATTAGCTACTACACACAGTGTACTCACTAGGTAGCCTTGTGCTACATTAGCTACTACACTCAGTGTACTCACTAGGTAGCCTTGTGTTACATTAGCTACTACACACAGTGTACTCACTAGGTAGCCTTGTGCTACATTAGGTACTACACTCAGTGTACTCACTAGGTAGCCTTGTGTTACATTAGCTACTACACACAGTGTACTCACTAGGTAGCCTTGTGTTACATTAGCTACTACACACAGTGTACTCACTAGGTAGCCTTGTGCTACATTAGCTACTACACTCAGTGTACTCACTAGGTAGCCTTGTGTTACATTAGCTACTACACACAGTGTACTCACTAGGTAGCCTTGTGCTACATTAGCTACTACACTCAGTGTACTCACTAGGTAGCCTTGTGTTACATTAGCTACTACACACAGTGTACTCACTAGGTAGCCTTGTGTTACATTAGCTACTACACACAGTGTACTCACTAGGTAGCCTTGTACTACATTAGCTACTACACACAGTGTACTCACTAGGTAGCCTTGTGTTACATTAGCTACTACACACAGTGTACTCACTAGGTAGCCTTGTGCTACATTAGCTACTACACTCAGTGTACTCACTAGGTAGCCTTGTGTTACATTAGCTACTACACACAGTGTACTCACTAGGTAGCCTTGTACTACATTAGCTACTACACTCAGTGTACTCACTAGGTAGCCTTGTGTTACATTAGCTACTACACACAGTGTACTCACTAGGTAGCCTTGTGCTACATTAGCTACTACACACAGTGTACTCACTAGGTAGCCTTGTGTTACATTAGCTACTACACTCAGTGTACTCACTAGGTAGCCTTGTGTTACATTAGCTACTACACACAGTGTACTCACTAGGTAGCCTTGTGCTACATTAGCTACTACACACAGTGTACTCACTAGGTAGCCTTGTGTTACATTAGCTACTACACACAGTGTACTCACTAGGTAGCCTTGTGTTACATTAGCTACTACACACAGTGTACTCACTAGGTAGCCTTGTGTTACATTAGCTACTACACACAGTGTACTCACTAGGTAGCCTTCTGCTACATTAGCTACTACACACAGTGTACTCACTAGGTAGCCTTGTGCTACATTAGCTACTACACACAGTGTACTCACTAGGTAGCCTTGTGTTACATTAGCTACTACACACAGTGTACTCACTAGGTAGCCTTGTGTTACATTAGCTACTACACTCAGTGTGCTCACTAGGTAGCCTTGTGTTACATTAGCTACTACACTCAGTGTACTCACTAGGTAGCCTTGTACTACATTAGCTACTACACACAGTGTACTCACTAGGTAGCCTTGTGTTACATTAGCTACTACACTCAGTGTACTCACTAGGTAGCCTTGTGTTACATTAGCTACTACACACAGTGTACTCACTAGGTAGCCTTGTGTTACATTAGCTACTACACACAGTGTGCTCACTAGGTAGCCTTGTGTTACATTAGCTACTACACACAGTGTACTCACTAGGTAGCCTTGTGTTACATTAGCTACTACACACAGTGTACTCACTAGGTAGCCTTGTGTTACATTAGCTACTACACACAGTGTGCTCACTAGGTAGCCTTGTGTTACATTAGCTACTACACACAGTGTACTCACTAGGTAGCCTTGTGTTACATTAGCTACTACACACAGTGTACTCACTAGGTAGCCTTGTGCTACATTAGCTACTACACTCAGTGTACTCACTAGGTAGCCTTGTGTTACATTAGCTACTACACTCAGTGTACTCACTAGGTAGCCTTGTGTTACATTAGCTACTACACACAGTGTGCTCACTAGGTAGCCTTGTGCTACATTAGCTACTACACACAGTGTACTCACTAGGTAGCCTTGTGCTACATTAGCTACTACACACAGTGTACTCACTAGGTAGCCTTGTGTTACATTAGCTACTACACACAGTGTACTCACTAGGTAGCCTTGTGCTACATTAGCTACTACACACAGTGTACTCACTAGGTAGCCTTGTGCTACAGTAGCTACTACACACATTGTACTCACTAGGTAGCCTTGTGCTACATTAGCTACTACACACAGTGTACTCACTAGGTAGCCTTGTGCTACATTAGCTACTACACACAGTGTGCTCACTAGGTAGCCTTGTACTACATTAGCTACTACACACAGTGTACTCACTAGGTAGCCTTGTGCTACATTAGCTACTACACTCAGTGTGCTCACTAGGTAGCCTTGTGTTACATTAGCTACTACACACAGTGTACTCACTAGGTAGCCTTGTACTACATTAGCTACTACACACAGTGTACTCACTAGGTAGCCTTGTGCTACATTAGCTACTACACTCAGTGTACTCACTAGGTAGCCTTGTGTTACATTAGCTACTACACACAGTGTGCTCACTAGGTAGCCTTGTACTACATTAGCTACTACACACAGTGTACTCACTAGGTAGCCTTGTGCTACATTAGCTACTACACTCAGTGTACTCACTAGGTAGCCTTGTGTTACATTAGCTACTACACACAGTGTACTCACTAGGTAGCCTTGTGTTACATTAGCTACTACACTCAGTGTACTCACTAGGTAGCCTTGTGCTACATTAGCTACTACACTCAGTGTACTCACTAGGTAGCCTTGTGTTACATTAGCTACTACACTCAGTGTACTCACTAGGTAGCCTTGTGTTACATTAGCTACTACACACAGTGTACTCACTAGGTAGCCTTGTGTTACATTAGCTACTACACTCAGTGTACTCACTAGGTAGCCTTGTGTTACATTAGCTACTACACACAGTGTGCTCACTAGGTAGCCTTGTGTTACATTAGCTACTACACACAATGTACTCACTAGGTAGCCTTGTGTTACATTAGCTACTACACACAGTGTACTCACTAGGTAGCCTTGTGTTACATTAGCTACTACACTCAGTGTACTCACTAGGTAGCCTTGTGCTACATTAGCTACTACACACAGTGTACTCACTAGGTAGCCTTGTACTACATTAGCTACTACACACAGCGTGCTCACTAGGTAGCCTTGTGTTACATTAGCTACTACACACAGTGTACTCACTAGGTAGCCTTGTGTTACATTAGCTACTACACTCAGTGTACTCACTAGGTAGCCTTGTGTTACATTAGCTACTACACACAGTGTACTCACTAGGTAGCCTTGTGTTACATTAGCTACTACACACAGTGTGCTCACTAGGTAGCCTTGTGCTACATTAGCTACTACACACAGTGTACTCACTAGGTAGCCTTGTGTTACATTAGCTACTACACACAGTGTACTCACTAGGTAGCCTTGTGTTACATTAGCTACTACACACAGTGTGCTCACTAGGTAGCCTTGTGCTACATTAGCTACTACACACAGTGTACTCACTAGGTAGCCTTGTACTACATTAGCTACTACACACAGTGTACTCACTAGGTAGCCTTGTGCTACATTAGCTACTACACACAGTGTACTCACTAGGTAGCCTTGTGCTACATTAGCTACTACACACAGTGTACTCACTAGGTAGCCTTGTACTACATTAGCTACTACACACAGTGTACTCACTAGGTAGCCTTGTGTTACATTAGCTACTACACACAGTGTACTCACTAGGTAGCCTTGTGTTACATTAGCTACTACACACAGTGTACTCACTAGGTAGCCTTGTACTACATTAGCTACTACACTCAGTGTACTCACTAGGTAGCCTTGTGTTACATTAGCTACTACACACAGTGTACTCACTAGGTAGCCTTGTGTTACATTAGCTACTACACACAGTGTACTCACTAGGTAGCCTTGTGTTACATTAGCTACTACACTCAGTGTACTCACTAGGTAGCCTTGTGTTACATTAGCTACTACACACAGTGTACTCACTAGGTAGCCTTGTGTTACATTAGCTACTACACTCAGTGTACTCACTAGGTAGCCTTGTGTTACATTAGCTACTACACACAGTGTACTCACTAGGTAGCCTTGTGTTACATTAGCTACTACACTCAGTGTACTCACTAGGTAGCCTTGTGTTACATTAGCTACTACACTCAGTGTACTCACTAGGTAGCCTTGTGTTACATTAGCTACTACACACAGTGTGCTCACTAGGTAGCCTTGTGCTACATTAGCTACTACACACAGTGTACTCACTAGGTAGCCTTGTGTTACATTAGCTACTACACTCAGTGTACTCACTAGGTAGCCTTGTGTTACATTAGCTACTACACTCAGTGTACTCACTAGGTAGCCTTGTGTTACATTAGCTACTACACTCAGTGTACTCACTAGGTAGCCTTGTGTTACATTAGCTACTACACACAGTGTACTCACTAGGTAGCCTTGTACTACATTAGCTACTACACTCAGGTTACTCACTAGGTAGCCTTGTGTTACATTAGCTACTACACACAGTGTACTCACTAGGTAGCCTTGTGTTACATTAGCTACTACACTCAGTGTACTCACTAGGTAGCCTTGTGTTACATTAGCTACTACACTCAGTGTACTCACTAGGTAGCCTTGTGTTACATTAGCTACTACACACAGTGTGCTCACTAGGTAGCCTTGTGCTACATTAGCTACTACACACAGTGTACTCACTAGGTAGCCTTGTGCTACATTAGCTACTACACACAGTGTACTCACTAGGTAGCCTTGTGCTACATTAGCTACTACACACAGTGTACTCACTAGGTAGCCTTGTGCTACATTAGCTACTACACACAGTGTACTCACTAGGTAGCCTTGTGTTACATTAGCTACTACACACAGTGTGCTCACTAGGTAGCCTTGTGCTACATTAGCTACTACACACAGTGTACTCACTAGGTAGCCTTGTGCTACATTAGCTACTACACACAGTGTACTCACTAGGTAGCCTTGTGTTACATTAGCTACTACACACAGTGTACTCACTAGGTAGCCTTGTGTTACATTAGCTACTACACACAGTGTACTCACTAGGTAGCCTTGTGTTACATTAGCTACTACACACAGTGTACTCACTAGGTAGCCTTGTGTTACATTAGCTACTACACACAGTGTACTCACTAGGTAGCCTTGTGTTACATTAGCTACTACACACAGTGTACTCACTAGGTAGCCTTGTGCTACATTAGCTACTACACACAGTGTACTCACTAGGTAGCCTTGTGTTACATTAGCTACTACACACAGTGTACTCACTAGGTAGCCTTGTGTTACATTAGCTACTACACTCAGTGTACTCACTAGGTAGCCTTGTGTTACATTAGCTACTACACTCAGTGTACTCACTAGGTAGCCTTGTGTTACATTAGCTACTACACACAGTGTACTCACTAGGTAGCCTTGTGTTACATTAGCTACTACACACAGTGTACTCACTAGGTAGCCTTGTGCTACATTAGCTACTACACTCAGTGTACTCACTAGGTAGCCTTGTACTACATTAGCTACTACACTCAGTGTACTCACTAGGTAGCCTTGTGCTACATTAGCTACTACACACAGTGTACTCACTAGGTAGCCTTGTGTTACATTAGCTACTACACACAGTGTACTCACTAGGTAGCCTTGTGTTACATTAGCTACTACACACAGTGTACTCACTAGGTAGCCTTGTGTTACATTAGCTACTACACACAGTGTACTCACTAGGTAGCCTTGTGTTACATTAGCTACTACACACAGTGTACTCACTAGGTAGCCTTGTGTTACATTAGCTACTACACTCAGTGTACTCACTAGGTAGCCTTGTGTTACATTAGCTACTACACTCAGTGTACTCACTAGGTAGCCTTGTGTTACATTAGCTACTACACACAGTGTACTCACTAGGTAGCCTTGTGTTACATTAGCTACTACACACAGTGTACTCACTAGGTAGCCTTGTGTTACATTAGCTACTACACACAGTGTACTCACTAGGTAGCCTTGTGTTACATTAGCTACTACACACAGTGTACTCACTAGGTAGCCTTGTGTTACATTAGCTACTACACACAGTGTACTCACTAGGTAGCCTTGTACTACATTAGCTACTACACACAGTGTACTCACTAGGTAGCCTTGTGTTACATTAGCTACTACACACAGTGTGCTCACTAGGTAGCCTTGTGCTACATTAGCTACTACTCACAGTGTGCTCACTAGGTAGCCTTGTGTTACATTAGCTACTACACACAGTGTACTCACTAGGTAGCCTTGTGTTACATTAGCTACTACACACAGTGTACTCACTAGGTAGCCTTGTGTTACATTAGCTACTACACACAGTGTACTCACTAGGTAGCCTTGTGCTACATTAGCTACTACACACAGTGTACTCACTAGGTAGCCTTGTGTTACATTAGCTACTACACACAGTGTACTCACTAGGTAGCCTTGTGTTACATTAGCTACTACACACAGTGTGCTCACTAGGTAGCCTTGTGTTACATTAGCTACTACACACAGTGTACTCACTAGGTAGCCTTGTGTTACATTAGCTACTACACACAGTGTACTCACTAGGTAGCCTTGTGTTACATTAGCTACTACACACAGTGTGCTCACTAGGTAGCCTTGTGTTACATTAGCTACTACACACAGTGTACTCACTAGGTAGCCTTGTGTTACATTAGCTACTACACACAGTGTACTCACTAGGTAGCCTTGTGTTACATTAGCTACTACACACAGTGTACTCACTAGGTAGCCTTGTGTTACATTAGCTACTACACACAGTGTGCTCACTAGGTAGCCTTGTGTTACATTAGCTACTACACACAGTGTGCTCACTAGGTAGCCTTGTGTTACATTAGCTACTACACACAGTGTACTCACTAGGTAGCCTTGTGTTACATTAGCTACTACACACAGTGTGCTCACTAGGTAGCCTTGTGCTACATTAGCTACTACACACAGTGTACTCACTAGGTAGCCTTGTGTTACATTAGCTACTACACACAGTGTACTCACTAGGTAGCCTTGTACTACATTAGCTACTACACACAGTGTACTCACTAGGTAGCCTTGTACTACATTAGCTACTACACTCAGTGTACTCACTAGGTAGCCTTGTGTTACATTAGCTACTACACACAGTGTGCTCACTAGGTAGCCTTGTACTACATTAGCTACTACACACAGTGTACTCACTAGGTAGCCTTGTGTTACATTAGCTACTACACACAGTGTACTCACTAGGTAGCCTTGTGTTACATTAGCTACTACACACAGTGTACTCACTAGGTAGCCTTGTGTTACATTAGCTACTACACACAGTGTACTCACTAGGTAGCCTTGTGTTACATTAGCTACTACACACAGTGTACTCACTAGGTAGCCTTGTGTTACATTAGCTACTACACACAGTGTACTCACTAGGTAGCCTTGTACTACATTAGCTACTACACACAGTGTACTCACTAGGTAGCCTTGTGTTACATTAGCTACTACACACAGTGTGCTCACTAGGTAGCCTTGTGTTACATTAGCTACTACACACAGTGTACTCACTAGGTAGCCTTGTACTACATTAGCTATTACACACAGTGTACTCACTAGGTAGCCTTGTGTTACATTAGCTACTACACACAGTGTACTCACTAGGTAGCCTTGTACTACATTAGCTACTACACACAGTGTGCTCACTAGGTAGCCTTGTGTTACATTAGCTACTACACACAGTGTGCTCACTAGGTAGCCTTGTGTTACATTAGCTACTACACACAGTGTACTCACTAGGTAGCCTTGTGTTACATTAGCTACTACACACAGTGTACTCACTAGGTAGCCTTGTACTACATTAGCTACTACACACAGTGTACTCACTAGGTAGCCTTGTGTTACATTAGCTACTACACACAGTGTACTCACTAGGTAGCCTTGTGTTACATTAGCTACTACACACAGTGTACTCACTAGGTAGCCTTGTGTTACATTAGCTACTACACACAGTGTACTCACTAGGTAGCCTTGTACTACATTAGCTACTACACACAGTGTACTCACTAGGTAGCCTTGTACTACATTAGCTACTACACACAGTGTACTCACTAGGTAGCCTTGTACTACATTAGCTACTACACACAGTGTACTCACTAGGTAGCCTTGTGTTACATTAGCTACTACACACAGTGTACTCACTAGGTAGCCTTGTGTTACATTAGCTACTACACACAGTGTACTCACTAGGTAGCCTTGTGCTACATTAGCTACTACACACAGTGTACTCACTAGGTAGCCTTGTGTTACATTAGCTACTACACACAGTGTACTCACTAGGTAGCCTTGTACTACATTAGCTACTACACTCAGTGTACTCACTAGGTAGCCTTGTGTTACATTAGCTACTACACACAGTGTACTCACTAGGTAGCCTTGTACTACATTAGCTACTACACACAGTGTACTCACTAGGTAGCCTTGTGTTACATTAGCTACTACACACAGTGTACTCACTAGGTAGCCTTGTGTTACATTAGCTACTACACACAGTGTACTCACTAGGTAGCCTTGTGTTACATTAGCTACTACACACAGTGTACTCACTAGGTAGCCTTGTGTTACATTAGCTACTACACTCAGTGTACTCACTAGGTAGCCTTGTGTTACATTAGCTACTACACTCAGTGTACTCACTAGGTAGCCTTGTACTACATTAGCTACTACACTCAGTGTACTCACTAGGTAGCCTTGTGTTACATTAGCTACTACACACAGTGTACTCACTAGGTAGCCTTGTGTTACATTAGCTACTACACTCAGTGTACTCACTAGGTAGCCTTGTGTTACATTAGCTACTACACACAGTGTACTCACTAGGTAGCCTTGTACTACATTAGCTACTACACACAGTGTACTCACTAGGTAGCCTTGTACTACATTAGCTACTACACACAGTGTACTCACTAGGTAGCCTTGTACTACATTAGCTACTACACTCAGTGTACTCACTAGGTAGCCTTGTGTTACATTAGCTACTACACACAGTGTACTCACTAGGTAGCCTTGTGTTACATTAGCTACTACACACAGTGTGCTCACTAGGTAGCCTTGTGTTACATTAGCTACTACACTCAGTGTACTCACTAGGTAGCCTTGTGCTACATCAGCTACTACACACAGTGTACTCACTAGGTAGCCTTGTGTTACATTAGCTACTACACACAGTGTACTCACTAGGTAGCCTTGTACTACATTAGCTACTACACACAGTGTACTCACTAGGTAGCCTTGTGTTACATTAGCTACTACACACAGTGTACTCACTAGGTAGCCTTGTGTTACATTAGCTACTACACTCAGTGTACTCACTAGGTAGCCTTGTGTTACATTAGCTACTACACACAGTGTACTCACTAGGTAGCCTTGTGTTACATTAGCTACTACACACAGTGTACTCACTAGGTAGCCTTGTGTTACATTAGCTACTACACACAGTGTACTCACTAGGTAGCCTTGTACTACATTAGCTACTACACACAGTGTACTCACTAGGTAGCCTTGTGCTACATTAGCTACTACACACAGTGTACTCACTAGGTAGCCTTGTGTTACATTAGCTACTACACACAGTGTACTCACTAGGTAGCCTTGTGTTACATTAGCTACTACACACAGTGTACTCACTAGGTAGCCTTGTACTACATTAGCTACTACACACAGTGTACTCACTAGGTAGCCTTGTACTACATTAGCTACTACACACAGTGGACTCACTAGGTAGCCTTGTGCTACATTAGCTACTACACACAGTGTACTCACTAGGTAGCCTTGTACTACATTAGCTACTACACACAGTGTACTCACTAGGTAGCCTTGTGTTACATTAGCTACTACACACAGTGTGCTCACTAGGTAGCCTTGTGCTACATTAGCTACTACACACAGTGTACTCACTAGGTAGCCTTGTACTACATTAGCTACTACACACAGTGTACTCACTAGGTAGCCTTGTACTACATTAGCTACTACACTCAGTGTACTCACTAGGTAGCCTTGTGTTACATTAGCTACTACACTCAGTGTACTCACTAGGTAGCCTTGTGTTACATTAGCTACTACACACAGTGTACTCACTAGGTAGCCTTGTGTTACATTAGCTACTACACTCAGTGTACTCACTAGGTAGCCTTGTACTACATTAGCTACTACACACAGTGTACTCACTAGGTAGCCTTGTGTTACATTAGCTACTACACACAGTGTACTCACTAGGTAGCCTTGTGTTACATTAGCTACTACACACAGTGTACTCACTAGGTAGCCTTGTGTTACATTAGCTACTACACACAGTGTACTCACTAGGTAGCCTTGTGTTACATTAGCTACTACACACAGTGTGCTCACTAGGTAGCCTTGTACTACATTAGCTACTACACACAGTGTACTCACTAGGTAGCCTTGTGTTACATTAGCTACTACACACAGTGTACTCACTAGGTAGCCTTGTGTTACATTAGCTACTACACACAGTGTACTCACTAGGTAGCCTTGTACTACATTAGCTACTACACACAGTGTACTCACTAGGTAGCCTTGTGTTACATTAGCTACTACACACAGTGTACTCACTAGGTAGCCTTGTGTTACATTAGCTACTACACACAGTGTACTCACTAGGTAGCCTTGTGCTACATTAGCTACTACACACAGTGTACTCACTAGGTAGCCTTGTGCTACATTAGCTACTACACTCAGTGTACTCACTAGGTAGCCTTGTGTTACATTAGCTACTACACTCAGTGTACTCACTAGGTAGCCTTGTGTTACATTAGCTACTACACACAGTGTACTCACTAGGTAGCCTTGTGTTACATTAGCTACTACACTCAGTGTACTCACTAGGTAGCCTTGTACTACATTAGCTACTACACACAGTGTACTCACTAGGTAGCCTTGTACTACATTAGCTACTACACACAGTGTACTCACTAGGTAGCCTTGTGTTACATTAGCTACTACACACAGTGTACTCACTAGGTAGCCTTGTGTTACATTAGCTACTACACACAGTGTACTCACTAGGTAGCCTTGTGCTACATTAGCTACTACACACAGTGTACTCCCTAGGTAGCCTTGTGCTACATTAGCTACTACACTCAGTGTACTCACTAGGTAGCCTTGTGTTACATTAGCTACTACACTCAGTGTACTCACTAGGTAGCCTTGTGTTACATTAGCTACTACACACAGTGTACTCACTAGGTAGCCTTGTGTTACATTAGCTACTACACTCAGTGTACTCACTAGGTAGCCTTGTACTACATTAGCTACTACACACAGTGTACTCACTAGGTAGCCTTGTACTACATTAGCTACTACACACAGTGTACTCACTAGGTAGCCTTGTGCTACATTAGCTACTACACTCAGTGTACTCACTAGGTAGCCTTGTGTTACATTAGCTACTACACTCAGTGTACTCACTAGGTAGCCTTGTGTTACATTAGCTACTACACACAGTGTACTCACTAGGTAGCCTTGTGTTACATTAGCTACTACACTCAGTGTACTCACTAGGTAGCCTTGTACTACATTAGCTACTACACACAGTGTACTCACTAGGTAGCCTTGTACTACATTAGCTACTACACACAGTGTACTCACTAGGTAGCCTTGTGTTACATTAGCTACTACACACAGTGTGCTCACTAGGTAGCCTTGTGTTACATTAGCTACTACACACAGTGTACTCACTAGGTAGCCTTGTACTACATTAGCTACTACACACAGTGTACTCACTAGGTAGCCTTGTGTTACATTAGCTACTACACACAGTGTACTCACTAGGTAGCCTTGTGTTACATTAGCTACTACACTCAGTGTACTCACTAGGTAGCCTTGTGTTACATTAGCTACTACACACAGTGTACTCACTAGGTAGCCTTGTGTTACATTAGCTACTACACTCAGTGTACTCACTAGGTAGCCTTGTGTTACATTAGCTACTACACACAGTGTACTCACTAGGTAGCCTTGTGTTACATTAGCTACTACACTCAGTGTGCTCACTAGGTAGCCTTGTGTTACATTAGCTACTACACACAGTGTGCTCACTAGGTAGCCTTGTGTTACATTAGCTACTACACACAGTGTACTCACTAGGTAGCCTTGTACTACATTAGCTACTACACACAGTGTACTCACTAGGTAGCCTTGTGTTACATTAGCTACTACACTCAGTGTACTCACTAGGTAGCCTTGTACTACATTAGCTACTACACACAGTGTACTCACTAGGTAGCCTTGTGTTACATTAGCTACTACACACAGTGTACTCACTAGGTAGCCTTGTGTTACATTAGCTACTACACACAGTGTACTCACTAGGTAGCCTTGTGCTACATTAGCTACTACACACAGTGTACTCACTAGGTAGCCTTGTGTTACATTAGCTACTACACACAGTGTACTCACTAGGTAGCCTTGTGCTACATTAGCTACTACACACAGTGTACTCACTAGGTAGCCTTGTGTTACATTAGCTACTACACTCAGTGTACTCACTAGGTAGCCTTGTGTTACATTAGCTACTACACACAGTGTGCTCACTAGGTAGCCTTGTGTTACATTAGCTACTACACACAGTGTGCTCACTAGGTAGCCTTGTGTTACATTAGCTACTACACACAGTGTACTCACTAGGTAGCCTTGTACTACATTAGCTACTACACACAGTGTACTCACTAGGTAGCCTTGTGTTACATTAGCTAGTACACACAGTGTACTCACTAGGTAGCCTTGTGTTACATTAGCTACTACACTCAGTGTACTCACTAGGTAGCCTTGTGTTACATTAGCTACTACACACAGTGTACTCACTAGGTAGCCTTGTGTTACATTAGCTACTACACTCAGTGTACTCACTAGGTAGCCTTGTGTTACATTAGCTACTACACACAGTGTACTCACTAGGTAGCCTTGTGTTACATTAGCTACTACACACAGTGTACTCACTAGGTAGCCTTGTGTTACATTAGCTACTACACACAGTGTACTCACTAGGTAGCCTTGTGTTACATTAGCTACTACACTCAGTGTACTCACTAGGTAGCCTTGTACTACATTAGCTACTACACACAGTGTACTCACTAGGTAGCCTTGTACTACATTAGCTACTACACACAGTGTACTCACTAGGTAGCCTTGTGTTACATTAGCTACTACACACAGTGTACTCACTAGGTAGCCTTGTGTTACATTAGCTACTACACTCAGTGTACTCACTAGGTAGCCTTGTACTACATTAGCTACTACACACAGTGTACTCACTAGGTAGCCTTGTACTACATTAGCTACTACACACAGTGTACTCACTAGGTAGCCTTGTGTTACATTAGCTACTACACACAGTGTACTCACTAGGTAGCCTTGTGTTACATTAGCTACTACACACAGTGTACTCACTAGGTAGCCTTGTGTTACATTAGCTACTACACACAGTGTACTCACTAGGTAGCCTTGTACTACATTAGCTACTACACACAGTGTACTCACTAGGTAGCCTTGTACTACATTAGCTACTACACTCAGTGTACTCACTAGGTAGCCTTGTACTACATTAGCTACTACACACAGTGTACTCACTAGGTAGCCTTGTGTTACATTAGCTACTACACTCAGTGTACTCACTAGGTAGCCTTGTGTTACATTAGCTACTACACACAGTGTACTCACTAGGTAGCCTTGTGTTACATTAGCTACTACACTCAGTGTACTCACTAGGTAGCCTTGTGCTACATTAGCTACTACACACAGTGTACTCACTAGGTACCCTTGTACTACATTAGCTACTACACACAGTGTACTCACTAGGTAGCCTTGTGTTACATTAGCTACTACACACAGTGTACTCACTAGGTAGCCTTGTGTTACATTAGCTACTACACTCAGTGTACTCACTAGGTAGCCTTGTGTTACATTAGCTACTACACACAGTGTACTCACTAGGTAGCCTTGTGCTACATTAGCTACTACACACAGTGTACTCACTAGGTAGCCTTGTGTTACATTAGCTACTACACACAGTGTACTCACTAGGTAGCCTTGTGTTACATTAGCTACTACACTCAGTGTACTCACTAGGTAGCCTTGTGTTACATTAGCTACTACACACAGTGTACTCACTAGGTAGCCTTGTGTTACATTAGCTACTACACACAGTGTACTCACTAGGTAGCCTTGTGTTACATTAGCTACTACACACAGTGTACTCACTAGGTAGCCTTGTGTTACATTAGCTACTACACACAGTGTACTCACTAGGTAGCCTTGTGTTACATTAGCTACTACACACAGTGTACTCACTAGGTAGCCTTGTGTTACATTAGCTACTACACACAGTGTACTCACTAGGTAGCCTTGTACTACATTAGCTACTACACACAGTGTACTCACTAGGTAGCCTTGTGTTACATTAGCTACTACACACAGTGTACTCACTAGGTAGCCTTGTACTACATTAGCTACTACACACAGTGTACTCACTAGGTAGCCTTGTGTTACATTAGCTACTACACACAGTGTACTCACTAGGTAGCCTTGTGTTACATTAGCTACTACACACAGTGTACTCACTAGGTAGCCTTGTGTTACATTAGCTACTACACACAGTGTACTCACTAGGTAGCCTTGTACTACATTAGCTACTACACACAGTGTACTCACTAGGTAGCCTTGTGTTACATTAGCTACTACACACAGTGTACTCACTAGGTAGCCTTGTGTTACATTAGCTACTACACACAGTGTACTCACTAGGTAGCCTTGTGTTACATTAGCTACTACACACAGTGTACTCACTGGGTAGCCTTGTGTTACATTAGCTACTACACTCAGTGTACTCACTAGGTAGCCTTGTACTACATTAGCTACTACACTCAGTGTACTCACTAGGTAGCCTTGTACTACATTAGCTACTACACTCAGTGTACTCACTAGGTAGCCTTGTGTTACATTAGCTACTACACACAGTGTACTCACTAGGTAGCCTTGTACTACATTAGCTACTACACACAGTGTACTCACTAGGTAGCCTTGTGTTACATTAGCTACTACACACAGTGTACTCACTAGGTAGCCTTGTGTTACATTAGCTACTACACACAGTGTACTCACTAGGTAGCCTTGTACTACATTAGCTACTACACACAGTGTACTCACTAGGTAGCCTTGTGTTACATTAGCTACTACACTCAGTGTACTCACTAGGTAGCCTTGTACTACATTAGCTACTACACTCAGTGTACTCACTAGGTAGCCTTGTACTACATTAGCTACTACACTCAGTGTACTCACTAGGTAGCCTTGTGCTACATTAGCTACTACACACAGTGTGCTCACTAGGTAGCCTTGTGTTACATTAGCTACTACACTCAGTGTACTCACTAGGTAGCCTTGTGTTACATTAGCTACTACACTCAGTGTACTCACTAGGTAGCCTTGTGTTACATTAGCTACTACACACAGTGTACTCACTAGGTAGCCTTGTGTTACATTAGTTACTACACACAGTGTACTCACTAGGTAGCCTTGTGTTACATTAGCTACTACACACAGTGTACTCACTAGGTAGCCTTGTGTTACATTAGCTACTACACACAGTGTGCTCACTAGGTAGCCTTGTGTTACATTAGCTACTACACTCAGTGTACTCACTAGGTAGCCTTGTGTTACATTAGCTACTACACACAGTGTACTCACTAGGTAGCCTTGTGTTACATTAGCTACTACACACAGTGTACTCACTAGGTAGCCTTGTGTTACATTAGCTACTACACACAGTGTACTCACTAGGTAGCCTTGTGTTACATTAGCTACTACACACAGTGTACTCACTAGGTAGCCTTGTGCTACATTAGCTACTACACACAGTGTACTCACTAGGTAGCCTTGTACTACATTAGCTACTACACTCAGTGTGCTCACTAGGTAGCCTTGTGTTACATTAGCTACTACACACAGTGTACTCACTAGGTAGCCTTGTGTTACATTAGCTACTACACACAGTGTACTCACTAGGTAGCCTTGTGTTACATTAGCTACTACACACACTGTACTCACTAGGTAGCCTTGTGTTACATTAGCTACTACACACAGTGTACTCACTAGGTAGCCTTGTGTTACATTAGCTACTACACACAGTGTACTCACTAGGTAGCCTTGTACTACATTAGCTACTACACTCAGTGTACTCACTAGGTAGCCTTGTACTACATTAGCTACTACACTCAGTGTACTCACTAGGTAGCCTTGTACTACATTAGCTACTACACTCAGTGTACTCACTAGGTAGCCTTGTGTTACATTAGCTACTACACACAGTGTACTCACTAGGTAGCCTTGTGTTACATTAGCTACTACACACAGTGTACTCACTAGGTAGCCTTGTGCTACATTAGCTACTACACTCAGTGTACTCACTAGGTAGCCTTGTGTTACATTAGCTACTACACACAGTGTACTCACTAGGTAGCCTTGTACTACATTAGCTACTACACACAGTGTACTCACTAGGTAGCCTTGTGTTACATTAGCTACTACACACAGTGTACTCACTAGGTAGCCTTGTGTTACATTAGCTACTACACACAGTGTACTCACTAGGTAGCCTTGTGTTACATTAGCTACTACACACAGTGTACTCACTAGGTAGCCTTGTACTACATTAGCTACTACACACAGTGTACTCACTAGGTAGCCTTGTGTTACATTAGCTACTACACTCAGTGTACTCACTAGGGAGCCTTGTACTACATTAGCTACTACACTCAGTGTACTCACTAGGTAGCCTTGTACTACATTAGCTACTACACTCAGTGTACTCACTAGGTAGCCTTGTGCTACATTAGCTACTACACACAGTGTGCTCACTAGGTAGCCTTGTGTTACATTAGCTACTACACTCAGTGTACTCACTAGGTAGCCTTGTGTTACATTAGCTACTACACTCAGTGTACTCACTAGGTAGCCTTGTGTTACATTAGCTACTACACACAGTGTACTCACTAGGTAGCCTTGTGTTACATTAGCTACTACACACAGTGTACTCACTAGGTAGCCTTGTGTTACATTAGCTACTACACACAGTGTACTCACTAGGTAGCCTTGTGTTACATTAGCTACTACACACAGTGTGCTCACTAGGTAGCCTTGTGTTACATTAGCTACTACACTCAGTGTACTCACTAGGTAGCCTTGTGTTACATTAGCTACTACACACAGTGTACTCACTAGGTAGCCTTGTGTTACATTAGCTACTACACACAGTGTACTCACTAGGTAGCCTTGTGTTACATTAGCTACTACACACAGTGTACTCACTAGGTAGCCTTGTGTTACATTAGCTACTACACACAGTGTACTCACTAGGTAGCCTTGTGCTACATTAGCTACTACACACAGTGTACTCACTAGGTAGCCTTGTACTACATTAGCTACTACACTCAGTGTGCTCACTAGGTAGCCTTGTGTTACATTAGCTACTACACACAGTGTACTCACTAGGTAGCCTTGTGTTACATTAGCTACTACACACAGTGTACTCACTAGGTAGCCTTGTGTTACATTAGCTACTACACACACTGTACTCACTAGGTAGCCTTGTGTTACATTAGCTACTACACACAGTGTACTCACTAGGTAGCCTTGTGTTACATTAGCTACTACACACAGTGTACTCACTAGGTAGCCTTGTACTACATTAGCTACTACACTCAGTGTACTCACTAGGTAGCCTTGTACTACATTAGCTACTACACTCAGTGTACTCACTAGGTAGCCTTGTACTACATTAGCTACTACACTCAGTGTACTCACTAGGTAGCCTTGTGTTACATTAGCTACTACACACAGTGTACTCACTAGGTAGCCTTGTGTTACATTAGCTACTACACACAGTGTACTCACTAGGTAGCCTTGTGCTACATTAGCTACTACACTCAGTGTACTCACTAGGTAGCCTTGTGTTACATTAGCTACTACACACAGTGTACTCACTAGGTAGCCTTGTACTACATTAGCTACTACACACAGTGTACTCACTAGGTAGCCTTGTGTTACATTAGCTACTACACACAGTGTACTCACTAGGTAGCCTTGTGTTACATTAGCTACTACACACAGTGTACTCACTAGGTAGCCTTGTGTTACATTAGCTACTACACACAGTGTACTCACTAGGTAGCCTTGTACTACATTAGCTACTACACACAGTGTACTCACTAGGTAGCCTTGTACTACATTAGCTACTACACACAGTGTACTCACTAGGTAGCCTTGTACTACATTAGCTACTACACACAGTGTACTCACTAGGTAGCCTTGTGTTACATTAGCTACTACACACAGTGTACTCACTAGGTAGCCTTGTGTTACATTAGCTACTACACACAGTGTACTCACTAGGTAGCCTTGTGCTACATTAGCTACTACACACAGTGTACTCACTAGGTAGCCTTGTGTTACATTAGCTACTACACACAGTGTACTCACTAGGTAGCCTTGTACTACATTAGCTACTACACTCAGTGTACTCACTAGGTAGCCTTGTGTTACATTAGCTACTACACACAGTGTACTCACTAGGTAGCCTTGTACTACATTAGCTACTACACACAGTGTACTCACTAGGTAGCCTTGTGTTACATTAGCTACTACACACAGTGTACTCACTAGGTAGCCTTGTGTTACATTAGCTACTACACACAGTGTACTCACTAGGTAGCCTTGTGTTACATTAGCTACTACACACAGTGTACTCACTAGGTAGCCTTGTGTTACATTAGCTACTACACTCAGTGTACTCACTAGGTAGCCTTGTGTTACATTAGCTACTACACTCAGTGTACTCACTAGGTAGCCTTGTACTACATTAGCTACTACACTCAGTGTACTCACTAGGTAGCCTTGTGTTACATTAGCTACTACACACAGTGTACTCACTAGGTAGCCTTGTGTTACATTAGCTACTACACTCAGTGTACTCACTAGGTAGCCTTGTGTTACATTAGCTACTACACACAGTGTACTCACTAGGTAGCCTTGTACTACATTAGCTACTACACACAGTGTACTCACTAGGTAGCCTTGTACTACATTAGCTACTACACACAGTGTACTCACTAGGTAGCCTTGTACTACATTAGCTACTACACTCAGTGTACTCACTAGGTAGCCTTGTGTTACATTAGCTACTACACACAGTGTACTCACTAGGTAGCCTTGTGTTACATTAGCTACTACACACAGTGTGCTCACTAGGTAGCCTTGTGTTACATTAGCTACTACACTCAGTGTACTCACTAGGTAGCCTTGTGCTACATCAGCTACTACACACAGTGTACTCACTAGGTAGCCTTGTGTTACATTAGCTACTACACACAGTGTACTCACTAGGTAGCCTTGTACTACATTAGCTACTACACACAGTGTACTCACTAGGTAGCCTTGTGTTACATTAGCTACTACACACAGTGTACTCACTAGGTAGCCTTGTGTTACATTAGCTACTACACTCAGTGTACTCACTAGGTAGCCTTGTGTTACATTAGCTACTACACACAGTGTACTCACTAGGTAGCCTTGTGTTACATTAGCTACTACACACAGTGTACTCACTAGGTAGCCTTGTGTTACATTAGCTACTACACACAGTGTACTCACTAGGTAGCCTTGTACTACATTAGCTACTACACACAGTGTACTCACTAGGTAGCCTTGTGCTACATTAGCTACTACACACAGTGTACTCACTAGGTAGCCTTGTGTTACATTAGCTACTACACACAGTGTACTCACTAGGTAGCCTTGTGTTACATTAGCTACTACACACAGTGTACTCACTAGGTAGCCTTGTACTACATTAGCTACTACACACAGTGTACTCACTAGGTAGCCTTGTACTACATTAGCTACTACACACAGTGTACTCACTAGGTAGCCTTGTGCTACATTAGCTACTACACACAGTGTACTCACTAGGTAGCCTTGTACTACATTAGCTACTACACACAGTGTACTCACTAGGTAGCCTTGTGTTACATTAGCTACTACACACAGTGTGCTCACTAGGTAGCCTTGTGCTACATTAGCTACTACACACAGTGTACTCACTAGGTAGCCTTGTACTACATTAGCTACTACACACAGTGTACTCACTAGGTAGCCTTGTACTACATTAGCTACTACACTCAGTGTACTCACTAGGTAGCCTTGTGTTACATTAGCTACTACACTCAGTGTACTCACTAGGTAGCCTTGTGTTACATTAGCTACTACACACAGTGTACTCACTAGGTAGCCTTGTGTTACATTAGCTACTACACTCAGTGTACTCACTAGGTAGCCTTGTACTACATTAGCTACTACACACAGTGTACTCACTAGGTAGCCTTGTGTTACATTAGCTACTACACACAGTGTACTCACTAGGTAGCCTTGTGTTACATTAGCTACTACACACAGTGTACTCACTAGGTAGCCTTGTGTTACATTAGCTACTACACACAGTGTACTCACTAGGTAGCCTTGTGTTACATTAGCTACTACACACAGTGTGCTCACTAGGTAGCCTTGTACTACATTAGCTACTACACACAGTGTACTCACTAGGTAGCCTTGTGTTACATTAGCTACTACACACAGTGTACTCACTAGGTAGCCTTGTGTTACATTAGCTACTACACACAGTGTACTCACTAGGTAGCCTTGTACTACATTAGCTACTACACACAGTGTACTCACTAGGTAGCCTTGTGTTACATTAGCTACTACACACAGTGTACTCACTAGGTAGCCTTGTGTTACATTAGCTACTACACACAGTGTACTCACTAGGTAGCCTTGTGCTACATTAGCTACTACACACAGTGTACTCACTAGGTAGCCTTGTGCTACATTAGCTACTACACTCAGTGTACTCACTAGGTAGCCTTGTGTTACATTAGCTACTACACTCAGTGTACTCACTAGGTAGCCTTGTGTTACATTAGCTACTACACACAGTGTACTCACTAGGTAGCCTTGTGTTACATTAGCTACTACACTCAGTGTACTCACTAGGTAGCCTTGTACTACATTAGCTACTACACACAGTGTACTCACTAGGTAGCCTTGTACTACATTAGCTACTACACACAGTGTACTCACTAGGTAGCCTTGTGTTACATTAGCTACTACACACAGTGTACTCACTAGGTAGCCTTGTGTTACATTAGCTACTACACACAGTGTACTCACTAGGTAGCCTTGTGCTACATTAGCTACTACACACAGTGTACTCACTAGGTAGCCTTGTGCTACATTAGCTACTACACTCAGTGTACTCACTAGGTAGCCTTGTGTTACATTAGCTACTACACTCAGTGTACTCACTAGGTAGCCTTGTGTTACATTAGCTACTACACACAGTGTACTCACTAGGTAGCCTTGTGTTACATTAGCTACTACACTCAGTGTACTCACTAGGTAGCCTTGTACTACATTAGCTACTACACACAGTGTACTCACTAGGTAGCCTTGTACTACATTAGCTACTACACACAGTGTACTCACTAGGTAGCCTTGTGCTACATTAGCTACTACACTCAGTGTACTCACTAGGTAGCCTTGTGTTACATTAGCTACTACACTCAGTGTACTCACTAGGTAGCCTTGTGTTACATTAGCTACTACACACAGTGTACTCACTAGGTAGCCTTGTGTTACATTAGCTACTACACTCAGTGTACTCACTAGGTAGCCTTGTACTACATTAGCTACTACACACAGTGTACTCACTAGGTAGCCTTGTACTACATTAGCTACTACACACAGTGTACTCACTAGGTAGCCTTGTGTTACATTAGCTACTACACACAGTGTGCTCACTAGGTAGCCTTGTGTTACATTAGCTACTACACACAGTGTACTCACTAGGTAGCCTTGTACTACATTAGCTACTACACACAGTGTACTCACTAGGTAGCCTTGTGTTACATTAGCTACTACACACAGTGTACTCACTAGGTAGCCTTGTGTTACATTAGCTACTACACTCAGTGTACTCACTAGGTAGCCTTGTGTTACATTAGCTACTACACACAGTGTACTCACTAGGTAGCCTTGTGTTACATTAGCTACTACACTCAGTGTACTCACTAGGTAGCCTTGTGTTACATTAGCTACTACACACAGTGTACTCACTAGGTAGCCTTGTGTTACATTAGCTACTACACTCAGTGTGCTCACTAGGTAGCCTTGTGTTACATTAGCTACTACACACAGTGTGCTCACTAGGTAGCCTTGTGTTACATTAGCTACTACACACAGTGTACTCACTAGGTAGCCTTGTACTACATTAGCTACTACACACAGTGTACTCACTAGGTAGCCTTGTGTTACATTAGCTACTACACTCAGTGTACTCACTAGGTAGCCTTGTACTACATTAGCTACTACACACAGTGTACTCACTAGGTAGCCTTGTGTTACATTAGCTACTACACACAGTGTACTCACTAGGTAGCCTTGTGTTACATTAGCTACTACACACAGTGTGCTCACTAGGTAGCCTTGTGTTACATTAGCTACTACACACAGTGTACTCACTAGGTAGCCTTGTACTACATTAGCTACTACACACACTGTACTCACTAGGTAGCCTTGTGTTACATTAGCTACTACACACAGTGTACTCACTAGGTAGCCTTGTACTACATTAGCTACTACACACAGTGTACTCACTAGGTAGCCTTGTGCTACATTAGCTACTACACACAGTGTACTCACTAGGTAGCCTTGTGTTACATTAGCTACTACACACAGTGTACTCACTAGGTAGCCTTGTGCTACATTAGCTACTACACACAGTGTACTCACTAGGTAGCCTTGTGTTACATTAGCTACTACACTCAGTGTACTCACTAGGTAGCCTTGTGTTACATTAGCTACTACACACAGTGTGCTCACTAGGTAGCCTTGTGTTACATTAGCTACTACACACAGTGTGCTCACTAGGTAGCCTTGTGTTACATTAGCTACTACACACAGTGTACTCACTAGGTAGCCTTGTACTACATTAGCTACTACACACAGTGTACTCACTAGGTAGCCTTGTGTTACATTAGCTACTACACACAGTGTACTCACTAGGTAGCCTTGTGTTACATTAGCTACTACACTCAGTGTACTCACTAGGTAGCCTTGTGTTACATTAGCTACTACACACAGTGTACTCACTAGGTAGCCTTGTGTTACATTAGCTACTACACTCAGTGTACTCACTAGGTAGCCTTGTGTTACATTAGCTACTACACACAGTGTACTCACTAGGTAGCCTTGTGTTACATTAGCTACTACACACAGTGTACTCACTAGGTAGCCTTGTGTTACATTAGCTACTACACACAGTGTACTCACTAGGTAGCCTTGTGTTACATTAGCTACTACACTCAGTGTACTCACTAGGTAGCCTTGTACTACATTAGCTACTACACACAGTGTACTCACTAGGTAGCCTTGTGTTACATTAGCTACTACACACAGTGTACTCACTAGGTAGCCTTGTGTTACATTAGCTACTACACACAGTGTACTCACTAGGTAGCCTTGTGTTACATTAGCTACTACACTCAGTGTACTCACTAGGTAGCCTTGTACTACATTAGCTACTACACACAGTGTACTCACTAGGTAGCCTTGTACTACATTAGCTACTACACACAGTGTACTCACTAGGTAGCCTTGTGTTACATTAGCTACTACACACAGTGTACTCACTAGGTAGCCTTGTGTTACATTAGCTACTACACACAGTGTACTCACTAGGTAGCCTTGTGTTACATTAGCTACTACACACAGTGTACTCACTAGGTAGCCTTGTACTACATTAGCTACTACACACAGTGTACTCACTAGGTAGCCTTGTACTACATTAGCTACTACACTCAGTGTACTCACTAGGTAGCCTTGTACTACATTAGCTACTACACACAGTGTACTCACTAGGTAGCCTTGTGTTACATTAGCTACTACACTCAGTGTACTCACTAGGTAGCCTTGTGTTACATTAGCTACTACACACAGTGTACTCACTAGGTAGCCTTGTGTTACATTAGCTACTACACTCAGTGTACTCACTAGGTAGCCTTGTGCTACATTAGCTACTACACACAGTGTACTCACTAGGTACCCTTGTACTACATTAGCTACTACACACAGTGTACTCACTAGGTAGCCTTGTGTTACATTAGCTACTACACACAGTGTACTCACTAGGTAGCCTTGTGTTACATTAGCTACTACACTCAGTGTACTCACTAGGTAGCCTTGTGTTACATTAGCTACTACACACAGTGTACTCACTAGGTAGCCTTGTGCTACATTAGCTACTACACACAGTGTACTCACTAGGTAGCCTTGTGTTACATTAGCTACTACACACAGTGTACTCACTAGGTAGCCTTGTGTTACATTAGCTACTACACTCAGTGTACTCACTAGGTAGCCTTGTGTTACATTAGCTACTACACACAGTGTACTCACTAGGTAGCCTTGTGTTACATTAGCTACTACACACAGTGTACTCACTAGGTAGCCTTGTGTTACATTAGTTACTACACACAGTGTACTCACTAGGTAGCCTTGTGTTACATTAGCTACTACACACAGTGTACTCACTAGGTAGCCTTGTGTTACATTAGCTACTACACACAGTGTACTCACTAGGTAGCCTTGTGTTACATTAGCTACTACACACAGTGTACTCACTAGGTAGCCTTGTACTACATTAGCTACTACACACAGTGTACTCACTAGGTAGCCTTGTGTTACATTAGCTACTACACACAGTGTACTCACTAGGTAGCCTTGTACTACATTAGCTACTACACACAGTGTACTCACTAGGTAGCCTTGTGTTACATTAGCTACTACACACAGTGTACTCACTAGGTAGCCTTGTGTTACATTAGCTACTACACACAGTGTACTCACTAGGTAGCCTTGTGTTACATTAGCTACTACACACAGTGTACTCACTAGGTAGCCTTGTACTACATTAGCTACTACACACAGTGTACTCACTAGGTAGCCTTGTGTTACATTAGCTACTACACACAGTGTACTCACTAGGTAGCCTTGTGTTACATTAGCTACTACACACAGTGTACTCACTAGGTAGCCTTGTGTTACATTAGCTACTACACACAGTGTACTCACTGGGTAGCCTTGTGTTACATTAGCTACTACACTCAGTGTACTCACTAGGTAGCCTTGTACTACATTAGCTACTACACTCAGTGTACTCACTAGGTAGCCTTGTACTACATTAGCTACTACACTCAGTGTACTCACTAGGTAGCCTTGTGTTACATTAGCTACTACACACAGTGTACTCACTAGGTAGCCTTGTACTACATTAGCTACTACACACAGTGTACTCACTAGGTAGCCTTGTGTTACATTAGCTACTACACACAGTGTACTCACTAGGTAGCCTTGTGTTACATTAGCTACTACACACAGTGTACTCACTAGGTAGCCTTGTACTACATTAGCTACTACACACAGTGTACTCACTAGGTAGCCTTGTGTTACATTAGCTACTACACTCAGTGTACTCACTAGGTAGCCTTGTACTACATTAGCTACTACACTCAGTGTACTCACTAGGTAGCCTTGTACTACATTAGCTACTACACTCAGTGTACTCACTAGGTAGCCTTGTGCTACATTAGCTACTACACACAGTGTGCTCACTAGGTAGCCTTGTGTTACATTAGCTACTACACTCAGTGTACTCACTAGGTAGCCTTGTGTTACATTAGCTACTACACTCAGTGTACTCACTAGGTAGCCTTGTGTTACATTAGCTACTACACACAGTGTACTCACTAGGTAGCCTTGTGTTACATTAGCTACTACACACAGTGTACTCACTAGGTAGCCTTGTGTTACATTAGCTACTACACACAGTGTACTCACTAGGTAGCCTTGTGTTACATTAGCTACTACACACAGTGTGCTCACTAGGTAGCCTTGTGTTACATTAGCTACTACACTCAGTGTACTCACTAGGTAGCCTTGTGTTACATTAGCTACTACACACAGTGTACTCACTAGGTAGCCTTGTGTTACATTAGCTACTACACACAGTGTACTCACTAGGTAGCCTTGTGTTACATTAGCTACTACACACAGTGTACTCACTAGGTAGCCTTGTGTTACATTAGCTACTACACACAGTGTACTCACTAGGTAGCCTTGTGCTACATTAGCTACTACACACAGTGTACTCACTAGGTAGCCTTGTACTACATTAGCTACTACACTCAGTGTGCTCACTAGGTAGCCTTGTGTTACATTAGCTACTACACACAGTGTACTCACTAGGTAGCCTTGTGTTACATTAGCTACTACACACAGTGTACTCACTAGGTAGCCTTGTGTTACATTAGCTACTACACACACTGTACTCACTAGGTAGCCTTGTGTTACATTAGCTACTACACACAGTGTACTCACTAGGTAGCCTTGTGTTACATTAGCTACTACACACAGTGTACTCACTAGGTAGCCTTGTACTACATTAGCTACTACACTCAGTGTACTCACTAGGTAGCCTTGTACTACATTAGCTACTACACTCAGTGTACTCACTAGGTAGCCTTGTACTACATTAGCTACTACACTCAGTGTACTCACTAGGTAGCCTTGTGTTACATTAGCTACTACACACAGTGTACTCACTAGGTAGCCTTGTGTTACATTAGCTACTACACACAGTGTACTCACTAGGTAGCCTTGTGCTACATTAGCTACTACACTCAGTGTACTCACTAGGTAGCCTTGTGTTACATTAGCTACTACACACAGTGTACTCACTAGGTAGCCTTGTACTACATTAGCTACTACACACAGTGTACTCACTAGGTAGCCTTGTACTACATTAGCTACTACACTCAGTGTACTCACTAGGTAGCCTTGTGCTACATTAGCTACTACACACAGTGTACTCACTAGGTAGCCTTGTACTACATTAGCTACTACACACAGTGTACTCACTAGGTAGCCTTGTGTTACATTAGCTACTACACACAGTGTACTCACTAGGTAGCCTTGTGTTACATTAGCTACTACACACAGTGTACTCACTAGGTAGCCTTGTACTACATTAGCTACTACACACAGTGTACTCACTAGGTAGCCTTGTACTACATTAGCTACTACACACAGTGTACTCACTAGGTAGCCTTGTGTTACATTAGCTACTACACACAGTGTACTCACTAGGTAGCCTTGTACTACATTAGCTACTACACACAGTGTACTCACTAGGTAGCCTTGTACTACATTAGCTACTACACACAGTGTACTCACTAGGTAGCCTTGTGTTACATTAGCTACTACACACAGTGTACTCACTAGGTAGCCTTGTACTACATTAGCTACTACACACAGTGTACTCACTAGGTAGCCTTGTACTACATTAGCTACTACACACAGTGTACTCACTAGGTAGCCTTGTACTACATTAGCTACTACACACAGTGTACTCACTAGGTAGCCTTGTGTTACATTAGCTACTACAAACAGTGTACTCACTAGGTAGCCTTGTACTACATTAGCTACTACACACAGTGTACTCACTAGGTAGCCTTGTACTACATTAGCTACTACACACACTGTACTCACTAGGTAGCCTTGTGTTACATTAGCTACTACACACAGTGTACTCACTAGGTAGCCTTGTACTACATTAGCTACTACACACAGTGTACTCACTAGGTAGCCTTGTACTACATTAGCTACTACACTCAGTGTACTCACTAGGTAGCCTTGTACTACATTAGCTACTACACACAGTGTACTCACTAGGTAGCCTTGTGTTACATTAGCTACTACACACAGTGTACTCACTAGGTAGCCTTGTACTACATTAGCTACTACACACAGTGTACTCACTAGGTAGCCTTGTACTACATTAGCTACTACACACAGTGTGCTCACTAGGTAGCCTTGTACTACATTAGCTACTACACACAGTGTACTCACTAGGTAGCCTTGTGTTACATTAGCTACTACACACAGTGTGCTCACTAGGTAGCCTTGTACTACATTAGCTACTACACACAGTGTGCTCACTAGGTAGCCTTGTACTACATTAGCTACTACACACAGTGTACTCACTAGGTAGCCTTGTGTTACATTAGCTACTACACACAGTGTACTCACTAGGTAGCCTTGTACTACATTAGCTACTACACACAGTGTACTCACTAGGTAGCCTTGTGTTACATTAGCTACTACACACAGTGTACTCACTAGGTAGCCTTGTGCTACATTAGCTACTACACACAGTGTACTCACTAGGTAGCCTTGTGTTACATTAGCTACTACACACAGTGTACTCACTAGGTAGCCTTGTACTACATTAGCTACTACACACAGTGTACTCACTAGGTAGCCTTGTGCTACATTAGCTACTACACACAGTGTACTCACTAGGTAGCCTTGTACTACATTAGCTACTACACACAGTGTACTCACTAGGTAGCCTTGTGCTACATTAGCTACTACACACAGTGTACTCACTACGTAGCCTTGTGTTACATTAGCTACTACACACAGTGTACTCACTAGGTAGCCTTGTGTTACATTAGCTACTACACTCAGTGTACTCACTAGGTAGCCTTGTGTTACATTAGCTACTACAAACAGTGTACTCACTAGGTAGCCTTGTACTACATTAGCTACTACACACAGTGTACTCACTAGGTAGCCTTGTACTACATTAGCTACTACACACAGTGTACTCACTAGGTAGCCTTGTGTTACATTAGCTACTACACACAGTGTACTCACTAGGTAGCCTTGTACTACATTAGCTACTACACTCAGTGTACTCACTAGGTAGCCTTGTGTTACATTAGCTACTACACACAGTGTACTCACTAGGTAGCCTTGTACTACATTAGCTACTACACACAGTGTACTCACTAGGTAGCCTTGTGCTACATTAGCTACTACACACAGTGTACTCACTACGTAGCCTTGTGTTACATTAGCTACTACACACAGTGTACTCACTAGGTAGCCTTGTGTTACATTAGCTACTACACACAGTGTACTCACTAGGTAGCCTTGTGTTACATTAGCTACTACACTCAGTGTACTCACTAGGTAGCCTTGTGTTACATTAGCTACTACACACAGTGTACTCACTAGGTAGCCTTGTACTACATTAGCTACTACACACAGTGTACTCACTAGGTAGCCTTGTACTACATTAGCTACTACACACAGTGTACTCACTAGGTAGCCTTGTGTTACATTAGCTACTACACACAGTGTACTCACTAGGTAGCCTTGTACTACATTAGCTACTACACTCAGTGTACTCACTAGGTAGCCTTGTGTTACATTAGCTACTACACACAGTGTACTCACTAGGTAGCCTTGTGTTACATTAGCTACTACACACAGTGTACTCACTAGGTAGCCTTGTGCTACATTAGCTACTACACACAGTGTACTCACTAGGTAGCCTTGTGTTACATTAGCTACTACACACAGTGTACTCACTAGGTAGTCTTGTGTTACATTAGCTACTACACTCAGTGTACTCACTAGGTAGCCTTGTGTTACATTAGCTACTACACACAGTGTACTCACTATGTAGCCTTGTGCTACATTAGCTACTACACACAGTGTACTCACTAGGTAGCCTTGTGTTACATTAGCTACTACACACAGTGTACTCACTAGGTAGCCTTGTGTTACATTAGCTACTACACTCAGTGTACTCACTAGGTAGCCTTGTGTTACATTAGCTACTACACACAGTGTACTCACTAGGTAGCCTTGTGTTACATTAGCTACTACACACAGTGTACTCACTAGGTAGCCTTGTACTACATTAGCTACTACACTCAGTGTACTCACTAGGTAGCCTTGTGTTACATTAGCTACTACACACAGTGTACTCACTAGGTAGCCTTGTGTTACATTAGCTACTACACACAGTGTACTCACTAGGTAGCCTTGTACTACATTAGCTACTACACTCAGTGTACTCACTAGGTAGCCTTGTGTTACATTAGCTACTACACACAGTGTACTCACTAGGTAGCCTTGTGTTACATTAGCTACTACACACAGTGTACTCACTAGGTAGCCTTGTGTTACATTAGCTACTACACACAGTGTACTCACTAGGTAGCCTTGTGTTACATTAGCTACTACACACAGTGTACTCACTAGGTAGCCTTGTGTTACATTAGCTACTACACACAGTGTGCTCACTAGGTAGCCTTGTACTACATTAGCTACTACACACAGTGTACTCACTAGGTAGCCTTGTGTTACATTAGCTACTACACACAGTGTACTCACTAGGTAGCCTTGTGTTACATTAGCTACTACACTCAGTGTACTCACTAGGTAGCCTTGTGTTACATTAGCTACTACACACAGTGTACTCACTAGGTAGCCTTGTGTTACATTAGCTACTACACACACTGTACTCACTAGGTAGCCTTGTGCTACATTAGCTACTACACTCAGTGTACTCACTAGGTAGCCTTGTGCTACATTAGCTACTACACACACTGTACTCACTAGGTAGCCTAGTGTTACATTAGCTACTACACACAGTGTACTCACTAGGTAGCCTTGTACTACATTAGCTACTACACACAGTGTACTCACTAGGTAGCCTTGTGCTACATTAGCTACTACACACAGTGTACTCACTAGGTAGCCTTGTGTTACATTAGCTACTACACACAGTGTACTCACTAGGTAGCCTTGTGTTACATTAGCTACTACACACAGTGTACTCACTAGGTAGCCTTGTACTACATTAGCTACTACACTCAGTGTACTCACTAGGTAGCCTTGTGTTACATTAGCTACTACACTCAGTGTACTCACTAGGTAGCCTTGTGCTACATTAGCTACTACACACAGTGTACTCACTAGGTAGCCTTGTGTTACATTAGCTACTACACTCAGTGTACTCACTAGGTAGCCTTGTGTTACATTAGCTACTACACACAGTGTACTCACTAGGTAGCCTTGTGTTACATTAGCTACTACACACAGTGTGCTCACTAGGTAGCCTTGTGTTACATTAGCTACTACACACAGTGTACTCACTAGGTAGCCTTGTGTTACATTAGCTACTACACACAGTGTACTCACTAGGTAGCCTTGTACTACATTAGCTACTACACTCAGTGTACTCACTAGGTAGCCTTGTGTTACATTAGCTACTACACACAGTGTACTCACTAGGTAGCCTTGTGTTACATTAGCTACTACACACAGTGTACTCACTAGGTAGCCTTGTACTACATTAGCTACTACACTCAGTGTGCTCACTAGGTAGCCTTGTGTTACATTAGCTACTACACTCAGTGTACTCACTAGGTAGCCTTGTGTTACATTAGCTACTACACACAGTGTACTCACTAGGTAGCCTTGTACTACATTAGCTACTACACTCAGTGTACTCACTAGGTAGCCTTGTGTTACATTAGCTACTACACACAGTGTGCTCACTAGGTAGCCTTGTGTTACATTAGCTACTACACACAGTGTGCTCACTAGGTAGCCTTGTGTTACATTAGCTACTACACTCAGTGTACTCACTAGGTAGCCTTGTGTTACATTAGCTACTACACACAGTGTACTCACTAGGTAGCCTTGTGTTACATTAGCTACTACACTCAGTGTACTCACTAGGTAGCCTTGTGCTACATTAGCTACTACACACAGTGTACTCACTAGGTAGCCTTGTACTACATTAGCTACTACACACAGTGTACTCACTAGGTAGCCTTGTGCTACATTAGCTACTACACACAGTGTACTCACTAGGTAGCCTTGTGTTACATTAGCTACTACACTCAGTGTGCTCACTAGGTAGCCTTGTGTTACATTAGCTACTACACACAGTGTACTCACTAGGTAGCCTTGTACTACATTAGCTACTACACACAGTGTACTCACTAGGTAGCCTTGTACTACATTAGCTACTACACACAGTGTACTCACTAGGTAGCCTTGTGTTACATTAGCTACTACACACAGTGTACTCACTAGGTAGCCTTGTGTTACATTAGCTACTACACACAGTGTACTCACTAGGTAGCCTTGTGTTACATTAGCTACTACACACAGTGTACTCACTAGGTAGCCTTGTGCTACATTAGCTACTACACACAGTGTACTCACTAGGTAGCCTTGTGTTACATTAGCTACTACACACAGTGTACTCACTAGGTAGCCTTGTGTTACATTAGCTACTACACACAGTGTACTCACTAGGTAGCCTTGTGCTACATTAGCTACTACACACAGTGTACTCACTAGGTAGCCTTGTGCTACATTAGCTACTACACACAGTGTACTCACTAGGTAGCCTTGTGTTACATTAGCTACTACACACAGTGTACTCACTAGGTAGCCTTGTGTTACATTAGCTACTACACACAGTGTACTCACTAGGTAGCCTTGTGTTACATTAGCTACTACACACAGTGTACTCACTAGGTAGCCTTGTGTTACATTAGCTACTACACACAGTGTACTCACTAGGTAGCCTTGTACTACATTAGCTACTACACTCAGTGTACTCACTAGGTAGCCTTGTGTTACATTAGCTACTACACACAGTGTACTCACTAGGTAGCCTTGTGCTACATTAGCTACTACACACAGTGTACTCACTAGGTAGCCTTGTGTTACATTAGCTACTACACACAGTGTACTCACTAGGTAGCCTTGTACTACATTAGCTACTACACTCAGTGTACTCACTAGGTAGCCTTGTGTTACATTAGCTACTACACTCAGTGTACTCACTAGGTAGCCTTGTGTTACATTAGCTACTACACACAGTGTACTCACTAGGTAGCCTTGTGTTACATTAGCTACTACACACAGTGTACTCACTAGGTAGCCTTGTGTTACATTAGCTACTACACACAGTGTACTCACTAGGTAGCCTTGTGTTACATTAGCTACTACACACAGTGTACTCACTAGGTAGCCTTGTGTTACATTAGCTACTACACACAGTGTACTCACTAGGTAGCCTTGTGTTACATTAGCTACTACACACAGTGTACTCACTAGGTAGCCTTGTGTTACATTAGCTACTACACTCAGTGTACTCACTAGGTAGCCTTGTGTTACATTAGCTACTACACACAGTGTACTCACTAGGTAGCCTTGTGCTACATTAGCTACTACACACAGTGTACTCACTAGGTAGCCTTGTGTTACATTAGCTACTACACACAGTGTACTCACTAGGTAGCCTTGTGTTACATTAGCTACTACACACAGTGTACTCACTAGGTAGCCTTGTGTTACATTAGCTACTACACTCAGTGTACTCACTAGGTAGCCTTGTGTTACATTAGCTACTACACACAGTGTGCTCACTAGGTAGCCTTGTGTTACATTAGCTACTACACACAGTGTACTCACTAGGTAGCCTTGTACTACATTAGCTACTACACACAGTGTACTCACTAGGTAGCCTTGTACTACATTAGCTACTACACACAGTGTGCTCACTAGGTAGCCTTGTGTTACATTAGCTACTACACTCAGTGTGCTCACTAGGTAGCCTTGTGTTACATTAGCTACTACACACAGTGTACTCACTAGGTAGCCTTGTGTTACATTAGCTACTACACACAGTGTACTCACTAGGTAGCCTTGTACTACATTAGCTACTACACACAGTGTACTCACTAGGTAGCCTTGTACTACATTAGCTACTACACACAGTGTACTCACTAGGTAGCCTTGTACTACATTAGCTACTACACACAGTGTACTCACTAGGTAGCCTTGTGTTACATTAGCTACTACACTCAGTGTACTCACTAGGTAGCCTTGTGTTACATTAGCTACTACACACAGTGTACTCACTAGGTAGCCTTGTACTACATTAGCTACTACACACAGTGTACTCACTAGGTAGCCTTGTACTACATTAGCTACTACACACAGTGTACTCACTAGGTAGCCTTGTGTTACATTAGCTACTACACACAGTGTACTCACTAGGTAGCCTTGTGTTACATTAGCTACTACACACAGTGTACTCACTAGGTAGCCTTGTACTACATTAGCTACTACACACAGTGTACTCACTAGGTAGCCTTGTGTTACATTAGCTACTACACACAGTGTACTCACTAGGTAGCCTTGTGTTACATTAGCTACTACACACAGTGTACTCACTAGGTAGCCTTGTGTTACATTAGCTACTACACACAGTGTACTCACTAGGTAGCCTTGTGTTACATTAGCTACTACACACAGTGTACTCACTAGGTAGCCTTGTGTTACATTAGCTACTACACTCAGTGTACTCACTAGGTAGCCTTGTGTTACATTAGCTACTACACACAGTGTACTCACTAGGTAGCCTTGTGTTACATTAGCTACTACACACAGTGTACTCACTAGGTAGCCTTGTGTTACATTAGCTACTACACACAGTGTACTCACTAGGTAGCCTTGTGTTACATTAGCTACTACACACAGTGTACTCACTAGGTAGCCTTGTGTTACATTAGCTACTACACACAGTGTACTCACTAGGTAGCCTTGTGTTACATTAGCTACTACACACAGTGTACTCACTAGGTAGCCTTGTACTACATTAGCTACTACACACAGTGTGCTCACTAGGTAGCCTTGTACTACATTAGCTACTACACACAGTGTACTCACTAGGTAGCCTTGTGTTACATTAGCTACTACACACAGTGTACTCACTAGGTAGCCTTGTGTTACATTAGCTACTACACACAGTGTACTCACTAGGTAGCCTTGTGCTACATTAGCTACTACACACAGTGTACTCACTAGGTAGCCTTGTGTTACATTAGCTACTACACACAGTGTACTCACTAGGTAGCCTTGTGTTACATTAGCTACTACACTCAGTGTACTCACTAGGTAGCCTTGTGTTACATTAGCTACTACACACAGTGTGCTCACTAGGTAGCCTTGTACTACATTAGCTACTACACACAGTGTGCTCACTAGGTAGCCTTGTGTTACATTAGCTACTACACACAGTGTACTCACTAGGTAGCCTTGTGTTACATTAGCTACTACACACAGTGTACTCACTAGGTAGCCTTGTGTTACATTAGCTACTACACACACTGTACTCACTAGGTAGCCTTGTGTTACATTAGCTACTACACACAGTGTACTCACTAGGTAGCCTTGTGCTACATTAGCTACTACACACAGTGTACTCACTAGGTAGCCTTGTGTTACATTAGCTACTACACACAGTGTACTCACTAGGTAGCCTTGTACTACATTAGCTACTACACACAGTGTACTCACTAGGTAGCCTTGTGTTACATTAGCTACTACACACAGTGTACTCACTAGGTAGCCTTGTGTTACATTAGCTACTACACACAGTGTACTAACTAGGTAGCCTTGTGTTACATTAGCTACTACACACAGTGTACTCACTAGGTAGCCTTGTGTTACATTAGCTACTACACTCAGTGTACTCACTAGGTAGCCTTGTGTTACATTAGCTACTACACACAGTGTACTCACTAGGTAGCCTTGTGTTACATTAGCTACTACACACAGTGTACTCACTAGGTAGCCTTGTGCTACATTAGCTACTACACACAGTGTACTCACTAGGTAGCCTTGTGTTACATTAGCTACTACACACAGTGTACTCACTAGGTAGCCTTGTGTTACATTAGCTACTACACACAGTGTACTCACTAGGTAGCCTTGTGTTACATTAGCTACTACACACAGTGTACTCACTAGGTAGCCTTGTGTTACATTAGCTACTACACACAGTGTACTCACTAGGCAGCCTTGTGTTACATTAGCTACTACACACAGTGTACTCACTAGGTAGCCTTGTACTACATTAGCTACTACACACAGTGTACTCACTAGGTAGCCTTGTGTTACATTAGCTACTACACACAGTGTACTCACTAGGTAGCCTTGTGTTACATTAGCTACTACACTCAGTGTACTCACTAGGTAGCCTTGTGTTACATTAGCTACTACACTCAGTGTACTCACTAGGTAGCCTTGTGTTACATTAGCTACTACACACAGTGTACTCACTAGGTAGCCTTGTACTACATTAGCTACTACACTCAGTGTACTCACTAGGTAGCCTTGTGTTACATTAGCTACTACACACAGTGTACTCACTAGGTAGCCTTGTGTTACATTAGCTACTACACTGAGTGTACTCACTAGGTAGCCTTGTGTTACATTAGCTACTACACACAGTGTACTCACTAGGTAGCCTTGTGTTACATTAGCTACTACACACAGTGTACTCACTAGGTAGCCTTGTGTTACATTAGCTACTACACTCAGTGTACTCACTAGGTAGCCTTGTGTTACATTAGCTACTACACACAGTGTACTCACTAGGTAGCCTTGTGTTACATTAGCTACTACACACAGTGTACTCACTAGGTAGCCTTGTGTTACATTAGCTACTACACACAGTGTACTCACTAGGTAGCCTTGTGTTACATTAGCTACTACACACAGTGTACTCACTAGGTAGCCTTGTGTTACATTAGCTACTACACACAGTGTACTCACTAGGTAGCCTTGTACTACATTAGCTACTACACACAGTGTACTCACTAGGTAGCCTTGTGTTACATTAGCTACTACACACAGTGTACTCACTAGTTAGCCTTGTACTACATTAGCTACTACACTCAGTGTACTCACTAGGTAGCCTTGTGTTACATTAGCTACTACACACAGTGTACTCACTAGGTAGCCTTGTGTTACATTAGCTACTACACACAGTGTACTCACTAGGTAGCCTTGTGTTACATTAGCTACAACACACAGTGTACTCACTAGGTAGCCTTGTACTACATTAGCTACTACACACAGTGTACTCACTAGGTAGCCTTGTACTACATTAGCTACTACACACAGTGTACTCACTAGGTAGCCTTGTGTTACATTAGCTACTACACACAGTGTACTCACTAGGTAGCCTTGTGTTACATTAGCTACTACACACAGTGTACTCACTAGGTAGCCTTGTGTTACATTAGCTACTACACACAGTGTGCTCACTAGGTAGCCTTGTGTTACATTAGCTACTACACACAGTGTACTCACTAGGTAGCCTTGTGTTACATTAGCTACTACACACAGTGTGCTCACTAGGTAGCCTTGTGTTACATTAGCTACTACACACAGTGTACTCACTAGGTAGCCTTGTGTTACATTAGCTACTACACACAGTGTACTCACTAGGTAGCCTTGTGTTACATTAGCTACTACACACACTGTACTCACTAGGTAGCCTTGTGTTACATTAGCTACTACACTCAGTGTGCTCACTAGGTAGCCTTGTGTTACATTAGCTACTACACTCAGTGTGCTCACTAGGTAGCCTTGTGTTACATTAGCTACTACACACAGTGTACTCACTAGGTAGCCTTGTGTTACATTAGCTACTACACACAGTGTACTCACTAGGTAGCCTTGTGCTACATTAGCTACTACACACAGTGTACTCACTAGGTAGCCTTGTGTTACATTAGCTACTACACACAGTGTACTCACTAGGTAGCCTTGTGCTACATTAGCTACTACACTCAGTGTACTCACTAGGTAGCCTTGTGTTACATTAGCTACTACACTCAGTGTACTCACTAGGTAGCCTTGTGTTACATTAGCTACTACACACAGTGTACTCACTAGGTAGCCTTGTGTTACATTAGCTACTACACTCAGTGTACTCACTAGGTAGCCTTGTGCTACATTAGCTACTACACACAGTGTACTCACTAGGTAGCCTTGTACTACATTAGCTACTACACACAGTGTACTCACTAGGTAGCCTTGTGCTACATTAGCTACTACACACAGTGTACTCACTAGGTAGCCTTGTGTTACATTAGCTACTACACTCAGTGTGCTCACTAGGTAGCCTTGTGTTACATTAGCTACTACACACAGTGTACTCACTAGGTAGCCTTGTACTACATTAGCTACTACACACAGTGTACTCACTAGGTAGCCTTGTACTACATTAGCTACTACACACAGTGTACTCACTAGGTAGCCTTGTGTTACATTAGCTACTACACACAGTGTACTCACTAGGTAGCCTTGTGTTACATTAGCTACTACACACAGTGTACTCACTAGGTAGCCTTGTGTTACATTAGCTACTACACACAGTGTACTCACTAGGTAGCCTTGTGCTACATTAGCTACTACACACAGTGTACTCACTAGGTAGCCTTGTGTTACATTAGCTACTACACACAGTGTACTCACTAGGTAGCCTTGTGTTACATTAGCTACTACACACAGTGTACTCACTAGGTAGCCTTGTGCTACATTAGCTACTACACACAGTGTACTCACTAGGTAGCCTTGTGCTACATTAGCTACTACACACAGTGTACTCACTAGGTAGCCTTGTGTTACATTAGCTACTACACACAGTGTACTCACTAGGTAGCCTTGTGTTACATTAGCTACTACACACAGTGTACTCACTAGGTAGCCTTGTGTTACATTAGCTACTACACACAGTGTACTCACTAGGTAGCCTTGTGTTACATTAGCTACTACACACAGTGTACTCACTAGGTAGCCTTGTACTACATTAGCTACTACACACAGTGTACTCACTAGGTAGCCTTGTACTACATTAGCTACTACACACAGTGTACTCACTAGGTAGCCTTGTGTTACATTAGCTACTACACACAGTGTACTCACTAGGTAGCCTTGTGTTACATTAGCTACTACACACAGTGTACTCACTAGGTAGCCTTGTGTTACATTAGCTACTACACACAGTGTACTCACTAGGTAGCCTTGTGCTACATTAGCTACTACACACAGTGTACTCACTAGGTAGCCTTGTGTTACATTAGCTACTACACACAGTGTACTCACTAGGTAGCCTTGTGTTACATTAGCTACTACACACAGTGTACTCACTAGGTAGCCTTGTGCTACATTAGCTACTACACACAGTGTACTCACTAGGTAGCCTTGTGCTACATTAGCTACTACACACAGTGTACTCACTAGGTAGCCTTGTGTTACATTAGCTACTACACACAGTGTACTCACTAGGTAGCCTTGTGTTACATTAGCTACTACACACAGTGTACTCACTAGGTAGCCTTGTGTTACATTAGCTACTACACACAGTGTACTCACTAGGTAGCCTTGTGTTACATTAGCTACTACACACAGTGTACTCACTAGGTAGCCTTGTACTACATTAGCTACTACACTCAGTGTACTCACTAGGTAGCCTTGTGTTACATTAGCTACTACACACAGTGTACTCACTAGGTAGCCTTGTGCTACATTAGCTACTACACACAGTGTACTCACTAGGTAGCCTTGTGTTACATTAGCTACTACACACAGTGTACTCACTAGGTAGCCTTGTACTACATTAGCTACTACACTCAGTGTACTCACTAGGTAGCCTTGTGTTACATTAGCTACTACACTCAGTGTACTCACTAGGTAGCCTTGTGTTACATTAGCTACTACACACAGTGTACTCACTAGGTAGCCTTGTGTTACATTAGCTACTACACACAGTGTACTCACTAGGTAGCCTTGTGTTACATTAGCTACTACACACAGTGTACTCACTAGGTAGCCTTGTGTTACATTAGCTACTACACACAGTGTACTCACTAGGTAGCCTTGTGTTACATTAGCTACTACACACAGTGTACTCACTAGGTAGCCTTGTGTTACATTAGCTACTACACACAGTGTACTCACTAGGTAGCCTTGTGTTACATTAGCTACTACACTCAGTGTACTCACTAGGTAGCCTTGTGTTACATTAGCTACTACACACAGTGTACTCACTAGGTAGCCTTGTGCTACATTAGCTACTACACACAGTGTACTCACTAGGTAGCCTTGTGTTACATTAGCTACTACACACAGTGTACTCACTAGGTAGCCTTGTGTTACATTAGCTACTACACACAGTGTACTCACTAGGTAGCCTTGTGTTACATTAGCTACTACACTCAGTGTACTCACTAGGTAGCCTTGTGTTACATTAGCTACTACACACAGTGTGCTCACTAGGTAGCCTTGTGTTACATTAGCTACTACACACAGTGTACTCACTAGGTAGCCTTGTACTACATTAGCTACTACACACAGTGTACTCACTAGGTAGCCTTGTACTACATTAGCTACTACACACAGTGTGCTCACTAGGTAGCCTTGTGTTACATTAGCTACTACACTCAGTGTGCTCACTAGGTAGCCTTGTGTTACATTAGCTACTACACACAGTGTACTCACTAGGTAGCCTTGTGTTACATTAGCTACTACACACAGTGTACTCACTAGGTAGCCTTGTACTACATTAGCTACTACACACAGTGTACTCACTAGGTAGCCTTGTACTACATTAGCTACTACACACAGTGTACTCACTAGGTAGCCTTGTACTACATTAGCTACTACACACAGTGTACTCACTAGGTAGCCTTGTGTTACATTAGCTACTACACTCAGTGTACTCACTAGGTAGCCTTGTGTTACATTAGCTACTACACACAGTGTACTCACTAGGTAGCCTTGTACTACATTAGCTACTACACACAGTGTACTCACTAGGTAGCCTTGTACTACATTAGCTACTACACACAGTGTACTCACTAGGTAGCCTTGTGTTACATTAGCTACTACACACAGTGTACTCACTAGGTAGCCTTGTGTTACATTAGCTACTACACACAGTGTACTCACTAGGTAGCCTTGTACTACATTAGCTACTACACACAGTGTACTCACTAGGTAGCCTTGTGTTACATTAGCTACTACACACAGTGTACTCACTAGGTAGCCTTGTGTTACATTAGCTACTACACACAGTGTACTCACTAGGTAGCCTTGTGTTACATTAGCTACTACACACAGTGTACTCACTAGGTAGCCTTGTGTTACATTAGCTACTACACACAGTGTACTCACTAGGTAGCCTTGTGTTACATTAGCTACTACACTCAGTGTACTCACTAGGTAGCCTTGTGTTACATTAGCTACTACACACAGTGTACTCACTAGGTAGCCTTGTGTTACATTAGCTACTACACACAGTGTACTCACTAGGTAGCCTTGTGTTACATTAGCTACTACACACAGTGTACTCACTAGGTAGCCTTGTGTTACATTAGCTACTACACACAGTGTACTCACTAGGTAGCCTTGTGTTACATTAGCTACTACACACAGTGTACTCACTAGGTAGCCTTGTGTTACATTAGCTACTACACACAGTGTACTCACTAGGTAGCCTTGTACTACATTAGCTACTACACACAGTGTGCTCACTAGGTAGCCTTGTACTACATTAGCTACTACACACAGTGTACTCACTAGGTAGCCTTGTGTTACATTAGCTACTACACACAGTGTACTCACTAGGTAGCCTTGTGTTACATTAGCTACTACACACAGTGTACTCACTAGGTAGCCTTGTGCTACATTAGCTACTACACACAGTGTACTCACTAGGTAGCCTTGTGTTACATTAGCTACTACACACAGTGTACTCACTAGGTAGCCTTGTGTTACATTAGCTACTACACTCAGTGTACTCACTAGGTAGCCTTGTGTTACATTAGCTACTACACACAGTGTGCTCACTAGGTAGCCTTGTACTACATTAGCTACTACACACAGTGTGCTCACTAGGTAGCCTTGTGTTACATTAGCTACTACACACAGTGTACTCACTAGGTAGCCTTGTGTTACATTAGCTACTACACACAGTGTACTCACTAGGTAGCCTTGTGTTACATTAGCTACTACACACACTGTACTCACTAGGTAGCCTTGTGTTACATTAGCTACTACACACAGTGTACTCACTAGGTAGCCTTGTGCTACATTAGCTACTACACACAGTGTACTCACTAGGTAGCCTTGTGTTACATTAGCTACTACACACAGTGTACTCACTAGGTAGCCTTGTACTACATTAGCTACTACACACAGTGTACTCACTAGGTAGCCTTGTGTTACATTAGCTACTACACACAGTGTACTCACTAGGTAGCCTTGTGTTACATTAGCTACTACACACAGTGTACTAACTAGGTAGCCTTGTGTTACATTAGCTACTACACACAGTGTACTCACTAGGTAGCCTTGTGTTACATTAGCTACTACACTCAGTGTACTCACTAGGTAGCCTTGTGTTACATTAGCTACTACACACAGTGTACTCACTAGGTAGCCTTGTGTTACATTAGCTACTACACACAGTGTACTCACTAGGTAGCCTTGTGCTACATTAGCTACTACACACAGTGTACTCACTAGGTAGCCTTGTGTTACATTAGCTACTACACACAGTGTACTCACTAGGTAGCCTTGTGTTACATTAGCTACTACACACAGTGTACTCACTAGGTAGCCTTGTGTTACATTAGCTACTACACACAGTGTACTCACTAGGTAGCCTTGTGTTACATTAGCTACTACACACAGTGTACTCACTAGGCAGCCTTGTGTTACATTAGCTACTACACACAGTGTACTCACTAGGTAGCCTTGTACTACATTAGCTACTACACACAGTGTACTCACTAGGTAGCCTTGTGTTACATTAGCTACTACACACAGTGTACTCACTAGGTAGCCTTGTGTTACATTAGCTACTACACTCAGTGTACTCACTAGGTAGCCTTGTGTTACATTAGCTACTACACTCAGTGTACTCACTAGGTAGCCTTGTGTTACATTAGCTACTACACACAGTGTACTCACTAGGTAGCCTTGTACTACATTAGCTACTACACTCAGTGTACTCACTAGGTAGCCTTGTGTTACATTAGCTACTACACACAGTGTACTCACTAGGTAGCCTTGTGTTACATTAGCTACTACACTGAGTGTACTCACTAGGTAGCCTTGTGTTACATTAGCTACTACACACAGTGTACTCACTAGGTAGCCTTGTGTTACATTAGCTACTACACACAGTGTACTCACTAGGTAGCCTTGTGTTACATTAGCTACTACACTCAGTGTACTCACTAGGTAGCCTTGTGTTACATTAGCTACTACACACAGTGTACTCACTAGGTAGCCTTGTGTTACATTAGCTACTACACACAGTGTACTCACTAGGTAGCCTTGTGTTACATTAGCTACTACACACAGTGTACTCACTAGGTAGCCTTGTGTTACATTAGCTACTACACACAGTGTACTCACTAGGTAGCCTTGTGTTACATTAGCTACTACACACAGTGTACTCACTAGGTAGCCTTGTACTACATTAGCTACTACACACAGTGTACTCACTAGGTAGCCTTGTGTTACATTAGCTACTACACACAGTGTACTCACTAGTTAGCCTTGTACTACATTAGCTACTACACTCAGTGTACTCACTAGGTAGCCTTGTGTTACATTAGCTACTACACACAGTGTACTCACTAGGTAGCCTTGTGTTACATTAGCTACTACACACAGTGTACTCACTAGGTAGCCTTGTGTTACATTAGCTACAACACACAGTGTACTCACTAGGTAGCCTTGTACTACATTAGCTACTACACACAGTGTACTCACTAGGTAGCCTTGTACTACATTAGCTACTACACACAGTGTACTCACTAGGTAGCCTTGTGTTACATTAGCTACTACACACAGTGTACTCACTAGGTAGCCTTGTGTTACATTAGCTACTACACACAGTGTACTCACTAGGTAGCCTTGTGTTACATTAGCTACTACACACAGTGTGCTCACTAGGTAGCCTTGTGTTACATTAGCTACTACACACAGTGTACTCACTAGGTAGCCTTGTGTTACATTAGCTACTACACACAGTGTGCTCACTAGGTAGCCTTGTGTTACATTAGCTACTACACACAGTGTACTCACTAGGTAGCCTTGTGTTACATTAGCTACTACACACAGTGTACTCACTAGGTAGCCTTGTGTTACATTAGCTACTACACACACTGTACTCACTAGGTAGCCTTGTGTTACATTAGCTACTACACTCAGTGTGCTCACTAGGTAGCCTTGTGTTACATTAGCTACTACACTCAGTGTGCTCACTAGGTAGCCTTGTGTTACATTAGCTACTACACACAGTGTACTCACTAGGTAGCCTTGTGTTACATTAGCTACTACACACAGTGTACTCACTAGGTAGCCTTGTGCTACATTAGCTACTACACACAGTGTACTCACTAGGTAGCCTTGTGTTACATTAGCTACTACACACAGTGTACTCACTAGGTAGCCTTGTGCTACATTAGCTACTACACTCAGTGTACTCACTAGGTAGCCTTGTGTTACATTAGCTACTACACACAGTGTACTCACTAGGTAGCCTTGTACTACATTAGCTACTACACACAGTGTACTCACTAGGTAGCCTTGTACTACATTAGCTACTACACTCAGTGTACTCACTAGGTAGCCTTGTACTACATTAGCTACTACACACAGTGTACTCACTAGGTAGCCTTGTGCTACATTAGCTACTACACACAGTGTACTCACTAGGTAGCCTTGTGTTACATTAGCTACTACACACAGTGTACTCACTAGGTAGCCTTGTGTTACATTAGCTACTACACACAGTGTACTCACTAGGTAGCCTTGTGTTACATTAGCTACTACACACAGTGTACTCACTAGGTAGCCTTGTACTACATTAGCTACTACACACAGTGTACTCACTAGGTAGCCTTGTGTTACATTAGCTACTACACACAGTGTACTCACTAGGTAGCCTTGTGTTACATTAGCTACTACACACAGTGTACTCACTAGGTAGCCTTGTGTTACATTAGCTACTACACACAGTGTACTCACTAGGTAGCCTTGTGCTACATTAGCTACTACACACAGTGTACTCACTAGGTAGCCTTGTACTACATTAGCTACTACACACACTGTACTCACTAGGTAGCCTTGTGTTACATTAGCTACTACACACAGTGTACTCACTAGGTAGCCTTGTGTTACATTAGCTACTACACACAGTGTACTCACTAGGTAGCCTTGTACTACATTAGCTACTACACTCAGTGTACTCACTAGGTAGCCTTGTGCTACATTAGCTACTACACTCAGTGTACTCACTAGGTAGCCTTGTGTTACATTAGCTACTACACACAGTGTACTCACTAGGTAGCCTTGTACTACATTAGCTACTACACACAGTGTACTCACTAGGTAGCCTTGTACTACATTAGCTACTACACTCAGTGTACTCACTAGGTAGCCTTGTACTACATTAGCTACTACACACAGTGTACTCACTAGGTAGCCTTGTGTTACATTAGCTACTACACACAGTGTACTCACTAGGTAGCCTTGTACTACATTAGCTACTACACACAGTGTACTCACTAGGTAGCCTTGTACTACATTAGCTACTACACTCAGTGTACTCACTAGGTAGCCTTGTACTACATTAGCTACTACACTCAGTGTACTCACTAGGTAGCCTTGTGTTACATTAGCTACTACACACAGTGTACTCACTAGGTAGCCTTGTGTTACATTAGCTACTACACACAGTGTACTCACTAGGTAGCCTTGTGCTACATTAGCTACTACACTCAGTGTACTCACTAGGTAGCCTTGTGTTACATTAGCTACTACACACAGTGTACTCACTAGGTAGCCTTGTACTACATTAGCTACTACACACAGTGTACTCACTAGGTAGCCTTGTACTACATTAGCTACTACACTCAGTGTACTCACTAGGTAGCCTTGTACTACATTAGCTACTACACACAGTGTACTCACTAGGTAGCCTTGTGTTACATTAGCTACTACACACAGTGTACTCACTAGGTAGCCTTGTACTACATTAGCTACTACACACAGTGTGCTCACTAGGTAGCCTTGTACTACATTAGCTACTACACACACTGTACTCACTAGGTAGCCTTGTGTTACATTAGCTACTACACACAGTGTACTCACTAGGTAGCCTTGTGCTACATTAGCTACTACACTCAGTGTACTCACTAGGTAGCCTTGTGTTACATTAGCTACTACACTCAGTGTACTCACTAGGTAGCCTTGTGCTACATTAGCTACTACACTCAGTGTACTCACTAGGTAGCCTTGTGTTACATTAGCTACTACACACAGTGTACTCACTAGGTAGCCTTGTGTTACATTAGCTACTACACACAGTGTACTCACTAGGTAGCCTTGTACTACATTAGCTACTACACACAGTGTACTCACTAGGTAGCCTTGTGCTACATTAGCTACTACACACAGTGTACTCACTAGGTAGCCTTGTGTTACATTAGCTACTACACACAGTGTACTCACTAGGTAGCCTTGTACTACATTAGCTACTACACTCAGTGTACTCACTAGGTAGCCTTGTACTACATTAGCTACTACACACAGTGTACTCACTAGGTAGCCTTGTCTTACATTAGCTACTACACACAGTGTACTCACTAGGTAGCCTTGTACTACATTAGCTACTACACACAGTGTACTCACTAGGTAGCCTTGTACTACATTAGCTACTACACACAGTGTGCTCACTAGGTAGCCTTGTACTACATTAGCTACTACACACAGTGTACTCACTAGGTAGCCTTGTGTTACATTAGCTACTACACACAGTGTACTCACTAGGTAGCCTTGTACTACATTAGCTACTACACACAGTGTACTCACTAGGTAGCCTTGTGTTACATTAGCTACTACACACAGTGTACTCACTAGGTAGCCTTGTGCTACATTAGCTACTACACACAGTGTACTCACTAGGTAGCCTTGTGTTACATTAGCTACTACACACAGTGTACTCACTAGGTAGCCTTGTACTACATTAGCTACTACACACAGTGTACTCACTAGGTAGCCTTGTGCTACATTAGTTACTACACACAGTGTACTCACTAGGTAGCCTTGTACTACATTAGCTACTACACACAGTGTACTCACTAGGTAGCCTTGTGCTACATTAGCTACTACACACAGTGTACTCACTACGTAGCCTTGTGTTACATTAGCTACTACACACAGTGTACTCACTAGGTAGCCTTGTGTTACATTAGCTACTACACTCAGTGTACTCACTAGGTAGCCTTGTGTTACATTAGCTACTACAAACAGTGTACTCACTAGGTAGCCTTGTACTACATTAGCTACTACACACAGTGTACTCACTAGGTAGCCTTGTACTACATTAGCTACTACACACAGTGTACTCACTAGGTAGCCTTGTGTTACATTAGCTACTACACACAGTGTACTCACTAGGTAGCCTTGTACTACATTAGCTACTACACTCAGTGTACTCACTAGGTAGCCTTGTGTTACATTAGCTACTACACACAGTGTACTCACTAGGTAGCCTTGTACTACATTAGCTACTACACACAGTGTACTCACTAGGTAGCCTTGTGCTACATTAGCTACTACACACAGTGTACTCACTACGTAGCCTTGTGTTACATTAGCTACTACACACAGTGTACTCACTAGGTAGCCTTGTGTTACATTAGCTACTACACTCAGTGTACTCACTAGGTAGCCTTGTGTTACATTAGCTACTACACACAGTGTACTCACTAGGTAGCCTTGTACTACATTAGCTACTACACACAGTGTACTCACTAGGTAGCCTTGTACTACATTAGCTACTACACACAGTGTACTCACTAGGTAGCCTTGTGTTACATTAGCTACTACACACAGTGTACTCACTAGGTAGCCTTGTACTACATTAGCTACTACACTCAGTGTACTCACTAGGTAGCCTTGTGTTACATTAGCTACTACACACAGTGTACTCACTAGGTAGCCTTGTGTTACATTAGCTACTACACACAGTGTACTCACTAGGTAGCCTTGTGCTACATTAGCTACTACACACAGTGTACTCACTAGGTAGCCTTGTGTTACATTAGCTACTACACACAGTGTACTCACTAGGTAGCCTTGTGTTACATTAGCTACTACACTCAGTGTACTCACTAGGTAGCCTTGTGTTACATTAGCTACTACACACAGTGTACTCACTAGGTAGCCTTGTGCTACATTAGCTACTACACACAGTGTACTCACTAGGTAGCCTTGTGTTACATTAGCTACTACACACAGTGTACTCACTAGGTAGCCTTGTGTTACATTAGCTACTACACTCAGTGTACTCACTAGGTAGCCTTGTACTACATTAGCTACTACACTCAGTGTACTCACTAGGTAGCCTTGTGTTACATTAGCTACTACACACAGTGTACTCACTAGGTAGCCTTGTGTTACATTAGCTACTACACACAGTGTACTCACTAGGTAGCCTTGTACTACATTAGCTACTACACTCAGTGTACTCACTAGGTAGCCTTGTGTTACATTAGCTACTACACACAGTGTACTCACTAGGTAGCCTTGTGTTACATTAGCTACTACACACAGTGTGCTCACTAGGTAGCCTTGTACTACATTAGCTACTACACACAGTGTACTCACTAGGTAGCCTTGTGTTACATTAGCTACTACACACAGTGTACTCACTAGGTAGCCTTGTGTTACATTAGCTACTACACTCAGTGTACTCACTAGGTAGCCTTGTGTTACATTAGCTACTACACACAGTGTACTCACTAGGTAGCCTTGTGCTACATTAGCTACTACACACAGTGTACTCACTAGGTAGCCTTGTGTTACATTAGCTACTACACACAGTGTGCTCACTAGGTAGCCTTGTGTTACATAAGCTACTACACACAGTGTACTCACTAGGTAGCCTTGTGTTACATTAGCTACTACACTCAGTGTACTCACTAGGTAGCCTTGTACTACATTAGCTACTACACTCAGTGTACTCACTAGGTAGCCTTGTGTTACATTAGCTACTACACACAGTGTGCTCACTAGGTAGCTTTGTGTTACATTAGCTACTACACACACTGTACTCACTAGGTAGCCTTGTGCTACATTAGCTACTACACTCAGTGTACTCACTAGGTAGCCTTGTGCTACATTAGCTACTACACACACTGTACTCACTAGGTAGCCTTGTGTTACATTAGCTACTACACACAGTGTACTCACTAGGTAGCCTTGTACTACATTAGCTACTACACACAGTGTACTCACTAGGTAGCCTTGTGTTACATTAGCTACTACACTCAGTGTACTCACTAGGTAGCCTTGTGCTACATTAGCTACTACACACAGTGTACTCACTAGGTAGCCTTGTGTTACATTAGCTACTACACACAGTGTACTCACTAGGTAGCCTTGTACTACATTAGCTACTACACACAGTGTACTCACTAGGTAGCCTTGTGCTACATTAGCTACTACACACAGTGTACTCACTAGGTAGCCTTGTGTTACATTAGCTACTACACACAGTGTACTCACTAGGTAGCCTTGTGTTACATTAGCTACTACACACAGTGTACTCACTAGGTAGCCTTGTACTACATTAGCTATTACACACAGTGTACTCACTAGGTAGCCTTGTGTTACATTAGCTACTACACACAGTGTACTCACTAGGTAGCCTTGTGCTACATTAGCTACTACACACAGTGTACTCACTAGGTAGCCTTGTGTTACATTAGCTACTACACACAGTGTGCTCACTAGGTAGCCTTGTACTACATTAGCTACTACACTCAGTGTACTCACTAGGTAGCCTTGTGTTACATTAGCTACTACACTCAGTGTACTCACTAGGTAGCCTTGTGTTACATTAGCTACTACACACAGTGTGCTCACTAGGTAGCCTTGTGTTACATTAGCTACTACACTCAGTGTACTCACTAGGTAGCCTTGTGTTACATTAGCTACTACACACAGTGTGCTCACTAGGTAGCCTTGTGTTACATTAGCTACTACACACAGTGTGCTCACTAGGTAGCCTTGTGTTACATTAGCTACTACACACAGTGTGCTCACTAGGTAGCCTTGTGTTACATTAGCTACTACACACAGTGTACTCACTAGGTAGCCTTGTGTTACATTAGCTACTACACTCAGTGTACTCACTAGGTAGCCTTGTGTTACATTAGCTACTACACACAGTGTGCTCACTAGGTAGCCTTGTACTACATTAGCTACTACACACAGTGTGCTCACTAGGTAGCCTTGTGTTACATTAGCTACTACACACAGTGTACTCACTAGGTAGCCTTGTGCTACATTAGCTACTACACACAGTGTGCTCACTAGGTAGCCTTGTGTTACATTAGCTACTACACACAGTGTACTCACTAGGTAGCCTTGTGTTACATTAGCTACTACACTCAGTGTACTCACTAGGTAGCCTTGTGTTACATTAGCTACTACACACAGTGTACTCACTAGGTAGCCTTGTGTTACATTAGCTACTACACACAGTGTGCTCACTAGGTAGCCTTGTGTTACATTAGCTACTACACACAGTGTACTCACTAGGTAGCCTTGTGTTACATTAGCTACTACACACAGTGTACTCACTAGGTAGCCTTGTGTTACATTAGCTACTACACACAGTGTACTCACTAGGTAGCCTTGTGCTACATTAGCTACTACACACAGTGTACTCACTAGGTAGCCTTGTGTTACATTAGCTACTACACACAGTGTACTCACTAGGTAGCCTTGTGCTACATTAGCTACTACACACAGTGTACTCACTAGGTAGCCTTGTACTACATTAGCTACTACACTCAGTGTACTCACTAGGTAGCCTTGTGTTACATTAGCTACTACACACAGTGTACTCACTAGGTAGCCTTGTGTTACATTAGCTACTACACTCAGTGTACTCACTAGGTAGCCTTGTGTTACATTATCTACTACACACAGTGTACTCACTAGGTAGCCTTGTACTACATTAGCTACTACACACAGTGTACTCACTAGGTAGCCTTGTGTTACATTAGCTACTACACACAGTGTACTCACTAGGTAGCCTTGTGTTACATTAGCTACTACACACAGTGTATTCACTAGGTAGCCTTGTGTTACATTAGCTACTACACACAGTGTACTCACTAGGTAGCCTTGTACTACATTAGCTACTACACACAGTGTACTCACTAGGTAGCCTTGTACTACATTAGCTACTACACACAGTGTACTCACTAGGTAGCCTTGTGTTACATTAGCTACTACACACAGTGTACTCACTAGGTAGCCTTGTGTTACATTAGCTACTACACACAGTGTACTCACTAGGTAGCCTTGTGTTACATTAGCTACTACACACAGTGTACTCACTAGGTAGCCTTGTGCTACATTAGCTACTACACACAGTGTACTCACTAGGTAGCCTTGTGTTACATTAGCTACTACACACAGTGTACTCACTAGGTAGCCTTGTGTTACATTAGCTACTACACACAGTGTACTCACTAGGTAGCCTTGTGCTACATTAGCTACTACACTCAGTGTACTCACTAGGTAGCCTTGTGTTACATTAGCTACTACACACAGTGTACTCACTAGGTAGCCTTGTGTTACATTAGCTACTACACACAGTGTACTCACTAGGTAGCCTTGTGCTACATTAGCTACTACACACAGTGTACTCACTAGGTAGCCTTGTGCTACATTAGCTACTACACACAGTGTACTCACTAGGTAGCCTTGTGCTACATTAGCTACTACACACAGTGTACTCACTAGGTAGCCTTGTGTTACATTAGCTACTACACACAGTGTACTCACTAGGTAGCCTTGTGTTACATTAGCTACTACACACAGTGTACTCACTAGGTAGCCTTGTGTTACATTAGCTACTACACACAGTGTACTCACTAGGTAGCCTTGTGTTACATTAGCTACTACACACAGTGTACTCACTAGGTAGCCTTGTGTTACATTAGCTACTACACACAGTGTACTCACTAGGTAGCCTTGTACTACATTAGCTACTACACTCAGTGTACTCACTAGGTAGCCTTGTGTTACATTAGCTACTACACACAGTGTACTCACTAGGTAGCCTTGTGCTACATTAGCTACTACACACAGTGTACTCACTAGGTAGCCTTGTGTTACATTAGCTACTACACACAGTGTACTCACTAGGTAGCCTTGTACTACATTAGCTACTACACTCAGTGTACTCACTAGGTAGCCTTGTGTTACATTAGCTACTACACTCAGTGTACTCACTAGGTAGCCTTGTGTTACATTAGCTACTACACACAGTGTACTCACTAGGTAGCCTTGTGTTACATTAGCTACTACACACAGTGTACTCACTAGGTAGCCTTGTGTTACATTAGCTACTACACACAGTGTACTCACTAGGTAGCCTTGTGTTACATTAGCTACTACACACAGTGTACTCACTAGGTAGCCTTGTGTTACATTAGCTACTACACACAGTGTACTCACTAGGTAGCCTTGTGTTACATTAGCTACTACACACAGTGTACTCACTAGGTAGCCTTGTGTTACATTAGCTACTACACTCAGTGTACTCACTAGGTAGCCTTGTGTTACATTAGCTACTACACACAGTGTACTCACTAGGTAGCCTTGTGCTACATTAGCTACTACACACAGTGTACTCACTAGGTAGCCTTGTGTTACATTAGCTACTACACACAGTGTACTCACTAGGTAGCCTTGTGTTACATTAGCTACTACACACAGTGTACTCACTAGGTAGCCTTGTGTTACATTAGCTACTACACTCAGTGTACTCACTAGGTAGCCTTGTGTTACATTAGCTACTACACACAGTGTACTCACTAGGTAGCCTTGTGTTACATTAGCTACTACACACAGTGTACTCACTAGGTAGCCTTGTACTACATTAGCTACTACACACAGTGTGCTCACTAGGTAGCCTTGTGTTACATTAGCTACTACACTCAGTGTGCTCACTAGGTAGCCTTGTGTTACATTAGCTACTACACACAGTGTACTCACTAGGTAGCCTTGTACTACATTAGCTACTACACACAGTGTACTCACTAGGTAGCCTTGTACTACATTAGCTACTACACACAGTGTACTCACTAGGTAGCCTTGTACTACATTAGCTACTACACACAGTGTACTCACTAGGTAGCCTTGTGTTACATTAGCTACTACACTCAGTGTACTCACTAGGTAGCCTTGTGTTACATTAGCTACTACACACAGTGTACTCACTAGGTAGCCTTGTACTACATTAGCTACTACACACAGTGTACTCACTAGGTAGCCTTGTACTACATTAGCTACTACACACAGTGTACTCACTAGGTAGCCTTGTGTTACATTAGCTACTACACACAGTGTACTCACTAGGTAGCCTTGTGTTACATTAGCTACTACACACAGTGTACTCACTAGGTAGCCTCGTACTACATTAGCTACTACACACAGTGTACTCACTAGGTAGCCTTGTGTTACATTAGCTACTACACACAGTGTACTCACTAGGTAGACTTGTGTTACATTAGCTACTACACACAGTGTACTCACTAGGTAGCCTTGTGTTACATTAGCTACTACACACAGTGTACTCACTAGGTAGCCTTGTGTTACATTAGCTACTACACACAGTGTACTCACTAGGTAGCCTTGTGTTACATTAGCTACTACACTCAGTGTACTCACTAGGTAGCCTTGTGTTACATTAGCTACTACACACAGTGTACTCACTAGGTAGCCTTGTGTTACATTAGCTACTACACACAGTGTACTCACTAGGTAGCCTTGTGTTACATTAGCTACTACACACAGTGTACTCACTAGGTAGCCTTGTGTTACATTAGCTACTACACTCAGTGTGCTCACTAGGTAGCCTTGTGTTACATTAGCTACTACACACAGTGTACTCACTAGGTAGCCTTGTACTACATTAGCTACTACACTCAGTGTACTCACTAGGTAGCCTTGTGTTACATTAGCTACTACACACAGTGTACTCACTAGGTAGCCTTGTGTTACATTAGCTACTACACACAGTGTGCTCACTAGGTAGCCTTGTACTACATTAGCTACTACACTCAGTGTACTCACTAGGTAGCCTTGTGTTACATTAGCTACTACACTCAGTGTACTCACTAGGTAGCCTTGTGTTACATTAGCTACTACACACAGTGTACTCACTAGGTAGCCTTGTGTTACATTAGCTACTACACACAGTGTACTCACTAGGTAGCCTTGTGCTACATTAGCTACTACACACAGTGTACTCACTAGGTAGCCTTGTGTTACATTAGCTACTACACACAGTGTGCTCACTAGGTAGCCTTGTACTACATTAGCTACTACACACAGTGTACTCACTAGGTAGCCTTGTACTACATTAGCTACTACACACAGTGTACTCACTAGGTAGCCTTGTGTTTCATTAGCTACTACACTCAGTGTACTCACTAGGTAGCCTTGTGTTACATTAGCTACTACACACAGTGTACTCACTAGGTAGCCTTGTGTTACATTAGCTACTACACACAGTGTACTCACTAGGTAGCCTTGTGTTACATTAGCTACTACACACAGTGTACTCACTAGGTAGCCTTGTGTTACATTAGCTACTACACACAGTGTACTCACTAGGTAGCCTTGTGTTACATTAGCTACTACACACAGTGTACTCACTAGGTAGCCTTGTGTTACATTAGCTACTACACACAGTGTGCTCACTAGGTAGCCTTGTACTACATTAGCTACTACACTCAGTGTACTCACTAGGTAGCCTTGTGTTACATTAGCTACTACACTCAGTGTACTCACTAGGTAGCCTTGTGTTACATTAGCTACTACACACAGTGTGCTCACTAGGTAGCCTTGTGTTACATTAGCTACTACACTCAGTGTACTCACTAGGTAGCCTTGTGTTACATTAGCTACTACACACAGTGTGCTCACTAGGTAGCCTTGTGTTACATTAGCTACTACACACAGTGTGCTCACTAGGTAGCCTTGTGTTACATTAGCTACTACACACAGTGTGCTCACTAGGTAGCCTTGTGTTACATTAGCTACTACACACAGTGTACTCACTAGGTAGCCTTGTGTTACATTAGCTACTACACTCAGTGTACTCACTAGGTAGCCTTGTGTTACATTAGCTACTACACACAGTGTGCTCACTAGGTAGCCTTGTACTACATTAGCTACTACACACAGTGTGCTCACTAGGTAGCCTTGTGTTACATTAGCTACTACACACAGTGTACTCACTAGGTAGCCTTGTGCTACATTAGCTACTACACACAGTGTGCTCACTAGGTAGCCTTGTGTTACATTAGCTACTACACACAGTGTACTCACTAGGTAGCCTTGTGTTACATTAGCTACTACACTCAGTGTACTCACTAGGTAGCCTTGTGTTACATTAGCTACTACACACAGTGTACTCACTAGGTAGCCTTGTGTTACATTAGCTACTACACACAGTGTGCTCACTAGGTAGCCTTGTGTTACATTAGCTACTACACACAGTGTACTCACTAGGTAGCCTTGTGTTACATTAGCTACTACACACAGTGTACTCACTAGGTAGCCTTGTGTTACATTAGCTACTACACACAGTGTACTCACTAGGTAGCCTTGTGCTACATTAGCTACTACACACAGTGTACTCACTAGGTAGCCTTGTGTTACATTAGCTACTACACACAGTGTACTCACTAGGTAGCCTTGTGCTACATTAGCTACTACACACAGTGTACTCACTAGGTAGCCTTGTACTACATTAGCTACTACACTCAGTGTACTCACTAGGTAGCCTTGTGTTACATTAGCTACTACACACAGTGTACTCACTAGGTAGCCTTGTGTTACATTAGCTACTACACTCAGTGTACTCACTAGGTAGCCTTGTGTTACATTAGCTACTACACACAGTGTACTCACTAGGTAGCCTTGTACTACATTAGCTACTACACACAGTGTACTCACTAGGTAGCCTTGTGTTACATTAGCTACTACACACAGTGTACTCACTAGGTAGCCTTGTGTTACATTAGCTACTACACACAGTGTATTCACTAGGTAGCCTTGTGTTACATTAGCTACTACACACAGTGTACTCACTAGGTAGCCTTGTACTACATTAGCTACTACACACAGTGTACTCACTAGGTAGCCTTGTACTACATTAGCTACTACACACAGTGTACTCACTAGGTAGCCTTGTGTTACATTAGCTACTACACACAGTGTACTCACTAGGTAGCCTTGTGTTACATTAGCTACTACACACAGTGTACTCACTAGGTAGCCTTGTGTTACATTAGCTACTACACACAGTGTACTCACTAGGTAGCCTTGTGCTACATTAGCTACTACACACAGTGTACTCACTAGGTAGCCTTGTGTTACATTAGCTACTACACACAGTGTACTCACTAGGTAGCCTTGTGTTACATTAGCTACTACACACAGTGTACTCACTAGGTAGCCTTGTGCTACATTAGCTACTACACTCAGTGTACTCACTAGGTAGCCTTGTGTTACATTAGCTACTACACACAGTGTACTCACTAGGTAGCCTTGTGTTACATTAGCTACTACACACAGTGTACTCACTAGGTAGCCTTGTGCTACATTAGCTACTACACACAGTGTACTCACTAGGTAGCCTTGTGCTACATTAGCTACTACACACAGTGTACTCACTAGGTAGCCTTGTGCTACATTAGCTACTACACACAGTGTACTCACTAGGTAGCCTTGTGTTACATTAGCTACTACACACAGTGTACTCACTAGGTAGCCTTGTGTTACATTAGCTACTACACACAGTGTACTCACTAGGTAGCCTTGTGTTACATTAGCTACTACACACAGTGTACTCACTAGGTAGCCTTGTGTTACATTAGCTACTACACACAGTGTACTCACTAGGTAGCCTTGTGTTACATTAGCTACTACACACAGTGTACTCACTAGGTAGCCTTGTACTACATTAGCTACTACACTCAGTGTACTCACTAGGTAGCCTTGTGTTACATTAGCTACTATACACAGTGTACTCACTAGGTAGCCTTGTGCTACATTAGCTACTACACACAGTGTACTCACTAGGTAGCCTTGTGTTACATTAGCTACTACACACAGTGTACTCACTAGGTAGCCTTGTACTACATTAGCTACTACACTCAGTGTACTCACTAGGTAGCCTTGTGTTACATTAGCTACTACACTCAGTGTACTCACTAGGTAGCCTTGTGTTACATTAGCTACTACACACAGTGTACTCACTAGGTAGCCTTGTGTTACATTAGCTACTACACACAGTGTACTCACTAGGTAGCCTTGTGTTACATTAGCTACTACACACAGTGTACTCACTAGGTAGCCTTGTGTTACATTAGCTACTACACACAGTGTACTCACTAGGTAGCCTTGTGTTACATTAGCTACTACACACAGTGTACTCACTAGGTAGCCTTGTGTTACATTAGCTACTACACACAGTGTACTCACTAGGTAGCCTTGTGTTACATTAGCTACTACACTCAGTGTACTCACTAGGTAGCCTTGTGTTACATTAGCTACTACACACAGTGTACTCACTAGGTAGCCTTGTGCTACATTAGCTACTACACACAGTGTACTCACTAGGTAGCCTTGTGTTACATTAGCTACTACACACAGTGTACTCACTAGGTAGCCTTGTGTTACATTAGCTACTACACACAGTGTACTCACTAGGTAGCCTTGTGTTACATTAGCTACTACACTCAGTGTGCTCACTAGGTAGCCTTGTGTTACATTAGCTACTACACACAGTGTACTCACTAGGTAGCCTTGTACTACATTAGCTACTACACACAGTGTACTCACTAGGTAGCCTTGTACTACATTAGCTACTACACACAGTGTACTCACTAGGTAGCCTTGTACTACATTAGCTACTACACACAGTGTACTCACTAGGTAGCCTTGTGTTACATTAGCTACTACACTCAGTGTACTCACTAGGTAGCCTTGTGTTACATTAGCTACTACACACAGTGTACTCACTAGGTAGCCTTGTACTACATTAGCTACTACACACAGTGTACTCACTAGGTAGCCTTGTACTACATTAGCTACTACACACAGTGTACTCACTAGGTAGCCTTGTGTTACATTAGCTACTACACACAGTGTACTCACTAGGTAGCCTTGTGTTACATTAGCTACTACACACAGTGTACTCACTAGGTAGCCTCGTACTACATTAGCTACTACACACAGTGTACTCACTAGGTAGCCTTGTGTTACATTAGCTACTACACACAGTGTACTCACTAGGTAGACTTGTGTTACATTAGCTACTACACACAGTGTACTCACTAGGTAGCCTTGTGTTACATTAGCTACTACACACAGTGTACTCACTAGGTAGCCTTGTGTTACATTAGCTACTACACACAGTGTACTCACTAGGTAGCCTTGTGTTACATTAGCTACTACACTCAGTGTACTCACTAGGTAGCCTTGTGTTACATTAGCTACTACACACAGTGTACTCACTAGGTAGCCTTGTGTTACATTAGCTACTACACACAGTGTACTCACTAGGTAGCCTTGTGTTACATTAGCTACTACACACAGTGTACTCACTAGGTAGCCTTGTGTTACATTAGCTACTACACTCAGTGTGCTCACTAGGTAGCCTTGTGTTACATTAGCTACTACACACAGTGTACTCACTAGGTAGCCTTGTACTACATTAGCTACTACACTCAGTGTACTCACTAGGTAGCCTTGTGTTACATTAGCTACTACACACAGTGTACTCACTAGGTAGCCTTGTGTTACATTAGCTACTACACACAGTGTGCTCACTAGGTAGCCTTGTACTACATTAGCTACTACACTCAGTGTACTCACTAGGTAGCCTTGTGTTACATTAGCTACTACACTCAGTGTACTCACTAGGTAGCCTTGTGTTACATTAGCTACTACACACAGTGTACTCACTAGGTAGCCTTGTGTTACATTAGCTACTACACACAGTGTACTCACTAGGTAGCCTTGTGCTACATTAGCTACTACACACAGTGTACTCACTAGGTAGCCTTGTGTTACATTAGCTACTACACACAGTGTGCTCACTAGGTAGCCTTGTACTACATTAGCTACTACACACAGTGTACTCACTAGGTAGCCTTGTACTACATTAGCTACTACACACAGTGTACTCACTAGGTAGCCTTGTGTTTCATTAGCTACTACACTCAGTGTACTCACTAGGTAGCCTTGTGTTACATTAGCTACTACACACAGTGTACTCACTAGGTAGCCTTGTGTTACATTAGCTACTACACACAGTGTACTCACTAGGTAGCCTTGTGTTACATTAGCTACTACACACAGTGTACTCACTAGGTAGCCTTGTGTTACATTAGCTACTACACACAGTGTACTCACTAGGTAGCCTTGTGTTACATTAGCTACTACACACAGTGTACTCACTAGGTAGCCTTGTGTTACATTAGCTACTACACACAGTGTACTCACTAGGTAGCCTTGTGTTACATTAGCTACTACACACAGTGTACTCACTAGGTAGCCTTGTGTTACATTAGCTACTACACACAGTGTACTCACTAGGTAGCCTTGTGTTACATTAGCTACTACACACAGTGTACTCACTAGGTAGCCTTGTGTTACATTAGCTACTACACACAGTGTACTCACTAGGTAGCCTTGTGTTACATTAGCTACTACACACAGTGTACTCACTAGGTAGCCTTGTACTACATTAGCTACTACACACAGTGTGCTCACTAGGTAGCCTTGTACTACATTAGCTACTACACACAGTGTACTCACTAGGTAGCCTTGTGTTACATTAGCTACTACACACAGTGTACTCACTAGGTAGCCTTGTGTTACATTAGCTACTACACACAGTGTACTCACTAGGTAGCCTTGTGCTACATTAGCTACTACACACAGTGTACTCACTAGGTAGCCTTGTGTTACATTAGCTACTACACACAGTGTACTCACTAGGTAGCCTTGTGTTACATTAGCTACTACACTCAGTGTACTCACTAGGTAGCCTTGTACTACATTAGCTACTACACACAGTGTACTCACTAGGTAGCCTTGTGTTACATTAGCTACTACACACAGTGTACTCACTAGGTAGCCTTGTGTTACATTAGCTACTACACACAGTGTACTCACTAGGTAGCCTTGTGTTACATTAGCTACTACACACAGTGTACTCACTAGGTAGCCTTGTGTTACATTAGCTACTACACACAGTGTACTCACTAGGTAGCCTTGTGTTACATTAGCTACTACACACAGTGTACTCACTAGGTAGCCTTGTGTTACATTAGCTACTACACACAGTGTACTCACTAGGTAGCCTTGTGCTACATTAGCTACTACACACAGTGTACTCACTAGGTAGCCTTGTGTTACATTAGCTACTACACACAGTGTACTCACTAGGTAGCCTTGTGTTACATTAGCTACTACACACAGTGTACTCACTAGGTAGCCTTGTGTTACATTAGCTACTACACTCAGTGTACTCACTAGGTAGCCTTGTGTTACATTAGCTACTACACACAGTGTACTCACTAGGTAGCCTTGTGTTACATTAGCTACTACACACAGTGTACTCACTAGGTAGCCTTGTGTTACATTAGCTACTACACACAGTGTACTCACTAGGTAGCCTTGTGTTACATTAGCTACTACACACAGTGTACTCACTAGGTAGCCTTGTGTTACATTAGCTACTACACACAGTGTACTCACTAGGTAGCCTTGTGTTACATTAGCTACTACACACAGTGTACTCACTAGGTAGCCTTGTGCTACATTAGCTACTACACACAGTGTGCTCACTAGGTAGCCTTGTGTTACATTAGCTACTACACACAGTGTACTCACTAGGTAGCCTTGTGTTACATTAGCTACTACACACAGTGTACTCACTAGGTAGCCTTGTACTACATTAGCTACTACACACAGTGTACTCACTAGGTAGCCTTGTGTTACATTAGCTACTACACACAGTGTACTCACTAGGTAGCCTTGTGCTACATTAGCTACTACACACAGTGTACTCACTAGGTAGCCTTGTGTTACATTAGCTACTACACACAGTGTACTCACTAGGTAGCCTTGTACTACATTAGCTACTACACACAGTGTACTCACTAGGTAGCCTTGTGTTACATTAGCTACTACACACAGTGTGCTCACTAGGTAGCCTTGTGTTACATTAGCTACTACACACAGTGTACTCACTAGGTAGCCTTGTGTTACATTAGCTACTACACACAGTGTACTCACTAGGTAGCCTTGTACTACATTAGCTACTACACACAGTGTACTCACTAGGTAGCCTTGTACTACATTAGCTACTACACACAGTGTACTCACTAGGTAGCCTTGTACTACATTAGCTACTACACACAGTGTACTCACTAGGTAGCCTTGTGTTACATTAGCTACTACACACAGTGTGCTCACTAGGTAGCCTTGTGTTACATTAGCTACTACACTCAGTGTGCTCACTAGGTAGCCTTGTGTTACATTAGCTACTACACTCAGTGTGCTCACTAGGTAGCCTTGTACTACATTAGCTACTACACACAGTGTACTCACTAGGTAGCCTTGTGTTACATTAGCTACTACACACAGTGTACTCACTAGGTAGCCTTGTGTTACATTAGCTACTACACACAGTGTGCTCACTAGGTAGCCTTGTGTTACATTAGCTACTACACACAGTGTACTCACTAGGTAGCCTTGTACTACATTAGCTACTACACTCAGTGTGCTCACTAGGTAGCCTTGTACTACATTAGCTACTACACACAGTGTACTCACTAGGTAGCCTTGTGTTACATTAGCTACTACACACAGTGTACTCACTAGGTAGCCTTGTGTTACATTAGCTACTACACACAGTGTGCTCACTAGGTAGCCTTGTGTTACATTAGCTACTACACACAGTGTACTCACTAGGTAGCCTTGTGTTACATTAGCTACTACACACAGTGTACTCACTAGGTAGCCTTGTGTTACATTAGCTACTACACACAGTGTGCTCACTAGGTAGCCTTGTACTACATTAGCTACTACACACAGTGTACTCACTAGGTAGCCTTGTGTTACATTAGCTACTACACACAGTGTACTCACTAGGTAGCCTTGTACTACATTAGCTACTACACACAGTGTACTCACTAGGTAGCCTTGTACTACATTAGCTACTACACACAGTGTACTCACTAGGTAGCCTTGTGTTACATTAGCTACTACACACAGTGTACTCACTAGGTAGCCTTGTACTACATTAGCTACTACACTCAGTGTACTCACTAGGTAGCCCTGTGTTACATTAGCTACTACACACAGTGTACTCACTAGGTAGCCTTGTGTTACATTAGCTACTACACACAGTGTGCTCACTAGGTAGCCTTGTGTTACATTAGCTACTACACACAGTGTGCTCACTAGGTAGCCTTGTACTACATTAGCTACTACACACAGTGTACTCACTAGGTAGCCTTGTGTTACATTAGCTACTACACACAGTGTACTCACTAGGTAGCCTTGTGTTACATTAGCTACTACACACAGTGTGCTCACTAGGTAGCCTTGTGTTACATTAGCTACTACACACAGTGTGCTCACTAGGTAGCCTTGTACTACATTAGCTACTACACACAGTGTACTCACTAGGTAGCCTTGTGTTACATTAGCTACTACACACAGTGTGCTCACTAGGTAGCCTTGTGTTACATTAGCTACTACACACAGTGTGCTCACTAGGTAGCCTTGTACTACATTAGCTACTACACACAGTGTACTCACTAGGTAGCCTTGTGTTACATTAGCTACTACACACAGTGTACTCACTAGGTAGCCTTGTGTTACATTAGCTACTACACACAGTGTGCTCACTAGGTAGCCTTGTACTACATTAGCTACTACACACAGTGTACTCACTAGGTAGCCTTGTGCTACATTAGCTACTACACACAGTGTACTCACTAGGTAGCCTTGTGTTACATTAGCTACTACACACAGTGTACTCACTAGGTAGCCTTGTGTTACATTAGCTACTACACACAGTGTACTCACTAGGTAGCCTTGTGTTACATTAGCTACTACACACAGTGTACTCACTAGGTAGCCTTGTGTTACATTAGCTACTACACTCAGTGTGCTCACTAGGTAGCCTTGTGTTACATTAGCTACTACACACAGTGTACTCACTAGGTAGCCTTGTGTTACATTAGCTACTACACTCAGTGTGCTCACTAGGTAGCCTTGTACTACATTAGCTACTACACACAGTGTACTCACTAGGTAGCCTTGTGTTACATTAGCTACTACACACAGTGTACTCACTAGGTAGCCTTGTGTTACATTAGCTACTACACTCAGTGTACTCACTAGGTAGCCTTGTACTACATTAGCTACTACACACAGTGTACTCACTAGGTAGCCTTGTACTACATTAGCTACTACACTCAGTGTGCTCACTAGGTAGCCTTGTGTTACATTAGCTACTACACACAGTGTACTCACTAGGTAGCCTTGTGCTACATTAGCTACTACACTCAGTGTACTCACTAGGTAGCCTTGTACTACATTAGCTACTACACACAGTGTACTCACTAGGTAGCCTTGTGTTACATTAGCTACTACACACAGTGTACTCACTAGGTAGACTTGTGTTACATTAGCTACTACACACAGTGTACTCACTAGGTAGCCTTGTACTACATTAGCTACTACACACAGTGTACTCACTAGGTAGCCTTGTGTTACATTAGCTACTACACACAGTGTACTCACTAGGTAGCCTTGTACTACATTAGCTACTACACACAGTGTACTCACTAGGTAGCCTTGTACTACATTAGCTACTACACACAGTGTACTCACTAGGTAGCCTTGTGCTACATTAGCTACTACACACAGTGTACTCACTAGGTAGCCTTGTACTACATTAGCTACTACACACAGTGTGCTCACTAGGTAGCCTTGTGCTACATTAGCTACTACACTCAGTGTACTCACTAGGTAGCCTTGTGTTACATTAGCTACTACACACAGTGTACTCACTAGGTAGCCTTGTGTTACATTAGCTACTACACACAGTGTACTCACTAGGTAGCCTTGTACTACATTAGCTACTACACACAGTGTGCTCACTAGGTAGCCTTGTGCTACATTAGCTACTACACTCAGTGTACTCACTAGGTAGCCTTGTGTTACATTAGCTACTACACACAGTGTACTCACTAGGTAGCCTTGTACTACATTAGCTACTACACACAGTGTACTTACTAGGTAGCCTTGTGTTACATTAGCTACTACACACAGTGTACTCACTAGGTAGCCTTGTGTTACATTAGCTACTACACACAGTGTACTCACTAGGTAGCCTTGTGTTACATTAGCTACTACACACAGTGTACTCACTAGGTAGCCTTGTGTTACATTAGCTACTACACACAGTGTACTCACTAGGTAGCCTTGTGCTACATTAGCTACTACACTCAGTGTACTCACTAGGTAGCCTTGTGTTACATTAGCTACTACACACAGTGTACTCACTAGGTAGCCTTGTACTACATTAGCTACTACACACAGTGTACTTACTAGGTAGCCTTGTGTTACATTAGCTACTACACACAGTGTACTCACTAGGTAGCCTTGTGTTACATTAGCTACTACACACAGTGTACTCACTAGGTAGCCTTGTGTTACATTAGCTACTACACACAGTGTACTCACTAGGTAGCCTTGTGTTACATTAGCTACTACACACAGTGTACTCACTAGGTAGCCTTGTACTACATTAGCTACTACACACAGTGTGCTCACTAGGTAGCCTTGTGTTACATTAGCTACTACACACAGTGTACTCACTAGGTAGCCTTGTGTTACATTAGCTACTACACACAGTGTACTCACTAGGTAGCCTTGTACTACATTAGCTACTACACACAGTGTGCTCACTAGGTAGCCTTGTGTTACATTAGCTACTACACACAGTGTACTCACTAGGTAGCCTTGTGTTACATTAGCTACTACACACAGTGTGCTCACTAGGTAGCCTTGTGTTACATTAGCTACTACACTCAGTGTACTCACTAGGTAGCCTTGTGTTACATTAGCTACTACACACAGTGTACTCACTAGGTAGCCTTGTGTTACATTAGCTACTACACACAGTGTACTCACTAGGTAGCCTTGTGTTACATTAGCTACTACACACAGTGTACTCACTAGGTAGCCTTGTGCTACATTAGCTACTACACACAGTGTACTCACTAGGTAGCCTTGTGTTACATTAGCTACTACACACATTGTACTCACTAGGTAGCCTTGTACTACATTAGCTACTACACACAGTGTACTCACTAGGTAGCCTTGTGTTACATTAGCTACTACACACAGTGTACTCACTAGGTAGCCTTGTACTACATTAGCTACTACACACAGTGTACTCACTAGGTAGCCTTGTGTTACATTAGCTACTACACACAGTGTACTCACTAGGTAGCCTTGTGCTACATTAGCTACTACACACAGTGTACTCACTAGGTAGCCTTGTACTACATTAGCTACTACACACAGTGTACTCACTAGGTAGCCTTGTGTTACATTAGCTACTACACACAGTGTACTCACTAGGTAGCCTTGTGTTACATTAGCTACTACACACAGTGTACTCACTAGGTAGCCTTGTGTTACATTAGCTACTACACACAGTGTGCTCACTAGGTAGCCTTGTGTTACATTAGCTACTACACACAGTGTACTCACTAGGTAGCCTTGTGTTACATTAGCTACTACACACAGTGTACTCACTAGGTAGCCTTGTGTTACATTAGCTACTACACACAGTGTACTCACTAGGTAGCCTTGTACTACATTAGCTACTACACACAGTGTACTCACTAGGTAGCCTTGTGCTACATTAGCTACTACACACAGTGTACTCACTAGGTAGCCTTGTGTTACATTAGCTACTACACACAGTGTACTCACTAGGTAGCCTTGTGTTACATTAGCTACTACACTCAGTGTACTCACTAGGTAGCCTTGTGCTACATTAGCTACTACACTCAGTGTACTCACTAGGTAGCCTTGTGTTACATTAGCTACTACACTCAGTGTACTCACTAGGTAGCCTTGTACTACATTAGCTACTACACACAGTGTACTCACTAGGTAGCCTTGTGTTACATTAGCTACTACACACAGTGTACTCACTAGGTAGCCTTGTGTTACATTAGCTACTACACACAGTGTACTCACTAGGTAGCCTTGTGTTACATTAGCTACTACACTCAGTGTACTCACTAGGTAGCCTTGTGCTACATTAGCTACTACACACAGTGTACTCACTAGGTAGCCTTGTACTACATTAGCTACTACACTCAGTGTACTCACTAGGTAGCCTTGTACTACATTAGATACTACACACAGTGTACTCACTAGGTAGCCTTGTGTTACATTAGCTACTACACACAGTGTACTCACTAGGTAGCCTTGTGTTACATTAGCTACTACACACAGTGTACTCACTAGGTAGCCTTGTACTACATTAGCTACTACACACAGTGTACTCACTAGGTAGCCTTGTACTACATTAGCTACTACACACAGTGTACTCACTAGGTAGCCTTGTGTTACATTAGCTACTACACTCAGTGTACTCACTAGGTAGCCTTGTACTACATTAGCTACTACACACAGTGTACTCACTAGGTAGCCTTGTACTACATTAGCTACTACACACAGTGTACTCACTAGGTAGCCTTGTGTTACATTAGCTACTACACACAGTGTACTCACTAGGTAGCCTTGTGTTACATTAGCTACTACACACAGTGTACTCACTAGGTAGCCTTGTGTTACATTAGCTACTACACTCAGTGTACTCACTAGGTAGCCTTGTGTTACATTAGCTACTACACACAGTGTACTCACTAGGTAGCCTTGTGTTACATTAGCTACTACACACAGTGTACTCACTAGGTAGCCTTGTACTACATTAGCTACTACACACAGTGTACTCACTAGGTAGCCTTGTGTTACATTAGCTACTACACTCAGTGTACTCACTAGGTAGCCTTGTACTACATTAGCTACTACACACAGTGTACTCACTAGGTAGCCTTGTACTACATTAGCTACTACACACAGTGTACTCACTAGGTAGCCTTGTACTACATTAGCTACTACACACAGTGTGCTCACTAGGTAGCCTTGTGTTACATTAGCTACTACACACAGTGTGCTCACTAGGTAGCCTTGTGTTACATTAGCTACTACACTCAGTGTACTCACTAGGTAGCCTTGTACTACATTAGCTACTACACACAGTGTACTCACTAGGTAGCCTTGTGTTACATTAGCTACTACACACAGTGTGCTCACTAGGTAGCCTTGTGTTACATTAGCTACTACACACAGTGTGCTCACTAGGTAGCCTTGTGTTACATTAGCTACTACACACAGTGTACTCACTAGGTAGCCTTGTGTTACATTAGCTACTACACACAGTGTACTCACTAGGTAGCCTTGTGTTACATTAGCTACTACACACAGTGTGCTCACTAGGTAGCCTTGTGCTACATTAGCTACTACACACAGTGTACTCAGTAGGTAGCCTTGTGTTACATTAGCTACTACACACAGTGTACTCACTAGGTAGCCTTGTGCTACATTAGCTACTACACACAGTGTACTCACTAGGTAGCCTTGTGTTACATTAGCTACTACACACAGTGTGCTCACTAGGTAGCCTTGTGTTACATTAGCTACTACACACAGTGTACTCACTAGGTAGCCTTGTACTACATTAGCTACTACACACAGTGTACTCACTAGGTAGCCTTGTACTACATTAGCTACTACACACAGTGTGCTCACTAGGTAGCCTTGTGTTACATTAGCTACTACACACAGTGTGCTCACTAGGTAGCCTTGTGTTACATTAGCTACTACACACAGTGTGCTCACTAGGTAGCCTTGTGCTACATTAGCTACTACACACAGTGTACTCACTAGGTAGCCTTGTGTTACATTAGCTACTACACACAGTGTACTCACTAGGTAGCCTTGTGCTACATTAGCTACTACACACAGTGTACTCACTAGGTAGCCTTGTGTTACATTAGCTACTACACACAGTGTACTCACTAGGTAGCCTTGTGTTACATTAGCTACTACACACAGTGTACTCACTAGGTAGCCTTGTACTACATTAGCTACTACACTCAGTGTACTCACTAGGTAGCCTTGTGTTACATTAGCTACTACACACAGTGTGCTCACTAGGTAGCCTTGTGTTACATTAGCTACTACACACACTGTGCTCACTAGGTAGCCTTGTACTACATTAGCTACTACACTCAGTGTGCTCACTAGGTAGCCTTGTACTACATTAGCTACTACACTCAGTGTACTCACTAGGTAGCCTTGTGTTACATTAGCTACTACACACAGTGTACTCACTAGGTAGCCTTGTACTACATTAGCTACTACACACAGTGTACTCACTAGGTAGCCTTGTACTACATTAGCTACTACACACAGTGTACTCACTAGGTAGCCTTGTACTACATTAGCTACTACACACAGTGTACTCACTAGGTAGCCTTGTGTTACATTAGCTACTACACACAGTGTACTCACTAGGTAGCCTTGTACTACATTAGCTACTACACACAGTGTACTCACTAGGTAGCCTTGTGTTACATTAGCTACTACACACAGTGTACTCACTAGGTAGCCTTGTACTACATTAGCTACTACACACAGTGTACTCACTAGGTAGCCTTGTACTACATTAGCTACTACACACAGTGTACTCACTAGGTAGCCTTGTGTTACATTAGCTACTACACACAGTGTACTCACTAGGTAGCCTTGTACTACATTAGCTACTACACACAGTGTACTCACTAGGTAGCCTTGTGTTACATTAGCTACTACACTCAGTGTACTCACTAGGTAGCCTTGTGTTACATTAGCTACTACACACAGTGTACTCACTAGGTAGCCTTGTGTTACATTAGCTACTACACACAGTGTACTCACTAGGTAGCCTTGTGTTACATTAGCTACTACACACAGTGTACTCACTAGGTAGCCTTGTGTTACATTAGCTACTACACACAGTGTACTCACTAGGTAGCCTTGTGTTACATTAGCTACTACACACAGTGTACTCACTAGGTGCCTTGTGTTACATTAGCTACTACACACAGTGTACTCACTAGGTAGCCTTGTGTTACATTAGCTACTACACACAGTGTACTCACTAGGTAGCCTTGTACTACATTAGCTACTACACACAGTGTACTCACTAGGTAGCCTTGTGTTACATTAGCTACTACACTCAGTGTACTCACTAGGTAGCCTTGTGTTACATTAGCTACTACACACAGTGTACTCACTAGGTAGCCTTGTGTTACATTAGCTACTACACACAGTGTACTCACTAGGTAGCCTTGTACTACATTAGCTACTACACACAGTGTACTCACTAGGTAGCCTTGTGTTACATTAGCTACTACACACAGTGTACTCACTAGGTAGCCTTGTACTACATTAGCTACTACACACAGTGTACTCACTAGGTAGCCTTGTACTACATTAGCTACTACACACAGTGTACTCACTAGGTAGCCTTGTGTTACATTAGCTACTACACACAGTGTGCTCACTAGGTAGCCTTGTGTTACATTAGCTACTACACACAGTGTGCTCACTAGGTAGCCTTGTGTTACATTAGCTACTACACTCAGTGTACTCACTAGGTAGCCTTGTACTACATTAGCTACTACACTCAGTGTGCTCACTAGGTAGCCTTGTGTTACATTAGCTACTACAGACAGTGTACTCACTAGGTAGCCTTGTACTACATTAGCTACTACACTCAGTGTGCTCACTAGGTAGCCTTGTACTACATTAGCTACTACACACAGTGTGCTCACTAGGTAGCCTTGTGCTACATTAGCTACTACACACAGTGTACTCACTAGGTAGCCTTGTGTTACATTAGCTACTACACACAGTGTACTCACTAGGTAGCCTTGTGCTACATTAGCTACTACACACAGTGTACTCACTAGGTAGCCTTGTGCTACATTAGCTACTACACACAGTGTACTCACTAGGTAGCCTTGTGTTACATTAGCTACTACACACAGTGTACTCACTAGGTAGCCTTGTGCTACATTAGCTACTACACACAGTGTACTCACTAGGTAGCCTTGTGTTACATTAGCTACTACACTCAGTGTACTCACTAGGTAGCCTTGTGCTACATTAGCTACTACACACAGTGTGCTCACTAGGTAGCCTTGTGTTACATTAGCTACTACACACAGTGTACTCACTAGGTAGCCTTGTGTTACATTAGCTACTACACTCAGTGTACTCACTAGGTAGCCTTGTGTTACATTAGCTACTACACACAGTGTACTCACTAGGTAGACTTGTGTTACATTAGCTACTACACACAGTGTACTCACTAGGTAGCCTTGTGTTACATTAGCTACTACACTCAGTGTACTCACTAGGTAGCCTTGTGTTACATTAGCTACTACACTCAGTGTACTCACTAGGTAGCCTTGTGTTACATTAGCTACTACACACAGTGTACTCACTAGGTATTCTTGTGTTACATTAGCTACTACACACAGTGTACTCACTAGGTAGCCTTGTGTTACATTAGCTACTACACACAGTGTACTCACTAGGTAGCCTTGTGTTACATTAGCTACTACACACAGTGTACTCACTAGGTAGCCTTGTGTTACATTAGCTACTACACTCAGTGTACTCACTAGGTAGCCTTGTGTTACATTAGCTACTACACACAGTGTACTCACTAGGTAGCCTTGTGTTACATTAGCTACTACACACAGTGTACTCACTAGGTAGCCTTGTACTACATTAGCTACTACACACAGTGTACTCACTAGGTAGCCTTGTGTTACATTAGCTACTACACACAGTGTACTCACTAGGTAGCCTTGTACTACAATAGCTACTACACACAGTGTACTCACTAGGTAGCCTTGTACTACATTAGCTACTACACACAGTGTGCTCACTAGGTAGCCTTGTGTTACATTAGCTACTACACTCAGTGTACTCACTAGGTAGCCTTGTACTACATTAGCTACTACACTCAGTGTACTCACTAGGTAGCCTTGTGTTACATTAGCTACTACACACAGTGTACTCACTAGGTAGCCTTGTGCTACATTAGCTACTACACTCAGTGTACTCACTAGGTAGCCTTGTGTTACATTAGCTACTACACACAGTGTACTCACTAGGTAGCCTTGTGTTACATTAGCTACTACACACAGTGTGCTCACTAGGTAGCCTTGTGTTACATTAGCTACTACACACAGTGTGCTCACTAGGTAGCCTTGTGTTACATTAGCTACTACACACAGTGTACTCACTAGGTAGCCTTGTACTACATTAGCTACTACACACAGTGTACTCACTAGGTAGCCTTGTGTTACATTAGCTACTACACACAGTGTACTCACTAGGTAGCCTTGTGTTACATTAGCTACTACACACAGTGTGCTCACTAGGTAGCCTTGTGTTACATTAGCTACTACACTCAGTGTACTCACTAGGTAGCCTTGTGTTACATTAGCTACTACACACAGTGTACTCACTAGGTAGCCTTGTGTTACATTAGCTACTACACACAGTGTGCTCACTAGGTAGCCTTGTGTTACATTAGCTACTACACACAGTGTGCTCACTAGGTAGCCTTGTGTTACATTAGCTACTACACACAGTGTACTCACTAGGTAGCCTTGTGTTACATTAGCTACTACACACAGTGTACTCACTAGGTAGCCTTGTACTACATTAGCTACTACACACAGTGTACTCACTAGGTAGCCTTGTGTTACATTAGCTACTACACTCAGTGTACTCACTAGGTAGCCTTGTGCTACATTAGCTACTACACACAGTGTGCTCACTAGGTAGCCTTGTGTTACATTAGCTACTACACACAGTGTACTCACTAGGTAGCCTTGTGTTACATTAGCTACTACACACAGTGTACTCACTAGGTAGCCTTGTGCTACATTAGCTACCACACACAGTGTACTCACTAGGTAGCCTTGTGTTACATTAGCTACTACACACAGTGTGCTCACTAGGTAGCCTTGTGTTACATTAGCTACTACACACAGTGTACTCACTAGGTAGCCTTGTGTTACATTAGCTACTACACACAGTGTACTCACTAGGTAGCCTTGTGCTACATTAGCTACTACACACAGTGTGCTCACTAGGTAGCCTTGTGTTACATTAGCTACTACACTCAGTGTACTCACTAGGTAGCCTTGTGTTACATTAGCTACTACACACAGTGTGCTCACTAGGTAGCCTTGTGTTTCATTAGCTACTACACACAGTGTACTCACTAGGTAGCCTTGTACTACATTAGCTACTACACACAGTGTACTCACTAGGTAGCCTTGTGTTACATTAGCTACTACACTCAGTGTACTCACTAGGTAGCCTTGTGTTACATTAGCTACTACACACAGTGTACTCACTAGGTAGCCTTGTGTTACAGTAGCTACTACACACAGTGTACTCACTAGGTAGCCTTGTGTTACATTAGCTACTACACACAGTGTACTCACTAGGTAGCCTTGTACTACATTAGCTACTACACACAGTGTACTCACTAGGTAGCCTTGTGCTACATTAGCTACTACACTCAGTGTACTCACTAGGTAGCCTTGTACTACATTAGCTACTACACACAGTGTACTCACTAGGTAGCCTTGTACTACATTAGCTACTACACACAGTGTACTCACTAGGTAGCCTTGTGTTACATTAGCTACTACACTCAGTGTACTCACTAGGTAGCCTTGTGTTACATTAGCTACTACACTCAGTGTACTCACTAGGTAGCCTTGTGTTACATTAGCTACTACACACAGTGTGCTCACTAGGTAGCCTTGTACTACATTAGCTACTACACACAGTGTACTCACTAGGTAGCCTTGTGTTACATTAGCTACTACACACAGTGTACTCACTAGGTAGCCTTGTGTTACATTAGCTACTACACACAGTGTACTCACTAGGTAGCCTTGTGTTACATTAGCTACTACACACAGTGTACTCACTAGGTAGCCTTGTGTTACATTAGCTACTACACACAGTGTACTCACTAGGTAGCCTTGTACTACATTAGCTACTACACACAGTGTACTCACTAGGTAGCCTTGTGTTACATTAGCTACTACACTCAGTGTGCTCACTAGGTAGCCTTGTGTTACATTAGCTACTACACACAGTGTGCTCACTAGGTAGCCTTGTGTTACATTAGCTACTACACTCAGTGTACTCACTAGGTAGCCTTGTGCTACATTAGCTACTACACACAGTGTACTCACTAGGTAGCCTTGTGTTACATTAGCTACTACACACAGTGTGCTCACTAGGTAGCCTTGTGCTACATTAGCTACTACACACAGTGTACTCACTAGGTAGCCTTGTACTACATTAGCTACTACACACAGTGTGCTCACTAGGTAGCCTTGTGCTACATTAGCTACTACACACAGTGTACTCACTAGGTAGCCTTGTGCTACATTAGCTACTACACACAGTGTGCTCACTAGGTAGCCTTGTGCTACATTAGCTACTACACACAGTGTACTCACTAGGTAGCCTTGTGCTACATTAGCTACTACACACAGTGTGCTCACTAGGTAGCCTTGTGCTACATTAGCTACTACACACAGTGTACTCACTAGGTAGCCTTGTGCTACATTAGCTACTACACACAGTGTGCTCACTAGGTAGCCTTGTGTTACATTAGCTACTACACACAGTGTACTCACTAGGTAGCCTTGTGTTACATTAGCTACTACACACAGTGTACTCACTAGGTAGCCTTGTGTTACATTAGCTACTACACACAGTGTACTCACTAGGTAGCCTTGTGCTACATTAGCTACTACACACAGTGTACTCACTAGGTAGCCTTGTGTTACATTAGCTACTACACACAGTGTACTCACTAGGTAGCCTTGTACTACATTAGCTACTACACACAGTGTACTCACTAGGTAGCCATGTGCTACATTAGCTACTACACACAGTGTACTCACTAGGTAGCCTTGTGCTACATTAGCTACTACACACAGTGTCCTCACTAGGTAGCCTTGTGTTACATTAGCTACTACACACAGTGTACTCACTAGGTAGCCTTGTGTTACATTAGCTACTACACACAGTGTACTCACTAGGTATCCTTGTGTTACATTAGCTACTACACTCAGTGTACTCACTAGGTAGCCTTGTACTACATTAGCTACTACACACAGTGTACTCACTAGGTAGCCTTGTGTTACATTAGCTACTACACACAGTGTACTCACTAGGTAGCCTTGTGTTACTTTAGCTACTACACACAGTGTACTCACTAGGTAGCCTTGTGTTACATTAGCTACTACACTCAGTGTACTCACTAGGTAGCCTTGTGTTACATTAGCTACTACACACAGTGTACTCACTAGGTAGCCTTGTGTTACATTAGCTACTACACTCAGTGTGCTCACTAGGTAGCCTTGTGTTACATTAGCTACTACACACAGTGTACTCACTAGGTAGCCTTGTGTTACATTAGCTACTACACACAGTGTACTCACTAGGTAGCCTTGTACTACATTAGCTACTACACACAGTGTACTCACTAGGTAGCCTTGTGTTACATTAGCTACTACACACAGTGTACTCACTAGGTAGCCTTGTACTACATTAGCTACTACACACAGTGTGCTCACTAGGTAGCCTTGTGTTACATTAGCTACTACACTCAGTGTACTCACTAGGTAGCCTTGTACTACATTAGCTACTACACTCAGTGTACTCACTAGGTAGCCTTGTGTTACATTAGCTACTACACTCAGTGTACTCACTAGGTAGCCTTGTACTACATTAGCTACTACACACAGTGTACTCACTAGGTAGCCTTGTGTTACATTAGCTACTACACACAGTGTACTCACTAGGTAGCCTTGTGTTACATTAGCTACTACACACAGTGTACTCACTAGGTAGCCTTGTACTACATTAGCTACTACACACAGTGTACTCACTAGGTAGCCTTGTACTACATTAGCTACTACACACAGTGTACTCACTAGGTAGCCTTGTGCTACATTAGCTACTACACACAGTGTACTCACTAGGTAGCCTTGTGCTACATTAGCTACTACACACAGTGTACTCACTAGGTAGCCTTGTGTTACATTAGCTACTACACACAGTGTACTCACTAGGTAGCCTTGTGCTACATTAGCTACTACACACAGTGTACTCACTAGGTAGCCTTGTGTTACATTAGCTACTACACACAGTGTACTCACTAGGTAGCCTTGTACTACAGTAGCTACTACACACAGTGTACTCACTAGGTAGCCTTGTGTTACATTAGCTACTACACACAGTGTACTCACTAGGTAGCCTTGTGCTACATTAGCTACTACACACAGTGTGCTCACTAGGTAGCCTTGTGCTACATTAGCTACTACACACAGTGTGCTCACTAGGTAGCCTTGTGCTACATTAGCTACTACACACAGTGTACTCACTAGGTAGCCTTGTGTTACATTAGCTACTACACACAGTGTACTCACTAGGTAGCCTTGTGTTACATTAGCTACTACACACAGTGTGCTCACTAGGTAGCCTTGTACTACATTAGCTACTACACTCAGTGTACTCACTAGGTAGCCTTGTGTTACATTAGCTACTACACACAGTGTACTCACTAGGTAGCCTTGTGTTACATTAGCTACTACACACAGTGTGCTCACTAGGTAGCCTTGTGTTACATTAGCTACTACACTCAGTGTACTCACTAGGTAGCCTTGTACTACATTAGCTACTACACTCAGTGTACTCACTAGGTAGCCTTGTGTTACATTAGCTACTACACTCAGTGTACTCACTAGGTAGCCTTGTGTTACATTAGCTACTACACTCAGTGTACTCACTAGGTAGCCTTGTACTACATTAGCTACTACACTCAGTGTACTCACTAGGTAGCCTTGTGTTACATTAGCTACTACACACAGTGTACTCACTAGGTAGCCTTGTGTTACATTAGCTACTACACTCAGTGTATTCACTAGGTAGCCTTGTACTACATTAGCTACTACACACAGTGTACTCACTAGGTAGCCTTGTGTTACATTAGCTACTACACTCAGTGTACTCACTAGGTAGCCTTGTGTTACATTAGCTACTACACTCAGTGTACTCACTAGGTAGCCTTGTACTACATTAGCTACTACACACAGTGTACTCACTAGGTAGCCTTGTACTACATTAGCTACTACACTCAGTGTACTCACTAGGTAGCCGTGTGTTACATTAGCTACTACACACAGTGTACTTACTAGGTAGCCTTGTACTACATTAGCTACTACACACAGTGTACTCACTAGGTAGCCTTGTGTTACATTAGCTACTACACTCAGTGTACTCACTAGGTAGCCTTGTGTTACATTAGCTACTACACTCAGTGTACTCACTAGGTAGCCTTGTGTTACATTAGCTACTACACACAGTGTACTCACTAGGTAGCCTTGTACTACATTAGCTACTACACACAGTGTACTCACTAGGTAGCCTTGTGTTACATTAGCTACTACACACAGTGTACTCACTAGGTAGCCTTGTGTTACATTAGCTACTACACACAGTGTACTCACTAGGTAGCCTTGTACTACATTAGCTACTACACTCAGTGTACTCACTAGGTAGCCTTGTGTTACATTAGCTACTACACTCAGTGTACTCACTAGGTAGCCTTGTACTACATTAGCTACTACACACAGTGTACTCACTAGGTAGCCTTGTACTACATTAGCTACTACACACAGTGTACTCACTAGGTAGCCTTGTACTACATTAGCTACTACACACAGTGTACTCACTAGGTAGCCTTGTGTTACATTAGCTACTACACTCAGTGTACTCACTAGGTAGCCTTGTGTTACATTAGCTACTACACACAGTGTACTCACTAGGTAGCCTTGTACTACATTAGCTACTACACACAGTGTGCTCACTAGGTAGCCTTGTGTTACATTAGCTACTACACACAGTGTACTCACTAGGTAGCCTTGTGTTACATTAGCTACTACACTCAGTGTACTCACTAGGTAGCCTTGTGTTACATTAGCTACTACACTCAGTGTACTCACTAGGTAGCCTTGTGTTACATTAGCTACTACACACAGTGTACTCACTAGGTAGCCTTGTGTTACATTAGCTACTACACTCAGTGTGCTCACTAGGTAGCCTTGTGTTACATTAGCTACTACACACAGTGTACTCACTAGGTAGCCTTGTGTTACATTAGCTACTACACACAGTGTACTTACTAGGTAGCCTTGTACTACATTAGCTACTACACACAGTGTGCTCACTAGGTAGCCTTGTACTACATTAGCTACTACACACAGTGTACTCACTAGGTAGCCTTGTACTACATTAGCTACTACACACAGTGTACTCACTAGGTAGCCTTGTGTTACATTAGCTACTACACACAGTGTACTCACTAGGTAGCCTTGTGCTACATTAGCTACTACACACAGTGTACTCACTAGGTAGCCTTGTACTACATTAGCTACTACACACAGTGTGCTCACTAGGTAGCCTTGTGTTACATTAGCTACTACACACAGTGTGCTCACTAGGTAGCCTTGTACTACATTAGCTACTACACACAGTGTACTCACTAGGTAGCCTTGTACTACATTAGCTACTACACACAGTGTACTCACTAGGTAGCCTTGTACTACATTAGCTACTACACACAGTGTGCTCACTAGGTAGCCTTGTGTTACATTAGCTACTACACACAGTGTACTCACTAGGTAGCCTTGTACTACATTAGCTACTACACACAGTGTACTCACTAGGTAGCCTTGTCTTACATTAGCTACTACACTCAGTGTACTCACTAGGTAGCCTTGTGTTACATTAGCTACTACACTCAGTGTACTCACTAGGTAGCCTTGTGCTACATTAGCTACTACACACAGTGTACTCACTAGGTAGCCTTGTGTTACATTAGCTACTACACACAGTGTACTCACTAGGTAGCCTTGTGTTACATTAGCTACTACACTCAGTGTACTCACTAGGTAGCCTTGTGTTACATTAGCTACTACACACAGTGTGCTCACTAGGTAGCCTTGTGTTACATTAGCTACTACACACAGTGTACTCACTAGGTAGCCTTGTGTTACATTAGCTACTACACACAGTGTACTCACTAGGTAGCCTTGTGTTACATTAGCTACTACACACAGTGTACTCACTAGGTAGCCTTGTACTACATTAGCTACTACACACAGTGTACTCACTAGGTAGCCTTGTGCTACATTAGCTACTACACACAGTGTACTCACTAGGTAGCCTTGTGTTACATTAGCTACTACACACAGTGTACTCACTAGGTAGCCTTGTGTTACATTAGCTACTACACACAGTGTACTCACTAGGTAGCCTTGTGTTACATTAGCTACTACACACAGTGTACTCACTAGGTAGCCTTGTGCTACATTAGCTACTACACACAGTGTACTCACTAGGTAGCCTTGTGCTACATTAGCTACTACACACAGTGTACTCACTAGGTAGCCTTGTGTTACATTAGCTACTACACACAGTGTACTCACTAGGTAGCCTTGTACTACATTAGCTACTACACTCAGTGTACTCACTAGGTAGCCTTGTACTACATTAGCTACTACACTCAGTGTACTCACTAGGTAGCCTTGTACTACATTAGCTACTACACACAGTGTACTCACTAGGTAGCCTTGTGTTACATTAGCTACTACACTCAGTGTGCTCACTAGGTAGCCTTGTGTTACATTAGCTACTACACACAGTGTACTCACTAGGTAGCCTTGTGCTACATTAGCTACTACACACAGTGTACTCACTAGGTAGCCTTGTGTTACATTAGCTACTACACACAGTGTACTCACTAGGTAGCCTTGTGTTACATTAGCTACTACACACAGTGTACTCACTAGGTAGCATTGTGCTACATTAGCTACTACACACAGTGTACTCACTAGGTAGCCTTGTGTTACATTAGCTACTACACACAGTGTACTCACTAGGTAGCCTTGTACTACATTAGCTACTACACACAGTGTGCTCACTAGGTAGCCTTGTGTTACATTAGCTACTACACACAGTGTGCTCACTAGGAAGCCTTGTGTTACATTAGCTACTACACACAGTGTACTCACTAGGTAGCCTTGTGCTACATTAGCTACTACACACAGTGTACTCACTAGGTAGCCTTGTGTTACATTAGCTACTACACACAGTGTACTAACTAGGTAGCCTTGTACTACATTAGCTACTACACACAGTGTACTCACTAGGTAGCCTTGTGTTACATTAGCTACTACACACAATGTACTCACTAGGTAGCCTTGTACTACATTAGCTACTACACACAGTGTACTCACTAGGTAGCCTTGTGTTACATTAGCTACTACACACAGTGTACTCACTAGGTAGCCTTGTGTTACATTAGCTACTACACTCAGTGTACTCACTAGGTAGCCTTGTGTTACATTAGCTACTACACACAATGTACTCACTAGGTAGCCTTGTACTACATTAGCTACTACACACAGTGTACTCACTAGGTAGCCTTGTGTTACATTAGCTACTACACACAGTGTACTCACTAGGTAGCCTTGTGTTACATTAGCTACTACACACAGTGTACTCACTAGGTAGCCTTGTACTACATTAGCTACTACACACAGTGTACTCACTAGGTAGCCTTGTGCTACATTAGCTACTACACACAGTGTACTCACTAGGTAGCCTTGTACTACATTAGCTACTACACACAGTGTACTCACTAGGTAGCCTTGTACTACATTAGCTACTACACACAGTGTACTCACTAGGTAGCCTTGTGCTACATTAGCTACTACACACAGTGTACTCACTAGGTAGCCTTGTGCTACATTAGCTACTACACACAGTGTACTCACTAGGTAGCCTTGTGTTACATTAGCTACTACACACAGTGTACTCACTAGGTAGCCTTGTGCTACATTAGCTACTACACACAGTGTACTCACTAGGTAGCCTTGTGTTACATTAGCTACTACACACAGTGTACTCACTAGGTAGCCTTGTACTACAGTAGCTACTACACACAGTGTACTCACTAGGTAGCCTTGTGTTACATTAGCTACTACACACAGTGTACTCACTAGGTAGCCTTGTGCTACATTAGCTACTACACACAGTGTGCTCACTAGGTAGCCTTGTGCTACATTAGCTACTACACACAGTGTGCTCACTAGGTAGCCTTGTGCTACATTAGCTACTACACACAGTGTACTCACTAGGTAGCCTTGTGTTACATTAGCTACTACACACAGTGTACTCACTAGGTAGCCTTGTGTTACATTAGCTACTACACACAGTGTGCTCACTAGGTAGCCTTGTACTACATTAGCTACTACACTCAGTGTACTCACTAGGTAGCCTTGTGTTACATTAGCTACTACACACAGTGTACTCACTAGGTAGCCTTGTGTTACATTAGCTACTACACACAGTGTGCTCACTAGGTAGCCTTGTGTTACATTAGCTACTACACTCAGTGTACTCACTAGGTAGCCTTGTACTACATTAGCTACTACACTCAGTGTACTCACTAGGTAGCCTTGTGTTACATTAGCTACTACACTCAGTGTACTCACTAGGTAGCCTTGTGTTACATTAGCTACTACACTCAGTGTACTCACTAGGTAGCCTTGTACTACATTAGCTACTACACTCAGTGTACTCACTAGGTAGCCTTGTGTTACATTAGCTACTACACACAGTGTACTCACTAGGTAGCCTTGTGTTACATTAGCTACTACACTCAGTGTATTCACTAGGTAGCCTTGTACTACATTAGCTACTACACACAGTGTACTCACTAGGTAGCCTTGTGTTACATTAGCTACTACACTCAGTGTACTCACTAGGTAGCCTTGTGTTACATTAGCTACTACACTCAGTGTACTCACTAGGTAGCCTTGTACTACATTAGCTACTACACACAGTGTACTCACTAGGTAGCCTTGTACTACATTAGCTACTACACTCAGTGTACTCACTAGGTAGCCGTGTGTTACATTAGCTACTACACACAGTGTACTTACTAGGTAGCCTTGTACTACATTAGCTACTACACACAGTGTACTCACTAGGTAGCCTTGTGTTACATTAGCTACTACACTCAGTGTACTCACTAGGTAGCCTTGTGTTACATTAGCTACTACACTCAGTGTACTCACTAGGTAGCCTTGTGTTACATTAGCTACTACACACAGTGTACTCACTAGGTAGCCTTGTACTACATTAGCTACTACACACAGTGTACTCACTAGGTAGCCTTGTGTTACATTAGCTACTACACACAGTGTACTCACTAGGTAGCCTTGTGTTACATTAGCTACTACACACAGTGTACTCACTAGGTAGCCTTGTACTACATTAGCTACTACACTCAGTGTACTCACTAGGTAGCCTTGTGTTACATTAGCTACTACACTCAGTGTACTCACTAGGTAGCCTTGTACTACATTAGCTACTACACACAGTGTACTCACTAGGTAGCCTTGTACTACATTAGCTACTACACACAGTGTACTCACTAGGTAGCCTTGTACTACATTAGCTACTACACACAGTGTACTCACTAGGTAGCCTTGTGTTACATTAGCTACTACACTCAGTGTACTCACTAGGTAGCCTTGTGTTACATTAGCTACTACACACAGTGTACTCACTAGGTAGCCTTGTACTACATTAGCTACTACACACAGTGTGCTCACTAGGTAGCCTTGTGTTACATTAGCTACTACACACAGTGTACTCACTAGGTAGCCTTGTGTTACATTAGCTACTACACTCAGTGTACTCACTAGGTAGCCTTGTGTTACATTAGCTACTACACTCAGTGTACTCACTAGGTAGCCTTGTGTTACATTAGCTACTACACACAGTGTACTCACTAGGTAGCCTTGTGTTACATTAGCTACTACACTCAGTGTGCTCACTAGGTAGCCTTGTGTTACATTAGCTACTACACACAGTGTACTCACTAGGTAGCCTTGTGTTACATTAGCTACTACACACAGTGTACTTACTAGGTAGCCTTGTACTACATTAGCTACTACACACAGTGTGCTCACTAGGTAGCCTTGTACTACATTAGCTACTACACACAGTGTACTCACTAGGTAGCCTTGTACTACATTAGCTACTACACACAGTGTACTCACTAGGTAGCCTTGTGTTACATTAGCTACTACACACAGTGTACTCACTAGGTAGCCTTGTGCTACATTAGCTACTACACACAGTGTACTCACTAGGTAGCCTTGTACTACATTAGCTACTACACACAGTGTGCTCACTAGGTAGCCTTGTGTTACATTAGCTACTACACACAGTGTGCTCACTAGGTAGCCTTGTACTACATTAGCTACTACACACAGTGTACTCACTAGGTAGCCTTGTACTACATTAGCTACTACACACAGTGTACTCACTAGGTAGCCTTGTACTACATTAGCTACTACACACAGTGTGCTCACTAGGTAGCCTTGTGTTACATTAGCTACTACACACAGTGTACTCACTAGGTAGCCTTGTACTACATTAGCTACTACACACAGTGTACTCACTAGGTAGCCTTGTCTTACATTAGCTACTACACTCAGTGTACTCACTAGGTAGCCTTGTGTTACATTAGCTACTACACTCAGTGTACTCACTAGGTAGCCTTGTGCTACATTAGCTACTACACACAGTGTACTCACTAGGTAGCCTTGTGTTACATTAGCTACTACACACAGTGTACTCACTAGGTAGCCTTGTGTTACATTAGCTACTACACTCAGTGTACTCACTAGGTAGCCTTGTGTTACATTAGCTACTACACACAGTGTGCTCACTAGGTAGCCTTGTGTTACATTAGCTACTACACACAGTGTACTCACTAGGTAGCCTTGTGTTACATTAGCTACTACACACAGTGTACTCACTAGGTAGCCTTGTGTTACATTAGCTACTACACACAGTGTACTCACTAGGTAGCCTTGTACTACATTAGCTACTACACACAGTGTACTCACTAGGTAGCCTTGTGCTACATTAGCTACTACACACAGTGTACTCACTAGGTAGCCTTGTGTTACATTAGCTACTACACACAGTGTACTCACTAGGTAGCCTTGTGTTACATTAGCTACTACACACAGTGTACTCACTAGGTAGCCTTGTGTTACATTAGCTACTACACACAGTGTACTCACTAGGTAGCCTTGTGCTACATTAGCTACTACACACAGTGTACTCACTAGGTAGCCTTGTGCTACATTAGCTACTACACACAGTGTACTCACTAGGTAGCCTTGTGTTACATTAGCTACTACACACAGTGTACTCACTAGGTAGCCTTGTACTACATTAGCTACTACACTCAGTGTACTCACTAGGTAGCCTTGTACTACATTAGCTACTACACTCAGTGTACTCACTAGGTAGCCTTGTACTACATTAGCTACTACACACAGTGTACTCACTAGGTAGCCTTGTGTTACATTAGCTACTACACTCAGTGTGCTCACTAGGTAGCCTTGTGTTACATTAGCTACTACACACAGTGTACTCACTAGGTAGCCTTGTGCTACATTAGCTACTACACACAGTGTACTCACTAGGTAGCCTTGTGTTACATTAGCTACTACACACAGTGTACTCACTAGGTAGCCTTGTGTTACATTAGCTACTACACACAGTGTACTCACTAGGTAGCATTGTGCTACATTAGCTACTACACACAGTGTACTCACTAGGTAGCCTTGTGTTACATTAGCTACTACACACAGTGTACTCACTAGGTAGCCTTGTACTACATTAGCTACTACACACAGTGTGCTCACTAGGTAGCCTTGTGTTACATTAGCTACTACACACAGTGTGCTCACTAGGAAGCCTTGTGTTACATTAGCTACTACACACAGTGTACTCACTAGGTAGCCTTGTGCTACATTAGCTACTACACACAGTGTACTCACTAGGTAGCCTTGTGTTACATTAGCTACTACACACAGTGTACTAACTAGGTAGCCTTGTACTACATTAGCTACTACACACAGTGTACTCACTAGGTAGCCTTGTGTTACATTAGCTACTACACACAATGTACTCACTAGGTAGCCTTGTACTACATTAGCTACTACACACAGTGTACTCACTAGGTAGCCTTGTGTTACATTAGCTACTACACACAGTGTACTCACTAGGTAGCCTTGTGTTACATTAGCTACTACACTCAGTGTACTCACTAGGTAGCCTTGTGTTACATTAGCTACTACACACAATGTACTCACTAGGTAGCCTTGTACTACATTAGCTACTACACACAGTGTACTCACTAGGTAGCCTTGTGTTACATTAGCTACTACACACAGTGTACTCACTAGGTAGCCTTGTGTTACATTAGCTACTACACACAGTGTACTCACTAGGTAGCCTTGTACTACATTAGCTACTACACACAGTGTACTCACTAGGTAGCCTTGTGCTACATTAGCTACTACACACAGTGTACTCACTAGGTAGCCTTGTACTACATTAGCTACTACACACAGTGTACTCACTAGGTAGCCTTGTGTTACATTAGCTACTACACACAGTGTACTCACTAGGTAGCCTTGTACTACATTAGCTACTACACACAGTGTACTCACTAGGTAGCCTTGCACTACATTAGCTACTACACACAGTGTACTCACTAGGTAGCCTTGTGCTACATTAGCTACTACACACAGTGTACTCACTAGGTAGCCTTGTGTTACATTAGCTACTACACACAGTGTACTCACTAGGTAGCCTTGTGCTACATTAGCTACTACACACAGTGTGCTCACTAGGTAGCCTTGTGTTACATTAGCTACTACACACAGTGTACTCACTAGGTAGCCTTGTGTTACATTAGCTACTACACACAGTGTACTCACTAGGTAGCCTTGTGTTACATTAGCTACTACACACAGTGTACTCACTAGGTAGCCTTGTGTTACATTAGCTACTACACTCAGTGTACTCACTAGGTAGCCTTGTGTTACATTAGCTACTACACACAGTGTGCTCACTAGGTAGCCTTGTGTTACATTAGCTACTACACACAGTGTACTCACTAGGAAGCCTTGTGTTACATTAGCTACTACACACAGTGTACTCACTAGGTAGCCTTGTGTTACATTAGCTACTACACACAGTGTACTCACTAGGTAGCCTTGTGTTACATTAGCTACTACACACAGTGTACTCACTAGGTAGCCTTGTGTTACATTAGCTACTACACACAGTGTACTCACTAGGTAGCCTTGTGTTACATTAGCTACTACACACAGTGTACTCACTAGGTAGCCTTGTACTACATTAGCTACTACACACAGTGTACTCACTAGGTAGCCTTGTGCTACATTAGCTACTACACACAGTGTACTCACTAGGTAGCCTTGTACTACATTAGCTACTACACACAGTGTACTCACTAGGTAGCCTTGTACTACATTAGCTACTACACACAGTGTACTCACTAGGTAGCCTTGTGCTACATTAGCTACTACACACAGTGTACTCACTAGGTAGCCTTGTGTTACTTTAGCTACTACACTCAGTGTACTCACTAGGTAGCCTTGTGTTACATTAGCTACTACACACAGTGTGCTCACTAGGTAGCCTTGTGTTACATTAGCTACTACACACAGTGTGCTCACTAGGTAGCCTTGTGTTACATTAGCTACTACACACAGTGTACTCACTAGGTAGCCTTGTGTTACATTAGCTACTACACACAGTGTACTCACTAGGTAGCCTTGTGTTACATTAGCTACTACACACAGTGTACTCACTAGGTAGCCTTGTGCTACATTAGCTACTACACACAGTGTACTCACTAGGTAGCCTTGTGTTACATTAGCTACTACACACAGTGTACTCACTAGGTAGCCTTGTGTTACATTAGCTACTACACACAGTGTACTCACTAGGTAGCCTTGTGTTACATTAGCTACTACACACAGTGTACTCACTAGGTAGCCTTGTGTTACATTAGCTACTACACACAGTGTACTCACTAGGTAGCCTTGTGTTACATTAGCTACTACACACAGTGTACTCACTAGGTAGCCTTGTACTACATTAGCTACTACACTCAGTGTACTCACTAGGTAGCCTTGTGTTACATTAGCTACTACACACAGTGTGCTCACTAGGTAGCCTTGTGTTACATTAGCTACTACACACAGTGTACTCACTAGGTAGCCTTGTACTACATTAGCTACTACACACAGTGTACTCACTAGGTAGCCTTGTGTTACATTAGCTACTACACACAGTGTACTCACTAGGTAGCCTTGTGTTACATTAGCTACTACACACAGTGTACTCACTAGGTAGCCTTGTACTACATTAGCTACTACACACAGTGTACTCACTAGGTAGCCTTGTACTACATTAGCTACTACACACAGTGTACTCACTAGGTAGCCTTGTGTTACATTAGCTACTACACACAGTGTACTCACTAGGTAGCCTTGTACTACATTAGCTACTACACACAGTGTGCTCACTAGGTAGCCTTGTACTACATTAGCTACTACACTCAGTGTACTCACTAGGTAGCCTTGTGTTACATTAGCTACTACACACAGTGTACTCACTAGGTAGCCTTGTGTTACATTAGCTACTACACACAGTGTACTAACTAGGTAGCCTTGTGTTACATTAGCTACTACACACAGTGTACTCACTAGGTAGCCTTGTGTTACATTAGCTACTACACACAGTGTACTCACTAGGTAGCCTTGTACTACATTAGCTACTACACTCAGTGTGCTCACTAGGTAGCCTTGTGCTACATTAGCTACTACACACAGTGTACTCACTAGGTAGCCTTGTGTTACATTAGCTACTACACTCAGTGTGCTCACTAGGTAGCCTTGTGTTACATTAGCTACTACACTCAGTGTACTCACTAGGTAGCCTTGTACTACATTAGCTACTACACTCAGTGTACTCACTAGGTAGCCTTGTGTTACATTAGCTACTACACACAGTGTACTCACTAGGTAGCCTTGTGTTACATTAGCTACTACACACAGTGTACTCACTAGGTAGCCTTGTGCTACATTAGCTACTACACACAGTGTACTCACTAGGTAGCCTTGTGTTACATTAGCTACTACACACAGTGTACTCACTAGGTAGCCTTGTGTTACATTAGCTACTACACACAGTGTACTCACTAGGTAGCCTTGTGTTACATTAGCTACTACACACAGTGTACTCACTAGGTAGCCTTGTGTTACATTAGCTACTACACACAGTGTACTCACTAGGTAGCCTTGTACTACATTAGCTACTACACACAGTGTACTCACTAGGTAGCCTTGTACTACATTAGCTACTACACACAGTGTACTCACTAGGTAGCCTTGTGTTACATTAGCTACTACACACAGTGTGCTCACTAGGTAGCCTTGTACTACATTAGCTACTACACTCAGTGTACTCACTAGGTAGCCTTGTGTTACATTAGCTACTACACACAGTGTACTCACTAGGTAGCCTTGTACTACATTAGCTACTACACACAGTGTACTCACTAGGTAGCCTTGTGTTACATTAGCTACTACACTCAGTGTACTCACTAGGTAGCCTTGTGTTACATTAGCTACTACACTCAGTGTACTCACTAGGTAGCCTTGTGTTACATTAGCTACTACACTCAGTGTGCTCACTAGGTAGCCTTGTGCTACATTAGCTACTACACACAGTGTGCTCACTAGGTAGCCTTGTGTTACATTAGCTACTACACACAGTGTACTCACTAGGTAGCCTTGTGTTACATTAGCTACTACACACAGTGTACTCACTAGGTAGCCTTGTGTTACATTAGCTACTACACTCAGTGTACTCACTAGGTAGCCTTGTGTTACATTAGCTACTACACACAGTGTACTCACTAGGTAGCCTTGTGTTACATTAGCTACTACACACAGTGTACTCACTAGGTAGCCTTGTGTTACATTAGCTACTACACACACTGTGCTCACTAGGTAGCCTTGTGTTACATTAGCTACTACACTCAGTGTACTCACTAGGTAGCCTTGTGTTACATTAGCTACTACACACAGTGTACTCACTAGGTAGCCTTGTACTACATTAGCTACTACACACAGTGTACTCACTAGGTAGCCTTGTGTTACATTAGCTACTACACTCAGTGTACTCACTAGGTAGCCTTGTGCTACATTAGCTACTACACTCAGTGTACTCACTAGGTAGCCTTGTGTTACATTAGCTACTACACACAGTGTACTCACTAGGTAGCCTTGTGCTACATTAGCTACTACACACAGTGTGCTCACTAGGTAGCCTTGTGTTACATTAGCTACTACACACAGTGTACTCACTAGGTAGCCTTGTGCTACATTAGCTACTACACACAGTGTGCTCACTAGGTAGCCTTGTGCTACATTAGCTACTACACACAGTGTACTCACTAGGTAGCCTTGTGTTACATTAGCTACTACACTCAGTGTACTCACTAGGTAGCCTTGTGTTACATTAGCTACTACACACAGTGTGCTCACTAGGTAGCCTTGTACTACATTAGCTACTACACTCAGTGTACTCACTAGGTAGCCTTGTACTACATTAGCTACTACACTCAGTGTACTCACTAGGTAGCCTTGTGTTACATTAGCTACTACACACAGTGTACTCACTAGGTAGCCTTGTACTACATTAGCTACTACACACAGTGTACTCACTAGGTAGCCTTGTGTTACATTAGCTACTACACACAGTGTGCTCACTAGGTAGCCTTGTACTACATTAGCTACTACACACAGTGTACTCACTAGGTAGCCTTGTGTTACATTAGCTACTACACTCAGTGTACTCACTAGGTAGCCTTGTGTTACATTAGCTACTACACACAGTGTACTCACTAGGTAGCCTTGTACTACATTAGCTACTACACTCAGTGTACTCACTAGGTAGCCTTGTACTACATTAGCTACTACACTCAGTGTACTCACTAGGTAGCCTTGTGTTACATTAGCTACTACACACAGTGTACTCACTAGGTAGCCTTGTACTACATTAGCTACTACACTCAGTGTACTCACTAGGTAGCCTTGTACTACATTAGCTACTACACACAGTGTACTCACTAGGTAGCCTTGTACTACATTAGCTACTACACACAGTGTGCTCACTAGGTAGCCTTGTGTTACATTAGCTACTACACACAGTGTACTCACTAGGTAGCCTTGTGTTACATTAGCTACTACACACAGTGTACTCACTAGGTAGCCTTGTACTACATTAGCTACTACACACAGTGTACTCACTAGGTAGCCTTGTGTTACATTAGCTACTACACTCAGTGTACTCACTAGGTAGCCTTGTACTACATTAGCTACTACACACAGTGTACTCACTAGGTAGCCTTGTACTACATTAGCTACTACACTCAGTGTACTCACTAGGTAGCCTTGTGTTACATCAGCTACTACACACAGTGTGCTCACTAGGTAGCCTTGTACTACATTAGCTACTACACTCAGTGTACTCACTAGGTAGCCTTGTGTTACATTAGCTACTACACACAGTGTACTCACTAGGTAGCCTTGTACTACATTAGCTACTACACACAGTGTACTCACTAGGTAGCCTTGTGTTACATCAGCTACTACACACAGTGTGCTCACTAGGTAGCCTTGTACTACATTAGCTACTACACTCAGTGTACTCACTAGGTAGCCTTGTACTACATTAGCTACTACACACAGTGTACTCACTAGGTAGCCTTGTACTACATTAGCTACTACACACAGTGTACTCACTAGGTAGCCTTGTACTACATTAGCTACTACACACAGTGTACTCACTAGGTAGCCTTGTGTTACATTAGCTACTACACACAGTGTACTCACTAGGTAGCCTTGTACTACATTAGCTACTACACACAGTGTACTCACTAGGTAGCCTTGTGTTACATTAGCTACTACACACAGTGTACTCACTAGGTAGCCTTGTGTTACATTAGCTACTACACACAGTGTACTCACTAGGTAGCCTTGTGTTACATTAGCTACTACACTCAGTGTACTCACTAGGTAGCCTTGTACTACATTAGCTACTACACACAGTATACTCACTAGGTAGCCTTGTGTTACATTAGCTACTACACACAGTGTACTCACTAGGTAGCCTTGTGTTACATTAGCTACTACACACAGTGTACTCACTAGGTAGCCTTGTGTTACATTAGCTACTACACACAGTGTACTCACTAGGTAGCCTTGTGTTACATTAGCTACTACACTCAGTGTACTCACTAGGTAGCCTTGTGTTACATTAGCTACTACACACAGTGTGCTCACTAGGTAGCCTTGTGCTACATTAGCTACTACACACAGTGTACTCACTAGGTAGCCTTGTGTTACATTAGCTACTACACACAGTGTACTCACTAGGTAGCCTTGTGTTACATTAGCTACTACACTCAGTGTACTCACTAGGTAGCCTTGTACTACATTAGCTACTACACACAGTGTACTCACTAGGTAGCCTTGTACTACATTAGCTACTACACTCAGTGTACTCACTAGGTAGCCTTGTGTTACATTAGCTACTACACACAGTGTACTCACTAGGTAGCCTTGTGTTACATTAGCTACTACACACAGTGTACTCACTAGGTAGCCTTGTACTACATTAGCTACTACACACAGTGTGCTCACTAGGTAGCCTTGTGTTACATTAGCTACTACACTCAGTGTACTCACTAGGTAGCCTTGTGCTACATTAGCTACTACACACAGTGTACTCACTAGGTAGCCTTGTACTACATTAGCTACTACACACAGTGTACTCACTAGGTAGCCTTGTACTACATTAGCTACTACACACAGTGTACTCACTAGGTAGCCTTGTACTACATTAGCTACTACACACAGTGTACTCACTAGGTAGCCTTGTACTACATTAGCTACTACACACAGTGTACTCACTAGGTAGCCTTGTGTTACATTAGCTACTACACACAGTGTACTCACTAGGTAGCCTTGTACTACATTAGCTACTACACACAGTGTACTCACTAGGTAGCCTTGTGCTACATTAGCTACTACACACAGTGTACTCACTAGGTAGCCTTGTACTACATTAGCTACTACACACAGTGTACTCACTAGGTAGCCTTGTGTTACATTAGCTACTACACACAGTGTACTCACTAGGTAGCCTTGTGCTACATTAGCTACTACACACAGTGTACTCACTAGGTAGCCTTGTGCTACATTAGCTACTACACACAGTGTGCTCACTAGGTAGCCTTGTACTACATTAGCTACTACACTCAGTGTACTCACTAGGTAGCCTTGTGTTACATTAGCTACTACACACAGTGTACTCACTAGGTAGCCTTGTGCTACATTAGCTACTACACACAGTGTACTCACTGGGTAGCCTTGTGTTACATTAGCTACTACACACAGTGTGCTCACTAGGTAGCCTTGTGTTACATTAGCTACTACACACAGTGTACTCACTAGGTAGCCTTGTACTACATTAGCTACTACACACAGTGTACTCACTAGGTAGCCTTGTGTTACATTAGCTACTACACACAGTGTACTCACTAGGTAGCCTTGTGTTACATTAGCTACTACACACAGTGTACTCACTAGGTAGCCTTGTGTTACATTAGCTACTACACTCAGTGTACTCACTAGGTAGCCTTGTGTTACATTAGCTACTACACACAGTGTACTCACTAGGTAGCCTTGTGTTACATTAGCTACTACACACAGTGTACTCACTAGGTAGCCTTGTGTTACATTAGCTACTACACTCAGTGTACTCACTAGGTAGCCTTGTGTTACATTAGCTACTACACTCAGTGTACTCACTAGGTAGCCTTGTGTTACATTAGCTACTACACTCAGTGTACTCACTAGGTAGCCTTGTGTTACATTAGCTACTACACTCAGTGTACTCACTAGGTAGCCTTGTACTACATTAGCTACTACACTCAGTGTACTCACTAGGTAGCCTTGTGTTACATTAGCTACTACACACAGTGTACTCACTAGGTAGCCTTGTACTACATTAGCTACTACACACAGTGTACTCACTAGGTAGCCTTGTGTTACATTAGCTACTACACTCAGTGTACTCACTAGGTAGCCTTGTGTTACATTAGCTACTACACTCAGTGTACTCACTAGGTAGCCTTGTGCTACATTAGCTACTACACACAGTGTACTCACTAGGTAGCCTTGTGTTACATTAGCTACTACACACAGTGTACTCACTAGGTAGCCTTGTGCTACATTAGCTACTACACTCAGTGTACTCACTAGGTAGCCTTGTGTTACATTAGCTACTACACTCAGTGTACTCACTAGGTAGCCTTGTGTTACATTAGCTACTACACACAGTGTGCTCACTAGGTAGCCTTGTGTTACATTAGCTACTACACTCAGTGTACTCACTAGGTAGCCTTGTGTTACATTAGCTACTACACACAGTGTACTCACTAGGTAGCCTTGTGCTACATTAGCTACTACACTCAGTGTACTCACTAGGTAGCCTTGTGTTACATTAGCTACTACACACAGTGTACTCACTAGGTAGCCTTGTGTTACATTAGCTACTACACACAGTGTACTCACTAGGTAGCCTTGTGTTACATTAGCTACTACACTCAGTGTACTCACTAGGTAGCCTTGTACTACATTAGCTACTACACTCAGTGTACTCACTAGGTAGCCTTGTGTTACATTAGCTACTACACACAGTGTACTCACTAGGTAGCCTTGTGCTACATTAGCTACTACACACAGTGTACTCACTAGGTAGCCTTGTACTACATTAGCTACTACACACAGTGTACTCACTAGGTAGCCTTGTGTTACATTAGCTACTACACACAGTGTACTCACTAGGTAGCCTTGTACTACATTAGCTACTACACTCAGTGTACTCACTAGGTAGCCTTGTACTACATTAGCTACTACACTCAGTGTACTCACTAGGTAGCCTTGTACTACATTAGCTACTACACACAGTGTACTCACTAGGTAGCCTTGTACTACATTAGCTACTACACTCAGTGTACTCACTAGGTAGCCTTGTGTTACATTAGCTACTACACACAGTGTGCTCACTAGGTAGCCTTGTGTTACATTAGCTACTACACTCAGTGTACTCACTAGGTAGCCTTGTGTTACATTAGCTACTACACACAGTGTGCTCACTAGGTAGCCTTGTACTACATTAGCTACTACACACAGTGTGCTCACTAGGTAGCCTTGTGTTACATTAGCTACTACACACAGTGTACTCACTAGGTAGCCTTGTGTTACATTAGCTACTACACACAGTGTACTCACTAGGTAGCCTTGTGTTACATTAGCTACTACACACAGTGTGCTCACTAGGTAGCCTTGTGCTACATTAGCTACTACACACAGTGTACTCACTAGGTAGCCTTGTACTACATTAGCTACTACACACAGTGTGCTCACTAGGTAGCCTTGTACTACATTAGCTACTACACACAGTGTACTCACTAGGTAGCCTTGTGTTACATTAGCTACTACACACAGTGTACTCACTAGGTAGCCTTGTGTTACATTAGCTACTACACACAGTGTACTCACTAGGTAGCCTTGTGTTACATTAGCTACTACACACAGTGTACTCACTAGGTAGCCTTGTGTTACATTAGCTACTACACACAGTGTACTCACTAGGTAGCCTTGTGTTACTTTAGCTACTACACTCAGTGTACTCACTAGGTAGCCTTGTGCTACATTAGCTACTACACACAGTGTACTCACTAGGTAGCCTTGTATTACATTAGCTACTACACACAGTGTACTCACTAGGTAGCCTTGTGTTACATTAGCTACTACACACAGTGTACTCACTAGGTAGCCTTGTGTTACATTAGCTACTACACACAGTGTACTCACTAGGTAGCCTTGTGTTACATTAGCTACTACACACAGTGTACTCACTAGGTAGCCTTGTGCTACATTAGCTACTACACACAGTGTACTCACTAGGTAGCCTTGTGTTACATTAGCTACTACACACAGTGTACTCACTAGGTAGCCTTGTGTTACATTAGCTACTACACACAGTGTACTCACTAGGTAGCCTTGTGCTACATTAGCTACTACACACAGTGTACTCACTAGGTAGCCTTGTGTTACATTAGCTACTACACTCAGTGTACTCACTAGGTAGCCTTGTGTTACATTAGCTACTACACACAGTGTACTCACTAGGTAGCCTTGTGTTACATTAGCTACTACACACAGTGTACTCACTAGGTAGCCTTGTGTTACATTAGCTACTACACACAGTGTACTCACTAGGTAGCCTTGTGTTACATTAGCTACTACACACAGTGTACTCACTAGGTAGCCTTGTACTACATTAGCTACTACACACAGTGTACTCACTAGGTAGCCTTGTACTACATTAGCTACTACACACAGTGTACTCACTAGGTAGCCTTGTGTTACATTAGCTACTACACACAGTGTACTCACTAGGTAGCCTTGTACTACATTAGCTACTACACACAGTGTACTCACTAGGTAGCCTTGTACTACATTAGCTACTACACTCAGTGTACTCACTAGGTAGCCTTGTGTTACATTAGCTACTACACACAGTGTACTCACTAGGTAGCCTTGTGCTACATTAGCTACTACACTCAGTGTACTCACTAGGTAGCCTTGTACTACATTAGCTACTACACACAGTGTACTCACTAGGTAGCCTTGTGTTACATTAGCTACTACACACAGTGTACTCACTAGGTAGCCTTGTACTACATTAGCTACTACACTCAGTGTACTCACTAGGTAGCCTTGTACTACATTAGCTACTACACTCAGTGTACTCACTAGGTAGCCTTGTACTACATTAGCTACTACACACAGTGTACTCACTAGGTAGCCTTGTACTACATTAGCTACTACACTCAGTGTACTCACTAGGTAGCCTTGTGTTACATTAGCTACTACACACAGTGTACTCACTAGGTAGCCTTGTGTTACATTAGCTACTACACACAGTGTACTCACTAGGTAGCCTTGTGTTACATTAGCTACTACACACAGTGTACTCACTAGGTAGCCTTGTGCTACATTAGCTACTACACACAGTGTACTCACTAGGTAGCCTTGTGTTACATTAGCTACTACACTCAGTGTACTCACTAGGTAGCCTTGTGTTACATTAGCTACTACACACAGTGTGCTCACTAGGTAGCCTTGTACTACATTAGCTACTACACACAGTGTACTCACTAGGTAGCCTTGTGTTACATTAGCTACTACACACAGTGTACTCACTAGGTAGCCTTGTACTACATTAGCTACTACACACAGTGTACTCACTAGGTAGCCTTGTGTTACATTAGCTACTACACACAGTGTACTCACTAGGTAGCCTTGTGTTACATTAGCTACTACACTCAGTGTACTCACTAGGTAGCCTTGTGTTACATTAGCTACTACACACAGTGTGCTCACTAGGTAGCCTTGTGTTACATTAGCTACTACACACAGTGTGCTCACTAGGTAGCCTTGTACTACATTAGCTACTACACACAGTGTACTCACTAGGTAGCCTTGTGTTACATTAGCTACTACACACAGTGTACTCACTAGGTAGCCTTGTGTTACATTAGCTACTACACACAGTGTACTCACTAGGTAGCCTTGTGTTACATTAGCTACTACACACAGTGTACTCACTAGGTAGCCTTGTACTACATTAGCTACTACACACAGTGTACTCACTAGGTAGCCTTGTGTTACATTAGCTACTACACACAGTGTACTCACTAGGTAGCCTTGTGTTACATTAGCTACTACACTCAGTGTACTCACTAGGTAGCCTTGTGTTACATTAGCTACTACACACAGTGTGCTCACTAGGTAGCCTTGTGTTACATTAGCTACTACACTCAGTGTACTCACTAGGTAGCCTTGTGTTACATTAGCTACTACACACAGTGTGCTCACTAGGTAGCCTTGTGTTACATTAGCTACTACACACAGTGTGCTCACTAGGTAGCCTTGTACTACATTAGCTACTACACACAGTGTGCTCACTAGGTAGCCTTGTACTACATTAGCTACTACACACAGTGTACTCACTAGGTAGCCTTGTACTACATTAGCTACTACACACAGTGTACTCACTAGGTAGCCTTGTGTTACATTAGCTACTACACACAGTGTACTCACTAGGTAGCCTTGTGTTACATTAGCTACTACACACAGTGTACTCACTAGGTAGCCTTGTGTTACATTAGCTACTACACACAGTGTACTCACTAGGTAGCCTTGTGTTACATTAGCTACTACACACAGTGTGCTCACTAGGTAGCCTTGTGTTACATTAGCTACTACACACAGTGTACTCACTAGGTAGCCTTGTGTTACATTAGCTACTACACACAGTGTACTCACTAGGTAGCCTTGTGTTACATTAGCTACTACACACAGTGTGCTCACTAGGTAGCCTTGTGCTACATTAGCTACTACACACAGTGTACTCACTAGGTAGCCTTGTACTACATTAGCTACTACACACAGTGTGCTCACTAGGTAGCCTTGTACTACATTAGCTACTACACACAGTGTACTCACTAGGTAGCCTTGTGTTACATTAGCTACTACACACAGTGTACTCACTAGGTAGCCTTGTGTTACATTAGCTACTACACACAGTGTACTCACTAGGTAGCCTTGTACTACATTAGCTACTACACACAGTGCACTCACTAGGTAGCCTTGTGCTACATTAGCTACTACACACAGTGTGCTCACTAGGTAGCCTTGTGTTACATTAGCTACTACACACAGTGTACTCACTAGGTAGCCTTGTGTTACATTAGCTACTACACACAGTGTACTCACTAGGTAGCCTTGTGTTACATTAGCTACTACACTCAGTGTACTCACTAGGTAGCCTTGTACTACATTAGCTACTACACTCAGTGTACTCACTAGGTAGCCTTGTGTTACATTAGCTACTACACACAGTGTACTCACTAGGTAGCCTTGTGTTACATTAGCTACTACACACAGTGTACTCACTAGGTAGCCTTGTGTTACATTAGCTACTACACACAGTGTACTCACTAGGTAGCCTTGTGTTACATTAGCTACTACACACAGTGTACTCACTAGGTAGCCTTGTGTTACATTAGCTACTACACACAGTGTACTCACTAGGTAGCCTTGTACTACATTAGCTACTACACACAGTGTACTCACTAGGTAGCCTTGTACTACATTAGCTACTACACACAGTGTACTCACTAGGTAGCCTTGTGTTACATTAGCTACTACACACAGTGTACTCACTAGGTAGCCTTGTGTTACATTAGCTACTACACACAGTGTGCTCACTAGGTAGCCTTGTGTTACATTAGCTACTACACTCAGTGTACTCACTAGGTAGCCTTGTACTACATTAGCTACTACACTCAGTGTGCTCACTAGGTAGCCTTGTACTACATTAGCTACTACACTCAGTGTACTCACTAGGTAGCCTTGTACTACATTAGCTACTACACACAGTGTACTCACTAGGTAGCCTTGTACTACATTAGCTACTACACACAGTGTACTCACTAGGTAGCCTTGTGTTACATTAGCTACTACACACAGTGTACTCACTAGGTAGCCTTGTGTTACATTAGCTACTACACACAGTGTACTCACTAGGTAGCCTTGTGCTACATTAGCTACTACACTCAGTGTACTCACTAGGTAGCCTTGTGTTACATTAGCTACTACACACAGTGTACTCACTAGGTAGCCTTGTGTTACATTAGCTACTACACTCAGTGTACTCACTAGGTAGCCTTGTGTTACATTAGCTACTACACACAGTGTACTCACTAGGTAGCCTTGTGTTACATTAGCTACTACACACAGTGTGCTCACTAGGTAGCCTTGTGTTACATTAGCTACTACACTCAGTGTACTCACTAGGTAGCCTTGTGTTACATTAGCTACTACACTCAGTGTACTCACTAGGTAGCCTTGTGTTACATTAGCTACTACACTCAGTGTACTCACTAGGTAGCCTTGTGTTACATTAGCTACTACACTCAGTGTGCTCACTAGGTAGCCTTGTGTTACATTAGCTACTACACTCAGTGTGCTCACTAGGTAGCCTTGTGTTACATTAGCTACTACACACAGTGTACTCACTAGGTAGCCTTGTACTACATTAGCTACTACACACAGTGTACTCACTAGGTAGCCTTGTACTACATTAGCTACTACACACAGTGTGCTCACTAGGTAGCCTTGTACTACATTAGCTACTACACACAGTGTACTCACTAGGTAGCCTTGTGTTACATTAGCTACTACACACAGTGTACTCACTAGGTAGCCTTGTACTACATTAGCTACTACACACAGTGTACTCACTAGGTAGCCTTGTACTACATTAGCTACTACACACAGTGTACTCACTAGGTAGCCTTGTGTTACATTAGCTACTACACACAGTGTACTCACTAGGTAGCCTTGTGTTACATTAGCTACTACACTCAGTGTACTCACTAGGTAGCCTTGTGTTACATTAGCTACTACACACAGTGTACTCACTAGGTAGCCTTGTACTACATTAGCTACTACACTCAGTGTACTCACTAGGTAGCCTTGTGTTACATTAGCTACTACACACAGTGTACTCACTAGGTAGCCTTGTGTTACATTAGCTACTACACACAGTGTACTCACTAGGTAGCCTTGTGTTACATTAGCTACTACACACAGTGTACTCACTAGGTAGCCTTGTGTTACATTAGCTACTACACACAGTGTGCTCACTAGGTAGCCTTGTACTACATTAGCTACTACACACAGTGTACTCACTAGGTAGCCTTGTGTTACATTAGCTACTACACACAGTGTACTCACTAGGTAGCCTTGTGTTACATTAGCTACTACACACAGTGTGCTCACTAGGTAGCCTTGTACTACATTAGCTACTACACTCAGTGTACTCACTAGGTAGCCTTGTGTTACATTAGCTACTACACTCAGTGTACTCACTAGGTAGCCTTGTGTTACATTAGCTACTACACTCAGTGTACTCACTAGGTAGCCTTGTGTTACATTAGCTACTACACACAGTGTACTCACTAGGTAGCCTTGTGTTACATTAGCTACTACACACAGTGTGCTCACTAGGTAGCCTTGTGCTACATTAGCTACTACACTCAGTGTACTCACTAGGTAGCCTTGTACTACATTAGCTACTACACACAGTGTACTCACTAGGTAGCCTTGTGTTACATTAGCTACTACACACAGTGTACTCACTAGGTAGCCTTGTACTACATTAGCTACTACACACAGTGTGCTCACTAGGTAGCCTTGTGTTACATTAGCTACTACACACAGTGTACTCACTAGGTAGCCTTGTGTTACATTAGCTACTACACTCAGTGTACTCACTAGGTAGCCTTGTACTACATTAGCTACTACACTCAGTGTACTCACTAGGTAGCCTTGTACTACATTAGCTACTACACACAGTGTACTCACTAGGTAGCCTTGTGTTACATTAGCTACTACACACAGTGTGCTCACTAGGTAGCCTTGTGCTACATTAGCTACTACACTCAGTGTACTCACTAGGTAGCCTTGTACTACATTAGCTACTACACACAGTGTACTCACTAGGTAGCCTTGTACTACATTAGCTACTACACTCAGTGTACTCACTAGGTAGCCTTGTGTTACATTAGCTACTACACACAGTGTACTCACTAGGTAGCCTTGTGTTACATTAGCTACTACACACAGTGTACTCACTAGGTAGCCTTGTGTTACATTAGCTACTACACACAGTGTACTCACTAGGTAGCCTTGTGCTACATTAGCTACTACACACAGTGTACTCACTAGGTAGCCTTGTGTTACATTAGCTACTACACTCAGTGTACTCACTAGGTAGCCTTGTGTTACATTAGCTACTACACACAGTGTGCTCACTAGGTAGCCTTGTACTACATTAGCTACTACACACAGTGTACTCACTAGGTAGCCTTGTGTTACATTAGCTACTACACACAGTGTACTCACTAGGTAGCCTTGTGTTACATTAGCTACTACACACAGTGTACTCACTAGGTAGCCTTGTGTTACATTAGCTACTACACTCAGTGTACTCACTAGGTAGCCTTGTGTTACATTAGCTACTACACACAGTGTGCTCACTAGGTAGCCTTGTGTTACATTAGCTACTACACACAGTGTGCTCACTAGGTAGCCTTGTACTACATTAGCTACTACACACAGTGTACTCACTAGGTAGCCTTGTGTTACATTAGCTACTACACACAGTGTACTCACTAGGTAGCCTTGTGCTACATTAGCTACTACACACAGTGTACTCACTAGGTAGCCTTGTGTTACATTAGCTACTACACACAGTGTACTCACTAGGTAGCCTTGTGTTACATTAGCTACTACACACAGTGTACTCACTAGGTAGCCTTGTGTTACATTAGCTACTACACACAGTGTGCTCACTAGGTAGCCTTGTGTTACATTAGCTACTACACACAGTGTACTCACTAGGTAGCCTTGTGTTACATTAGCTACTACACACAGTGTACTCACTAGGTAGCCTTGTGTTACATTAGCTACTACACACAGTGTGCTCACTAGGTAGCCTTGTGCTACATTAGCTACTACACACAGTGTACTCACTAGGTAGCCTTGTACTACATTAGCTACTACACACAGTGTACTCACTAGGTAGCCTTGTACTACATTAGCTACTACACACAGTGTACTCACTAGGTAGCCTTGTACTACATTAGCTACTACACACAGTGTACTCACTAGGTAGCCTTGTGTTACATTAGCTACTACACACAGTGTGCTCACTAGGTAGCCTTGTACTACATTAGCTACTACACACAGTGTACTCACTAGGTAGCCTTGTACTACATTAGCTACTACACACAGTGTGCTCACTAGGTAGCCTTGTACTACATTAGCTACTACACACAGTGTACTCACTAGGTAGCCTTGTGTTACATTAGCTACTACACACAGTGTACTCACTAGGTAGCCTTGTGTTACATTAGCTACTACACACAGTGTACTCACTAGGTAGCCTTGTACTACATTAGCTACTACACACAGTGTACTCACTAGGTAGCCTTGTGCTACATTAGCTACTACACACAGTGTGCTCACTAGGTAGCCTTGTGTTACATTAGCTACTACACACAGTGTACTCACTAGGTAGCCTTGTGTTACATTAGCTACTACACACAGTGTACTCACTAGGTAGCCTTGTGTTACATTAGCTACTACACTCAGTGTACTCACTAGGTAGCCTTGTACTACATTAGCTACTACACTCAGTGTACTCACTAGGTAGCCTTGTGTTACATTAGCTACTACACACAGTGTACTCACTAGGTAGCCTTGTGTTACATTAGCTACTACACACAGTGTACTCACTAGGTAGCCTTGTGTTACATTAGCTACTACACACAGTGTACTCACTAGGTAGCCTTGTGTTACATTAGCTACTACACACAGTGTACTCACTAGGTAGCCTTGTGTTACATTAGCTACTACACACAGTGTACTCACTAGGTAGCCTTGTACTACATTAGCTACTACACACAGTGTACTCACTAGGTAGCCTTGTACTACATTAGCTACTACACACAGTGTACTCACTAGGTAGCCTTGTGTTACATTAGCTACTACACACAGTGTACTCACTAGGTAGCCTTGTGTTACATTAGCTACTACACACAGTGTGCTCACTAGGTAGCCTTGTGTTACATTAGCTACTACACTCAGTGTACTCACTAGGTAGCCTTGTACTACATTAGCTACTACACTCAGTGTGCTCACTAGGTAGCCTTGTACTACATTAGCTACTACACTCAGTGTACTCACTAGGTAGCCTTGTACTACATTAGCTACTACACACAGTGTACTCACTAGGTAGCCTTGTACTACATTAGCTACTACACACAGTGTACTCACTAGGTAGCCTTGTGTTACATTAGCTACTACACACAGTGTACTCACTAGGTAGCCTTGTGTTACATTAGCTACTACACACAGTGTACTCACTAGGTAGCCTTGTGCTACATTAGCTACTACACTCAGTGTACTCACTAGGTAGCCTTGTGTTACATTAGCTACTACACACAGTGTACTCACTAGGTAGCCTTGTGTTACATTAGCTACTACACTCAGTGTACTCACTAGGTAGCCTTGTGTTACATTAGCTACTACACACAGTGTACTCACTAGGTAGCCTTGTGTTACATTAGCTACTACACACAGTGTGCTCACTAGGTAGCCTTGTGTTACATTAGCTACTACACTCAGTGTACTCACTAGGTAGCCTTGTGTTACATTAGCTACTACACTCAGTGTACTCACTAGGTAGCCTTGTGTTACATTAGCTACTACACTCAGTGTACTCACTAGGTAGCCTTGTGTTACATTAGCTACTACACTCAGTGTGCTCACTAGGTAGCCTTGTGTTACATTAGCTACTACACTCAGTGTGCTCACTAGGTAGCCTTGTGTTACATTAGCTACTACACACAGTGTACTCACTAGGTAGCCTTGTACTACATTAGCTACTACACACAGTGTACTCACTAGGTAGCCTTGTACTACATTAGCTACTACACACAGTGTGCTCACTAGGTAGCCTTGTACTACATTAGCTACTACACACAGTGTACTCACTAGGTAGCCTTGTGTTACATTAGCTACTACACACAGTGTACTCACTAGGTAGCCTTGTACTACATTAGCTACTACACACAGTGTACTCACTAGGTAGCCTTGTACTACATTAGCTACTACACACAGTGTACTCACTAGGTAGCCTTGTGTTACATTAGCTACTACACACAGTGTACTCACTAGGTAGCCTTGTGTTACATTAGCTACTACACTCAGTGTACTCACTAGGTAGCCTTGTGTTACATTAGCTACTACACACAGTGTACTCACTAGGTAGCCTTGTACTACATTAGCTACTACACTCAGTGTTCTCACTAGGTAGCCTTGTGTTACATTAGCTACTACACACAGTGTACTCACTAGGTAGCCTTGTGTTACATTAGCTACTACACACAGTGTACTCACTAGGTAGCCTTGTGTTACATTAGCTACTACACTCAGTGTACTCACTAGGTAGCCTTGTACTACATTAGCTACTACACACAGTGTACTCACTAGGTAGCCTTGTGTTACATTAGCTACTACACACAGTGTGCTCACTAGGTAGCTTTGTACTACATTAGCTACTACACACAGTGTACTCACTAGGTAGCCTTGTGTTACATTAGCTACTACACACAGTGTACTCACTAGGTAGCCTTGTGTTACATTAGCTACTACACACAGTGTGCTCACTAGGTAGCCTTGTACTACATTAGCTACTACACTCAGTGTACTCACTAGGTAGCCTTGTGTTACATTAGCTACTACACTCAGTGTACTCACTAGGTAGCCTTGTGTTACATTAGCTACTACACTCAGTGTACTCACTAGGTAGCCTTGTGTTACATTAGCTACTACACACAGTGTACTCACTAGGTAGCCTTGTGTTACATTAGCTACTACACACAGTGTGCTCACTAGGTAGCCTTGTGCTACATTAGCTACTACACTCAGTGTACTCACTAGGTAGCCTTGTACTACATTAGCTACTACACACAGTGTACTCACTAGGTAGCCTTGTGTTACATTAGCTACTACACACAGTGTACTCACTAGGTAGCCTTGTACTACATTAGCTACTACACACAGTGTGCTCACTAGGTAGCCTTGTGTTACATTAGCTACTACACACAGTGTACTCACTAGGTAGCCTTGTGTTACATTAGCTACTACACTCAGTGTACTCACTAGGTAGCCTTGTACTACATTAGCTACTACACTCAGTGTACTCACTAGGTAGCCTTGTACTACATTAGCTACTACACACAGTGTACTCACTAGGTAGCCTTGTGTTACATTAGCTACTACACACAGTGTGCTCACTAGGTAGCCTTGTGCTACATTAGCTACTACACTCAGTGTACTCACTAGGTAGCCTTGTACTACATTAGCTACTACACACAGTGTACTCACTAGGTAGCCTTGTGTTACATTAGCTACTACACACAGTGTACTCACTAGGTAGCCTTGTGTTACATTAGCTACTACACACAGTGTACTCACTAGGTAGCCTTGTGTTACATTAGCTACTACACTCAGTGTACTCACTAGGTAGCCTTGTGTTACATTAGCTACTACACTCAGTGTACTCACTAGGTAGCCTTGTGTTACATTAGCTACTACACACAGTGTACTCACTAGGTAGCCTTGTACTACATTAGCTACTACACACAGTGTACTCACTAGGTAGCCTTGTGCTACATTAGCTACTACACACAGTGTACTCACTAGGTAGCCTTGTACTACATTAGCTACTACACACAGTGTACTCACTAGGTAGCCTTGTACTACATTAGCTACTACACTCAGTGTACTCACTAGGTAGCCTTGTGTTACATTAGCTACTACACACAGTGTACTCACTAGGTAGCCTTGTGTTACATTAGCTACTACACACAGTGTACTCACTAGGTAGCCTTGTGTTACATTAGCTACTACACACAGTGTGCTCACTAGGTAGCCTTGTGCTACATTAGCTACTACACTCAGTGTACTCACTAGGTAGCCTTGTGTTACATTAGCTACTACACACAGTGTACTCACTAGGTAGCCTTGTGCTACATTAGCTACTACACACAGTGTACTCACTAGGTAGCCTTGTACTACATTAGCTACTACACACAGTGTGCTCACTAGGTAGCCTTGTGTTACATTAGCTACTACACACAGTGTACTCACTAGGTAGCCTTGTACTACATTAGCTACTACACACAGTGTACTCACTAGGTAGCCTTGTGTTACATTAGCTACTACTCTCAGTGTACTCACTAGGTAGCCTTGTACTACATTAGCTACTACACACAGTGTACTCACTAGGTAGCCTTGTGTTACATTAGCTACTACACACAGTGTACTCACTAGGTAGCCTTGTACTACATTAGCTACTACACTCAGTGTACTCACTAGGTAGCCTTGTACTACATTAGCTACTACACACAGTGTACTCACTAGGTAGCCTTGTGTTACATTAGCTACTACACTCAGTGTACTCACTAGGTAGCCTTGTGTTACATTAGCTACTACACACAGTGTACTCACTAGGTAGCCTTGTGTTACATTAGCTACTACACTCAGTGTACTCACTAGGTAGCCTTGTACTACATTAGCTACTACACACAGTGTACTCACTAGGTAGCCTTGTGTTACATTAGCTACTACACACAGTGTGCTCACTAGGTAGCCTTGTGTTACATTAGCTACTACACTCAGTGTACTCACTAGGTAGCCTTGTGTTACATTAGCTACTACACACAGTGTACTCACTAGGTAGCCTTGAGTTACATTAGCTACTACACACAGTGTACTCACTAGGTAGCCTTGTACTACATTAGCTACTACACACAGTGTACTCACTAGGTAGCCTTGTGTTACATTAGCTACTACACTCAGTGTACTCACTAGGTAGCCTTGTGTTACATTAGCTACTACACACAGTGTACTCACTAGGTAGCCTTGTGTTACATTAGCTACTACACACAGTGTACTCACTAGGTAGCCTTGAGTTACATTAGCTACTACACACAGTGTACTCACTAGGTAGCCTTGTACTACATTAGCTACTACACACAGTGTACTCACTAGGTAGCCTTGTGCTACATTAGCTACTACACACAGTGTGCTCACTAGGTAGCCTTGTGTTACATTAGCTACTACACACAGTGTACTCACTAGGTAGCCTTGTGTTACATTAGCTACTACACACAGTGTACTCACTAGGTAGCCTTGTGTTACATTAGCTACTACACTCAGTGTACTCACTAGGTAGCCTTGTACTACATTAGCTACTACACTCAGTGTACTCACTAGGTAGCCTTGTGTTACATTAGCTACTACACACAGTGTACTCACTAGGTAGCCTTGTGTTACATTAGCTACTACACACAGTGTACTCACTAGGTAGCCTTGTGTTACATTAGCTACTACACACAGTGTACTCACTAGGTAGCCTTGTGTTACATTAGCTACTACACACAGTGTACTCACTAGGTAGCCTTGTGTTACATTAGCTACTACACACAGTGTACTCACTAGGTAGCCTTGTACTACATTAGCTACTACACACAGTGTACTCACTAGGTAGCCTTGTACTACATTAGCTACTACACACAGTGTACTCACTAGGTAGCCTTGTGTTACATTAGCTACTACACACAGTGTACTCACTAGGTAGCCTTGTGTTACATTAGCTACTACACACAGTGTGCTCACTAGGTAGCCTTGTGTTACATTAGCTACTACACTCAGTGTACTCACTAGGTAGCCTTGTACTACATTAGCTACTACACTCAGTGTGCTCACTAGGTAGCCTTGTACTACATTAGCTACTACACTCAGTGTACTCACTAGGTAGCCTTGTACTACATTAGCTACTACACACAGTGTACTCACTAGGTAGCCTTGTACTACATTAGCTACTACACACAGTGTACTCACTAGGTAGCCTTGTGTTACATTAGCTACTACACACAGTGTACTCACTAGGTAGCCTTGTGTTACATTAGCTACTACACACAGTGTACTCACTAGGTAGCCTTGTGCTACATTAGCTACTACACTCAGTGTACTCACTAGGTAGCCTTGTGTTACATTAGCTACTACACACAGTGTACTCACTAGGTAGCCTTGTGTTACATTAGCTACTACACTCAGTGTACTCACTAGGTAGCCTTGTGTTACATTAGCTACTACACACAGTGTACTCACTAGGTAGCCTTGTGTTACATTAGCTACTACACACAGTGTGCTCACTAGGTAGCCTTGTGTTACATTAGCTACTACACTCAGTGTACTCACTAGGTAGCCTTGTGTTACATTAGCTACTACACTCAGTGTACTCACTAGGTAGCCTTGTGTTACATTAGCTACTACACTCAGTGTACTCACTAGGTAGCCTTGTGTTACATTAGCTACTACACTCAGTGTGCTCACTAGGTAGCCTTGTGTTACATTAGCTACTACACTCAGTGTGCTCACTAGGTAGCCTTGTGTTACATTAGCTACTACACACAGTGTACTCACTAGGTAGCCTTGTACTACATTAGCTACTACACACAGTGTACTCACTAGGTAGCCTTGTACTACATTAGCTACTACACACAGTGTGCTCACTAGGTAGCCTTGTACTACATTAGCTACTACACACAGTGTACTCACTAGGTAGCCTTGTGTTACATTAGCTACTACACACAGTGTACTCACTAGGTAGCCTTGTACTACATTAGCTACTACACACAGTGTACTCACTAGGTAGCCTTGTACTACATTAGCTACTACACACAGTGTACTCACTAGGTAGCCTTGTGTTACATTAGCTACTACACACAGTGTACTCACTAGGTAGCCTTGTGTTACATTAGCTACTACACTCAGTGTACTCACTAGGTAGCCTTGTGTTACATTAGCTACTACACACAGTGTACTCACTAGGTAGCCTTGTACTACATTAGCTACTACACTCAGTGTTCTCACTAGGTAGCCTTGTGTTACATTAGCTACTACACACAGTGTACTCACTAGGTAGCCTTGTGTTACATTAGCTACTACACACAGTGTACTCACTAGGTAGCCTTGTGTTACATTAGCTACTACACTCAGTGTACTCACTAGGTAGCCTTGTACTACATTAGCTACTACACACAGTGTACTCACTAGGTAGCCTTGTGTTACATTAGCTACTACACACAGTGTGCTCACTAGGTAGCTTTGTACTACATTAGCTACTACACACAGTGTACTCACTAGGTAGCCTTGTGTTACATTAGCTACTACACACAGTGTACTCACTAGGTAGCCTTGTGTTACATTAGCTACTACACACAGTGTGCTCACTAGGTAGCCTTGTACTACATTAGCTACTACACTCAGTGTACTCACTAGGTAGCCTTGTGTTACATTAGCTACTACACTCAGTGTACTCACTAGGTAGCCTTGTGTTACATTAGCTACTACACTCAGTGTACTCACTAGGTAGCCTTGTGTTACATTAGCTACTACACACAGTGTACTCACTAGGTAGCCTTGTGTTACATTAGCTACTACACACAGTGTGCTCACTAGGTAGCCTTGTGCTACATTAGCTACTACACTCAGTGTACTCACTAGGTAGCCTTGTACTACATTAGCTACTACACACAGTGTACTCACTAGGTAGCCTTGTGTTACATTAGCTACTACACACAGTGTACTCACTAGGTAGCCTTGTACTACATTAGCTACTACACACAGTGTGCTCACTAGGTAGCCTTGTGTTACATTAGCTACTACACACAGTGTACTCACTAGGTAGCCTTGTGTTACATTAGCTACTACACTCAGTGTACTCACTAGGTAGCCTTGTACTACATTAGCTACTACACTCAGTGTACTCACTAGGTAGCCTTGTACTACATTAGCTACTACACACAGTGTACTCACTAGGTAGCCTTGTGTTACATTAGCTACTACACACAGTGTGCTCACTAGGTAGCCTTGTGCTACATTAGCTACTACACTCAGTGTACTCACTAGGTAGCCTTGTACTACATTAGCTACTACACACAGTGTACTCACTAGGTAGCCTTGTGTTACATTAGCTACTACACACAGTGTACTCACTAGGTAGCCTTGTGTTACATTAGCTACTACACACAGTGTACTCACTAGGTAGCCTTGTGTTACATTAGCTACTACACTCAGTGTACTCACTAGGTAGCCTTGTGTTACATTAGCTACTACACTCAGTGTACTCACTAGGTAGCCTTGTGTTACATTAGCTACTACACACAGTGTACTCACTAGGTAGCCTTGTACTACATTAGCTACTACACACAGTGTACTCACTAGGTAGCCTTGTGCTACATTAGCTACTACACACAGTGTACTCACTAGGTAGCCTTGTACTACATTAGCTACTACACACAGTGTACTCACTAGGTAGCCTTGTACTACATTAGCTACTACACTCAGTGTACTCACTAGGTAGCCTTGTGTTACATTAGCTACTACACACAGTGTACTCACTAGGTAGCCTTGTGTTACATTAGCTACTACACACAGTGTACTCACTAGGTAGCCTTGTGTTACATTAGCTACTACACACAGTGTGCTCACTAGGTAGCCTTGTGCTACATTAGCTACTACACTCAGTGTACTCACTAGGTAGCCTTGTGTTACATTAGCTACTACACACAGTGTACTCACTAGGTAGCCTTGTGCTACATTAGCTACTACACACAGTGTACTCACTAGGTAGCCTTGTACTACATTAGCTACTACACACAGTGTGCTCACTAGGTAGCCTTGTGTTACATTAGCTACTACACACAGTGTACTCACTAGGTAGCCTTGTACTACATTAGCTACTACACACAGTGTACTCACTAGGTAGCCTTGTGTTACATTAGCTACTACTCTCAGTGTACTCACTAGGTAGCCTTGTACTACATTAGCTACTACACACAGTGTACTCACTAGGTAGCCTTGTGTTACATTAGCTACTACACACAGTGTACTCACTAGGTAGCCTTGTACTACATTAGCTACTACACTCAGTGTACTCACTAGGTAGCCTTGTACTACATTAGCTACTACACACAGTGTACTCACTAGGTAGCCTTGTGTTACATTAGCTACTACACTCAGTGTACTCACTAGGTAGCCTTGTGTTACATTAGCTACTACACACAGTGTACTCACTAGGTAGCCTTGTGTTACATTAGCTACTACACTCAGTGTACTCACTAGGTAGCCTTGTACTACATTAGCTACTACACACAGTGTACTCACTAGGTAGCCTTGTGTTACATTAGCTACTACACACAGTGTGCTCACTAGGTAGCCTTGTGTTACATTAGCTACTACACTCAGTGTACTCACTAGGTAGCCTTGTGTTACATTAGCTACTACACACAGTGTACTCACTAGGTAGCCTTGAGTTACATTAGCTACTACACACAGTGTACTCACTAGGTAGCCTTGTACTACATTAGCTACTACACACAGTGTACTCACTAGGTAGCCTTGTGTTACATTAGCTACTACACTCAGTGTACTCACTAGGTAGCCTTGTGTTACATTAGCTACTACACACAGTGTACTCACTAGGTAGCCTTGTGTTACATTAGCTACTACACTCAGTGTACTCACTAGGTAGCCTTGTACTACATTAGCTACTACACACAGTGTACTCACTAGGTAGCCTTGTACTACATTAGCTACTACACTCAGTGTACTCACTAGGTAGCCTTGTACTACATTAGCTACTACACACAGTGTACTCACTAGGTAGACTTGAGTTACATTAGCTACTACACACAGTGTACTCACTAGGTAGCCTTGTGTTACATTAGCTACTACACTCAGTGTACTCACTAGGTAGCCTTGTGTTACATTAGCTTCTACACACAGTGTACTCACTAGGTAGCCTTGTGTTACATTAGCTACTACACACAGTGTACTCACTAGGTAGCCTTGTACTACATTAGCTACTACACACAGTGTACTCACTAGGTAGCCTTGTGTTACATTAGCTACTACACACAGTGTACTCACTAGGTAGCCTTGTACTACATTAGCTACTACACACAGTGTACTCACTAGGTAGCCTTGTGTTACATTAGCTACTACACACAGTGTACTCACTAGGTAGCCTTGTACTACATTAGCTACTACACACAGTGTACTCACTAGGTAGCCTTGTGTTACATTAGCTTCTACACACAGTGTACTCACTAGGTAGCCTTGTGTTACATTAGCTACTACACACAGTGTACTCACTAGGTAGCCTTGTACTACATTAGCTACTACACACAGTGTACTCACTAGGTAGCCTTGTGTTACATTAGCTACTACACACAGTGTACTCACTAGGTAGCCTTGTGCTACATTAGCTACTACACACAGTGTACTCACTAGGTAGCCTTGTGCTACATTAGCTACTACACACAGTGTACTCACTAGGTAGCCTTGTGTTACATTAGCTACTACACACAGTGTACTCACTAGGTAGCCTTGTGTTACATTAGCTACTACACACAGTGTACTCACTAGGTAGCCTTGTACTACATTAGCTACTACACACAGTGTACTCACTAGGTAGCCTTGTACTACATTAGCTACTACACTCAGTGTACTCACTAGGTAGCCTTGTGCTACATTAGCTACTACACACAGTGTGCTCACTAGGTAGCCTTGTGTTACATTAGCTACTACACTCAGTGTACTCACTAGGTAGCCTTGTACTACATTAGCTACTACACTCAGTGTACTCACTAGGTAGCCTTGTGTTACATTAGCTACTACACTCAGTGTACTCACTAGGTAGCCTTGTGTTACATTAGCTACTACACACAGTGTACTCACTAGGTAGCCTTGTGTTACATTAGCTACTACACACAGTGTACTCACTAGGTAGCCTTGTGTTACATTAGCTACTACACACAGTGTACTCACTAGGTAGCCTTGTGTTACATTAGCTACTACACACAGTGTACTCACTAGGTAGCCTTGTGTTACATTAGCTACTACACTCAGTGTACTCACTAGGTAGCCTTGTGTTACATTAGCTACTACACACAGTGTACTCACTAGGTAGCCTTGTGTTACATTAGCTACTACACACAGTGTACTCACTAGGTAGCCTTGTGTTACATTAGCTACTACACACAGTGTACTCACTAGGTAGCCTTGTGCTACATTAGCTACTACACTCAGTGTACTCACTAGGTAGCCTTGTACTACATTAGCTACTACACACAGTGTACTCACTAGGTAGCCTTGTGTTACATTAGCTACTACACACAGTGTACTCACTAGGTAGCCTTGTGTTACATTAGCTACTACACACAGTGTACTCACTAGGTAGCCTTGTACTACATTAGCTACTACACACAGTGTACTCACTAGGTAGCCTTGTGTTACATTAGCTACTACACACAGTGTACTCACTAGGTAGCCTTGTGTTACATTAGCTACTACACACAGTGTACTCACTAGGTAGCCTTGTGTTACATTAGCTACTACACACAGTGTACTCACTAGGTAGCCTTGTACTACATTAGCTACTACACTCAGTGTACTCACTAGGTAGCCTTGTGTTACATTAGCTACTACACACAGTGTACTCACTAGGTAGCCTTGTGTTACATTAGCTACTACACTCAGTGTACTCACTAGGTAGCCTTGTACTACATTAGCTACTACATTCAGTGTACTCACTAGGTAGCCTTGTGTTACATTAGCTACTACACTCAGTGTACTCACTAGGTAGCCTTGTACTACATTAGCTACTACACACAGTGTACTCACTAGGTAGCCTTGTGTTACATTAGCTACTACACACAGTGTGCTCACTAGGTAGCCTTGTGTTACATTAGCTACTACACACAGTGTACTCACTAGGTAGCCTTGTGCTACATTAGCTACTACACACAGTGTACTCACTAGGTAGCCTTGTGCTACATTAGCTACTACACACAGTGTACTCACTAGGTAGCCTTGTGCTACATTAGCTACTACACTCAGTGTACTCACTAGGTAGCCTTGTGCTACATTAGCTACTACACACAGTGTACTCACTAGGTAGCCTTGTACTACATTAGCTACTACACTCAGTGTACTCACTAGGTAGCCTTGTGTTACATTAGCTACTACACACAGTGTACTCACTAGGTAGCCTTGTGTTACATTAGCTACTACACACAGTGTACTCACTAGGTAGCCTTGTGCTACATTAGCTACTACACACAGTGTACTCACTAGGTAGCCTTGTGTTACATTAGCTACTACACACAGTGTACTCACTAGGTAGCCTTGTGTTACATTAGCTACTACACACAGTGTACTCACTAGGTAGCCTTGTACTACATTAGCTACTACACTCAGTGTACTCACTAGGTAGCCTTGTGTTACATTAGCTACTACACACAGTGTACTCACTAGGTAGCCTTGTGTTACATTAGCTACTACACACAGTGTACTCACTAGGTAGCCTTGTACTACATTAGCTACTACACACAGTGTACTCACTAGGTAGCCTTGTGTTACATTAGCTACTACACACAGTGTACTCACTAGGTAGCCTTGTGTTACATTAGCTACTACACACAGTGTACTCACTAGGTAGCCTTGTGTTACATTAGCTACTACACTCAGTGTACTCACTAGGTAGCCTTGTGCTACATTAGCTACTACACTCAGTGTACTCACTAGGTAGCCTTGTGTTACATTAGCTACTACACACAGTGTACTCACTAGGTAGCCTTGTACTACATTAGCTACTACACACAGTGTACTCACTAGGTAGCCTTGTACTACATTAGCTACTACACACAGTGTACTCACTAGGTAGCCTTGTACTACATTAGCTACTACACACAGTGTACTCACTAGGTAGCCTTGTGTTACATTAGCTACTACACACAGTGTACTCACTAGGTAGCCTTGTACTACATTAGCTACTACACACAGTGTACTCACTAGGTAGCCTTGTGTTACATTAGCTACTACACTCAGTGTACTCACTAGGTAGCCTTGTGTTACATTAGCTACTACACTCAGTGTACTCACTAGGTAGCCTTGTGTTACATTAGCTACTACACACAGTGTACTCACTAGGTAGCCTTGTGTTACATTAGCTACTACACACAGTGTACTCACTAGGTAGCCTTGTGTTACATTAGCTACTACACACAGTGTACTCACTAGGTAGCCTTGTGTTACATTAGCTACTACACTCAGTGTACTCACTAGGTAGCCTTGTACTACATTAGCTACTACACACAGTGTACTCACTAGGTAGCCTTGTGTTACATTAGCTACTACACACAGTGTACTCACTAGGTAGCCTTGTGTTACATTAGCTACTACACACAGTGTACTCACTAGGTAGCCTTGTACTACATTAGCTACTACACACAGTGTACTCACTAGGTAGCCTTGTGTTACATTAGCTACTACACTCAGTGTACTCACTAGGTAGCCTTGTGCTACATTAGCTACTACACACAGTGTACTCACTAGGTAGCCTTGTGCTACATTAGCTACTACACACAGTGTACTCACTAGGTAGCCTTGTGTTACATTAGCTACTACACACAGTGTACTCACTAGGTAGCCTTGTGTTACATTAGCTACTACACACAGTGTACTCACTAGGTAGCCTTGTACTACATTAGCTACTACACACAGTGTACTCACTAGGTAGCCTTGTACTACATTAGCTACTACACACAGTGTACTCACTAGGTAGCCTTGTGTTACATTAGCTACTACACACAGTGTACTCACTAGGTAGCCTTGTGTTACATTAGCTACTACACACAGTGTACTCACTAGGTAGCCTTGTACTACATTAGCTACTACACACAGTGTACTCACTAGGTAGCCTTGTGCTACATTAGCTACTACACACAGTGTACTCACTAGGTAGCCTTGTGTTACATTAGCTACTACACACAGTGTACTCACTAGGTAGCCTTGTGTTACATTAGCTACTACACACAGTGTACTCACTAGGTAGCCTTGTACTACATTAGCTACTACACACAGTGTACTCACTAGGTAGCCTTGTGTTACATTAGCTACTACACACAGTGTACTCACTAGGTAGCCTTGTGTTACATTAGCTACTACACTCAGTGTACTCACTAGGTAGCCTTGTACTACATTAGCTACTACACACAGTGTACTCACTAGGTAGCCTTGTACTACATTAGCTACTACACACAGTGTACTCACTAGGTAGCCTTGTGCTACATTAGCTACTACACACAGTGTACTCACTAGGTAGCCTTGTGTTACATTAGCTACTACACACAGTGTACTCACTAGGTAGCCTTGTACTACATTAGCTACTACACACAGTGTACTCACTAGGTAGCCTTGTGTTACATTAGCTACTACACACAGTGTACTCACTAGGTAGCCTTGTACTACATTAGCTACTACACACAGTGTACTCACTAGGTAGCCTTGTGTTACATTAGCTACTACACACAGTGTACTCACTAGGTAGCCTTGTGTTACATTAGCTACTACACACAGTGTGCTCACTAGGTAGCCTTGTGTTACATTAGCTACTACACACAGTGTACTCACTAGGTAGCCTTGTACTACATTAGCTACTACACACAGTGTACTCACTAGGTAGCCTTGTGCTACATTAGCTACTACACACAGTGTACTCACTAGGTAGCCTTGTGCTACATTAGCTACTACACTCAGTGTACTCACTAGGTAGCCTTGTGCTACATTAGCTACTACACTCAGTGTACTCACTAGGTAGCCTTGTGTTACATTAGCTACTACACACAGTGTACTCACTAGGTAGCCTTGTACTACATTAGCTACTACACACAGTGTACTCACTAGGTAGCCTTGTACTACATTAGCTACTACACACAGTGTACTCACTAGGTAGCCTTGTGTTACATTAGCTACTACACTCAGTGTACTCACTAGGTAGCCTTGTGCTACATTAGCTACTACACTCAGTGTACTCACTAGGTAGCCTTGTGCTACATTAGCTACTACACACAGTGTACTCACTAGGTAGCCTTGTGTTACATTAGCTACTACACACAATGTACTCAATAGGTAGCCTTGTACTACATTAGCTACTACACACAGTGTACTCACAAGGTAGCCTTGTACTACATTAGCTACTACACACAGTGTACTCACTAGGTAGCCTTGTACTACATTAGCTACTACACACAGTGTACTCACTAGGTAGCCTTGTGTTACATTAGCTACTACACACAGTGTACTCACTAGGTAGCCTTGTGTTACATTAGCTACTACACTCAGTGTGCTCACTAGGTAGCCTTGTGTTACATTAGCTACTACACACAGTGTACTCACTAGGTAGCCTTGTGTTACATTAGCTACTACACTCAGTGTACTCACTAGGTAGCCTTGTGTTACATTAGCTACTACACACAGTGTACTCACAAGGTAGCCTTGTGTTACATTAGCTACTACACTCAGTGTACTCACTAGGTAGCCTTGTGTTACATTAGCTACTACACACAATGTACTCACTAGGTAGCCTTGTGTTACATTAGCTACTACACACAGTGTACTCACTAGGTAGCCTTGTGTTACATTAGCTACTACACACAGTGTACTCAGTAGGTAGCCTTGTACTACATTAGCTACTACACACAGTGTACTCACTAGGTAGCCTTGTGTTACATTAGCTACTACACTCAGTGTACTCACTAGGTAGCCTTGTACTACATTAGCTACTACACACAGTGTACTCACTAGGTAGCCTTGTACTACATTAGCTACTACACACAGTGTACTCACTAGGTAGCCTTGTACTACATTAGCTACTACACACAGTGTACTCACTAGGTAGCCTTGTGCTACATTAGCTACTACACACAGTGTACTCACTAGGTAGCCTTGTACTACATTAGCTACTACACACAGTGTGCTCACTAGGTAGCCTTGTGTTACATTAGCTACTACACACAGTGTACTCACTAGGTAGCCTTGTGTTACATTAGCTACTACACTCAGTGTGCTCACTAGCTAGCCTTGTGTTACATTAGCTACTACACTCAGTGTACTCACTAGGTAGCCTTGTACTACATTAGCTACTACACACAGTGTACTCACTAGGTAGCCTTGTGCTACATTAGCTACTACACACAGTGTACTCACTAGGTAGCCTTGTGTTACATTAGCTACTACACACAGTGTACTCACTAGGTAGCCTTGTACTACATTAGCTACTACACTCAGTGTACTCACTAGGTAGCCTTGTGTTACATTAGCTACTACACACAGTGTACTCACTAGGTAGCCTTGTACTACATTAGCTACTACACTCAGTGTACTCACTAGGTAGCCTTGTGTTACATTAGCTACTACACACAGTGTACTCACTAGGTAGCCTTGTGTTACATTAGCTACTACACTCAGTGTACTCACTAGGTAGCCTTGTGTTACATTAGCTACTACACACAGTGTACTCACTAGGTAGCCTTGTGTTACATTAGCTACTACACTCAGTGTACTCACTAGGTAGCCTTGTACTACATTAGCTACTACACACAGTGTACTCACTAGGTAGCCTTGTGTTACATTAGCTACTACACACAGTGTACTCACTAGGTAGCCTTGTGTTACATTAGCTACTACACACAGTGTACTCACTAGGTAGCCTTGTGCTACATTAGCTACTACACACAGTGTACTCACTAGGTAGCCTTGTGTTACATTAGCTACTACACACAGTGTACTCACTAGGTAGCCTTGTACTACATTAGCTACTACACTCAGTGTACTCACTAGGTAGCCTTGTGTTACATTAGCTACTACACACAGTGTACTCACTAGGTAGCCTTGTGTTACATTAGCTACTACACTCAGTGTACTCACTAGGTAGCCTTGTGTTACATTAGCTACTACACACAGTGTACTCACTAGGTAGCCTTGTGTTACATTAGCTACTACACTCAGTGTACTCACTAGGTAGCCTTGTACTACATTAGCTACTACACACAGTGTACTCACTAGGTAGCCTTGTGTTACATTAGCTACTACACACAGTGTACTCACTAGGTAGCCTTGTGTTACATTAGCTACTACACACAGTGTACTCACTAGGTAGCCTTGTGTTACATTAGCTACTACACACAGTGTGCTCACTAGGTAGCCTTGTACTACATTAGCTACTACACACAGTGTACTCACTAGGTAGCCTTGTACTACATTAGCTACTACACACAGTGTACTCACTAGGTAGCCTTGTGTTACATTAGCTACTACACACAGTGTACTCACTAGGTAGCCTTGTGTTACATTAGCTACTACACTCAGTGTACTCACTAGGTAGCCTTGTGTTACATTAGCTACTACACACAGTGTACTCACTAGGTAGCCTTGTACTACATTAGCTACTACACTCAGTGTACTCACTAGGTAGCCTTGTGTTACATTAGCTACTACACACAGTGTACTCACTAGGTAGCCTTGTGTTACATTAGCTACTACACTCAGTGTACTCACTAGGTAGCCTTGTGTTACATTAGCTACTACACACAGTGTACTCACTAGGTAGCCTTGTGTTACATTAGCTACTACACTCAGTGTACTCACTAAGTAGCCTTGTGTTACATTAGCTACTACACACAGTGTACTCACTAGGTAGCCTTGTGTTACATTAGCTACTACACTGAGTGTACTCACTAGGTAGCCTTGTGTTACATTAGCTACTACACACAGTGTACTCACTAAGTAGCCTTGTGTTACCTTAGCTACTACACTGAGTGTACTCACTAGGTAGCCTTGTGTTACATTAGCTACTACACTGAGTGTACTCACTAAGTAGCCTTGTGTTACATTAGCTACTACACACAGTGTACTCACTAAGTAGCCTTGTGTTACATTAGCTACTACACTGAGTGTACTCACTAAGTAGCCTTGTGTTACATTAGCTACTACACTGAGTGTACTCACTAGGTAGCCTTGTGTTACATTAGCTACTACACACAGTGTACTCACTAGGTAGCCTTGTGTTACATTAGCTACTACACTCAGTGTACTCACTAAGTAGCCTTGTGTTACATTAGCTACTACACACAGTGTACTCACTAGGTAGCCTTGTGTTACATTAGCTACTACACTGAGTGTACTCACTAGGTAGCCTTGTGTTACATTAGCTACTACACTCAGTGTACTCACTAAGTAGCCTTGTGTTACATTAGCTACTACACACAGTGTACTCACTAGGTAGCCTTGTGTTACATTAGCTACTACACTGAGTGTACTCACTAGGTAGCCTTGTGTTACATTAGCTACTACACTCAGTGTACTCACTAGGTAGCCTTGTGTTACATTAGCTACTACACACAGTGTACTCACTAGGTAGCCTTGTACTACATTAGCTACTAAACACAGTGTACTCACTAGGTAGCCTTGTGTTACATTAGCTACTACACTCAGTGTACTCACTAGGTAGCCTTGTGTTACATTAGCTACTACACACAGTGTACTCACTAGGTAGCCTTGTGTTACATTAGCTACTACACTCAGTGTACTCACTAGGTAGCCTTGTGTTACATTAGCTACTACACACAGTGTACTCACTAGGTAGCCTTGTGTTACATTAGCTACTACACTGAGTGTACTCACTAGGTAGCCTTGTGTTACATTAGCTACTACACTGAGTGTACTCACTAAGTAGCCTTGTGTTACATTAGCTACTACACACAGTGTACTCACTAAGTAGCCTTGTGTTACATTAGCTACTACACTGAGTGTACTCACTAAGTAGCCTTGTGTTACATTAGCTACTACACTGAGTGTACTCACTAGGTAGCCTTGTGTTACATTAGCTACTACACACAGTGTACTCACTAGGTAGCCTTGTGTTACATTAGCTACTACACTCAGTGTACTCACTAAGTAGCCTTGTGTTACATTAGCTACTACACACAGTGTACTCACTAGGTAGCCTTGTGTTACATTAGCTACTACACTGAGTGTACTCACTAGGTAGCCTTGTGTTACATTAGCTACTACACTCAGTGTACTCACTAAGTAGCCTTGTGTTACATTAGCTACTACACACAGTGTACTCACTAGGTAGCCTTGTGTTACATTAGCTACTACACTGAGTGTACTCACTAGGTAGCCTTGTGTTACATTAGCTACTACACTCAGTGTACTCACTAGGTAGCCTTGTGTTACATTAGCTACTACACACAGTGTACTCACTAGGTAGCCTTGTACTACATTAGCTACTACACACAGTGTACTCACTAGGTAGCCTTGTGTTACATTAGCTACTACACTCAGTGTACTCACTAGGTAGCCTTGTGTTACATTAGCTACTACACACAGTGTACTCACTAGGTAGCCTTGTGTTACATTAGCTACTACACTCAGTGTACTCACTAGGTAGCCTTGTGTTACATTAGCTACTACACTCAGTGTACTCACTAGGTAGCCTTGTGTTACATTAGCTACTACACACAGTGTACTCACTAGGTAGCCTTGTGTTACATTAGCTACTACACTCAGTGTACTCACTAGGTAGCCTTGTGTTACATTAGCTACTACACACAGTGTACTCACTAGGTAGCCTTGTACTACATTAGCTACTACACACAGTGTACTCACTAGGTAGCCTTGTGTTACATTAGCTACTACACTCAGTGTACTCACTAGGTAGCCTTGTGTTACATTAGCTACTACACACAGTGTACTCACTAGGTAGCCTTGTGTTACATTAGCTACTACACTCAGTGTACTCACTAGGTAGCCTTGTGTTACATTAGCTACTACACACAGTGTACTCACTAGGTAGCCTTGTGTTACATTAGCTACTACACTCAGTGTACTCACTAGGTAGCCTTGTGTTACATTAGCTACTACACACAGTGTACTCACTAGGTAGCCTTGTGTTACATTAGCTACTACACTCAGTGTACTCACTAGGTAGCCTTGTGTTACATTAGCTACTACACACAGTGTACTCACTAGGTAGCCTTGTACTACATTAGCTACTACACACAGTGTACTCACTAGGTAGCCTTGTGTTACATTAGCTACTACACACAGTGTACTCACTAGGTAGCCTTGTGTTACATTAGCTACTACACTCAGTGTACTCACTAGGTAGCCTTGTGTTACATTAGCTACTACACACAGTGTACTCACTAGGTAGCCTTGTGTTACATTAGCTACTACACTCAGTGTACTCACTAGGTAGCCTTGTGTTACATTAGCTACTACACTCAGTGTACTCACTAGGTAGCCTTGTGTTACATTAGCTACTACACTCAGTGTACTCACTAGGTAGCCTTGTGTTACATTAGCTACTACACACAGTGTACTCACTAGGTAGCCTTGTGTTACATTAGCTACTACACTCAGTGTACTCACTAGGTAGCCTTGTGTTACATTAGCTACTACACTCAGTGTACTCACTAGGTAGCCTTGTGTTACATTAGCTACTACACACAGTGTGCTCACTAGGTAGCCTTGTGTTACATTAGCTACTACACACAGTGTACTCACTAGGTAGCCTTGTACTACATTAGCTACTACACACAGTGTGCTCACTAGGTAGCCTTGTGTTACATTAGCTACTACACACAGTGTACTCACTAGGTAGCCTTGTACTACATTAGCTACTACACACAGTGTACTCACTAGGTAGCCTTGTGTTACATTAGCTACTACACACAGTGTACTCACTAGGTAGCCTTGTACTACATTAGCTACTACACACAGTGTGCTCACTAGGTAGCCTTGTGTTACATTAGCTACTACACACAGTGTACTCACTAGGTAGCCTTGTACTACATTAGCTACTACACACAGTGTACTCACTAGGTAGCCTTGTGTTACATTAGCTACTACACACAGTGTGCTCACTAGGTAGCCTTGTGTTACATTAGCTACTACACACAGTGTACTCACTAGGTAGCCTTGTACTACATTAGCTACTACACACAGTGTACTCACTAGGTAGCCTTGTGTTACATTAGCTACTACACACAGTGTACTCACTAGGTAGCCTTGTACTACATTAGCTACTACACACAGTGTGCTCACTAGGTAGCCTTGTGTTACATTAGCTACTACACACAGTGTACTCACTAGGTAGCCTTGTACTACATTAGCTACTACACACAGTGTACTCACTAGGTAGCCTTGTGCTACATTAGCTACTACACACAGTGTACTCACTAGGTAGCCTTGTGTTACATTAGCTACTACACACAGTGTACTCACTAGGTAGCCTTGTACTACATTAGCTACTACACACAGTGTACTCACTAGGTAGCCTTGTGTTACATTAGCTACTACACACAGTGTACTCACTAGGTAGCCTTGTGCTACATTAGCTACTACACTCAGTGTACTCACTAGGTAGCCTTGTGTTACATTAGCTACTACACACAGTGTACTCACTAGGTAGCCTTGTGTTACATTAGCTACTACACTCAGTGTACTCACTAGGTAGCCTTGTGCTACATTAGCTACTACACACAGTGTACTCACTAGGTAGCCTTGTGTTACATTAGCTACTACACACAGTGTACTCACTAGGTAGCCTTGTGTTACATTAGCTACTACACACAGTGTACTCACTAGGTAGCCTTGTACTACATTAGCTACTACACACAGTGTACTCACTAGGTAGCCTTGTGTTACATTAGCTACTACACTCAGTGTACTCACTAGGTAGCCTTGTGTTACATTAGCTACTACACACAGTGTACTCACTAGGTAGCCTTGTGTTACATTAGCTACTACACACAGTGTACTCACTAGGTAGCCTTGTGTTACATTAGCTACTACACACAGTGTACTCACTAGGTAGCCTTGTACTACATTAGCTACTACACACAGTGTACTCACTAGGTAGCCTTGTACTACATTAGCTACTACACACAGTGTACTCACTAGGTAGCCTTGTGTTACATTAGCTACTACACACAGTGTACTCACTAGGTAGCCTTGTACTACATTAGCTACTACACACAGTGTACTCACTAGGTAGCCTTGTACTACATTAGCTACTACACTCAGTGTACTCACTAGGTAGCCTTGTACTACATTAGCTACTACACACAGTGTACTCACTAGGTAGCCTTGTGTTACATTAGCTACTACACACAGTGTACTCACTAGGTAGCCTTGTGTTACATTAGCTACTACACACAGTGTGCTCACTAGGTAGCCTTGTGTTACATTAGCTACTACACACAGTGTACTCACTAGGTAGCCTTGTACTACATTAGCTACTACACACAGTGTACTCACTAGGTAGCCTTGTGTTACATTAGCTACTACACACAGTGTACTCACTAGGTAGCCTTGTGTTACATTAGCTACTACACTCAGTGTACTCACTAGGTAGCCTTGTGTTACATTAGCTACTACACACAGTGTACTCACTAGGTAGCCTTGTGTTACATTAGCTACTACACTCAGTGTACTCACTAGGTAGCCTTGTGTTACATTAGCTACTACACACAGTGTACTCACTAGGTAGCATTGTGTTACATTAGCTACTACACACAGTGTACTCACTAGGTAGCCTTGTGTTACATTAGCTACTACACACAGTGTACTCACTAGGTAGCCTTGTACTACATTAGCTACTACACTCAGTGTACTCACTAGGTAGCCTTGTACTACATTAGCTACTACACACAGTGTACTCACTAGGTAGCCTTGTGTTACATTAGCTACTACACACAGTGTACTCACTAGGTAGCCTTGTGTTACATTAGCTACTACACTGAGTGTACTCACTAGGTAGCCTTGTGTTACATTAGCTACTACACACAGTGTACTCACTAGGTAGCCTTGTACTACATTAGCTACTACACACAGTGTACTCACTAGGTAGCCTTGTGCTACATTAGCTACTACACACAGTGTACTCACTAGGTAGCCTTGTGTTACATTAGCTACTACACTCAGTGTACTCACTAGGTAGCCTTGTGTTACATTAGCTACTACACACAGTGTACTCACTAGGTAGCCTTGTACTACATTAGCTACTACACACAGTGTACTCACTAGGTAGCCTTGTGTTACATTAGCTACTACACACAGTGTACTCACTAGGTAGCCTTGTGCTACATTAGCTACTACACACAGTGTACTCACTAGGTAGCCTTGTGTTACATTAGCTACTACACACAGTGTACTCACTAGGTAGCCTTGTGTTACATTAGCTACTACACTCAGTGTACTCACTAGGTAGCCTTGTACTACATTAGCTACTACACTCAGTGTACTCACTAGGCAGCCTTGTGTTACATTAGCTACTACACACAGTGTACTCACTAGGTAGCCTTGTGTTACATTAGCTACTACACACAGTGTACTCACTAGGTAGCCTTGTGTTACATTAGCTACTACACACAGTGTGCTCACTAGGTAGCCTTGTACTACATTAGCTACTACACACAGTGTACTCACTAGGTAGCCTTGTGTTACATTAGCTACTACACACAGTGTACTCACTAGGTAGCCTTGTGTTACATTAGCTACTACACACAGTGTACTCACTAGGTAGCCTTGTGCTACATTAGCTACTACACACAGTGTACTCACTAGGTAGCCTTGTGTTACATTAGCTACTACACACAGTGTACTCACTAGGTAGCCTTGTGTTACATTAGCTACTACACTCAGTGTACTCACTAGGTAGCCTTGTACTACATTAGCTACTACACTCAGTGTACTCACTAGGCAGCCTTGTGTTACATTAGCTACTACACACAGTGTACTCACTAGGTAGCCTTGTGTTACATTAGCTACTACACACAGTGTACTCACTAGGTAGCCTTGTGTTACATTAGCTACTACACACAGTGTGCTCACTAGGTAGCCTTGTACTACATTAGCTACTACACACAGTGTACTCACTAGGTAGCCTTGTGTTACATTAGCTACTACACACAGTGTACTCACTAGGTAGCCTTGTGTTACATTAGCTACTACACACAGTGTACTCACTAGGTAGCCTTGTGCTACATTAGCTACTACACACAGTGTACTCACTAGGTAGCCTTGTACTACATTAGCTACTACACACAGTGTGCTCACTAGGTAGCCTTGTGTTACATTAGCTACTACACTCAGTGTACTCACTAGGTAGCCTTGTGTTACATTAGCTACTACACACAGTGTACTCACTAGGTAGCCTTGTACTACATTAGCTACTACACACAGTGTACTCACTAGGTAGCCTTGTGTTACATTAGCTACTACACACAGTGTACTCACTAGGTAGCCTTGTACTACATTAGCTACTACACACAGTGTACTCACTAGGTAGCCTTGTGTTACATTAGCTACTACACACAGTGTACTCACTAGGTAGCCTTGTACTACATTAGCTACTACACTCAGTGTACTCACTAGGTAGCCTTGTGTTACATTAGCTACTACACACAGTGTACTCACTAGGTAGCCTTGTGCTACATTAGCTACTACACACAGTGTACTCACTAGGTAGCCTTGTGTTACATTAGCTACTACACACAGTGTACTCACTAGGTAGCCTTGTACTACATTAGCTACTACACACAGTGTACTCACTAGGTAGCCTTGTGTTACATTAGCTACTACACACAGTGTACTCACTAGGTAGCCTTGTGTTACATTAGCTACTACACACAGTGTACTCACTAGGTAGCCTTGTGTTACATTAGCTACTACACACAGTGTACTCACTAGGTAGCCTTGTGTTACATTAGCTACTACACTCAGTGTACTCACTAGGTAGCCTTGTACTACATTAGCTACTACACACAGTGTACTCACTAGGTAGCCTTGTGTTACATTAGCTACTACACTCAGTGTACTCACTAGGTAGCCTTGTGTTACATTAGCTACTACACACAGTGTACTCACTAGGTAGCCTTGTGCTACATTAGCTACTACACACAGTGTACTCACTAGGTAGCCTTGTACTACATTAGCTACTACACACAGTGTGCTCACTAGGTAGCCTTGTGCTACATTAGCTACTACACTCAGTGTACTCACTAGGTAGCCTTGTACTACATTAGCTACTACACTCAGTGTACTCACTAGGTAGCCTTGTGTTACATTAGCTACTACACACAGTGTACTCACTAGGTAGCCTTGTGCTACATTAGCTACTACACACAGTGTACTCACTAGGTAGCCTTGTGCTACATTAGCTACTACACACAGTGTACTCACTAGGTAGCCTTGTACTACATTAGCTACTACACACAGTGTACTCACTAGGTAGCCTTGTGTTACATTAGCTACTACACACAGTGTGCTCACTAGGTAGCCTTGTGTTACATTAGCTACTACACACAGTGTACTCACTAGGTAGCCTTGTGTTACATTAGCTACTACACACAGTGTACTCACTAGGTAGCCTTGTGTTACATTAGCTACTACACACAGTGTACTCACTAGGTAGCCTTGTGTTACATTAGCTACTACACACAGTGTACTCACTAGGTAGCCTTGTGTTACATTAGCTACTACACTCAGTGTACTCACTAGGTAGCCTTGTACTACATTAGCTACTACACACAGTGTACTCACTAGGTAGCCTTGTGTTACATTAGCTACTACACTCAGTGTACTCACTAGGTAGCCTTGTGTTACATTAGCTACTACACACAGTGTACTCACTAGGTAGCCTTGTGTTACATTAGCTACTACACACAGTGTACTCACTAGGTAGCCTTGTGTTACATTAGCTACTACACACAGTGTACTCACTAGGTAGCCTTGTGCTACATTAGCTACTACACACAGTGTACTCACTAGGTAGCCTTGTGTTACATTAGCTACTACACACAGTGTACTCACTAGGTAGCCTTGTACTACATTAGCTACTACACACAGTGTACTCACTAGGTAGCCTTGTGTTACATTAGCTACTACACTCAGTGTACTCACTAGGTAGCCTTGTGTTACATTAGCTACTACACACAGTGTACTCACTAGGTAGCCTTGTGTTACATTAGCTACTACACACAGTGTACTCACTAGGTAGCCTTGTGTTACATTAGCTACTACACTCAGTGTACTCACTAGGTAGCCTTGTGTTACATTAGCTACTACACTCAGTGTACTCACTAGGTAGCCTTGTACTACATTAGCTACTACACACAGTGTACTCACTAGGTAGCCTTGTGTTACATTAGCTACTACACTCAGTGTACTCACTAGGTAGCCTTGTACTACATTAGCTACTACACACAGTGTGCTCACTAGGTAGCCTTGTGTTACATTAGCTACTACACACAGTGTACTCACTAGGTAGCCTTGTGCTACATTAGCTACTACACACAGTGTACTCACTAGGTAGCCTTGTGCTACATTAGCTACTACACACAGTGTACTCACTAGGTAGCCTTGTGCTACATTAGCTACTACACTCAGTGTACTCACTAGGTAGCCTTGTACTACATTAGCTACTACACTCAGTGTACTCACTAGGTAGCCTTGTACTACATTAGCTACTACACACAGTGTACTCGCTAGGTAGCCTTGTGTTACATTAGCTACTACACTCAGTGTACTCACTAGGTAGCCTTGTACTACATTAGCTACTACACTCAGTGTACTCACTAGGTAGCCTTGTGGTACATTAGCTACTACACACAGTGTACTCACTAGGTAGCCTTGTACTACATTAGCTACTACACACAGTGTACTCACTAGGTAGCCTTGTACTACATTAGCTACTACACACAGTGTACTCACTAGGTAGCCTTGTGTTACATTAGCTACTACACTCAGTGTACTCACTAGGTAGCCTTGTGTTACATTAGCTACTACACACAGTGTACTCACTAGGTAGCCTTGTGTTACATTAGCTACTACACACAGTGTACTCACTAGGTAGCCTTGTGTTACATTAGCTACTACACACAGTGTACTCACTAGGTAGCCTTGTGTTACATTAGCTACTACACTCAGTGTACTCACTAGGTAGCCTTGTACTACATTAGCTACTACACACAGTGTGCTCACTAGGTAGCCTTGTGTTACATTAGCTACTACACTCAGTGTACTCACTAGGTAGCCTTGTGTTACATTAGCTACTACACTCAGTGTACTCACTAGGTAGCCTTGTGTTACATTAGCTACTACACACAGTGTACTCACTAGGTAGCCTTGTGTTACATTAGCTACTACACACAGTGTACTCACTAGGTAGCCTTGTACTACATTAGCTACTACACACAGTGTACTCACTAGGTAGCCTTGTGTTACATTAGCTACTACACACAGTGTACTCACTAGGTAGCCTTGTGCTACATTAGCTACTACACACAGTGTACTCACTAGGTAGCCTTGTGTTACATTAGCTACTACACACAGTGTACTCACTAGGTAGCCTTGTGCTACAATAGCTACTACACTCAGTGTACTCACTAGGTAGCCTTGTGTTACATTAGCTACTACACACAGTGTACTCACTAGGTAGCCTTGTACTACATTAGCTACTACACACAGTGTACTCACTAGGTAGCCTTGTGTTACATTAGCTACTACACACAGTGTACTCACTAGGTAGCCTTGTACTACATTAGCTACTACACTCAGTGTACTCACTAGGTAGCCTTGTACTACATTAGCTACTACACTCAGTGTACTCACTAGGTAGCCTTGTGTTACATTAGCTACTACACACAGTGTACTCACTAGGTAGCCTTGTACTACATTAGCTACTACACACAGTGTACTCACTAGGTAGCCTTGTGTTACATTAGCTACTACACACAGTGTACTCACTAGGTAGCCTTGTGTTACATTAGCTACTACACACAGTGTACTCACTAGGTAGCCTTGTACTACATTAGCTACTACACACAGTGTACTCACTAGGTAGCCTTGTGCTACATTAGCTACTACACTCAGTGTACTCACTAGGTAGCCTTGTGTTACATTAGCTACTACACACAGTGTACTCACTAGGTAGCCTTGTGTTACATTAGCTACTACACACAGTGTACTCACTAGGTAGCCTTGTGTTACATTAGCTACTACACACAGTGTACTCACTAGGTAGCCTTGTGTTACATTAGCTACTACACACAGTGTACTCACTAGGTAGCCTTGTGCTACATTAGCTACTACACACAGTGTACTCACTAGGTAGCCTTGTGCTACATTAGCTACTACACACAGTGTACTCACTAGGTAGCCTTGTGTTACATTAGCTACTACACTCAGTGTACTCACTAGGTAGCCTTGTGTTACATTAGCTACTACACTCAGTGTACTCACTAGGTAGCCTTGTGCTACATTAGCTACTACACACAGTGTACTCACTAGGTAGCCTTGTACTACATTAGCTACTACACTCAGTGTACTCACTAGGTAGCCTTGTACTACATTAGCTACTACACACAGTGTACTCGCTAGGTAGCCTTGTGTTACATTAGCTACTACACTCAGTGTACTCACTAGGTAGCCTTGTGTTACATTAGCTACTACACTCAGTGTACTCACTAGGTAGCCTTGTGCTACATTAGCTACTACACACAGTGTGCTCACTAGGTAGCCTTGTGTTACATTAGCTACTACACTCAGTGTACTCACTAGGTAGCCTTGTGTTACATTAGCTACTACACACAGTGTACTCACTAGGTAGCCTTGTACTACATTAGCTACTACACTCAGTGTACTCACTAGGTAGCCTTGTGCTACATTAGCTACTACACACAGTGTACTCACTAGGTAGCCTTGTACTACATTAGCTACTACACTCAGTGTACTCACTAGGTAGCCTTGTACTACATTAGCTACTACACTCAGTGTACTCACTAGGTAGCCTTGTACTACATTAGCTACTACACACAGTGTACTCACTAGGTAGCCTTGTACTACATTAGCTACTACACACAGTGTACTCACTAGGTAGCCTTGTACTACATTAGCTACTACACACAGTGTACTCACTAGGTAGCCTTGTACTACATTAGCTACTACACTCAGTGTACTCACTAGGTAGCCTTGTACTACATTAGCTACTACACACAGTGTACTCACTAGGTAGCCTTGTACTACATTAGCTACTACACACAGTGTACTCACTAGGTAGCCTTGTACTACATTAGCTACTACACTCAGTGTACTCACTAGGTAGCCTTGTACTACATTAGCTACTACACTCAGTGTACTCACTAGGTAGCCTTGTGGTACATTAGCTACTACACACAGTGTACTCACTAGGTAGCCTTGTACTACATTAGCTACTACACACAGTGTGCTCACTAGGTAGCCTTGTGTTACATTAGCTACTACACTCAGTGTACTCACTAGGTAGCCTTGTGTTACATTAGCTACTACACACAGTGTACTCACTAGGTAGCCTTGTGTTACATTAGCTACTACACTGAGTGTACTCACTAGGTAGCCTTGTGTTACATTAGCTACTACACACAGTGTACTCACTAGGTAGCCTTGTACTACATTAGCTACTACACACAGTGTACTCACTAGGTAGCCTTGTGTTACATTAGCTACTACACACAGTGTACTCACTAGGTAGCCTTGTGTTACATTAGCTACTACACACAGTGTACTCACTAGGTAGCCTTGTGTTACATTAGCTACTACACACAGTGTACTCACTAGGTAGCCTTGTGTTACATTAGCTACTACACACAGTGTACTCACTAGGTAGCCTTGTACTACATTAGCTACTACACACAGTGTACTCACTAGGTAGCCTTGTGTTACATTAGCTACTACACACAGTGTACTCACTAGGTAGCCTTGTGTTACATTAGCTACTACACACAGTGTGCTCACTAGGTAGCCTTGTGTTACATTAGCTACTACACACAGTGTACTCACTAGGTAGCCTTGTGTTACATTAGCTACTACACACAGTGTACTCACTAGGTAGCCTTGTGTTACATTAGCTACTACACACAGTGTACTCACTAGGTAGCCTTGTGTTACATTAGCTACTACACACAGTGTACTCACTAGGTAGCCTTGTGTTACATTAGCTACTACACTGAGTGTACTCACTAGGTAGCCTTGTGTTACATTAGCTACTACACACAGTGTACTCACTAGGTAGCCTTGTACTACATTAGCTACTACACACAGTGTACTCACTAGGTAGCCTTGTGTTACATTAGCTACTACACACAGTGTACTCACTAGGTAGCCTTGTTTTACATTAGCTACTACACACAGTGTACTCACTAGGTAGCCTTGTGTTACATTAGCTACTACACTCAGTGTACTCACTAGGTAGCCTTGTGTTACATTAGCTACTACACACAGTGTACTCACTAGGTAGCCTTGTGTTACATTAGCTACTACACTCAGTGTACCCACTAGGTAGCCTTGTACTACATTAGCTACTACACACAGTGTGCTCACTAGGTAGCCTTGTGTTACATTAGCTACTACACACAGTGTACTCACTAGGTAGCCTTGTACTACATTAGCTACTACACACAGTGTACTCACTAGGTAGCCTTGTGCTACATTAGCTACTACACTCAGTGTACTCACTAGGTAGCCTTGTACTACATTAGCTACTACACACAGTGTACTCACTAGGTAGCCTTGTGTTACATTAGCTACTACACACAGTGAACTCACTAGGTAGCCTTGTACTACATTAGCTACTACACTCAGTGTACTCACTAGGTAGCCTTGTGTTACATTAGCTACTACACACAGTGTACTCACTAGGTAGCCTTGTGCTACATTAGCTACTACACTCAGTGTACTCACTAGGTAGCCTTGTGTTACATTAGCTACTACACTCAGTGTACTCACTAGGTAGCCTTGTGTTACATTAGCTACTACACACAGTGTACTCACTAGGTAGCCTTGTACTACATTAGCTACTACACACAGTGTACTCACTAGGTAGCCTTGTGTTACATTAGCTACTACACTCAGTGTGCTCACTAGGTAGCCTTGTGCTACATTAGCTACTACACACAGTGTGCTCACTAGGTAGCCTTGTACTACATTAGCTACTACACACAGTGTGCTCACTAGGTAGCCTTGTACTACATTAGCTACTACACACAGTGTGCTCACTAGGTAGCCTTGTGTTACATTAGCTACTACACTCAGTGTGCTCACTAGGTAGCCTTGTGTTACATTAGCTACTACACTCAGTGTGCTCACTAGGTAGCCTTGTGCTACATTAGCTACTACACACAGTGTGCTCACTAGGTAGCCTTGTGTTACATTAGCTACTACACACAGTGTACTCACTAGGTAGCCTTGTACTACATTAGCTACTACACACAGTGTGCTCACTAGGTAGCCTTGTGTTACATTAGCTACTACACTCAGTGTACTCACTAGGTAGCCTTGTACTACATTAGCTACTACACACAGTGTACTCACTAGGTAGCCTTGTGCTACATTAGCTACTACACACAGTGTACTCACTAGGTAGCCTTGTACTACATTAGCTACTACACACAGTGTACTCACTAGGTAGCCTTGTGTTACATTAGCTACTACACACAGTGTACTCACTAGGTAGCCTTGTGTTACATTAGCTACTACACACAGTGTACTCACTAGGTAGCCTTGTACTACATTAGCTACTACACACAGTGTACTCACTAGGTAGCCTTGTGTTACATTAGCTACTACACACAGTGTACTCACTAGGTAGCCTTGTACTACATTAGCTACTACACACAGTGTACTCACTAGGTAGCCTTGTGCTACATTAGCTACTACACTCAGTGTACTCACTAGGTAGCCTTGTACTACATTAGCTACTACACACAGTGTACTCACTAGGTAGCCTTGTGTTACATTAGCTACTACACACAGTGTACTCACTAGGTAGCCTTGTGTTACATTAGCTACTACACACAGTGTACTCACTAGGTAGCCTTGTGTTACATTAGCTACTACACACAGTGTACTCACTAGGTAGCCTTGTGTTACATTAGCTACTACACACACTGTACTCACTAGGTAGCCTTGTACTACATTAGCTACTACACACAGTGTACTCACTAGGTAGCCTTGTGTTACATTAGCTACTACACTCAGTGTACTCACTAGGTAGCCTTGTACTACATTAGCTACTACACACAGTGTACTCACTAGGTAGCCTTGTGTTACATTAGCTACTACACACAGTGTACTCACTAGGTAGCCTTGTGTTACATTAGCTACTACACACAGTGTACTCACTAGGTAGCCTTGTGTTACATTAGCTACTACACACAGTGTACTCACTAGGTAGCCTTGTACTACATTAGCTACTACACACAGTGTACTCACTAGGTAGCCTTGTGCTACATTAGCTACTACACACAGTGTACTCACTAGGTAGCCTTGTGTTACATTAGCTACTACACACAGTGTACTCACTAGGTAGCCTTGTACTACATTAGCTACTACACACAGTGTGCTCACTAGGTAGCCTTGTGCTACATTAGCTACTACACACAGTGTACTCACTAGGTAGCCTTGTGTTACATTAGCTACTACACACAGTGTACTCACTAGGTAGCCTTGTGTTACATTAGCTACTACACACACTGTACTCACTAGGTAGCCTTGTGTTACATTAGCTACTACACACAGTGTGCTCACTAGGTAGCCTTGTACTACATTAGCTACTACACACAGTGTACTCACTAGGTAGCCTTGTGTTACATTAGCTACTACACACAGTGTACTCACTAGGTAGCCTTGTGTTACATTAGCTACTACACACAGTGTGCTCACTAGGTAGCCTTGTACTACATTAGCTACTACACTCAGTGTACTCACTAGGTAGCCTTGTGTTACATTAGCTACTACACACAGTGTACTCACTAGGTAGCCTTGTGTTACATTAGCTACTACACACAGTGTACTCACTAGGTAGCCTTGTGCTACATTAGCTACTACACACAGTGTACTCACTAGGTAGCCTTGTGTTACATTAGCTACTACACACAGTGTACTCACTAGGTAGCCTTGTGTTACATTAGCTACTACACTCAGTGTACTCACTAGGTAGCCTTGTGTTACATTAGCTACTACACACAGTGTACTCACTAGGTAGCCTTGTACTACATTAGCTACTACACACAGTGTACTCACTAGGTAGCCTTGTGCTACATTAGCTACTACACACAGTGTACTCACTAGGTAGCCTTGTGTTACATTAGCTACTACACACAGTGTACTCACTAGGTAGCCTTGTACTACATTAGCTACTACACACAGTGTGCTCACTAGGTAGCCTTGTGCTACATTAGCTACTACACACAGTGTACTCACTAGGTAGCCTTGTACTACATTAGCTACTACACACAGTGTGCTCACTAGGTAGCCTTGTACTACATTAGCTACTACACACAGTGTACTCACTAGGTAGCCTTGTGTTACATTAGCTACTACACACAGTGTACTCACTAGGTAGCCTTGTGTTACATTAGCTACTACACTCAGTGTACTCACTAGGTAGCCTTGTGTTACATTAGCTACTACACACAGTGTACTCACTAGGTAGCCTTGTACTACATTAGCTACTACACTCAGTGTACTCACTAGGTAGCCTTGTGTTACATTAGCTACTACACTCAGTGTACTCACTAGGTAGCCTTGTACTACATTAGCTACTACACACAGTGTACTCACTAGGTAGCCTTGTACTACATTAGCTACTACACTCAGTGTGCTCACTAGGTAGCCTTGTACTACATTAGCTACTACACACAGCGTACTCACTAGGTAGCCTTGTACTACATTAGCTACTACACTCAGTGTACTCACTAGGGAGCCTTGTGTTACATTAGCTACTACACACAGTGTACTCACTAGGTAGCCTTGTACTACATTAGCTACTACACACAGTGTACTCACTAGGTAGCCTTGTGTTACATTAGCTACTACACACAGTGTACTCACTAGGTAGCCTTGTGTTACATTAGCTACTACACACAGTGTACTCACTAGGTAGCCTTGTGTTACATTAGCTACTACACACAGTGTACTCACTAGGTAGCCTTGTGCTACATTAGCTACTACACACAGTGTGCTCACTAGGTAGCCTTGTGTTACATTAGCTACTACACACAGTGTACTCACTAGGTAGCCTTGTGTTACATTAGCTACTACACACAGTGTACTCACTAGGTAGCCTTGTGTTACATTAGCTACTACACACAGTGTACTCACTAGGTAGCCTTGTACTACATTAGCTACTACACACAGTGTACTCACTAGGTAGCCTTGTGTTACATTAGCTACTACACACAGTGTACTCACTAGGTAGCCTTGTGTTACATTAGCTACTACACTCAGTGTACTCACTAGGTAGCCTTGTGTTACATTAGCTACTACACACAGTGTGCTCACTAGGTAGCCTTGTGTTACATTAGCTACTACACACAGTGTACTCACTAGGTAGCCTTGTGCTACATTAGCTACTACACTCAGTGTACTCACTAGGTAGCCTTGTGCTACATTAGCTACTACACACAGTGTGCTCACTAGGTAGCCTTGTGCTACATTAGCTACTACACTCAGTGTACTCACTAGGTAGCCTTGTGCTACATTAGCTACTACACACAGTGTGCTCACTAGGTAGCCTTGTACTACATTAGCTACTACACACAGTGTACTCACTAGGTAGCCTTGTGTTACATTAGCTACTACACACACTGTACTCACTAGGTAGCCTTGTGTTACATTAGCTACTACACACAGTGTGCTCACTAGGTAGCCTTGTACTACATTAGCTACTACACACAGTGTACTCACTAGGTAGCCTTGTGTTACATTAGCTACTACACACAGTGTACTCACTAGGTAGCCTTGTGTTACATTAGCTACTACACTCAGTGTACTCACTAGGTAGCCTTGTGTTACATTAGCTACTACACACAGTGTACTCACTAGGTAGCCTTGTGCTACATTAGCTACTACACACAGTGTGCTCACTAGGTAGCCTTGTGTTACATTAGCTACTACACTCAGTGTACTCACTAGGTAGCCTTGTGTTACATTAGCTACTACACACAGTGTACTCACTAGGTAGCCTTGTACTACATTAGCTACTACACACAGTGTACTCACTAGGTAGCCTTGTGCTACATTAGCTACTACACACAGTGTGCTCACTAGGTAGCCTTGTGTTACATTAGCTACTACACACAGTGTACTCACTAGGTAGCCTTGTGCTACATTAGCTACTACACACAGTGTACTCACTAGGTAGCCTTGTGTTACATTAGCTACTACACACAGTGTACTCACTAGGTAGCCTTGTGTTACATTAGCTACTACACACAGTGTACTCACTAGGTAGCCTTGTGCTACATTAGCTACTACACACAGTGTACTCACTAGGTAGCCTTGTGTTACATTAGCTACTACACACAGTGTACTCACTAGGTAGCCTTGTGTTACATTAGCTACTACACACAGTGTGCTCACTAGGTAGCCTTGTGTTACATTAGCTACTACACACAGTGTGCTCACTAGGTAGCCTTGTGTTACATTAGCTACTACACACAGTGTACTCACTAGGTAGCCTTGTGTTACATTAGCTACTACACTCAGTGTACTCACTAGGTAGCCTTGTACTACATTAGCTACTACACACAGTGTACTCACTAGGTAGCCTTGTGCTACATTAGCTACTACACACAGTGTACTCACTAGGTAGCCTTGTGTTACATTAGCTACTACACTCAGTGTACTCACTAGGTAGCCTTGTACTACATTAGCTACTACACACAGTGTACTCACTAGGTAGCCTTGTACTACATTAGCTACTACACACAGTGTACTCACTAGGTAGCCTTGTACTACATTAGCTACTACACACAGTGTACTCACTAGGTAGCCTTGTGCTACATTAGCTACTACACACAGTGTACTCACTAGGTAGCCTTGTGTTACATTAGCTACTACACACAGTGTACTCACTAGGTAGCCTTGTGTTACATTAGCTACTACACACAGTGTGCTCACTAGGTAGCCTTGTGTTACATTAGCTACTACACACAGTGTGCTCACTAGGTAGCCTTGTGTTACATTAGCTACTACACACAGTGTACTCACTAGGTAGCCTTGTGTTACATTAGCTACTACACTCAGTGTACTCACTAGGTAGCCTTGTACTACATTAGCTACTACACTCAGTGTGCTCACTAGGTAGCCTTGTGCTACATTAGCTACTACACACAGTGTACTCACTAGGTAGCCTTGTGTTACATTAGCTACTACACACAGTGTACTCACTAGGTAGCCTTGTACTACATTAGCTACTACACACAGTGTGCTCACTAGGTAGCCTTGTACTACATTAGCTACTACACACAGTGTACTCACTAGGTAGCCTTGTGTTACATTAGCTACTACACTCAGTGTACTCACTAGGTAGCCTTGTACTACATTAGCTACTACACACAGTGTACTCACTAGGTAGCCTTGTGCTACATTAGCTACTACACACAGTGTACTCACTAGGTAGCCTTGTGTTACATTAGCTACTACACACAGTGTACTCACTAGGTAGCCTTGTACTACATTAGCTACTACACACAGTGTACTCACTAGGTAGCCTTGTACTACATTAGCTACTACACACAGTGTACTCACTAGGTAGCCTTGTGTTACATTAGCTACTACACACAGTGTACTCACTAGGTAGCCTTGTGTTACATTAGCTACTACACACAGTGTACTCACTAGGTAGCCTTGTGTTACATTAGCTACTACACACAGTGTACTCACTAGGTAGCCTTGTGTTACATTAGCTACTACACACAGTGTACTCACTAGGTAGCCTTGTGTTACATTAGCTACTACACACAGTGTGCTCACTAGGTAGCCTTGTGCTACATTAGCTACTACACTCAGTGTACTCACTAGGTAGCCTTGTGTTACATTAGCTACTACACACAGTGTACTCACTAGGTAGCCTTGTGTTACATTAGCTACTACACTCAGTGTGCTCACTAGGTAGCCTTGTGCTACATTAGCTACTACACACAGTGTACTCACTAGGTAGCCTTGTGTTACATTAGCTACTACACACAGTGTGCTCACTAGGTAGCCTTGTGTTACATTAGCTACTACACACAGTGTACTCACTAGGTAGCCTTGTGTTACATTAGCTACTACACACAGTGTGCTCACTAGGTAGCCTTGTGTTACATTAGCTACTACACTCAGTGTACTCACTAGGTAGCCTTGTGTTACATTAGCTACTACACTCAGTGTGCTCACTAGGTAGCCTTGTACTACATTAGCTACTACACTCAGTGTACTCACTAGGTAGCCTTGTGTTACATTAGCTACTACACACAGTGTACTCACTAGGTAGCCTTGTACTACATTAGCTACTACACACAGTGTACTCACTAGGTAGCCTTGTGTTACATTAGCTACTACACACAGTGTACTCACTAGGTAGCCTTGTACTACATTAGCTACTACACTCAGTGTACTCACTAGGTAGCCTTGTGTTACATTAGCTACTACACACAGTGTACTCACTAGGTAGCCTTGTGCTACATTAGCTACTACACTCAGTGTACTCACTAGGTAGCCTTGTGTTACATTAGCTACTACACTCAGTGTACTCACTAGGTAGCCTTGTGTTACATTAGCTACTACACACAGTGTACTCACTAGGTAGCCTTGTGTTACATTAGCTACTACACACAGTGTACTCACTAGGTAGCCTTGTGTTACATTAGCTACTACACACAGTGTACTCACTAGGTAGCCTTGTGTTACATTAGCTACTACACACAGTGTACTCACTAGGTAGCCTTGTGTTACATTAGCTACTACACTCAGTGTACTCACTAGGTAGCCTTGTGTTACATTAGCTACTACACACAGTGTACTCACTAGGTAGCCTTGTGTTACATTAGCTACTACACTCAGTGTACTCACTAGGTAGCCTTGTGTTACATTAGCTACTACACACAGTGTGCTCACTAGGTAGCCTTGTGCTACATTAGCTACTACACTCAGTGTACTCACTAGGTAGCCTTGTGTTACATTAGCTACTACACTCAGTGTACTCACTAGGTAGCCTTGTACTACATTAGCTACTACACTCAGTGTACTCACTAGGTAGCCTTGTGTTACATTAGCTACTACACACAGTGTACTCACTAGGTAGCCTTGTACTACATTAGCTACTACACTCAGTGTACTCACTAGGTAGCCTTGTGTTACATTAGCTACTACACACAGTGTACTCACTAGGTAGCCTTGTGTTACATTAGCTACTACACACAGTGTGCTCACTAGGTAGCCTTGTACTACATTAGCTACTACACACAGTGTACTCACTAGGTAGCCTTGTGTTACATTAGCTACTACACACAGTGTGCTCACTAGGTAGCCTTGTGCTACATTAGCTACTACACACAGTGTGCTCACTAGGTAGCCTTGTGCTACATTAGCTACTACACACAGTGTACTCACTAGGTAGCCTTGTGTTACATTAGCTACTACACACAGTGTACTCACTAGGTAGCCTTGTACTACATTAGCTACTACACACAGTGTACTCACTAGGTAGCCTTGTGTTACATTAGCTACTACACACAGTGTACTCACTAGGTAGCCTTGTGTTACATTAGCTACTACACACAGTGTACTCACTAGGTAGCCTTGTGTTACATTAGCTACTACACTCAGTGTGCTCACTAGTTAGCCTTGTGTTACATTAGCTACTACACACAGTGTACTCACTAGGTAGCCTTGTGTTACATTAGCTACTACACACAGTGTACTCACTAGGTAGCCTTGTGTTACATTAGCTACTACACACAGTGTACTCACTAGGTAGCCTTGTACTACATTAGCTACTACACACAGTGTGCTCACTAGGTAGCCTTGTGTTACATTAGCTACTACACACAGTGTGCTCACTAGGTAGCCTTGTGTTACATTAGCTACTACACACAGTGTACTCACTAGGTAGCCTTGTGTTACATTAGCTACTACACACAGTGTACTCACTAGGTAGCCTTGTACTACATTAGCTACTACACACAGTGTGCTCACTAGGTAGCCTTGTGTTACATTAGCTACTACACACAGTGTGCTCACTAGGTAGCCTTGTGTTACATTAGCTACTACACACAGTGTACTCACTAGGTAGCCTTGTACTACATTAGCTACTACACACAGTGTGCTCACTAGGTAGCCTTGTGTTACATTAGCTACTACACACAGTGTGCTCACTAGGTAGCCTTGTGTTACATTAGCTACTACACACAGTGTACTCACTAGGTAGCCTTGTACTACATTAGCTACTACACACAGTGTGCTCACTAGGTAGCCTTGTGCTACATTAGCTACTACACTCAGTGTGCTCACTAGGTAGCCTTGTGTTACATTAGCTACTACACACAGTGTACTCACTAGGTAGCCTTGTGTTACATTAGCTACTACACACAGTGTACTCACTAGGTAGCCTTGTACTACATTAGCTACTACACACAGTGTACTCACTAGGTAGCCTTGTACTACATTAGCTACTACACACAGTGTACTCACTAGGTAGCCTTGTGTTACATTAGCTACTACACACAGTGTACTCACTAGGTAGCCTTGTGTTACATTAGCTACTACACACAGTGTACTCACTAGGTAGCCTTGTGTTACATTAGCTACTACACACAGTGTACTCACTAGGTAGCCTTGTGTTACATTAGCTACTACACACAGTGTACTCACTAGGTAGCCTTGTACTACATTAGCTACTACACACAGTGTACTCACTAGGTAGCCTTGTGTTACATTAGCTACTACACACAGTGTGCTCACTAGGTAGCCTTGTGTTACATTAGCTACTACACACAGTGTACTCACTAGGTAGCCTTGTGTTACATTAGCTACTACACATAGTGTACTCACTAGGTAGCCTTGTGTTACATTAGCTACTACACACAGTGTACTCACTAGGTAGCCTTGTGTTACATTAGCTACTACACACAGTGTACTCACTAGGTAGCCTTGTACTACATTAGCTACTACACACAGTGTGCTCACTAGGTAGCCTTGTGTTACATTAGCTACTACACACAGTGTACTCACTAGGTAGCCTTGTGTTACATTAGCTACTACACACAGTGTACTCACTAGGTAGCCTTGTGTTACATTAGCTACTACACACAGTGTACTCACTAGGTAGCCTTGTACTACATTAGCTACTACACTCAGTGTACTCACTAGGTAGCCTTGTGCTACATTAGCTACTACACTCAGTGTACTCACTAGGTAGCCTTGTGTTACATTAGCTACTATACACAGTGTACTCACTAGGTAGCCTTGTGCTACATTAGGTACTACACACAGTGTACTCACTAGGTAGCCTTGTGTTACATTAGCTACTACACACAGTGTACTCACTAGGTAGCCTTGTGTTACATTAGCTACTACACACAGTGTACTCACTAGGTAGCCTTGTGTTACATTAGCTACTACACACAGTGTGCTCACTAGGTAGCCTTGTACTACATTAGCTACTACACACACTGTACTCACTAGGTAGCCTTGTGTTACATTAGCTACTACACTCAGTGTACTCACTAGGTAGCCTTGTGTTACATTAGCTACTACACACAGTGTACTCACTAGGTAGCCTTGTGTTACATTAGCTACTACACACAGTGTACTCACTAGGTAGCCTTGTGTTACATTAGCTACTACACTCAGTGTACTCACTAGGTAGCCTTGTACTACATTAGCTACTACACACAGTGTACTCACTAGGTAGCCTTGTGTTACATTAGCTACTACACACAGTGTACTCACTAGGTAGCCTTGTACTACATTAGCTACTACACATAGTGTACTCACTAGGTAGCCTTGTGCTACATTAGCTACTACACTCAGTGTACTCACTAGGTAGCATTGTACTACATTAGCTACTACACACAGTGTACTCACTAGGTAGCCTTGTGTTACATTAGCTACTACACACAGTGTACTCACTAGGTAGCCTTGTGTTACATTAGCTACTACACACAGTGTACTCACTAGGTAGCCTTGTGTTACATTAGCTACTACACACAGTGTACTCACTAGGTAGCCTTGTGCTACATTAGCTACTACACACAGTGTACTCACTAGGTAGCCTTGTGTTACATTAGCTACTACACTCAGTGTACTCACTAGGTAGCCTTGTGTTACATTAGCTACTACACACAGTGTACTCACTAGGTAGCCTTGTGTTACATTAGCTACTACACACAGTGTACTCACTAGGTAGCCTTGTACTACATTAGCTACTACACACAGTGTACTCACTAGGTAGCCTTGTGTTACATTAGCTACTACACACAGTGTACTCACTAGGTAGCCTTGTACTACATTAGCTACTACACTCAGTGTACTCACTAGGTAGCCTTGTGTTACATTAGCTACTACACACAGTGTACTCACTAGGTAGCCTTGTGTTACATTAGCTACTACACACAGTGTACTCACTAGGTAGCCTTGTACTACATTAGCTACTACACACAGTGTACTCACTAGGTAGCCTTGTGTTACATTAGCTACTACACACAGTGTACTCACTAGGTAGCCTTGTGTTACATTAGCTACTACACACAGTGTGCTCACTAGGTAGCCTTGTGTTACATTAGCTACTACACTCAGTGTACTCACTAGGTAGCCTTGTGTTACATTAGCTACTACACACAGTGTACTCACTAGGTAGCCTTGTGTTACATTAGCTACTACACTCAGTGTACTCACTAGGTAGCCTTGTGTTACATTAGCTACTACACACAGTGTACTCACTAGGTAGCCTTGTGTTACATTAGCTACTACACTCAGTGTACTCACTAGGTAGCCTTGTGTTACATTAGCTACTACACACAGTGTACTCACTAGGTAGCCTTGTGTTACATTAGCTACTACACACAGTGTACTCACTAGGTAGCCTTGTACTACATTACCTACTACACACAGTGTACTCACTAGGTAGCCTTGTGTTACATTAGCTACTACACACAGTGTACTCACTAGGTAGCCTTGTGTTACATTAGCTACTACACACAGTGTACTCACTAGGTAGCCTTGTACTACATTAGCTACTACACTCAGTGTACTCACTAGGTAGCCTTGTGTTACATTAGCTACTACACTCAGTGTACTCACTAGGTAGCCTTGTACTACATTAGCTACTACACTCAGTGTGCTCACTAGGTAGCCTTGTGTTACATTAGCTACTACACTCAGTGTGCTCACTAGGTAGCCTTGTGTTACATTAGCTACTACACTCAGTGTACTCACTAGGTAGCCTTGTACTACATTAGCTACTACACTCAGTGTACTCACTAGGTAGCCTTGTGTTACATTAGCTACTACACACAGTGTACTCACTAGGTAGCCTTGTGTTACATTAGCTACTACACACAGTGTACTCACTAGGTAGCCTTGTGTTACATTAGCTACTACACACAGTGTACTCACTAGGTAGCCTTGTGTTACATTAGCTACTACACACAGTGTACTCACTAGGTAGCCTTGTGTTACATTAGCTACTACACACAGTGTACTCACTAGGTAGCCTTGTGTTACATTAGCTACTACACACAGTGTACTCACTAGGTAGCCTTGTGTTACATTAGCTACTACACACAGTGTACTCACTAGGTAGCCTTGTGCTACATTAGCTACTACACACAGTGTGCTCACTAGGTAGCCTTGTGTTACATTAGCTACTACACACAGTGTACTCACTAGGTAGCCTTGTGTTACATTAGCTACTACACACAGTGTACTCACTAGGTAGCCTTGTGTTACATTAGCTACTACACACAGTGTGCTCACTAGGTAGCCTTGTGTTACATTAGCTACTACACTCAGTGTACTCACTAGGTAGCCTTGTACTACATTAGCTACTACACACAGTGTACTCACTAGGTAGCCTTGTGTTACATTAGCTACTACACACAGTGTGCTCACTAGGTAGCCTTGTGTTACATTAGCTACTACACACAGTGTACTCACTAGGTAGCCTTGTGTTACATTAGCTACTACACACAGTGTGCTCACTAGGTAGCCTTGTGTTACATTAGCTACTACACACAGTGTACTCACTAGGTAGCCTTGTGTTACATTAGCTACTACACACAGTGTACTCACTAGGTAGCCTTGTGTTACATTAGCTACTACACACAGTGTACTCACTAGGTAGCCTTGTGCTACATTAGCTACTACACACAGTGTGCTCACTAGGTAGCCTTGTGTTACATTAGCTACTACACACAGTGTACTCACTAGGTAGCCTTGTGCTACATTAGCTACTACACACAGTGTGCTCACTAGGTAGCTTTGTGTTACATTAGCTACTACACACAGTGTACTCACTAGGTAGCCTTGTGTTACATTAGCTACTACACACAGTGTACTCACTAGGTAGCCTTGTGTTACATTAGCTACTACACACAGTGTACTCACTAGGTAGCCTTGTGTTACATTAGCTACTACACACAGTGTACTCACTAGGTAGCCTTGTGTTACATTAGCTACTACACACAGTGTACTCACTAGGTAGCCTTGTACTACATTAGCTACTACACTCAGTGTACTCACTAGGTAGCCTTGTGTTACATTAGCTACTACACACAGTGTACTCACTAGGTAGCCTTGTGTTACATTAGCTACTACACACAGTGTACTCACTAGGTAGCCTTGTGCTACATTAGCTACTACACACAGTGTACTCACTAGGTAGCCTTGTACTACATTAGCTACTACACTCAGTGTACTCACTAGGTAGCCTTGTACTACATTAGCTACTACACACAGTGTACTCACTAGGTAGCCTTGTGTTACATTAGCTACTACACACAGTGTACTCACTAGGTAGCCTTGTGTTACATTAGCTACTACACACAGTGTACTCACTAGGTAGCCTTGTACTACATTAGCTACTACACTCAGTGTACTCACTAGGTAGCCTTGTGTTACATTAGCTACTACACACAGTGTACTCACTAGGTAGCCTTGTGTTACATTAGCTACTACACTCAGTGTACTCACTAGGTAGCCTTGTGCTACATTAGCTACTACACTCAGTGTACTCACTAGGTAGCCTTGTACTACATTAGCTACTACACACAGTGTGCTCACTAGGTAGCCTTGTGTTACATTAGCTACTACACACAGTGTACTCACTAGGTAGCCTTGTGTTACATTAGCTACTACACTCAGTGTACTCACTAGGTAGCCTTGTGTTACATTAGCTACTACACTCAGTGTACTCACTAGGTAGCCTTGTACTACATTAGCTACTACACTCAGTGTACTCACTAGGTAGCCTTGTGTTACATTAGCTACTACACTCAGTGTACTCACTAGGTAGCCTTGTACTACATTAGCTACTACACTCAGTGTACTCACTAGGTAGCCTTGTGTTACATTAGCTACTACACTCAGTGTACTCACTAGGTAGCCTTGTGCTACATTAGCTACTACACACAGTGTACTCACTAGGTAGCCTTGTACTACATTAGCTACTACACACAGTGTACTCACTAGGTAGCCTTGTGCTACATTAGCTACTACACTCAGTGTACTCACTAGGTAGCCTTGTACTACATTAGCTACTACACACAGTGTACTCACTAGGTAGCCTTGTGTTACATTAGCTACTACACTCAGTGTACTCACTAGGTAGCCTTGTGTTACATTAGCTACTACACACAGTGTACTCACTAGGTAGCCTTGTGTTACATTAGCTACTACACTCAGTGTACTCACTAGGTAGCCTTGTACTACATTAGCTACTACACACAGTGTACTCACTAGGTAGCCTTGTGCTACATTAGCTACTACACACAGTGTACTCACTAGGTAGCCTTGTGTTACATTAGCTACTACACTCAGTGTACTCACTAGGTAGCCTTGTGTTACATTAGCTACTACACTCAGTGTACTCACTAGGTAGCCTTGTGTTACATTAGCTACTACACTCAGTGTACTCACTAGGTAGCCTTGTGTTACATTAGCTACTACACACAATGTACTCACTAGGTAGCCTTGTGTTACATTAGCTACTACACACAGTGTGCTCACTAGGTAGCCTTGTGTTACATTAGCTACTACACACAGTGTACTCACTAGGTAGCCTTGTGTTACATTAGCTACTACACACAGTGTACTCACTAGGTAGCCTTGTGCTACATTAGCTACTACACTCAGTGTACTCACTAGGTAGCCTTGTGTTACATTAGCTACTACACTCAGTGTACTCACTAGGTAGCCTTGTGTTACATTAGCTACTACACACAGTGTACTCACTAGGTAGCCTTGTGTTACATTAGCTACTACACTCAGTGTACTCACTAGGTAGCCTTGTGTTACATTAGCTACTACACTCAGTGTACTCACTAGGTAGCCTTGTGTTACATTAGCTACTACACTCAGTGTACTCACTAGGTAGCCTTGTACTACATTAGCTACTACACTCAGTGTACTCACTAGGTAGCCTTGTGTTACATTAGCTACTACACACAGTGTACTCACTAGGTAGCCTTGTGCTACATTAGCTACTACACACAGTGTACTCACTAGGTAGCCTTGTGTTACATTAGCTACTACACACAGTGTACTCACTAGGTAGCCTTGTGTTACATTAGCTACTACACACAGTGTGCTCACTAGGTAGCCTTGTACTACATTAGCTACTACACTCAGTGTACTCACTAGGTAGCCTTGTGCTACATTAGCTACTACACTCAGTGTACTCACTAGGTAGCCTTGTGTTACATTAGCTACTACACACAGTGTACTCGCTAGGTAGCCTTGTGTTACATTAGCTACTACACTCAGTGTACTCACTAGGTAGCCTTGTGTTACATTAGCTACTACACACAGTGTACTCACTAGGTAGCGTTGTGTTACATTAGCTACTACACACAGTGTACTCACTAGGTAGCCTTGTGTTACATTAGCTACTACACACAGTGTACTCACTAGGAAGCCTTGTACTACATTAGCTACTACACACAGTGTACTCACTAGGTAGCCTTGTGTTACATTAGCTACTACACACAGTGTACTCACTAGGTAGCCTTGTGTTACATTAGCTACTACACTCAGTGTACTCACTAGGTAGCCTTGTGCTACATTAGCTACTACACACAGTGTACTCACTAGGTAGCCTTGTGCTACATTAGCTACTACACACAGTGTACTCACTAGGTAGCCTTGAGTTACATTAGCTACTACACACAGTGTACTCACTAGGTAGCCTTGTGTTACATTAGCTACTACACTCAGTGTACTCACTAGGTAGCCTTGTACTACATTAGCTACTACACACAGTGTACTCACTAGGTAGCCTTGTGTTACATTAGCTACTACACTCAGTGTACTCACTAGGTAGCCTTGTACTACATTAGCTACTACACACAGTGTACTCACTAGGTAGCCTTGTACTACATTAGCTACTACACTCAGTGTGCTCACTAGGTAGCCTTGTGTTACATTAGCTACTACACACAGTGTACTCACTAGGTAGCCTTGTGTTACATTAGCTACTACACACAGTGTACTCACTAGGTAGCCTTGTGCTACATTAGCTACTACACACAGTGTGCTCACTAGGTAGCCTTGTGCTACATTAGCTACTACACACAGTGTACTCACTAGGTAGCCTTGTGTTACATTAGCTACTACACACAGTGTGCTCACTAGGTAGCCTTGTGCTACATTAGCTACTACACACAGTGTACTCACTAGGTAGCCTTGTGTTACATTAGCTACTACACACAGTGTACTCACTAGGTAGCCTTGTGCTACATTAGCTACTACACACAGTGTACTCACTAGGTAGCCTTGTGTTACATTAGCTACTACACACAGTGTGCTCACTAGGTAGCCTTGTGTTACATTAGCTACTACACACAGTGTACTCACTAGGTAGCCTTGTGTTACATTAGCTACTACACACAGTGTGCTCACTAGGTAGCCTTGTGTTACATTAGCTACTACACTCAGTGTACTCACTAGGTAGCCTTGTGTTACATTAGCTACTACACACAGTGTACTCACTAGGTAGCCTTGTGTTACATTAGCTACTACACTCAGTGTACTCACTAGGTAGCCTTGTGTTACATTAGCTACTACACACAGTGTACTCACTAGGTAGCCTTGTGTTACATTAGCTACTACACTCAGTGTACTCACTAGGTAGCCTTGTGTTACATTAGCTACTACACACAGTGTACTCACTAGGTAGCCTTGTGTTACATTAGCTACTACACACAGTGTACTCACTAGGTAGCCTTGTACTACATTACCTACTACACACAGTGTACTCACTAGGTAGCCTTGTGTTACATTAGCTACTACACACAGTGTACTCACTAGGTAGCCTTGTGTTACATTAGCTACTACACACAGTGTACTCACTAGGTAGCCTTGTACTACATTAGCTACTACACTCAGTGTACTCACTAGGTAGCCTTGTGTTACATTAGCTACTACACTCAGTGTACTCACTAGGTAGCCTTGTACTACATTAGCTACTACACTCAGTGTGCTCACTAGGTAGCCTTGTGTTACATTAGCTACTACACTCAGTGTGCTCACTAGGTAGCCTTGTGTTACATTAGCTACTACACTCAGTGTACTCACTAGGTAGCCTTGTACTACATTAGCTACTACACTCAGTGTACTCACTAGGTAGCCTTGTGTTACATTAGCTACTACACACAGTGTACTCACTAGGTAGCCTTGTGTTACATTAGCTACTACACACAGTGTACTCACTAGGTAGCCTTGTGTTACATTAGCTACTACACACAGTGTACTCACTAGGTAGCCTTGTGTTACATTAGCTACTACACACAGTGTACTCACTAGGTAGCCTTGTGTTACATTAGCTACTACACACAGTGTACTCACTAGGTAGCCTTGTGTTACATTAGCTACTACACACAGTGTACTCACTAGGTAGCCTTGTGTTACATTAGCTACTACACACAGTGTACTCACTAGGTAGCCTTGTGCTACATTAGCTACTACACACAGTGTGCTCACTAGGTAGCCTTGTGTTACATTAGCTACTACACACAGTGTACTCACTAGGTAGCCTTGTGTTACATTAGCTACTACACACAGTGTACTCACTAGGTAGCCTTGTGTTACATTAGCTACTACACACAGTGTGCTCACTAGGTAGCCTTGTGTTACATTAGCTACTACACTCAGTGTACTCACTAGGTAGCCTTGTACTACATTAGCTACTACACACAGTGTACTCACTAGGTAGCCTTGTGTTACATTAGCTACTACACACAGTGTGCTCACTAGGTAGCCTTGTGTTACATTAGCTACTACACACAGTGTACTCACTAGGTAGCCTTGTGTTACATTAGCTACTACACACAGTGTGCTCACTAGGTAGCCTTGTGTTACATTAGCTACTACACACAGTGTACTCACTAGGTAGCCTTGTGTTACATTAGCTACTACACACAGTGTACTCACTAGGTAGCCTTGTGTTACATTAGCTACTACACACAGTGTACTCACTAGGTAGCCTTGTGCTACATTAGCTACTACACACAGTGTGCTCACTAGGTAGCCTTGTGTTACATTAGCTACTACACACAGTGTACTCACTAGGTAGCCTTGTGCTACATTAGCTACTACACACAGTGTGCTCACTAGGTAGCTTTGTGTTACATTAGCTACTACACACAGTGTACTCACTAGGTAGCCTTGTGTTACATTAGCTACTACACACAGTGTACTCACTAGGTAGCCTTGTGTTACATTAGCTACTACACACAGTGTACTCACTAGGTAGCCTTGTGTTACATTAGCTACTACACACAGTGTACTCACTAGGTAGCCTTGTGTTACATTAGCTACTACACACAGTGTACTCACTAGGTAGCCTTGTACTACATTAGCTACTACACTCAGTGTACTCACTAGGTAGCCTTGTGTTACATTAGCTACTACACACAGTGTACTCACTAGGTAGCCTTGTGTTACATTAGCTACTACACACAGTGTACTCACTAGGTAGCCTTGTGCTACATTAGCTACTACACACAGTGTACTCACTAGGTAGCCTTGTACTACATTAGCTACTACACTCAGTGTACTCACTAGGTAGCCTTGTACTACATTAGCTACTACACACAGTGTACTCACTAGGTAGCCTTGTGTTACATTAGCTACTACACACAGTGTACTCACTAGGTAGCCTTGTGTTACATTAGCTACTACACACAGTGTACTCACTAGGTAGCCTTGTACTACATTAGCTACTACACTCAGTGTACTCACTAGGTAGCCTTGTGTTACATTAGCTACTACACACAGTGTACTCACTAGGTAGCCTTGTGTTACATTAGCTACTACACTCAGTGTACTCACTAGGTAGCCTTGTGCTACATTAGCTACTACACTCAGTGTACTCACTAGGTAGCCTTGTACTACATTAGCTACTACACACAGTGTGCTCACTAGGTAGCCTTGTGTTACATTAGCTACTACACACAGTGTACTCACTAGGTAGCCTTGTGTTACATTAGCTACTACACTCAGTGTACTCACTAGGTAGCCTTGTGTTACATTAGCTACTACACTCAGTGTACTCACTAGGTAGCCTTGTACTACATTAGCTACTACACTCAGTGTACTCACTAGGTAGCCTTGTGTTACATTAGCTACTACACTCAGTGTACTCACTAGGTAGCCTTGTACTACATTAGCTACTACACTCAGTGTACTCACTAGGTAGCCTTGTGTTACATTAGCTACTACACTCAGTGTACTCACTAGGTAGCCTTGTGCTACATTAGCTACTACACACAGTGTACTCACTAGGTAGCCTTGTACTACATTAGCTACTACACACAGTGTACTCACTAGGTAGCCTTGTGCTACATTAGCTACTACACTCAGTGTACTCACTAGGTAGCCTTGTACTACATTAGCTACTACACACAGTGTACTCACTAGGTAGCCTTGTGTTACATTAGCTACTACACTCAGTGTACTCACTAGGTAGCCTTGTGTTACATTAGCTACTACACACAGTGTACTCACTAGGTAGCCTTGTGTTACATTAGCTACTACACTCAGTGTACTCACTAGGTAGCCTTGTACTACATTAGCTACTACACACAGTGTACTCACTAGGTAGCCTTGTGCTACATTAGCTACTACACACAGTGTACTCACTAGGTAGCCTTGTGTTACATTAGCTACTACACTCAGTGTACTCACTAGGTAGCCTTGTGTTACATTAGCTACTACACTCAGTGTACTCACTAGGTAGCCTTGTGTTACATTAGCTACTACACTCAGTGTACTCACTAGGTAGCCTTGTGTTACATTAGCTACTACACACAATGTACTCACTAGGTAGCCTTGTGTTACATTAGCTACTACACACAGTGTGCTCACTAGGTAGCCTTGTGTTACATTAGCTACTACACACAGTGTACTCACTAGGTAGCCTTGTGTTACATTAGCTACTACACACAGTGTACTCACTAGGTAGCCTTGTGCTACATTAGCTACTACACTCAGTGTACTCACTAGGTAGCCTTGTGTTACATTAGCTACTACACTCAGTGTACTCACTAGGTAGCCTTGTGTTACATTAGCTACTACACACAGTGTACTCACTAGGTAGCCTTGTGTTACATTAGCTACTACACTCAGTGTACTCACTAGGTAGCCTTGTGTTACATTAGCTACTACACTCAGTGTACTCACTAGGTAGCCTTGTGTTACATTAGCTACTACACTCAGTGTACTCACTAGGTAGCCTTGTACTACATTAGCTACTACACTCAGTGTACTCACTAGGTAGCCTTGTGTTACATTAGCTACTACACACAGTGTACTCACTAGGTAGCCTTGTGCTACATTAGCTACTACACACAGTGTACTCACTAGGTAGCCTTGTGTTACATTAGCTACTACACACAGTGTACTCACTAGGTAGCCTTGTGTTACATTAGCTACTACACACAGTGTGCTCACTAGGTAGCCTTGTACTACATTAGCTACTACACTCAGTGTACTCACTAGGTAGCCTTGTGCTACATTAGCTACTACACTCAGTGTACTCACTAGGTAGCCTTGTGTTACATTAGCTACTACACACAGTGTACTCGCTAGGTAGCCTTGTGTTACATTAGCTACTACACTCAGTGTACTCACTAGGTAGCCTTGTGTTACATTAGCTACTACACACAGTGTACTCACTAGGTAGCGTTGTGTTACATTAGCTACTACACACAGTGTACTCACTAGGTAGCCTTGTGTTACATTAGCTACTACACACAGTGTACTCACTAGGAAGCCTTGTACTACATTAGCTACTACACACAGTGTACTCACTAGGTAGCCTTGTGTTACATTAGCTACTACACACAGTGTACTCACTAGGTAGCCTTGTGTTACATTAGCTACTACACTCAGTGTACTCACTAGGTAGCCTTGTGCTACATTAGCTACTACACACAGTGTACTCACTAGGTAGCCTTGTGCTACATTAGCTACTACACACAGTGTACTCACTAGGTAGCCTTGAGTTACATTAGCTACTACACACAGTGTACTCACTAGGTAGCCTTGTGTTACATTAGCTACTACACTCAGTGTACTCACTAGGTAGCCTTGTACTACATTAGCTACTACACACAGTGTACTCACTAGGTAGCCTTGTGTTACATTAGCTACTACACTCAGTGTACTCACTAGGTAGCCTTGTACTACATTAGCTACTACACACAGTGTACTCACTAGGTAGCCTTGTACTACATTAGCTACTACACTCAGTGTGCTCACTAGGTAGCCTTGTGTTACATTAGCTACTACACACAGTGTACTCACTAGGTAGCCTTGTGTTACATTAGCTACTACACACAGTGTACTCACTAGGTAGCCTTGTGCTACATTAGCTACTACACACAGTGTGCTCACTAGGTAGCCTTGTGCTACATTAGCTACTACACACAGTGTACTCACTAGGTAGCCTTGTGTTACATTAGCTACTACACACAGTGTGCTCACTAGGTAGCCTTGTGCTACATTAGCTACTACACACAGTGTACTCACTAGGTAGCCTTGTGTTACATTAGCTACTACACACAGTGTACTCACTAGGTAGCCTTGTGCTACATTAGCTACTACACACAGTGTACTCACTAGGTAGCCTTGTGTTACATTAGCTACTACACACAGTGTGCTCACTAGGTAGCCTTGTGTTACATTAGCTACTACACACAGTGTACTCACTAGGTAGCCTTGTGCTACATTAGCTACTACACTCAGTGTACTCACTAGGTAGCCTTGTGTTACATTAGCTACTACACACAGTGTACTCACTAGGTAGCCTTGTACTACATTAGCTACTACACACAGTGTACTCACTAGGTAGCCTTGTGCTACATTAGCTACTACACACAGTGTACTCACTAGGTAGCCTTGTGCTACATTAGCTACTACACACAGTGTACTCACTAGGTAGCCTTGTGTTACATTAGCTACTACACTCAGTGTACTCACTAGGTAGCCTTGTGTTACATTAGCTACTACACACAGTGTACTCACTAGGTAGCCTTGTGCTACATTAGCTACTACACACAGTGTACTCACTAGGTAGCCTTGTGTTACATTAGCTACTACACACAGTGTACTCACTAGGTAGCCTTGTGTTACATTAGCTACTACACTCAGTGTACTCACTAGGTAGCCTTGTGTTACATTAGCTACTACACACAGTGTACTCACTAGGTAGCCTTGTACTACATTAGCTACTACACACAGTGTACTCACTAGGTAGCCTTGTGCTACATTAGCTACTACACACAGTGTGCTCACTAGGTAGCCTTGTGCTACATTAGCTACTACACACAGTGTACTCACTAGGTAGCCTTGTGTTACATTAGCTACTACACACAGTGTGCTCACTAGGTAGCCTTGTGCTACATTAGCTACTACACACAGTGTACTCACTAGGTAGCCTTGTGTTACATTAGCTACTACACACAGTGTACTCACTAGGTAGCCTTGTGCTACATTAGCTACTACACACAGTGTACTCACTAGGTAGCCTTGTGTTACATTAGCTACTACACACAGTGTGCTCACTAGGTAGCCTTGTGTTACATTAGCTACTACACACAGTGTACTCACTAGGTAGCCTTGTGTTACATTAGCTACTACACACAGTGTGCTCACTAGGTAGCCTTGTACTACATTAGCTACTACACACAGTGTACTCACTAGGTAGCCTTGTACTACATTAGCTACTACACACAGTGTACTCACTAGGTAGCCTTGTGTTACATTAGCTACTACACACAGTGTGCTCACTAGGTAGCCTTGTGTTACATTAGCTACTACACACAGTGTGCTCACTAGGTAGCCTTGTGTTACATTAGCTACTACACACAGTGTGCTCACTAGGTAGCCTTGTGTTACATTAGCTACTACACACAGTGTGCTCACTAGGTAGCCTTGTGTTACATTAGCTACTACACACAGTGTACTCACTAGGTAGCCTTGTACTACATTAGCTACTACACACAGTGTACTCACTAGGTAGCCTTGTGTTACATTAGCTACTACACACAGTGTACTCACTAGGTAGCCTTGTACTACATTAGCTACTACACACAGTGTACTCACTAGGTAGCCTTGTGTTACATTAGCTACTACACTCAGTGTACTCACTAGGTAGCCTTGTGTTACATTAGCTACTACACACAGTGTACTCACTAGGTAGCCTTGTACTACATTAGCTACTACACGCAGTGTACTCACTAGGTAGCCTTGTGTTACATTAGCTACTACACACAGTGTACTCACTAGGTAGCCTTGTGTTACATTAGCTACTACACACAGTGTACTCACTAGGTAGCCTTGTACTACATTAGCTACTACACTCAGTGTACTCACTAGGTAGCCTTGTACTACATTAGCTACTACACACAGTGTACTCACTAGGTAGCCTTGTGTTACATTAGCTACTACACGCAGTGTACTCACTAGGTAGCCTTGTGTTACATTAGCTACTACACACAGTGTACTCACTAGGTAGCCTTGTACTACATTAGCTACTACACTCAGTGTACTCACTAGGTAGCCTTGTGTTACATTAGCTACTACACACAGTGTACTCACTAGGTAGCCTTGTACTACATTAGCTACTACACACAGTGTACTCACTAGGTAGCCTTGTGTTACAATAGCTACTACACTCAGTGTACTCACTAGGTAGCCTTGTACTACATTAGCTACTACACACAGTGTACTCACTAGGTAGCCTTGTGCTACATTAGCTACTACACACAGTGTACTCACTAGGTAGCCTTGTGTTACATTAGCTACTACACACAGTGTACTCACTAGGTAGCCTTGTACTACATTAGCTACTACACACAGTGTACTCACTAGGTAGCCTTGTACTACATTAGCTACTACTCACAGTGTGCTCACTAGGTAGCCTTGTGTTACATTAGCTACTACACACAGTGTACTCACTAGGTAGCCTTGTGTTACATTAGCTACTACACTCAGTGTACTCACTAGGTAGCCTTGTGTTACATTAGCTACTACACACAGTGTACTCACTAGGTAGCCTTGTGCTACATTAGCTACTACACACAGTGTACTCACTAGGTAGCCTTGTGTTACATTAGCTACTACACACAGTGTACTCACTAGGTAGCCTTGTGTTACATTAGCTACTACACACAGTGTACTCACTAGGTAGCCTTGTGTTACATTAGCTACTACACACAGTGTACTCACTAGGTAGCCTTGTGTTACATTAGCTACTACACACAGTGTACTCACTAGGTAGCCTTGTGTTACATTAGCTACTACACACAGTGTACTCACTAGGTAGCCTTGTGTTACATTAGCTACTACACACAGTGTACTCACTAGGTAGCCTTGTACTACATTAGCTACTACACGCAGTGTACTCACTAGGTAGCCTTGTGTTACATTAGCTACTACACACAGTGTACTCACTAGGTAGCCTTGTACTACATTAGCTACTACACACAGTGTACTCACTAGGTAGCCTTGTGTTACATTAGCTACTACACACAGTGTACTCACTAGGTAGCCTTGTGTTACATTAGCTACTACACACAGTGTACTCAGTAGGTAGCCTTGTACTACATTAGCTACTACACACAGTGTACTCACTAGGTAGCCTTGTGTTACATTAGCTACTACACACAGTGTACTCACTAGGTAGCCTTGTGTTACATTAGCTACTACACACAGTGTACTCACTAGGTAGCCTTGTACTACATTAGCTACTACACACAGTGTACTCACTAGGTAGCCTTGTGTTACATTAGCTACTACACACAGTGTACTCACTAGGTAGCCTTGTGTTACATTAGCTACTACACACAGTGTACTCACTAGGTAGCCTTGTGTTACATTAGCTACTACACTCAGTGTACTCACTAGGTAGCCTTGTGTTACATTAGCTACTACACACAGTGTACTCACTAGGTAGCCTTGTGTTACATTAGCTACTACACACAGTGTACTCACTAGGTAGCCTTGTGTTACATTAGCTACTACACTCAGTGTACTCACTAGGTAGCCTTGTGTTACATTAGCTACTACACACAGTGTACTCACTAGGTAGCCTTGTGTTACATTAGCTACTACACACAGTGTACTCACTAGGTAGCCTTGTGTTACATTAGCTACTACACTCAGTGTACTCACTAGGTAGCCTTGTGTTACATTAGCTACTACACACAGTGTACTCACTAGGTAGCCTTGTGTTACATTAGCTACTACACACAGTGTACTCACTAGGTAGCCTTGTGTTACATTAGCTACTACACACAGTGTACTCACTAGGTAGCCTTGTGTTACATTAGCTACTACACACAGTGTACTCACTAGGTAGCCTTGTGTTACATTAGCTACTACACTCAGTGTACTCACTAGGTAGCCTTGTACTACATTAGCTACTACACTCAGTGTACTCACTAGGTAGCCTTGTGTTACATTAGCTACTACACACAGTGTGCTCACTAGGTAGCCTTGTACTACATTAGCTACTACACACAGTGTACCCACTAGGTAGCCTTGTGTTACATTAGCTACTACACACAGTGTACTCACTAGGTAGCCTTGTGCTACATTAGCTACTACACACAGTGTACTCACTAGGTAGCCTTGTGTTACATTAGCTACTACACTCAGTGTACTCACTAGGTAGCCATGTGTTACATTAGCTACTACACTCAGTGTACTCACTAGGTAGCCTTGTGTTACATTAGCTACTACACTCAGTGTACTCACTAGGTAGCCTTGTACTACATTAGCTACTACACTCAGTGTACTCACTAGGTAGCCTTGTGTTACATTAGCTTCTACACACAGTGTACTCACTAGGTAGCCTTGTGTTACATTAGCTACTACACACAGTGTACTCACTAGGTAGCCTTGTGTTACATTAGCTACTACACACAGTGTACTCACTAGGTAGCCTTGTGTTACATTAGCTACTACACTCAGTGTACTCACTAGGTAGCCTTGTGCTACATTAGCTACTACACACAGTGTACTCACTAGGTAGCCTTGTGTTACATTAGCTACTACACACAGTGTACTCACTAGGTAGCCTTGTGCTACATTAGCTACTACACACAGTGTACTCACTAGGTAGCCTTGTGTTACATTAGCTACTACACTCAGTGTACTCACTAGGTAGCCTTGTACTACATTAGCTACTACACTCAGTGTACTCACTAGGTAGCCTTGTGTTACATTAGCTACTACACACAGTGTACTCACTAGGTAGCCTTGTGTTACATTAGCTACTACACACAGTGTACTCACTAGGTAGCCTTGTGTTACATTAGCTACTACACACAGTGTACTCACTAGGTAGCCTTGTGTTACATTAGCTACTACACACAGTGTACTCACTAGGTAGCCTTGTGTTACATTAGCTACTACACACAGTGTGCTCACTAGGTAGCCTTGTACTACATTAGCTACTACACACAGTGTACTCACTAGGTAGCCTTGTGTTACATTAGCTACTACACTCAGTGTACTCACTAGGTAGCCTTGTGTTACATTAGCTACTACACTCAGTGTGCTCACTAGGTAGCCTTGTACTACATTAGCTACTACACTCAGTGTACTCACTAGGTAGCCTTGTGTTACATTAGCTACTACACTCAGTGTACTCACTAGGTAGCCTTGTACTACATTAGCTACTACACTCAGTGTACTCACTAGGTAGCCTTGTGTTACATTAGCTACTACACTCAGTGTACTCACTAGGTAGCCTTGTACTACATTAGCTACTACACTCAGTGTACTCACTAGGTAGCCTTGTACTACATTAGCTACTACACTCAGTGTACTCACTAGGTAGCCTTGTGTTACATTAGCTACTACACTCAGTGTACTCACTAGGTAGCCTTGTGTTACATTAGCTACTACACTCAGTGTACTCACTAGGTAGCCTTGTGTTACATTAGCTACTACACTCAGTGTACTCACTAGGTAGCCTTGTACTACATTAGCTACTACACACAGTGTACTCACTAGGTAGCCTTGTGCTACATTAGCTACTACACACAGTGTACTCACTAGGTAGCCTTGTGCTACATTAGCTACTACACACAGTGTACTCACTAGGTAGCCTTGTGTTACATTAGCTACTACACACAGTGTACTCACTAGGTAGCCTTGTGTTACATTAGCTACTACACACAGTGTACTCACTAGGTAGCCTTGTGTTACATTAGCTACTACACACAGTGTGCTCACTAGGTAGCCTTGTGTTACATTAGCTACTACACTCAGTGTACTCACTAGGTAGCCTTGTGTTACATTAGCTACTACACACAGTGTGCTCACTAGGTAGCCTTGTGTTACATTAGCTACTACACACAGTGTACTCACTAGGTAGCCTTGTACTACATTAGCTACTACACACAGTGTACTCACTAGGTAGCCTTGTACTACATTAGCTACTACACACAGTGTACTCACTAGGTAGCCTTGTGTTACATTAGCTACTACACTCAGTGTACTCACTAGGTAGCCTTGTGTTACATTAGCTACTACACTCAGTGTACTCACTAGGTAGCCTTGTGTTACATTAGCTACTACACTCAGTGTACTCACTAGGTAGCCTTGTACTACATTAGCTACTACACACAGTGTACTCACTAGGTAGCCTTGTACTACATTAGCTACTACACACAGTGTACTCACTAGGTAGCCTTGTACTACATTAGCTACTACACTCAGTGTACTCACTAGGTAGCCTTGTACTACATTAGCTACTACACACAGTGTACTCACTAGGTAGCCTTGTACTACATTAGCTACTACACACAGTGTACTCACTAGGTAGCCTTGTGTTACATTAGCTACTACACACAGTGTACTCACTAGGTAGCCTTGTGTTACATTAGCTACTACACACAGTGTACTCACTAGGTAGCCTTGTGTTACATTAGCTACTACACACAGTGTACTCACTAGGTAGCCTTGTGTTACATTAGCTACTACACACAGTGTGCTCACTAGGTAGCCTTGTGTTACATTAGCTACTACACTCAGTGTACTCACTAGGTAGCCTTGTACTACATTAGCTACTACACTCAGTGTACTCACTAGGTAGCCTTGTGTTACATTAGCTACTACACACAGTGTACTCACTAGGTAGCCTTGTGTTACATTAGCTACTACACTCAGTGTACTCACTAGGTAGCCTTGTACTACATTAGCTACTACACTCAGTGTACTCACTAGGTAGCCTTGTACTACATTAGCTACTACACACAGTGTACTCACTAGGTAGCCTTGTGCTACATTAGCTACTACACACAGTGTACTCACTAGGTAGCCTTGTGTTACATTAGCTACTACACACAGTGTGCTCACTAGGTAGCCTTGTGTTACATTAGCTACTACACACAGTGTACTCACTAGGTAGCCTTGTGTTACATTAGCTACTACACTCAGTGTACTCACTAGGTAGCCTTGTGCTACATTAGCTACTACACACAGTGTGCTCACTAGGTAGCCTTGTGCTACATTAGCTACTACACACAGTGTGCTCACTAGGTAGCCTTGTGCTACATTAGCTACTACACACAGTGTACTCACTAGGTAGCCTTGTGTTACATTAGCTACTACACACAGTGTACTCACTAGGTAGCCTTGTGTTACATTAGCTACTACACACAGTGTGCTCACTAGGTAGCCTTGTGTTACATTAGCTACTACACACAGTGTACTCACTAGGTAGCCTTGTGCTACATTAGCTACTACACACAGTGTGCTCACTAGGTAGCCTTGTGTTACATTAGCTACTACACACAGTGTACTCACTAGGTAGCCTTGTGTTACATTAGCTACTACACACAGTGTACTCACTAGGTAGCCTTGTGTTACATTAGCTACTACACACAGTGTACTCACTAGGTAGCCTTGTACTACATTAGCTACTACTCACAGTGTGCTCACTAGGTAGCCTTGTGTTACATTAGCTACTACACACAGTGTACTCACTAGGTAGCCTTGTGTTACATTAGCTACTACACACAGTGTGCTCACTAGGTAGCCTTGTGTTACATTAGCTACTACACACAGTGTACTCACTAGGTAGCCTTGTGTTACATTAGCTACTACACACAGTGTACTCACTAGGTAGCCTTGTGTTACATTAGCTACTACACTCAGTGTACTCACTAGGTAGCCTTGTGTTACATTAGCTACTACACACAGTGTACTCACTAGGTAGCCTTGTACTACATTAGCTACTACACACAGTGTACTCACTAGGTAGCCTTGTGTTACATTAGCTACTACACACAGTGTACTCACTAGGTAGCCTTGTACTACATTAGCTACTACACACAGTGTACTCACTAGGTAGCCTTGTGCTACATTAGCTACTACACACAGTGTACTCACTAGGTAGCCTTGTGTTACATTAGCTACTACACACAGTGTACTCACTAGGTAGCCTTGTGCTACATTAGCTACTACACACAGTGTACTCACTAGGTAGCCTTGTGTTACATTAGCTACTACACACAGTGTACTCACTAGGTAGCCTTGTGTTACATTAGCTACTACACACAGTGTACTCACTAGGTAGCCTTGTACTACATTAGCTACTACACGCAGTGTACTCACTAGGTAGCCTTGTGTTACATTAGCTACTACACACAGTGTACTCACTAGGTAGCCTTGTACTACATTAGCTACTACACACAGTGTACTCACTAGGTAGCCTTGTGCTACATTAGCTACTACACTCAGTGTGCTCACTAGGTAGCCTTGTGTTACATTAGCTACTACACACAGTGTACTCACTAGGTAGCCTTGTGTTACATTAGCTACTACACACAGTGTGCTCACTAGGTAGCCTTGTGTTACATTAGCTACTACACACAGTGTACTCACTAGGTAGCCTTGTGCTACATTAGCTACTACACTCAGTGTACTCACTAGGTAGCCTTGTGTTACATTAGCTACTACACACAGTGTACTCACTAGGTAGCCTTGTGCTACATTAGCTACTACACACAGTGTACTCACTAGGTAGCCTTGTGTTACATTAGCTACTACACACAGTGTACTCACTAGGTAGCCTTGTACTACATTAGCTACTACACTCAGTGTACTCACTAGGTAGCCTTGTGTTACATTAGCTACTACACACAGTGTACTCACTAGGTAGCCTTGTGCTACATTAGCTACTACACACAGTGTACTCACTAGGTAGCCTTGTACTACATTAGCTACTACACACAGTGTACTCACTAGGTAGCCTTGTACTACATTAGCTACTACACTCAGTGTACTCACTAGGTAGCCTTGTGTTACATTAGCTACTACACACAGTGTACTCACTAGGTAGCCTTGTGCTACATTAGCTACTACACACAGTGTACTCACTAGGTAGCCTTGTGCTACATTAGCTACTACACTCAGTGTACTCACTAGGTAGCCTTGTGCTACATTAGCTACTACACACAGTGTACTCACTAGGTAGCCTTGTACTACATTAGCTACTACACTCAGTGTACTCACTAGGTAGCCTTGTGCTACATTAGCTACTACACTCAGTGTACTCACTAGGTAGCCTTGTGCTACATTAGCTACTACACTCAGTGTACTCACTAGGTAGCCTTGTGCTACATTAGCTACTACACACAGTGTACTCACTAGGTAGCCTTGTACTACATTAGCTACTACACACAGTGTACTCACTAGGTAGCCTTGTGCTACATTAGCTACTACACTCAGTGTACTCACTAGGTAGCCTTGTGCTACATTAGCTACTACACACAGTGTACTCACTAGGTAGCCTTGTGCTACATTAGCTACTACACACAGTGTACTCACTAGGTAGCCTTGTGCTACATTAGCTACTACACACAGTGTACTCACTAGGTAGCCTTGTGTTACATTAGCTACTACACTCAGTGTACTCACTAGGTAGCCTTGTGCTACATTAGCTACTACACACAGTGTACTCACTAGGTAGCCTTGTACTACATTAGCTACTACACACAGTGTACTCACTAGGTAGCCTTGTGCTACATTAGCTACTACACACAGTGTACTCACTAGGTAGCCTTGTGTTACATTAGCTACTACACACAGTGTACTCACTAGGTAGCCTTGTGTTACATTAGCTACTACACACAGTGTACTCACTAGGTAGCCTTGTGTTACATTAGCTACTACACACAGTGTACTCACTAGGTAGCCTTGTGTTACATTAGCTACTACACTCAGTGTACTCACTAGGTAGCCTTGTGTTACATTAGCTACTACACACAGTGTACTCACTAGGTAGCCTTGTGTTACATTAGCTACTACACACAGTGTACTCACTAGGTAGCCTTGTGTTACATTAGCTACTACACACAGTGTGCTCACTAGGTAGCCTTGTGTTACATTAGCTACTACACACAGTGTACTCACTAGGTAGCCTTGTGTTACATTAGCTACTACACACAGTGTACTCACTAGGTAGCCTTGTGTTACATTAGCTACTACACACAGTGTACTCACTAGGTAGCCTTGTGTTACATTAGCTACTACACACAGTGTACTCACTAGGTAGCCTTGTGTTACATTAGCTACTACACTCAGTGTACTCACTAGGTAGCCTTGTGTTACATTAGCTACTACACACAGTGTACTCACTAGGTAGCCTTGTGTTACATTAGCTACTACACACAGTGTACTCACTAGGTAGCCTTGTGTTACATTAGCTACTACACTCAGTGTACTCACTAGGTAGCCTTGTGTTACATTAGCTACTACACACAGTGTACTCACTAGGTAGCCTTGTGTTACATTAGCTACTACACACAGTGTACTCACTAGGTAGCCTTGTGTTACATTAGCTACTACACACAGTGTACTCACTAGGTAGCCTTGTGTTACATTAGCTACTACACACAGTGTACTCACTAGGTAGCCTTGTGTTACATTAGCTACTACACTCAGTGTACTCACTAGGTAGCCTTGTGTTACATTAGCTACTACACTCAGTGTACTCACTAGGTAGCCATGTGTTACATTAGCTACTACACTCAGTGTACTCACTAGGTAGCCTTGTGTTACATTAGCTACTACACTCAGTGTACTCACTAGGTAGCCTTGTACTACATTAGCTACTACACTCAGTGTACACACTAGGTAGCCTTGTGTTACATTAGCTACTACACACAGTGTACTCACTAGGTAGCCTTGTGTTACATTAGCTACTACACTCAGTGTACTCACTAGGTAGCCTTGTACTACATTAGCTACTACACACAGTGTACTCACTAGGTAGCCTTGTGCTACATTAGCTACTACACACAGTGTACTCACTAGGTAGCCTTGTGTTACATTAGCTACTACACACAGTGTACTCACTAGGTAGCCTTGTGTTACATTAGCTACTACACACAGTGTACTCACTAGGTAGCCTTGTGTTACATTAGCTACTACACACAGTGTACTCACTAGGTAGCCTTGTGCTACATTAGCTACTACACACAGTGTACTCACTAGGTAGCCTTGTGTTACATTAGCTACTACACACAGTGTACTCACTAGGTAGCCTTGTGTTACATTAGCTACTACACACAGTGTACTCACTAGGTAGCCTTGTGTTACATTAGCTACTACACACAGTGTACTCACTAGGTAGCCTTGTGTTACATTAGCTACTACACACAGTGTACTCACTAGGTAGCCTTGTGCTACATTAGCTACTACACACAGTGTACTCACTAGGTAGCCTTGTGTTACATTAGCTACTACACACAGTGTACTCACTAGGTAGCCTTGTGCTACATTAGCTACTACACACAGTGTACTCACTAGGTAGCCTTGTGCTACATTAGCTACTACACTCAGTGTACTCACTAGGTAGCCTTGTACTACATTAGCTACTACACTCAGTGTACTCACTAGGTAGCCTTGTACTACATTAGCTACTACACACAGTGTACTCACTAGGTAGCCTTGTACTACATTAGCTACTACACACAGTGTACTCACTAGGTAGCCTTGTGTTACATTAGCTACTACACACAGTGTACTCACTAGGTAGCCTTGTGTTACATTAGCTACTACACACAGTGTACTCACTAGGTAGCCTTGTGTTACATTAGCTACTACACACAGTGTACTCACTAGGTAGCCTTGTACTACATTAGCTACTACACGCAGTGTACTCACTAGGTAGCCTTGTGTTACATTAGCTACTACACACAGTGTACTCACTAGGTAGCCTTGTACTACATTAGCTACTACACACAGTGTACTCACTAGGTAGCCTTGTGTTACATTAGCTACTACACACAGTGTACTCACTAGGTAGCCTTGTACTACATTAGCTACTACACACAGTGTACTCACTAGGTAGCCTTGTGCTACATTAGCTACTACACACAGTGTACTCACTAGGTAGCCTTGTGTTACATTAGCTACTACACACAGTGTACTCACTAGGTAGCCTTGTGTTACATTAGCTACTACACACAGTGTACTCACTAGGTAGCCTTGTGTTACATTAGCTACTACACACAGTGTACTCACTAGGTAGCCTTGTGTTACATTAGCTACTACACTCAGTGTACTCACTAGGTAGCCTTGTGTTACATTAGCTACTACACACAGTGTACTCACTAGGTAGCCTTGTGTTACATTAGCTACTACACACAGTGTACTCACTAGGTAGCCTTGTGTTACATTAGCTACTACACTCAGTGTACTCACTAGGTAGCCTTGTGTTACATTAGCTACTACACACAGTGTACTCACTAGGTAGCCTTGTGTTACATTAGCTACTACACACAGTGTACTCACTAGGTAGCCTTGTGTTACATTAGCTACTACACTCATTGTACTCACTAGGTAGCCTTGTGTTACATTAGCTACTACACACAGTGTACTCACTAGGTAGCCTTGTGTTACATTAGCTACTACACACAGTGTACTCACTAGGTAGCCTTGTGTTACATTAGCTACTACACACAGTGTACTCACTAGGTAGCCTTGTGTTACATTAGCTACTACACTCAGTGTACTCACTAGGTAGCCTTGTGTTACATTAGCTACTACACTCAGTGTACTCACTAGGTAGCCATGTGTTACATTAGCTACTACACTCAGTGTACTCACTAGGTAGCCTTGTGTTACATTAGCTACTACACTCAGTGTACTCACTAGGTAGCCTTGTGCTACATTAGCTACTACACACAGTGTACTCACTAGGTAGCCTTGTGCTACATTAGCTACTACACTCAGTGTACTCACTAGGTAGCCTTGTGTTACATTAGCTACTACACTCAGTGTACTCACTAGGTAGCCTTGTACTACATTAGCTACTACACACAGTGTACTCACTAGGTAGCCTTGTGTTACATTAGCTACTACACACAGTGTACTCACTAGGTAGCCTTGTACTACATTAGCTACTACACTCAGTGTACTCACTAGGTAGCCTTGTGTTACATTAGCTACTACACACAGTGTACTCACTAGGTAGCCTTGTGTTACATTAGCTACTACACACAGTGTACTCACTAGGTAGCCTTGTGTTACATTAGCTACTACACACACTGTACTCACTAGGTAGCCTTGTGTTACATTAGCTACTACACACAGTGTACTCACTAGGTAGCCTTGTACTACATTAGCTACTACACACAGTGTACTCACTAGGTAGCCTTGTGCTACATTAGCTACTACACACAGTGTGCTCACTAGGTAGCCTTGTACTACATTAGCTACTACACACAGTGTACTCACTAGGTAGCCTTGTGTTACATTAGCTACTACACTCAGTGTACTCACTAGGTAGCCTTGTGTTACATTAGCTACTACACACAGTGTGCTCACTAGGTAGCCTTGTACTACATTAGCTACTACACACAGTGTACTCACTAGGTAGCCTTGTGTTACATTAGCTACTACACACAGTGTACTCACTAGGTAGCCTTGTGTTACATTAGCTACTACACTCAGTGTACTCACTAGGTAGCCTTGTACTACATTAGCTACTACACACAGTGTACTCACTAGGTAGCCTTGTGTTACATTAGCTACTACACTCAGTGTACTCACTAGGTAGCCTTGTGTTACATTAGCTACTACACTCAGTGTACTCACTAGGTAGCCTTGTACTACATTAGCTACTACACTCAGTGTACTCACTAGGTAGCCTTGTGTTACATTAGCTACTACACTCAGTGTACTCACTAGGTAGCCTTGTGTTACATTAGCTACTACACTCAGTGTACTCACTAGGTAGCCTTGTACTACATTAGCTACTACACACAGTGTACTCACTAGGTAGCCTTGTGTTACATTAGCTACTACACTCAGTGTACTCACTAGGTAGCCTTGTACTACATTAGCTACTACACTCAGTGTACTCACTAGGTAGCCTTGTGTTACATTAGCTACTACACTCAGTGTACTCACTAGGTAGCCTTGTACTACATTAGCTACTACACTCAGTGTACTCACTAGGTAGCCTTGTGTTACATTAGCTACTACACTCAGTGTACTCACTAGGTAGCCTTGTACTACATTAGCTACTACACTCAGTGTACTCACTAGGTAGCCTTGTACTACATTAGCTACTACACTCAGTGTATTCACTAGGTAGCCTTGTGTTACATTAGCTACTACACACAGTGTACTCACTAGGTAGCCTTGTGTTACATTAGCTACTACACACAGTGTACTCACTAGGTAGCCTTGTACTACATTAGCTACTACACACAGTGTACTCACTAGGTAGCCTTGTGTTACATTAGCTACTACACACAGTGTGCTCACTAGGTAGCCTTGTGTTACATTAGCTACTACACACAGTGTACTCACTAGGTAGCCTTGTGTTACATTAGCTACTACACACAGTGTGCTCACTAGGTAGCCTTGTGTTACATTAGCTACTACACACAGTGTGCTCACTAGGTAGCCTTGTGTTACATTAGCTACTACACACAGTGTACTCACTAGGTAGCCTTGTGTTACATTAGCTACTACACACAGTGTACTCACTAGGTAGCCTTGTGTTACATTAGCTACTACACACAGTGTACTCACTAGGTAGCCTTGTGTTACATTAGCTACTACACACAGTGTGCTCACTAGGTAGCCTTGTGTTACATTAGCTACTACACTCAGTGTGCTCACTAGGTAGCCTTGTGTTACATTAGCTACTACACTCAGTGTACTCACTAGGTAGCCTTGTACTACATTAGCTACTACACACAGTGTACTCACTAGGTAGCCTTGTGTTACATTAGCTACTACACACAGTGTACTCACTAGGTAGCCTTGTGTTACATTAGCTACTACACACAGTGTACTCACTAGGTAGCCTTGTGTTACATTAGCTACTACACACAGTGTACTCACTAGGTAGCCTTGTGTTACATTAGCTACTACACACAGTGTACTCACTAGGTAGCCTTGTGTTACATTAGCTACTACACTCAGTGTGCTCACTAGGTAGCCTTGTGTTACATTAGCTACTACACACAGTGTACTCACTAGGTAGCCTTGTACTACATTAGCTACTACACACAGTGTACTCACTAGGTAGCCTTGTGTTACATTAGCTACTACACTCAGTGTACTCACTAGGTAGCCTTGTACTACATTAGCTACTACACACAGTGTACTCACTAGGTAGCCTTGTGTTACATTAGCTACTACACTCAGTGTACTCACTAGGTAGCCTTGTGCTACATTAGCTACTACACACAGTGTACTCACTAGGTAGCCTTGTGTTACATTAGCTACTACACACAGTGTACTCACTAGGTAGCCTTGTGTTACATTAGCTACTACACACAGTGTACTCACTAGGTAGCCTTGTGCTACATTAGCTACTACACACAGTGTACTCACTAGGTAGCCTTGTGTTACATTAGCTACTACACTCAGTGTACTCACTAGGTAGCCTTGTGCTACATTAGCTACTACACACAGTGTACTCACTAGGTAGCCTTGTGTTACATTAGCTACTACACACAGTGTACTCACTAGGTAGCCTTGTGTTACATTAGCTACTACACACAGTGTACTCACTAGGTAGCCTTGTACTACATTAGCTACTACACACAGTGTACTCACTAGGTAGCCTTGTGTTACATTAGCTACTACACACAGTGTACTCACTAGGTAGCCTTGTACTACATTAGCTACTACACACAGTGTACTCACTAGGTAGCCTTGTGCTACATTAGCTACTACACACAGTGTACTCACTAGGTAGCCTTGTGTTACATTAGCTACTACACACAGTGTACTCACTAGGTAGCCTTGTGTTACATTAGCTACTACACACAGTGTACTCACTAGGTAGCCTTGTGCTACATTAGCTACTACACACAGTGTACTCACTAGGTAGCCTTGTGTTACATTAGCTACTACACACAGTGTACTCACTAGGTAGCCTTGTGCTACATTAGCTACTACACACAGTGTACTCACTAGGTAGCCTTGTGTTACATTAGCTACTACACACAGTGTACTCACTAGGTAGCCTTGTGTTACATTAGCTACTACACACAGTGTACTCACTAGGTAGCCTTGTGTTACATTAGCTACTACACACAGTGTACTCATCAGGTAGCCTTGTGCTACATTAGCTACTACACACAGTGTACTCACTAGGTAGCCTTGTGTTACATTAGCTACTACACACAGTGTACTCACTAGGTAGCCTTGTGTTACATTAGCTACTACACACAGTGTACTCACTAGGTAGCCTTGTGCTACATTAGCTACTACACACAGTGTACTCACTAGGTAGCCTTGTGTTACATTAGCTACTACACACAGTGTACTCACTAGGTAGCCTTGTGCTACATTAGCTACTACACACAGTGTACTCACTAGGTAGCCTTGTACTACATTAGCTACTACACACAGTGTACTCACTAGGTAGCCTTGTACTACATTAGCTACTACACACAGTGTACTCACTAGGTAGCCTTGTGTTACATTAGCTACTACACACAGTGTACTCACTAGGTAGCCTTGTGCTACATTAGCTACTACACACAGTGTACTCACTAGGTAGCCTTGTGTTACATTAGCTACTACACTCAGTGTACTCACTAGGTAGCCTTGTGCTACATTAGCTACTACACACAGTGTACTCACTAGGTAGCCTTGTGTTACATTAGCTACTACACACAGTGTACTCACTAGGTAGCCTTGTGTTACATTAGCTACTACACACAGTGTACTCACTAGGTAGCCTTGTGCTACATTAGCTACTACACACAGTGTACTCACTAGGTAGCCTTGTGTTACATTAGCTACTACACACAGTGTACTCACTAGGTAGCCTTGTGCTACATTAGCTACTACACTCAGTGTGCTCACTAGGTAGCCTTGTGTTACATTAGCTACTACACACAGTGTACTCACTAGGTAGCCTTGTGCTACATTAGCTACTACACACAGTGTACTCACTAGGTAGCCTTGTGTTACATTAGCTACTACACACAGTGTACTCACTAGGTAGCCTTGTGTTACATTAGCTACTACACACAGTGTACTCACTAGGTAGCCTTGTACTACATTAGCTACTACACACAGTGTACTCACTAGGTAGCCTTGTGTTACATTAGCTACTACACACAGTGTGCTCACTAGGTAGCCTTGTACTACATTAGCTACTACACACAGTGTACTCACTAGGTAGCCTTGTGTTACATTAGCTACTACACACAGTGTACTCACTAGGTAGCCTTGTGTTACATTAGCTACTACACACAGTGTACTCACTAGGTAGCCTTGTGCTACATTAGCTACTACACACAGTGTACTCACTAGGTAGCCTTGTGTTACATTAGCTACTACACACAGTGTACTCACTAGGTAGCCTTGTGCTACATTAGCTACTACACACAGTGTACTCACTAGGTAGCCTTGTGTTACATTAGCTACTACACACAGTGTACTCACTAGGTAGCCTTGTACTACATTACCTACTACACACAGTGTACTCACTAGGTAGCCTTGTACTACATTAGCTACTACACACAGTGTACTCACTAGGTAGCCTTGTGTTACATTAGCTACTACACACAGTGTACTCACTAGGTAGCCTTGTACTACATTAGCTACTACACTCAGTGTACTCACTAGGTAGCCTTGTGTTACATTAGCTACTACACTCAGTGTACTCACTAGGTAGCCTTGTACTACATTAGCTACTACACTCAGTGTACTCACTAGGTAGCCTTGTGTTACATTAGCTACTACACACAGTGTACTCACTAGGTAGCCTTGTGCTACATTAGCTACTACACACAGTGTACTCACTAGGTAGCCTTGTGTTACATTAGCTACTACACACAGTGTACTCACTAGGTAGCCTTGTGCTACATTAGCTACTACACACAGTGTACTCACTAGGTAGCCTTGTGTTACATTAGCTACTACACACAGTGTACTCACTAGGTAGCCTTGTACTACATTAGCTACTACACACAGTGTACTCACTAGGTAGCCTTGTGTTACATTAGCTACTACACACAGTGTACTCACTAGGTAGCCTTGTGCTACATTAGCTACTACACACAGTGTACTCACTAGGTAGCCTTGTGTTACATTAGCTACTACACACAGTGTACTCACTAGGTAGCCTTGTGTTACATTAGCTACTACACACAGTGTACTCACTAGGTAGCCTTGTGTTACATTAGCTACTACACACACTGTACTCACTAGGTAGCCTTGTGCTACATTAGCTACTACACACAGTGTACTCACTAGGTAGCCTTGTACTACATTAGCTACTACACTCAGTGTGCTCACTAGGTAGCCTTGTACTACATTAGCTACTACACACAGTGTACTCACTAGGTAGCCTTGTGCTACATTAGCTACTACACACAGTGTGCTCACTAGGTAGCCTTGTGTTACATTAGCTACTACACACAGTGTACTCACTAGGTAGCCTTGTGTTACATTAGCTACTACACACAGTGTACTCACTAGGTAGCCTTGTGTTACATTAGCTACTACACACAGTGTACTCACTAGGTAGCCTTGTGCTACATTAGCTACTACACACAGTGTACTCACTAGGTAGCCTTGTGTTACATTAGCTACTACACTCTGTGTACTCACTAGGTAGCCTTGTGTTACATTAGCTACTACACACAGTGTACTCACTAGGTAGCCTTGTGTTACATTAGCTACTACACACAGTGTACTCACTAGGTAGCCTTGTGTTACATTAGCTACTACACACAGTGTACTCACTAGGTAGCCTTGTGTTACATTAGCTACTACACACAGTGTACTCACTAGGTAGCCTTGTGCTACATTAGCTACTACACACAGTGTACTCACTAGGTAGCCTTGTGTTACATTAGCTACTACACACAGTGTACTCACTAGGTAGCCTTGTGTTACATTAGCTACTACACACAGTGTACTCACTAGGTAGCCTTGTGCTACATTAGCTACTACACACAGTGTACTCACTAGGTAGCCTTGTGTTACATTAGCTACTACACACAGTGTACTCACTAGGTAGCCTTGTGCTACATTAGCTACTACACACAGTGTACTCACTAGGTAGCCTTGTGCTACATTAGCTACTACACACATTGTACTCACTAGGTAGCCTTGTACTACATTAGCTACTACACACAGTGTACTCACTAGGTAGCCTTGTGCTACATTAGCTACTACACACAGTGTACTCACTAGGTAGCCTTGTGCTACATTAGCTACTACACTCAGTGTACTCACTAGGTAGCCTTGTGTTACATTAGCTACTACACACAGTGTACTCACTAGGTAGCCTTGTGTTACATTAGCTACTACACACAGTGTACTCACTAGGTAGCCTTGTGCTACATTAGCTACTACACACAGTGTACTCACTAGGTAGCCTTGTGTTACATTAGCTACTACACACAGTGTACTCACTAGGTAGCCTTGTGTTACATTAGCTACTACACTCAGTGTACTCACTAGGTAGCCTTGTGTTACATTAGCTACTACACACAGTGTGCTCACTAGGTAGCCTTGTGTTACATTAGCTACTACACTCAGTGTACTCACTAGGTAGCCTTGTGCTACATTAGCTACTACACACAGTGTACTCACTAGGTAGCCTTGTACTACATTAGCTACTACACACAGCGTGCTCACTAGGTAGCCTTGTGTTACATTAGCTACTACACACAGTGTACTCACTAGGTAGCCTTGTGTTACATTAGCTACTACACTCAGTGTACTCACTAGGTAGCCTTGTGTTACATTAGCTACTACACACAGTGTACTCACTAGGTAGCCTTGTGTTACATTAGCTACTACACACAGTGTGCTCACTAGGTAGCCTTGTGCTACATTAGCTACTACACACAGTGTACTCACTAGGTAGCCTTGTGTTACATTAGCTACTACACACAGTGTACTCACTAGGTAGCCTTGTGTTACATTAGCTACTACACACAGTGTGCTCACTAGGTAGCCTTGTGCTACATTAGCTACTACACACAGTGTACTCACTAGGTAGCCTTGTACTACATTAGCTACTACACACAGTGTACTCACTAGGTAGCCTTGTGCTACATTAGCTACTACACACAGTGTACTCACTAGGTAGCCTTGTGCTACATTAGCTACTACACACAGTGTACTCACTAGGTAGCCTTGTACTACATTAGCTACTACACACAGTGTACTCACTAGGTAGCCTTGTGTTACATTAGCTACTACACACAGTGTACTCACTAGGTAGCCTTGTGTTACATTAGCTACTACACACAGTGTACTCACTAGGTAGCCTTGTACTACATTAGCTACTACACTCAGTGTACTCACTAGGTAGCCTTGTGTTACATTAGCTACTACACACAGTGTACTCACTAGGTAGCCTTGTGTTACATTAGCTACTACACACAGTGTACTCACTAGGTAGCCTTGTGTTACATTAGCTACTACACTCAGTGTACTCACTAGGTAGCCTTGTGTTACATTAGCTACTACACACAGTGTACTCACTAGGTAGCCTTGTGTTACATTAGCTACTACACTCAGTGTACTCACTAGGTAGCCTTGTGTTACATTAGCTACTACACACAGTGTACTCACTAGGTAGCCTTGTGTTACATTAGCTACTACACTCAGTGTACTCACTAGGTAGCCTTGTGTTACATTAGCTACTACACTCAGTGTACTCACTAGGTAGCCTTGTGTTACATTAGCTACTACACACAGTGTGCTCACTAGGTAGCCTTGTGCTACATTAGCTACTACACACAGTGTACTCACTAGGTAGCCTTGTGCTACATTAGCTACTACACACAGTGTACTCACTAGGTAGCCTTGTGTTACATTAGCTACTACACTCAGTGTACTCACTAGGTAGCCTTGTGTTACATTAGCTACTACACACAGTGTACTCACTAGGTAGCCTTGTGTTACATTAGCTACTACACACAGTGTACTCACTAGGTAGCCTTGTGTTACATTAGCTACTACACACAGTGTGCTCACTAGGTAGCCTTGTGTTACATTAGCTACTACACACAGTGTACTCACTAGGTAGCCTTGTGTTACATTAGCTACTACACACAGTGTACTCACTAGGTAGCCTTGTACTACATTAGCTACTACACTCAGTGTACTCACTAGGTAGCCTTGTGTTACATTAGCTACTACACACAGTGTACTCACTAGGTAGCCTTGTGTTACATTAGCTACTACACACAGTGTGCTCACTAGGTAGCCTTGTGCTACATTAGCTACTACACACAGTGTACTCACTAGGTAGCCTTGTGCTACATTAGCTACTACACACAGTGTACTCACTAGGTAGCCTTGTGTTACATTAGCTACTACACACAGTGTACTCACTAGGTAGCCTTGTGTTACATTAGCTACTACACACAGTGTACTCACTAGGTAGCCTTGTGTTACATTAGCTACTACACACAGTGTACTCACTAGGTAGCCTTGTGTTACATTAGCTACTACACACAGTGTACTCACTAGGTAGCCTTGTGTTACATTAGCTACTACACACAGTGTACTCACTAGGTAGCCTTGTGCTACATTAGCTACTACACACAGTGTACTCACTAGGTAGCCTTGTGTTACATTAGCTACTACACACAGTGTACTCACTAGGTAGCCTTGTGTTACATTAGCTACTACACTCAGTGTACTCACTAGGTAGCCTTGTGTTACATTAGCTACTACACTCAGTGTACTCACTAGGTAGCCTTGTGTTACATTAGCTACTACACACAGTGTACTCACTAGGTAGCCTTGTGTTACATTAGCTACTACACACAGTGTACTCACTAGGTAGCCTTGTGCTACATTAGCTACTACACTCAGTGTACTCACTAGGTAGCCTTGTACTACATTAGCTACTACACTCAGTGTACTCACTAGGTAGCCTTGTGCTACATTAGCTACTACACACAGTGTACTCACTAGGTAGCCTTGTGTTACATTAGCTACTACACACAGTGTACTCACTAGGTAGCCTTGTGTTACATTAGCTACTACACACAGTGTACTCACTAGGTAGACTTGTGTTACATTAGCTACTACACACAGTGTACTCACTAGGTAGCCTTGTGTTACATTAGCTACTACACACAGTGTACTCACTAGGTAGCCTTGTGTTACATTAGCTACTACACTCAGTGTACTCACTAGGTAGCCTTGTGTTACATTAGCTACTACACTCAGTGTACTCACTAGGTAGCCTTGTGTTACATTAGCTACTACACACAGTGTACTCACTAGGTAGCCTTGTGTTACATTAGCTACTACACACACTGTACTCACTAGGTAGCCTTGTGCTACATTAGCTACTACACTCAGTGTACTCACTAGGTAGCCTTGTGCTACATTAGCTACTACACACAGTGTACTCACTAGGTAGCCTTGTGTTACATTAGCTACTACACACAGTGTACTCACTAGGTAGCCTTGTACTACATTAGCTACTACACACAGTGTACTCACTAGGTAGCCTTGTGTTACATTAGCTACTACACACAGTGTACTCACTAGGTAGCCTTGTACTACATTAGCTACTACACTCAGTGTACTCACTAGGTAGCCTTGTGTTACATTAGCTACTACACTCAGTGTACTCACTAGGTAGCCTTGTGCTACATTAGCTACTACACTCAGTGTACTCACTAGGTAGCCTTGTGTTACATTAGCTACTACACACAGTGTACTCACTAGGTAGCCTTGTGTTACATTAGCTACTACACACAGTGTACTCACTAGGTAGCCTTGTGTTACATTAGCTACTACACACAGTGTACTCACTAGGTAGCCTTGTGTTACATTAGCTACTACACACAGTGTACTCACTAGGTAGCCTTGTGTTACATTAGCTACTACACACAGTGTACTCACTAGGTAGCCTTGTGTTACATTAGCTACTACACACAGTGTGCTCACTAGGTAGCCTTGTGTTACATTAGCTACTACACACAGTGTACTCACTAGGTAGCCTTGTACTACATTAGCTACTACACACAGTGTACTCACTAGGTAGCCTTGTGTTACATTAGCTACTACACACAGTGTACTCACTAGGTAGCCTTGTGTTACATTAGCTACTACACACAGTGTGCTCACTAGGTAGCCTTGTGTTACATTAGCTACTACACACAGTGTACTCACTAGGTAGCCTTGTGTTACATTAGCTACTACACACAGTGTGCTCACTAGGTAGCCTTGTGTTACATTAGCTACTACACACAGTGTAGTCACTAGGTAGCCTTGTGTTACATTAGCTACTACACACAGTGTACTCACTAGGTAGCCTTGTGTTACATTAGCTACTACACACAGTGTACTCACTAGGTAGCCTTGTGTTACATTAGCTACTACACACAGTGTACTCACTAGGTAGCCTTGTGTTACATTAGCTACTACACACAGTGTACTCACTAGGTAGCCTTGTACTACATTAGCTACTACACACAGTGTACTCACTAGGTAGCCTTGTACTACATTAGCTACTACACACAGTGTACTCACTAGGTAGCCTTGTACTACATTAGCTACTACACACAGTGTACTCACTAGGTAGCCTTGTGTTACATTAGCTACTACACACAGTGTACTCACTAGGTAGCCTTGTGTTACATTAGCTACTACACACAGTGTACTCACTAGGTAGCCTTGTGCTACATTAGCTACTACACACAGTGTACTCACTAGGTAGCCTTGTGTTACATTAGCTACTACACACAGTGTACTCACTAGGTAGCCTTGTACTACATTAGCTACTACACTCAGTGTACTCACTAGGTAGCCTTGTGTTACATTAGCTACTACACACAGTGTACTCACTAGGTAGCCTTGTACTACATTAGCTACTACACACAGTGTACTCACTAGGTAGCCTTGTGTTACATTAGCTACTACACACAGTGTACTCAGTAGGTAGCCTTGTGTTACATTAGCTACTACACACAGTGTACTCACTAGGTAGCCTTGTGTTACATTAGCTACTACACACAGTGTACTCACTAGGTAGCCTTGTGTTACATTAGCTACTACACTCAGTGTACTCACTAGGTAGCCTTGTGTTACATTAGCTACTACACTCAGTGTACTCACTAGGTAGCCTTGTACTACATTAGCTACTACACTCAGTGTACTCACTAGGTAGCCTTGTGTTACATTAGCTACTACACACAGTGTACTCACTAGGTAGCCTTGTGTTACATTAGCTACTACACTCAGTGTACTCACTAGGTAGCCTTGTGTTACATTAGCTACTACACACAGTGTACTCACTAGGTAGCCTTGTGTTACATTAGCTACTACACACAGTGTACTCACTAGGTAGCCTTGTGTTACATTAGCTACTACACACAGTGTACTCACTAGGTAGCCTTGTACTACATTAGCTACTACACACAGTGTACTCACTAGGTAGCCTTGTGTTACATTAGCTACTACACTCAGTGTACTCACTAGGTAGCCTTGTGTTACATTAGCTACTACACACAGTGTACTCACTAGGTAGCCTTGTGTTACATTAGCTACTACACACAGTGTACTCACTAGGTAGCCTTGTACTACATTAGCTACTACACACAGTGTACTCACTAGGTAGCCTTGTACTACATTAGCTACTACACACAGTGTACTCACTAGGTAGCCTTGTACTACATTAGCTACTACACTCAGTGTACTCACTAGGTAGCCTTGTGTTACATTAGCTACTACACACAGTGTACTCACTAGGTAGCCTTGTGTTACATTAGCTACTACACACAGTGTGCTCACTAGGTAGCCTTGTGTTACATTAGCTACTACACTCAGTGTACTCACTAGGTAGCCTTGTGCTACATTAGCTACTACACACAGTGTACTCACTAGGTAGCCTTGTGTTACATTAGCTACTACACACAGTGTACTCACTAGGTAGCCTTGTACTACATTAGCTACTACACACAGTGTACTCACTAGGTAGCCTTGTGTTACATTAGCTACTACACACAGTGTACTCACTAGGTAGCCTTGTGTTACATTAGCTACTACACTCAGTGTACTCACTAGGTAGCCTTGTGTTACATTAGCTACTACACACAGTGTACTCACTAGGTAGCCTTGTGTTACATTAGCTACTACACACAGTGTACTCACTAGGTAGCCTTGTGTTACATTAGCTACTACACACAGTGTACTCACTAGGTAGCCTTGTACTACATTAGCTACTACACACAGTGTACTCACTAGGTAGCCTTGTGCTACATTAGCTACTACACACAGTGTACTCACTAGGTAGCCTTGTGTTACATTAGCTACTACACACAGTGTACTCACTAGGTAGCCTTGTGTTACATTAGCTACTACACACAGTGTACTCACTAGGTAGCCTTGTACTACATTAGCTACTACACACAGTGTACTCACTAGGTAGCCTTGTACTACATTAGCTACTACACACAGTGTACTCACTAGGTAGCCTTGTGCTACATTAGCTACTACACACAGTGTACTCACTAGGTAGCCTTGTACTACATTAGCTACTACACACAGTGTACTCACTAGGTAGCCTTGTGTTACATTAGCTACTACACACAGTGTGCTCACTAGGTAGCCTTGTGTTACATTAGCTACTACACACAGTGTACTCACTAGGTAGCCTTGTACTACATTAGCTACTACACTCAGTGTACTCACTAGGTAGCCTTGTGTTACATTAGCTACTACACTCAGTGTACTCACTAGGTAGCCTTGTGTTACATTAGCTACTACACACAGTGTACTCACTAGGTAGCCTTGTGTTACATTAGCTACTACACTCAGTGTACTCACTAGGTAGCCTTGTACTACATTAGCTACTACACACAGTGTACTCACTAGGTAGCCTTGTGTTACATTAGCTACTACACACAGTGTACTCACTAGGTAGCCTTGTGTTACATTAGCTACTACACACAGTGTACTCACTAGGTAGCCTTGTGTTACATTAGCTACTACACACAGTGTACTCACTAGGTAGCCTTGTGTTACATTAGCTACTACACACAGTGTACTCACTAGGTAGCCTTGTGTTACATTAGCTACTACACACAGTGTACTCACTAGGTAGCCTTGTGTTACATTAGCTACTACACACAGTGTACTCACTAGGTAGCCTTGTACTACATTAGCTACTACACACAGTGTACTCACTAGGTAGCCTTGTGTTACATTAGCTACTACACACAGTGTACTCACTAGGTAGCCTTGTGTTACATTAGCTACTACACACAGTGTACTCACTAGGTAGCCTTGTGCTACATTAGCTACTACACACAGTGTACTCACTAGGTAGCCTTGTGCTACATTAGCTACTACACTCAGTGTACTCACTAGGTAGCCTTGTGTTACATTAGCTACTACACTCAGTGTACTCACTAGGTAGCCTTGTGTTACATTAGCTACTACACACAGTGTACTCACTAGGTAGCCTTGTGTTACATTAGCTACTACACTCAGTGTACTCACTAGGTAGCCTTGTACTACATTAGCTACTACACACAGTGTACTCACTAGGTAGCCTTGTGTTACATTAGCTACTACACACAGTGTACTCACTAGGTAGCCTTGTACTACATTAGCTACTACACACAGTGTACTCACTAGGTAGCCTTGTGCTACATTAGCTACTACACTCAGTGTACTCACTAGGTAGCCTTGTGTTACATTAGCTACTACACTCAGTGTACTCACTAGGTAGCCTTGTGTTACATTAGCTACTACACACAGTGTACTCACTAGGTAGCCTTGTGTTACATTAGCTACTACACTCAGTGTACTCACTAGGTAGCCTTGTACTACATTAGCTACTACACACAGTGTACTCACTAGGTAGCCTTGTACTACATTAGCTACTACACACAGTGTACTCACTAGGTAGCCTTGTGTTACATTAGCTACTACACACAGTGTGCTCACTAGGTAGCCTTGTGTTACATTAGCTACTACACACAGTGTACTCACTAGGTAGCCTTGTACTACATTAGCTACTACACACAGTGTACTCACTAGGTAGCCTTGTGTTACATTAGCTACTACACACAGTGTACTCACTAGGTAGCCTTGTGTTACATTAGCTACTACACTCAGTGTACTCACTAGGTAGCCTTGTGTTACATTAGCTACTACACACAGTGTACTCACTAGGTAGCCTTGTGTTACATTAGCTACTACACTCAGTGTACTCACTAGGTAGCCTTGTGTTACATTAGCTACTACACACAGTGTACTCACTAGGTAGCCTTGTGTTACATTAGCTACTACACTCAGTGTGCTCACTAGGTAGCCTTGTGTTACATTAGCTACTACACACAGTGTGCTCACTAGGTAGCCTTGTGTTACATTAGCTACTACACACAGTGTACTCACTAGGTAGCCTTGTACTACATTAGCTACTACACACAGTGTACTCACTAGGTAGCCTTGTGTTACATTAGCTACTACACTCAGTGTACTCACTAGGTAGCCTTGTACTACATTAGCTACTACACACAGTGTACTCACTAGGTAGCCTTGTGTTACATTAGCTACTACACACAGTGTACTCACTAGGTAGCCTTGTGTTACATTAGCTACTACACACAGTGTACTCACTAGGTAGCCTTGTGTTACATTAGCTACTACACACAGTGTGCTCACTAGGTAGCCTTGTGTTACATTAGCTACTACACTCAGTGTACTCACTAGGTAGCCTTGTGTTACATTAGCTACTACACACAGTGTACTCACTAGGTAGCCTTGTGTTACATTAGCTACTACACACAGTGTACTCACTAGGTAGCCTTGTGTTACATTAGCTACTACACACAGTGTACTCACTAGGTAGCCTTGTGCTACATTAGCTACTACACACAGTGTACTCACTAGGTAGCCTTGTGTTACATTAGCTACTACACACAGTGTACTCACTAGGTAGCCTTGTGTTACATTAGCTACTACACACAGTGTACTCACTAGGTAGCCTTGTACTACATTAGCTACTACACACAGTGTACTCACTAGGTAGCCTTGTGTTACATTAGCTACTACACACAGTGTACTCACTAGGTAGCCTTGTGTTACATTAGCTACTACACTCAGTGTACTCACTAGGTAGCCTTGTGTTACATTAGCTACTACACACAGTGTACTCACTAGGTAGCCTTGTGTTACATTAGCTACTACACTCAGTGTACTCACTAGGTAGCCTTGTGTTACATTAGCTACTACACACAGTGTACTCACTAGGTAGCCTTGTGTTACATTAGCTACTACACACAGTGTACTCACTAGGTAGCCTTGTGTTACATTAGCTACTACACACAGTGTACTCACTAGGTAGCCTTGTGTTACATTAGCTACTACACTCAGTGTACTCACTAGGTAGCCTTGTACTACATTAGCTACTACACACAGTGTACTCACTAGGTAGCCTTGTACTACATTAGCTACTACACACAGTGTACTCACTAGGTAGCCTTGTGTTACATTAGCTACTACACACAGTGTACTCACTAGGTAGCCTTGTGTTACATTAGCTACTACACTCAGTGTACTCACTAGGTAGCCTTGTACTACATTAGCTACTACACACAGTGTACTCACTAGGTAGCCTTGTACTACATTAGCTACTACACACAGTGTACTCACTAGGTAGCCTTGTGTTACATTAGCTACTACACACAGTGTACTCACTAGGTAGCCTTGTGTTACATTAGCTACTACACACAGTGTACTCACTAGGTAGACTTGTGTTACATTAGCTACTACACACAGTGTACTCACTAGGTAGCCTTGTACTACATTAGCTACTACACACAGTGTACTCACTAGGTAGCCTTGTACTACATTAGCTACTACACTCAGTGTACTCACTAGGTAGCCTTGTACTACATTAGCTACTACACACAGTGTACTCACTAGGTAGCCTTGTGTTACATTAGCTACTACACTCAGTGTACTCACTAGGTAGCCTTGTGTTACATTAGCTACTACACACAGTGTACTCACTAGGTAGCCTTGTGTTACATTAGCTACTACACTCAGTGTACTCACTAGGTAGCCTTGTGCTACATTAGCTACTACACACAGTGTACTCACTAGGTAGCCTTGTACTACATTAGCTACTACACACAGTGTACTCACTAGGTAGCCTTGTACTACATTAGCTACTACACACAGTGTGCTCACTAGGTAGCCTTGTACTACATTAGCTACTACACACAGTGTACTCACTAGGTAGCCTTGTACTACATTAGCTACTACACACAGTGTACTCACTAGGTAGCCTTGTACTACATTAGCTACTACACTCAGTGTACTCACTAGGTAGCCTTGTACTACATTAGCTACTACACTCAGTGTACTCACTAGGTAGCCTTGTACTACATTAGCTACTACACACAGTGTACTCACTAGGTAGCCTTGTGTTACATTAGCTACTACACACAGTGTACTCACTAGGTAGCCTTGTGTTACATTAGCTACTACACTCAGTGTACTCACTAGGTAGCCTTGTGTTACATTAGCTACTACACACAGTGTACTCACTAGGTAGCCTTGTGCTACATTAGCTACTACACACAGTGTACTCACTAGGTAGCCTTGTGTTACATTAGCTACTACACACAGTGTACTCACTAGGTAGCCTTGTGTTACATTAGCTACTACACTCAGTGTACTCACTAGGTAGCCTTGTGTTACATTAGCTACTACACACAGTGTACTCACTAGGTAGCCTTGTGTTACATTAGCTACTACACACAGTGTACTCACTAGGTAGCCTTGTGTTACATTAGCTACTACACACAGTGTACTCACTAGGTAGCCTTGTGTTACATTAGCTACTACACACAGTGTACTCACTAGGTAGCCTTGTGTTACATTAGCTACTACACACAGTGTACTCACTAGGTAGCCTTGTGTTACATTAGCTACTACACACAGTGTACTCACTAGGTAGCCTTGTACTACATTAGCTACTACACACAGTGTACTCACTAGGTAGCCTTGTGTTACATTAGCTACTACACACAGTGTACTCACTAGGTAGCCTTGTACTACATTAGCTACTACACACAGTGTACTCACTAGGTAGCCTTGTGTTACATTAGCTACTACACACAGTGTACTCACTAGGTAGCCTTGTGTTACATTAGCTACTACACACAGTGTACTCACTAGGTAGCCTTGTGTTACATTAGCTACTACACACAGTGTACTCACTAGGTAGCCTTGTGTTACATTAGCTACTACACACAGTGTACTCACTGGGTAGCCTTGTGTTACATTAGCTACTACACTCAGTGTACTCACTAGGTAGCCTTGTACTACATTAGCTACTACACTCAGTGTACTCACTAGGTAGCCTTGTACTACATTAGCTACTACACTCAGTGTACTCACTAGGTAGCCTTGTGTTACATTAGCTACTACACACAGTGTACTCACTAGGTAGCCTTGTACTACATTAGCTACTACACACAGTGTACTCACTAGGTAGCCTTGTGTTACATTAGCTACTACACACAGTGTACTCACTAGGTAGCCTTGTGTTACATTAGCTACTACACACAGTGTACTCACTAGGTAGCCTTGTACTACATTAGCTACTACACACAGTGTACTCACTAGGTAGCCTTGTGTTACATTAGCTACTACACACAGTGTACTCACTAGGTAGCCTTGTGTTACATTAGCTACTACACTCAGTGTGCTCACTAGGTAGCCTTGTGTTACATTAGCTACTACACTCAGTGTACTCACTAGGTAGCCTTGTGTTACATTAGCTACTACACTCAGTGTACTCACTAGGTAGCCTTGTGTTACATTAGCTACTACACACAGTGTACTCACTAGGTAGCCTTGTGTTACATTAGCTACTACACACAGTGTACTCACTAGGTAGCCTTGTGTTACATTAGCTACTACACACAGTGTACTCACTAGGTAGCCTTGTGTTACATTAGCTACTACACACAGTGTACTCACTAGGTAGCCTTGTGTTACATTAGCTACTACACACAGTGTACTCACTAGGTAGCCTTGTGTTACATTAGCTACTACACACAGTGTGCTCACTAGGTAGCCTTGTGTTACATTAGCTACTACACTCAGTGTACTCACTAGGTAGCCTTGTGTTACATTAGCTACTACACACAGTGTACTCACTAGGTAGCCTTGTGTTACATTAGCTACTACACACAGTGTACTCACTAGGTAGCCTTGTGTTACATTAGCTACTACACACAGTGTACTCACTAGGTAGCCTTGTGTTACATTAGCTACTACACACAGTGTACTCACTAGGTAGCCTTGTGCTACATTAGCTACTACACACAGTGTACTCACTAGGTAGCCTTGTACTACATTAGCTACTACACTCAGTGTGCTCACTAGGTAGCGTTGTGTTACATTAGCTACTACACACAGTGTACTCACTAGGTAGCCTTGTGTTACATTAGCTACTACACACAGTGTACTCACTAGGTAGCCTTGTGTTACATTAGCTACTACACACACTGTACTCACTAGGTAGCCTTGTGTTACATTAGCTACTACACACAGTGTACTCACTAGGTAGCCTTGTGTTACATTAGCTACTACACACAGTGTACTCACTAGGTAGCCTTGTACTACATTAGCTACTACACTCAGTGTACTCACTAGGTAGCCTTGTACTACATTAGCTACTACACTCAGTGTACTCACTAGGTAGCCTTGTACTACATTAGCTACTACACTCAGTGTACTCACTAGGTAGCCTTGTGTTACATTAGCTACTACACACAGTGTACTCACTAGGTAGCCTTGTGTTACATTAGCTACTACACACAGTGTACTCACTAGGTAGCCTTGTGTTACATTAGCTACTACACACAGTGTACTCACTAGGTAGCCTTGTGTTACATTAGCTACTACACACAGTGTACTCACTAGGTAGCCTTGTGTGACATTAGCTACTACACACAGTGTACTCACTAGGTAGCCTTGTGTTACATTAGCTACTACACACAGTGTACTCACTAGGTAGCCTTGTGCTACATTAGCTACTACACACAGTGTACTCACTAGGTAGCCTTGTACTACATTAGCTACTACACACAGTGTACTCACTAGGTAGCCTTGTGTTACATTAGCTACTACACTCAGTGTACTCACTAGGTAGCCTTGTACTACATTAGCTACTACACTCAGTGTACTCACTAGGTAGCCTTGTACTACATTAGCTACTACACTCAGTGTACTCAATAGGTAGCCTTGTGTTACATTAGCTACTACACACAGTGTACTCACTAGGTAGCCTTGTGTTACATTAGCTACTACACACAGTGTGCTCACTAGGTAGCCTTGTGTTACATTAGCTACTACACACAGTGTGCTCACTAGGTAGCCTTGTGTTACATTAGCTACTACACACAGTGTACTCACTAGGTAGCCTTGTGTTACATTAGCTACTACACACAGTGTACTCACTAGGTAGCCTTGTGCTACATTAGCTACTACACTCAGTGTACTCACTAGGTAGCCTTGTGTTACATTAGCTACTACACACAGTGTACTCACTAGGTAGCCTTGTACTACATTAGCTACTACACACAGTGTACTCACTAGGTAGCCTTGTACTACATTAGCTACTACACTCAGTGTACTCACTAGGTAGCCTTGTGCTACATTAGCTACTACACACAGTGTACTCACTAGGTAGCCTTGTACTACATTAGCTACTACACACAGTGTACTCACTAGGTAGCCTTGTGTTACATTAGCTACTACACACAGTGTACTCACTAGGTAGCCTTGTGTTACATTAGCTACTACACACAGTGTACTCACTAGGTAGCCTTGTACTACATTAGCTCCTACACACAGTGTACTCACTAGGTAGCCTTGTACTACATTAGCTACTACACACAGTGTACTCACTAGGTAGCCTTGTGTTACATTAGCTACTACACACAGTGTACTCACTAGGTAGCCTTGTACTACATTAGCTACTACACACAGTGTACTCACTAGGTAGCCTTGTACTACATTAGCTACTACACACAGTGTACTCACTAGGTAGCCTTGTGTTACATTAGCTACTACACACAGTGTACTCACTAGGTAGCCTTGTACTACATTAGCTACTACACACAGTGTACTCACTAGGTAGCCTTGTACTACATTAGCTACTACACACAGTGTACTCACTAGGTAGCCTTGTACTACATTAGCTACTACACACAGTGTACTCACTAGGTAGCCTTGTGTTACATTAGCTACTACACACAGTGTACTCACTAGGTAGCCTTGTACTACATTAGCTACTACACACAGTGTACTCACTAGGTAGCCTTGTACTACATTAGCTACTACACACACTGTACTCACTAGGTAGCCTTGAGTTACATTAGCTACTACACACAGTGTACTCACTAGGTAGCCTTGTACTACATTAGCTACTACACACAGTGTACTCACTAGGTAGCCTTGTACTACATTAGCTACTACACTCAGTGTACTCACTAGGTAGCCTTGTACTACATTAGCTACTACACACAGTGTACTCACTAGGTAGCCTTGTGTTACATTAGCTACTACACACAGTGTACTCACTAGGTAGCCTTGTACTACATTAGCTACTACACACAGTGTACTCACTAGGTAGCCTTGTACTACATTAGCTACTACACACAGTGTGCTCACTAGGTAGCCTTGTACTACATTAGCTACTACACACAGTGTACTCACTAGGTAGCCTTGTGTTACATTAGCTACTACACACAGTGTGCTCACTAGGTAGCCTTGTACTACATTAGCTACTACACACAGTGTGCTCACTAGGTAGCCTTGTACTACATTAGCTACTACACACAGTGTACTCACTAGGTAGCCTTGTGTTACATTAGCTACTACACACAGTGTACTCACTAGGTAGCCTTGTACTACATTAGCTACTACACACAGTGTACTCACTAGGTAGCCTTGTGTTACATTAGCTACTACACACAGTGTACTCACTAGGTAGCCTTGTGCTACATTAGCTACTACACACAGTGTACTCACTAGGTAGCCTTGTGTTACATTAGCTACTACACACAGTGTACTCACTAGGTAGCCTTGTACTACATTAGCTACTACACACAGTGTACTCACTAGGTAGCCTTGTGCTACATTAGCTACTACACACAGTGTACTCACTAGGTAGCCTTGTACTACATTAGCTACTACACACAGTGTACTCACTAGGTAGCCTTGTGCTACATTAGCTACTACACACAGTGTACTCACTACGTAGCCTTGTGTTACATTAGCTACTACACACAGTGTACTCACTAGGTAGCCTTGTGTTACATTAGCTACTACACTCAGTGTACTCACTAGGTAGCCTTGTGTTACATTAGCTACTACAAACAGTGTACTCACTAGGTAGCCTTGTACTACATTAGCTACTACACACAGTGTACTCACTAGGTAGCCTTGTACTACATTAGCTACTACACACAGTGTACTCACTAGGTAGCCTTGTGTTACATTAGCTACTACACACAGTGTACTCACTAGGTAGCCTTGTACTACATTAGCTACTACACTCAGTGTACTCACTAGGTAGCCTTGTGTTACATTAGCTACTACACACAGTGTACTCACTAGGTAGCCTTGTACTACATTAGCTACTACACACAGTGTACTCACTAGGTAGCCTTGTGCTACATTAGCTACTACACACAGTGTACTCACTACGTAGCCTTGTGTTACATTAGCTACTACACACAGTGTACTCACTAGGTAGCCTTGTGTTACATTAGCTACTACACTCAGTGTACTCACTAGGTAGCCTTGTGTTACATTAGCTACTACACACAGTGTACTCACTAGGTAGCCTTGTACTACATTAGCTACTACACACAGTGTACTCACTAGGTAGCCTTGTGCTACATTAGCTACTACACACAGTGTACTCACTAGGTAGCCTTGTGTTACATTAGCTACTACACACAGTGTACTCACTAGGTAGCCTTGTGTTACATTAGCTACTACACACAGTGTACTCACTAGGTAGCCTTGTGTTACATTAGCTACTACACACAGTGTGCTCACTAGGTAGCCTTGTGTTACATTAGCTACTACACACAGTGTACTCACTAGGTAGCCTTGTGTTACATTAGCTACTACACACAGTGTACTCACTAGGTAGCCTTGTGTTACATTAGCTACTACACACAGTGTGCTCACTAGGTAGCCTTGTGTTACATTAGCTACTACACACAGTGTACTCACTAGGTAGCCTTGTACTACATTAGCTACTACACTCAGTGTACTCACTAGGTAGCCTTGTGTTACATTAGCTACTACACACAGTGTACTCACTAGGTAGCCTTGTGTTACATTAGCTACTACACACAGTGTACTCACTAGGTAGCCTTGTGCTACATTAGCTACTACACACAGTGTACTCACTAGGTAGCCTTGTGTTACATTAGCTACTACACACAGTGTACTCACTAGGTAGCCTTGTGTTACATTAGCTACTACACTCAGTGTACTCACTAGGTAGCCTTGTGTTACATTAGCTACTACACACAGTGTACTCACTAGGTAGCCTTGTGCTACATTAGCTACTACACACAGTGTACTCACTAGGTAGCCTTGTGTTACATTAGCTACTACACACAGTGTACTCACTAGGTAGCCTTGTGTTACATTAGCTACTACACTCAGTGTACTCACTAGGTAGCCTTGTGTTACATTAGCTACTACACACAGTGTACTCACTAGGTAGCCTTGTGTTACATTAGCTACTACACACAGTGTACTCACTAGGTAGCCTTGTACTACATTAGCTACTACACTCAGTGTACTCACTAGGTAGCCTTGTGTTACATTAGCTACTACACACAGTGTACTCACTAGGTAGCCTTGTGTTACATTAGCTACTACACACAGTGTACTCACTAGGTAGCCTTGTACTACATTAGCTACTACACTCAGTGTACTCACTAGGTAGCCTTGTGTTACATTAGCTACTACACACAGTGTACTCACTAGGTAGCCTTGTGTTACATTAGCTACTACACACAGTGTACTCACTAGGTAGCCTTGTGTTACATTAGCTACTACACACAGTGTACTCACTAGGTAGCCTTGTGTTACATTAGCTACTACACACAGTGTACTCACTAGGTAGCCTTGTGTTACATTAGCTACTACACACAGTGTGCTCACTAGGTAGCCTTGTGCTACATTAGCTACTACACACAGTGTACTCACTAGGTAGCCTTGTGTTACATTAGCTACTACACACAGTGTGCTCACTAGGTAGCCTTGTGCTACATTAGCTACTACACACAGTGTGCTCACTAGGTAGCCTTGTGTTACATTAGCTACTACACTCAGTGTACTCACTAGGTAGCCTTGTGTTACATTAGCTACTACACACAGTGTACTCACTAGGTAGCCTTGTGTTACATTAGCTACTACACACAGTGTACTCACTAGGTAGCCTTGTGTTACATTAGCTACTACACACAGTGTACTCACTAGGTAGCCTTGTGCTACATTAGCTACTACACACAGTGTGCTCACTAGGTAGCCTTGTACTACATTAGCTACTACACACAGTGTACTCACTAGGTAGCCTTGTGTTACATTAGCTACTACACACAGTGTACTCACTAGGTAGCCTTGTGTTACATTAGCTACTACACTCAGTGTACTCACTAGGTAGCCTTGTGTTACATTAGCTACTACACACAGTGTACTCACTAGGTAGCCTTGTGTTACATTAGCTACTACACACACTGTACTCACTAGGTAGCCTTGTGCTACATTAGCTACTACACTCAGTGTACTCACTAGGTAGCCTTGTGCTACATTAGCTACTACACACACTGTACTCACTAGGTAGCCTAGTGTTACATTAGCTACTACACACAGTGTACTCACTAGGTAGCCTTGTGTTACATTAGCTACTACACACAGTGTACTCACTAGGTAGCCTTGTACTACATTAGCTACTACACACAGTGTACTCACTAGGTAGCCTTGTGTTACATTAGCTACTACACACAGTGTACTCACTAGGTAGCCTTGTGTTACATTAGCTACTACACACAGTGTACTCACTAGGTAGCCTTGTGTTACATTAGCTACTACACACAGTGTACTCACTAGGTAGCCTTGTGTTACATTAGCTACTACACACAGTGTACTCACTAGGTAGCCTTGTGTTACATTAGCTACTACACACAGTGTACTCACTAGGTAGCCTTGTACTACATTAGCTACTACACACAGTGTGCTCACTAGGTAGCCTTGTGTTACATTAGCTACTACACACAGTGTACTCACTAGGTAGCCTTGTGCTACATTAGCTACTACACACAGTGTGCTCACTAGGTAGCCTTGTGTTACATTAGCTACTACACACAGTGTACTCACTAGGTAGCCTTGTGTTACATTAGCTACTACACTCAGTGTACTCACTAGGTAGCCTTGTGTTACATTAGCTACTACACACAGTGTACTCACTAGGTAGCCTTGTGTTACATTAGCTACTACACTCAGTGTACTCACTAGGTAGCCTTGTACTACATTAGCTACTACACACAGTGTACTCACTAGGTAGCCTTGTGTTACATTAGCTACTACACTCAGTGTACTCACTAGGTAGCCTTGTGTTACATTAGCTACTACACACAGTGTACTCACTAGGTAGCCTTGTGTTACATTAGCTACTACACACAGTGTGCTCACTAGGTAGCCTTGTGTTACATTAGCTACTACACACAGTGTACTCACTAGGTAGCCTTGTGTTACATTAGCTACTACACACAGTGTACTCACTAGGTAGCCTTGTACTACATTAGCTACTACACTCAGTGTACTCACTAGGTAGCCTTGTGTTACATTAGCTACTACACACAGTGTACTCACTAGGTAGCCTTGTGTTACATTAGCTACTACACTCAGTGTACTCACTAGGTAGCCTTGTGTTACATTAGCTACTACACACAGTGTACTCACTAGGTAGCCTTGTGTTACATTAGCTACTACACACAGTGTACTCACTAGGTAGCCTTGTGTTACATTAGCTACTACACACAGTGTGCTCACTAGGTAGCCTTGTGTTACATTAGCTACTACACTCAGTGTACTCACTAGGTAGCCTTGTGTTACATTAGCTACTACACACAGTGTACTCACTAGGTAGCCTTGTGTTACATTAGCTACTACACTCAGTGTACTCACTAGGTAGCCTTGTGCTACATTAGCTACTACACACAGTGTACTCACTAGGTAGCCTTGTACTACATTAGCTACTACACACAGTGTACTCACTAGGTAGCCTTGTGCTACATTAGCTACTACACACAGTGTACTCACTAGGTAGCCTTGTGTTACATTAGCTACTACACTCAGTGTGCTCACTAGGTAGCCTTGTGTTACATTAGCTACTACACACAGTGTACTCACTAGGTAGCCTTGTACTACATTAGCTACTACACACAGTGTACTCACTAGGTAGCCTTGTACTACATTAGCTACTACACACAGTGTACTCACTAGGTAGCCTTGTGTTACATTAGCTACTACACACAGTGTACTCACTAGGTAGCCTTGTGTTACATTAGCTACTACACACAGTGTACTCACTAGGTAGCCTTGTGTTACATTAGCTACTACACACAGTGTACTCACTAGGTAGCCTTGTGTTACATTAGCTACTACACACAGTGTACTCACTAGGTAGCCTTGTGTTACATTAGCTACTACACTCAGTGTACTCACTAGGTAGCCTTGTGTTACATTAGCTACTACACACAGTGTACTCACTAGGTAGCCTTGTGTTACATTAGCTACTACACACAGTGTACTCACTAGGTAGCCTTGTGTTACATTAGCTACTACACACAGTGTACTCACTAGGTAGCCTTGTACTACATTAGCTACTACACTCAGTGTACTCACTAGGTAGCCTTGTGTTACATTAGCTACTACACACAGTGTACTCACTAGGTAGCCTTGTGCTACATTAGCTACTACACACAGTGTACTCACTAGGTAGCCTTGTGTTACATTAGCTACTACACACAGTGTACTCACTAGGTAGCCTTGTACTACATTAGCTACTACACTCAGTGTACTCACTAGGTAGCCTTGTGTTACATTAGCTACTACACTCAGTGTACTCACTAGGTAGCCTTGTGTTACATTAGCTACTACACACAGTGTACTCACTAGGTAGCCTTGTGTTACATTAGCTACTACACACAGTGTACTCACTAGGTAGCCTTGTGTTACATTAGCTACTACACACAGTGTACTCACTAGGTAGCCTTGTGTTACATTAGCTACTACACACAGTGTACTCACTAGGTAGCCTTGTGTTACATTAGCTACTACACACAGTGTACTCACTAGGTAGCCTTGTGTTACATTAGCTACTACACACAGTGTACTCACTAGGTAGCCTTGTGTTACATTAGCTACTACACTCAGTGTACTCACTAGGTAGCCTTGTGTTACATTAGCTACTACACACAGTGTACTCACTAGGTAGCCTTGTGCTACATTAGCTACTACACACAGTGTACTCACTAGGTAGCCTTGTGTTACATTAGCTACTACACACAGTGTACTCACTAGGTAGCCTTGTGTTACATTAGCTACTACACACAGTGTACTCACTAGGTAGCCTTGTGTTACATTAGCTACTACACTCAGTGTACTCACTAGGTAGCCTTGTGTTACATTAGCTACTACACACAGTGTGCTCACTAGGTAGCCTTGTGTTACATTAGCTACTACACACAGTGTACTCACTAGGTAGCCTTGTGTTACATTAGCTACTACACACAGTGTACTCACTAGGTAGCCTTGTGTTACATTAGCTACTACACACAGTGTACTCACTAGGTAGCCTTGTACTACATTAGCTACTACACACAGTGTACTCACTAGGTAGCCTTGTGCTACATTAGCTACTACACTCAGTGTACTCACTAGGTAGCCTTGTGCTACATTAGCTACTACACACAGTGTACTCACTAGGTAGCCTTGTGTTACATTAGCTACTACACACAGTGTACTCACTAGGTAGCCTTGTGCTACATTAGCTACTACACACAGTGTACTCACTAGGTAGCCTTGTACTACATTAGCTACTACACACAGTGTGCTCACTAGGTAGCCTTGTGCTACATTAGCTACTACACACAGTGTACTCACTAGGTAGCCTTGTGCTACATTAGCTACTACACACAGTGTACTCACTAGGTAGCCTTGTGTTACATTAGCTACTACACACAGTGTACTCACTAGGTAGCCTTGTACTACATTAGCTACTACACACAGTGTACTCACTAGGTAGCCTTGTGCTACATTAGCTACTACACACAGTGTACTCACTAGGTAGCCTTGTACTACATTAGCTACTACACACAGTGTACTCACTAGGTAGCCTTGTACTACATTAGCTACTACATACAGTGTACTCACTAGGTAGCCTTGTGCTACATTAGCTACTACACACAGTGTACTCACTAGGTAGACTTGTGTTACATTAGCTACTACACACAGTGTACTCACTAGGTAGCCTTGTACTACATTAGCTACTACACACAGTGTACTCACTAGGTAGCCTTGTACTACATTAGCTACTACACACAGTGTGCTCACTAGGTAGCCTTGTGTTACATTAGCTACTACACTCAGTGTGCTCACTAGGTAGCCTTGTGTTACATTAGCTACTACACACAGTGTACTCACTAGGTAGCCTTGTGTTACATTAGCTACTACACACAGTGTACTCACTAGGTAGCCTTGTACTACATTAGCTACTACACACAGTGTACTCACTAGGTAGCCTTGTACTACATTAGCTACTACACACAGTGTACTCACTAGGTAGCCTTGTACTACATTAGCTACTACACACAGTGTACTCACTAGGTAGCCTTGTGTTACATTAGCTACTACACTCAGTGTACTCACTAGGTAGCCTTGTGTTACATTAGCTACTACACACAGTGTACTCACTAGGTAGCCTTGTACTACATTAGCTACTACACACAGTGTACTCACTAGGTAGCCTTGTACTACATTAGCTACTACACACAGTGTACTCACTAGGTAGCCTTGTGTTACATTAGCTACTACACACAGTGTACTCACTAGGTAGCCTTGTGTTACATTAGCTACTACACACAGTGTACTCACTAGGTAGCCTTGTACTACATTAGCTACTACACACAGTGTACTCACTAGGTAGCCTTGTGTTACATTAGCTACTACACACAGTGTACTCACTAGGTAGCCTTGTGTTACATTAGCTACTACACACAGTGTACTCACTAGGTAGCCTTGTGTTACATTAGCTACTACACACAGTGTACTCACTAGGTAGCCTTGTGTTACATTAGCTACTACACACAGTGTACTCACTAGGTAGCCTTGTGTTACATTAGCTACTACACTCAGTGTACTCACTAGGTAGCCTTGTGTTACATTAGCTACTACACACAGTGTACTCACTAGGTAGCCTTGTGTTACATTAGCTACTACACACAGTGTACTCACTAGGTAGCCTTGTGTTACATTAGCTACTACACACAGTGTACTCACTAGGTAGCCTTGTGTTACATTAGCTACTACACACAGTGTACTCACTAGGTAGCCTTGTGTTACATTAGCTACTACACACAGTGTACTCACTAGGTAGCCTTGTGTTACATTAGCTACTACACACAGTGTACTCACTAGGTAGCCTTGTACTACATTAGCTACTACACACAGTGTGCTCACTAGGTAGCCTTGTACTACATTAGCTACTACACACAGTGTACTCACTAGGTAGCCTTGTGTTACATTAGCTACTACACACAGTGTACTCACTAGGTAGCCTTGTGTTACATTAGCTACTACACACAGTGTACTCACTAGGTAGCCTTGTGCTACATTAGCTACTACACACAGTGTACTCACTAGGTAGCCTTGTGTTACATTAGCTACTACACACAGTGTACTCACTAGGTAGCCTTGTGTTACATTAGCTACTACACTCAGTGTACTCACTAGGTAGCCTTGTGTTACATTAGCTACTACACACAGTGTGCTCACTAGGTAGCCTTGTACTACATTAGCTACTACACACAGTGTGCTCACTAGGTAGCCTTGTGTTACATTAGCTACTACACACAGTGTACTCACTAGGTAGCCTTGTGTTACATTAGCTACTACACACAGTGTACTCACTAGGTAGCCTTGTGTTACATTAGCTACTACACACACTGTACTCACTAGGTAGCCTTGTGTTACATTAGCTACTACACACAGTGTACTCACTAGGTAGCCTTGTGCTACATTAGCTACTACACACAGTGTACTCACTAGGTAGCCTTGTGTTACATTAGCTACTACACACAGTGTACTCACTAGGTAGCCTTGTACTACATTAGCTACTACACACAGTGTACTCACTAGGTAGCCTTGTGTTACATTAGCTACTACACACAGTGTACTCACTAGGTAGCCTTGTGTTACATTAGCTACTACACACAGTGTACTCACTAGGTAGCCTTGTGTTACATTAGCTACTACACACAGTGTACTCACTAGGTAGCCTTGTGTTACATTAGCTACTACACTCAGTGTACTCACTAGGTAGCCTTGTGTTACATTAGCTACTACACACAGTGTACTCACTAGGTAGCCTTGTGTTACATTAGCTACTACACACAGTGTACTCACTAGGTAGCCTTGTGCTACATTAGCTACTACACACAGTGTACTCACTAGGTAGCCTTGTGTTACATTAGCTACTACACACAGTGTACTCACTAGGTAGCCTTGTGTTACATTAGCTACTACACACAGTGTACTCACTAGGTAGCCTTGTGTTACATTAGCTACTACACACAGTGTACTCACTAGGTAGCCTTGTGTTACATTAGCTACTACACACAGTGTACTCACTAGGCAGCCTTGTGTTACATTAGCTACTACACACAGTGTACTCACTAGGTAGCCTTGTACTACATTAGCTACTACACACAGTGTACTCACTAGGTAGCCTTGTGTTACATTAGCTACTACACTGAGTGTACTCACTAGGTAGCCTTGTGTTACATTAGCTACTACACACAGTGTACTCACTAGGTAGCCTTGTGTTACATTAGCTACTACACACAGTGTACTCACTAGGTAGCCTTGTGTTACATTAGCTACTACACTCAGTGTACTCACTAGGTAGCCTTGTGTTACATTAGCTACTACACACAGTGTACTCACTAGGTAGCCTTGTGTTACATTAGCTACTACACACAGTGTACTCACTAGGTAGCCTTGTGTTACATTAGCTACTACACACAGTGTACTCACTAGGTAGCCTTGTGTTACATTAGCTATTACACACAGTGTACTCACTAGGTAGCCTTGTGTTACATTAGCTACTACACACAGTGTACTCACTAGGTAGCCTTGTACTACATTAGCTACTACACACAGTGTACTCACTAGGTAGCCTTGTGTTACATTAGCTACTACACACAGTGTACTCACTAGTTAGCCTTGTACTACATTAGCTACTACACTCAGTGTACTCACTAGGTAGCCTTGTGTTACATTAGCTACTACACACAGTGTACTCACTAGGTAGCCTTGTGTTACATTAGCTACTACACACAGTGTACTCACTAGGTAGCCTTGTGTTACATTAGCTACTACACACAGTGTACTCACTAGGTAGCCTTGTACTACATTAGCTACTATACACAGTGTACTCACTAGGTAGCCTTGTACTACATTAGCTACTACACACAGTGTACTCACTAGGTAGCCTTGTGTTACATTAGCTACTACACACAGTGTACTCACTAGGTAGCCTTGTGTTACATTAGCTACTACACACAGTGTACTCACTAGGTAGCCTTGTGTTACATTAGCTACTACACACAGTGTGCTCACTAGGTAGCCTTGTGTTACATTAGCTACTACACACAGTGTACTCACTAGGTAGCCTTGTGTTACATTAGCTACTACACACAGTGTGCTCACTAGGTAGCCTTGTGTTACATTAGCTACTACACACAGTGTACTCACTAGGTAGCCTTGTGTTACATTAGCTACTACACACAGTGTACTCACTAGGTAGCCTTGTGTTACATTAGCTACTACACACACTGTACTCACTAGGTAGCCTTGTGTTACATTAGCTACTACACTCAGTGTGCTCACTAGGTAGCCTTGTGTTACATTAGCTACTACACACAGTGTACTCACTAGGTAGCCTTGTGCTACATTAGCTACTACACACAGTGTACTCACTAGGTAGCCTTGTGTTACATTAGCTACTACACACAGTGTACTCACTAGGTAGCCTTGTGCTACATTAGCTACTACACTCAGTGTACTCACTAGGTAGCCTTGTGTTACATTAGCTACTACACACAGTGTACTCACTAGGTAGCCTTGTACTACATTAGCTACTACACACAGTGTACTCACTAGGTAGCCTTGTACTACATTAGCTACTACACTCAGTGTACTCACTAGGTAGCCTTGTACTACATTAGCTACTACACACAGTGTACTCACTAGGTAGCCTTGTGCTACATTAGCTACTACACACAGTGTACTCACTAGGTAGCCTTGTGTTACATTAGCTACTACACACAGTGTACTCACTAGGTAGCCTTGTACTACATTAGCTACTACACACAGTGTACTCACTAGGTAGCCTTGTGTTACATTAGCTACTACACACAGTGTACTCACTAGGTAGCCTTGTGTTACATTAGCTACTACACACAGTGTACTCACTAGGTAGCCTTGTGTTACATTAGCTACTACACACAGTGTACTCACTAGGTAGCCTTGTGCTACATTAGCTACTACACACAGTGTACTCACTAGGTAGCCTTGTACTACATTAGCTACTACACACACTGTACTCACTAGGTAGCCTTGTGTTACATTAGCTACTACACACAGTGTACTCACTAGGTAGCCTTGTGTTACATTAGCTACTACACACAGTGTACTCACTAGGTAGCCTTGTACTACATTAGCTACTACACTCAGTGTACTCACTAGGTAGCCTTGTGCTACATTAGCTACTACACTCAGTGTACTCACTAGGTAGCCTTGTACTACATTAGCTACTACACTCAGTGTACTCACTAGGTAGCCTTGTACTACATTAGCTACTACACTCAGTGTACTCACTAGGTAGCCTTGTGTTACATTAGCTACTACACACAGTGTACTCACTAGGTAGCCTTGTGTTACATTAGCTACTACACACAGTGTACTCACTAGGTAGCCTTGTGCTACATTAGCTACTACACTCAGTGTACTCACTAGGTAGCCTTGTGTTACATTAGCTACTACACACAGTGTACTCACTAGGTAGCCTTGTGTTACATTAGCTACTACACACAGTGTGCTCACTAGGTAGCCTTGTACTACATTAGCTACTACACACACTGTACTCACTAGGTAGCCTTGTGTTACATTAGCTACTACACACAGTGTACTCACTAGGTAGCCTTGTGCTACATTAGCTACTACACTCAGTGTACTCACTAGGTAGCCTTGTGTTACATTAGCTACTACACTCAGTGTACTCACTAGGTAGCCTTGTGCTACATTAGCTACTACACTCAGTGTACTCACTAGGTAGCCTTGTGTTACATTAGCTACTACACACAGTGTACTCACTAGGTAGCCTTGTGTTACATTAGCTACTACACACAGTGTACTCACTAGGTAGCCTTGTACTACATTAGCTACTACACACAGTGTACTCACTAGGTAGCCTTGTGCTACATTAGCTACTACACACAGTGTACTCACTAGGTAGCCTTGTGTTACATTAGCTACTACACACAGTGTACTCACTAGGTAGCCTTGTACTACATTAGCTACTACACTCAGTGTACTCACTAGGTAGCCTTGTACTACATTAGCTACTACACACAGTGTACTCACTAGGTAGCCTTGTGTTACATTAGCTACTACACACAGTGTACTCACTAGGTAGCCTTGTACTACATTAGCTACTACACACAGTGTACTCACTAGGTAGCCTTGTACTACATTAGCTACTACACACAGTGTGCTCACTAGGTAGCCTTGTACTACATTAGCTACTACACACAGTGTACTCACTAGGTAGCCTTGTGTTACATTAGCTACTACACACAGTGTACTCACTAGGTAGCCTTGTACTACATTAGCTACTACACACAGTGTACTCACTAGGTAGCCTTGTGTTACATTAGCTACTACACACAGTGTACTCACTAGGTAGCCTTGTGCTACATTAGCTACTACACACAGTGTACTCACTAGGTAGCCTTGTGTTACATTAGCTACTACACACAGTGTACTCACTAGGTAGCCTTGTACTACATTAGCTACTACACACAGTGTACTCACTAGGTAGCCTTGTGCTACATTAGCTACTACACACAGTGTACTCACTAGGTAGCCTTGTACTACATTAGCTACTACACACAGTGTACTCACTAGGTAGCCTTGTGCTACATTAGCTACTACACACAGTGTACTCACTACGTAGCCTTGTGTTACATTAGCTACTACACACAGTGTACTCACTAGGTAGCCTTGTGTTACATTAGCTACTACACTCAGTGTACTCACTAGGTAGCCTTGTGTTACATTAGCTACTACAAACAGTGTACTCACTAGGTAGCCTTGTACTACATTAGCTACTACACACAGTGTACTCACTAGGTAGCCTTGTACTACATTAGCTACTACACACAGTGTACTCACTAGGTAGCCTTGTGTTACATTAGCTACTACACACAGTGTACTCACTAGGTAGCCTTGTACTACATTAGCTACTACACTCAGTGTACTCACTAGGTAGCCTTGTGTTACATTAGCTACTACACACAGTGTACTCACTAGGTAGCCTTGTACTACATTAGCTACTACACACAGTGTACTCACTAGGTAGCCTTGTGCTACATTAGCTACTACACACAGTGTACTCACTACGTAGCCTTGTGTTACATTAGCTACTACACACAGTGTACTCACTAGGTAGCCTTGTGTTACATTAGCTACTACACTCAGTGTACTCACTAGGTAGCCTTGTGTTACATTAGCTACTACACACAGTGTACTCACTAGGTAGCCTTGTACTACATTAGCTACTACACACACTGTACTCACTAGGTAGCCTTGTGTTACATTAGCTACTACACACAGTGTACTCACTAGGTAGCCTTGTGTTACATTAGCTACTACACACAGTGTACTCACTAGGTAGCCTTGTACTACATTAGCTACTACACTCAGTGTACTCACTAGGTAGCCTTGTGCTACATTAGCTACTACACTCAGTGTACTCACTAGGTAGCCTTGTACTACATTAGCTACTACACTCAGTGTACTCACTAGGTAGCCTTGTACTACATTAGCTACTACACTCAGTGTACTCACTAGGTAGCCTTGTGTTACATTAGCTACTACACACAGTGTACTCACTAGGTAGCCTTGTGTTACATTAGCTACTACACACAGTGTACTCACTAGGTAGCCTTGTGCTACATTAGCTACTACACTCAGTGTACTCACTAGGTAGCCTTGTGTTACATTAGCTACTACACACAGTGTACTCACTAGGTAGCCTTGTGTTACATTAGCTACTACACACAGTGTGCTCACTAGGTAGCCTTGTACTACATTAGCTACTACACACACTGTACTCACTAGGTAGCCTTGTGTTACATTAGCTACTACACACAGTGTACTCACTAGGTAGCCTTGTGCTACATTAGCTACTACACTCAGTGTACTCACTAGGTAGCCTTGTGTTACATTAGCTACTACACTCAGTGTACTCACTAGGTAGCCTTGTGCTACATTAGCTACTACACTCAGTGTACTCACTAGGTAGCCTTGTGTTACATTAGCTACTACACACAGTGTACTCACTAGGTAGCCTTGTGTTACATTAGCTACTACACACAGTGTACTCACTAGGTAGCCTTGTACTACATTAGCTACTACACACAGTGTACTCACTAGGTAGCCTTGTGCTACATTAGCTACTACACACAGTGTACTCACTAGGTAGCCTTGTGTTACATTAGCTACTACACACAGTGTACTCACTAGGTAGCCTTGTACTACATTAGCTACTACACTCAGTGTACTCACTAGGTAGCCTTGTACTACATTAGCTACTACACACAGTGTACTCACTAGGTAGCCTTGTGTTACATTAGCTACTACACACAGTGTACTCACTAGGTAGCCTTGTACTACATTAGCTACTACACACAGTGTACTCACTAGGTAGCCTTGTACTACATTAGCTACTACACACAGTGTGCTCACTAGGTAGCCTTGTACTACATTAGCTACTACACACAGTGTACTCACTAGGTAGCCTTGTGTTACATTAGCTACTACACACAGTGTACTCACTAGGTAGCCTTGTACTACATTAGCTACTACACACAGTGTACTCACTAGGTAGCCTTGTGTTACATTAGCTACTACACACAGTGTACTCACTAGGTAGCCTTGTGCTACATTAGCTACTACACACAGTGTACTCACTAGGTAGCCTTGTGTTACATTAGCTACTACACACAGTGTACTCACTAGGTAGCCTTGTACTACATTAGCTACTACACACAGTGTACTCACTAGGTAGCCTTGTGCTACATTAGCTACTACACACAGTGTACTCACTAGGTAGCCTTGTACTACATTAGCTACTACACACAGTGTACTCACTAGGTAGCCTTGTGCTACATTAGCTACTACACACAGTGTACTCACTACGTAGCCTTGTGTTACATTAGCTACTACACACAGTGTACTCACTAGGTAGCCTTGTGTTACATTAGCTACTACACTCAGTGTACTCACTAGGTAGCCTTGTGTTACATTAGCTACTACAAACAGTGTACTCACTAGGTAGCCTTGTACTACATTAGCTACTACACACAGTGTACTCACTAGGTAGCCTTGTACTACATTAGCTACTACACACAGTGTACTCACTAGGTAGCCTTGTGTTACATTAGCTACTACACACAGTGTACTCACTAGGTAGCCTTGTACTACATTAGCTACTACACTCAGTGTACTCACTAGGTAGCCTTGTGTTACATTAGCTACTACACACAGTGTACTCACTAGGTAGCCTTGTACTACATTAGCTACTACACACAGTGTACTCACTAGGTAGCCTTGTGCTACATTAGCTACTACACACAGTGTACTCACTACGTAGCCTTGTGTTACATTAGCTACTACACACAGTGTACTCACTAGGTAGCCTTGTGTTACATTAGCTACTACACTCAGTGTACTCACTAGGTAGCCTTGTGTTACATTAGCTACTACACACAGTGTACTCACTAGGTAGCCTTGTACTACATTAGCTACTACACACAGTGTACTCACTAGGTAGCCTTGTACTACATTAGCTACTACACACAGTGTACTCACTAGGTAGCCTTGTGTTACATTAGCTACTACACACAGTGTACTCACTAGGTAGCCTTGTACTACATTAGCTACTACACTCAGTGTACTCACTAGGTAGCCTTGTGTTACATTAGCTACTACACACAGTGTACTCACTAGGTAGCCTTGTGTTACATTAGCTACTACACACAGTGTACTCACTAGGTAGCCTTGTGCTACATTAGCTACTACACACAGTGTACTCACTAGGTAGCCTTGTGTTACATTAGCTACTACACACAGTGTACTCACTAGGTAGCCTTGTGTTACATTAGCTACTACACTCAGTGTACTCACTAGGTAGCCTTGTGTTACATTAGCTACTACACACAGTGTACTCACTAGGTAGCCTTGTGCTACATTAGCTACTACACACAGTGTACTCACTAGGTAGCCTTGTGTTACATTAGCTACTACACACAGTGTACTCACTAGGTAGCCTTGTGTTACATTAGCTACTACACTCAGTGTACTCACTAGGTAGCCTTGTACTACATTAGCTACTACACTCAGTGTACTCACTAGGTAGCCTTGTGTTACATTAGCTACTACACACAGTGTACTCACTAGGTAGCCTTGTGTTACATTAGCTACTACACACAGTGTACTCACTAGGTAGCCTTGTACTACATTAGCTACTACACTCAGTGTACTCACTAGGTAGCCTTGTGTTACATTAGCTACTACAAACAGTGTACTCACTAGGTAGCCTTGTGTTACATTAGCTACTACACACAGTGTACTCACTAGGTAGCCTTGTGTTACATTAGCTACTACACACAGTGTGCTCACTAGGTAGCCTTGTACTACATTAGCTACTACACACAGTGTACTCACTAGGTAGCCTTGTGTTACATTAGCTACTACACACAGTGTACTCACTAGGTAGCCTTGTGTTACATTAGCTACTACACTCAGTGTACTCACTAGGTAGCCTTGTGTTACATTAGCTACTACACACTGTGTACTCACTAGGTAGCCTTGTGCTACATTAGCTACTACACACAGTGTACTCACTAGGTAGCCTTGTGTTACATTAGCTACTACACACAGTGTACTCACTAGGTAGCCTTGTGTTACATTAGCTACTACACTCAGTGTACTCACTAGGTAGCCTTGTACTACATTAGCTACTACACTCAGTGTACTCACTAGGTAGCCTTGTACTACATTAGCTACTACACTCAGTGTGCTCACTAGGTAGCCTTGTGTTACATTAGCTACTACACACAGTGTGCTCACTAGGTAGCCTTGTACTACATTAGCTACTACACACAGTGTGCTCACTAGGTAGCCTTGTGTTACATTAGCTACTACACACAGTGTACTCACTAGGTAGCCTTGTGTTACATTAGCTACTACACTCAGTGTACTCACTAGGTAGCCTTGTACTACATTAGCTACTACACTCAGTGTACTCACTAGGTAGCCTTGTGCTACATTAGCTACTACACACAGTGTACTCACTAGGTAGCCTTGTGTTACATTAGCTACTACACACAGTGTACTCACTAGGTAGCCTTGTGTTACATTAGCTACTATACTCAGTGTACTCACTAGGTAGCCTTGTACTACATTAGCTACTACACTCAGTGTACTCACTAGGTAGCCTTGTGTTACATTAGCTACTACACACAGTGTGCTCACTAGGTAGCCTTGTGTTACATTAGCTACTACACACACTGTACTCACTAGGTAGCCTTGTGCTACATTAGCTACTACACTCAGTGTACTCACTAGGTAGCCTTGTGCTACATTAGCTACTACACACACTGTACTCACTAGGTAGCCTTGTGTTACATTAGCTACTACACACAGTGTACTCACTAGGTAGCCTTGTACTACATTAGCTACTACACACAGTGTACTCACTAGGTAGCCTTGTGTTACATTAGCTACTACACTCAGTGTACTCACTAGGTAGCCTTGTGCTACATTAGCTACTACACACAGTGTACTCACTAGGTAGCCTTGTGTTACATTAGCTACTACACACAGTGTACTCACTAGGTAGCCTTGTACTACATTAGCTACTACACACAGTGTACTCACTAGGTAGCCTTGTGCTACATTAGCTACTACACACAGTGTACTCACTAGGTAGCCTTGTGTTACATTAGCTACTACACACAGTGTACTCACTAGGTAGCCTTGTGTTACATTAGCTACTACACACAGTGTACTCACTAGGTAGCCTTGTACTACATTAGCTATTACACACAGTGTACTCACTAGGTAGCCTTGTGTTACATTAGCTACTACACACAGTGTACTCACTAGGTAGCCTTGTACTACATTAGCTACTACACACAGTGTGCTCACTAGGTAGCCTTGTGTTACATTAGCTACTACACACAGTGTACTCACTAGGTAGCCTTGTGCTACATTAGCTACTACACACAGTGTGCTCACTAGGTAGCCTTGTGTTACATTAGCTACTACACACAGTGTACTCACTAGGTAGCCTTGTGTTACATTAGCTACTACACTCAGTGTACTCACTAGGTAGCCTTGTACTACATTAGCTACTACACTCAGTGTACTCACTAGGTAGCCTTGTGTTACATTAGCTACTACACACAGTGTACTCACTAGGTAGCCTTGTACTACATTAGCTACTACACACAGTGTACTCACTAGGTAGCCTTGTGTTACATTAGCTACTACACTCAGTGTACTCACTAGGTAGCCTTGTGTTACATTAGCTACTACACTCAGTGTACTCACTAGGTAGCCTTGTGTTACATTAGCTACTACACACAGTGTACTCACTAGGTAGCCTTGTGTTACATTAGCTACTACACACAGTGTGCTCACTAGGTAGCCTTGTGTTACATTAGCTACTACACACAGTGTACTCACTAGGTAGCCTTGTGTTACATTAGCTACTACACACAGTGTACTCACTAGGTAGCCTTGTACTACATTAGCTACTACACTCAGTGTACTCACTAGGTAGCCTTGTGTTACATTAGCTACTACACACAGTGTACTCACTAGGTAGCCTTGTGTTACATTAGCTACTACACTCAGTGTACTCACTAGGTAGCCTTGTGTTACATTAGCTACTACACACAGTGTACTCACTAGGTAGCCTTGTACTACATTAGCTACTACACACAGTGTACTCACTAGGTAGCCTTGTGTTACATTAGCTACTACACACAGTGTACTCACTAGGTAGCCTTGTGTTACATTAGCTACTACACACAGTGTACTCACTAGGTAGCCTTGTGTTACATTAGCTACTACACACAGTGTACTCACTAGGTAGCCTTGTACTACATTAGCTACTACACACAGTGTACTCACTAGGTAGCCTTGTACTACATTAGCTACTACACACAGTGTACTCACTAGGTAGCCTTGTGGTACATTAGCTACTACACACAGTGTACTCACTAGGTAGCCTTGTGTTACATTAGCTACTACACACAGTGTACTCACTAGGTAGCCTTGTGTTACATTAGCTACTACACACAGTGTACTCACTAGGTAGCCTTGTGCTACATTAGCTACTACACACAGTGTACTCACTAGGTAGCCTTGTGTTACATTAGCTACTACACACAGTGTACTCACTAGGTAGCCTTGTGTTACATTAGCTACTACACACAGTGTACTCACTAGGTAGCCTTGTGCTACATTAGCTACTACACACAGTGTACTCACTAGGTAGCCTTGTGCTACATTAGCTACTACACACAGTGTACTCACTAGGTAGCCTTGTGTTACATTAGCTACTACACACAGTGTACTCACTAGGTAGCCTTGTGTTACATTAGCTACTACACACAGTGTACTCACTAGGTAGCCTTGTGTTACATTAGCTACTACACACAGTGTACTCACTAGGTAGCCTTGTGTTACATTAGCTACTACACACAGTGTACTCACTAGGTAGCCTTGTACTACATTAGCTACTACACTCAGTGTACTCACTAGGTAGCCTTGTGTTACATTAGCTACTACACACAGTGTACTCACTAGGTAGCCTTGTGCTACATTAGCTACTACACACAGTGTACTCACTAGGTAGCCTTGTGTTACATTAGCTACTACACACAGTGTACTCACTAGGTAGCCTTGTACTACATTAGCTACTACACTCAGTGTACTCACTAGGTAGCCTTGTGTTACATTAGCTACTACACACAGTGTACTCACTAGGTAGCCTTGTGCTACATTAGCTACTACACACAGTGTACTCACTAGGTAGCCTTGTGTTACATTAGCTACTACACACAGTGTACTCACTAGGTAGCCTTGTACTACATTAGCTACTACACTCAGTGTACTCACTAGGTAGCCTTGTGTTACATTAGCTACTACACTCAGTGTACTCACTAGGTAGCCTTGTGTTACATTAGCTACTACACACAGTGTACTCACTAGGTAGCCTTGTGTTACATTAGCTACGACACACAGTGTACTCACTAGGTAGCCTTGTGTTACATTAGCTACTACACACAGTGTACTCACTAGGTAGCCTTGTGTTACATTAGCTACTACACACAGTGTACTCACTAGGTAGCCTTGTGTTACATTAGCTACTACACACAGTGTACTCACTAGGTAGCCTTGTGTTACATTAGCTACTACACACAGTGTACTCACTAGGTAGCCTTGTGTTACATTAGCTACTACACTCAGTGTACTCACTAGGTAGCCTTGTGTTACATTAGCTACTACACACAGTGTACTCACTAGGTAGCCTTGTGCTACATTAGCTACTACACACAGTGTACTCACTAGGTAGCCTTGTGTTACATTAGCTACTACACACAGTGTACTCACTAGGTAGCCTTGTGTTACATTAGCTACTACACACAGTGTACTCACTAGGTAGCCTTGTGTTACATTAGCTACTACACTCAGTGTACTCACTAGGTAGCCTTGTGTTACATTAGCTACTACACACAGTGTGCTCACTAGGTAGCCTTGTGTTACATTAGCTACTACACACAGTGTACTCACTAGGTAGCCTTGTACTACATTAGCTACTACACACAGTGTGCTCACTAGGTAGCCTTGTGTTACATTAGCTACTACAATCAGTGTGCTCACTAGGTAGCCTTGTGTTACATTAGCTACTACACACAGTGTACTCACTAGGTAGCCTTGTACTACATTAGCTACTACACACAGTGTACTCACTAGGTAGCCTTGTACTACATTAGCTACTACACACAGTGTACTCACTAGGTAGCCTTGTACTACATTAGCTACTACACACAGTGTACTCACTAGGTAGCCTTGTGTTACATTAGCTACTACACTCAGTGTACTCACTAGGTAGCCTTGTGTTACATTAGCTACTACACACAGTGTACTCACTAGGTAGCCTTGTACTACATTAGCTACTACACACAGTGTACTCACTAGGTAGCCTTGTACTACATTAGCTACTACACACAGTGTACTCACTAGGTAGCCTTGTGTTACATTAGCTACTACACACAGTGTACTCACTAGGTAGCCTTGTGTTACATTAGCTACTACACACAGTGTACTCACTAGGTAGCCTCGTACTACATTAGCTACTACACACAGTGTACTCACTAGGTAGCCTTGTGTTACATTAGCTACTACACACAGTGTACTCACTAGGTAGACTTGTGTTACATTAGCTACTACACACAGTGTACTCACTAGGTAGCCTTGTGTTACATTAGCTACTACACACAGTGTACTCACTAGGTAGCCTTGTGTTACATTAGCTACTACACACAGTGTACTCACTAGGTAGCCTTGTGTTACATTAGCTACTACACTCAGTGTACTCACTAGGTAGCCTTGTGTTACATTAGCTACTACACACAGTGTACTCACTAGGTAGCCTTGTGTTACATTAGCTACTACACACAGTGTACTCACTAGGTAGCCTTGTGTTACATTAGCTACTACACACAGTGTACTCACTAGGTAGCCTTGTGTTACATTAGCTACTACACTCAGTGTGCTCACTAGGTAGCCTTGTGTTACATTAGCTACTACACACAGTGTACTCACTAGGTAGCCTTGTACTACATTAGCTACTACACTCAGTGTACTCACTAGGTAGCCTTGTGTTACATTAGCTACTACACACAGTGTACTCACTAGGTAGCCTTGTGTTACATTAGCTACTACACACAGTGTGCTCACTAGGTAGCCTTGTACTACATTAGCTACTACACTCAGTGTACTCACTAGGTAGCCTTGTGTTACATTAGCTACTACACTCAGTGTACTCACTAGGTAGCCTTGTGTTACATTAGCTACTACACACAGTGTACTCACTAGGTAGCCTTGTGTTACATTAGCTACTACACACAGTGTACTCACTAGGTAGCCTTGTGCTACATTAGCTACTACACACAGTGTACTCACTAGGTAGCCTTGTGTTACATTAGCTACTACACACAGTGTGCTCACTAGGTAGCCTTGTACTACATTAGCTACTACACACAGTGTACTCACTAGGTAGCCTTGTACTACATTAGCTACTACACACAGTGTACTCACTAGGTAGCCTTGTGTTACATTAGCTACTACACTCAGTGTACTCACTAGGTAGCCTTGTGTTACATTAGCTACTACACACAGTGTACTCACTAGGTAGCCTTGTGTTACATTAGCTACTACACACAGTGTACTCACTAGGTAGCCTTGTGTTACATTAGCTACTACACACAGTGTACTCACTAGGTAGCCTTGTGTTACATTAGCTACTACACACAGTGTACTCACTAGGTAGCCTTGTGTTACATTAGCTACTACACACAGTGTACTCACTAGGTAGCCTTGTGTTACATTAGCTACTACACACAGTGTACTCACTAGGTAGCCTTGTGTTACATTAGCTACTACACACAGTGTACTCACTAGGTAGCCTTGTGTTACATTAGCTACTACACACAGTGTACTCACTAGGTAGCCTTGTGTTACATTAGCTACTACACACAGTGTACTCACTAGGTAGCCTTGTGTTACATTAGCTACTACACACAGTGTACTCACTAGGTAGCCTTGTGTTACATTAGCTACTACACACAGTGTACTCACTAGGTAGCCTTGTACTACATTAGCTACTACACACAGTGTGCTCACTAGGTAGCCTTGTACTACATTAGCTACTACACACAGTGTACTCACTAGGTAGCCTTGTGTTACATTAGCTACTACACACAGTGTACTCACTAGGTAGCCTTGTGTTACATTAGCTACTACACACAGTGTACTCACTAGGTAGCCTTGTGCTACATTAGCTACTACACACAGTGTACTCACTAGGTAGCCTTGTGTTACATTAGCTACTACACACAGTGTACTCACTAGGTAGCCTTGTGTTACATTAGCTACTACACACAGTGTACTCACTAGGTAGCCTTGTGTTACATTAGCTACTACACACAGTGAACTCACTAGGTAGCCTTGTGTTACATTAGCTACTACACACAGCGTACTCACTAGGTAGCCTTGTGCTACATTAGCTACTACACACAGTGTACTCACTAGGTAGCCTTGTGTTACATTAGCTACTACACACAGTGTACTCACTAGGTAGCCTTGTGTTACATTAGCTACTACACACAGTGTACTCACTAGGTAGCCTTGTGTTACATTAGCTACTACACTCAGTGTACTCACTAGGTAGCCTTGTGTTACATTAGCTACTACACACAGTGTACTCACTAGGTAGCCTTGTGTTACATTAGCTACTACACACAGTGTACTCACTAGGTAGCCTTGTGTTACATTAGCTACTACACACAGTGTACTCACTAGGTAGCCTTGTGTTACATTAGCTACTACACACAGTGTACTCACTAGGTAGCCTTGTGTTACATTAGCTACTACACACAGTGTACTCACTAGGTAGCCTTGTGTTACATTAGCTACTACACACAGTGTACTCACTAGGTAGCCTTGTGTTACATTAGCTACTACACACAGTGTACTCACTAGGTAGCCTTGTGTTACATTAGCTACTACACACAGTGTACTCACTAGGTAGCCTTGTGTTACATTAGCTACTACACACAGTGTACTCACTAGGTAGCCTTGTACTACATTAGCTACTACACACAGTGTACTCACTAGGTAGCCTTGTGTTACATTAGCTACTACACACAGTGTACTCACTAGGTAGCCTTGTGCTACATTAGCTACTACACACAGTGTACTCACTAGGTAGCCTTGTACTACATTAGCTACTACACACAGTGTACTCACTAGGTAGCCTTGTGTTACATTAGCTACTACACACAGTGTGCTCACTAGGTAGCCTTGTGTTACATTAGCTACTACACACAGTGTACTCACTAGGTAGCCTTGTGTTACATTAGCTACTACACACAGTGTACTCACTAGGTAGCCTTGTACTACATTAGCTACTACACACAGTGTACTCACTAGGTAGCCTTGTGTTACATTAGCTACTACACACAGTGTACTCACTAGGTAGCCTTGTGTTACATTAGCTACTACACACAGTGTACTCACTAGGTAGCCTTGTACTACATTAGCTACTACACACAGTGTACTCACTAGGTAGCCTTGTACTACATTAGCTACTACACTCAGTGTGCTCACTAGGTAGCCTTGTACTACATTAGCTACTACACACAGTGTACTCACTAGGTAGCCTTGTGTTACATTAGCTACTACACACAGTGTACTCACTAGGTAGCCTTGTGTTACATTAGCTACTACACACAGTGTGCTCACTAGGTAGCCTTGTGTTACATTAGCTACTACACACAGTGTACTCACTAGGTAGCCTTGTGTTACATTAGCTACTACACACAGTGTACTCACTAGGTAGCCTTGTGTTACATTAGCTACTACACACAGTGTGCTCACTAGGTAGCCTTGTACTACATTAGCTACTACACACAGTGTACTCACTAGGTAGCCTTGTGTTACATTAGCTACTACACACAGTGTACTCACTAGGTAGACTTGTACTACATTAGCTACTACACACAGTGTACTCACTAGGTAGCCTTGTACTACATTAGCTACTACACACAGTGTACTCACTAGGTAGCCTTGTGTCACATTAGCTACTACACACAGTGTACTCACTAGGTAGCCTTGTACTACATTAGCTACTACACTCAGTGTACTCACTAGGTAGCCTTGTGTTACATTAGCTACTACACACAGTGTACTCACTAGGTAGCCTTGTGTTACATTAGCTACTACACACAGTGTGCTCACTAGGTAGCCTTGTGTTACATTAGCTACTACACACAGTGTGCTCACTAGGTAGCCTTGTACTACATTAGCTACTACACACAGTGTACTCACTAGGTAGCCTTGTGTTACATTAGCTACTACACACAGTGTACTCACTAGGTAGCCTTGTGTTACATTAGCTACTACACACAGTGTGCTCACTAGGTAGCCTTGTACTACATTAGCTACTACACACAGTGTACTCACTAGGTAGCCTTGTGCTACATTAGCTACTACACACAGTGTACTCACTAGGTAGCCTTGTGTTACATTAGCTACTACACACAGTGTACTCACTAGGTAGCCTTGTGTTACATTAGCTACTACACACAGTGTACTCACTAGGTAGCCTTGTGTTACATTAGCTACTACACTCAGTGTGCTCACTAGGTAGCCTTGTGTTACATTAGCTACTACACACAGTGTACTCACTAGGTAGCCTTGTGTTACATTAGCTACTACACTCAGTGTGCTCACTAGGTAGCCTTGTACTACATTAGCTACTACACACAGTGTACTCACTAGGTAGCCTTGTGTTACATTAGCTACTACACACAGTGTACTCACTAGGTAGCCTTGTACTACATTAGCTACTACACACAGTGTACTCACTAGGTAGCCTTGTACTACATTAGCTACTACACTCAGTGTGCTCACTAGGTAGCCTTGTGTTACATTAGCTACTACACACAGTGTACTCACTAGGTAGCCTTGTGCTACATTAGCTACTACACTCAGTGTACTCACTAGGTAGCCTTGTACTACATTAGCTACTACACACAGTGTACTCACTAGGTAGCCTTGTGTTACATTAGCTACTACACACAGTGTACTCACTAGGTAGCCTTGTGTTACATTAGCTACTACACACAGTGTACTCACTAGGTAGCCTTGTACTACATTAGCTACTACACACAGTGTACTCACTAGGTAGCCTTGTGTTACATTAGCTACTACACACAGTGTACTCACTAGGTAGCCTTGTACTACATTAGCTACTACACACAGTGTACTCACTAGGTAGCCTTGTGTTACATTAGCTACTACACACAGTGTACTCACTAGGTAGCCTTGTGTTACATTAGCTACTACACACAGTGTACTCACTAGGTAGCCTTGTGCTACATTAGCTACTACACACAGTGTACTCACTAGGTAGCCTTGTACTACATTAGCTACTACACACAGTGTACTCACTAGGTAGCCTTGTACTACATTAGCTACTACACACAGTGTACTCACTAGGTAGCCTTGTACTACATTAGCTACTACACACAGTGTGCTCACTAGGTAGCCTTGTGTTACATTAGCTACTACACTCAGTGTACTCACTAGGTAGCCTTGTGTTACATTAGCTACTACACACAGTGTACTCACTAGGTAGCCTTGTGTTACATTAGCTACTACACACAGTGTGCTCACTAGGTAGCCTTGTGTTACATTAGCTACTACACACAGTGTACTCACTAGGTAGCCTTGTACTACATTAGCTACTACACACAGTGTGCTCACTAGGTAGCCTTGTGCTACATTAGCTACTACACACAGTGTACTCACTAGGTAGCCTTGTGTTACATTAGCTACTACACACAGTGTACTCACTAGGTAGCCTTGTACTACATTAGCTACTACACACAGTGTACTCACTAGGTAGCCTTGTGTTACATTAGCTACTACACACAGTGTACTCACTAGGTAGCCTTGTACTACATTAGCTACTACACACAGTGTACTCACTAGGTAGCCTTGTGTTACATTAGCTACTACACACAGTGTACTCACTAGGTAGCCTTGTGCTACATTAGCTACTACACACAGTGTACTCACTAGGTAGCCTTGTACTACATTAGCTACTACACACAGTGTACTCACTAGGTAGCCTTGTGTTACATTAGCTACTACACACAGTGTACTCACTAGGTAGCCTTGTGTTACATTAGCTACTACACACAGTGTACTCACTAGGTAGCCTTGTGTTACATTAGCTACTACACACAGTGTGCTCACTAGGTAGCCTTGTGTTACATTAGCTACTACACACAGTGTACTCACTAGGTAGCCTTGTGTTACATTAGCTACTACACACAGTGTACTCACTAGGTAGCCTTGTGTTACATTAGCTACTACACACAGTGTACTCACTAGGTAGCCTTGTACTACATTAGCTACTACACACAGTGTACTCACTAGGTAGCCTTGTGCTACATTAGCTACTACACACAGTGTACTCACTAGGTAGCCTTGTGTTACATTAGCTACTACACACAGTGTACTCACTAGGTAGCCTTGTGCTACATTAGCTACTACACACAGTGTACTCACTAGGTAGCCTTGTGCTACATTAGCTACTACACACAGTGTACTCACTAGGTAGCCTTGTGTTACATTAGCTACTACACTCAGTGTACTCACTAGGTAGCCTTGTGCTACATTAGCTACTACACTCAGTGTACTCACTAGGTAGCCTTGTGTTACATTAGCTACTACACTCAGTGTACTCACTAGGTAGCCTTGTACTACATTAGCTACTACACACAGTGTACTCACTAGGTAGCCTTGTGTTACATTAGCTACTACACACAGTGTACTCACTAGGTAGCCTTGTGTTACATTAGCTACTACACACAGTGTACTCACTAGGTAGCCTTGTGTTACATTAGCTACTACACTCAGTGTACTCACTAGGTAGCCTTGTGCTACATTAGCTACTACACACAGTGTACTCACTAGGTAGCCTTGTACTACATTAGCTACTACACTCAGTGTACTCACTAGGTAGCCTTGTACTACATTAGCTACTACACACAGTGTACTCACTAGGTAGCCTTGTGTTACATTAGCTACTACACACAGTGTACTCACTAGGTAGCCTTGTGTTACATTAGCTACTACACACAGTGTTTTCACTAGGTAGCCTTGTACTACATTAGCTACTACACACAGTGTACTCACTAGGTAGCCTTGTACTACATTAGCTACTACACACAGTGTACTCACTAGGTAGCCTTGTGTTACATTAGCTACTACACTCAGTGTACTCACTAGGTAGCCTTGTACTACATTAGCTACTACACACAGTGTACTCACTAGGTAGCCTTGTACTACATTAGCTACTACACACAGTGTACTCACTAGGTAGCCTTGTGTTACATTAGCTACTACACACAGTGTACTCACTAGGTAGCCTTGTGTTACATTAGCTACTACACACAGTGTACTCACTAGGTAGCCTTGTGTTACATTAGCTACTACACTCAGTGTACTCACTAGGTAGCCTTGTGTTACATTAGCTACTACACACAGTGTACTCACTAGGTAGCCTTGTGTTACATTAGCTACTACACACAGTGTACTCACTAGGTAGCCTTGTACTACATTAGCTACTACACACAGTGTACTCACTAGGTAGCCTTGTGTTACATTAGCTACTACACTCAGTGTACTCACTAGGTAGCCTTGTACTACATTAGCTACTACACACAGTGTACTCACTAGGTAGCCTTGTACTACATTAGCTACTACACACAGTGTACTCACTAGGTAGCCTTGTACTACATTAGCTACTACACACAGTGTGCTCACTAGGTAGCCTTGTGTTACATTAGCTACTACACACAGTGTACTCACTAGGTAGCCTTGTGTTACATTAGCTACTACACACAGTGTACTCACTAGGTAGCCTTGTGCTACATTAGCTACTACACACAGTGTACTCACTAGGTAGCCTTGTGTTACATTAGCTACTACACACAGTGTACTCACTAGGTAGCCTTGTGTTACATTAGCTACTACACACAGTGTGCTCACTAGGTAGCCTTGTGTTACATTAGCTACTACACTCAGTGTACTCACTAGGTAGCCTTGTACTACATTAGCTACTACACACAGTGTACTCACTAGGTAGCCTTGTGTTACATTAGCTACTACACACAGTGTGCTCACTAGGTAGCCTTGTGTTACATTAGCTACTACACACAGTGTGCTCACTAGGTAGCCTTGTGTTACATTAGCTACTACACACAGTGTACTCACTAGGTAGCCTTGTGTTACATTAGCTACTACACACAGTGTACTCACTAGGTAGCCTTGTGTTACATTAGCTACTACACACAGTGTGCTCACTAGGTAGCCTTGTGCTACATTAGCTACTACACACAGTGTACTCACTAGGTAGCCTTGTGTTACATTAGCTACTACACACAGTGTGCTCACTAGGTAGCCTTGTGTTACATTAGCTACTACACACAGTGTACTCACTAGGTAGCCTTGTACTACATTAGCTACTACACTCAGTGTGCTCACTAGGTAGCCTTGTACTACATTAGCTACTACACTCAGTGTACTCACTAGGTAGCCTTGTGTTACATTAGCTACTACACACAGTGTGCTCACTAGGTAGCCTTGTGTTACATTAGCTACTACACACACTGTGCTCACTAGGTAGCCTTGTACTACATTAGCTACTACACTCAGTGTGCTCACTAGGTAGCCTTGTACTACATTAGCTACTACACTCAGTGTACTCACTAGGTAGCCTTGTGTTACATTAGCTACTACACACAGTGTACTCACTAGGTAGCCTTGTACTACATTAGCTACTACACTCAGTGTACTCACTAGGTAGCCTTGTGTTACATTAGCTACTACACACAGTGTACTCACTAGGTAGCCTTGTACTACATTAGCTACTACACACAGTGTACTCACTAGGTAGCCTTGTGTTACATTAGCTACTACACACAGTGTACTCACTAGGTAGCCTTGTACTACATTAGCTACTACACACAGTGTACTCACTAGGTAGCCTTGTGTTACATTAGCTACTACACTCAGTGTACTCACTAGGTAGCCTTGTGTTACATTAGCTACTACACACAGTGTACTCACTAGGTAGCCTTGTGTTACATTAGCTACTACACCCAGTGTACTCACTAGGTAGCCTTGTGTTACATTAGCTACTACACACAGTGTACTCACTAGGTAGCCTTGTGTTACATTAGCTACTACACACAGTGTACTCACTAGGTAGCCTTGTGTTACATTAGCTACTACACACAGTGTACTCACTAGGTAGCCTTGTGTTACATTAGCTACTACACACAGTGTACTCACTAGGTAGCCTTGTGCTACATTAGCTACTACACTCAGTGTACTCACTAGGTAGCCTTGTGTTACATTAGCTACTACACACAGTGTACTCACTAGGTAGCCTTGTGTTACATTAGCTACTACACACAGTGTACTCACTAGGTAGCCTTGTGTTACATTAGCTACTACACACAGTGTACTCACTAGGTAGCCTTGTACTACATTAGCTACTACACACAGTGTACTCACTAGGTAGCCTCGTACTACATTAGCTACTACACACAGTGTACTCACTAGGTAGCCTTGTGTTACATTAGCTACTACACACAGTGTACTCACTAGGTAGCCTTGTGTTACATTAGCTACTACACACAGTGTACTCACTAGGTAGCCTTGTACTACATTAGCTACTACACACAGTGTACTCACTAGGTAGCCTTGTGTTACATTAGCTACTACACTCAGTGTACTCACTAGGTAGCCTTGTGTTACATTAGCTACTACACACAGTGTACTCACTAGGTAGCCTTGTGTTACATTAGCTACTACACACAGTGTACTCACTAGGTAGCCTTGTACTACATTAGCTACTACACACAGTGTACTCACTAGGTAGCCTTGTGTTACATTAGCTACTACACACAGTGTGCTCACTAGGTAGCCTTGTGTTACATTAGCTACTACACACAGTGTGCTCACTAGGTAGCCTTGTGTTACATTAGCTACTACACTCAGTGTACTCACTAGGTAGCCTTGTACTACATTAGCTACTACACTCAGTGTGCTCACTAGGTAGCCTTGTGTTACATTAGCTACTACACACAGTGTACTCACTAGGTAGCCTTGTACTACATTAGCTACTACACTCAGTGTGCTCACTAGGTAGCCTTGTACTACATTAGCTACTACACACAGTGTGCTCACTAGGTAGCCTTGTGTTACATTAGCTACTACACTCAGTGTACTCACTAGGTAGCCTTGTACTACATTAGCTACTACACACAGTGTGCTCACTAGGTAGCCTTGTGTTACATTAGCTACTACACTCAGTGTACTCACTAGGTAGCCTTGTGTTACATTAGCTACTACACACAGTGTACTCACTAGGTAGCCTTGTACTACATTAGCTACTACACTCAGTGTACTCACTAGGTAGCCTTGTGTTACATTAGCTACTACACACAGTGTGCTCACTAGGTAGCCTTGTGCTACATTAGCTACTACACACAGTGTACTCACTAGGTAGCCTTGTGTTACATTAGCTACTACACTCAGTGTACTCACTAGGTAGCCTTGTGCTACATTAGCTACTACACACAGTGTGCTCACTAGGTAGCCTTGTGTTACATTAGCTACTACACACAGTGTACTCACTAGGTAGCCTTGTGTTACATTAGCTACTACACTCAGTGTACTCACTAGGTAGCCTTGTGTTACATTAGCTACTACACACAGTGTACTCACTAGGTAGCCTTGTGTTACATTAGCTACTACACACAGTGTACTCACTAGGTAGCCTTGTTTTACATTAGCTACTACACTCAGTGTACTCACTAGGTAGCCTTGTGTTACATTAGCTACTACACTCAGTGTACTCACTAGGTAGCCTTGTGTTACATTAGCTACTACACACAGTGTACTCACTAGGTATTCTTGTGTTACATTAGCTACTACACTCAGTGTACTCACTAGGTAGCCTTGTGTTACATTAGCTACTACACACAGTGTACTCACTAGGTAGCCTTGTGCTACATTAGCTACTACACTCAGTGTACTCACTAGGTAGCCTTGTGTTACATTAGCTACTACACACAGTGTACTCACTAGGTAGCCTTGTGTTACATTAGCTACTACACACAGTGTGCTCACTAGGTAGCCTTGTGTTACATTAGCTACTACACACAGTGTACTCACTAGGTAGCCTTGTGTTACATTAGCTACTACACACAGTGTACTCACTAGGTAGCCTTGTACTACATTAGCTACTACACACAGTGTACTCACTAGGTAGCCTTGTGTTACATTAGCTACTACACACAGTGTACTCACTAGGTAGCCTTGTACTACATTAGCTACTACACACAGTGTGCTCACTAGGTAGCCTTGTGTTACATTAGCTACTACACACAGTGTGCTCACTAGGTAGCCTTGTACTACATTAGCTACTACACACAGTGTACTCACTAGGTAGCCTTGTGTTACATTAGCTACTACACACAGTGTACTCACTAGGTAGCCTTGTGTTACATTAGCTACTACACACAGTGTGCTCACTAGGTAGCCTTGTGTTACATTAGCTACTACACTCAGTGTACTCACTAGGTAGCCTTGTGTTACATTAGCTACTACACACAGTGTACTCACTAGGTAGCCTTGTGTTACATTAGCTACTACACACAGTGTGCTCACTAGGTAGCCTTGTGTTACATTAGCTACTACACACAGTGTGCTCACTAGGTAGCCTTGTGTTACATTAGCTACTACACACAGTGTACTCACTAGGTAGCCTTGTGTTACATTAGCTACTACACACAGTGTACTCACTAGGTAGCCTTGTGCTACATTAGCTACTACACACAGTGTGCTCACTAGGTAGCCTTGTGTTACATTAGCTACTACACACAGTGTACTCACTAGGTAGCCTTGTGTTACATTAGCTACTACACACAGTGTACTCACTAGGTAGCCTTGTGTTACATTAGCTACTACACACAGTGTACTCACTAGGTAGCCTTGTGCTACATTAGCTACTACACACAGTGTACTCACTAGGTAGCCTTGTGTTACATTAGCTACTACACACAGTGTACTCACTAGGTAGCCTTGTGTTACATTAGCTACTACACACAGTGTGCTCACTAGGTAGCCTTGTGTTACATTAGCTACTACACACAGTGTACTCACTAGGTAGCCTTGTGCTACATTAGCTACTACACACAGTGTACTCACTAGGTAGCCTTGTGTTACATTAGCTACTACACACAGTGTGCTCACTAGGTAGCCTTGTGTTACATTAGCTACTACACACAGTGTACTCACTAGGTAGCCTTGTGTTACATTAGCTACTACACACAGTGTACTCACTAGGTAGCCTTGTGCTACATTAGCTACTACACACAGTGTGCTCACTAGGTAGCCTTGTGTTACATTAGCTACTACACTCAGTGTACTCACTAGGTAGCCTTGTGTTACATTAGCTACTACACACAGTGTGCTCACTAGGTAGCCTTGTGTTACATTAGCTACTACACACAGTGTACTCACTAGGTAGCCTTGTACTACATTAGCTACTACACACAGTGTACTCACTAGGTAGCCTTGTGTTACATTAGCTACTACACTCAGTGTACTCACTAGGTAGCCTTGTGTTACATTAGCTACTACACACAGTGTACTCACTAGGTAGCCTTGTGTTACAGTAGCTACTACACACAGTGTACTCACTAGGTAGCCTTGTGTTACATTAGCTACTACACACAGTGTACTCACTAGGTAGCCTTGTACTACATTAGCTACTACACACAGTGTACTCACTAGGTAGCCTTGTGCTACATTAGCTACTACACTCAGTGTACTCACTAGGTAGCCTTGTACTACATTAGCTACTACACACAGTGTACTCACTAGGTAGCCTTGTACTACATTAGCTACTACACACAGTGTACTCACTAGGTAGCCTTGTGTTACATTAGCTACTACACACAGTGTACTCACTAGGTAGCCTTGTGTTACATTAGCTACTACACACAGTGTACTCACTAGGTAGCCTTGTACTACATTAGCTACTACACACAGTGTACTCACTAGGTAGCCTTGTGTTACATTAGCTACTACACTCAGTGTACTCACTAGGTAGCCTTGTGTTACATTAGCTACTACACTCAGTGTACTCACTAGGTAGCCTTGTGTTACATTAGCTACTACACACAGTGTTCTCACTAGGTAGCCTTGTACTACATTAGCTACTACACACAGTGTACTCACTAGGTAGCCTTGTGTTACATTAGCTACTACACACAGTGTACTCACTAGGTAGCCTTGTGTTACATTAGCTACTACACACAGTGTACTCACTAGGTAGCCTTGTGTTACATTAGCTACTACACACAGTGTACTCACTAGGTAGCCTTGTGTTACATTAGCTACTACACACAGTGTACTCACTAGGTAGCCTTGTACTACATTAGCTACTACACACAGTGTACTCACTAGGTAGCCTTGTGTTACATTAGCTACTACACTCAGTGTGCTCACTAGGTAGCCTTGTGTTACATTAGCTACTACACACAGTGTGCTCACTAGGTAGCCTTGTGTTACATTAGCTACTACACTCAGTGTACTCACTAGGTAGCCTTGTGCTACATTAGCTACTACACACAGTGTACTCACTAGGTAGCCTTGTGTTACATTAGCTACTACACTCAGTGTGCTCACTAGGTAGCCTTGTGTTACATTAGCTACTACACACAGTGTACTCACTAGGTAGCCTTGTGTTACATTAGCTACTACACACAGTGTACTCACTAGGTAGCCTTGTGCTACATTAGCTACTACACACAGTGTGCTCACTAGGTAGCCTTGTGCTACATTAGCTACTACACACAGTGTACTCACTAGGTAGCCTTGTGTTACATTAGCTACTACACACAGTGTACTCACTAGGTAGCCTTGTGTTACATTAGCTACTACACACAGTGTACTCACTAGGTAGCCTTGTGCTACATTAGCTACTACACACAGTGTGCTCACTAGGTAGCCTTGTGCTACATTAGCTACTACACACAGTGTACTCACTAGGTAGCCTTGTGCTACATTAGCTACTACACACAGTGTACTCACTAGGTAGCCTTGTGCTACATTAGCTACTACACACAGTGTACTCACTAGGTAGCCTTGTACTACATTAGCTACTACACACAGTGTGCTCACTAGGTAGCCTTGTGCTACATTAGCTACTACACACAGTGTACTCACTAGGTAGCCTTGTGCTACATTAGCTACTACACACAGTGTGCTCACTAGGTAGCCTTGTGTTACATTAGCTACTACACACAGTGTACTCACTAGGTAGCCTTGTGTTACATTAGCTACTACACACAGTGTACTCACTAGGTAGCCTTGTGTTACATTAGCTACTACACACAGTGTACTCACTAGGTAGCCTTGTGCTACATTAGCTACTACACACAGTGTACTCACTAGGTAGCCTTGTGTTACATTAGCTACTACACACAGTGTACTCACTAGGTAGCCTTGTACTACATTAGCTACTACACACAGTGTACTCACTAGGTAGCCTTGTGCTACATTAGCTACTACACACAGTGTACTCACTAGGTAGCCTTGTGCTACATTAGCTACTACACACAGTGTGCTCACTAGGTAGCCTTGTGTTACATTAGCTACTACACACAGTGTACTCACTAGGTAGCCTTGTGTTACATTAGCTACTACACACAGTGTACTCACTAGGTATCCTTGTGTTACATTAGCTACTACACTCAGTGTACTCACTAGGTAGCCTTGTACTACATTAGCTACTACACACAGTGTACTCACTAGGTAGCCTTGTGTTACATTAGCTACTACACACAGTGTACTCACTAGGTAGCCTTGTGTTACATTAGCTACTACACACAGTGTACTCACTAGGTAGCCTTGTGTTACATTAGCTACTACACTCAGTGTACTCACTAGGTAGCCTTGTGTTACATTAGCTACTACACACAGTGTACTCACTAGGTAGCCTTGTGTTACATTAGCTACTACACTCAGTGTGCTCACTAGGTAGCCTTGTGTTACATTAGCTACTACACACAGTGTACTCACTAGGTAGCCTTGTGTTACATTAGCTACTACACACAGTGTACTCACTAGGTAGCCTTGTACTACATTAGCTACTACACACAGTGTACTCACTAGGTAGCCTTGTGTTACATTAGCTACTACACACAGTGTACTCACTAGGTAGCCTTGTACTACATTAGCTACTACACACAGTGTGCTCACTAGGTAGCCTTGTGTTACATTAGCTACTACACTCAGTGTACTCACTAGGTAGCCTTGTACTACATTAGCTACTACACTCAGTGTACTCACTAGGTAGCCTTGTGTTACATTAGCTACTACACTCAGTGTACTCACTAGGTAGCCTTGTACTACATTAGCTACTACACACAGTGTACTCACTAGGTAGCCTTGTGTTACATTAGCTACTACACACAGTGTACTCACTAGGTAGCCTTGTGTTACATTAGCTACTACACACAGTGTACTCACTAGGTAGCCTTGTACTACATTAGCTACTACACACAGTGTACTCACTAGGTAGCCTTGTACTACATTAGCTACTACACACAGTGTACTCACTAGGTAGCCTTGTGTTACATTAGCTACTACACACAGTGTACTCACTAGGTAGCCTTGTACTACATTAGCTACTACACACAGTGTACTCACTAGGTAGCCTTGTACTACATTAGCTACTACACACAGTGTACTCACTAGGTAGCCTTGTACTACATTAGCTACTACACACAGTGTACTCACTAGGTAGCCTTGTACTACATTAGCTACTACACACAGTGTACTCACTAGGTAGCCTTGTACTACATTAGCTACTACACACAGTGTGCTCACTAGGTAGCCTTGTGTTACATTAGCTACTACACTGAGTGTACTCACTAGGTAGCCTTGTGTTACATTAGCTACTACACACAGTGTACTCACTAGGTAGCCTTGTGTTACATTAGCTACTACACACAGTGTACTCACTAGGTAGCCTTGTGCTACATTAGCTACTACACACAGTGTACTCACTAGGTAGCCTTGTGTTACATTAGCTACTACACACAGTGTACTCACTAGGTAGCCTTGTGCTACATTAGCTACTACACACAGTGTACTCACTAGGTAGCCTTGTGTTACATTAGCTACTACACACAGTGTACTCACTAGGTAGCCTTGTACTACAGTAGCTACTACACACAGTGTACTCACTAGGTAGCCTTGTGTTACATTAGCTACTACACACAGTGTGCTCACTAGGTAGCCTTGTGCTACATTAGCTACTACACACAGTGTGCTCACTAGGTAGCCTTGTGCTACATTAGCTACTACACACAGTGTACTCACTAGGTAGCCTTGTGTTACATTAGCTACTACACACAGTGTACTCACTAGGTAGCCTTGTGTTACATTAGCTACTACACACAGTGTGCTCACTAGGTAGCCTTGTACTACATTAGCTACTACACTCAGTGTACTCACTAGGTAGCCTTGTGTTACATTAGCTACTACACACAGTGTACTCACTAGGTAGCCTTGTGTTACATTAGCTACTACACACAGTGTGCTCACTAGGTAGCCTTGTGTTACATTAGCTACTACACTCAGTGTACTCACTAGGTAGCCTTGTACTACATTAGCTACTACACTCAGTGTACTCACTAGGTAGCCTTGTGTTACATTAGCTACTACACTCAGTGTACTCACTAGGTAGCCTTGTGTTACATTAGCTACTACACTCAGTGTACTCACTAGGTAGCCTTGTACTACATTAGCTACTACACTCAGTGTACTCACTAGGTAGCCTTGTGTTACATTAGCTACTACACACAGTGTACTCACTAGGTAGCCTTGTGTTACATTAGCTACTACACTCAGTGTATTCACTAGGTAGCCTTGTACTACATTAGCTACTACACACAGTGTACTCACTAGGTAGCCTTGTGTTACATTAGCTACTACACTCAGTGTACTCACTAGGTAGCCTTGTGTTACATTAGCTACTACACACAGTGTACTCACTAGGTAGCCTTGTGCTACATTAGCTACTACACACAGTGTGCTCACTAGGTAGCCTTGTGTTACATTAGCTACTACACACAGTGTACTCACTAGGTAGCCTTGTGTTACATTAGCTACTACACACAGTGTACTCACTAGGTAGCCTTGTGTTACATTAGCTACTACACTCAGTGTACTCACTAGGTAGCCTTGTGTTACATTAGCTACTACACTCAGTGTACTCACTAGGTAGCCTTGTGTTACATTAGCTACTACACACAGTGTACTCACTAGGTATTCTTGTGTTACATTAGCTACTACACTCAGTGTACTCACTAGGTAGCCTTGTGTTACATTAGCTACTACACACAGTGTACTCACTAGGTAGCCTTGTGCTACATTAGCTACTACACTCAGTGTACTCACTAGGTAGCCTTGTGTTACATTAGCTACTACACACAGTGTACTCACTAGGTAGCCTTGTGTTACATTAGCTACTACACACAGTGTGCTCACTAGGTAGCCTTGTGTTACATTAGCTACTACACACAGTGTACTCACTAGGTAGCCTTGTGTTACATTAGCTACTACACACAGTGTACTCACTAGGTAGCCTTGTACTACATTAGCTACTACACACAGTGTACTCACTAGGTAGCCTTGTGTTACATTAGCTACTACACACAGTGTACTCACTAGGTAGCCTTGTACTACATTAGCTACTACACACAGTGTGCTCACTAGGTAGCCTTGTGTTACATTAGCTACTACACACAGTGTGCTCACTAGGTAGCCTTGTACTACATTAGCTACTACACACAGTGTACCCACTAGGTAGCCTTGTGTTACATTAGCTACTACACACAGTGTACTCACTAGGTAGCCTTGTGTTACATTAGCTACTACACACAGTGTGCTCACTAGGTAGCCTTGTGTTACATTAGCTACTACACTCAGTGTACTCACTAGGTAGCCTTGTGTTACATTAGCTACTACACACAGTGTACTCACTAGGTAGCCTTGTGTTACATTAGCTACTACACACAGTGTGCTCACTAGGTAGCCTTGTGTTACATTAGCTACTACACACAGTGTGCTCACTAGGTAGCCTTGTGTTACATTAGCTACTACACACAGTGTACTCACTAGGTAGCCTTGTGTTACATTAGCTACTACACACAGTGTACTCACTAGGTAGCCTTGTGCTACATTAGCTACTACACACAGTGTGCTCACTAGGTAGCCTTGTGTTACATTAGCTACTACACACAGTGTACTCACTAGGTAGCCTTGTGTTACATTAGCTACTACACACAGTGTACTCACTAGGTAGCCTTGTGTTACATTAGCTACTACACACAGTGTACTCACTAGGTAGCCTTGTGCTACATTAGCTACTACACACAGTGTACTCACTAGGTAGCCTTGTGTTACATTAGCTACTACACACAGTGTACTCACTAGGTAGCCTTGTGTTACATTAGCTACTACACACAGTGTGCTCACTAGGTAGCCTTGTGTTACATTAGCTACTACACACAGTGTACTCACTAGGTAGCCTTGTGCTACATTAGCTACTACACACAGTGTACTCACTAGGTAGCCTTGTGTTACATTAGCTACTACACACAGTGTGCTCACTAGGTAGCCTTGTGTTACATTAGCTACTACACACAGTGTACTCACTAGGTAGCCTTGTGTTACATTAGCTACTACACACAGTGTACTCACTAGGTAGCCTTGTGCTACATTAGCTACTACACACAGTGTGCTCACTAGGTAGCCTTGTGTTACATTAGCTACTACACTCAGTGTACTCACTAGGTAGCCTTGTGTTACATTAGCTACTACACACAGTGTGCTCACTAGGTAGCCTTGTGTTACATTAGCTACTACACACAGTGTACTCACTAGGTAGCCTTGTACTACATTAGCTACTACACACAGTGTACTCACTAGGTAGCCTTGTGTTACATTAGCTACTACACTCAGTGTACTCACTAGGTAGCCTTGTGTTACATTAGCTACTACACACAGTGTACTCACTAGGTAGCCTTGTGTTACAGTAGCTACTACACACAGTGTACTCACTAGGTAGCCTTGTGTTACATTAGCTACTACACACAGTGTACTCACTAGGTAGCCTTGTACTACATTAGCTACTACACACAGTGTACTCACTAGGTAGCCTTGTGCTACATTAGCTACTACACTCAGTGTACTCACTAGGTAGCCTTGTACTACATTAGCTACTACACACAGTGTACTCACTAGGTAGCCTTGTACTACATTAGCTACTACACACAGTGTACTCACTAGGTAGCCTTGTGTTACATTAGCTACTACACACAGTGTACTCACTAGGTAGCCTTGTGTTACATTAGCTACTACACACAGTGTACTCACTAGGTAGCCTTGTACTACATTAGCTACTACACACAGTGTACTCACTAGGTAGCCTTGTGTTACATTAGCTACTACACTCAGTGTACTCACTAGGTAGCCTTGTGTTACATTAGCTACTACACTCAGTGTACTCACTAGGTAGCCTTGTGTTACATTAGCTACTACACACAGTGTTCTCACTAGGTAGCCTTGTACTACATTAGCTACTACACACAGTGTACTCACTAGGTAGCCTTGTGTTACATTAGCTACTACACACAGTGTACTCACTAGGTAGCCTTGTGTTACATTAGCTACTACACACAGTGTACTCACTAGGTAGCCTTGTGTTACATTAGCTACTACACACAGTGTACTCACTAGGTAGCCTTGTGTTACATTAGCTACTACACACAGTGTACTCACTAGGTAGCCTTGTACTACATTAGCTACTACACACAGTGTACTCACTAGGTAGCCTTGTGTTACATTAGCTACTACACTCAGTGTGCTCACTAGGTAGCCTTGTGTTACATTAGCTACTACACACAGTGTGCTCACTAGGTAGCCTTGTGTTACATTAGCTACTACACTCAGTGTACTCACTAGGTAGCCTTGTGCTACATTAGCTACTACACACAGTGTACTCACTAGGTAGCCTTGTGTTACATTAGCTACTACACTCAGTGTGCTCACTAGGTAGCCTTGTGTTACATTAGCTACTACACACAGTGTACTCACTAGGTAGCCTTGTGTTACATTAGCTACTACACACAGTGTACTCACTAGGTAGCCTTGTGCTACATTAGCTACTACACACAGTGTGCTCACTAGGTAGCCTTGTGCTACATTAGCTACTACACACAGTGTACTCACTAGGTAGCCTTGTGTTACATTAGCTACTACACACAGTGTACTCACTAGGTAGCCTTGTGTTACATTAGCTACTACACACAGTGTACTCACTAGGTAGCCTTGTGCTACATTAGCTACTACACACAGTGTGCTCACTAGGTAGCCTTGTGCTACATTAGCTACTACACACAGTGTACTCACTAGGTAGCCTTGTGCTACATTAGCTACTACACACAGTGTACTCACTAGGTAGCCTTGTGCTACATTAGCTACTACACACAGTGTACTCACTAGGTAGCCTTGTACTACATTAGCTACTACACACAGTGTGCTCACTAGGTAGCCTTGTGCTACATTAGCTACTACACACAGTGTACTCACTAGGTAGCCTTGTGCTACATTAGCTACTACACACAGTGTGCTCACTAGGTAGCCTTGTGTTACATTAGCTACTACACACAGTGTACTCACTAGGTAGCCTTGTGTTACATTAGCTACTACACACAGTGTACTCACTAGGTAGCCTTGTGTTACATTAGCTACTACACACAGTGTACTCACTAGGTAGCCTTGTGCTACATTAGCTACTACACACAGTGTACTCACTAGGTAGCCTTGTGTTACATTAGCTACTACACACAGTGTACTCACTAGGTAGCCTTGTACTACATTAGCTACTACACACAGTGTACTCACTAGGTAGCCTTGTGCTACATTAGCTACTACACACAGTGTACTCACTAGGTAGCCTTGTGCTACATTAGCTACTACACACAGTGTGCTCACTAGGTAGCCTTGTGTTACATTAGCTACTACACACAGTGTACTCACTAGGTAGCCTTGTGTTACATTAGCTACTACACACAGTGTACTCACTAGGTATCCTTGTGTTACATTAGCTACTACACTCAGTGTACTCACTAGGTAGCCTTGTACTACATTAGCTACTACACACAGTGTACTCACTAGGTAGCCTTGTGTTACATTAGCTACTACACACAGTGTACTCACTAGGTAGCCTTGTGTTACATTAGCTACTACACACAGTGTACTCACTAGGTAGCCTTGTGTTACATTAGCTACTACACTCAGTGTACTCACTAGGTAGCCTTGTGTTACATTAGCTACTACACACAGTGTACTCACTAGGTAGCCTTGTGTTACATTAGCTACTACACTCAGTGTGCTCACTAGGTAGCCTTGTGTTACATTAGCTACTACACACAGTGTACTCACTAGGTAGCCTTGTGTTACATTAGCTACTACACACAGTGTACTCACTAGGTAGCCTTGTACTACATTAGCTACTACACACAGTGTACTCACTAGGTAGCCTTGTGTTACATTAGCTACTACACACAGTGTACTCACTAGGTAGCCTTGTACTACATTAGCTACTACACACAGTGTGCTCACTAGGTAGCCTTGTGTTACATTAGCTACTACACTCAGTGTACTCACTAGGTAGCCTTGTACTACATTAGCTACTACACTCAGTGTACTCACTAGGTAGCCTTGTGTTACATTAGCTACTACACTCAGTGTACTCACTAGGTAGCCTTGTACTACATTAGCTACTACACACAGTGTACTCACTAGGTAGCCTTGTGTTACATTAGCTACTACACACAGTGTACTCACTAGGTAGCCTTGTGTTACATTAGCTACTACACACAGTGTACTCACTAGGTAGCCTTGTACTACATTAGCTACTACACACAGTGTACTCACTAGGTAGCCTTGTACTACATTAGCTACTACACACAGTGTACTCACTAGGTAGCCTTGTGTTACATTAGCTACTACACACAGTGTACTCACTAGGTAGCCTTGTACTACATTAGCTACTACACACAGTGTACTCACTAGGTAGCCTTGTACTACATTAGCTACTACACACAGTGTACTCACTAGGTAGCCTTGTACTACATTAGCTACTACACACAGTGTACTCACTAGGTAGCCTTGTACTACATTAGCTACTACACACAGTGTACTCACTAGGTAGCCTTGTACTACATTAGCTACTACACACAGTGTGCTCACTAGGTAGCCTTGTGTTACATTAGCTACTACACTGAGTGTACTCACTAGGTAGCCTTGTGTTACATTAGCTACTACACACAGTGTACTCACTAGGTAGCCTTGTGTTACATTAGCTACTACACACAGTGTACTCACTAGGTAGCCTTGTGCTACATTAGCTACTACACACAGTGTACTCACTAGGTAGCCTTGTGTTACATTAGCTACTACACACAGTGTACTCACTAGGTAGCCTTGTGCTACATTAGCTACTACACACAGTGTACTCACTAGGTAGCCTTGTGTTACATTAGCTACTACACACAGTGTACTCACTAGGTAGCCTTGTACTACAGTAGCTACTACACACAGTGTACTCACTAGGTAGCCTTGTGTTACATTAGCTACTACACACAGTGTGCTCACTAGGTAGCCTTGTGCTACATTAGCTACTACACACAGTGTGCTCACTAGGTAGCCTTGTGCTACATTAGCTACTACACACAGTGTACTCACTAGGTAGCCTTGTGTTACATTAGCTACTACACACAGTGTACTCACTAGGTAGCCTTGTGTTACATTAGCTACTACACACAGTGTGCTCACTAGGTAGCCTTGTACTACATTAGCTACTACACTCAGTGTACTCACTAGGTAGCCTTGTGTTACATTAGCTACTACACACAGTGTACTCACTAGGTAGCCTTGTGTTACATTAGCTACTACACACAGTGTGCTCACTAGGTAGCCTTGTGTTACATTAGCTACTACACTCAGTGTACTCACTAGGTAGCCTTGTACTACATTAGCTACTACACTCAGTGTACTCACTAGGTAGCCTTGTGTTACATTAGCTACTACACTCAGTGTACTCACTAGGTAGCCTTGTGTTACATTAGCTACTACACTCAGTGTACTCACTAGGTAGCCTTGTACTACATTAGCTACTACACTCAGTGTACTCACTAGGTAGCCTTGTGTTACATTAGCTACTACACACAGTGTACTCACTAGGTAGCCTTGTGTTACATTAGCTACTACACTCAGTGTATTCACTAGGTAGCCTTGTACTACATTAGCTACTACACACAGTGTACTCACTAGGTAGCCTTGTGTTACATTAGCTACTACACTCAGTGTACTCACTAGGTAGCCTTGTGTTACATTAGCTACTACACTCAGTGTACTCACTAGGTAGCCTTGTACTACATTAGCTACTACACACAGTGTACTCACTAGGTAGCCTTGTACTACATTAGCTACTACACTCAGTGTACTCACTAGGTAGCCTTGTGTTACATTAGCTACTACACACAGTGTACTTACTAGGTAGCCTTGTACTACATTAGCTACTACACACAGTGTACTCACTAGGTAGCCTTGTGTTACATTAGCTACTACACTCAGTGTACTCACTAGGTAGCCTTGTGTTACATTAGCTACTACACTCAGTGTACTCACTAGGTAGCCTTGTGTTACATTAGCTACTACACACAGTGTACTCACTAGGTAGCCTTGTACTACATTAGCTACTACACACAGTGTACTCACTAGGTAGCCTTGTGTTACATTAGCTACTACACACAGTGTACTCACTAGGTAGCCTTGTGTTACATTAGCTACTACACACAGTGTACTCACTAGGTAGCCTTGTACTACATTAGCTACTACACTCAGTGTACTCACTAGGTAGCCTTGTGTTACATTAGCTACTACACTCAGTGTACTCACTAGGTAGCCTTGTACTACATTAGCTACTACACTCAGTGTACTCACTAGGTAGCCTTGTACTACATTAGCTACTACACACAGTGTACTCACTAGGTAGCCTTGTGTTACATTAGCTACTACACTCAGTGTACTCACTAGGTAGCCTTGTGTTACATTAGCTACTACACACAGTGTACTCACTAGGTAGCCTTGTACTACATTAGCTACTACACACAGTGTGCTCACTAGGTAGCCTTGTGTTACATTAGCTACTACACACAGTGTGCTCACTAGGTAGCCTTGTGTTACATTAGCTACTACACACAGTGTACTCACTAGGTAGCCTTGTGTTACATTAGCTACTACACACAGTGTACTCACTAGGTAGCCTTGTGTTACATTAGCTACTACACTCAGTGTACTCACTAGGTAGCCTTGTGTTACATTAGCTACTACACTCAGTGTACTCACTAGGTAGCCTTGTGTTACATTAGCTACTACACTCAGTGTACTCACTAGGTAGCCTTGTGTTACATTAGCTACTACACTCAGTGTACTCACTAGGTAGCCTTGTGCTACATTAGCTACTACACTCAGTGTACTCACTAGGTAGCCTTGTGTTACATTAGCTACTACACTCAGTGTACTCACTAGGTAGCCTTGTGTTACATTAGCTACTACACACAGTGTACTCACTAGGTAGCCTTGTGTTACATTAGCTACTACACACAGTGTACTCACTAGGTAGCCTTGTACTACATTAGCTACTACACACAGTGTACTCACTAGGTAGCCTTGTACTACATTAGCTACTACACACAGTGTGCTCACTAGGTAGCCTTGTGTTACATTAGCTACTACACACAGTGTGCTCACTAGGTAGCCTTGTACTACATTAGCTACTACACACAGTGTACTCACTAGGTAGCCTTGTACTACATTAGCTACTACACACAGTGTACTCACTAGGTAGCCTTGTACTACATTAGCTACTACACACAGTGTGCTCACTAGGTAGCCTTGTGTTACATTAGCTACTACACACAGTGTACTCACTAGGTAGCCTTGTACTACATTAGCTACTACACACAGTGTACTCACTAGGTAGCCTTGTCTTACATTAGCTACTACACTCAGTGTACTCACTAGGTAGCCTTGTGTTACATTAGCTACTACACTCAGTGTACTCACTAGGTAGCCTTGTGCTACATTAGCTACTACACACAGTGTACTCACTAGGTAGCCTTGTGTTACATTAGCTACTACACACAGTGTACTCACTAGGTAGCCTTGTGTTACATTAGCTACTACACTCAGTGTACTCACTAGGTAGCCTTGTGTTACATTAGCTACTACACACAGTGTGCTCACTAGGTAGCCTTGTGTTACATTAGCTACTACACACAGTGTACTCACTAGGTAGCCTTGTGTTACATTAGCTACTACACACAGTGTACTCACTAGGTAGCCTTGTGTTACATTAGCTACTACACACAGTGTACTCACTAGGTAGCCTTGTACTACATTAGCTACTACACACAGTGTACTCACTAGGTAGCCTTGTGCTACATTAGCTACTACACACAGTGTACTCACTAGGTAGCCTTGTGTTACATTAGCTACTACACACAGTGTACTCACTAGGTAGCCTTGTGTTACATTAGCTACTACACACAGTGTACTCACTAGGTAGCCTTGTGTTACATTAGCTACTACACACAGTGTACTCACTAGGTAGCCTTGTGCTACATTAGCTACTACACACAGTGTACTCACTAGGTAGCCTTGTGCTACATTAGCTACTACACACAGTGTACTCACTAGGTAGCCTTGTGTTTCATTAGCTACTACACACAGTGTACTCACTAGGTAGCCTTGTACTACATTAGCTACTACACTCAGTGTACTCACTAGGTAGCCTTGTACTACATTAGCTACTACACTCAGTGTACTCACTAGGTAGCCTTGTACTACATTAGCTACTACACACAGTGTACTCACTAGGTAGCCTTGTGTTACATTAGCTACTACACTCAGTGTGCTCACTAGGTAGCCTTGTGTTACATTAGCTACTACACACAGTGTACTCACTAGGTAGCCTTGTGCTACATTAGCTACTACACACAGTGTACTCACTAGGTAGCCTTGTGTTACATTAGCTACTACACACAGTGTACTCACTAGGTAGCCTTGTGTTACATTAGCTACTACACACAGTGTACTCACTAGGTAGCCTTGTGCTACATTAGCTACTACACACAGTGTACTCACTAGGTAGCCTTGTGTTACATTAGCTACTACACACAGTGTACTCACTAGGTAGCCTTGTACTACATTAGCTACTACACACAGTGTGCTCACTAGGTAGCCTTGTGTTACATTAGCTACTACACACAGTGTGCTCACTAGGAAGCCTTGTGTTACATTAGCTACTACACACAGTGTACTCACTAGGTAGCCTTGTGCTACATTAGCTACTACACACAGTGTACTCACTAGGTAGCCTTGTGTTACATTAGCTACTACACACAGTGTACTCACTAGGTAGCCTTGTACTACATTAGCTACTACACACAGTGTACTCACTAGGTAGCCTTGTGTTACATTAGCTACTACACACAGTGTACTCACTAGGTAGCCTTGTGTTACATTAGCTACTACACACAGTGTACTCACTAGGTAGCCTTGTGTTACATTAGCTACTACACACAATGTACTCACTAGGTAGCCTTGTACTACATTAGCTACTACACACAGTGTACTCACTAGGTAGCCTTGTGTTACATTAGCTACTACACACAGTGTACTCACTAGGTAGCCTTGTGTTACATTAGCTACTACACTCAGTGTACTCACTAGGTAGCCTTGTGTTACATTAGCTACTACACACAATGTACTCACTAGGTAGCCTTGTACTACATTAGCTACTACACACAGTGTACTCACTAGGTAGCCTTGTGTTACATTAGCTACTACACACAGTGTACTCACTAGGTAGCCTTGTGTTACATTAGCTACTACACACAGTGTACTCACTAGGTAGCCTTGTACTACATTAGCTACTACACACAGTGTACTCACTAGGTAGCCTTGTGCTACATTAGCTACTACACACAGTGTACTCACTAGGTAGCCTTGTACTACATTAGCTACTACACACAGTGTACTCACTAGGTAGCCTTGTGTTACATTAGCTACTACACACAGTGTACTCACTAGGTAGCCTTGTGTTACATTAGCTACTACACACAGTGTACTCACTAGGTAGCCTTGTACTACATTAGCTACTACACACAGTGTACTCACTAGGTAGCCTTGTACTACATTAGCTACTACACACAGTGTACTCACTAGGTAGCCTTGTGCTACATTAGCTACTACACACAGTGTACTCACTAGGTAGCCTTGTGTTACATTAGCTACTACACACAGTGTACTCACTAGGTAGCCTTGTACTACATTAGCTACTACACTCAGTGTACTCACTAGGTAGCCTTGTGTTACATTAGCTACTACACACAGTGTACTCACTAGGTAGCCTTGTACTACATTAGCTACTACACACAGTGTACTCACTAGGTAGCCTTGTACTACATTAGCTACTACACACAGTGTACTCACTAGGTAGCCTTGTGCTACATTAGCTACTACACACAGTGTACTCACTAGGTAGCCTTGTGTTACATTAGCTACTACACACAGTGTACTCACTAGGTAGCCTTGTACTACATTAGCTACTACACACAGTGTACTCACTAGGTAGCCTTGTGTTACATTAGCTACTACACTCAGTGTACTCACTAGGTAGCCTTGTACTACATTAGCTACTACACACAGTGTGCTCACTAGGTAGCCTTGTGTTACATTAGCTACTACACACAGTGTACTCACTAGGTAGCCTTGTGTTACATTAGCTACTACACACACTGTACTCACTAGGTAGCCTTGTGTTACATTAGCTACTACACACAGTGTACTCACTAGGTAGCCTTGTACTACATTAGCTACTACACACAGTGTACTCACTAGGTAGCCTTGTACTACATTAGGTACTACACACAGTGTACTCACTAGGTAGCCTTGTGCTACATTAGCTACTACACACAGTGTACTCACTAGGTAGCCTTGTGTTACATTAGCTACTACACACAGTGTACTCACTAGGTAGCCTTGTGCTACATTAGCTACTACACACAGTGTGCTCACTAGGTAGCCTTGTGTTACATTAGCTACTACACACAGTGTACTCACTAGGTAGCCTTGTGTTACATTAGCTACTACACACAGTGTACTCACTAGGTAGCCTTGTGTTACATTAGCTACTACACACAGTGTACTCACTAGGTAGCCTTGTGTTACATTAGCTACTACACTCAGTGTACTCACTAGGTAGCCTTGTGTTACATTAGCTACTACACACAGTGTGCTCACTAGGTAGCCTTGTGTTACATTAGCTACTACACACAGTGTACTCACTAGGTAGCCTTGTGTTACATTAGCTACTACACACAGTGTACTCACTAGGTAGCCTTGTGTTACATTAGCTACTACACACAGTGTACTCACTAGGTAGCCTTGTGTTACATTAGCTACTACACACAGTGTACTCACTAGGTAGCCTTGTGTTACATTAGCTACTACACACAGTGTACTCACTAGGTAGCCTTGTGTTACATTAGCTACTACACACAGTGTACTCACTAGGTAGCCTTGTACTACATTAGCTACTACACACAGTGTACTCACTAGGTAGCCTTGTGCTACATTAGCTACTACACACAGTGTACTCACTAGGTAGCCTTGTACTACATTAGCTACTACACACAGTGTACTCACTAGGTAGCCTTGTACTACATTAGCTACTACACACAGTGTACTCACTAGGTAGCCTTGTGCTACATTAGCTACTACACACAGTGTACTCACTAGGTAGCCTTGTGTTACTTTAGCTACTACACTCAGTGTACTCACTAGGTAGCCTTGTGTTACATTAGCTACTACACACAGTGTGCTCACTAGGTAGCCTTGTGTTACATTAGCTACTACACACAGTGTGCTCACTAGGTAGCCTTGTGTTACATTAGCTACTACACACAGTGTACTCACTAGGTAGCCTTGTGTTACATTAGCTACTACACACAGTGTACTCACTAGGTAGCCTTGTGTTACATTAGCTACTACACACAGTGTACTCACTAGGTAGCCTTGTGTTACATTAGCTACTACACACAGTGTACTCACTAGGTAGCCTTGTGCTACATTAGCTACTACACACAGTGTACTCACTAGGTAGCCTTGTGTTACATTAGCTACTACACACAGTGTACTCACTAGGTAGCCTTGTGTTACATTAGCTACTACACACAGTGTACTCACTAGGTAGCCTTGTGTTACATTAGCTACTACACACAGTGTACTCACTAGGTAGCCTTGTGTTACATTAGCTACTACACACAGTGTACTCACTAGGTAGCCTTGTGTTACATTAGCTACTACACACAGTGTACTCACTAGGTAGCCTTGTACTACATTAGCTACTACACTCAGTGTACTCACTAGGTAGCCTTGTGTTACATTAGCTACTACACACAGTGTACTCACTAGGTAGCCTTGTACTACATTAGCTACTACACACAGTGTACTCACTAGGTAGCCTTGTGTTACATTAGCTACTACACACAGTGTACTCACTAGGTAGCCTTGTGTTACATTAGCTACTACACACAGTGTACTCACTAGGTAGCCTTGTACTACATTAGCTACTACACACAGTGTACTCACTAGGTAGCCTTGTACTACATTAGCTACTACACACAGTGTGCTCACTAGGTAGCCTTGTACTACATTAGCTACTACACTCAGTGTACTCACTAGGTAGCCTTGTGTTACATTAGCTACTACACACAGTGTACTCACTAGGTAGCCTTGTGTTACATTAGCTACTACACACAGTGTACTCACTAGGTAGCCTTGTGTTACATTAGCTACTACACACAGTGTACTCACTAGGTAGCCTTGTGTTACATTAGCTACTACACACAGTGTACTCACTAGGTAGCCTTGTACTACATTAGCTACTACACTCAGTGTGCTCACTAGGTAGCCTTGTGCTACATTAGCTACTACACACAGTGTACTCACTAGGTAGCCTTGTACTACATTAGCTACTACACTCAGTGTGCTCACTAGGTAGCCTTGTACTACATTAGCTACTACACTCAGTGTGCTCACTAGGTAGCCTTGTGCTACATTAGCTACTACACACAGTGTACTCACTAGGTAGCCTTGTGCTACATTAGCTACTACACACAGTGTACTCACTAGGTAGCCTTGTGCTACATTAGCTACTACACACAGTGTACTCACTAGGTAGCCTTGTGTTACATTAGCTACTACACTCAGTGTGCTCACTAGGTAGCCTTGTGTTACATTAGCTACTACACTCAGTGTACTCACTAGGTAGCCTTGTACTACATTAGCTACTACACTCAGTGTACTCACTAGGTAGCCTTGTACTACATTAGCTACTACACTCAGTGTACTCACTAGGTAGCCTTGTGTTACATTAGCTACTACACACAGTGTACTCACTAGGTAGCCTTGTGTTACATTAGCTACTACACACAGTGTACTCACTAGGTAGCCTTGTGCTACATTAGCTACTACACACAGTGTACTCACTAGGTAGCCTTGTGTTACATTAGCTACTACACACAGTGTACTCACTAGGTAGCCTTGTGTTACATTAGCTACTACACACAGTGTACTCACTAGGTAGCCTTGTGTTACATTAGCTACTACACACAGTGTACTCACTAGGTAGCCTTGTGTTACATTAGCTACTACACACAGTGTACTCACTAGGTAGCCTTGTACTACATTAGCTACTACACACAGTGTACTCACTAGGTAGCCTTGTACTACATTAGCTACTACACACAGTGTACTCACTAGGTAGCCTTGTGTTACATTAGCTACTACACACAGTGTACTCACTAGGTAGCCTTGTACTACATTAGCTACTACACTCAGTGTACTCACTAGGTAGCCTTGTGTTACATTAGCTACTACACACAGTGTACTCACTAGGTAGCCTTGTACTACATTAGCTACTACACACAGTGTACTCACTAGGTAGCCTTGTGTTACATTAGCTACTACACACAGTGTACTCACTAGGTAGCCTTGTACTACATTAGCTACTACACTCAGTGTGCTCACTAGGTAGCCTTGTGCTACATTAGCTACTACACACAGTGTACTCACTAGGTAGCCTTGTGTTACATTAGCTACTACACTCAGTGTGCTCACTAGGTAGCCTTGTGTTACATTAGCTACTACACTCAGTGTACTCACTAGGTAGCCTTGTACTACATTAGCTACTACACTCAGTGTACTCACTAGGTAGCCTTGTACTACATTAGCTACTACACTCAGTGTACTCACTAGGTAGCCTTGTGTTACATTAGCTACTACACACAGTGTACTCACTAGGTAGCCTTGTGTTACATTAGCTACTACACACAGTGTACTCACTAGGTAGCCTTGTGCTACATTAGCTACTACACACAGTGTACTCACTAGGTAGCCTTGTGTTACATTAGCTACTACACACAGTGTACTCACTAGGTAGCCTTGTGTTACATTAGCTACTACACACAGTGTACTCACTAGGTAGCCTTGTGTTACATTAGCTACTACACACAGTGTGCTCACTAGGTAGCCTTGTACTACATTAGCTACTACACACAGTGTACTCACTAGGTAGCCTTGTGCTACATTAGCTACTACACTCAGTGTACTCACTAGGTAGCCTTGTGTTACATTAGCTACTACACACAGTGTACTCACTAGGTAGCCTTGTACTACATTAGCTACTACACACAGTGTACTCACTAGGTAGCCTTGTACTACATTAGCTACTACACACAGTGTACTCACTAGGTAGCCTTGTGCTACATTAGCTACTACACACAGTGTACTCACTAGGTAGCCTTGTGTTACATTAGCTACTACACTCAGTGTACTCACTAGGTAGCCTTGTGTTACATTAGCTACTACACACAGTGTACTCACTAGGTAGCCTTGTACTACATTAGCTACTACACTCAGTGTACTCACTAGGTAGCCTTGTACTACATTAGCTACTACACTCAGTGTACTCACTAGGTAGCCTTGTGTTACATTAGCTACTACACACAGTGTACTCACTAGGTAGCCTTGTACTACATTAGCTACTACACTCAGTGTACTCACTAGGTAGCCTTGTACTACATTAGCTACTACACACAGTGTACTCACTAGGTAGCCTTGTACTACATTAGCTACTACACACAGTGTACTCACTAGGTAGCCTTGTACTACATTAGCTACTACACACAGTGTACTCACTAGGTAGCCTTGTGTTACATTAGCTACTACACTCAGTGTACTCACTAGGTAGCCTTGTACTACATTAGCTACTACACACAGTGTACTCACTAGGTAGCCTTGTACTACATTAGCTACTACACTCAGTGTACTCACTAGGTAGCCTTGTGTTACATCAGCTACTACACACAGTGTGCTCACTAGGTAGCCTTGTACTACATTAGCTACTACACTCAGTGTACTCACTAGGTAGCCTTGTGTTACATTAGCTACTACACACAGTGTACTCACTAGGTAGCCTTGTACTACATTAGCTACTACACACAGTGTACTCACTAGGTAGCCTTGTGTTACATCAGCTACTACACACAGTGTGCTCACTAGGTAGCCTTGTACTACATTAGCTACTACACTCAGTGTACTCACTAGGTAGCCTTGTACTACATTAGCTACTACACACAGTGTACTCACTAGGTAGCCTTGTGTTACATCAGCTACTACACACAGTGTGCTCACTAGGTAGCCTTGTACTACATTAGCTACTACACACAGTGTACTCACTAGGTAGCCTTGTGTTACATTAGCTACTACACACAGTGTACTCACTAGGTAGCCTTGTGTTACATTAGCTACTACACTCAGTGTACTCACTAGGTAGCCTTGTGTTACATTAGCTACTACACACAGTGTACTCACTAGGTAGCCTTGTACTACATTAGCTACTACACACAGTGTACTCACTAGGTAGCCTTGTGTTACATTAGCTACTACACTCAGTGTACTCACTAGGTAGCCTTGTACTACATTAGCTACTACACACAGTGTACTCACTAGGTAGCCTTGTGTTACATTAGCTACTACACACAGTGTACTCACTAGGTAGCCTTGTACTACATTAGCTACTACACACAGTGTACTCACTAGGTAGCCTTGTGTTACATTAGCTACTACACACAGTGTACTCACTAGGTAGCCTTGTGTTACATTAGCTACTACACACAGTGTACTCACTAGGTAGCCTTGTGTTACATTAGCTACTACACACAGTGTGCTCACTAGGTAGCCTTGTGTTACATTAGCTACTACACACAGTGTGCTCACTAGGTAGCCTTGTGCTACATTAGCTACTACACACAGTGTACTCACTAGGTAGCCTTGTGTTACATTAGCTACTACACACAGTGTACTCACTAGGTAGCCTTGTGTTACATTAGCTACTACACTCAGTGTACTCACTAGGTAGCCTTGTACTACATTAGCTACTACACACAGTGTACTCACTAGGTAGCCTTGTGTTACATTAGCTACTACACACAGTGTACTCACTAGGTAGCCTTGTGCTACATTAGCTACTACACACAGTGTACTCACTAGGTAGCCTTGTACTACATTAGCTACTACACTCAGTGTACTCACTAGGTAGCCTTGTGTTACATTAGCTACTACACACAGTGTACTCACTAGGTAGCCTTGTGCTACATTAGCTACTACACACAGTGTACTCACTGGGTAGCCTTGTGTTACATTAGCTACTACACACAGTGTGCTCACTAGGTAGCCTTGTGTTACATTAGCTACTACACACAGTGTACTCACTAGGTAGCCTTGTACTACATTAGCTACTACACACAGTGTACTCACTAGGTAGCCTTGTGTTACATTAGCTACTACACACAGTGTACTCACTAGGTAGCCTTGTGTTACATTAGCTACTACACACAGTGTACTCACTAGGTAGCCTTGTGTTACATTAGCTACTACACTCAGTGTACTCACTAGGTAGCCTTGTGTTACATTAGCTACTACACTCAGTGTACTCACTAGGTAGCCTTGTGTTACATTAGCTACTACACTCAGTGTACTCACTAGGTAGCCTTGTGTTACATTAGCTACTACACTCAGTGTACTCACTAGGTAGCCTTGTACTACATTAGCTACTACACTCAGTGTACTCACTAGGTAGCCTTGTGTTACATTAGCTACTACACACAGTGTACTCACTAGGTAGCCTTGTGCTACATTAGCTACTACACACAGTGTACTCACTAGGTAGCCTTGTACTACATTAGCTACTACACACAGTGTACTCACTAGGTAGCCTTGTGTTACATTAGCTACTACACTCAGTGTACTCACTAGGTAGCCTTGTGTTACATTAGCTACTACACTCAGTGTACTCACTAGGTAGCCTTGTGCTACATTAGCTACTACACACAGTGTACTCACTAGGTAGCCTTGTGTTACATTAGCTACTACACACAGTGTACTCACTAGGTAGCCTTGTGCTACATTAGCTACTACACTCAGTGTACTCACTAGGTAGCCTTGTGTTACATTAGCTACTACACTCAGTGTACTCACTAGGTAGCCTTGTGTTACATTAGCTACTACACACAGTGTGCTCACTAGGTAGCCTTGTGTTACATTAGCTACTACACTCAGTGTACTCACTAGGTAGCCTTGTGTTACATTAGCTACTACACACAGTGTACTCACTAGGTAGCCTTGTGCTACATTAGCTACTACACTCAGTGTACTCACTAGGTAGCCTTGTGTTACATTAGCTACTACACACAGTGTACTCACTAGGTAGCCTTGTGTTACATTAGCTACTACACACAGTGTACTCACTAGGTAGCCTTGTGTTACATTAGCTACTACACTCAGTGTACTCACTAGGTAGCCTTGTACTACATTAGCTACTACACTCAGTGTACTCACTAGGTAGCCTTGTGTTACATTAGCTACTACACACAGTGTACTCACTAGGTAGCCTTGTGCTACATTAGCTACTACACACAGTGTACTCACTAGGTAGCCTTGTACTACATTAGCTACTACACACAGTGTACTCACTAGGTAGCCTTGTGTTACATTAGCTACTACACACAGTGTACTCACTAGGTAGCCTTGTACTACATTAGCTACTACACTCAGTGTACTCACTAGGTAGCCTTGTACTACATTAGCTACTACACTCAGTGTACTCACTAGGTAGCCTTGTACTACATTAGCTACTACACACAGTGTGCTCACTAGGTAGCCTTGTGTTACATTAGCTATTACACACAGTGTGCTCACTAGGTAGCCTTGTACTACATTAGCTACTACACACAGTGTGCTCACTAGGTAGCCTTGTGTTACATTAGCTACTACACTCAGTGTACTCACTAGGTAGCCTTGTGTTACATTAGCTATTACACACAGTGTGCTCACTAGGTAGCCTTGTACTACATTAGCTACTACACACAGTGTGCTCACTAGGTAGCCTTGTGTTACATTAGCTACTACACACAGTGTACTCACTAGGTAGCCTTGTGTTACATTAGCTACTACACACAGTGTACTCACTAGGTAGCCTTGTGTTACATTAGCTACTACACACAGTGTGCTCACTAGGTAGCCTTGTGCTACATTAGCTACTACACACAGTGTACTCACTAGGTAGCCTTGTGTTACATTAGCTACTACACACAGTGTACTCACTAGGTAGCCTTGTGTTACATTAGCTACTACACACAGTGTGCTCACTAGGTAGCCTTGTGCTACATTAGCTACTACACTCAGTGTACTCACTAGGTAGCCTTGTACTACATTAGCTACTACACACAGTGTGCTCACTAGGTAGCCTTGTACTACATTAGCTACTACACACAGTGTACTCACTAGGTAGCCTTGTGTTACATTAGCTACTACACACAGTGTACTCACTAGGTAGCCTTGTGTTACATTAGCTACTACACACAGTGTACTCACTAGGTAGCCTTGTACTACATTAGCTACTACACACAGTGTACTCACTAGGTAGCCTTGTACTACATTAGCTACTACACACAGTGTACTCACTAGGTAGCCTTGTGTTACATTAGCTACTACACACAGTGTACTCACTAGGTAGCCTTGTACTACATTAGCTACTACACACAGTGTACTCACTAGGTAGCCTTGTACTACATTAGCTACTACACTCAGTGTACTCACTAGGTAGCCTTGTGTTACATTAGCTACTACACACAGTGTACTCACTAGGTAGCCTTGTGCTACATTAGCTACTACACTCAGTGTACTCACTAGGTAGCCTTGTACTACATTAGCTACTACACACAGTGTACTCACTAGGTAGCCTTGTGTTACATTAGCTACTACACACAGTGTACTCACTAGGTAGCCTTGTACTACATTAGCTACTACACTCAGTGTACTCACTAGGTAGCCTTGTACTACATTAGCTACTACACTCAGTGTACTCACTAGGTAGCCTTGTACTACATTAGCTACTACACACAGTGTACTCACTAGGTAGCCTTGTACTACATTAGCTACTACACTCAGTGTACTCACTAGGTAGCCTTGTGTTACATTAGCTACTACACACAGTGTGCTCACTAGGTAGCCTTGTGTTACATTAGCTACTACACACAGTGTACTCACTAGGTAGCCTTGTACTACATTAGCTACTACACACAGTGTACTCACTAGGTAGCCTTGTGTTACATTAGCTACTACACTCAGTGTACTCACTAGGTAGCCTTGTGTTACATTAGCTACTACACACAGTGTACTCACTAGGTAGCCTTGTGTTACATTAGCTACTACACTCAGTGTACTCACTAGGTAGCCTTGTACTACATTAGCTACTACACTCAGTGTACTCACTAGGTAGCCTTGTACTACATTAGCTACTACACACAGTGTGCTCACTAGGTAGCCTTGTGTTACATTAGCTACTACACTCAGTGTACTCACTAGGTAGCATTGTGTTACATTAGCTACTACACACAGTGTGCTCACTAGGTAGCCTTGTACTACATTAGCTACTACACACAGTGTGCTCACTAGGTAGCCTTGTGTTACATTAGCTACTACACACAGTGTACTCACTAGGTAGCCTTGTGTTACATTAGCTACTACACACAGTGTACTCACTAGGTAGGCTTGTGTTACATTAGCTACTACACACAGTGTGCTCACTAGGTAGCCTTGTGCTACATTAGCTACTACACACAGTGTACTCACTAGGTAGCCTTGTACTACATTAGCTACTACACACAGTGTGCTCACTAGGTAGCCTTGTACTACATTAGCTACTACACACAGTGTACTCACTAGGTAGCCTTGTGTTACATTAGCTACTACACACAGTGTACTCACTAGGTAGCCTTGTGTTACATTAGCTACTACACACAGTGTACTCACTAGGTAGCCTTGTACTACATTAGCTACTACACACAGTGTACTCACTAGGTAGCCTTGTGCTACATTAGCTACTACACACAGTGTGCTCACTAGGTAGCCTTGTGTTACATTAGCTACTACACACAGTGTACTCACTAGGTAGCCTTGTGTTACATTAGCTACTACACACAGTGTACTCACTAGGTAGCCTTGTGTTACATTAGCTACTACACTCAGTGTACTCACTAGGTAGCCTTGTACTACATTAGCTACTACACTCAGTGTACTCACTAGGTAGCCTTGTGTTACATTAGCTACTACACACAGTGTACTCACTAGGTAGCCTTGTGTTACATTAGCTACTACACACAGTGTACTCACTAGGTAGCCTTGTACTACATTAGCTACTACACACAGTGTACTCACTAGGTAGCCTTGTACTACATTAGCTACTACACACAGTGTACTCACTAGGTAGCCTTGTGTTACATTAGCTACTACACACAGTGTACTCACTAGGTAGCCTTGTGCTACATTAGCTACTACACACAGTGTGCTCACTAGGTAGCCTTGTGTTACATTAGCTACTACACTCAGTGTACTCACTAGGTAGCCTTGTACTACATTAGCTACTACACTCAGTGTGCTCACTAGGTAGCCTTGTACTACATTAGCTACTACACTCAGTGTACTCACTAGGTAGCCTTGTACTACATTAGCTACTACACACAGTGTACTCACTAGGTAGCCTTGTACTACATTAGCTACTACACACAGTGTACTCACTAGGTAGCCTTGTGTTACATTAGCTACTACACACAGTGTACTCACTAGGTAGCCTTGTGTTACATTAGCTACTACACACAGTGTACTCACTAGGTAGCCTTGTGTTACATTAGCTACTACACACAGTGTACTCACTAGGTAGCCTTGTGTTACATTAGCTACTACACACAGTGTACTCACTAGGTAGCCTTGTGTTACATTAGCTACTACACTCAGTGTACTCACTAGGTAGCCTTGTGTTACATTAGCTACTACACACAGTGTGCTCACTAGGTAGCCTTGTACTACATTAGCTACTACACACAGTGTGCTCACTAGGTAGCCTTGTACTACATTAGCTACTACACACAGTGTACTCACTAGGTAGCCTTGTGTTACATTAGCTACTACACACAGTGTACTCACTAGGTAGCCTTGTACTACATTAGCTACTACACACAGTGTGCTCACTAGGTAGCCTTGTACTACATTAGCTACTACACACAGTGTACTCACTAGGTAGCCTTGTGTTACATTAGCTACTACACACAGTGTACTCACTAGGTAGCCTTGTACTACATTAGCTACTACACACAGTGTGCTCACTAGGTAGCCTTGTACTACATTAGCTACTACACTCAGTGTACTCACTAGGTAGCCTTGTACTACATTAGCTACTACACACAGTGTACTCACTAGGTAGCCTTGTACTACATTAGCTACTACACACAGTGTGCTCACTAGGTAGCCTTGTACTACATTAGCTACTACACACAGTGTACTCACTAGGTAGCCTTGTGTTACATTAGCTACTACACACAGTGTACTCACTAGGTAGCCTTGTACTACATTAGCTACTACACTCAGTGTACTCACTAGGTAGCCTTGTGTTACATTAGCTACTACACACAGTGTACTCACTAGGTAGCCTTGTGTTACATTAGCTACTACACACAGTGTACTCACTAGGTAGCCTTGTGTTACATTAGCTACTACACACAGTGTACTCACTAGGTAGCCTTGTACTACATTAGCTACTACACACAGTGTACTCACTAGGTAGCCTTGTGTTACATTAGCTACTACACACAGTGTACTCACTAGGTAGCCTTGTACTACATTAGCTACTACACACAGTGTACTCACTAGGTAGCCTTGTACTACATTAGCTACTACACACAGTGTACTCACTAGGTAGCCTTGTGTTACATTAGCTACTACACACAGTGTACTCACTAGGTAGCCTTGTGCTACATTAGCTACTACACACAGTGTACTCACTAGGTAGCCTTGTACTACATTAGCTACTACACACAGTGTACTCACTAGGTAGCCTTGTGTTACATTAGCTACTACACTCAGTGTACTCACTAGGTAGCCTTGTGCTACATTAGCTACTACACACAGTGTACTCACTAGGTAGCCTTGTGTTACATTAGCTACTACACACAGTGTACTCACTAGGTAGCCTTGTGTTACATTAGCTACTACACACAGTGTACTCACTAGGTAGCCTTGTGTTACATTAGCTACTACACACAGTGTACTCACTAGGTAGCCTTGTGTTACATTAGCTACTACACTCAGTGTACTCACTAGGTAGCCTTGTGCTACATTAGCTACTACACACAGTGTACTCACTAGGTAGCCTTGTACTACATTAGCTACTACACTCAGTGTACTCACTAGGTAGCCTTGTGTTACATTAGCTACTACACACAGTGTACTCACTAGGTAGCCTTGTGCTACATTAGCTACTACACACAGTGTACTCACTAGGTAGCCTTGTGTTACATTAGCTACTACACTCATTGTACTCACTAGGTAGCCTTGTGCTACATTAGCTACTACACTCAGTGTACTCACTAGGTAGCCTTGTGTTACATTAGCTACTACACACAGTGTACTCACTAGGTAGCCTTGTGTTACATTAGCTACTACACACAGTGTGCTCACTAGGTAGCCTTGTACTACATTAGCTACTACACTCAGTGTACTCACTAGGTAGCCTTGTGCTACATTAGCTACTATACACAGTGTACTCACTAGGTAGCCTTGTACTACATTAGCTACTACACACAGTGTACTCACTAGGTAGCCTTGTGTTACATTAGCTACTACACACAGTGTACTCACTAGGTAGCCTTGTGTTACATTAGCTACTACACACAGTGTACTCACTAGGTAGCCTTGTGTTACATTAGCTACTACACACAGTGTACTCACTAGGTAGCCTTGTGTTACATTAGCTACTACACACAGTGTACTCACTAGGTAGCCTTGTGTTACATTAGCTACTACACACAGTGTACTCACTAGGTAGCCTTGTGTTACATTAGCTACTACACACAGTGTACTCACTAGGTAGCCTTGTGTTACATTAGCTACTACACACAGTGTACTCACTAGGTAGCCTTGTGTTACATTAGCTACTACACACAGTGTACTCACTAGGTAGCCTTGTGTTACATTAGCTACTACACTCAGTGTACTCACTAGGTAGCCTTGTGTTACATTAGCTACTACACTCAGTGTATTCACTAGGTAGCCTTGTGTTACATTAGCTACTACACACAGTGTACTCACTAGGTAGCCTTGTGCTACATTAGCTACTACAGTCAGTGTACTCACTAGGTAGCCTTGTGTTACATTAGCTACTACACACAGTGTACTCACTAGGTAGCCTTGTGTTACATTAGCTACTACACTCAGTGTACTCACTAGGTAGCCTTGTGTTACATTAGCTACTACACTCAGTGTGCTCACTAGGTAGCCTTGTGTTACATTAGCTACTACACACAGTGTACTCACTAGGTAGCCTTGTGTTACATTAGCTACTACACACAGTGTACTCACTAGGTAGCCTTGTGTTACATTAGCTACTACACACAGTGTACTCACTAGGTAGCCTTGTACTACATTAGCTACTACACTCAGTGTACTCACTAGGTAGCCTTGTGTTACATTAGCTACTACACACAGTGTACTCACTAGGTAGCCTTGTGTTACATTAGCTACTACACACAGTGTACTCACTAGGTAGCCTTGTACTACATTAGCTACTACACACAGTGTACTCACTAGGTAGCCTTGTACTACATTAGCTACTACACACAGTGTGCTCACTAGGTAGCCTTGTACTACATTAGCTACTACACACAGTGTACTCACTAGGTAGCCTTGTGTTACATTAGCTACTACACACAGTGTACTCACTAGGTAGCCTTGTACTACATTAGCTACTACACACAGTGTACTCACTAGGTAGCCTTGTACTACATTAGCTACTACACACAGTGTACTCACTAGGTAGCCTTGTGTTACATTAGCTACTACACACAGTGTACTCACTAGGTAGCCTTGTGTTACATTAGCTACTACACTCAGTGTACTCACTAGGTAGCCTTGTGTTACATTAGCTACTACACACAGTGTACTCACTAGGTAGCCTTGTACTACATTAGCTACTACACTCAGTGTACTCACTAGGTAGCCTTGTGTTACATTAGCTACTACACACAGTGTACTCACTAGGTAGCCTTGTGTTACATTAGCTACTACACACAGTGTACTCACTAGGTAGCCTTGTGTTACATTAGCTACTACACACAGTGTACTCACTAGGTAGCCTTGTGTTACATTAGCTACTACACACAGTGTGCTCACTAGGTAGCCTTGTACTACATTAGCTACTACACACAGTGTACTCACTAGGTAGCCTTGTGTTACATTAGCTACTACACACAGTGTACTCACTAGGTAGCCTTGTGTTACATTAGCTACTACACACAGTGTGCTCACTAGGTAGCCTTGTACTACATTAGCTACTACACTCAGTGTACTCACTAGGTAGCCTTGTGCTACATTAGCTACTACACTCAGTGTACTCACTAGGTAGCCTTGTACTACATTAGCTACTACACACAGTGTACTCACTAGGTAGCCTTGTGTTACATTAGCTACTACACACAGTGTACTCACTAGGTAGCCTTGTGTTACATTAGCTACTACACACAGTGTACTCACTAGGTAGCCTTGTGTTACATTAGCTACTACACTCAGTGTACTCACTAGGTAGCCTTGTGTTACATTAGCTACTACACTCAGTGTACTCACTAGGTAGCCTTGTGTTACATTAGCTACTACACACAGTGTACTCACTAGGTAGCCTTGTACTACATTAGCTACTACACACAGTGTACTCACTAGGTAGCCTTGTGCTACATTAGCTACTACACACAGTGTACTCACTAGGTAGCCTTGTACTACATTAGCTACTACACACAGTGTACTCACTAGGTAGCCTTGTACTACATTAGCTACTACACACAGTGTACTCACTAGGTAGCCTTGTGTTACATTAGCTACTACACACAGTGTGCTCACTAGGTAGCCTTGTGTTACATTAGCTACTACACTCAGTGTACTCACTAGGTAGCCTTGTGTTACATTAGCTACTACACTCAGTGTACTCACTAGGTAGCCTTGTGTTACATTAGCTACTACACACAGTGTACTCACTAGGTAGCCTTGTGTTACATTAGCTACTACACACAGTGTACTCACTAGGTAGCCTTGTGTTACATTAGCTACTACACACAGTGTGCTCACTAGGTAGCCTTGTGTTACATTAGCTACTACACACAGTGTACTCACTAGGTAGCCTTGTGTTACATTAGCTACTACACACAGTGTACTCACTAGGTAGCCTTGTGTTACATTAGCTACTACACACAGTGTACTCACTAGGTAGCCTTGTGTTACATTAGCTACTACACACAGTGTACTCACTAGGTAGCCTTGTGTTACATTAGCTACTACACACAGTGTGCTCACTAGGTAGCCTTGTACTACATTAGCTACTACACACAGTGTACTCACTAGGTAGCCTTGTGTTACATTAGCTACTACACACAGTGTACTCACTAGGTAGCCTTGTGTTACATTAGCTACTACACACAGTGTGCTCACTAGGTAGCCTTGTACTACATTAGCTACTACACTCAGTGTACTCACTAGGTAGCCTTGTGCTACATTAGCTACTACACTCAGTGTACTCACTAGGTAGCCTTGTACTACATTAGCTACTACACACAGTGTACTCACTAGGTAGCCTTGTGTTACATTAGCTACTACACACAGTGTACTCACTAGGTAGCCTTGTGTTACATTAGCTACTACACACAGTGTACTCACTAGGTAGCCTTGTGTTACATTAGCTACTACACTCAGTGTACTCACTAGGTAGCCTTGTGTTACATTAGCTACTACACTCAGTGTACTCACTAGGTAGCCTTGTGTTACATTAGCTACTACACACAGTGTACTCACTAGGTAGCCTTGTACTACATTAGCTACTACACACAGTGTACTCACTAGGTAGCCTTGTGCTACATTAGCTACTACACACAGTGTACTCACTAGGTAGCCTTGTACTACATTAGCTACTACACACAGTGTACTCACTAGGTAGCCTTGTACTACATTAGCTACTACACACAGTGTACTCACTAGGTAGCCTTGTGTTACATTAGCTACTACACACAGTGTGCTCACTAGGTAGCCTTGTGTTACATTAGCTACTACACTCAGTGTACTCACTAGGTAGCCTTGTGTTACATTAGCTACTACACTCAGTGTACTCACTAGGTAGCCTTGTGTTACATTAGCTACTACACACAGTGTACTCACTAGGTAGCCTTGTGTTACATTAGCTACTACACACAGTGTACTCACTAGGTAGCCTTGTGTTACATTAGCTACTACACACAGTGTGCTCACTAGGTAGCCTTGTGCTACATTAGCTACTACACTCAGTGTACTCACTAGGTAGCCTTGTGTTACATTAGCTACTACACACAGTGTACTCACTAGGTAGCCTTGTGCTACATTAGCTACTACACACAGTGTACTCACTAGGTAGCCTTGTACTACATTAGCTACTACACACAGTGTGCTCACTAGGTAGCCTTGTGTTACATTAGCTACTACACACAGTGTACTCACTAGGTAGCCTTGTACTACATTAGCTACTACACACAGTGTACTCACTAGGTAGCCTTGTGTTACATTAGCTACTACTCTCAGTGTACTCACTAGGTAGCCTTGTACTACATTAGCTACTACACACAGTGTACTCACTAGGTAGCCTTGTGTTACATTAGCTACTACACACAGTGTACTCACTAGGTAGCCTTGTACTACATTAGCTACTACACTCAGTGTACTCACTAGGTAGCCTTGTGTTACATTAGCTACTACACTCAGTGTACTCACTAGGTAGCCTTGTACTACATTAGCTACTACACACAGTGTACTCACTAGGTAGCCTTGAGTTACATTAGCTACTACACACAGTGTACTCACTAGGTAGCCTTGTACTACATTAGCTACTACACACAGTGTACTCACTAGGTAGCCTTGTGTTACATTAGCTACTACACTCAGTGTACTCACTAGGTAGCCTTGTGTTACATTAGCTACTACACACAGTGTACTCACTAGGTAGCCTTGTGTTACATTAGCTACTACACACAGTGTACTCACTAGGTAGCCTTGTGTTACATTAGCTACTACACTCAGTGTACTCACTAGGTAGCCTTGTACTACATTAGCTACTACACACAGTGTACTCACTAGGTAGCCTTGTACTACATTAGCTACTACACTCAGTGTACTCACTAGGTAGCCTTGTGTTACATTAGCTACTACACACAGTGTACTCACTAGGTAGCCTTGTGTTACATTAGCTACTACACTCAGTGTACTCACTAGGTAGCCTTGTACTACATTAGCTACTACACACAGTGTACTCACTAGGTAGCCTTGTACTACATTAGCTACTACACTCAGTGTACTCACTAGGTAGCCTTGTACTACATTAGCTACTACACACAGTGTACTCACTAGGTAGCCTTGAGTTACATTAGCTACTACACACAGTGTACTCACTAGGTAGCCTTGTGTTACATTAGCTACTACACACAGTGTACTCACTAGGTAGCCTTGTGTTACATTAGCTACTACACTCAGTGTACTCACTAGGTAGCCTTGTACTACATTAGCTACTACACACAGTGTGCTCACTAGGTAGCCTTGTGTTACATTAGCTACTACACTCAGTGTACTCACTAGGTAGCCTTGTGTTACATTAGCTTCTACACACAGTGTACTCACTAGGTAGCCTTGTGTTACATTAGCTACTACACACAGTGTACTCACTAGGTAGCCTTGTACTACATTAGCTACTACACACAGTGTACTCACTAGGTAGCCTTGTGTTACATTAGCTACTACACACAGTGTACTCACTAGGTAGCCTTGTACTACATTAGCTACTACACACAGTGTACTCACTAGGTAGCCTTGTGTTACATTAGCTACTACACACAGTGTACTCACTAGGTAGCCTTGTGTTACATTAGCTACTACACACAGTGTACTCACTAGGTAGCCTTGTACTACATTAGCTACTACACACAGTGTACTCACTAGGTAGCCTTGTACTACATTAGCTACTACACACAGTGTACTCACTAGGTAGCCTTGTGTTACATTAGCTTCTACACACAGTGTACTCACTAGGTAGCCTTGTGTTACATTAGCTACTACACACAGTGTACTCACTAGGTAGCCTTGTACTACATTAGCTACTACACACAGTGTACTCACTAGGTAGCCTTGTGTTACATTAGCTACTACACACAGTGTACTCACTAGGTAGCCTTGTGCTACATTAGCTACTACACACAGTGTACTCACTAGGTAGCCTTGTGCTACATTAGCTACTACACACAGTGTACTCACTAGGTAGCCTTGTGTTACATTAGCTACTACACACAGTGTACTCACTAGGTAGCCTTGTGTTACATTAGCTACTACACACAGTGTACTCACTAGGTAGCCTTGTACTACATTAGCTACTACACACAGTGTACTCACTAGGTAGCCTTGTACTACATTAGCTACTACACTCAGTGTACTCACTAGGTAGCCTTGTGCTACATTAGCTACTACACACAGTGTGCTCACTAGGTAGCCTTGTGTTACATTAGCTACTACACTCAGTGTACTCACTAGGTAGCCTTGTACTACATTAGCTACTACACTCAGTGTACTCACTAGGTAGCCTTGTGTTACATTAGCTACTACACTCAGTGTACTCACTAGGTAGCCTTGTGTTACATTAGCTACTACACACAGTGTACTCACTAGGTAGCCTTGTGTTACATTAGCTACTACACACAGTGTACTCACTAGGTAGCCTTGTGTTACATTAGCTACTACACACAGTGTACTCACTAGGTAGCCTTGTGTTACATTAGCTACTACACACAGTGTACTCACTAGGTAGCCTTGTGTTACATTAGCTACTACACTCAGTGTACTCACTAGGTAGCCTTGTGTTACATTAGCTACTACACACAGTGTACTCACTAGGTAGCCTTGTGTTACATTAGCTACTACACACAGTGTACTCACTAGGTAGCCTTGTGTTACATTAGCTACTACACACAGTGTACTCACTAGGTAGCCTTGTGCTACATTAGCTACTACACACAGTGTACTCACTAGGTAGCCTTGTGTTACATTAGCTACTACACACAGTGTACTCACTAGGTAGCCTTGTGTTACATTAGCTACTACACACAGTGTACTCACTAGGTAGCCTTGTACTACATTAGCTACTACACACAGTGTACTCACTAGGTAGCCTTGTGTTACATTAGCTACTACACACAGTGTACTCACTAGGTAGCCTTGTGTTACATTAGCTACTACACACAGTGTACTCACTAGGTAGCCTTGTGTTACATTAGCTACTACACACAGTGTACTCACTAGGTAGCCTTGTACTACATTAGCTACTACACTCAGTGTACTCACTAGGTAGCCTTGTGTTACATTAGCTACTACACACAGTGTGCTCACTAGGTAGCCTTGTGTTACATTAGCTACTACACACAGTGTACTCACTAGGTAGCCTTGTGTTACATTAGCTACTACACACAGTGTACTCACTAGGTAGCCTTGTGTTACATTAGCTACTACACTCAGTGTACTCACTAGGTAGCCTTGTACTACATTAGCTACTACACTCAGTGTACTCACTAGGTAGCCTTGTGTTACATTAGCTACTACACTCAGTGTACTCACTAGGTAGCCTTGTACTACATTAGCTACTACACACAGTGTACTCACTAGGTAGCCTTGTGTTACATTAGCTACTACACACAGTGTGCTCACTAGGTAGCCTTGTGTTACATTAGCTACTACACACAGTGTACTCACTAGGTAGCCTTGTGCTACATTAGCTACTACACACAGTGTACTCACTAGGTAGCCTTGTGCTACATTAGCTACTACACACAGTGTACTCACTAGGTAGCCTTGTGCTACATTAGCTACTACACTCAGTGTACTCACTAGGTAGCCTTGTGCTACATTAGCTACTACACACAGTGTACTCACTAGGTAGCCTTGTACTACATTAGCTACTACACTCAGTGTACTCACTAGGTAGCCTTGTGTTACATTAGCTACTACACACAGTGTACTCACTAGGTAGCCTTGTGTTACATTAGCTACTACACACAGTGTACTCACTAGGTAGCCTTGTGCTACATTAGCTACTACACACAGTGTACTCACTAGGTAGCCTTGTGTTACATTAGCTACTACACACAGTGTACTCACTAGGTAGCCTTGTGTTACATTAGCTACTACACACAGTGTACTCACTAGGTAGCCTTGTACTACATTAGCTACTACACTCAGTGTACTCACTAGGTAGCCTTGTGTTACATTAGCTACTACACACAGTGTACTCACTAGGTAGCCTTGTGTTACATTAGCTACTACACACAGTGTACTCACTAGGTAGCCTTGTACTACATTAGCTACTACACACAGTGTACTCACTAGGTAGCCTTGTGTTACATTAGCTACTACACACAGTGTACTCACTAGGTAGCCTTGTGTTACATTAGCTACTACACACAGTGTACTCACTAGGTAGCCTTGTGTTACATTAGCTACTACACTCAGTGTACTCACTAGGTAGCCTTGTGCTACATTAGCTACTACACTCAGTGTACTCACTAGGTAGCCTTGTGTTACATTAGCTACTACACACAGTGTACTCACTAGGTAGCCTTGTACTACATTAGCTACTACACACAGTGTACTCACTAGGTAGCCTTGTACTACATTAGCTACTACACACAGTGTACTCACTAGGTAGCCTTGTACTACATTAGCTACTACACACAGTGTACTCACTAGGTAGCCTTGTGTTACATTAGCTACTACACACAGTGTACTCACTAGGTAGCCTTGTACTACATTAGCTACTACACACAGTGTACTCACTAGGTAGCCTTGTGTTACATTAGCTACTACACACAGTGTACTCACTAGGTAGCCTTGTGTTACATTAGCTACTACACACAGTGTACTCACTAGGTAGCCTTGTGTTACATTAGCTACTACACACAGTGTACTCACTAGGTAGCCTTGTGTTACATTAGCTACTACACACAGTGTACTCACTAGGTAGCCTTGTACTACATTAGCTACTACACACAGTGTACTCACTAGGTAGCCTTGTGTTACATTAGCTACTACACACAGTGTACTCACTAGGTAGCCTTGTGTTACATTAGCTACTACACACAGTGTGCTCACTAGGTAGCCTTGTGTTACATTAGCTACTACACACAGTGTACTCACTAGGTAGCCTTGTACTACATTAGCTACTACACACAGTGTACTCACTAGGTAGCCTTGTGTTACATTAGCTACTACACACAGTGTACTCACTAGGTAGCCTTGTGTTACATTAGCTACTACACTCAGTGTGCTCACTAGGTAGCCTTGTGCTACATTAGCTACTACACACAGTGTGCTCACTAGGTAGCCTTGTGCTACATTAGCTACTACACACAGTGTACTCACTAGGTAGCCTTGTGTTACATTAGCTACTACACACAGTGTACTCACTAGGTAGCCTTGTACTACATTAGCTACTACACACAGTGTACTCACTAGGTAGCCTTGTGCTACATTAGCTACTACACACAGTGTACTCACTAGGTAGCCTTGTGTTACATTAGCTACTACACACAGTGTACTCACTAGGTAGCCTTGTACTACATTAGCTACTACACACAGTGTACTCACTAGGTAGCCTTGTGTTACATTAGCTACTACACACAGTGTACTCACTAGGTAGCCTTGTGCTACATTAGCTACTACACACAGTGTACCCACTAGGTAGCCTTGTACTACATTAGCTACTACACACAGTGTACTCACTAGGTAGCCTTGTGTTACATTAGCTACTACACACAGTGTACTCACTAGGTAGCCTTGTGTTACATTAGCTACTACACACAGTGTGCTCACTAGGTAGCCTTGTGTTACATTAGCTACTACACACAGTGTACTCACTAGGTAGCCTTGTACTACATTAGCTACTACACACAGTGTACTCACTAGGTAGCCTTGTGCTACATTAGCTACTACACACAGTGTACTCACTAGGTAGCCTTGTGTTACATTAGCTACTACACTCAGTGTACTCACTAGGTAGCCTTGTGTTACATTAGCTACTACACTCAGTGTACTCACTAGGTAGCCTTGTGTTACATTAGCTACTACACACAGTGTGCTCACTAGGTAGCCTTGTGTTACATTAGCTACTACACTCAGTGTGCTCACTAGGTAGCCTTGTGTTACATTAGCTACTACACTCAGTGTACTCACTAGGTAGCCTTGTGTTACATTAGCTACTACACACACTGTACTCACTAGGTAGCCTTGTGTTACATTAGCTACTACACACAGTGTACTCACTAGGTAGCCTTGTGCTACATTAGCTACTACACACAGTGTACTCACTAGGTAGCCTTGTGTTACATTAGCTACTACACTCAGTGTACTCACTAGGTAGCCTTGTGCTACATTAGCTACTACACTCAGTGTACTCACTAGGTAGCCTTGTGCTACATTAGCTACTACACACAGTGTACTCACTAGGTAGCCTTGTGTTACATTAGCTACTACACACAATGTACTCACTAGGTAGCCTTGTACTACATTAGCTACTACACACAGTGTACTCACTAGGTAGCCTTGTACTACATTAGCTACTACACACAGTGTACTCACTAGGTAGCCTTGTACTACATTAGCTACTACACACAGTGTACTCACTAGGTAGCCTTGTGTTACATTAGCTACTACACACAGTGTACTCACTAGGTAGCCTTGTGTTACATTAGCTACTACACTCAGTGTGCTCACTAGGTAGCCTTGTGTTACATTAGCTACTACACACAGTGTACTCACTAGGTAGCCTTGTGTTACATTAGCTACTACACTCAGTGTACTCACTAGGTAGCCTTGTGTTACATTAGCTACTACACACAATGTACTCACTAGGTAGCCTTGTGTTACATTAGCTACTACACACAGTGTACTCACTAGGTAGCCTTGTGTTACATTAGCTACTACACACAGTGTACTCAGTAGGTAGCCTTGTACTACATTAGCTACTACACACAGTGTACTCACTAGGTAGCCTTGTACTACATTAGCTACTACACACAGTGTACTCACTAGGTAGCCTTGTACTACATTAGCTACTACACACAGTGTACTCACTAGGTAGCCTTGTACTACATTAGCTACTACACACAGTGTACTCACTAGGTAGCCTTGTGCTACATTAGCTACTACACACAGTGTACTCACTAGGTAGCCTTGTACTACATTAGCTACTACACACAGTGTGCTCACTAGGTAGCCTTGTGTTACATTAGCTACTACACACAGTGTACTCACTAGGTAGCCTTGTGTTACATTAGCTACTACACTCAGTGTGCTCACTAGGTAGCCTTGTGTTACATTAGCTACTACACTCAGTGTACTCACTAGGTAGCCTTGTACTACATTAGCTACTACACACAGTGTACTCACTAGGTAGCCTTGTGCTACATTAGCTACTACACACAGTGTACTCACTAGGTAGCCTTGTGCTACATTAGCTACTACACTCAGTGTACTCACTAGGTAGCCTTGTGCTACATTAGCTACTACACACAGTGTACTCACTAGGTAGCCTTGTGTTACATTAGCTACTACACACAGTGTACTCACTAGGTAGCCTTGTACTACATTAGCTACTACACACAGTGTACTCACTAGGTAGCCTTGTGTTACATTAGCTACTACACACAGTGTGCTCACTAGGTAGCCTTGTACTACATTAGCTACTACACACAGTGTGCTCACTAGGTAGCCTTGTGTTACATTAGCTACTACACACAGTGTACTCACTAGGTAGCCTTGTGTTACATTAGCTACTACACACAGTGTGCTCACTGGGTAGCCTTGTGCTACATTAGCTACTACACACAGTGTACTCACTAGGTAGCCTTGTGCTACATTAGCTACTACACTCAGTGTACTCACTAGGTAGCCTTGTACTACATTAGCTACTACACACAGTGTGCTCACTAGGTAGCCTTGTGTTACATTAGCTACTACACACAGTGTACTCACTAGGTAGCCTTGTGTTACATTAGCTACTACACACAGTGTGCTCACTGGGTAGCCTTGTGCTACATTAGCTACTACACACAGTGTACTCACTAGGTAGCCTTGTGCTACATTAGCTACTACACTCAGTGTACTCACTAGGTAGCCTTGTGTTACATTAGCTACTACACACAGTGTGCTCACTAGGTAGCCTTGTGTTACATTAGCTACTACACACAGTGTACTCACTAGGTAGCCTTGTGTTACATTAGCTACTACACTCAGTGTGCTCACTAGGTAGCCTTGTGTTACATTAGCTACTACACTCAGTGTACTCACTAGGTAGCCTTGTACTACATTAGCTACTACACACAGTGTACTCACTAGGTAGCCTTGTGCTACATTAGCTACTACACACAGTGTACTCACTAGGTAGCCTTGTGCTACATTAGCTACTACACTCAGTGTACTCACTAGGTAGCCTTGTGCTACATTAGCTACTACACTCAGTGTACTCACTAGGTAGCCTTGTACTACATTAGCTACTACACACAGTGTACTCACTAGGTAGCCTTGTGTTACATTAGCTACTACACACAGTGTACTCACTAGGTAGCCTTGTACTACATTAGCTACTACACTCAGTGTACTCACTAGGTAGCCTTGTGTTACATTAGCTACTACACACAGTGTACTCACTAGGTAGCCTTGTACTACATTAGCTACTACACTCAGTGTACTCACTAGGTAGCCTTGTGTTACATTAGCTACTACACACAGTGTACTCACTAGGTAGCCTTGTGTTACATTAGCTACTACACTCAGTGTACTCACTAGGTAGCCTTGTGTTACATTAGCTACTACACACAGTGTACTCACTAGGTAGCCTTGTGTTACATTAGCTACTACACTCAGTGTACTCACTAGGTAGCCTTGTACTACATTAGCTACTACACACAGTGTACTCACTAGGTAGCCTTGTGTTACATTAGCTACTACACACAGTGTACTCACTAGGTAGCCTTGTGTTACATTAGCTACTACACACAGTGTACTCACTAGGTAGCCTTGTGCTACATTAGCTACTACACACAGTGTACTCACTAGGTAGCCTTGTGTTACATTAGCTACTACACACAGTGTACTCACTAGGTAGCCTTGTACTACATTAGCTACTACACTCAGTGTACTCACTAGGTAGCCTTGTGTTACATTAGCTACTACACACAGTGTACTCACTAGGTAGCCTTGTGTTACATTAGCTACTACACTCAGTGTACTCACTAGGTAGCCTTGTGTTACATTAGCTACTACACACAGTGTACTCACTAGGTAGCCTTGTGTTACATTAGCTACTACACTCAGTGTACTCACTAGGTAGCCTTGTACTACATTAGCTACTACACACAGTGTACTCACTAGGTAGCCTTGTGTTACATTAGCTACTACACACAGTGTACTCACTAGGTAGCCTTGTGTTACATTAGCTACTACACACAGTGTACTCACTAGGTAGCCTTGTGTTACATTAGCTACTACACACAGTGTGCTCACTAGGTAGCCTTGTACTACATTAGCTACTACACACAGTGTACTCACTAGGTAGCCTTGTACTACATTAGCTACTACACACAGTGTACTCACTAGGTAGCCTTGTGTTACATTAGCTACTACACACAGTGTACTCACTAGGTAGCCTTGTGTTACATTAGCTACTACACTCAGTGTACTCACTAGGTAGCCTTGTGTTACATTAGCTACTACACACAGTGTACTCACTAGGTAGCCTTGTACTACATTAGCTACTACACTCAGTGTACTCACTAGGTAGCCTTGTGTTACATTAGCTACTACACACAGTGTACTCACTAGGTAGCCTTGTGTTACATTAGCTACTACACTCAGTGTACTCACTAGGTAGCCTTGTGTTACATTAGCTACTACACACAGTGTACTCACTAGGTAGCCTTGTGTTACATTAGCTACTACACTCAGTGTACTCACTAAGTAGCCTTGTGTTACATTAGCTACTACACACAGTGTACTCACTAGGTAGCCTTGTGTTACATTAGCTACTACACTCAGTGTACTCACTAGGTAGCCTTGTGTTACATTAGCTACTACACACAGTGTACTCACTAGGTAGCCTTGTGTTACATTAGCTACTACACTGAGTGTACTCACTAGGTAGCCTTGTGTTACATTAGCTACTACACACAGTGTACTCACTAAGTAGCCTTGTGTTACATTAGCTACTACACTGAGTGTACTCACTAGGTAGCCTTGTGTTACATTAGCTACTACACTGAGTGTACTCACTAAGTAGCCTTGTGTTACATTAGCTACTACACACAGTGTACTCACTAAGTAGCCTTGTGTTACATTAGCTACTACACTGAGTGTACTCACTAAGTAGCCTTGTGTTACATTAGCTACTACACTGAGTGTACTCACTAGGTAGCCTTGTGTTACATTAGCTACTACACACAGTGTACTCACTAGGTAGCCTTGTGTTACATTAGCTACTACACTCAGTGTACTCACTAAGTAGCCTTGTGTTACATTAGCTACTACACACAGTGTACTCACTAGGTAGCCTTGTGTTACATTAGCTACTACACTGAGTGTACTCACTAGGTAGCCTTGTGTTACATTAGCTACTACACTCAGTGTACTCACTAAGTAGCCTTGTGTTACATTAGCTACTACACACAGTGTACTCACTAGGTAGCCTTGTGTTACATTAGCTACTACACTGAGTGTACTCACTAGGTAGCCTTGTGTTACATTAGCTACTACACTCAGTGTACTCACTAGGTAGCCTTGTGTTACATTAGCTACTACACACAGTGTACTCACTAGGTAGCCTTGTACTACATTAGCTACTACACACAGTGTACTCACTAGGTAGCCTTGTGTTACATTAGCTACTACACTCAGTGTACTCACTAGGTAGCCTTGTGTTACATTAGCTACTACACACAGTGTACTCACTAGGTAGCCTTGTGTTACATTAGCTACTACACTCAGTGTACTCACTAGGTAGCCTTGTGTTACATTAGCTACTACACTCAGTGTACTCACTAGGTAGCCTTGTGTTACATTAGCTACTACACACAGTGTACTCACTAGGTAGCCTTGTGTTACATTAGCTACTACACTCAGTGTACTCACTAGGTAGCCTTGTGTTACATTAGCTACTACACACAGTGTACTCACTAGGTAGCCTTGTACTACATTAGCTACTACACACAGTGTACTCACTAGGTAGCCTTGTGTTACATTAGCTACTACACTCAGTGTACTCACTAGGTAGCCTTGTGTTACATTAGCTACTACACACAGTGTACTCACTAGGTAGCCTTGTGTTACATTAGCTACTACACTCAGTGTACTCACTAGGTAGCCTTGTGTTACATTAGCTACTACACACAGTGTACTCACTAGGTAGCCTTGTGTTACATTAGCTACTACACTCAGTGTACTCACTAGGTAGCCTTGTGTTACATTAGCTACTACACACAGTGTACTCACTAGGTAGCCTTGTGTTACATTAGCTACTACACTCAGTGTACTCACTAGGTAGCCTTGTGTTACATTAGCTACTACACACAGTGTACTCACTAGGTAGCCTTGTACTACATTAGCTACTACACACAGTGTACTCACTAGGTAGCCTTGTGTTACATTAGCTACTACACACAGTGTACTCACTAGGTAGCCTTGTGTTACATTAGCTACTACACTCAGTGTACTCACTAGGTAGCCTTGTGTTACATTAGCTACTACACTCAGTGTACTCACTAGGTAGCCTTGTGTTACATTAGCTACTACACACAGTGTACTCACTAGGTAGCCTTGTGTTACATTAGCTACTACACTCAGTGTACTCACTAGGTAGCCTTGTGTTACATTAGCTACTACACTCAGTGTACTCACTAGGTAGCCTTGTGTTACATTAGCTACTACACACAGTGTGCTCACTAGGTAGCCTTGTGTTACATTAGCTACTACACACAGTGTACTCACTAGGTAGCCTTGTGTTACATTAGCTACTACACACAGTGTGCTCACTAGGTAGCCTTGTACTACATTAGCTACTACACTCAGTGTGCTCACTAGGTAGCCTTGTGTTACATTAGCTACTACACACAGTGTACTCACTAGGTAGCCTTGTACTACATTAGCTACTACACACAGTGTACTCACTAGGTAGCCTTGTGTTACATTAGCTACTACACACAGTGTACTCACTAGGTAGCCTTGTACTACATTAGCTACTACACACAGTGTGCTCACTAGGTAGCCTTGTGTTACATTAGCTACTACACACAGTGTACTCACTAGGTAGCCTTGTACTACATTAGCTACTACACACAGTGTACTCACTAGGTAGCCTTGTGTTACATTAGCTACTACACACAGTGTGCTCACTAGGTAGCCTTGTGTTACATTAGCTACTACACACAGTGTACTCACTAGGTAGCCTTGTACTACATTAGCTACTACACACAGTGTACTCACTAGGTAGCCTTGTACTACATTAGCTACTACACACAGTGTACTCACTAGGTAGCCTTGTACTACATTAGCTACTACACTCAGTGTACTCACTAGGTAGCCTTGTACTACATTAGCTACTACACACAGTGTACTCACTAGGTAGCCTTGTGTTACATTAGCTACTACACACAGTGTACTCACTAGGTAGCCTTGTGTTACATTAGCTACTACACACAGTGTGCTCACTAGGTAGCCTTGTGTTACATTAGCTACTACACACAGTGTACTCACTAGGTAGCCTTGTACTACATTAGCTACTACACACAGTGTACTCACTAGGTAGCCTTGTACTACATTAGCTACTACACACAGTGTGCTCACTAGGTAGCCTTGTACTACATTAGCTACTACACACAGTGTACTCACTAGGTAGCCTTGTGCTACATTAGCTACTACACACAGTGTACTCACTAGGGAGCCTTGTGTTACATTAGCTACTACACACAGTGTACTCACTAGGTAGCCTTGTGCTACATTAGCTACTACACACAGTGTACTCACTAGGTAGCCTTGTGTTACATTAGCTACTACACACAGTGTACTCACTAGGTAGCCTTGTGTTACATTAGCTACTACACACAGTGTACTCACTAGGTAGCCTTGTGCTACATTAGCTACTACACACAGTGTACTCACTAGGTAGCCTTGTGTTACATTAGCTACTACACACAGTGTACTCACTAGGTAGCCTTGTGTTACATTAGCTACTACACACAGTGTACTCACTAGGTAGCCTTGTGTTACATTAGCTACTACACACAGTGTACTCACTAGGTAGCCTTGTGTTACATTAGCTACTACACTCAGTGTACTCACTAGGTAGCCTTGTGTTACATTAGCTACTACACACAGTGTACTCACTAGGTAGCCTTGTGTTACATTAGCTACTACACACAGTGTACTCACTAGGTAGCCTTGTGTTACATTAGCTACTACACACAGTGTACTCACTAGGTAGCCTTGTACTACATTAGCTACTACACTCAGTGTACTCACTAGGTAGCCTTGTACTACATTAGCTACTACACACAGTGTACTCACTAGGTAGCCTTGTGTTACATTAGCTACTACACACAGTGTACTCACTATGTAGCCTTGTGTTACATTAGCTACTACACTGAGTGTACTCACTAGGTAGCCTTGTGTTACATTAGCTACTACACACAGTGTACTCACTAGGTAGCCTTGTACTACATTAGCTACTACACACAGTGTACTCACTAGGTAGCCTTGTGCTACATTAGCTACTACACACAGTGTACTCACTAGGTAGCCTTGTGTTACATTAGCTACTACACACAGTGTACTCACTAGGTAGCCTTGTGTTACATTAGCTACTACACACAGTGTACTCACTAGGTAGCCTTGTACTACATTAGCTACTACACACAGTGTACTCACTAGGTAGCCTTGTGTTACATTAGCTACTACACACAGTGTACTCACTAGGTAGCCTTGTGCTACATTAGCTACTACACACAGTGTACTCACTAGGTAGCCTTGTGTTACATTAGCTACTACACACAGTGTACTCACTAGGTAGCCTTGTGTTACATTAGCTACTACACTCAGTGTACTCACTAGGTAGCCTTGTACTACATTAGCTACTACACTCAGTGTACTCACTAGGCAGCCTTGTGTTACATTAGCTACTACACACAGTGTACTCACTAGGTAGCCTTGTGTTACATTAGCTACTACACACAGTGTACTCACTAGGTAGCCTTGTGTTACATTAGCTACTACACACAGTGTGCTCACTAGGTAGCCTTGTACTACATTAGCTACTACACACAGTGTACTCACTAGGTAGCCTTGTGTTACATTAGCTACTACACACAGTGTACTCACTAGGTAGCCTTGTGTTACATTAGCTACTACACACAGTGTACTCACTAGGTAGCCTTGTGCTACATTAGCTACTACACACAGTGTACTCACTAGGTAGCCTTGTGTTACATTAGCTACTACACACAGTGTACTCACTAGGTAGCCTTGTGTTACATTAGCTACTACACTCAGTGTACTCACTAGGTAGCCTTGTACTACATTAGCTACTACACTCAGTGTACTCACTAGGCAGCCTTGTGTTACATTAGCTACTACACACAGTGTACTCACTAGGTAGCCTTGTGTTACATTAGCTACTACACACAGTGTACTCACTAGGTAGCCTTGTGTTACATTAGCTACTACACACAGTGTGCTCACTAGGTAGCCTTGTACTACATTAGCTACTACACACAGTGTACTCACTAGGTAGCCTTGTGTTACATTAGCTACTACACACAGTGTACTCACTAGGTAGCCTTGTGTTACATTAGCTACTACACACAGTGTACTCACTAGGTAGCCTTGTGCTACATTAGCTACTACACTCAGTGTACTCACTAGGTAGCCTTGTGTTACATTAGCTACTACACACAGTGTACTCACTAGGTAGCCTTGTGTTACATTAGCTACTACACACAGTGTACTCACTAGGTAGCCTTGTACTACATTAGCTACTACACACAGTGTGCTCACTAGGTAGCCTTGTGTTACATTAGCTACTACACTCAGTGTACTCACTAGGTAGCCTTGTGTTACATTAGCTACTACACACAGTGTACTCACTAGGTAGCCTTGTACTACATTAGCTACTACACACAGTGTACTCACTAGGTAGCCTTGTGTTACATTAGCTACTACACACAGTGTACTCACTAGGTAGCCTTGTACTACATTAGCTACTACACTCAGTGTACTCACTAGGTAGCCTTGTGTTACATTAGCTACTACACACAGTGTACTCACTAGGTAGCCTTGTACTACATTAGCTACTACACTCAGTGTACTCACTAGGTAGCCTTGTGTTACATTAGCTACTACACTCAGTGTACTCACTAGGTAGCCTTGTGTTACATTAGCTACTACACACAGTGTACTCACTAGGTAGCCTTGTACTACATTAGCTACTACACTCAGTGTACTCACTAGGTAGCCTTGTGTTACATTAGCTACTACACACAGTGTACTCACTAGGTAGCCTTGTGTTACATTAGCTACTACACTCAGTGTACTCACTAGGTAGCCTTGTGTTACATTAGCTACTACACACAGTGTACTCACTAGGTAGCCTTGTGTTACATTAGCTACTACACACAGTGTACTCACTAGGTAGCCTTGTACTACATTAGCTACTACACACAGTGTACTCACTAGGTAGCCTTGTGCTACATTAGCTACTACACACAGTGTACTCACTAGGTAGCCTTGTGTTACATTAGCTACTACACACAGTGTACTCACTAGGTAGCCTTGTACTACATTAGCTACTACACACAGTGTACTCACTATGTAGCCTTGTGTTACATTAGCTACTACACACAGTGTACTCACTAGGTAGCCTTGTGTTACATTAGCTACTACACACAGTGTACTCACTAGGTAGCCTTGTGTTACATTAGCTACTACACACAGTGTACTCACTAGGTAGCCTTGTGTTACATTAGCTACTACACTCAGTGTACTCACTAGGTAGCCTTGTACTACATTAGCTACTACACTCAGTGTACTCACTAGGTAGCCTTGTACTACATTAGCTACTACACTCAGTGTACTCACTAGGTAGCCTTGTGTTACATTAGCTACTACACACAGTGTACTCACTAGGTAGCCTTGTGCTACATTAGCTACTACACACAGTGTACTCACTAGGTAGCCTTGTGCTACATTAGCTACTACACACATTGTACTCACTAGGTAGCCTTGTACTACATTAGCTACTACACACAGTGTACTCACTAGGTAGCCTTGTGTTACATTAGCTACTACACACAGTGTGCTCACTAGGTAGCCTTGTGTTACATTAGCTACTACACACAGTGTACTCACTAGGTAGCCTTGTGTTACATTAGCTACTACACACAGTGTACTCACTAGGTAGCCTTGTGTTACATTAGCTACTACACACAGTGTACTCACTAGGTAGCCTTGTGTTACATTAGCTACTACACACAGTGTACTCACTAGGTAGCCTTGTGTTACATTAGCTACTACACTCAGTGTACTCACTAGGTAGCCTTGTACTACATTAGCTACTACACACAGTGTACTCACTAGGTAGCCTTGTGTTACATTAGCTACTACACTCAGTGTACTCACTAGGTAGCCTTGTACTACATTAGCTACTACACACAGTGTACTCACTAGGTAGCCTTGTGTTACATTAGCTACTACACTCAGTGTACTCACTAGGTAGCCTTGTGTTACATTAGCTACTACACACAGTGTACTCACTAGGTAGCCTTGTGTTACATTAGCTACTACACACAGTGTACTCACTAGGTAGCCTTGTGTTACATTAGCTACTACACACAGTGTACTCACTAGGTAGCCTTGTGCTACATTAGCTACTACACACAGTGTACTCACTAGGTAGCCTTGTGTTACATTAGCTACTACACACAGTGTACTCACTAGGTAGCCTTGTACTACATTAGCTACTACACTCAGTGTACTCACTAGGTAGCCTTGTGTTACATTAGCTACTACACTCAGTGTACTCACTAGGTAGCCTTGTACTACATTAGCTACTACACACAGTGTACTCACTAGGTAGCCTTGTGTTACATTAGCTACTACACTCAGTGTACTCACTAGGTAGCCTTGTACTACATTAGCTACTACACACAGTGTACTCACTAGGTAGCCTTGTACTACATTAGCTACTACACACAGTGTGCTCACTAGGTAGCCTTGTGTTACATTAGCTACTACACACAGTGTACTCACTAGGTAGCCTTGTGCTACATTAGCTACTACACTCAGTGTACTCACTAGGTAGCCTTGTACTACATTAGCTACTACACTCAGTGTACTCACTAGGTAGCCTTGTACTACATTAGCTACTACACACAGTGTACTCGCTAGGTAGCCTTGTGTTACATTAGCTACTACACTCAGTGTACTCACTAGGTAGCCTTGTACTACATTAGCTACTACACTCAGTGTACTCACTAGGTAGCCTTGTGTTACATTAGCTACTACACACAGTGTACTCACTAGGTAGCCTTGTGTTACATTAGCTACTACACACAGTGTACTCACTAGGTAGCCTTGTGTTACATTAGCTACTACACACAGTGTACTCACTAGGTAGCCTTGTGGTACATTAGCTACTACACACAGTGTACTCACTAGGTAGCCTTGTACTACATTAGCTACTACACACAGTGTACTCACTAGGTAGCCTTGTACTACATTAGCTACTACACACAGTGTACTCACTAGGTAGCCTTGTGTTACATTAGCTACTACACTCAGTGTACTCACTAGGTAGCCTTGTGTTACATTAGCTACTACACACAGTGTACTCACTAGGTAGCCTTGTGTTACATTAGCTACTACACACAGTGTACTCACTAGGTAGCCTTGTGTTACATTAGCTACTACACACAGTGTACTCACTAGGTAGCCTTGTGTTACATTAGCTACTATACACAGTGTACTCACTAGGTAGCCTTGTACTACATTAGCTACTACACACAGTGTGCTCACTAGGTAGCCTTGTGTTACATTAGCTACTACACACAGTGTACTCACTAGGTAGCCTTGTGCTACATTAGCTACTACACTCAGTGTACTCACTAGGTAGCCTTGTACTACATTAGCTACTACACTCAGTGTACTCACTAGGTAGCCTTGTACTACATTAGCTACTACACACAGTGTACTCGCTAGGTAGCCTTGTGTTACATTAGCTACTACACTCAGTGTACTCACTAGGTAGCCTTGTACTACATTAGCTACTACACTCAGTGTACTCACTAGGTAGCCTTGTGTTACATTAGCTACTACACACAGTGTACTCACTAGGTAGCCTTGTGTTACATTAGCTACTACACACAGTGTACTCACTAGGTAGCCTTGTGTTACATTAGCTACTACACACAGTGTACTCACTAGGTAGCCTTGTGGTACATTAGCTACTACACACAGTGTACTCACTAGGTAGCCTTGTACTACATTAGCTACTACACACAGTGTACTCACTAGGTAGCCTTGTACTACATTAGCTACTACACACAGTGTACTCACTAGGTAGCCTTGTGTTACATTAGCTACTACACTCAGTGTACTCACTAGGTAGCCTTGTGTTACATTAGCTACTACACACAGTGTACTCACTAGGTAGCCTTGTGTTACATTAGCTACTACACACAGTGTACTCACTAGGTAGCCTTGTGTTACATTAGCTACTACACACAGTGTACTCACTAGGTAGCCTTGTGTTACATTAGCTACTACACTCAGTGTACTCACTAGGTAGCCTTGTACTACATTAGCTACTACACACAGTGTGCTCACTAGGTAGCCTTGTGTTACATTAGCTACTACACTCAGTGTACTCACTAGGTAGCCTTGTGTTACATTAGCTACTACACTCAGTGTACTCACTAGGTAGCCTTGTGTTACATTAGCTACTACACACAGTGTACTCACTAGGTAGCCTTGTGTTACATTAGCTACTACACACAGTGTACTCACTAGGTAGCCTTGTACTACATTAGCTACTACACACAGTGTACTCACTAGGTAGCCTTGTGTTACATTAGCTACTACACACAGTGTACTCACTAGGTAGCCTTGTGCTACATTAGCTACTACACACAGTGTACTCACTAGGTAGCCTTGTGTTACATTAGCTACTACACACAGTGTACTCACTAGGTAGCCTTGTGCTACATTAGCTACTACACTCAGTGTACTCACTAGGTAGCCTTGTGTTACATTAGCTACTACACACAGTGTACTCACTAGGTAGCCTTGTACTACATTAGCTACTACACACAGTGTACTCACTAGGTAGCCTTGTGTTACATTAGCTACTACACACAGTGTACTCACTAGGTAGCCTTGTACTACATTAGCTACTACACTCAGTGTACTCACTAGGTAGCCTTGTACTACATTAGCTACTACACTCAGTGTACTCACTAGGTAGCCTTGTGTTACATTAGCTACTACACACAGTGTACTCACTAGGTAGCCTTGTACTACATTAGCTACTACACACAGTGTACTCACTAGGTAGCCTTGTGTTACATTAGCTACTACACACAGTGTACTCACTAGGTAGCCTTGTGTTACATTAGCTACTACACACAGTGTACTCACTAGGTAGCCTTGTACTACATTAGCTACTACACACAGTGTACTCACTAGGTAGCCTTGTGCTACATTAGCTACTACACTCAGTGTACTCACTAGGTAGCCTTGTGTTACATTAGCTACTACACACAGTGTACTCACTAGGTAGCCTTGTGTTACATTAGCTACTACACACAGTGTACTCACTAGGTAGCCTTGTGTTACATTAGCTACTACACACAGTGTACTCACTAGGTAGCCTTGTGTTACATTAGCTACTACACACAGTGTACTCACTAGGTAGCCTTGTGCTACATTAGCTACTACACACAGTGTACTCACTAGGTAGCCTTGTGCTACATTAGCTACTACACACAGTGTACTCACTAGGTAGCCTTGTGTTACATTAGCTACTACACTCAGTGTACTCACTAGGTAGCCTTGTGTTACATTAGCTACTACACTCAGTGTACTCACTAGGTAGCCTTGTGCTACATTAGCTACTACACACAGTGTACTCACTAGGTAGCCTTGTACTACATTAGCTACTACACTCAGTGTACTCACTAGGTAGCCTTGTACTACATTAGCTACTACACACAGTGTACTCGCTAGGTAGCCTTGTGTTACATTAGCTACTACACTCAGTGTACTCACTAGGTAGCCTTGTGCTACATTAGCTACTACACTCAGTGTACTCACTAGGTAGCCTTGTACTACATTAGCTACTACACTCAGTGTACTCACTAGGTAGCCTTGTACTACATTAGCTACTACACACAGTGTACTCGCTAGGTAGCCTTGTGTTACATTAGCTACTACACTCAGTGTACTCACTAGGTAGCCTTGTACTACATTAGCTACTACACTCAGTGTACTCACTAGGTAGCCTTGTGTTACATTAGCTACTACACACAGTGTACTCACTAGGTAGCCTTGTGTTACATTAGCTACTACACACAGTGTACTCACTAGGTAGCCTTGTGTTACATTAGCTACTACACACAGTGTACTCACTAGGTAGCCTTGTGGTACATTAGCTACTACACACAGTGTACTCACTAGGTAGCCTTGTACTACATTAGCTACTACACACAGTGTACTCACTAGGTAGCCTTGTACTACATTAGCTACTACACACAGTGTACTCACTAGGTAGCCTTGTGTTACATTAGCTACTACACTCAGTGTACTCACTAGGTAGCCTTGTGTTACATTAGCTACTACACACAGTGTACTCACTAGGTAGCCTTGTGTTACATTAGCTACTACACACAGTGTACTCACTAGGTAGCCTTGTGTTACATTAGCTACTACACACAGTGTACTCACTAGGTAGCCTTGTGTTACATTAGCTACTACACACAGTGTACTCACTAGGTAGCCTTGTACTACATTAGCTACTACACACAGTGTGCTCACTAGGTAGCCTTGTGTTACATTAGCTACTACACACAGTGTACTCACTAGGTAGCCTTGTGCTACATTAGCTACTACACTCAGTGTACTCACTAGGTAGCCTTGTACTACATTAGCTACTACACTCAGTGTACTCACTAGGTAGCCTTGTACTACATTAGCTACTACACACAGTGTACTCGCTAGGTAGCCTTGTGTTACATTAGCTACTACACTCAGTGTACTCACTAGGTAGCCTTGTACTACATTAGCTACTACACTCAGTGTACTCACTAGGTAGCCTTGTGTTACATTAGCTACTACACACAGTGTACTCACTAGGTAGCCTTGTGTTACATTAGCTACTACACACAGTGTACTCACTAGGTAGCCTTGTGTTACATTAGCTACTACACACAGTGTACTCACTAGGTAGCCTTGTGGTACATTAGCTACTACACACAGTGTACTCACTAGGTAGCCTTGTACTACATTAGCTACTACACACAGTGTACTCACTAGGTAGCCTTGTACTACATTAGCTACTACACACAGTGTACTCACTAGGTAGCCTTGTGTTACATTAGCTACTACACTCAGTGTACTCACTAGGTAGCCTTGTGTTACATTAGCTACTACACACAGTGTACTCACTAGGTAGCCTTGTGTTACATTAGCTACTACACACAGTGTACTCACTAGGTAGCCTTGTGTTACATTAGCTACTACACACAGTGTACTCACTAGGTAGCCTTGTGTTACATTAGCTACTACACTCAGTGTACTCACTAGGTAGCCTTGTACTACATTAGCTACTACACACAGTGTGCTCACTAGGTAGCCTTGTGTTACATTAGCTACTACACTCAGTGTACTCACTAGGTAGCCTTGTGTTACATTAGCTACTACACTCAGTGTACTCACTAGGTAGCCTTGTGTTACATTAGCTACTACACACAGTGTACTCACTAGGTAGCCTTGTGTTACATTAGCTACTACACACAGTGTACTCACTAGGTAGCCTTGTACTACATTAGCTACTACACACAGTGTACTCACTAGGTAGCCTTGTGTTACATTAGCTACTACACACAGTGTACTCACTAGGTAGCCTTGTGCTACATTAGCTACTACACACAGTGTACTCACTAGGTAGCCTTGTGTTACATTAGCTACTACACACAGTGTACTCACTAGGTAGCCTTGTGCTACATTAGCTACTACACTCAGTGTACTCACTAGGTAGCCTTGTGTTACATTAGCTACTACACACAGTGTACTCACTAGGTAGCCTTGTACTACATTAGCTACTACACACAGTGTACTCACTAGGTAGCCTTGTGTTACATTAGCTACTACACACAGTGTACTCACTAGGTAGCCTTGTACTACATTAGCTACTACACTCAGTGTACTCACTAGGTAGCCTTGTACTACATTAGCTACTACACTCAGTGTACTCACTAGGTAGCCTTGTGTTACATTAGCTACTACACACAGTGTACTCACTAGGTAGCCTTGTACTACATTAGCTACTACACACAGTGTACTCACTAGGTAGCCTTGTGTTACATTAGCTACTACACACAGTGTACTCACTAGGTAGCCTTGTGTTACATTAGCTACTACACACAGTGTACTCACTAGGTAGCCTTGTACTACATTAGCTACTACACACAGTGTACTCACTAGGTAGCCTTGTGCTACATTAGCTACTACACTCAGTGTACTCACTAGGTAGCCTTGTGTTACATTAGCTACTACACACAGTGTACTCACTAGGTAGCCTTGTGTTACATTAGCTACTACACACAGTGTACTCACTAGGTAGCCTTGTGTTACATTAGCTACTACACACAGTGTACTCACTAGGTAGCCTTGTGTTACATTAGCTACTACACACAGTGTACTCACTAGGTAGCCTTGTGCTACATTAGCTACTACACACAGTGTACTCACTAGGTAGCCTTGTGCTACATTAGCTACTACACACAGTGTACTCACTAGGTAGCCTTGTGTTACATTAGCTACTACACTCAGTGTACTCACTAGGTAGCCTTGTGTTACATTAGCTACTACACTCAGTGTACTCACTAGGTAGCCTTGTGCTACATTAGCTACTACACACAGTGTACTCACTAGGTAGCCTTGTACTACATTAGCTACTACACTCAGTGTACTCACTAGGTAGCCTTGTACTACATTAGCTACTACACACAGTGTACTCGCTAGGTAGCCTTGTGTTACATTAGCTACTACACTCAGTGTACTCACTAGGTAGCCTTGTGTTACATTAGCTACTACACTCAGTGTACTCACTAGGTAGCCTTGTGCTACATTAGCTACTACACACAGTGTACTCACTAGGTAGCCTTGTACTACATTAGCTACTACACTCAGTGTACTCACTAGGTAGCCTTGTACTACATTAGCTACTACACTCAGTGTACTCACTAGGTAGCCTTGTACTACATTAGCTACTACACACAGTGTACTCACTAGGTAGCCTTGTACTACATTAGCTACTACACACAGTGTACTCACTAGGTAGCCTTGTACTACATTAGCTACTACACACAGTGTACTCACTAGGTAGCCTTGTACTACATTAGCTACTACACTCAGTGTACTCACTAGGTAGCCTTGTACTACATTAGCTACTACACACAGTGTACTCACTAGGTAGCCTTGTACTACATTAGCTACTACACACAGTGTACTCACTAGGTAGCCTTGTACTACATTAGCTACTACACTCAGTGTACTCACTAGGTAGCCTTGTACTACATTAGCTACTACACTCAGTGTACTCACTAGGTAGCCTTGTGGTACATTAGCTACTACACACAGTGTACTCACTAGGTAGCCTTGTACTACATTAGCTACTACACACAGTGTACTCACTAGGTAGCCTTGTACTACATTAGCTACTACACACAGTGTACTCACTAGGTAGCCTTGTGTTACATTAGCTACTACACACAGTGTACTCACTAGGTAGCCTTGTGTTACATTAGCTACTACACACAGTGTGCTCACTAGGTAGCCTTGTGTTACATTAGCTACTACACTCAGTGTACTCACTAGGTAGCCTTGTGTTACATTAGCTACTACACACAGTGTACTCACTAGGTAGCCTTGTGTTACATTAGCTACTACACTGAGTGTACTCACTAGGTAGCCTTGTGTTACATTAGCTACTACACACAGTGTACTCACTAGGTAGCCTTGTACTACATTAGCTACTACACACAGTGTACTCACTAGGTAGCCTTGTGTTACATTAGCTACTACACACAGTGTACTCACTAGGTAGCCTTGTGTTACATTAGCTACTACACACAGTGTACTCACTAGGTAGCCTTGTGTTACATTAGCTACTTCACACAGTGTACTCACTAGGTAGCCTTGTGTTACATTAGCTACTACACACAGTGTGCTCACTAGGTAGCCTTGTGTTACATTAGCTACTACACTCAGTGTACTCACTAGGTAGCCTTGTGTTACATTAGCTACTACACACAGTGTACTCACTAGGTAGCCTTGTGTTACATTAGCTACTACACTGAGTGTACTCACTAGGTAGCCTTGTGTTACATTAGCTACTACACACAGTGTACTCACTAGGTAGCCTTGTACTACATTAGCTACTACACACAGTGTACTCACTAGGTAGCCTTGTGTTACATTAGCTACTACACACAGTGTACTCACTAGGTAGCCTTGTTTTACATTAGCTACTACACACAGTGTACTCACTAGGTAGCCTTGTGTTACATTAGCTACTACACTCAGTGTACCCACTAGGTAGCCTTGTACTACATTAGCTACTACACACAGTGTGCTCACTAGGTAGCCTTGTGTTACATTAGCTACTACACACAGTGTACTCACTAGGTAGCCTTGTACTACATTAGCTACTACACTCAGTGTACTCACTAGGTAGCCTTGTGTTACATTAGCTACTACACACAGTGTACTCACTAGGTAGCCTTGTGCTACATTAGCTACTACACACAGTGTACTCACTAGGTAGCCTTGTACTACATTAGCTACTACACACAGTGTGCTCACTAGGTAGCCTTGTGTTACATTAGCTACTACACTCAGTGTACTCACTAGGTAGCCTTGTACTACATTAGCTACTACACACAGTGTGCTCACTAGGTAGCCTTGTGTTACATTAGCTACTACACACAGTGTACTCACTAGGTAGCCTTGTGTTACATTAGCTACTACACACAGTGTACTCACTAGGTAGCCTTGTGTTACATTAGCTACTACACACAGTGTACTCACTAGGTAGCCTTGTGTTACATTAGCTACTACACACAGTGTACTCACTAGGTAGCCTTGTGTTACATTAGCTACTACACACAGTGTACTCACTAGGTAGCCTTGTGTTACATTAGCTACTACACACAGTGTGCTCACTAGGTAGCCTTGTGTTACATTAGCTACTACACACAGTGTACTCACTAGGTAGCCTTGTGTTACATTAGCTACTACACACAGTGTACTCACTAGGTAGCCTTGTGCTACATTAGCTACTACACACAGTGTACTCACTAGGTAGCCTTGTACTACATTAGCTACTACACTCAGTGTGCTCACTAGGTAGCCTTGTGTTACATTAGCTACTACACACAGTGTACTCACTAGGTAGCCTTGTGTTACATTAGCTACTACACACAGTGTACTCACTAGGTAGCCTTGTACTACATTAGCTACTACACTCAGTGTGCTCACTAGGTAGCCTTGTGTTACATTAGCTACTACACACAGTGTACTCACTAGGTAGCCTTGTGTTACATTAGCTACTACACACAGTGTGCTCACTAGGTAGCCTTGTGTTACATTAGCTACTACACTCAGTGTGCTCACTAGGTAGCCTTGTGTTACATTAGCTACTACACACAGTGTACTCACTAGGTAGCCTTGTGTTACATTAGCTACTACACACAGTGTGCTCACTAGGTAGCCTTGTGTTACATTAGCTACTACACACAGTGTGCTCACTAGGTAGCCTTGTGTTACATTAGCTACTACACACAGTGTACTCACTAGGTAGCCTTGTGTTACATTAGCTACTACACACAGTGTACTCACTAGGTAGCCTTGTACTACATTAGCTACTACACACAGTGTACTCACTAGGTAGCCTTGTGTTACATTAGCTACTACACTCAGTGTACTCACTAGGTAGCCTTGTGTTACATTAGCTACTACACACAGTGTGCTCACTAGGTAGCCTTGTGTTACATTAGCTACTACACACAGTGTACTCACTAGGTAGCCTTGTGTTACATTAGCTACTACACTCAGTGTGCTCACTAGGTAGCCTTGTGTTACATTAGCTACTACACACAGTGTACTCACTAGGTAGCCTTGTACTACATTAGCTACTACACACAGTGTACTCACTAGGTAGCCTTGTGCTACATTAGCTACTACACACAGTGTACTCACTAGGTAGCCTTGTGTTACATTAGCTACTACACTCAGTGTGCTCACTAGGTAGCCTTGTGTTACATTAGCTACTACACTCAGTGTGCTCACTAGGTAGCCTTGTGCTACATTAGCTACTACACACAGTGTGCTCACTAGGTAGCCTTGTGTTACATTAGCTACTACACACAGTGTACTCACTAGGTAGCCTTGTACTACATTAGCTACTACACACAGTGTGCTCACTAGGTAGCCTTGTGTTACATTAGCTACTACACTCAGTGTACTCACTAGGTAGCCTTGTACTACATTAGCTACTACACACAGTGTACTCACTAGGTAGCCTTGTGCTACATTAGCTACTACACTCAGTGTGCTCACTAGGTAGCCTTGTACTACATTAGCTACTACACACAGTGTGCTCACTAGGTAGCCTTGTACTACATTAGCTACTACACACAGTGTACTCACTAGGTAGCCTTGTACTACATTAGCTACTACACACAGTGTACTCACTAGGTAGCCTTGTGCTACATTAGCTACTACACTCAGTGTACTCACTAGGTAGCCTTGTACTACATTAGCTACTACACACAGTGTACTCACTAGGTAGCCTTGTGTTACATTAGCTACTACACACAGTGTACTCACTAGGTAGCCTTGTGTTACATTAGCTACTACACACAGTGTACTCACTAGGTAGCCTTGTGTTACATTAGCTACTACACACAGTGTACTCACTAGGTAGCCTTGTGTTACATTAGCTACTACACACAGTGTACTCACTAGGTAGCCTTGTACTACATTAGCTACTACACACAGTGTACTCACTAGGTAGCCTTGTGCTACATTAGCTACTACACACAGTGTACTCACTAGGTAGCCTTGTGTTACATTAGCTACTACACACAGTGTACTCACTAGGTAGCCTTGTGTTACATTAGCTACTACACACAGTGTACTCACTAGGTAGCCTTGTACTACATTAGCTACTACACACAGTGTACTCACTAGGTAGCCTTGTGTTACATTAGCTACTACACACAGTGTACTCACTAGGTAGCCTTGTGTTACATTAGCTACTACACTCAGTGTACTCACTAGGTAGCCTTGTACTACATTAGCTACTACACACAGTGTACTCACTAGGTAGCCTTGTGCTACATTAGCTACTACACTCAGTGTACTCACTAGGTAGCCTTGTACTACATTAGCTACTACACACAGTGTACTCACTAGGTAGCCTTGTGTTACATTAGCTACTACACACAGTGTACTCACTAGGTAGCCTTGTGTTACATTAGCTACTACACACAGTGTACTCACTAGGTAGCCTTGTGTTACATTAGCTACTACACACAGTGTACTCACTAGGTAGCCTTGTGTTACATTAGCTACTACACACAGTGTACTCACTAGGTAGCCTTGTGTTACATTAGCTACTACACACACTGTACTCACTAGGTAGCCTTGTACTACATTAGCTACTACACACAGTGTACTCACTAGGTAGCCTTGTGTTACATTAGCTAATACACACAGTGTACTCACTAGGTAGCCTTGTGTTACATTAGCTACTACACACAGTGTACTCACTAGGTAGCCTTGTGTTACATTAGCTACTACACACAGTGTACTCACTAGGTAGCCTTGTACTACATTAGCTACTACACTCAGTGTACTCACTAGGTAGCCTTGTACTACATTAGCTACTACACACAGTGTACTCACTAGGTAGCCTTGTGTTACATTAGCTACTACACTCAGTGTACTCACTAGGTAGCCTTGTGTTACATTAGCTAATACACACAGTGTACTCACTAGGTAGCCTTGTGTTACATTAGCTACTACACTCAGTGTACTCACTAGGTAGCCTTGTACTACATTAGCTACTACACACAGTGTACTCACTAGGTAGCCTTGTACTACATTAGCTACTACACACAGTGTACTCACTAGGTAGCCTTGTGTTACATTAGCTACTACACACAGTGTACTCACTAGGTAGCCTTGTGTTACATTAGCTACTACACACAGTGTACTCACTAGGTAGCCTTGTGTTACATTAGCTACTACACACAGTGTACTCACTAGGTAGCCTTGTACTACATTAGCTACTACACACAGTGTACTCACTAGGTAGCCTTGTGTTACATTAGCTACTACACACAGTGTGCTCACTAGGTAGCCTTGTGTTACATTAGCTACTACACTCAGTGTACTCACTAGGTAGCCTTGTGTTACATTAGCTACTACACTCAGTGTACTCACTAGGTAGCCTTGTGCTACATTAGCTACTACACACAGTGTACTCACTAGGTAGCCTTGTGTTACATTAGCTACTACACACAGTGTACTCACTAGGTAGCCTTGTGTTACATTAGCTACTACACACAGTGTACTCACTAGGTAGCCTTGTGCTACATTAGCTACTACACACAGTGTACTCACTAGGTAGCCTTGTACTACATTAGCTACTACACACAGTGTACTCACTAGGTAGCCTTGTGTTACATTAGCTACTACACTCAGTGTACTCACTAGGTAGCCTTGTGTTACATTAGCTACTACACACAGTGTACTCACTAGGTAGCCTTGTGTTACATTAGCTACTACACACAGTGTACTCACTAGGTAGCCTTGTGTTACATTAGCTACTACACTCAGTGTACTCACTAGGTAGCCTTGTGTTACATTAGCTACTACACTCAGTGTACTCACTAGGTAGCCTTGTGTTACATTAGCTACTACACACAGTGTACTCACTAGGTAGCCTTGTGTTACATTAGCTACTACACACAGTGTACTCACTAGGTAGCCTTGTGTTACATTAGCTACTACACTCAGTGTACTCACTAGGTAGCCTTGTGCTACATTAGCTACTACACACAGTGTACTCACTAGGTAGCCTTGTGTTACATTAGCTACTACACACAGTGTACTCACTAGGTAGCCTTGTACTACATTAGCTACTACACACAGTGTACTCACTAGGTAGCCTTGTGTTACATTAGCTACTACACACAGTGTGCTCACTAGGTAGCCTTGTGTTACATTAGCTACTACACTCAGTGTACTCACTAGGTAGCCTTGTGTTACATTAGCTACTACACACAGTGTACTCACTAGGTAGCCTTGTGTTACATTAGCTACTACACACAGTGTACTCACTAGGTAGCCTTGTGCTACATTAGCTACTACACACAGTGTACTCACTAGGTAGCCTTGTGTTACATTAGCTACTACACACAGTGTACTCACTAGGTAGCCTTGTGTTACATTAGCTACTACACTCAGTGTACTCACTAGGTAGCCTTGTGTTACATTAGCTACTACACACAGTGTACTCACTAGGTAGCCTTGTGTTACATTAGCTACTACACACAGTGTACTCACTAGGTAGCCTTGTGCTACATTAGCTACTACACACAGTGTACTCACTAGGTAGCCTTGTGTTACATTAGCTACTACACACAGTGTACTCACTAGGTAGCCTTGTGTTACATTAGCTACTACACACAGTGTACTCACTAGGTAGCCTTGTACTACATTAGCTACTACACTCAGTGTACTCACTAGGTAGCCTTGTACTACATTAGCTACTACACACAGTGTGCTCACTAGGTAGCCTTGTGTTACATTAGCTACTACACACAGTGTACTCACTAGGTAGCCTTGTACTACATTAGCTACTACACTCAGTGTACTCACTAGGTAGCCTTGTACTACATTAGCTACTACACACAGTGTGCTCACTAGGTAGCCTTGTACTACATTAGCTACTACACTCAGTGTACTCACTAGGTAGCCTTGTGTTACATTAGCTACTACACACAGTGTACTCACTAGGTAGCCTTGTGTTACATTAGCTACTACACACAGTGTACTCACTAGGTAGCCTTGTACTACATTAGCTACTACACTCAGTGTACTCACTAGGTAGCCTTGTACTACATTAGCTACTACACACAGTGTGCTCACTAGGTAGCCTTGTACTACATTAGCTACTACACTCAGTGTACTCACTAGGCAGCCTTGTGTTACATTAGCTACTACACACAGTGTGCTCACTAGGTAGCCTTGTACTACATTAGCTACTACACACAGTGTACTCACTAGGTAGCCTTGTGTTACATTAGCTACTACACACAGTGTACTCACTAGGTAGCCTTGTGTTACATTAGCTACTACACACAGTGTACTCACTAGGTAGCCTTGTGTTACATTAGCTACTACACACAGTGTACTCACTAGGTAGCCTTGTACTACATTAGCTACTACACACAGTGTACTCACTAGGTAGCCTTGTGCTACATTAGCTACTACACACAGTGTACTCACTAGGTAGCCTTGTGTTACATTAGCTACTACACACAGTGTACTCACTAGGTAGCCTTGTACTACATTAGCTACTACACACAGTGTGCTCACTAGGTATCCTTGTGCTACATTAGCTACTACACACAGTGTACTCACTAGGTAGCCTTGTGTTACATTAGCTACTACACACAGTGTACTCACTAGGTAGCCTTGTGTTACATTAGCTACTACACTCAGTGTACTCACTAGGTAGCCTTGTACTACATTAGCTACTACACACAGTGTGCTCACTAGGTAGCCTTGTGTTACATTAGCTACTACACACAGTGTACTCACTAGGTAGCCTTGTGTTACATTAGCTACTACACACAGTGTACTCACTAGGTAGCCTTGTGCTACATTAGCTACTACACACAGTGTACTCACTAGGTAGCCTTGTGTTACATTAGCTACTACACACAGTGTACTCACTAGGTAGCCTTGTGTTACATTAGCTACTACACTCAGTGTACTCACTAGGTAGCCTTGTGTTACATTAGCTACTACACACAGTGTACTCACTAGGTAGCCTTGTGTTACATTAGCTACTACACACAGTGTACTCACTAGGTAGCCTTGTGTTACATTAGCTACTACACACAGTGTACTCACTAGGTAGCCTTGTGTTACATTAGCTACTACACACAGTGTGCTCACTAGGTAGCCTTGTACTACATTAGCTACTACACTCAGTGTACTCACTAGGTAGCCTTGTGTTACATTAGCTACTACACACAGTGTACTCACTAGGTAGCCTTGTACTACATTAGCTACTACACACAGTGTACTCACTAGGTAGCCTTGTGCTACATTAGCTACTACAAACAGTGTACTCACTAGGTAGCCTTGTGTTACATTAGCTACTACACTCAGTGTACTCACTAGGTAGCCTTGTACTACATTAGCTACTACACACAGTGTACTCACTAGGTAGCCTTGTACTACATTAGCTACTACACTCAGTGTACTCACTAGGTAGCCTTGTGTTACATTAGCTACTACACTCAGTGTACTCACTAGGTAGCCTTGTGTTACATTAGCTACTACACTCAGTGTACTCACTAGGTAGCCTTGTGTTACATTAGCTACTACACACAGTGTACTCACTAGGTAGCCTTGTACTACATTAGCTACTACACACAGTGTACTCACTAGGTAGCCTTGTACTACATTAGCTACTACACACAGTGTGCTCACTAGGTAGCCTTGTGCTACATTAGCTACTACACACAGTGTACTCACTAGGTAGCCTTGTACTACATTAGCTACTACACACAGTGTGCTCACTAGGTAGCCTTGTACTACATTAGCTACTACACACAGTGTACTCACTAGGTAGCCTTGTGTTACATTAGCTACTACACACAGTGTACTCACTAGGTAGCCTTGTGTTACATTAGCTACTACACTCAGTGTACTCACTAGGTAGCCTTGTACTACATTAGCTACTACACTCAGTGTACTCACTAGGTAGCCTTGTGTTACATTAGCTACTACACACAGTGTACTCACTAGGTAGCCTTGTACTAAATTAGCTACTACACACAGTGTACTCACTAGGTAGCCTTGTGTTACATTAGCTACTACACTCAGTGTACTCACTAGGTAGCCTTGTGTTACATTAGCTACTACACTCAGTGTACTCACTAGGTAGCCTTGTACTACATTAGCTACTACACACAGTGTACTCACTAGGTAGCCTTGTACTACATTAGCTACTACACACAGTGTACTCACTAGGTAGCCTTGTGTTACATTAGCTACTACACACAGTGTACTCACTAGGTAGCCTTGTACTACATTAGCTACTACACACAGTGTACTCACTAGGTAGCCTTGTGTTACATTAGCTACTACACACAGTGTACTCACTAGGTAGCCTTGTGTTACATTAGCTACTACACACAGTGTACTCACTAGGTAGCCTTGTACTACATTAGCTACTACACTCAGTGTACTCACTAGGTAGCCTTGTGTTACATTAGCTACTACACTCAGTGTACTCACTAGGTAGCCTTGTACTACATTAGCTACTACACACAGTGTACTCACTAGGTAGCCTTGTACTACATTAGCTACTACACTCAGTGTGCTCACTAGGTAGCCTTGTACTACATTAGCTACTACACACAGTGTACTCACTAGGTAGCCTTGTACTACATTAGCTACTACACTCAGTGTACTCACTAGGGAGCCTTGTGTTACATTAGCTACTACACACAGTGTACTCACTAGGTAGCCTTGTACTACATTAGCTACTACACACAGTGTACTCACTAGGTAGCCTTGTGTTACATTAGCTACTACACACAGTGTACTCACTAGGTAGCCTTGTGTTACATTAGCTACTACACACAGTGTACTCACTAGGTAGCCTTGTGTTACATTAGCTACTACACACAGTGTACTCACTAGGTAGCCTTGTGCTACATTAGCTACTACACACAGTGTGCTCACTAGGTAGCCTTGTGTTACATTAGCTACTACACACAGTGTACTCACTAGGTAGCCTTGTGTTACATTAGCTACTACACACAGTGTACTCACTAGGTAGCCTTGTGTTACATTAGCTACTACACACAGTGTACTCACTAGGTAGCCTTGTACTACATTAGCTACTACACACAGTGTACTCACTAGGTAGCCTTGTGTTACATTAGCTACTACACACAGTGTACTCACTAGGTAGCCTTGTGTTACATTAGCTACTACACTCAGTGTACTCACTAGGTAGCCTTGTGTTACATTAGCTACTACACACAGTGTGCTCACTAGGTAGCCTTGTGTTACATTAGCTACTACACACAGTGTACTCACTAGGTAGCCTTGTGCTACATTAGCTACTACACTCAGTGTACTCACTAGGTAGCCTTGTGCTACATTAGCTACTACACACAGTGTGCTCACTAGGTAGCCTTGTACTACATTAGCTACTACACACAGTGTGCTCACTAGGTAGCCTTGTGTTACATTAGCTACTACAAACAGTGTACTCACTAGGTAGCCTTGTGTTACATTAGCTACTACACACAGTGTGCTCACTAGGTAGCCTTGTGCTACATTAGCTACTACACTCAGTGTACTCACTAGGTAGCCTTGTGCTACATTAGCTACTACACACAGTGTGCTCACTAGGTAGCCTTGTACTACATTAGCTACTACACACAGTGTACTCACTAGGTAGCCTTGTGTTACATTAGCTACTACACACACTGTACTCACTAGGTAGCCTTGTGTTACATTAGCTACTACACACAGTGTGCTCACTAGGTAGCCTTGTACTACATTAGCTACTACACACAGTGTACTCACTAGGTAGCCTTGTGTTACATTAGCTACTACACACAGTGTACTCACTAGGTAGCCTTGTGTTACATTAGCTACTACACTCAGTGTACTCACTAGGTAGCCTTGTGTTACATTAGCTACTACACACAGTGTGCTCACTAGGTAGCCTTGTGTTACATTAGCTACTACACTCAGTGTACTCACTAGGTAGCCTTGTGTTACATTAGCTACTACACACAGTGTACTCACTAGGTAGCCTTGTACTACATTAGCTACTACACACAGTGTACTCACTAGGTAGCCTTGTGCTACATTAGCTACTACACACAGTGTGCTCACTAGGTAGCCTTGTGTTACATTAGCTACTACACACAGTGTACTCACTAGGTAGCCTTGTACTACATTAGCTACTACACTCAGTGTACTCACTAGGTAGCCTTGTGCTACATTAGCTACTACACACAGTGTACTCACTAGGTAGCCTTGTGTTACATTAGCTACTACACACAGTGTACTCACTAGGTAGCCTTGTGCTACATTAGCTACTACACACAGTGTGCTCACTAGGTAGCCTTGTGCTACATTAGCTACTACACACAGTGTACTCACTAGGTAGCCTTGTGTTACATTAGCTACTACACACAGTGTACTCACTAGGTAGCCTTGTGTTACATTAGCTACTACACACAGTGTGCTCACTAGGTAGCCTTGTGTTACATTAGCTACTACACACAGTGTGCTCACTAGGTAGCCTTGTGTTACATTAGCTACTACACACAGTGTACTCACTAGGTAGCCTTGTGTTACATTAGCTACTACACTCAGTGTACTCACTAGGTAGCCTTGTACTACATTAGCTACTACACACAGTGTACTCACTAGGTAGCCTTGTGCTACATTAGCTACTACACACAGTGTACTCACTAGGTAGCCTTGTGTTACATTAGCTACTACACTCAGTGTACTCACTAGGTAGCCTTGTACTACATTAGCTACTACACACAGTGTACTCACTAGGTAGCCTTGTACTACATTAGCTACTACACACAGTGTACTCACTAGGTAGCCTTGTACTACATTAGCTACTACACACAGTGTACTCACTAGGTAGCCTTGTGCTACATTAGCTACTACACACAGTGTACTCACTAGGTAGCCTTGTGTTACATTAGCTACTACACACAGTGTACTCACTAGGTAGCCTTGTGTTACATTAGCTACTACACACAGTGTGCTCACTAGGTAGCCTTGTGTTACATTAGCTACTACACACAGTGTACTCACTAGGTAGCCTTGTGTTACATTAGCTACTACACTCAGTGTACTCACTAGGTAGCCTTGTACTACATTAGCTACTACACTCAGTGTGCTCACTAGGTAGCCTTGTGCTACATTAGCTACTACACACAGTGTACTCACTAGGTAGCCTTGTGTTACATTAGCTACTACACACAGTGTACTCACTAGGTAGCCTTGTACTACATTAGCTACTACACACAGTGTGCTCACTAGGTAGCCTTGTACTACATTAGCTACTACACACAGTGTACTCACTAGGTAGCCTTGTGTTACATTAGCTACTACACTCAGTGTACTCACTAGGTAGCCTTGTACTACATTAGCTACTACACACAGTGTACTCACTAGGTAGCCTTGTACTACATTAGCTACTACACACAGTGTACTCACTAGGTAGCCTTGTACTACATTAGCTACTACACACAGTGTACTCACTAGGTAGCCTTGTACTACATTAGCTACTACACACAGTGTACTCACTAGGTAGCCTTGTGTTACATTAGCTACTACACACAGTGTACTCACTAGGTAGCCTTGTGTTACATTAGCTACTACACACAGTGTACTCACTAGGTAGCCTTGTGTTACATTAGCTACTACACACAGTGTACTCACTAGGTAGCCTTGTGTTACATTAGCTACTACACACAGTGTACTCACTAGGTAGCCTTGTGTTACATTAGCTACTACACACAGTGTGCTCACTAGGTAGCCTTGTGCTACATTAGCTACTACACTCAGTGTACTCACTAGGTAGCCTTGTGTTACATTAGCTACTACACACAGTGTACTCACTAGGTAGCCTTGTGTTACATTAGCTACTACACTCAGTGTGCTCACTAGGTAGCCTTGTGCTACATTAGCTACTACACACAGTGTACTCACTAGGTAGCCTTGTGTTACATTAGCTACTACACACAGTGTGCTCACTAGGTAGCCTTGTGTTACATTAGCTACTACACACAGTGTACTCACTAGGTAGCCTTGTGTTACATTAGCTACTACACTCAGTGTGCTCACTAGGTAGCCTTGTGTTACATTAGCTACTACACTCAGTGTACTCACTAGGTAGCCTTGTGTTACATTAGCTACTACACACAGTGTACTCACTAGGTAGCCTTGTACTACATTAGCTACTACACACAGTGTACTCACTAGGTAGCCTTGTGTTACATTAGCTACTACACACAGTGTACTCACTGGTAGCCTTGTACTACATTAGCTACTACACTCAGTGTACTCACTAGGTAGCCTTGTGTTACATTAGCTACTACACACAGTGTACTCACTAGGTAGCCTTGTGCTACATTAGCTACTACACTCAGTGTACTCACTAGGTAGCCTTGTGTTACATTAGCTACTACACTCAGTGTACTCACTAGGTAGCCTTGTGTTACATTAGCTACTACACACAGTGTACTCACTAGGTAGCCTTGTGTTACATTAGCTACTACACACAGTGTACTCACTAGGTAGCCTTGTGTTACATTAGCTACTACACACAGTGTACTCACTAGGTAGCCTTGTGTTACATTAGCTACTACACACAGTGTACTCACTAGGTAGCCTTGTGTTACATTAGCTACTACACTCAGTGTACTCACTAGGTAGCCTTGTGTTACATTAGCTACTACACACAGTGTACTCACTAGGTAGCCTTGTGTTACATTAGCTACTACACTCAGTGTACTCACTAGGTAGCCTTGTACTACATTAGCTACTACACTCAGTGTACTCACTAGGTAGCCTTGTGTTACATTAGCTACTACACACAGTGTACTCACTAGGTAGCCTTGTACTACATTAGCTACTACACTCAGTGTACTCACTAGGTAGCCTTGTGTTACATTAGCTACTACACACAGTGTACTCACTAGGTAGCCTTGTGTTACATTAGCTACTACACACAGTGTGCTCACTAGGTAGCCTTGTACTACATTAGCTACTACACACAGTGTACTCACTAGGTAGCCTTGTGTTACATTAGCTACTACACACAGTGTGCTCACTAGGTAGCCTTGTGCTACATTAGCTACTACACACAGTGTGCTCACTAGGTAGCCTTGTGCTACATTAGCTACTACACACAGTGTACTCACTAGGTAGCCTTGTGTTACATTAGCTACTACACACAGTGTACTCACTAGGTAGCCTTGTACTACATTAGCTACTACACACAGTGTACTCACTAGGTAGCCTTGTGTTACATTAGCTACTACACACAGTGTACTCACTAGGTAGCCTTGTGTTACATTAGCTACTACACACAGTGTACTCACTAGGTAGCCTTGTGTTACATTAGCTACTACACTCAGTGTGCTCACTAGGTAGCCTTGTACTACATTAGCTACTACACTCAGTGTACTCACTAGGTAGCCTTGTGTTACATTAGCTACTACACTCAGTGTGCTCACTAGGTAGCCTTGTGTTACATTAGCTACTACACACAGTGTACTCACTAGGTAGCCTTGTGTTACATTAGCTACTACACACAGTGTACTCACTAGGTAGCCTTGTGTTACATTAGCTACTACACACAGTGTACTCACTAGGTAGCCTTGTACTACATTAGCTACTACACACAGTGTGCTCACTAGGTAGCCTTGTGTTACATTAGCTACTACACACAGTGTGCTCACTAGGTAGCCTTGTGTTACATTAGCTACTACACACAGTGTACTCACTAGGTAGCCTTGTGTTACATTAGCTACTACACACAGTGTACTCACTAGGTAGCCTTGTACTACATTAGCTACTACACACAGTGTACTCACTAGGTAGCCTTGTGTTACATTAGCTACTACACTCAGTGTACTCACTAGGTAGCCTTGTGTTACATTAGCTACTACACTCAGTGTACTCACTAGGTAGCCTTGTGTTACATTAGCTACTACACACAGTGTACTCACTAGGTAGCCTTGTGTTACATTAGCTACTACACACAGTGTACTGACTAGGTAGCCTTGTGTTACATTAGCTACTACACACAGTGTACTCACTAGGTAGCCTTGTACTACATTAGCTACTACACACAGTGTGCTCACTAGGTAGCCTTGTGTTACATTAGCTACTACACACAGTGTGCTCACTAGGTAGCCTTGTGTTACATTAGCTACTACACACAGTGTACTCACTAGGTAGCCTTGTGTTACATTAGCTACTACACACAGTGTGCTCACTAGGTAGCCTTGTGTTACATTAGCTACTACACACAGTGTACTCACTAGGTAGCCTTGTGTTACATTAGCTACTACACACAGTGTACTCACTAGGTAGCCTTGTGTTACATTAGCTACTACACTCAGTGTACTCACTAGGTAGCCTTGTACTACATTAGCTACTACACACAGTGTGCTCACTAGGTAGCCTTGTGTTACATTAGCTACTACACACAGTGTACTCACTAGGTAGCCTTGTGTTACATTAGCTACTACACTCAGTGTACTCACTAGGTAGCCTTGTGTTACATTAGCTACTACACACAGTGTACTCACTAGGTAGCCTTGTACTACATTAGCTACTACACTCAGTGTACTCACTAGGTAGCCTTGTGTTACATTAGCTACTACACACAGTGTGCTCACTAGGTAGCCTTGTGTTACATTAGCTACTACACACAGTGTACTCACTAGGTAGCCTTGTGTTACATTAGCTACTACACTCAGTGTACTCACTAGGTAGCCTTGTACTACATTAGCTACTACACACAGTGTGCTCACTAGGTAGCCTTGTGTTACATTAGCTACTACACACAGTGTACTCACTAGGTAGCCTTGTACTACATTAGCTACTACACACAGTGTACTCACTAGGTAGCCTTGTACTACATTAGCTACTACACACAGTGTACTCACTAGGTAGCCTTGTACTACATTAGCTACTACACACAGTGTACTCACTAGGTAGCCTTGTGTTACATTAGCTACTACACACAGTGTACTCACTAGGTAGCCTTGTACTACATTAGCTACTACACACAGTGTGCTCACTAGGTAGCCTTGTGTTACATTAGCTACTACACACAGTGTACTCACTAGGTAGCCTTGTGTTACATTAGCTACTACACACAGTGTACTCACTAGGTAGCCTTGTGTTACATTAGCTACTACACACAGTGTACTCACTAGGTAGCCTTGTGCTACATTAGCTACTACACACAGTGTACTCACTAGGTAGCCTTGTACTACATTAGCTACTACACACAGTGTACTCACTAGGTAGCCTTGTGTTACATTAGCTACTACACTCAGTGTACTCACTAGGTAGCCTTGTGTTACATTAGCTACTACACACAGTGTACTCACTAGGTAGCCTTGTGTTACATTAGCTACTACACTCAGTGTACTCACTAGGTAGCCTTGTGTTACATTAGCTACTACACACAGTGTACTCACTAGGTAGCCTTGTGCTACATTAGCTACTACAGTCAGTGTACTCACTAGGTAGCCTTGTGTTACATTAGCTACTACACTCAGTGTACTCACTAGGTAGCCTTGTGTTACATTAGCTACTACACACAGTGTACTCACTAGGTAGCCTTGTGTTACATTAGCTACTACACTCAGTGTACTCACTAGGTAGCCTTGTGTTACATTAGCTACTACACACAGTGTACTCACTAGGTAGCCTTGTACTACATTAGCTACTACACACAGTGTACTCACTAGGTAGCCTTGTGTTACATTAGCTACTACACACAGTGTACTCACTAGGTAGCCTTGTACTACATTAGCTACTACACACAGTGTGCTCACTAGGTAGCCTTGTGTTACATTAGCTACTACACTCAGTGTACTCACTAGGTAGCCTTGTACTACATTAGCTACTACACTCAGTGTACTCACTAGGTAGCCTTGTGCTACATTAGCTACTACACTCAGTGTACTCACTAGGTAGCCTTGTGTTACATTAGCTACTACACTCAGTGTGCTCACTAGGTAGCCTTGTGCTACATTAGCTACTACACTCAGTGTACTCACTAGGTAGCCTTGTGCTACATTAGCTACTACACTCAGTGTGCTCACTAGGTAGCCTTGTGTTACATTAGCTACTACACTCAGTGTACTCACTAGGTAGCCTTGTGTTACATTAGCTACTACACACAGTGTACTCACTAGGTAGCCTTGTGTTACATTAGCTACTACACACAGTGTACTCACTAGGTAGCCTTGTGTTACATTAGCTACTACACACAGTGTACTCACTAGGTAGCCTTGTGTTACATTAGCTACTACACACAGTGTACTCACTAGGTAGCCTTGTGTTACATTAGCTACTACACTCAGTGTACTCACTAGGTAGCCTTGTGTTACATTAGCTACTACACACAGTGTACTCACTAGGTAGCCTTGTGTTACATTAGCTACTACACACAGTGTACTCACTAGGTAGCCTTGTGTTACATTAGCTACTACACACAGTGTACTCACTAGGTAGCCTTGTACTACATTAGCTACTACACACAGTGTACTCACTAGGTAGCCTTGTACTACATTAGCTACTACACACAGTGTACTCACTAGGTAGCCTTGTGTTACATTAGCTACTACACACAGTGTACTCACTAGGTAGCCTTGTGTTACATTAGCTACTACACACAGTGTACTCACTAGGTAGCCTTGTACTACATTAGCTACTACACACAGTGTACTCACTAGGTAGCCTTGTACTACATTAGCTACTACACACAGTGTACTCACTAGGTAGCCTTGTACTACATTAGCTACTACACACAGTGTACTCACTAGGTAGCCTTGTGTTACATTAGCTACTACACACAGTGTGCTCACTAGGTAGCCTTGTGTTACATTAGCTACTACACACAGTGTACTCACTAGGTAGCCTTGTGTTACATTAGCTACTACACATAGTGTACTCACTAGGTAGCCTTGTGTTACATTAGCTACTACACACAGTGTACTCACTAGGTAGCCTTGTGTTACATTAGCTACTACACACAGTGTACTCACTAGGTAGCCTTGTACTACATTAGCTACTACACACAGTGTGCTCACTAGGTAGCCTTGTGTTACATTAGCTACTACACACAGTGTACTCACTAGGTAGCCTTGTGTTACATTAGCTACTACACACAGTGTACTCACTAGGTAGCCTTGTGTTACATTAGCTACTACACACAGTGTACTCACTAGGTAGCCTTGTACTACATTAGCTACTACACTCAGTGTACTCACTAGGTAGCCTTGTGCTACATTAGCTACTACACTCAGTGTACTCACTAGGTAGCCTTGTGTTACATTAGCTACTACACACAGTGTACTCACTAGGTAGCCTTGTGCTACATTAGGTACTACACACAGTGTACTCACTAGGTAGCCTTGTGTTACATTAGCTACTACACACAGTGTACTCACTAGGTAGCCTTGTGTTACATTAGCTACTACACACAGTGTACTCACTAGGTAGCCTTGTGTTACATTAGCTACTACACACAGTGTGCTCACTAGGTAGCCTTGTACTACATTAGCTACTACACACACTGTACTCACTAGGTAGCCTTGTGTTACATTAGCTACTACACACAGTGTACTCACTAGGTAGCCTTGTGTTACATTAGCTACTACACTCAGTGTACTCACTAGGTAGCCTTGTGTTACATTAGCTACTACACACAGTGTACTCACTAGGTAGCCTTGTGTTACATTAGCTACTACACACAGTGTACTCACTAGGTAGCCTTGTGTTACATTAGCTACTACACTCAGTGTACTCACTAGGTAGCCTTGTACTACATTAGCTACTACACACAGTGTACTCACTAGGTAGCCTTGTGTTACATTAGCTACTACACACAGTGTACTCACTAGGTAGCCTTGTACTACATTAGCTACTACACATAGTGTACTCACTAGGTAGCCTTGTGCTACATTAGCTACTACACTCAGTGTACTCACTAGGTAGCATTGTACTACATTAGCTACTACACACAGTGTACTCACTAGGTAGCCTTGTGTTACATTAGCTACTACACACAGTGTACTCACTAGGTAGCCTTGTGTTACATTAGCTACTACACACAGTGTACTCACTAGGTAGCCTTGTGTTACATTAGCTACTACACACAGTGTACTCACTAGGTAGCCTTGTGTTACATTAGCTACTACACACAGTGTACTCACTAGGTAGCCTTGTACTACATTAGCTACTACACTCAGTGTACTCACTAGGTAGCCTTGTGTTACATTAGCTACTACACACAGTGTACTCACTAGGTAGCCTTGTGCTACATTAGCTACTACACACAGTGTACTCACTAGGTAGCCTTGTGTTACATTAGCTACTACACTCAGTGTACTCACTAGGTAGCCTTGTGTTACATTAGCTACTACACACAGTGTACTCACTAGGTAGCCTTGTGTTACATTAGCTACTACACACAGTGTACTCACTAGGTAGCCTTGTACTACATTAGCTACTACACTCAGTGTACTCACTAGGTAGCCTTGTGTTACATTAGCTACTACACACAGTGTACTCACTAGGTAGCCTTGTGTTACATTAGCTACTACACACAGTGTACTCACTAGGTAGCCTTGTACTACATTAGCTACTACACACAGTGTACTCACTAGGTAGCCTTGTGTTACATTAGCTACTACACACAGTGTACTCACTAGGTAGCCTTGTGTTACATTAGCTACTACACACAGTGTACTCACTAGGTAGCCTTGTGTTACATTAGCTACTACACACAGTGTACTCACTAGGTAGCCTTGTGTTACATTAGCTACTACACACAGTGTACTCACTAGGTAGCCTTGTGCTACATTAGCTACTACACACAGTGTACTCACTAGGTAGCCTTGTGTTACATTAGCTACTACACTCAGTGTACTCACTAGGTAGCCTTGTGGTACATTAGCTACTACACACAGTGTACTCACTAGGTAGCCTTGTGTTACATTAGCTACTACACACAGTGTACTCACTAGGTAGCCTTGTACTACATTAGCTACTACACACAGTGTACTCACTAGGTAGCCTTGTGTTACATTAGCTACTACACACAGTGTACTCACTAGGTAGCCTTGTACTACATTAGCTACTACACTCAGTGTACTCACTAGGTAGCCTTGTGTTACATTAGCTACTACACACAGTGTACTCACTAGGTAGCCTTGTGTTACATTAGCTACTACACACAGTGTACTCACTAGGTAGCCTTGTACTACATTAGCTACTACACACAGTGTACTCACTAGGTAGCCTTGTGTTACATTAGCTACTACACACAGTGTACTCACTAGGTAGCCTTGTGTTACATTAGCTACTACACACAGTGTGCTCACTAGGTAGCCTTGTGTTACATTAGCTACTACACTCAGTGTACTCACTAGGTAGCCTTGTGTTACATTAGCTACTACACACAGTGTACTCACTAGGTAGCCTTGTGTTACATTAGCTACTACACTCAGTGTACTCACTAGGTAGCCTTGTGTTACATTAGCTACTACACACAGTGTACTCACTAGGTAGCCTTGTGTTACATTAGCTACTACACTCAGTGTACTCACTAGGTAGCCTTGTGTTACATTAGCTACTACACACAGTGTACTCACTAGGTAGCCTTGTGTTACATTAGCTACTACACACAGTGTACTCACTAGGTAGCCTTGTACTACATTAGCTACTACACACAGTGTGCTCACTAGGTAGCCTTGTGTTACATTAGCTACTACACACAGTGTGCTCACTAGGTAGCCTTGTGTTACATTAGCTACTACACTCAGTGTACTCACTAGGTAGCCTTGTGTTACATTAGCTACTACACTCAGTGTACTCACTAGGTAGCCTTGTACTACATTAGCTACTACACTCAGTGTGCTCACTAGGTAGCCTTGTGTTACATTAGCTACTACACTCAGTGTGCTCACTAGGTAGCCTTGTGTTACATTAGCTACTACACTCAGTGTACTCACTAGGTAGCCTTGTACTACATTAGCTACTACACACAGTGTACTCACTAGGTAGCCTTGTGTTACATTAGCTACTACACTCAGTGTACTCACTAGGTAGCCTTGTGTTACATTAGCTACTACACTCAGTGTACTCACTAGGTAGCCTTGTACTACATTAGCTACTACACTCAGTGTGCTCACTAGGTAGCCTTGTGTTACATTAGCTACTACACTCAGTGTGCTCACTAGGTAGCCTTGTGTTACATTAGCTACTACACTCAGTGTACTCACTAGGTAGCCTTGTGTTACATTAGCTACTACACACAGTGTACTCACTAGGTAGCCTTGTGTTACATTAGCTACTACACACAGTGTACTCACTAGGTAGCCTTGTGTTACATTAGCTACTACACACAGTGTACTCACTAGGTAGCCTTGTGTTACATTAGCTACTACACACAGTGTACTCACTAGGTAGCCTTGTGTTACATTAGCTACTACACACAGTGTACTCACTAGGTAGCCTTGTGTTACATTAGCTACTACACACAGTGTACTCACTAGGTAGCCTTGTGTTACATTAGCTACTACACACAGTGTACTCACTAGGTAGCCTTGTGCTACATTAGCTACTACACACAGTGTGCTCACTAGGTAGCCTTGTGTTACATTAGCTACTACACACAGTGTACTCACTAGGTAGCCTTGTGTTACATTAGCTACTACACACAGTGTACTCACTAGGTAGCCTTGTGTTACATTAGCTACTACACACAGTGTGCTCACTAGGTAGCCTTGTGTTACATTAGCTACTACACTCAGTGTACTCACTAGGTAGCCTTGTACTACATTAGCTACTACACACAGTGTACTCACTAGGTAGCCTTGTGTTACATTAGCTACTACACACAGTGTGCTCACTAGGTAGCCTTGTGTTACATTAGCTACTACACACAGTGTACTCACTAGGTAGCCTTGTGTTACATTAGCTACTACACACAGTGTGCTCACTAGGTAGCCTTGTGTTACATTAGCTACTACACACAGTGTACTCACTAGGTAGCCTTGTGTTACATTAGCTACTACACACAGTGTACTCACTAGGTAGCCTTGTGTTACATTAGCTACTACACACAGTGTACTCACTAGGTAGCCTTGTGCTACATTAGCTACTACACACAGTGTGCTCACTAGGTAGCCTTGTGTTACATTAGCTACTACACACAGTGTACTCACTAGGTAGCCTTGTGCTACATTAGCTACTACACACAGTGTGCTCACTAGGTAGCCTTGTGTTACATTAGCTACTACACACAGTGTACTCACTAGGTAGCCTTGTGTTACATTAGCTACTACACACAGTGTACTCACTAGGTAGCCTTGTGTTACATTAGCTACTACACACAGTGTACTCACTAGGTAGCCTTGTGTTACATTAGCTACTACACACAGTGTACTCACTAGGTAGCCTTGTGTTACATTAGCTACTACACACAGTGTACTCACTAGGTAGCCTTGTACTACATTAGCTACTACACTCAGTGTACTCACTAGGTAGCCTTGTGTTACATTAGCTACTACACACAGTGTACTCACTAGGTAGCCTTGTGTTACATTAGCTACTACACACAGTGTACTCACTAGGTAGCCTTGTGCTACATTAGCTACTACACACAGTGTACTCACTAGGTAGCCTTGTACTACATTAGCTACTACACTCAGTGTACTCACTAGGTAGCCTTGTACTACATTAGCTACTACACACAGTGTACTCACTAGGTAGCCTTGTGTTACATTAGCTACTACACACAGTGTACTCACTAGGTAGCCTTGTGTTACATTAGCTACTACACACAGTGTACTCACTAGGTAGCCTTGTACTACATTAGCTACTACACTCAGTGTACTCACTAGGTAGCCTTGTGTTACATTAGCTACTACACACAGTGTACTCACTAGGTAGCCTTGTGTTACATTAGCTACTACACACAGTGTACTCACTAGGTAGCCTTGTGTTACATTAGCTACTACACTCAGTGTACTCACTAGGTAGCCTTGTACTACATTAGCTACTACACTCAGTGTACTCACTAGGTAGCCTTGTGTTACATTAGCTACTACACTCAGTGTACTCACTAGGTAGCCTTGTACTACATTAGCTACTACACACAGTGTGCTCACTAGGTAGCCTTGTGTTACATTAGCTACTACACACAGTGTACTCACTAGGTAGCCTTGTGTTACATTAGCTACTACACTCAGTGTACTCACTAGGTAGCCTTGTGTTACATTAGCTACTACACTCAGTGTACTCACTAGGTAGCCTTGTACTACATTAGCTACTACACTCAGTGTACTCACTAGGTAGCCTTGTGTTACATTAGCTACTACACTCAGTGTACTCACTAGGTAGCCTTGTACTACATTAGCTACTACACTCAGTGTACTCACTAGGTAGCCTTGTGTTACATTAGCTACTACACTCAGTGTACTCACTAGGTAGCCTTGTGCTACATTAGCTACTACACACAGTGTACTCACTAGGTAGCCTTGTGTTACATTAGCTACTACACACAGTGTACTCACTAGGTAGCCTTGTGTTACATTAGCTACTACACTCAGTGTACTCACTAGGTAGCCTTGTACTACATTAGCTACTACACACAGTGTACTCACTAGGTAGCCTTGTGCTACATTAGCTACTACACACAGTGTACTCACTAGGTAGCCTTGTGCTACATTAGCTACTACACTCAGTGTACTCACTAGGTAGCCTTGTACTACATTAGCTACTACACACAGTGTACTCACTAGGTAGCCTTGTGTTACATTAGCTACTACACTCAGTGTACTCACTAGGTAGCCTTGTGTTACATTAGCTACTACACACAGTGTACTCACTAGGTAGCCTTGTGTTACATTAGCTACTACACTCAGTGTACTCACTAGGTAGCCTTGTACTACATTAGCTACTACACACAGTGTACTCACTAGGTAGCCTTGTGCTACATTAGCTACTACACACAGTGTACTCACTAGGTAGCCTTGTGTTACATTAGCTACTACACTCAGTGTACTCACTAGGTAGCCTTGTGTTACATTAGCTACTACACTCAGTGTACTCACTAGGTAGCCTTGTGTTACATTAGCTACTACACTCAGTGTACTCACTAGGTAGCCTTGTGTTACATTAGCTACTACACACAATGTACTCACTAGGTAGCCTTGTGTTACATTAGCTACTACACACAGTGTGCTCACTAGGTAGCCTTGTGTTACATTAGCTACTACACACAGTGTACTCACTAGGTAGCCTTGTGTTACATTAGCTACTACACACAGTGTACTCACTAGGTAGCCTTGTGTTACATTAGCTACTACACACAGTGTACTCACTAGGTAGCCTTGTGTTACATTAGCTACTACACTCAGTGTACTCACTAGGTAGCCTTGTGTTACATTAGCTACTACACTCAGTGTACTCACTAGGTAGCCTTGTGTTACATTAGCTACTACACTCAGTGTACTCACTAGGTAGCCTTGTACTACATTAGCTACTACACTCAGTGTACTCACTAGGTAGCCTTGTGTTACATTAGCTACTACACACAGTGTACTCACTAGGTAGCCTTGTGCTACATTAGCTACTACACACAGTGTACTCACTAGGTAGCCTTGTGTTACATTAGCTACTACACACAGTGTACTCACTAGGTAGCCTTGTGTTACATTAGCTACTACACACAGTGTGCTCACTAGGTAGCCTTGTACTACATTAGCTACTACACTCAGTGTACTCACTAGGTAGCCTTGTGCTACATTAGCTACTACACTCAGTGTACTCACTAGGTAGCCTTGTGTTACATTAGCTACTACACACAGTGTACTCGCTAGGTAGCCTTGTGTTACATTAGCTACTACACTCAGTGTACTCACTAGGTAGCCTTGTGTTACATTAGCTACTACACACAGTGTACTCACTAGGTAGCGTTGTGTTACATTAGCTACTACACACAGTGTACTCACTAGGTAGCCTTGTGTTACATTAGCTACTACACACAGTGTACTCACTAGGTAGCCTTGTGTTACATTAGCTACTACACTCAGTGTACTCACTAGGTAGCCTTGTGTTACATTAGCTACTACACTCAGTGTACTCACTAGGTAGCCTTGTGTTACATTAGCTACTACACACAGTGTACTCACTAGGAAGCCTTGTACTACATTAGCTACTACACACAGTGTACTCACTAGGTAGCCTTGTGTTACATTAGCTACTACACACAGTGTACTCACTAGGTAGCCTTGTGTTACATTAGCTACTACACACAGTGTACTCACTAGGAAGCCTTGTACTACATTAGCTACTACACACAGTGTACTCACTAGGTAGCCTTGTGTTACATTAGCTACTACACACAGTGTACTCACTAGGTAGCCTTGTGTTACATTAGCTACTACACTCAGTGTACTCACTAGGTAGCCTTGTGCTACATTAGCTACTACACACAGTGTACTCACTAGGTAGCCTTGTGCTACATTAGCTACTACACACAGTGTACTCACTAGGTAGCCTTGAGTTACATTAGCTACTACACACAGTGTACTCACTAGGTAGCCTTGTGTTACATTAGCTACTACACTCAGTGTACTCACTAGGTAGCCTTGTACTACATTAGCTACTACACACAGTGTACTCACTAGGTAGCCTTGTGTTACATTAGCTACTACACTCAGTGTACTCACTAGGTAGCCTTGTACTACATTAGCTACTACACACAGTGTACTCACTAGGTAGCCTTGTGTTACATTAGCTACTACACTCAGTGTACTCACTAGGTAGCCTTGTGCTACATTAGCTACTACACACAGTGTACTCACTAGGTAGCCTTGTGTTACATTAGCTACTACACTCAGTGTACTCACTAGGTAGCCTTGTACTACATTAGCTACTACACACAGTGTACTCACTAGGTAGCCTTGTACTACATTAGCTACTACACTCAGTGTGCTCACTAGGTAGCCTTGTGTTACATTAGCTACTACACTCAGTGTACTCACTAGGTAGCCTTGTGTTACATTAGCTACTACACTCAGTGTACTCACTAGGTAGCCTTGTGCTACATTAGCTACTACACACAGTGTACTCACTAGGTAGCCTTGTGTTACATTAGCTACTACACACAGTGTGCTCACTAGGTAGCCTTGTGTTACATTAGCTACTACACACAGTGTGCTCACTAGGTAGCCTTGTGTTACATTAGCTACTACACACAGTTTACTCACTAGGTAGCCTTGTGCTACATTAGCTACTACACACAGTGTACTCACTAGGTAGCCTTGTGTTACATTAGCTACTACACACAGTGTGCTCACTAGGTAGCCTTGTGTTACATTAGCTACTACACACAGTGTACTCACTAGGTAGCCTTGTGTTACATTAGCTACTACACACAGTGTGCTCACTAGGTAGCCTTGTACTACATTAGCTACTACACACAGTGTACTCACTAGGTAGCCTTGTACTACATTAGCTACTACACACAGTGTACTCACTAGGTAGCCTTGTGTTACATTAGCTACTACACACAGTGTGCTCACTAGGTAGCCTTGTGTTACATTAGCTACTACACACAGTGTGCTCACTAAGTAGCCTTGTGTTACATTAGCTACTACACACAGTGTGCTCACTAGGTAGCCTTGTGTTACATTAGCTACTACACACAGTGTGCTCACTAGGTAGCCTTGTGTTACATTAGCTACTACACACAGTGTACTCACTAGGTAGCCTTGTACTACATTAGCTACTACACACAGTGTACTCACTAGGTAGCCTTGTGTTACATTAGCTACTACACACAGTGTACTCACTAGGTAGCCTTGTGTTACATTAGCTACTACACTCAGTGTACTCACTAGGTAGCCTTGTACTACATTAGCTACTACACACAGTGTACTCACTAGGTAGCCTTGTGTTACATTAGCTACTACACACAGTGTACTCACTAGGTAGCCTTGTACTACATTAGCTACTACACACAGTGTACTCACTAGGTAGCCTTGTGTTACATTAGCTACTACACTCAGTGTACTCACTAGGTAGCCTTGTGTTACATTAGCTACTACACACAGTGTACTCACTAGGTAGCCTTGTACTACATTAGCTACTACACGCAGTGTACTCACTAGGTAGCCTTGTGTTACATTAGCTACTACACACAGTGTACTCACTAGGTAGCCTTGTGTTACATTAGCTACTACACGCAGTGTACTCACTAGGTAGCCTTGTGTTACATTAGCTACTACACACAGTGTACTCACTAGGTAGCCTTGTACTACATTAGCTACTACACTCAGTGTACTCACTAGGTAGCCTTGTGTTACATTAGCTACTACACACAGTGTACTCACTAGGTAGCCTTGTACTACATTAGCTACTACACACAGTGTACTCACTAGGTAGCCTTGTGTTACAATAGCTACTACACTCAGTGTACTCACTAGGTAGCCTTGTACTACATTAGCTACTACACACAGTGTACTCACTAGGTAGCCTTGTGCTACATTAGCTACTACACACAGTGTACTCACTAGGTAGCCTTGTGTTACATTAGCTACTACACACAGTGTACTCACTAGGTAGCCTTGTACTACATTAGCTACTACACACAGTGTACTCACTAGGTAGCCTTGTACTACATTAGCTACTACTCACAGTGTGCTCACTAGGTAGCCTTGTGTTACATTAGCTACTACACACAGTGTACTCACTAGGTAGCCTTGTGTTACATTAGCTACTACACTCAGTGTACTCACTAGGTAGCCTTGTGTTACATTAGCTACTACACACAGTGTACTCACTAGGTAGCCTTGTGCTACATTATCTACTACACACAGTGTACTCACTAGGTAGCCTTGTGTTACATTAGCTACTACACACAGTGTACTCACTAGGTAGCCTTGTGATACATTAGCTACTACACACAGTGTACTCACTAGGTAGCCTTGTGTTACATTAGCTACTACACACAGTGTACTCACTAGGTAGCCTTGTGTTACATTAGCTACTACACACAGTGTACTCACTAGGTAGCCTTGTGTTACATTAGCTACTACACACAGTGTACTCACTAGGTAGCCTTGTGTTACATTAGCTACTACACACAGTGTACTCACTAGGTAGCCTTGTACTACATTAGCTACTACACGCAGTGTACTCACTAGGTAGCCTTGTGTTACATTAGCTACTACACACAGTGTACTCACTAGGTAGCCTTGTACTACATTAGCTACTACACACAGTGTACTCACTAGGTAGCCTTGTGTTACATTAGCTACTACACACAGTGTACTCACTAGGTAGCCTTGTGTTACATTAGCTACTACACACAGTGTACTCAGTAGGTAGCCTTGTACTACATTAGCTACTACACACAGTGTACTCACTAGGTAGCCTTGTGTTACATTAGCTACTACACACAGTGTACTCACTAGGTAGCCTTGTGTTACATTAGCTACTACACACAGTGTACTCACTAGGTAGCCTTGTACTACATTAGCTACTACACACAGTGTACTCACTAGGTAGCCTTGTGTTACATTAGCTACTACACACAGTGTACTCACTAGGTAGCCTTGTGTTACATTAGCTACTACACACAGTGTACTCACTAGGTAGCCTTGTGTTACATTAGCTACTACACTCAGTGTACTCACTAGGTAGCCTTGTGTTACATTAGCTACTACACACAGTGTACTCACTAGGTAGCCTTGTGTTACATTAGCTACTACACACAGTGTACTCACTAGGTAGCCTTGTGTTACATTAGCTACTACACTCAGTGTACTCACTAGGTAGCCTTGTGTTACATTAGCTACTACACACAGTGTACTCACTAGGTAGCCTTGTGTTACATTAGCTACTACACACAGTGTACTCACTAGGTAGCCTTGTGTTACATTAGCTACTACACTCAGTGTACTCACTAGGTAGCCTTGTGTTACATTAGCTACTACACACAGTGTACTCACTAGGTAGCCTTGTGTTACATTAGCTACTACACACAGTGTACTCACTAGGTAGCCTTGTGTTACATTAGCTACTACACACAGTGTACTCACTAGGTAGCCTTGTGTTACATTAGCTACTACACTCAGTGTACTCACTAGGTAGCCTTGTGTTACATTAGCTACTACACACAGTGTACTCACTAGGTAGCCTTGTGTTACATTAGCTACTACACTCAGTGTACTCACTAGGTAGCCTTGTGTTACATTAGCTACTACACTCAGTGTACTCACTAGGTAGCCTTGTACTACATTAGCTACTACACACAGTGTACTCACTAGGTAGCCTTGTGCTACATTAGCTACTACACACAGTGTACTCACTAGGTAGCCTTGTGTTACATTAGCTACTACACACAGTGTACTCACTAGGTAGCCTTGTGTTACATTAGCTACTACACTCAGTGTACTCACTAGGTAGCCTTGTACTACATTAGCTACTACACACAGTGTACTCACTAGGTAGCCTTGTGCTACATTAGCTACTACACACAGTGTACTCACTAGGTAGCCTTGTGTTACATTAGCTACTACACACAGTGTACTCACTAGGTAGCCTTGTGTTACATTAGCTACTACACACAGTGTACTCACTAGGTAGCCTTGTGTTACATTAGCTACTACACACAGTGTGCTCACTAGGTAGCCTTGTGTTACATTAGCTACTACACTCAGTGTACTCACTAGGTAGCCTTGTGTTACATTAGCTACTACACACAGTGTGCTCACTAGGTAGCCTTGTGTTACATTAGCTACTACACACAGTGTACTCACTAGGTAGCCTTGTACTACATTAGCTACTACACACAGTGTACTCACTAGGTAGCCTTGTACTACATTAGCTACTACACACAGTGTACTCACTAGGTAGCCTTGTGTTACATTAGCTACTACACTCAGTGTACTCACTAGGTAGCCTTGTGTTACATTAGCTACTACACTCAGTGTACTCACTAGGTAGCCTTGTGTTACATTAGCTACTACACTCAGTGTACTCACTAGGTAGCCTTGTACTACATTAGCTACTACACACAGTGTACTCACTAGGTAGCCTTGTACTACATTAGCTACTACACACAGTGTACTCACTAGGTAGCCTTGTACTACATTAGCTACTACACTCAGTGTACTCACTAGGTAGCCTTGTACTACATTAGCTACTACACACAGTGTACTCACTAGGTAGCCTTGTGTTACATTAGCTACTACACACAGTGTACTCACTAGGTAGCCTTGTGTTACATTAGCTACTACACACAGTGTACTCACTAGGTAGCCTTGTACTACATTAGCTACTACACTCAGTGTACTCACTAGGTAGCCTTGTGTTACATTAGCTACTACACTCAGTGTACTCACTAGGTAGCCTTGTACTACATTAGCTACTACACTCAGTGTACTCACTAGGTAGCCTTGTACTACATTAGCTACTACACACAGTGTACTCACTAGGTAGCCTTGTGCTACATTAGCTACTACACACAGTGTACTCACTAGGTAGCCTTGTACTACATTAGCTACTACACTCAGTGTACTCACTAGGTAGCCTTGTGTTACATTAGCTACTACACTCAGTGTACTCACTAGGTAGCCTTGTACTACATTAGCTACTACACACAGTGTACTCACTAGGTAGCCTTGTGTTACATTAGCTACTACACACAGTGTACTCACTAGGTAGCCTTGTGCTACATTAGCTACTACACACAGTGTACTCACTAGGTAGCCTTGTGTTACATTAGCTACTACACACAGTGTACTCACTAGGTAGCCTTGTGTTACATTAGCTACTACACACAGTGTACTCACTAGGTAGCCTTGTGTTACATTAGCTACTACACACAGTGTACTCACTAGGTAGCCTTGTACTACATTAGCTACTACACACAGTGTACTCACTAGGTAGCCTTGTGCTACATTAGCTACTACACTCAGTGTACTCACTAGGTAGCCTTGTACTACATTAGCTACTACACACAGTGTACTCACTAGGTAGCCTTGTGCTACATTAGCTACTACACACAGTGTACTCACTAGGTAGCCTTGTGTTACATTAGCTACTACACACAGTGTGCTCACTAGGTAGCCTTGTGTTACATTAGCTACTACACACAGTGTACTCACTAGGTAGCCTTGTGTTACATTAGCTACTACACTCAGTGTACTCACTAGGTAGCCTTGTGCTACATTAGCTACTACACACAGTGTGCTCACTAGGTAGCCTTGTGCTACATTAGCTACTACACACAGTGTGCTCACTAGGTAGCCTTGTGCTACATTAGCTACTACACACAGTGTACTCACTAGGTAGCCTTGTGTTACATTAGCTACTACACACAGTGTACTCACTAGGTAGCCTTGTGTTACATTAGCTACTACACACAGTGTACTCACTAGGTAGCCTTGTGTTACATTAGCTACTACACACAGTGTGCTCACTAGGTAGCCTTGTGTTACATTAGCTACTACACTCAGTGTACTCACTAGGTAGCCTTGTGTTACATTAGCTACTACACACAGTGTACTCACTAGGTAGCCTTGTGTTACATTAGCTACTACACACAGTGTACTCACTAGGTAGCCTTGTACTACATTAGCTACTACTCACAGTGTGCTCACTAGGTAGCCTTGTGTTACATTAGCTACTACACACAGTGTACTCACTAGGTAGCCTTGTGTTACATTAGCTACTACACACAGTGTGCTCACTAGGTAGCCTTGTGTTACATTAGCTACTACACACAGTGTACTCACTAGGTAGCCTTGTGTTACATTAGCTACTACACACAGTGTACTCACTAGGTAGCCTTGTACTACATTAGCTACTACACACAGTGTACTCACTAGGTAGCCTTGTGTTACATTAGCTACTACACACAGTGTACTCACTAGGTAGCCTTGTGTTACATTAGCTACTACACACAGTGTACTCACTAGGTAGCCTTGTGTTACATTAGCTACTACACACAGTGTACTCACTAGGTAGCCTTGTGTTACATTAGCTACTACACACAGTGTACTCACTAGGTAGCCTTGTACTACATTAGCTACTACACACAGTGTACTCACTAGGTAGCCTTGTGCTACATTAGCTACTACACACAGTGTACTCACTAGGTAGCCTTGTGTTACATTAGCTACTACACACAGTGTACTCACTAGGTAGCCTTGTACTACATTAGCTACTACACACAGTGTACTCACTAGGTAGCCTTGTACTACATTAGCTACTACACGCAGTGTACTCACTAGGTAGCCTTGTGTTACATTAGCTACTACACACAGTGTACTCACTAGGTAGCCTTGTACTACATTAGCTACTACACACAGTGTACTCACTAGGTAGCCTTGTGCTACATTAGCTACTACACTCAGTGTGCTCACTAGGTAGCCTTGTGTTACATTAGCTACTACACACAGTGTACTCACTAGGTAGCCTTGTGTTACATTAGCTAATACACACAGTGTGCTCACTAGGTAGCCTTGTGTTACATTAGCTACTACACACAGTGTACTCACTAGGTAGCCTTGTGCTACATTAGCTACTACACACAGTGTACTCACTAGGTAGCCTTGTGTTACATTAGCTACTACACACAGTGTACTCACTAGGTAGCCTTGTACTACATTAGCTACTACACTCAGTGTACTCACTAGGTAGCCTTGTGTTACATTAGCTACTACACACAGTGTACTCACTAGGTAGCCTTGTGCTACATTAGCTACTACACACAGTGTACTCACTAGGTAGCCTTGTACTACATTAGCTACTACACACGGTGTACTCACTAGGTAGCCTTGTACTACATTAGCTACTACACTCAGTGTACTCACTAGGTAGCCTTGTGTTACATTAGCTACTACACACAGTGTACTCACTAGGTAGCCTTGTGCTACATTAGCTACTACACACAGTGTACTCACTAGGTAGCCTTGTGCTACATTAGCTACTACACTCAGTGTACTCACTAGGTAGCCTTGTGCTACATTAGCTACTACACACAGTGTACTCACTAGGTAGCCTTGTACTACATTAGCTACTACACTCAGTGTACTCACTAGGTAGCCTTGTGCTACATTAGCTACTACACTCAGTGTACTCACTAGGTAGCCTTGTGCTACATTAGCTACTACACTCAGTGTACTCACTAGGTAGCCTTGTGCTACATTAGCTACTACACACAGTGTACTCACTAGGTAGCCTTGTGTTACATTAGCTACTACACACAGTGTACTCACTAGGTAGCCTTGTACTACATTAGCTACTACACACAGTGTACTCACTAGGTAGCCTTGTGTTACATTAGCTACTACACACAGTGTACTCACTAGGTAGCCTTGTGCTACATTAGCTACTACACTCAGTGTACTCACTAGGTAGCCTTGTGCTACATTAGCTACTACACACAGTGTACTCACTAGGTAGCCTTGTGCTACATTAGCTACTACACTCAGTGTACTCACTAGGTAGCCTTGTGCTACATTAGCTACTACACACAGTGTACTCACTAGGTAGCCTTGTACTACATTAGCTACTACACACAGTGTACTCACTAGGTAGCCTTGTGCTACATTAGCTACTACACACAGTGTACTCACTAGGTAGCCTTGTGTTACATTAGCTACTACACACAGTGTACTCACTAGGTAGCCTTGTGTTACATTAGCTACTACACACAGTGTACTCACTAGGTAGCCTTGTGTTACATTAGCTACTACACACAGTGTACTCACTAGGTAGCCTTGTGTTACATTAGCTACTACACTCAGTATACTCACTAGGTAGCCTTGTGTTACATTAGCTACTACACACAGTGTACTCACTAGGTAGCCTTGTGTTACATTAGCTACTACACACAGTGTACTCACTAGGTAGCCTTGTGTTACATTAGCTACTACACACAGTGTGCTCACTAGGTAGCCTTGTGTTACATTAGCTACTACACACAGTGTACTCACTAGGTAGCCTTGTGTTACATTAGCTACTACACACAGTGTACTCACTAGGTAGCCTTGTGTTACATTAGCTACTACACACAGTGTACTCACTAGGTAGCCTTGTGTTACATTAGCTACTACACACAGTGTACTCACTAGGTAGCCTTGTGTTACATTAGCTACTACACTCAGTGTACTCACTAGGTAGCCTTGTGTTACATTAGCTACTACACACAGTGTACTCACTAGGTAGCCTTGTGTTACATTAGCTACTACACACAGTGTACTCACTAGGTAGCCTTGTGTTACATTAGCTACTACACTCAGTGTACTCACTAGGTAGCCTTGTGTTACATTAGCTACTACACACAGTGTACTCACTAGGTAGCCTTGTGTTACATTAGCTACTACACACAGTGTACTCACTAGGTAGCCTTGTGTTACATTAGCTACTACACACAGTGTACTCACTAGGTAGCCTTGTGTTACATTAGCTACTACACACAGTGTACTCACTAGGTAGCCTTGTGTTACATTAGCTACTACACTCAGTGTACTCACTAGGTAGCCTTGTGTTACATTAGCTACTACACTCAGTGTACTCACTAGGTAGCCATGTGTTACATTAGCTACTACACTCAGTGTACTCACTAGGTAGCCTTGTGTTACATTAGCTACTACACTCAGTGTACTCACTAGGTAGCCTTGTACTACATTAGCTACTACACTCAGTGTACTCACTAGGTAGCCTTGTGTTACATTAGCTACTACACACAGTGTACTCACTAGGTAGCCTTGTGTTACATTAGCTACTACACTCAGTGTACTCACTAGGTAGCCTTGTACTACATTAGCTACTACACACAGTGTACTCACTAGGTAGCCTTGTGCTACATTAGCTACTACACACAGTGTACTCACTAGGTAGCCTTGTGTTACATTAGCTACTACACACAGTGTACTCACTAGGTAGCCTTGTGTTACATTAGCTACTACACACAGTGTACTCACTAGGTAGCCTTGTGTTACATTAGCTACTACACACAGTGTACTCACTAGGTAGCCTTGTGTTACATTAGCTACTACACACAGTGTACTCACTAGGTAGCCTTGTACTACATTAGCTACTACACTCAGTGTACTCACTAGGTAGCCTTGTGTTACATTAGCTACTACACACAGTGTACTCACTAGGTAGCCTTGTGTTACATTAGCTCCTACACACAGTGTACTCACTAGGTAGCCTTGTGTTACATTAGCTACTACACACAGTGTACTCACTAGGTAGCCTTGTGTTACATTAGCTACTACACACAGTGTACTCACTAGGTAGCCTTGTGTTACATTAGCTACTACACACAGTGTACTCACTAGGTAGCCTTGTGTTACATTAGCTACTACACACAGTGTACTCACTAGGTAGCCTTGTGTTACATTAGCTACTACACACAGTGTACTCACTAGGTAGCCTTGTGCTACATTAGCTACTACACACAGTGTACTCACTAGGTAGCCTTGTGTTACATTAGCTACTACACACAGTGTACTCACTAGGTAGCCTTGTGCTACATTAGCTACTACACACAGTGTACTCACTAGGTAGCCTTGTGCTACATTAGCTACTACACTCAGTGTACTCACTAGGTAGCCTTGTACTACATTAGCTACTACACTCAGTGTACTCACTAGGTAGCCTTGTACTACATTAGCTACTACACACAGTGTACTCACTAGGTAGCCTTGTACTACATTAGCTACTACACACAGTGTACTCACTAGGTAGCCTTGTGTTACATTAGCTACTACACACAGTGTACTCACTAGGTAGCCTTGTGTTACATTAGCTACTACACACAGTGTACTCACTAGGTAGCCTTGTGTTACATTAGCTACTACACACAGTGTACTCACTAGGTAGCCTTGTACTACATTAGCTACTACACGCAGTGTACTCACTAGGTAGCCTTGTGTTACATTAGCTACTACACACAGTGTACTCACTAGGTAGCCTTGTACTACATTAGCTACTACACACAGTGTACTCACTAGGTAGCCTTGTGTTACATTAGCTACTACACACAGTGTACTCACTAGGTAGCCTTGTACTACATTAGCTACTACACACAGTGTACTCACTAGGTAGCCTTGTGCTACATTAGCTACTACACACAGTGTACTCACTAGGTAGCCTTGTGTTACATTAGCTACTACACACAGTGTACTCACTAGGTAGCCTTGTGTTACATTAGCTACTACACACAGTGTACTCACTAGGTAGCCTTGTGTTACATTAGCTACTACACACAGTGTACTCACTAGGTAGCCTTGTGTTACATTAGCTACTACACTCAGTGTACTCACTAGGTAGCCTTGTGTTACATTAGCTACTACACACAGTGTACTCACTAGGTAGCCTTGTGTTACATTAGCTACTACACACAGTGTACTCACTAGGTAGCCTTGTGTTACATTAGCTACTACACTCAGTGTACTCACTAGGTAGCCTTGTGTTACATTAGCTACTACACACAGTGTACTCACTAGGTAGCCTTGTGTTACATTAGCTACTACACACAGTGTACTCACTAGGTAGCCTTGTGTTACATTAGCTACTACACTCAGTGTACTCACTAGGTAGCCTTGTGTTACATTAGCTACTACACACAGTGTACTCACTAGGTAGCCTTGTGTTACATTAGCTACTACACACAGTGTACTCACTAGGTAGCCTTGTGTTACATTAGCTACTACACACAGTGTACTCACTAGGTAGCCTTGTGTTACATTAGCTACTACACACAGTGTACTCACTAGGTAGCCTTGTGTTACATTAGCTACTACACTCAGTGTACTCACTAGGTAGCCTTGTGTTACATTAGCTACTACACTCAGTGTACTCACTAGGTAGCCATGTGTTACATTAGCTACTACACTCAGTGTACTCACTAGGTAGCCTTGTGTTACATTAGCTACTACACTCAGTGTACTCACTAGGTAGCCTTGTGCTACATTAGCTACTACACACAGTGTACTCACTAGGTAGCCTTGTGCTACATTAGCTACTACACTCAGTGTACTCACTAGGTAGCCTTGTGTTACATTAGCTACTACACTCAGTGTACTCACTAGGTAGCCTTGTACTACATTAGCTACTACACACAGTGTACTCACTAGGTAGCCTTGTGTTACATTAGCTACTACACACAGTGTACTCACTAGGTAGCCTTGTACTACATTAGCTACTACACTCAGTGTACTCACTAGGTAGCCTTGTGTTACATTAGCTACTACACACAGTGTACTCACTAGGTAGCCTTGTGTTACATTAGCTACTACACACAGTGTACTCACTAGGTAGCCTTGTGTTACATTAGCTACTACACACACTGTACTCACTAGGTAGCCTTGTGTTACATTAGCTACTACACACAGTGTACTCACTAGGTAGCCTTGTACTACATTAGCTACTACACACAGTGTACTCACTAGGTAGCCTTGTGCTACATTAGCTACTACACACAGTGTGCTCACTAGGTAGCCTTGTACTACATTAGCTACTACACACAGTGTACTCACTAGGTAGCCTTGTGTTACATTAGCTACTACACTCAGTGTACTCACTAGGTAGCCTTGTGTTACATTAGCTACTACACACAGTGTGCTCACTAGGTAGCCTTGTACTACATTAGCTACTACACACAGTGTACTCACTAGGTAGCCTTGTGTTACATTAGCTACTACACTCAGTGTACTCACTAGGTAGCCTTGTGTTACATTAGCTACTACACTCAGTGTACTCACTAGGTAGCCTTGTACTACATTAGCTACTACACACAGTGTACTCACTAGGTAGCCTTGTGTTACATTAGCTACTACACTCAGTGTACTCACTAGGTAGCCTTGTACTACATTAGCTACTACACTCAGTGTACTCACTAGGTAGCCTTGTGTTACATTAGCTACTACACTCAGTGTACTCACTAGGTAGCCTTGTACTACATTAGCTACTACACTCAGTGTACTCACTAGGTAGCCTTGTGTTACATTAGCTACTACACTCAGTGTACTCACTAGGTAGCCTTGTACTACATTAGCTACTACACTCAGTGTACTCACTAGGTAGCCTTGTACTACATTAGCTACTACACTCAGTGTACTCACTAGGTAGCCTTGTGTTACATTAGCTACTACACTCAGTGTACTCACTAGGTAGCCTTGTGTTACATTAGCTACTACACTCAGTGTACTCACTAGGTAGCCTTGTGTTACATTAGCTACTACACTCAGTGTACTCACTAGGTAGCCTTGTGTTACATTAGCTACTACACACAGTGTACTCACTAGGTAGCCTTGTGTTACATTAGCTACTACACACAGTGTACTCACTAGGTAGCCTTGTGTTACATTAGCTACTACACACAGTGTGCTCACTAGGTAGCCTTGTGTTACATTAGCTACTACACTCAGTGTACTCACTAGGTAGCCTTGTGTTACATTAGCTACTACACACAGTGTGCTCACTAGGTAGCCTTGTGTTACATTAGCTACTACACACAGTGTACTCACTAGGTAGCCTTGTACTACATTAGCTACTACACACAGTGTACTCACTAGGTAGCCTTGTGTTACATTAGCTACTACACTCAGTGTACTCACTAGGTAGCCTTGTGTTACATTAGCTACTACACTCAGTGTACTCACTAGGTAGCCTTGTGTTACATTAGCTACTACACTCAGTGTACTCACTAGGTAGCCTTGTACTACATTAGCTACTACACACAGTGTACTCACTAGGTAGCCTTGTACTACATTAGCTACTACACACAGTGTACTCACTAGGTAGCCTTGTACTACATTAGCTACTACACTCAGTGTACTCACTAGGTAGCCTTGTACTACATTAGCTACTACACACAGTGTACTCACTAGGTAGCCTTGTACTACATTAGCTACTACACACAGTGTACTCACTAGGTAGCCTTGTGTTACATTAGCTACTACACACAGTGTACTCACTAGGTAGCCTTGTGTTACATTAGCTACTACACACAGTGTACTCACTAGGTAGCCTTGTGTTACATTAGCTACTACACACAGTGTACTCACTAGGTAGCCTTGTACTACATTAGCTACTACACACAGTGTACTCACTAGGTAGCCTTGTACTACATTAGCTACTACACACAGTGTACTCACTAGGTAGCCTTGTACTACATTAGCTACTACACTCAGTGTACTCACTAGGTAGCCTTGTACTACATTAGCTACTACACACAGTGTACTCACTAGGTAGCCTTGTACTACATTAGCTACTACACACAGTGTACTCACTAGGTAGCCTTGTGTTACATTAGCTACTACACACAGTGTACTCACTAGGTAGCCTTGTGTTACATTAGCTACTACACACAGTGTACTCACTAGGTAGCCTTGTGTTACATTAGCTACTACACACAGTGTACTCACTAGGTAGCCTTGTGTTACATTAGCTACTACACACAGTGTACTCACTAGGTAGCCTTGTGTTACATTAGCTACTACACACAGTGTGCTCACTAGGTAGCCTTGTGCTACATTAGCTACTACACTCAGTGTGCTCACTAGGTAGCCTTGTGTTACATTAGCTACTACACACAGTGTACTCACTAGGTAGCCTTGTGTTACATTAGCTACTACACTCAGTGTACTCACTAGGTAGCCTTGTGTTACATTAGCTACTACACACAGTGTGCTCACTAGGTAGCCTTGTGTTACATTAGCTACTACACACAGTGTACTCACTAGGTACCCTTGTGTTACATTAGCTACTACACACAGTGTACTCACTAGGTAGCCTTGTGTTACATTAGCTACTACACACAGTGTACTCACTAGGTAGCCTTGTGCTACATTAGCTACTACACACAGTGTACTCACTAGGTAGCCTTGTGTTACATTAGCTACTACACACAGTGTACTCACTAGGTAGCCTTGTGTTACATTAGCTACTACACTCAGTGTACTCACTAGGTAGCCTTGTACTACATTAGCTACTACACTCAGTGTACTCACTAGGTAGCCTTGTACTACATTAGCTACTACACACAGTGTGCTCACTAGGTAGCCTTGTGTTACATTAGCTACTACACTCAGTGTACTCACTAGGTAGCCTTGTACTACATTAGCTACTACACTCAGTGTACTCACTAGGTAGCCTTGTACTACATTAGCTACTACACACAGTGTACTCACTAGGTAGCCTTGTGTTACATTAGCTACTACACTCAGTGTACTCACTAGGTAGCCTTGTACTACATTAGCTACTACACACAGTGTACTCACTAGGTAGCCTTGTGCTACATTAGCTACTACACACAGTGTACTCACTAGGTAGCCTTGTACTACATTAGCTACTACACACAGTGTACTCACTAGGTAGCCTTGTGTTACATTAGCTACTACACACAGTGTACTCACTAGGTAGCCTTGTGTTACATTAGCTACTACACACAGTGTACTCACTAGGTAGCCTTGTACTACATTAGCTACTACACACAGTGTACTCACTAGGTAGCCTTGTACTACATTAGCTACTACACACAGTGTACTCACTAGGTAGCCTTGTGTTACATTAGCTACTACACACAGTGTACTCACTAGGTAGCCTTGTGTTACATTAGCTACTACACACAGTGTACTCACTAGGTAGCCTTGTGTTACATTAGCTACTACACACAGTGTACTCACTAGGTAGCCTTGTGTTACATTAGCTACTACACACAGTGTACTCACTAGGTAGCCTTGTGCTACATTAGCTACTACACTCAGTGTACTCACTAGGTAGCCTTGTGTTACATTAGCTACTACACACAGTGTACTCACTAGGTAGCCTTGTGCTACATTAGCTACTACACACAGTGTACTCACTAGGTAGCCTTGTACTACATTAGCTACTACACACAGTGTACTCACTAGGTAGCCTTGTGTTACATTAGCTACTACACACAGTGTACTCACTAGGTAGCCTTGTACTACATTAGCTACTACACTCAGTGTACTCACTAGGTAGCCTTGTGCTACATTAGCTACTACACACAGTGTGCTCACTAGGTAGCCTTGTACTACATTAGCTACTACACACAGTGTACTCACTAGGTAGCCTTGTGTTACATTAGCTACTACACACAGTGTACTCACTAGGTAGCCTTGTGTTACATTAGCTACTACACACAGTGTACTCACTAGGTAGCCTTGTACTACATTAGCTACTACACACAGTGTGCTCACTAGGTAGCCTTGTACTACATTAGCTACTACACACAGTGTACTCACTAGGTAGCCTTGTACTACATTAGCTACTACACACAGTGTACTCACTAGGTAGCCTTGTGTTACATTAGCTACTACACACAGTGTACTCACTAGGTAGCCTTGTACTACATTAGCTACTACACTCAGTGTACTCACTAGGTAGCCTTGTACTACATTAGCTACTACACACAGTGTACTCACTAGGTAGCCTTGTGCTACATTAGCTACTACACACAGTGTACTCACTAGGTAGCCTTGTGTTACATTAGCTACTACACACAGTGTACTCACTAGGTAGCCTTGTGTTACATTAGCTACTACACACAGTGTACTCACTAGGTAGCCTTGTGCTACATTAGCTACTACACACAGTGTACTCACTAGGTAGCCTTGTACTACATTAGCTACTACACACAGTGTACTCACTAGGTAGCCTTGTGTTACATTAGCTACTACACACAGTGTACTCACTAGGTAGCCTTGTGCTACATTAGCTACTACACTCAGTGTACTCACTAGGTAGCCTTGTGTTACATTAGCTACTACACACAGTGTGCTCACTAGGTAGCCTTGTGTTACATTAGCTACTACACTCAGTGTACTCACTAGGTAGCCTTGTACTACATTAGCTACTACACTCAGTGTACTCACTAGGTAGCCTTGTGTTACATTAGCTACTACACACAGTGTACTCACTAGGTAGCCTTGTGTTACATTAGCTACTACACACAGTGTACTCACTAGGTAGCCTTGTGTTACATTAGCTACTACACACAGTGTGCTCACTAGGTAGCCTTGTGTTACATTAGCTACTACACACAGTGTGCTCACTAGGTAGCCTTGTGTTACATTAGCTACTACACACAGTGTACTCACTAGGTAGCCTTGTGTTACATTAGCTACTACACACAGTGTGCTCACTAGGTAGCCTTGTGTTACATTAGCTACTACACACAGTGTGCTCACTAGGTAGCCTTGTGTTACATTAGCTACTACACTCAGTGTACTCACTAGGTAGCCTTGTGTTACATTAGCTACTACACACAGTGTACTCACTAGGTAGCCTTGTGTTACATTAGCTACTACACACAGTGTACTCACTAGGTAGCCTTGTGCTACATTAGCTACTACACACAGTGTACTCACTAGGTAGCCTTGTGTTACATTAGCTACTACACACAGTGTACTCACTAGGTAGCCTTGTGTTACATTAGCTACTACACACAGTGTGCTCACTAGGTAGCCTTGTGTTACATTAGCTACTACACACAGTGTACTCACTAGGTAGCCTTGTGTTACATTAGCTACTACACACAGTGTACTCACTAGGTAGCCTTGTGTTACATTAGCTACTACACACAGTGTACTCACTAGGTAGCCTTGTGTTACATTAGCTACTACACTCAGTGTACTCACTAGGTAGCCTTGTGTTACATTAGCTACTACACTCAGTGTACTCACTAGGTAGCCTTGTGTTACATTAGCTACTACACTCAGTGTACTCACTAGGTAGCCTTGTACTACATTAGCTACTACACTCAGTGTACTCACTAGGTAGCCTTGTGTTACATTAGCTACTACACACAGTGTACTCACTAGGTAGCCTTGTGCTACATTAGCTACTACACACAGTGTACTCACTAGGTAGCCTTGTGTTACATTAGCTACTACACTCAGTGTACTCACTAGGTAGCCTTGTGTTACATTAGCTACTACACACAGTGTACTCACTAGGTAGCCTTGTGTTACATTAGCTACTACACACAGTGTACTCACTAGGTAGCCTTGTGTTACATTAGCTACTACACACAGTGTACTCACTAGGTAGCCTTGTGTTACATTAGCTACTACACACAGTGTACTCACTAGGTAGCCTTGTGTTACATTAGCTACTACACACAGTGTGCTCACTAGGTAGCCTTGTGTTACATTAGCTACTACACACAGTGTACTCACTAGGTAGCCTTGTGCTACATTAGCTACTACACACAGTGTACTCACTAGGTAGCCTTGTGTTACATTAGCTACTACACACAGTGTACTCACTAGGTAGCCTTGTGTTACATTAGCTACTACACACAGTGTACTCACTAGGTAGCCTTGTACTACATTAGCTACTACACACAGTGTACTCACTAGGTAGCCTTGTACTACATTAGCTACTACACTCAGTGTACTCACTAGGTAGCCTTGTACTACATTAGCTACTACACACAGTGTACTCACTAGGTAGCCTTGTGTTACATTAGCTACTACACACAGTGTACTCACTAGGTAGCCTTGTATTACATTAGCTACTACACACAGTGTACTCACTAGGTAGCCTTGTGTTACATTAGCTACTACACACAGTGTACTCACTAGGTAGCCTTGTGTTACATTAGCTACTACACACAGTGTACTCACTAGGTAGCCTTGTACTACATTAGCTACTACACTCAGTGTACTCACTAGGTAGCCTTGTACTACATTAGCTACTACACACAGTGTGCTCACTAGGTAGCCTTGTGTTACATTAGCTACTACACTCAGTGTACTCACTAGGTAGCCTTGTGCTACATTAGCTACTACACACAGTGTACTCACTAGGTAGCCTTGTGTTACATTAGCTACTACACACAGTGTACTCACTAGGTAGCCTTGTGTTACATTAGCTACTACACTCAGTGTACTCACTAGGTAGCCTTGTGTTACATTAGCTACTACACACAGTGTGCTCACTAGGTAGCCTTGTGTTACATTAGCTACTACACACAGTGTACTCACTAGGTAGCCTTGTGCTACATTAGCTACTACACACAGTGTGCTCACTAGGTAGCCTTGTGTTACATTAGCTACTACACTCAGTGTACTCACTAGGTAGCCTTGTGCTACATTAGCTACTACACACAGTGTACTCACTAGGTAGCCTTGTGTTACATTAGCTACTACACACAGTGTGCTCACTAGGTAGCCTTGTGTTACATTAGCTACTACACTCAGTGTACTCACTAGGTAGCCTTGTGTTACATTAGCTACTACACTCAGTGTACTCACTAGGTAGCCTTGTGTTACATTAGCTACTACTCTCAGTGTGCTCACTAGGTAGCCTTGTGTTACATTAGCTACTACACTCAGTGTACTCACTAGGTAGCCTTGTGTTACATTAGCTACTACACACAGTGTACTCACTAGGTAGCCTTGTGCTACATTAGCTACTACACACAGTGTACTCACTAGTTAGCCTTGTGTTACATTAGCTACTACACTCAGTGTGCTCACTAGGTAGCCTTGTGTTACATTAGCTACTACACTCAGTGTACTCACTAGGTAGCCTTGTGTTACATTAGCTACTACACACAGTGTGCTCACTAGGTAGCCTTGTGTTACATTAGCTACTACACACAGTGTACTCACTAGGTAGCCTTGTGTTACATTAGCTACTACACACAGTGTACTCACTAGGTAGCCTTGTGCTACATTAGCTACTACACTCAGTGTACTCACTAGGTAGCCTTGTGTTACATTAGCTACTACACACAGTGTACTCACTAGGTAGCCTTGTGTTACATTAGCTACTACACACAGTGTACTCACTAGGTAGCCTTGTGTTACATTAGCTACTACACACAGTGTACTCACTAGGTAGCCTTGTACTACATTAGCTACTACACACAGTGTACTCACTAGGTAGCCTTGTACTACATTAGCTACTACACACAGTGTACTCACTAGGTAGCCTTGTGTTACATTAGCTACTACACACAGTGTGCTCACTAGGTAGCCTTGTGTTACATTAGCTACTACACACAGTGTACTCACTAGGTAGCCTTGTGCTACATTAGCTACTACACACAGTGTACTCACTAGGTAGCCTTGTGTTACATTAGCTACTACACACAGTGTGCTCACTAGGTAGCCTTGTGTTACATTAGCTACTACACACAGTGTACTCACTAGGTAGCCTTGTGTTACATTAGCTACTACACACAGTGTACTCACTAGGTAGCCTTGTGTTACATTAGCTACTACACACAGTGTACTCACTAGGTAGCCTTGTACTACATTAGCTACTACACACAGTGTACTCACTAGGTAGCCTTGTGTTACATTAGCTACTACACACAGTGTACTCACTAGGTAGCCTTGTGCTACATTAGCTACTACACACAGTGTACTCACTAGGTAGCCTTGTGTTACATTAGCTACTACACACAGTGTACTCACTAGGTAGCCTTGTGTTACATTAGCTACTACACACAGTGTACTCACTAGGTAGCCTTGTGTTACATTAGCTACTACACACAGTGTACTCACTAGGTAGCCTTGTGCTACATTAGCTACTACACACAGTGTACTCACTAGGTAGCCTTGTGTTACATTAGCTACTACACTCAGTGTACTCACTAGGTAGCCTTGTACTACATTAGCTACTACACACAGTGTACTCACTAGGTAGCCTTGTGTTACATTAGCTACTACACTCAGTGTACTCACTAGGTAGCCTTGTGCTACATTAGCTACTACACACAGTGTACTCACTAGGTAGCCTTGTGTTACATTAGCTACTACACTCAGTGTACTCACTAGGTAGCCTTGTGTTACATTAGCTACTACACACAGTGTACTCACTAGGTAGCCTTGTACTACATTAGCTACTACACTCAGTGTGCTCACTAGGTAGCCTTGTGTTACATTAGCTACTACACACAGTGTACTCACTAGGTAGCCTTGTGTTACATTAGCTACTACACACAGTGTACTCACTAGGTAGCCTTGTGTTACATTAGCTACTACACACAGTGTACTCACTAGGTAGCCTTGTACTACATTAGCTACTACACACAGTGTACTCACTAGGTAGCCTTGTGTTACATTAGCTACTACACACAGTGTACTCACTAGGTAGCCTTGTGTTACATTAGCTACTACACACAGTGTACTCACTAGGTAGCCTTGTACTACATTAGCTACTACACTCAGTGTGCTCACTAGGTAGCCTTGTGTTACATTAGCTACTACACACAGTGTACTCACTAGGTAGCCTTGTACTACATTAGCTACTACACTCAGTGTACTCACTAGGTAGCCTTGTGTTACATTAGCTACTACACACAGTGTGCTCACTAGGTAGCCTTGTACTACATTAGCTACTACACTCAGTGTGCTCACTAGGTAGCCTTGTGTTACATTAGCTACTACACACAGTGTACTCACTAGGTAGCCTTGTACTACATTAGCTACTACACTCAGTGTACTCACTAGGTAGCCTTGTACTACATTAGCTACTACACACAGTGTACTCACTAGGTAGCCTTGTGTTACATTAGCTACTACACACAGTGTGCTCACTAGGTAGCCTTGTGTTACATTAGCTACTACACTCAGTGTACTCACTAGGTAGCCTTGTACTACATTAGCTACTACACTCAGTGTACTCACTAGGTAGCCTTGTACTACATTACCTACTACACACAGTGTACTCACTAGGTAGCCTTGTGTTACATTAGCTACTACACTCAGTGTACTCACTAGGTAGCCTTGTACTACATTAGCTACTACACACAGTGTACTCACTAGGTAGCCTTGTGCTACATTAGCTACTACACTCAGTGTACTCACTAGGTAGCCTTGTACTACATTAGCTACTACACACAGTGTACTCACTAGGTAGCCTTGTGTTACATTAGCTACTACACACAGTGTACTCACTAGGTAGCCTTGTGTTACATTAGCTACTACACACAGTGTACTCACTAGGTAGCCTTGTGTTACATTAGCTACTACACACAGTGTGCTCACTAGGTAGCCTTGTGTTACATTAGCTACTACACACAGTGTACTCACTAGGTAGCCTTGTGTTACATTAGCTACTACACACAGTGTACTCACTAGGTAGCCTTGTACTACATTAGCTACTACACACAGTGTACTCACTAGGTAGCCTTGTGTTACATTAGCTACTACACACAGTGTACTCACTAGGTAGCCTTGTACTACATTAGCTACTACACTCAGTGTACTCACTAGGTAGCCTTGTACTACATTAGCTACTACACACAGTGTACTCACTAGGTAGCCTTGTGTTACATTAGCTACTACACTCAGTGTACTCACTAGGTAGCCTTGTGTTACATTAGCTACTACACTCAGTGTACTCACTAGGTAGCCTTGTGTTACATTAGCTACTACACACAGTGTACTCACTAGGTAGCCTTGTACTACATTAGCTACTACACACAGTGTGCTCACTAGGTAGCCTTGTGTTACATTAGCTACTACACACAGTGTACTCACTAGGTAGCCTTGTGTTACATTAGCTACTACACTCAGTGTACTCACTAGGTAGCCTTGTGTTACATTAGCTACTACACTCAGTGTACTCACTAGGTAGCCTTGTGTTACATTAGCTACTACACACAGTGTACTCACTAGGTAGCCTTGTGTTACATTAGCTACTACACACAGTGTACTCACTAGGTAGCCTTGTGTTACATTAGCTACTACACACAGTGTACTCACTAGGTAGCCTTGTGTTACATTAGCTACTACACTCAGTGTACTCACTAGGTAGCCTTGTGTTACATTAGCTACTACACTCAGTGTACTCACTAGGTAGCCTTGTGTTACATTAGCTACTACACACAGTGTGCTCACTAGGTAGCCTTGTGTTACATTAGCTACTACACTCAGTGTACTCACTAGGTAGCCTTGTGTTACATTAGCTACTACACTCAGTGTACTCACTAGGTAGCCTTGTACTACATTAGCTACTACACACAGTGTACTCACTAGGTAGCCTTGTGTTACATTAGCTACTACACACAGTGTACTCACTAGGTAGCCTTGTACTACATTAGCTACTACACTCAGTGTACTCACTAGGTAGCCTTGTGTTACATTAGCTACTACACACAGTGTGCTCACTAGGTAGCCTTGTGTTACATTAGCTACTACACTCAGTGTACTCACTAGGTAGCCTTGTACTACATTAGCTACTACACACAGTGTGCTCACTAGGTAGCCTTGTGTTACATTAGCTACTACACTCAGTGTACTCACTAGGTAGCCTTGTGTTACATTAGCTACTGCACACAGTGTACTCACTAGGTAGCCTTGTGTTACATTAGCTACTACACACAGTGTACTCACTAGGTAGCCTTGTGTTACATTAGCTACTACACACAGTGTACTCACTAGGTAGCCTTGTGTTACATTAGCTACTACACTCAGTGTACTCACTAGGTAGCCTTGTACTACATTAGCTACTACACTCAGTGTACTCACCAGGTAGCCTTGTGTTACATTAGCTACTACACTCAGTGTACTCACTAGGTAGCCTTGTACTACATTAGCTACTACACTCAGTGTACTCACTAGGTAGCCTTGTGTTACATTAGCTACTACACACAGTGTGCTCACTAGGTAGCCTTGTGTTACATTAGCTACTACACTCAGTGTACTCACTAGGTAGCCTTGTACTACATTAGCTACTACACACAGTGTGCTCACTAGGTAGCCTTGTGTTACATTAGCTACTACACTCAGTGTACTCACTAGGTAGCCTTGTGTTACATTAGCTACTACACTCAGTGTACTCACTAGGTAGCCTTGTACTACATTAGCTACTACACTCAGTGTACTCACTAGGTAGCCTTGTACTACATTAGCTACTACACACAGTGTACTCACTAGGTAGCCTTGTGTTACATTAGCTACTACACACAGTGTACTCACTAGGTAGCCTTGTGTTACATTAGCTACTACACACAGTGTACTCACTAGGTAGCCTTGTGTTACATTAGCTACTACACACAGTGTACTCACTAGGTAGCCTTGTACTACATTAGCTACTACACACAGTGTACTCACTAGGTAGCCTTGTGCTACATTAGCTACTACACACAGTGTACTCACTAGGTAGCCTTGTGTTACATTAGCTACTACACACAGTGTACTCACTAGGTAGCCTTGTACTACATTAGCTACTACACACAGTGTACTCACTAGGTAGCCTTGTGTTACATTAGCTACTACACACAGTGTACTCACTAGGTAGCCTTGTGTTACATTAGCTACTACACACAGTGTACTCACTAGGTAGCCTTGTGCTACATTAGCTACTACACACAGTGTGCTCACTAGGTAGCCTTGTGTTACATTAGCTACTACACTCAGTGTACTCACTAGGTAGCCTTGTACTACATTAGCTACTACACACAGTGTACTCACTAGGTAGCCTTGTGTTACATTAGCTACTACACACAGTGTACTCACTAGGTAGCCTTGTACTACATTAGCTACTACACTCAGTGTACTCACTAGGTAGCCTTGTGTTACATTAGCTACTACACACAGTGTACTCACTAGGTAGCCTTGTGGTACATTAGCTACTACACTCAGTGTACTCACTAGGTAGCCTTGTACTACATTAGCTACTACACACAGTGTACTCACTAGGTAGCCTTGTGTTACATTAGCTACTACACACAGTGTACTCACTAGGTAGCCTTGTGCTACATTAGCTACTACACACAGTGTACTCACTAGGTAGCCTTGTGCTACATTAGCTACTACACTCAGTGTGCTCACTAGGTAGCCTTGTACTACATTAGCTACTACACACAGTGTACTCACTAGGTAGCCTTGTGTTACATTAGCTACTACACACAGTGTACTCACTAGGTAGCCTTGTGCTACATTAGCTACTACACACAGTGTACTCACTAGGTAGCCTTGTGTTACATTAGCTACTACACACAGTGTACTCACTAGGTAGCCTTGTACTACATTAGCTACTACACTCAGTGTACTCACTAGGTAGCCTTGTACTACATTAGCTACTACACACAGTGTACTCACTAGGTAGCCTTGTGTTACATTAGCTACTACACACAGTGTACTCACTAGGTAGCCTTGTGTTACATTAGCTACTACACACAGTGTACTCACTAGGTAGCCTTGTGCTACATTAGCTACTACACACAGTGTACTCACTAGGTAGCCTTGTACTACATTAGCTACTACACTCAGTGTACTCACTAGGTAGCCTTGTACTACATTAGCTACTACACTCAGTGTACTCACTAGGTAGCCTTGTGTTACATTAGCTACTACACTCAGTGTACTCACTAGGTAGCCTTGTACTACATTAGCTACTACACTCAGTGTACTCACTAGGTAGCCTTGTGTTACATTAGCTACTACACTCAGTGTACTCACTAGGTAGCCTTGTACTACATTAGCTACTACACTCAGTGTACTCACTAGGTAGCCTTGTGTTACATTAGCTACTACACACAGTGTACTCACTAGGTAGCCTTGTGTTACATTAGCTACTACACACAGTGTACTCACTAGGTAGCCTTGTGCTACATTAGCTACTACACACAGTGTACTCACTAGGTAGCCTTGTGTTACATTAGCTACTACACTCAGTGTACTCACTAGGTAGCCTTGTGTTACATTAGCTACTACACACAGTGTACTCACTAGGTAGCCTTGTGTTACATTAGCTACTACACACAGTGTACTCACTAGGTAGCCTTGTGTTACATTAGCTACTACACACAGTGTACTCACTAGGTAGCCTTGTGTTACATTAGCTACTACACACAGTGTACTCACTAGGTAGCCTTGTGCTACATTAGCTACTACACACAGTGTACTCACTAGGTAGCCTTGTGTTACATTAGCTACTACACACAGTGTACTCACTAGGTAGCCTTGTACTACATTAGCTACTACACACAGTGTACTCACTAGGTAGCCTTGTGTTACATTAGCTACTACACACAGTGTACTCACTAGGTAGCCTTGTGTTACATTAGCTACTACACACAGTGTACTCACTAGGTAGCCTTGTGCTACATTAGCTACTACACACAGTGTACTCACTAGGTAGCCTTGTGTTACATTAGCTACTACACACAGTGTACTCACTAGGTAGCCTTGTACTACATTAGCTACTACACTCAGTGTACTCACTAGGTAGCCTTGTACTACATTAGCTACTACACACAGTGTACTCACTAGGTAGCCTTGTGTTACATTAGCTACTACACACAGTGTACTCACTAGGTAGCCTTGTGTTACATTAGCTACTACACACAGTGTACTCACTAGGTAGCCTTGTGCTACATTAGCTACTACACACAGTGTACTCACTAGGTAGCCTTGTGTTACATTAGCTACTACACTCAGTGTACTCACTAGGTAGCCTTGTACTACATTAGCTACTACACTCAGTGTACTCACTAGGTAGCCTTGTGTTACATTAGCTACTACACACAGTGTACTCACTAGGTAGCCTTGTGTTACATTAGCTACTACACACAGTGTACTCACTAGGTAGCCTTGTGCTACATTAGCTACTACACACAGTGTACTCACTAGGTAGCCTTGTGTTACATTAGCTACTACACTCAGTGTACTCACTAGGTAGCCTTGTGTTACATTAGCTACTACACACAGTGTACTCACTAGGTAGCCTTGTGTTACATTAGCTACTACACACAGTGTACTCACTAGGTAGCCTTGTGTTACATTAGCTACTACACACAGTGTACTCACTAGGTAGCCTTGTGTTACATTAGCTACTACACACAGTGTACTCACTAGGTAGCCTTGTGTTACATTAGCTACTACACACAGTGTACTCACTAGGTAGCCTTGTGCTACATTAGCTACTACACACAGTGTACTCACTAGGTAGCCTTGTGTTACATTAGCTACTACACTCAGTGTACTCACTAGGTAGCCTTGTACTACATTAGCTACTACACACAGTGTACTCACTAGGTAGCCTTGTGTTACATTAGCTACTACACACAGTGTACTCACTAGGTAGCCTTGTACTACATTAGCTACTACACTCAGTGTACTCACTAGGTAGCCTTGTGTTACATTAGCTACTACACACAGTGTACTCACTAGGTAGCCTTGTGCTACATTAGCTACTACACACAGTGTACTCACTAGGTAGCCTTGTGTTACATTAGCTACTACACACAGTGTACTCACTAGGTAGCCTTGTGTTACATTAGCTACTACACACAGTGTGCTCACTAGGTAGCCTTGTGTTACATTAGCTACTACACACAGTGTACTCACTAGGTAGCCTTGTACTACATTAGCTACTACACACAGTGTACTCACTAGGTAGCCTTGTGTTACATTAGCTACTACACTCAGTGTACTCACTAGGTAGCCTTGTACTACATTAGCTACTACACACAGTGTACTCACTAGGTAGCCTTGTACTACATTAGCTACTACACACAGTGTACTCACTAGGTAGCCTTGTACTACATTAGCTACTACACACAGTGTACTCACTAGGTAGCCTTGTACTACATTAGCTACTACACTCAGTGTACTCACTAGGTAGCCTTGTGTTACATTAGCTACTACACACAGTGTACTCACTAGGTAGCCTTGTGTTACATTAGCTACTACACACAGTGTACTCACTAGGTAGCCTTGTGTTACATTAGCTACTACACACAGTGTACTCACTAGGTAGCCTTGTACTACATTAGCTACTACACACAGTGTACTCACTAGGTAGCCTTGTGTTACATTAGCTACTACACACAGTGTACTCACTAGGTAGCCTTGTGTTACATTAGCTACTACACACAGTGTACTCACTAGGTAGCCTTGTGTTACATTAGCTACTACACACAGTGTACTCACTAGGTAGCCTTGTGTTACATTAGCTACTACACTCAGTGTACTCACTAGGTAGCCTTGTGTTACATTAGCTACTACACTCAGTGTACTCACTAGGTAGCCTTGTGTTACATTAGCTACTACACACAGTGTACTCACTAGGTAGCCTTGTGTTACATTAGCTACTACACTCAGTGTACTCACTAGGTAGCCTTGTGTTACATTAGCTACTACACACAGTGTACTCACTAGGTAGCCTTGTGTTACATTAGCTACTACACACAGTGTACTCACTAGGTAGCCTTGTGTTACATTAGCTACTACACTCAGTGTACTCACTAGGTAGCCTTGTGTTACATTAGCTACTACACTCAGTGTGCTCACTAGGTAGCCTTGTGTTACATTAGCTACTACACACAGTGTACTCACTAGGTAGCCTTGTACTACATTAGCTACTACACTCAGTGTGCTCACTAGGTAGCCTTGTACTACATTAGCTACTACACACAGTGTGCTCACTAGGTAGCCTTGTGTTACATTAGCTACTACACACAGTGTACTCACTAGGTAGCCTTGTGTTACATTAGCTACTACACTCAGTGTGCTCACTAGGTAGCCTTGTGTTACATTAGCTACTACACTCAGTGTGCTCACTAGGTAGCCTTGTGCTACATTAGCTACTACACTCAGTGTACTCACTAGGTAGCCTTGTACTACATTAGCTACTACACACAGTGTACTCACTAGGTAGCCTTGTGTTACATTAGCTACTACACACAGTGTACTCACTAGGTAGCCTTGTGTTACATTAGCTACTACACTCAGTGTACTCACTAGGTAGCCTTGTACTACATTAGCTACTACACACAGTGTACTCACTAGGTAGCCTTGTACTACATTAGCTACTACACACAGTGTACTCACTAGGTAGCCTTGTACTACATTAGCTACTACACACAGTGTACTCACTAGGTAGCCTTGTGCTACATTAGCTACTACACACAGTGTACTCACTAGGTAGCCTTGTGTTACATTAGCTACTACACACAGTGTACTCACTAGGTAGCCTTGTGGTACATTAGCTACTACACACAGTGTACTCACTAGGTAGCCTTGTGTTACATTAGCTACTACACTCAGTGTACTCACTAGGTAGCCTTGTGTTACATTAGCTACTACACACAGTGTACTCACTAGGTAGCCTTGTGTTACATTAGCTACTACACACAGTGTACTCACTAGGTAGCCTTGTGTTACATTAGCTACTACACACAGTGTACTCACTAGGTAGCCTTGTGTTACATTAGCTACTACACACAGTGTACTCACTAGGTAGCCTTGTGGTACATTAGCTACTACACACAGTGTACTCACTAGGTAGCCTTGTGTTACATTAGCTACTACACTCAGTGTACTCACTAGGTAGCCTTGTGTTACATTAGCTACTACACACAGTGTACTCACTAGGTAGCCTTGTGTTACATTAGCTACTACACACAGTGTACTCACTAGGTAGCCTTGTGTTACATTAGCTACTACACACAGTGTACTCACTAGGTAGCCTTGTGTTACATTAGCTACTACACTCAGTGTACTCACTAGGTAGCCTTGTGTTACATTAGCTACTACACTCAGTGTACTCACTAGGTAGCCTTGTGTTACATTAGCTACTACACACAGTGTACTCACTAGGTAGCCTTGTGTTACATTAGCTACTACACTCAGTGTACTCACTAGGTAGCCTTGTGTTACATTAGCTACTACACACAGTGTACTCACTAGGTAGCCTTGTGTTACATTAGCTACTACACACAGTGTACTCACTAGGTAGCCTTGTGTTACATTAGCTACTACACTCAGTGTACTCACTAGGTAGCCTTGTGTTACATTAGCTACTACACTCAGTGTGCTCACTAGGTAGCCTTGTGTTACATTAGCTACTACACACAGTGTACTCACTAGGTAGCCTTGTACTACATTAGCTACTACACTCAGTGTGCTCACTAGGTAGCCTTGTACTACATTAGCTACTACACACAGTGTGCTCACTAGGTAGCCTTGTGTTACATTAGCTACTACACACAGTGTACTCACTAGGTAGCCTTGTGTTACATTAGCTACTACACTCAGTGTGCTCACTAGGTAGCCTTGTGTTACATTAGCTACTACACTCAGTGTGCTCACTAGGTAGCCTTGTGCTACATTAGCTACTACACTCAGTGTACTCACTAGGTAGCCTTGTACTACATTAGCTACTACACACAGTGTACTCACTAGGTAGCCTTGTGTTACATTAGCTACTACACACAGTGTACTCACTAGGTAGCCTTGTGTTACATTAGCTACTACACTCAGTGTACTCACTAGGTAGCCTTGTACTACATTAGCTACTACACACAGTGTACTCACTAGGTAGCCTTGTACTACATTAGCTACTACACACAGTGTACTCACTAGGTAGCCTTGTACTACATTAGCTACTACACACAGTGTACTCACTAGGTAGCCTTGTGCTACATTAGCTACTACACACAGTGTACTCACTAGGTAGCCTTGTACTACATTAGCTACTACACTCAGTGTACTCACTAGGTAGCCTTGTACTACATTAGCTACTACACACAGTGTACTCACTAGGTAGCCTTGTGTTACATTAGCTACTACACACAGTGTACTCACTAGGTAGCCTTGTGTTACATTAGCTACTACACTCAGTGTACTCACTAGGTAGCCTTGTACTACATTAGCTACTACACTCAGTGTACTCACTAGGTAGCCTTGTACTACATTAGCTACTACACACAGTGTACTCACTAGGTAGCCTTGTACTACATTAGCTACTACACTCAGTGTACTCACTAGGTAGCCTTGTACTACATTAGCTACTACACACAGTGTACTCACTAGGTAGCCTTGTGTTACATTAGCTACTACACTCAGTGTACTCACTAGGTAGCCTTGTGTTACATTAGCTACTACACACAGTGTACTCACTAGGTAGCATTGTGTTACATTAGCTACTACACACAGTGTACTCACTAGGTAGCCTTGTACTACATTAGCTACTACACACAGTGTACTCACTAGGTAGCCTTGTGTTACATTAGCTACTACACTCAGTGTACTCACTAGGTAGCCTTGTGCTACATTAGCTACTACACACAGTGTACTCACTAGGTAGCCTTGTGTTACATTAGCTACTACACACAGTGTACTCACTAGGTAGCCTTGTACTACATTAGCTACTACACTCAGTGTGCTCACTAGGTAGCCTTGTACTACATTAGCTACTACACACAGTGTACTCACTAGGTAGCCTTGTACTACATTAGCTACTACACACAGTGTACTCACTAGGTAGCCTTGTGTTACATTAGCTACTACACTCAGTGTGCTCACTAGGTAGCCTTGTACTACATTAGCTACTACACACAGTGTACTCACTAGGTAGCCTTGTACTACATTAGCTACTACACTCAGTGTACTCACTAGGTAGCCTTGTACTACATTAGCTACTACACACAGTGTACTCACTAGGTAGCCTTGTACTACATTAGCTACTACACACAGTGTACTCACTAGGTAGCCTTGTGTTACATTAGCTACTACACTCAGTGTACTCACTAGGTAGCCTTGTACTACATTAGCTACTACACACAGTGTACTCACTAGGTAGCCTTGTGCTACATTAGCTACTACACTCAGTGTACTCACTAGGTAGCCTTGTACTACATTAGCTACTACACACAGTGTGCTCACTAGGTAGCCTTGTGTTACATTAGCTACTACACTCAGTGTACTCACTAGGTAGCCTTGTGTTACATTAGCTACTACACTCAGTGTACTCACTAGGTAGCCTTGTGTTACATTAGCTACTACACTCAGTGTACTCACTAGGTAGCCTTGTGTTACATTAGCTACTACACACAGTGTACTCACTAGGTAGCCTTGTGTTACATTAGCTACTACACTCAGTGTACTCACTAGGTAGCCTTGTGTTACATTAGCTACTACACTCAGTGTACTCACTAGGTAGCCTTGTGTTACATTAGCTACTACACACAGTGTACTCACTAGGTAGCCTTGTGTTACATTAGCTACTACACACAGTGTACTCACTAGGTAGCCTTGTGTTACATTAGCTACTACACACAGTGTGCTCACTAGGTAGCCTTGTGTTACATTAGCTACTACACACAGTGTGCTCACTAGGTAGCCTTGTACTACATTAGCTACTACACACAGTGTACTCACTAGGTAGCCTTGTGTTACATTAGCTACTACACTCAGTGTACTCACTAGGTAGCCTTGTGTTACATTAGCTACTACACACAGTGTACTCACTAGGTAGCCTTGTGTTACATTAGCTACTACACACAGTGTACTCACTAGGTAGCCTTGTGCTACATTAGCTACTACACACAGTGTACTCACTAGGTAGCCTTGTGTTACATTAGCTACTACACACAGTGTACTCACTAGGTAGCCTTGTGTTACATTAGCTACTACACACAGTGTACTCACTAGGTAGCCTTGTGTTACATTAGCTACTACACTCAGTGTACTCACTAGGTAGCCTTGTGTTACATTAGCTACTACACACAGTGTACTCACTAGGTAGCCTTGTGTTACATTAGCTACTACACTCAGTGTACTCACTAGGTAGCCTTGTGTTACATTAGCTACTACACACAGTGTACTCACTAGGTAGCCTTGTGTTACATTAGCTACTACACACAGTGTACTCACTAGGTAGCCTTGTGTTACATTAGCTACTACACACAGTGTACTCCCTAGGTAGCCTTGTACTACATTAGCTACTACACACAGTGTACTCACTAGGTAGCCTTGTGCTACATTAGCTACTACACACAGTGTACTCACTAGGTAGCCTTGTGTTACATTAGCTACTACACACAGTGTACTCACTAGGTAGCCTTGTACTACATTAGCTACTACACACAGTGTACTCACTAGGTAGCCTTGTACTACATTAGCTACTACACACAGTGTACTCACTAGGTAGCCTTGTGTTACATTAGCTACTACACTCAGTGTACTCACTAGGTAGCCTTGTGTTACATTAGCTACTACACTCAGTGTACTCACTAGGTAGCCTTGTGTTACATTAGCTACTACACACAGTGTGCTCACTAGGTAGCCTTGTGTTACATTAGCTACTACACTCAGTGTGCTCACTAGGTAGCCTTGTGTTACATTAGCTACTACACTCAGTGTACTCACTAGGTAGCCTTGTGTTACATTAGCTACTACACACACTGTACTCACTAGGTAGCCTTGTGTTACATTAGCTACTACACACAGTGTACTCACTAGGTAGCCTTGTGTTACATTAGCTACTACACTCAGTGTACTCACTAGGTAGCCTTGTGCTACATTAGCTACTACACTCAGTGTACTCACTAGGTAGCCTTGTGCTACATTAGCTACTACACACAGTGTACTCACTAGGTAGCCTTGTGTTACATTAGCTACTACACACAATGTACTCACTAGGTAGCCTTGTACTACATTAGCTACTACACACAGTGTACTCACTAGGTAGCCTTGTACTACATTAGCTACTACACACAGTGTACTCACTAGGTAGCCTTGTACTACATTAGCTACTACACACAGTGTACTCACTAGGTAGCCTTGTGTTACATTAGCTACTACACACAGTGTACTCACTAGGTAGCCTTGTGTTACATTAGCTACTACACTCAGTGTGCTCACTAGGTAGCCTTGTGTTACATTAGCTACTACACACAGTGTACTCACTAGGTAGCCTTGTGTTACATTAGCTACTACACTCAGTGTACTCACTAGGTAGCCTTGTGTTACATTAGCTACTACACACAATGTACTCACTAGGTAGCCTTGTGTTACATTAGCTACTACACACAGTGTACTCACTAGGTAGCCTTGTGTTACATTAGCTACCACACACAGTGTACTCAGTAGGTAGCCTTGTACTACATTAGCTACTACACACAGTGTACTCACTAGGTAGCCTTGTACTACATTAGCTACTACACACAGTGTACTCACTAGGTAGCCTTGTACTACATTAGCTACTACACACAGTGTACTCACTAGGTAGCCTTGTACTACATTAGCTACTACACACAGTGTACTCACTAGGTAGCCTTGTGCTACATTAGCTACTACACACAGTGTACTCACTAGGTAGCCTTGTACTACATTAGCTACTACACACAGTGTGCTCACTAGGTAGCCTTGTGTTACATTAGCTACTACACACAGTGTACTCACTAGGTAGCCTTGTGTTACATTAGCTACTACACTCAGTGTGCTCACTAGGTAGCCTTGTGTTACATTAGCTACTACACTCAGTGTACTCACTAGGTAGCCTTGTGTTACATTAGCTACTACACTCAGTGTACTCACTAGGTAGCCTTGTGTTACATTAGCTACTACACTCAGTGTACTCACTAGGTAGCCTTGTACTACATTAGCTACTACACACAGTGTACTCACTAGGTAGCCTTGTGCTACATTAGCTACTACACACAGTGTACTCACTAGGTAGCCTTGTGTTACATTAGCTACTACACACAGTGTACTCACTAGGTAGCCTTGTGTTACATTAGCTACTACACACAGTGTACTCACTAGGTAGCCTTGTGTTACATTAGCTACTACACACAGTGTACTCACTAGGTAGCCTTGTACTACATTAGCTACTACACACAGTGTACTCACTAGGTAGCCTTGTGTTACATTAGCTACTACACACAGTGTACTCACTAGGTAGCCTTGTACTACATTAGCTACTACACACAGTGTACTCACTAGGTAGCCTTGTGTTACATTAGCTACTACACACAGTGTGCTCACTAGGTAGCCTTGTACTACATTAGCTACTACACACAGTGTGCTCACTAGGTAGCCTTGTGTTACATTAGCTACTACACACAGTGTGCTCACTAGGTAGCCTTGTACTACATTAGCTACTACACTCAGTGTGCTCACTAGGTAGCCTTGTGCTACATTAGCTACTACACACAGTGTACTCACTAGGTAGCCTTGTGTTACATTAGCTACTACACACAGTGTGCTCACTAGGTAGCCTTGTACTACATTAGCTACTACACACAGTGTGCTCACTAGGTAGCCTTGTGTTACATTAGCTACTACACACAGTGTGCTCACTAGGTAGCCTTGTGTTACATTAGCTACTACACACAGTGTACTCACTAGGTAGCCTTGTACTACATTAGCTACTACACACAGTGTGCTCACTAGGTAGCCTTGTACTACATTAGCTACTACACACAGTGTACTCACTAGGTAGCCTTGTGCTACATTAGCTACTACACACAGTGTACTCACTAGGTAGCCTTGTGCTACATTAGCTACTACACTCAGTGTACTCACTAGGTAGCCTTGTGCTACATTAGCTACTACACTCAGTGTACTCACTAGGTAGCCTTGTACTACATTAGCTACTACACACAGTGTACTCACTAGGTAGCCTTGTGTTACATTAGCTACTACACACAGTGTACTCACTAGGTAGCCTTGTACTACATTAGCTACTACACTCAGTGTACTCACTAGGTAGCCTTGTGTTACATTAGCTACTACACACAGTGTACTCACTAGGTAGCCTTGTACTACATTAGCTACTACACACAGTGTACTCACTAGGTAGCCTTGTGTTACATTAGCTACTACACACAGTGTACTCACTAGGTAGCCTTGTACTACATTAGCTACTACACACAGTGTACTCACTAGGTAGCCTTGTACTACATTAGCTACTACACACAGTGTACTCACTAGGTAGCCTTGTACTACATTAGCTACTACACACAGTGTACTCACTAGGTAGCCTTGTGCTACATTAGCTACTACACACAGTGTACTCACTAGGTAGCCTTGTGTTACATTAGCTACTACACACAGTGTACTCACTAGGTAGCCTTGTGTTACATTAGCTACTACACTCAGTGTACTCACTAGGTAGCCTTGTGTTACATTAGCTACTACACACAGTGTACTCACTAGGTAGCCTTGTGTTACATTAGCTACTACACTCAGTGTACTCACTAGGTAGCCTTGTACTACATTAGCTACTACACACAGTGTACTCACTAGGTAGCCTTGTGTTACATTAGCTACTACACACAGTGTACTCACTAGGTAGCCTTGTGTTACATTAGCTACTACACACAGTGTACTCACTAGGTAGCCTTGTGCTACATTAGCTACTACACACAGTGTACTCACTAGGTAGCCTTGTGTTACATTAGCTACTACACACAGTGTACTCACTAGGTAGCCTTGTACTACATTAGCTACTACACTCAGTGTACTCACTAGGTAGCCTTGTGTTACATTAGCTACTACACACAGTGTACTCACTAGGTAGCCTTGTGTTACATTAGCTACTACACTCAGTGTACTCACTAGGTAGCCTTGTGTTACATTAGCTACTACACACAGTGTACTCACTAGGTAGCCTTGTGTTACATTAGCTACTACACTCAGTGTACTCACTAGGTAGCCTTGTACTACATTAGCTACTACACACAGTGTACTCACTAGGTAGCCTTGTGTTACATTAGCTACTACACACAGTGTACTCACTAGGTAGCCTTGTGTTACATTAGCTACTACACACAGTGTACTCACTAGGTAGCCTTGTGTTACATTAGCTACTACACACAGTGTGCTCACTAGGTAGCCTTGTACTACATTAGCTACTACACACAGTGTACTCACTAGGTAGCCTTGTACTACATTAGCTACTACACACAGTGTACTCACTAGGTAGCCTTGTGTTACATTAGCTACTACACACAGTGTACTCACTAGGTAGCCTTGTGTTACATTAGCTACTACACTCAGTGTACTCACTAGGTAGCCTTGTGTTACATTAGCTACTACACACAGTGTACTCACTAGGTAGCCTTGTACTACATTAGCTACTACACTCAGTGTACTCACTAGGTAGCCTTGTGTTACATTAGCTACTACACACAGTGTACTCACTAGGTAGCCTTGTGTTACATTAGCTACTACACTCAGTGTACTCACTAGGTAGCCTTGTGTTACATTAGCTACTACACACAGTGTACTCACTAGGTAGCCTTGTGTTACATTAGCTACTACACTCAGTGTACTCACTAAGTAGCCTTGTGTTACATTAGCTACTACACACAGTGTACTCACTAGGTAGCCTTGTGTTACATTAGCTACTACACTCAGTGTACTCACTAGGTAGCCTTGTGTTACATTAGCTACTACACACAGTGTACTCACTAGGTAGCCTTGTGTTACATTAGCTACTACACTGAGTGTACTCACTAGGTAGCCTTGTGTTACATTAGCTACTACACACAGTGTACTCACTAAGTAGCCTTGTGTTACATTAGCTACTACACTGAGTGTACTCACTAGGTAGCCTTGTGTTACATTAGCTACTACACTGAGTGTACTCACTAAGTAGCCTTGTGTTACATTAGCTACTACACACAGTGTACTCACTAAGTAGCCTTGTGTTACATTAGCTACTACACTGAGTGTACTCACTAAGTAGCCTTGTGTTACATTAGCTACTACACTGAGTGTACTCACTAGGTAGCCTTGTGTTACATTAGCTACTACACACAGTGTACTCACTAGGTAGCCTTGTGTTACATTAGCTACTACACTCAGTGTACTCACTAAGTAGCCTTGTGTTACATTAGCTACTACACACAGTGTACTCACTAGGTAGCCTTGTGTTACATTAGCTACTACACTGAGTGTACTCACTAGGTAGCCTTGTGTTACATTAGCTACTACACTCAGTGTACTCACTAAGTAGCCTTGTGTTACATTAGCTACTACACACAGTGTACTCACTAGGTAGCCTTGTGTTACATTAGCTACTACACTGAGTGTACTCACTAGGTAGCCTTGTGTTACATTAGCTACTACACTCAGTGTACTCACTAGGTAGCCTTGTGTTACATTAGCTACTACACACAGTGTACTCACTAGGTAGCCTTGTACTACATTAGCTACTACACACAGTGTACTCACTAGGTAGCCTTGTGTTACATTAGCTACTACACTCAGTGTACTCACTAGGTAGCCTTGTGTTACATTAGCTACTACACACAGTGTACTCACTAGGTAGCCTTGTGTTACATTAGCTACTACACTCAGTGTACTCACTAGGTAGCCTTGTGTTACATTAGCTACTACACTCAGTGTACTCACTAGGTAGCCTTGTGTTACATTAGCTACTACACACAGTGTACTCACTAGGTAGCCTTGTGTTACATTAGCTACTACACTCAGTGTACTCACTAGGTAGCCTTGTGTTACATTAGCTACTACACACAGTGTACTCACTAGGTAGCCTTGTACTACATTAGCTACTACACACAGTGTACTCACTAGGTAGCCTTGTGTTACATTAGCTACTACACTCAGTGTACTCACTAGGTAGCCTTGTGTTACATTAGCTACTACACACAGTGTACTCACTAGGTAGCCTTGTGTTACATTAGCTACTACACTCAGTGTACTCACTAGGTAGCCTTGTGTTACATTAGCTACTACACACAGTGTACTCACTAGGTAGCCTTGTGTTACATTAGCTACTACACTCAGTGTACTCACTAGGTAGCCTTGTGTTACATTAGCTACTACACACAGTGTACTCACTAGGTAGCCTTGTGTTACATTAGCTACTACACTCAGTGTACTCACTAGGTAGCCTTGTGTTACATTAGCTACTACACACAGTGTACTCACTAGGTAGCCTTGTACTACATTAGCTACTACACACAGTGTACTCACTAGGTAGCCTTGTGTTACATTAGCTACTACACACAGTGTACTCACTAGGTAGCCTTGTGTTACATTAGCTACTACACACAGTGTACTCACTAGGTAGCCTTGTACTACATTAGCTACTACACACAGTGTACTCACTAGGTAGCCTTGTGCTACATTAGCTACTACACACAGTGTACTCACTAGGTAGCCTTGTGTTACATTAGCTACTACACACAGTGTACTCACTAGGTAGCCTTGTACTACATTAGCTACTACACACAGTGTACTCACTAGGTAGCCTTGTGTTACATTAGCTACTACACACAGTGTACTCACTAGGTAGCCTTGTGTTACATTAGCTACTACACACAGTGTACTCACTAGGTAGCCTTGTGCTACATTAGCTACTACACACAGTGTGCTCACTAGGTAGCCTTGTGTTACATTAGCTACTACACTCAGTGTACTCACTAGGTAGCCTTGTACTACATTAGCTACTACACACAGTGTACTCACTAGGTAGCCTTGTGTTACATTAGCTACTACACACAGTGTACTCACTAGGTAGCCTTGTACTACATTAGCTACTACACTCAGTGTACTCACTAGGTAGCCTTGTGTTACATTAGCTACTACACACAGTGTACTCACTAGGTAGCCTTGTGGTACATTAGCTACTACACTCAGTGTACTCACTAGGTAGCCTTGTACTACATTAGCTACTACACACAGTGTACTCACTAGGTAGCCTTGTGTTACATTAGCTACTACACACAGTGTACTCACTAGGTAGCCTTGTGCTACATTAGCTACTACACACAGTGTACTCACTAGGTAGCCTTGTGCTACATTAGCTACTACACTCAGTGTGCTCACTAGGTAGCCTTGTACTACATTAGCTACTACACACAGTGTACTCACTAGGTAGCCTTGTGTTACATTAGCTACTACACACAGTGTACTCACTAGGTAGCCTTGTGCTACATTAGCTACTACACACAGTGTACTCACTAGGTAGCCTTGTGTTACATTAGCTACTACACACAGTGTACTCACTAGGTAGCCTTGTACTACATTAGCTACTACACTCAGTGTACTCACTAGGTAGCCTTGTACTACATTAGCTACTACACACAGTGTACTCACTAGGTAGCCTTGTGTTACATTAGCTACTACACACAGTGTACTCACTAGGTAGCCTTGTGTTACATTAGCTACTACACACAGTGTACTCACTAGGTAGCCTTGTGCTACATTAGCTACTACACACAGTGTACTCACTAGGTAGCCTTGTACTACATTAGCTACTACACTCAGTGTACTCACTAGGTAGCCTTGTACTACATTAGCTACTACACTCAGTGTACTCACTAGGTAGCCTTGTGTTACATTAGCTACTACACTCAGTGTACTCACTAGGTAGCCTTGTACTACATTAGCTACTACACTCAGTGTACTCACTAGGTAGCCTTGTGTTACATTAGCTACTACACTCAGTGTACTCACTAGGTAGCCTTGTACTACATTAGCTACTACACTCAGTGTACTCACTAGGTAGCCTTGTGTTACATTAGCTACTACACACAGTGTACTCACTAGGTAGCCTTGTGTTACATTAGCTACTACACACAGTGTACTCACTAGGTAGCCTTGTGCTACATTAGCTACTACACACAGTGTACTCACTAGGTAGCCTTGTGTTACATTAGCTACTACACTCAGTGTACTCACTAGGTAGCCTTGTGTTACATTAGCTACTACACACAGTGTACTCACTAGGTAGCCTTGTGTTACATTAGCTACTACACACAGTGTACTCACTAGGTAGCCTTGTGTTACATTAGCTACTACACACAGTGTACTCACTAGGTAGCCTTGTGTTACATTAGCTACTACACACAGTGTACTCACTAGGTAGCCTTGTGCTACATTAGCTACTACACACAGTGTACTCACTAGGTAGCCTTGTACTACATTAGCTACTACACACAGTGTACTCACTAGGTAGCCTTGTACTACATTAGCTACTACACACAGTGTACTCACTAGGTAGCCTTGTGTTACATTAGCTACTACACACAGTGTACTCACTAGGTAGCCTTGTGTTACATTAGCTACTACACACAGTGTACTCACTAGGTAGCCTTGTGCTACATTAGCTACTACACACAGTGTACTCACTAGGTAGCCTTGTGTTACATTAGCTACTACACACAGTGTACTCACTAGGTAGCCTTGTACTACATTAGCTACTACACTCAGTGTACTCACTAGGTAGCCTTGTACTACATTAGCTACTACACACAGTGTACTCACTAGGTAGCCTTGTGTTACATTAGCTACTACACACAGTGTACTCACTAGGTAGCCTTGTGTTACATTAGCTACTACACACAGTGTACTCACTAGGTAGCCTTGTGCTACATTAGCTACTACACACAGTGTACTCACTAGGTAGCCTTGTGTTACATTAGCTACTACACTCAGTGTACTCACTAGGTAGCCTTGTACTACATTAGCTACTACACTCAGTGTACTCACTAGGTAGCCTTGTGTTACATTAGCTACTACACACAGTGTACTCACTAGGTAGCCTTGTGTTACATTAGCTACTACACACAGTGTACTCACTAGGTAGCCTTGTGCTACATTAGCTACTACACACAGTGTACTCACTAGGTAGCCTTGTGTTACATTAGCTACTACACTCAGTGTACTCACTAGGTAGCCTTGTGTTACATTAGCTACTACACACAGTGTACTCACTAGGTAGCCTTGTGTTACATTAGCTACTACACACAGTGTACTCACTAGGTAGCCTTGTGTTACATTAGCTACTACACACAGTGTACTCACTAGGTAGCCTTGTGTTACATTAGCTACTACACACAGTGTACTCACTAGGTAGCCTTGTGTTACATTAGCTACTACACACAGTGTACTCACTAGGTAGCCTTGTGCTACATTAGCTACTACACACAGTGTACTCACTAGGTAGCCTTGTGTTACATTAGCTACTACACTCAGTGTACTCACTAGGTAGCCTTGTACTACATTAGCTACTACACACAGTGTACTCACTAGGTAGCCTTGTGTTACATTAGCTACTACACACAGTGTACTCACTAGGTAGCCTTGTACTACATTAGCTACTACACTCAGTGTACTCACTAGGTAGCCTTGTGTTACATTAGCTACTACACACAGTGTACTCACTAGGTAGCCTTGTGCTACATTAGCTACTACACACAGTGTACTCACTAGGTAGCCTTGTGTTACATTAGCTACTACACACAGTGTACTCACTAGGTAGCCTTGTGTTACATTAGCTACTACACACAGTGTGCTCACTAGGTAGCCTTGTGTTACATTAGCTACTACACACAGTGTACTCACTAGGTAGCCTTGTACTACATTAGCTACTACACACAGTGTACTCACTAGGTAGCCTTGTGTTACATTAGCTACTACACTCAGTGTACTCACTAGGTAGCCTTGTACTACATTAGCTACTACACACAGTGTACTCACTAGGTAGCCTTGTACTACATTAGCTACTACACACAGTGTACTCACTAGGTAGCCTTGTACTACATTAGCTACTACACACAGTGTACTCACTAGGTAGCCTTGTACTACATTAGCTACTACACTCAGTGTACTCACTAGGTAGCCTTGTGTTACATTAGCTACTACACACAGTGTACTCACTAGGTAGCCTTGTGTTACATTAGCTACTACACACAGTGTACTCACTAGGTAGCCTTGTGTTACATTAGCTACTACACACAGTGTACTCACTAGGTAGCCTTGTACTACATTAGCTACTACACACAGTGTACTCACTAGGTAGCCTTGTGTTACATTAGCTACTACACACAGTGTACTCACTAGGTAGCCTTGTGTTACATTAGCTACTACACACAGTGTACTCACTAGGTAGCCTTGTGTTACATTAGCTACTACACACAGTGTACTCACTAGGTAGCCTTGTGTTACATTAGCTACTACACTCAGTGTACTCACTAGGTAGCCTTGTGTTACATTAGCTACTACACTCAGTGTACTCACTAGGTAGCCTTGTGTTACATTAGCTACTACACACAGTGTACTCACTAGGTAGCCTTGTGTTACATTAGCTACTACACTCAGTGTACTCACTAGGTAGCCTTGTGTTACATTAGCTACTACACACAGTGTACTCACTAGGTAGCCTTGTGTTACATTAGCTACTACACACAGTGTACTCACTAGGTAGCCTTGTGTTACATTAGCTACTACACTCAGTGTACTCACTAGGTAGCCTTGTGTTACATTAGCTACTACACTCAGTGTGCTCACTAGGTAGCCTTGTGTTACATTAGCTACTACACACAGTGTACTCACTAGGTAGCCTTGTACTACATTAGCTACTACACTCAGTGTGCTCACTAGGTAGCCTTGTACTACATTAGCTACTACACACAGTGTGCTCACTAGGTAGCCTTGTGTTACATTAGCTACTACACACAGTGTACTCACTAGGTAGCCTTGTGTTACATTAGCTACTACACTCAGTGTGCTCACTAGGTAGCCTTGTGTTACATTAGCTACTACACTCAGTGTGCTCACTAGGTAGCCTTGTGCTACATTAGCTACTACACTCAGTGTACTCACTAGGTAGCCTTGTACTACATTAGCTACTACACACAGTGTACTCACTAGGTAGCCTTGTGTTACATTAGCTACTACACACAGTGTACTCACTAGGTAGCCTTGTGTTACATTAGCTACTACACACAGTGTACTCACTAGGTAGCCTTGTGGTACATTAGCTACTACACACAGTGTACTCACTAGGTAGCCTTGTACTACATTAGCTACTACACACAGTGTACTCACTAGGTAGCCTTGTACTACATTAGCTACTACAAACAGTGTACTCACTAGGTAGCCTTGTGCTACATTAGCTACTACACACAGTGTACTCACTAGGTAGCCTTGTGTTACATTAGCTACTACACACAGTGTACTCACTAGGTAGCCTTGTGGTACATTAGCTACTACACACAGTGTACTCACTAGGTAGCCTTGTGTTACATTAGCTACTACACTCAGTGTACTCACTAGGTAGCCTTGTGTTACATTAGCTACTACACACAGTGTACTCACTAGGTAGCCTTGTGTTACATTAGCTACTACACACAGTGTACTCACTAGGTAGCCTTGTGTTACATTAGCTACTACACACAGTGTACTCACTAGGTAGCCTTGTGTTACATTAGCTACTACACACAGTGTACTCACTAGGTAGCCTTGTGGTACATTAGCTACTACACACAGTGTACTCACTAGGTAGCCTTGTGTTACATTAGCTACTACACTCAGTGTACTCACTAGGTAGCCTTGTGTTACATTAGCTACTACACACAGTGTACTCACTAGGTAGCCTTGTGTTACATTAGCTACTACACACAGTGTACTCACTAGGTAGCCTTGTGTTACATTAGCTACTACACACAGTGTACTCACTAGGTAGCCTTGTGTTACATTAGCTACTACACTCAGTGTACTCACTAGGTAGCCTTGTGTTACATTAGCTACTACACTCAGTGTACTCACTAGGTAGCCTTGTGTTACATTAGCTACTACACACAGTGTACTCACTAGGTAGCCTTGTGTTACATTAGCTACTACACTCAGTGTACTCACTAGGTAGCCTTGTGTTACATTAGCTACTACACACAGTGTACTCACTAGGTAGCCTTGTGTTACATTAGCTACTACACACAGTGTACTCACTAGGTAGCCTTGTGTTACATTAGCTACTACACTCAGTGTACTCACTAGGTAGCCTTGTGTTACATTAGCTACTACACTCAGTGTGCTCACTAGGTAGCCTTGTGTTACATTAGCTACTACACACAGTGTACTCACTAGGTAGCCTTGTACTACATTAGCTACTACACTCAGTGTGCTCACTAGGTAGCCTTGTACTACATTAGCTACTACACACAGTGTGCTCACTAGGTAGCCTTGTGTTACATTAGCTACTACACACAGTGTACTCACTAGGTAGCCTTGTGTTACATTAGCTACTACACTCAGTGTGCTCACTAGGTAGCCTTGTGTTACATTAGCTACTACACTCAGTGTGCTCACTAGGTAGCCTTGTGCTACATTAGCTACTACACTCAGTGTACTCACTAGGTAGCCTTGTACTACATTAGCTACTACACACAGTGTACTCACTAGGTAGCCTTGTGTTACATTAGCTACTACACACAGTGTACTCACTAGGTAGCCTTGTGTTACATTAGCTACTACACTCAGTGTACTCACTAGGTAGCCTTGTACTACATTAGCTACTACACACAGTGTACTCACTAGGTAGCCTTGTACTACATTAGCTACTACACACAGTGTACTCACTAGGTAGCCTTGTACTACATTAGCTACTACACACAGTGTACTCACTAGGTAGCCTTGTGCTACATTAGCTACTACACACAGTGTACTCACTAGGTAGCCTTGTACTACATTAGCTACTACACTCAGTGTACTCACTAGGTAGCCTTGTACTACATTAGCTACTACACACAGTGTACTCACTAGGTAGCCTTGTGTTACATTAGCTACTACACACAGTGTACTCACTAGGTAGCCTTGTGTTACATTAGCTACTACACTCAGTGTACTCACTAGGTAGCCTTGTACTACATTAGCTACTACACTCAGTGTACTCACTAGGTAGCCTTGTACTACATTAGCTACTACACACAGTGTACTCACTAGGTAGCCTTGTACTACATTAGCTACTACACTCAGTGTACTCACTAGGTAGCCTTGTACTACATTAGCTACTACACACAGTGTACTCACTAGGTAGCCTTGTGTTACATTAGCTACTACACTCAGTGTACTCACTAGGTAGCCTTGTGTTACATTAGCTACTACACACAGTGTACTCACTAGGTAGCCTTGTGTTACATTAGCTACTACACACAGTGTACTCACTAGGTAGCCTTGTACTACATTAGCTACTACACACAGTGTACTCACTAGGTAGCCTTGTGTTACATTAGCTACTACACTCAGTGTACTCACTAGGTAGCCTTGTGCTACATTAGCTACTACACACAGTGTACTCACTAGGTAGCCTTGTGTTACATTAGCTACTACACACAGTGTACTCACTAGGTAGCCTTGTACTACATTAGCTACTACACTCAGTGTGCTCACTAGGTAGCCTTGTACTACATTAGCTACTACACACAGTGTACTCACTAGGTAGCCTTGTACTACATTAGCTACTACACACAGTGTACTCACTAGGTAGCCTTGTGTTACATTAGCTACTACACTCAGTGTGCTCACTAGGTAGCCTTGTACTACATTAGCTACTACACACAGTGTACTCACTAGGTAGCCTTGTACTACATTAGCTACTACACTCAGTGTACTCACTAGGTAGCCTTGTACTACATTAGCTACTACACACAGTGTACTCACTAGGTAGCCTTGTACTACATTAGCTACTACACACAGTGTACTCACTAGGTAGCCTTGTGTTACATTAGCTACTACACTCAGTGTACTCACTAGGTAGCCTTGTACTACATTAGCTACTACACACAGTGTACTCACTAGGTAGCCTTGTGCTACATTAGCTACTACACTCAGTGTACTCACTAGGTAGCCTTGTACTACATTAGCTACTACACACAGTGTGCTCACTAGGTAGCCTTGTGTTACATTAGCTACTACACTCAGTGTACTCACTAGGTAGCCTTGTGTTACATTAGCTACTACACTCAGTGTACTCACTAGGTAGCCTTGTGTTACATTAGCTACTACACTCAGTGTACTCACTAGGTAGCCTTGTGTTACATTAGCTACTACACACAGTGTACTCACTAGGTAGCCTTGTGTTACATTAGCTACTACACTCAGTGTACTCACTAGGTAGCCTTGTGTTACATTAGCTACTACACTCAGTGTACTCACTAGGTAGCCTTGTGTTACATTAGCTACTACACACAGTGTACTCACTAGGTAGCCTTGTGTTACATTAGCTACTACACACAGTGTACTCACTAGGTAGCCTTGTGTTACATTAGCTACTACACACAGTGTGCTCACTAGGTAGCCTTGTGTTACATTAGCTACTACACACAGTGTGCTCACTAGGTAGCCTTGTACTACATTAGCTACTACACACAGTGTACTCACTAGGTAGCCTTGTGTTACATTAGCTACTACACTCAGTGTACTCACTAGGTAGCCTTGTGTTACATTAGCTACTACACACAGTGTACTCACTAGGTAGCCTTGTGTTACATTAGCTACTACACACAGTGTACTCACTAGGTAGCCTTGTGCTACATTAGCTACTACACACAGTGTACTCACTAGGTAGCCTTGTGTTACATTAGCTACTACACACAGTGTACTCACTAGGTAGCCTTGTGTTACATTAGCTACTACACACAGTGTACTCACTAGGTAGCCTTGTGTTACATTAGCTACTACACTCAGTGTACTCACTAGGTAGCCTTGTGTTACATTAGCTACTACACACAGTGTACTCACTAGGTAGCCTTGTGTTACATTAGCTACTACACTCAGTGTACTCACTAGGTAGCCTTGTGTTACATTAGCTACTACACACAGTGTACTCACTAGGTAGCCTTGTGTTACATTAGCTACTACACACAGTGTACTCACTAGGTAGCCTTGTGTTACATTAGCTACTACACACAGTGTACTCCCTAGGTAGCCTTGTACTACATTAGCTACTACACACAGTGTACTCACTAGGTAGCCTTGTGCTACATTAGCTACTACACACAGTGTACTCACTAGGTAGCCTTGTGTTACATTAGCTACTACACACAGTGTACTCACTAGGTAGCCTTGTACTACATTAGCTACTACACACAGTGTACTCACTAGGTAGCCTTGTACTACATTAGCTACTACACACAGTGTACTCACTAGGTAGCCTTGTGTTACATTAGCTACTACACTCAGTGTACTCACTAGGTAGCCTTGTGTTACATTAGCTACTACACTCAGTGTACTCACTAGGTAGCCTTGTGTTACATTAGCTACTACACACAGTGTGCTCACTAGGTAGCCTTGTGTTACATTAGCTACTACACTCAGTGTGCTCACTAGGTAGCCTTGTGTTACATTAGCTACTACACTCAGTGTACTCACTAGGTAGCCTTGTGTTACATTAGCTACTACACACACTGTACTCACTAGGTAGCCTTGTGTTACATTAGCTACTACACACAGTGTACTCACTAGGTAGCCTTGTGCTACATTAGCTACTACACACAGTGTACTCACTAGGTAGCCTTGTGTTACATTAGCTACTACACTCAGTGTACTCACTAGGTAGCCTTGTGCTACATTAGCTACTACACTCAGTGTACTCACTAGGTAGCCTTGTGCTACATTAGCTACTACACACAGTGTACTCACTAGGTAGCCTTGTGTTACATTAGCTACTACACACAATGTACTCACTAGGTAGCCTTGTACTACATTAGCTACTACACACAGTGTACTCACTAGGTAGCCTTGTACTACATTAGCTACTACACACAGTGTACTCACTAGGTAGCCTTGTACTACATTAGCTACTACACACAGTGTACTCACTAGGTAGCCTTGTGTTACATTAGCTACTACACACAGTGTACTCACTAGGTAGCCTTGTGTTACATTAGCTACTACACTCAGTGTGCTCACTAGGTAGCCTTGTGTTACATTAGCTACTACACACAGTGTACTCACTAGGTAGCCTTGTGTTACATTAGCTACTACACTCAGTGTACTCACTAGGTAGCCTTGTGTTACATTAGCTACTACACACAATGTACTCACTAGGTAGCCTTGTGTTACATTAGCTACTACACACAGTGTACTCACTAGGTAGCCTTGTGTTACATTAGCTACCACACACAGTGTACTCAGTAGGTAGCCTTGTACTACATTAGCTACTACACACAGTGTACTCACTAGGTAGCCTTGTACTACATTAGCTACTACACACAGTGTACTCACTAGGTAGCCTTGTACTACATTAGCTACTACACACAGTGTACTCACTAGGTAGCCTTTTACTACATTAGCTACTACACACAGTGTACTCACTAGGTAGCCTTGTGCTACATTAGCTACTACACACAGTGTACTCACTAGGTAGCCTTGTACTACATTAGCTACTACACACAGTGTGCTCACTAGGTAGCCTTGTGTTACATTAGCTACTACACACAGTGTACTCACTAGGTAGCCTTGTGTTACATTAGCTACTACACTCAGTGTGCTCACTAGGTAGCCTTGTGTTACATTAGCTACTACACTCAGTGTACTCACTAGGTAGCCTTGTGTTACATTAGCTACTACACTCAGTGTACTCACTAGGTAGCCTTGTGTTACATTAGCTACTACACTCAGTGTACTCACTAGGTAGCCTTGTACTACATTAGCTACTACACACAGTGTACTCACTAGGTAGCCTTGTGCTACATTAGCTACTACACACAGTGTACTCACTAGGTAGCCTTGTGTTACATTAGCTACTACACACAGTGTACTCACTAGGTAGCCTTGTGTTACATTAGCTACTACACACAGTGTACTCACTAGGTAGCCTTGTGTTACATTAGCTACTACACACAGTGTACTCACTAGGTAGCCTTGTACTACATTAGCTACTACACACAGTGTACTCACTAGGTAGCCTTGTGTTACATTAGCTACTACACACAGTGTACTCACTAGGTAGCCTTGTACTACATTAGCTACTACACACAGTGTACTCACTAGGTAGCCTTGTGTTACATTAGCTACTACACACAGTGTGCTCACTAGGTAGCCTTGTACTACATTAGCTACTACACACAGTGTGCTCACTAGGTAGCCTTGTGTTACATTAGCTACTACACACAGTGTGCTCACTAGGTAGCCTTGTACTACATTAGCTACTACACTCAGTGTGCTCACTAGGTAGCCTTGTGCTACATTAGCTACTACACACAGTGTACTCACTAGGTAGCCTTGTGTTACATTAGCTACTACACACAGTGTGCTCACTAGGTAGCCTTGTACTACATTAGCTACTACACACAGTGTGCTCACTAGGTAGCCTTGTGTTACATTAGCTACTACACACAGTGTGCTCACTAGGTAGCCTTGTGTTACATTAGCTACTACACACAGTGTACTCACTAGGTAGCCTTGTACTACATTAGCTACTACACACAGTGTGCTCACTAGGTAGCCTTGTACTACATTAGCTACTACACACAGTGTACTCACTAGGTAGCCTTGTGCTACATTAGCTACTACACACAGTGTACTCACTAGGTAGCCTTGTGCTACATTAGCTACTACACTCAGTGTACTCACTAGGTAGCCTTGTGCTACATTAGCTACTACACACAGTGTACTCACTAGGTAGCCTTGTGTTACATTAGCTACTACACACATTGTACTCACTAGGTAGCCTTGTACTACATTAGCTACTACACTCAGTGTACTCACTAGGTAGCCTTGTGTTACATTAGCTACTACACACAGTGTACTCACTAGGTAGCCTTGTGTTACATTAGCTACTACACTCAGTGTACTCACTAGGTAGCCTTGTACTACATTAGCTACTACACACAGTGTACTCACTAGGTAGCCTTGTGTTACATTAGCTACTACACACAGTGTACTCACTAGGTAGCCTTGTGTTACATTAGCTACTACACACAGTGTACTCACTAGGTAGCCTTGTGCTACATTAGCTACTACACACAGTGTACTCACTAGGTAGCCTTGTGTTACATTAGCTACTACACACATTGTACTCACTAGGTAGCCTTGTACTACATTAGCTACTACACTCAGTGTACTCACTAGGTAGCCTTGTGTTACATTAGCTACTACACACAGTGTACTCACTAGGTAGCCTTGTGTTACATTAGCTACTACACTCAGTGTACTCACTAGGTAGCCTTGTGTTACATTAGCTACTACACACAGTGTACTCACTAGGTAGCCTTGTGTTACATTAGCTACTACACTCAGTGTACTCACTAGGTAGCCTTGTACTACATTAGCTACTACACACAGTGTACTCACTAGGTAGCCTTGTGTTACATTAGCTACTACACACAGTGTACTCACTAGGTAGCCTTGTGTTACATTAGCTACTACACACAGTGTACTCACTAGGTAGCCTTGTGTTACATTAGCTACTACACACAGTGTGCTCACTAGGTAGCCTTGTACTACATTAGCTACTACACACAGTGTACTCACTAGGTAGCCTTGTACTACATTAGCTACTACACACAGTGTACTCACTAGGTAGCCTTGTGTTACATTAGCTACTACACACAGTGTACTCACTAGGTAGCCTTGTGTTACATTAGCTACTACACTCAGTGTACTCACTAGGTAGCCTTGTGTTACATTAGCTACTACACACAGTGTACTCACTAGGTAGCCTTGTACTACATTAGCTACTACACTCAGTGTACTCACTAGGTAGCCTTGTGTTACATTAGCTACTACACACAGTGTACTCACTAGGTAGCCTTGTGTTACATTAGCTACTACACTCAGTGTACTCACTAGGTAGCCTTGTGTTACATTAGCTACTACACACAGTGTACTCACTAGGTAGCCTTGTGTTACATTAGCTACTACACTCAGTGTACTCACTAAGTAGCCTTGTGTTACATTAGCTACTACACACAGTGTACTCACTAGGTAGCCTTGTGTTACATTAGCTACTACACTCAGTGTACTCACTAGGTAGCCTTGTGTTACATTAGCTACTACACACAGTGTACTCACTAGGTAGCCTTGTGTTACATTAGCTACTACACTGAGTGTACTCACTAGGTAGCCTTGTGTTACATTAGCTACTACACACAGTGTACTCACTAAGTAGCCTTGTGTTACATTAGCTACTACACTGAGTGTACTCACTAGGTAGCCTTGTGTTACATTAGCTACTACACTGAGTGTACTCACTAAGTAGCCTTGTGTTACATTAGCTACTACACACAGTGTACTCACTAAGTAGCCTTGTGTTACATTAGCTACTACACTGAGTGTACTCACTAAGTAGCCTTGTGTTACATTAGCTACTACACTGAGTGTACTCACTAGGTAGCCTTGTGTTACATTAGCTACTACACACAGTGTACTCACTAGGTAGCCTTGTGTTACATTAGCTACTACACTCAGTGTACTCACTAAGTAGCCTTGTGTTACATTAGCTACTACACACAGTGTACTCACTAGGTAGCCTTGTGTTACATTAGCTACTACACTGAGTGTACTCACTAGGTAGCCTTGTGTTACATTAGCTACTACACTCAGTGTACTCACTAAGTAGCCTTGTGTTACATTAGCTACTACACACAGTGTACTCACTAGGTAGCCTTGTGTTACATTAGCTACTACACTGAGTGTACTCACTAGGTAGCCTTGTGTTACATTAGCTACTACACTCAGTGTACTCACTAGGTAGCCTTGTGTTACATTAGCTACTACACACAGTGTACTCACTAGGTAGCCTTGTACTACATTAGCTACTACACACAGTGTACTCACTAGGTAGCCTTGTGTTACATTAGCTACTACACTCAGTGTACTCACTAGGTAGCCTTGTGTTACATTAGCTACTACACACAGTGTACTCACTAGGTAGCCTTGTGTTACATTAGCTACTACACTCAGTGTACTCACTAGGTAGCCTTGTGTTACATTAGCTACTACACTCAGTGTACTCACTAGGTAGCCTTGTGTTACATTAGCTACTACACACAGTGTACTCACTAGGTAGCCTTGTGTTACATTAGCTACTACACTCAGTGTACTCACTAGGTAGCCTTGTGTTACATTAGCTACTACACACAGTGTACTCACTAGGTAGCCTTGTACTACATTAGCTACTACACACAGTGTACTCACTAGGTAGCCTTGTGTTACATTAGCTACTACACTCAGTGTACTCACTAGGTAGCCTTGTGTTACATTAGCTACTACACACAGTGTACTCACTAGGTAGCCTTGTGTTACATTAGCTACTACACTCAGTGTACTCACTAGGTAGCCTTGTGTTACATTAGCTACTACACACAGTGTACTCACTAGGTAGCCTTGTGTTACATTAGCTACTACACTCAGTGTACTCACTAGGTAGCCTTGTGTTACATTAGCTACTACACACAGTGTACTCACTAGGTAGCCTTGTGTTACATTAGCTACTACACTCAGTGTACTCACTAGGTAGCCTTGTGTTACATTAGCTACTACACACAGTGTACTCACTAGGTAGCCTTGTACTACATTAGCTACTACACACAGTGTACTCACTAGGTAGCCTTGTGTTACATTAGCTACTACACACAGTGTACTCACTAGGTAGCCTTGTGTTACATTAGCTACTACACTCAGTGTACTCACTAGGTAGCCTTGTGTTACATTAGCTACTACACTCAGTGTACTCACTAGGTAGCCTTGTGTTACATTAGCTACTACACACAGTGTACTCACTAGGTAGCCTTGTGTTACATTAGCTACTACACTCAGTGTACTCACTAGGTAGCCTTGTGTTACATTAGCTACTACACTCAGTGTACTCACTAGGTAGCCTTGTGTTACATTAGCTACTACACACAGTGTGCTCACTAGGTAGCCTTGTGTTACATTAGCTACTACACACAGTGTACTCACTAGGTAGCCTTGTGTTACATTAGCTACTACACACAGTGTGCTCACTAGGTAGCCTTGTACTACATTAGCTACTACACTCAGTGTGCTCACTAGGTAGCCTTGTGTTACATTAGCTACTACACACAGTGTACTCACTAGGTAGCCTTGTGTTACATTAGCTACTACACACAGTGTACTCACTAGGTAGCCTTGTGTTACATTAGCTACTACACACAGTGTACTCACTAGGTAGCCTTGTACTACATTAGCTACTACACACAGTGTGCTCACTAGGTAGCCTTGTGTTACATTAGCTACTACACACAGTGTACTCACTAGGTAGCCTTGTACTACATTAGCTACTACACACAGTGTACTCACTAGGTAGCCTTGTGTTACATTAGCTACTACACACAGTGTGCTCACTAGGTAGCCTTGTGTTACATTAGCTACTACACACAGTGTACTCACTAGGTAGCCTTGTACTACATTAGCTACTACACACAGTGTACTCACTAGGTAGCCTTGTGTTACATTAGCTACTACACACAGTGTACTCACTAGGTAGCCTTGTACTACATTAGCTACTACACACAGTGTGCTCACTAGGTAGCCTTGTGTTACATTAGCTACTACACACAGTGTACTCACTAGGTAGCCTTGTACTACATTAGCTACTACACACAGTGTACTCACTAGGTAGCCTTGTGCTACATTAGCTACTACACACAGTGTACTCACTAGGTAGCCTTGTGTTACATTAGCTACTACACTCAGTGTACTCACTAGGTAGCCTTGTGTTACATTAGCTACTACACACAGTGTACTCACTAGGTAGCCTTGTGTTACATTAGCTACTACACTCAGTGTACTCACTAGGTAGCCTTGTGCTACATTAGCTACTACACACAGTGTACTCACTAGGTAGCCTTGTGTTACATTAGCTACTACACACAGTGTACTCACTAGGTAGCCTTGTGTTACATTAGCTACTACACACAGTGTACTCACTAGGTAGCCTTGTACTACATTAGCTACTACACACAGTGTACTCACTAGGTAGCCTTGTGTTACATTAGCTACTACACTCAGTGTACTCACTAGGTAGCCTTGTGTTACATTAGCTACTACACACAGTGTACTCACTAGGTAGCCTTGTGTTACATTAGCTACTACACACAGTGTACTCACTAGGTAGCCTTGTGTTACATTAGCTACTACACACAGTGTACTCACTAGGTAGCCTTGTGTTACATTAGCTACTACACACAGTGTACTCACTAGGTAGCCTTGTACTACATTAGCTACTACACACAGTGTACTCACTAGGTAGCCTTGTACTACATTAGCTACTACACACAGTGTACTCACTAGGTAGCCTTGTGTTACATTAGCTACTACACACAGTGTACTCACTAGGTAGCCTTGTACTACATTAGCTACTACACACAGTGTACTCACTAGGTAGCCTTGTACTACATTAGCTACTACACACAGTGTGCTCACTAGGTAGCCTTGTACTACATTAGCTACTACACACAGTGTACTCACTAGGTAGCCTTGTGCTACATTAGCTACTACACACAGTGTACTCACTAGGTAGCCTTGTGTTACATTAGCTACTACACACAGTGTACTCACTAGGTAGCCTTGTGCTACATTAGCTACTACACACAGTGTACTCACTAGGTAGCCTTGTGTTACATTAGCTACTACACACAGTGTACTCACTAGGTAGCCTTGTGTTACATTAGCTACTACACACAGTGTACTCACTAGGTAGCCTTGTGCTACATTAGCTACTACACACAGTGTACTCACTAGGTAGCCTTGTGCTACATTAGCTACTACACACAGTGTACTCACTAGGTAGCCTTGTGTTACATTAGCTACTACACACAGTGTACTCACTAGGTAGCCTTGTGTTACATTAGCTACTACACACAGTGTACTCACTAGGTAGCCTTGTGTTACATTAGCTACTACACACAGTGTACTCACTAGGTAGCCTTGTGTTACATTAGCTACTACACACAGTGTACTCACTAGGTAGCCTTGTGCTACATTAGCTACTACACACAGTGTACTCACTAGGTAGCCTTGTGTTACATTAGCTACTACACACAGTGTACTCACTAGGTAGCCTTGTGTTACATTAGCTACTACACTCAGTGTACTCACTAGGTAGCCTTGTGTTACATTAGCTACTACACACAGTGTACTCACTAGGTAGCCTTGTACTACATTAGCTACTACACTCAGTGTACTCACTAGGTAGCCTTGTACTACATTAGCTACTACACACAGTGTACTCACTAGGTAGCCTTGTGTTACATTAGCTACTACACACAGTGTACTCACTAGGTAGCCTTGTGTTACATTAGCTACTACACTGAGTGTACTCACTAGGTAGCCTTGTGTTACATTAGCTACTACACACAGTGTACTCACTAGGTAGCCTTGTACTACATTAGCTACTACACACAGTGTACTCACTAGGTAGCCTTGTGCTACATTAGCTACTACACACAGTGTACTCACTAGGTAGCCTTGTGTTACATTAGCTACTACACACAGTGTACTCACTAGGTAGCCTTGTGTTACATTAGCTACTACACACAGTGTACTCACTAGGTAGCCTTGTACTACATTAGCTACTACACACAGTGTACTCACTAGGTAGCCTTGTGTTACATTAGCTACTACACACAGTGTACTCACTAGGTAGCCTTGTGCTACATTAGCTACTACACACAGTGTACTCACTAGGTAGCCTTGTGTTACATTAGCTACTACACACAGTGTACTCACTAGGTAGCCTTGTGTTACATTAGCTACTACACTCAGTGTACTCACTAGGTAGCCTTGTACTACATTAGCTACTACACTCAGTGTACTCACTAGGCAGCCTTGTGTTACATTAGCTACTACACACAGTGTACTCACTAGGTAGCCTTGTGTTACATTAGCTACTACACACAGTGTACTCACTAGGTAGCCTTGTGTTACATTAGCTACTACACACAGTGTGCTCACTAGGTAGCCTTGTACTACATTAGCTACTACACACAGTGTACTCACTAGGTAGCCTTGTGTTACATTAGCTACTACACACAGTGTACTCACTAGGTAGCCTTGTGTTACATTAGCTACTACACACAGTGTACTCACTAGGTAGCCTTGTGCTACATTAGCTACTACACACAGTGTACTCACTAGGTAGCCTTGTGTTACATTAGCTACTACACACAGTGTACTCACTAGGTAGCCTTGTGTTACATTAGCTACTACACTCAGTGTACTCACTAGGTAGCCTTGTACTACATTAGCTACTACACTCAGTGTACTCACTAGGCAGCCTTGTGTTACATTAGCTACTACACACAGTGTACTCACTAGGTAGCCTTGTGTTACATTAGCTACTACACACAGTGTACTCACTAGGTAGCCTTGTGTTACATTAGCTACTACACACAGTGTGCTCACTAGGTAGCCTTGTACTACATTAGCTACTACACACAGTGTACTCACTAGGTAGCCTTGTGTTACATTAGCTACTACACACAGTGTACTCACTAGGTAGCCTTGTGTTACATTAGCTACTACACACAGTGTACTCACTAGGTAGCCTTGTGCTACATTAGCTACTACACACAGTGTACTCACTAGGTAGCCTTGTACTACATTAGCTACTACACACAGTGTGCTCACTAGGTAGCCTTGTGTTACATTAGCTACTACACTCAGTGTACTCACTAGGTAGCCTTGTGTTACATTAGCTACTACACACAGTGTACTCACTAGGTAGCCTTGTACTACATTAGCTACTACACACAGTGTACTCACTAGGTAGCCTTGTGTTACATTAGCTACTACACACAGTGTACTCACTAGGTAGCCTTGTACTACATTAGCTACTACACACAGTGTACTCACTAGGTAGCCTTGTGTTACATTAGCTACTACACACAGTGTACTCACTAGGTAGCCTTGTACTACATTAGCTACTACACTCAGTGTACTCACTAGGTAGCCTTGTGTTACATTAGCTACTACACACAGTGTACTCACTAGGTAGCCTTGTGCTACATTAGGTACTACACACAGTGTACTCACTAGGTAGCCTTGTGTTACATTAGCTACTACACACAGTGTACTCACTAGGTAGCCTTGTACTACATTAGCTACTACACACAGTGTACTCACTAGGTAGCCTTGTGTTACATTAGCTACTACACACAGTGTACTCACTAGGTAGCCTTGTGTTACATTAGCTACTACACACAGTGTACTCACTAGGTAGCCTTGTGTTACATTAGCTACTACACACAGTGTACTCACTAGGTAGCCTTGTGTTACATTAGCTACCACACTCAGTGTACTCACTAGGTAGCCTTGTACTACATTAGCTACTACACTCAGTGTACTCACTAGGTAGCCTTGTACTACATTAGCTACTACACTCAGTGTACTCACTAGGTAGCCTTGTGTTACATTAGCTACTACACACAGTGTACTCACTAGGTAGCCTTGTGCTACATTAGCTACTACACACAGTGTACTCACTAGGTAGCCTTGTGCTACATTAGCTACTACACACAGTGTACTCACTAGGTAGCCTTGTACTACATTAGCTACTACACACAGTGTACTCACTAGGTAGCCTTGTGTTACATTAGCTACTACACACAGTGTGCTCACTAGGTAGCCTTGTGTTACATTAGCTACTACACACAGTGTACTCACTAGGTAGCCTTGTGTTACATTAGCTACTACACACAGTGTACTCACTAGGTAGCCTTGTGTTACATTAGCTACTACACACAGTGTACTCACTAGGTAGCCTTGTGTTACATTAGCTACTACACACAGTGTACTCACTAGGTAGCCTTGTGTTACATTAGCTACTACACTCAGTGTACTCACTAGGTAGCCTTGTACTACATTAGCTACTACACACAGTGTACTCACTAGGTAGCCTTGTGTTACATTAGCTACTACACTCAGTGTACTCACTAGGTAGCCTTGTGTTACATTAGCTACTACACACAGTGTACTCACTAGGTAGCCTTGTGTTACATTAGCTACTACACACAGTGTACTCACTAGGTAGCCTTGTGTTACATTAGCTACTACACACAGTGTACTCACTAGGTAGCCTTGTGCTACATTAGCTACTACACACAGTGTACTCACTAGGTAGCCTTGTGTTACATTAGCTACTACACACAGTGTACTCACTAGGTAGCCTTGTACTACATTAGCTACTACACTCAGTGTACTCACTAGGTAGCCTTTTGTTACATTAGCTACTACACTCAGTGTACTCACTAGGTAGCCTTGTACTACATTAGCTACTACACACAGTGTACTCACTAGGTAGCCTTGTGTTACATTAGCTACTACACTCAGTGTACTCACTAGGTAGCCTTGTACTACATTAGCTACTACACACAGTGTGCTCACTAGGTAGCCTTGTGTTACATTAGCTACTACACACAGTGTACTCACTAGGTAGCCTTGTGCTACATTAGCTACTACACTCAGTGTACTCACTAGGTAGCCTTGTACTACATTAGCTACTACACTCAGTGTACTCACTAGGTAGCCTTGTACTACATTAGCTACTACACACAGTGTACTCGCTAGGTAGCCTTGTGTTACATTAGCTACTACACTCAGTGTACTCACTAGGTAGCCTTGTACTACATTAGCTACTACACTCAGTGTACTCACTAGGTAGCCTTGTGGTACATTAGCTACTACACACAGTGTACTCACTAGGTAGCCTTGTACTACATTAGCTACTACACACAGTGTACTCACTAGGTAGCCTTGTACTACATTAGCTACTACACACAGTGTACTCACTAGGTAGCCTTGTGTTACATTAGCTACTACACTCAGTGTACTCACTAGGTAGCCTTGTGTTACATTAGCTACTACACACAGTGTACTCACTAGGTAGCCTTGTGTTACATTAGCTACTACACACAGTGTACTCACTAGGTAGCCTTGTGTTACATTAGCTACTACACACAGTGTACTCACTAGGTAGCCTTGTGTTACATTAGCTACTACACTCAGTGTACTCACTAGGTAGCCTTGTACTACATTAGCTACTACACACAGTGTGCTCACTAGGTAGACTTGTGTTACATTAGCTACTACACTCAGTGTACTCACTAGGTAGCCTTGTGTTACATTAGCTACTACACTCAGTGTACTCACTAGGTAGCCTTGTGTTACATTAGCTACTACACACAGTGTACTCACTAGGTAGCCTTGTGTTACATTAGCTACTACACACAGTGTACTCACTAGGTAGCCTTGTACTACATTAGCTACTACACACAGTGTACTCACTAGGTAGCCTTGTGTTACATTAGCTACTACACACAGTGTACTCACTAGGTAGCCTTGTGCTACATTAGCTACTACACACAGTGTACTCACTAGGTAGCCTTGTGTTACATTAGCTACTACACACAGTGTACTCACTAGGTAGCCTTGTGCTACATTAGCTACTACACTCAGTGTACTCACTAGGTAGCCTTGTGTTACATTAGCTACTACACACAGTGTACTCACTAGGTAGCCTTGTGTTACATTAGCTACTACACACAGTGTACTCACTAGGTAGCCTTGTACTACATTAGCTACTACACTCAGTGTACTCACTAGGTAGCCTTGTGTTACATTAGCTACTACACACAGTGTACTCACTAGGTAGCCTTGTGCTACATTAGCTACTACACTCAGTGTACTCACTAGGTAGCCTTGTACTACATTAGCTACTACACACAGTGTACTCACTAGGTAGCCTTGTGCTACATTAGCTACTACACTCAGTGTACTCACTAGGTAGCCTTGTACTACATTAGCTACTACACTCAGTGTACTCACTAGGTAGCCTTGTGTTACATTAGCTACTACACACAGTGTACTCACTAGGTAGCCTTGTACTACATTAGCTACTACACACAGTGTACTCACTAGGTAGCCTTGTGTTACATTAGCTACTACACACAGTGTACTCACTAGGTAGCCTTGTGTTACATTAGCTACTACACACAGTGTACTCACTAGGTAGCCTTGTACTACATTAGCTACTACACACAGTGTACTCACTAGGTAGCCTTGTGCTACATTAGCTACTACACTCAGTGTACTCACTAGGTAGCCTTGTGTTACATTAGCTACTACACACAGTGTACTCACTAGGTAGCCTTGTGTTACATTAGCTACTACACACAGTGTACTCACTAGGTAGCCTTGTGTTACATTAGCTACTACACACAGTGTACTCACTAGGTAGCCTTGTGTTACATTAGCTACTACACACAGTGTACTCACTAGGTAGCCTTGTGCTACATTAGCTACTACACACAGTGTACTCACTAGGTAGCCTTGTGCTACATTAGCTACTACACACAGTGTACTCACTAGGTAGCCTTGTGTTACATTAGCTACTACACTCAGTGTACTCACTAGGTAGCCTTGTGTTACATTAGCTACTACACTCAGTGTACTCACTAGGTAGCCTTGTGCTACATTAGCTACTACACACAGTGTACTCACTAGGTAGCCTTGTACTACATTAGCTACTACACTCAGTGTACTCACTAGGTAGCCTTGTACTACATTAGCTACTACACACAGTGTACTCGCTAGGTAGCCTTGTGTTACATTAGCTACTACACTCAGTGTACTCACTAGGTAGCCTTGTGTTACATTAGCTACTACACTCAGTGTACTCACTAGGTAGCCTTGTACTACATTAGCTACTACACTCAGTGTACTCACTAGGTAGCCTTGTGTTACATTAGCTACTACACTCAGTGTACTCACTAGGTAGCCTTGTGCTACATTAGCTACTACACACAGTGTACTCACTAGGTAGCCTTGTGCTACATTAGCTACTACACACAGTGTGCTCACTAGGTAGCCTTGTGCTACATTAGCTACTACACACAGTGTACTCACTAGGTAGCCTTGTGCTACATTAGCTACTACACACAGTGTACTCACTAGGTAGCCTTGTGCTACATTAGCTACTACACACAGTGTACTCACTAGGTAGCCTTGTACTACATTAGCTACTACACTCAGTGTACTCACTAGGTAGCCTTGTGTTACATTAGCTACTACACACAGTGTACTCACTAGGTAGCCTTGTGCTACATTAGCTACTACACACAGTGTACTCACTAGGTAGCCTTGTACTACATTAGCTACTACACACAGTGTGCTCACTAGGTAGCCTTGTGCTACATTAGCTACTACACACAGTGTACTCACTAGGTAGCCTTGTACTACATTAGCTACTACACTCAGTGTACTCACTAGGTAGCCTTGTACTACATTAGCTACTACACTCAGTGTACTCACTAGGTAGCCTTGTACTACATTAGCTACTACACACAGTGTACTCACTAGGTAGCCTTGTACTACATTAGCTACTACACACAGTGTACTCACTAGGTAGCCTTGTACTACATTAGCTACTACACACAGTGTACTCACTAGGTAGCCTTGTACTACATTAGCTACTACACTCAGTGTACTCACTAGGTAGCCTTGTACTACATTAGCTACTACACACAGTGTACTCACTAGGTAGCCTTGTACTACATTAGCTACTACACACAGTGTACTCACTAGGTAGCCTTGTACTACATTAGCTACTACACTCAGTGTACTCACTAGGTAGCCTTGTACTACATTAGCTACTACACTCAGTGTACTCACTAGGTAGCCTTGTGGTACATTAGCTACTACACACAGTGTACTCACTAGGTAGCCTTGTACTACATTAGCTACTACACACAGTGTACTCACTAGGTAGCCTTGTACTACATTAGCTACTACACTCAGTGTACTCACTAGGTAGCCTTGTGTTACATTAGCTACTACACACAGTGTACTCACTAGGTAGCCTTGTGCTACATTAGCTACTACACACAGTGTACTCACTAGGTAGCCTTGTGCTACATTAGCTACTACACACAGTGTACTCACTAGGTAGCCTTGTACTACATTAGCTACTACACACAGTGTACTCACTAGGTAGCCTTGTGTTACATTAGCTACTACACACAGTGTGCTCACTAGGTAGCCTTGTGTTACATTAGCTACTACACACAGTGTACTCACTAGGTAGCCTTGTGTTACATTAGCTACTACACACAGTGTACTCACTAGGTAGCCTTGTGTTACATTAGCTACTACACACAGTGTACTCACTAGGTAGCCTTGTGTTACATTAGCTACTACACACAGTGTACTCACTAGGTAGCCTTGTGTTACATTAGCTACTACACTCAGTGTACTCACTAGGTAGCCTTGTACTACATTAGCTACTACACACAGTGTACTCACTAGGTAGCCTTGTGTTACATTAGCTACTACACTCAGTGTACTCACTAGGTAGCCTTGTGTTACATTAGCTACTACACACAGTGTACTCACTAGGTAGCCTTGTGTTACATTAGCTACTACACACAGTGTACTCACTAGGTAGCCTTGTGTTACATTAGCTACTACACACAGTGTACTCACTAGGTAGCCTTGTGCTACATTAGCTACTACACACAGTGTACTCACTAGGTAGCCTTGTGTTACATTAGCTACTACACACAGTGTACTCACTAGGTAGCCTTGTACTACATTAGCTACTACACTCAGTGTACTCACTAGGTAGCCTTTTGTTACATTAGCTACTACACTCAGTGTACTCACTAGGTAGCCTTGTACTACATTAGCTACTACACACAGTGTACTCACTAGGTAGCCTTGTGTTACATTAGCTACTACACTCAGTGTACTCACTAGGTAGCCTTGTACTACATTAGCTACTACACACAGTGTGCTCACTAGGTAGCCTTGTGTTACATTAGCTACTACACACAGTGTACTCACTAGGTAGCCTTGTGCTACATTAGCTACTACACTCAGTGTACTCACTAGGTAGCCTTGTACTACATTAGCTACTACACTCAGTGTACTCACTAGGTAGCCTTGTACTACATTAGCTACTACACACAGTGTACTCGCTAGGTAGCCTTGTGTTACATTAGCTACTACACTCAGTGTACTCACTAGGTAGCCTTGTACTACATTAGCTACTACACTCAGTGTACTCACTAGGTAGCCTTGTGGTACATTAGCTACTACACACAGTGTACTCACTAGGTAGCCTTGTACTACATTAGCTACTACACACAGTGTACTCACTAGGTAGCCTTGTACTACATTAGCTACTACACACAGTGTACTCACTAGGTAGCCTTGTGTTACATTAGCTACTACACTCAGTGTACTCACTAGGTAGCCTTGTGTTACATTAGCTACTACACACAGTGTACTCACTAGGTAGCCTTGTGTTACATTAGCTACTACACACAGTGTACTCACTAGGTAGCCTTGTGTTACATTAGCTACTACACACAGTGTACTCACTAGGTAGCCTTGTGTTACATTAGCTACTACACTCAGTGTACTCACTAGGTAGCCTTGTACTACATTAGCTACTACACACAGTGTGCTCACTAGGTAGCCTTGTGTTACATTAGCTACTACACTCAGTGTACTCACTAGGTAGCCTTGTGTTACATTAGCTACTACACTCAGTGTACTCACTAGGTAGCCTTGTGTTACATTAGCTACTACACACAGTGTACTCACTAGGTAGCCTTGTGTTACATTAGCTACTACACACAGTGTACTCACTAGGTAGCCTTGTACTACATTAGCTACTACACACAGTGTACTCACTAGGTAGCCTTGTGTTACATTAGCTACTACACACAGTGTACTCACTAGGTAGCCTTGTGCTACATTAGCTACTACACACAGTGTACTCACTAGGTAGCCTTGTGTTACATTAGCTACTACACACAGTGTACTCACTAGGTAGCCTTGTGCTACATTAGCTACTACACTCAGTGTACTCACTAGGTAGCCTTGTGTTACATTAGCTACTACACACAGTGTACTCACTAGGTAGCCTTGTGTTACATTAGCTACTACACACAGTGTACTCACTAGGTAGCCTTGTACTACATTAGCTACTACACTCAGTGTACTCACTAGGTAGCCTTGTGTTACATTAGCTACTACACACAGTGTACTCACTAGGTAGCCTTGTGCTACATTAGCTACTACACTCAGTGTACTCACTAGGTAGCCTTGTACTACATTAGCTACTACACACAGTGTACTCACTAGGTAGCCTTGTGCTACATTAGCTACTACACTCAGTGTACTCACTAGGTAGCCTTGTACTACATTAGCTACTACACTCAGTGTACTCACTAGGTAGCCTTGTGTTACATTAGCTACTACACACAGTGTACTCACTAGGTAGCCTTGTACTACATTAGCTACTACACACAGTGTACTCACTAGGTAGCCTTGTGTTACATTAGCTACTACACACAGTGTACTCACTAGGTAGCCTTGTGTTACATTAGCTACTACACACAGTGTACTCACTAGGTAGCCTTGTACTACATTAGCTACTACACACAGTGTACTCACTAGGTAGCCTTGTGCTACATTAGCTACTACACTCAGTGTACTCACTAGGTAGCCTTGTGTTACATTAGCTACTACACACAGTGTACTCACTAGGTAGCCTTGTGTTACATTAGCTACTACACACAGTGTACTCACTAGGTAGCCTTGTGTTACATTAGCTACTACACACAGTGTACTCACTAGGTAGCCTTGTGTTACATTAGCTACTACACACAGTGTACTCACTAGGTAGCCTTGTGCTACATTAGCTACTACACACAGTGTACTCACTAGGTAGCCTTGTGCTACATTAGCTACTACACACAGTGTACTCACTAGGTAGCCTTGTGTTACATTAGCTACTACACTCAGTGTACTCACTAGGTAGCCTTGTGTTACATTAGCTACTACACTCAGTGTACTCACTAGGTAGCCTTGTGCTACATTAGCTACTACACACAGTGTACTCACTAGGTAGCCTTGTACTACATTAGCTACTACACTCAGTGTACTCACTAGGTAGCCTTGTACTACATTAGCTACTACACACAGTGTACTCGCTAGGTAGCCTTGTGTTACATTAGCTACTACACTCAGTGTACTCACTAGGTAGCCTTGTGTTACATTAGCTACTACACTCAGTGTACTCACTAGGTAGCCTTGTACTACATTAGCTACTACACTCAGTGTACTCACTAGGTAGCCTTGTGTTACATTAGCTACTACACTCAGTGTACTCACTAGGTAGCCTTGTGCTACATTAGCTACTACACACAGTGTACTCACTAGGTAGCCTTGTGCTACATTAGCTACTACACACAGTGTGCTCACTAGGTAGCCTTGTGCTACATTAGCTACTACACACAGTGTACTCACTAGGTAGCCTTGTGCTACATTAGCTACTACACACAGTGTACTCACTAGGTAGCCTTGTGCTACATTAGCTACTACACACAGTGTACTCACTAGGTAGCCTTGTACTACATTAGCTACTACACTCAGTGTACTCACTAGGTAGCCTTGTGTTACATTAGCTACTACACACAGTGTACTCACTAGGTAGCCTTGTGCTACATTAGCTACTACACACAGTGTACTCACTAGGTAGCCTTGTACTACATTAGCTACTACACACAGTGTGCTCACTAGGTAGCCTTGTGCTACATTAGCTACTACACACAGTGTACTCACTAGGTAGCCTTGTACTACATTAGCTACTACACTCAGTGTACTCACTAGGTAGCCTTGTACTACATTAGCTACTACACTCAGTGTACTCACTAGGTAGCCTTGTACTACATTAGCTACTACACACAGTGTACTCACTAGGTAGCCTTGTACTACATTAGCTACTACACACAGTGTACTCACTAGGTAGCCTTGTACTACATTAGCTACTACACACAGTGTACTCACTAGGTAGCCTTGTACTACATTAGCTACTACACTCAGTGTACTCACTAGGTAGCCTTGTACTACATTAGCTACTACACACAGTGTACTCACTAGGTAGCCTTGTACTACATTAGCTACTACACACAGTGTACTCACTAGGTAGCCTTGTACTACATTAGCTACTACACTCAGTGTACTCACTAGGTAGCCTTGTACTACATTAGCTACTACACTCAGTGTACTCACTAGGTAGCCTTGTGGTACATTAGCTACTACACACAGTGTACTCACTAGGTAGCCTTGTACTACATTAGCTACTACACACAGTGTACTCACTAGGTAGCCTTGTACTACATTAGCTACTACACACAGTGTACTCACTAGGTAGCCTTGTGTTACATTAGCTACTACACACAGTGTACTCACTAGGTAGCCTTGTGTTACATTAGCTACTACACACAGTGTGCTCACTAGGTAGCCTTGTGTTACATTAGCTACTACACTCAGTGTACTCACTAGGTAGCCTTGTGTTACATTAGCTACTACACACAGTGTACTCACTAGGTAGCCTTGTGTTACATTAGCTACTACACTGAGTGTACTCACTAGGTAGCCTTGTGTTACATTAGCTACTACACACAGTGTACTCACTAGGTAGCCTTGTACTACATTAGCTACTACACACAGTGTACTCACTAGGTAGCCTTGTGTTACATTAGCTACTACACACAGTGTACTCACTAGGTAGCCTTGTGTTACATTAGCTACTACACACAGTGTACTCACTAGGTAGCCTTGTGTTACATTAGCTACTACACACAGTGTACTCACTAGGTAGCCTTGTGTTACATTAGCTACTACACACAGTGTGCTCACTAGGTAGCCTTGTGTTACATTAGCTACTACACTCAGTGTACTCACTAGGTAGCCTTGTGTTACATTAGCTACTACACACAGTGTACTCACTAGGTAGCCTTGTGTTACATTAGCTACTACACACAGTGTACTCACTAGGTAGCCTTGTGTTACATTAGCTACTACACACAGTGTACTCACTAGGTAGCCTTGTGTTACATTAGCTACTACACTCAGTGTACTCACTAGGTAGCCTTGTACTACATTAGCTACTACACACAGTGTACTCACTAGGTAGCCTTGTGTTACATTAGCTACTACACTCAGTGTACTCACTAGGTAGCCTTGTGTTACATTAGCTACTACACACAGTGTACTCACTAGGTAGCCTTGTGTTACATTAGCTACTACACACAGTGTACTCACTAGGTAGCCTTGTGTTACATTAGCTACTACACACAGTGTACTCACTAGGTAGCCTTGTGCTACATTAGCTACTACACACAGTGTACTCACTAGGTAGCCTTGTGTTACATTAGCTACTACACACAGTGTACTCACTAGGTAGCCTTGTACTACATTAGCTACTACACTCAGTGTACTCACTAGGTAGCCTTTTGTTACATTAGCTACTACACTCAGTGTACTCACTAGGTAGCCTTGTACTACATTAGCTACTACACACAGTGTACTCACTAGGTAGCCTTGTGTTACATTAGCTACTACACTCAGTGTACTCACTAGGTAGCCTTGTACTACATTAGCTACTACACACAGTGTGCTCACTAGGTAGCCTTGTGTTACATTAGCTACTACACACAGTGTACTCACTAGGTAGCCTTGTGCTACATTAGCTACTACACTCAGTGTACTCACTAGGTAGCCTTGTACTACATTAGCTACTACACTCAGTGTACTCACTAGGTAGCCTTGTACTACATTAGCTACTACACACAGTGTACTCGCTAGGTAGCCTTGTGTTACATTAGCTACTACACTCAGTGTACTCACTAGGTAGCCTTGTACTACATTAGCTACTACACTCAGTGTACTCACTAGGTAGCCTTGTGGTACATTAGCTACTACACACAGTGTACTCACTAGGTAGCCTTGTACTACATTAGCTACTACACACAGTGTACTCACTAGGTAGCCTTGTACTACATTAGCTACTACACACAGTGTACTCACTAGGTAGCCTTGTGTTACATTAGCTACTACACTCAGTGTACTCACTAGGTAGCCTTGTGTTACATTAGCTACTACACACAGTGTACTCACTAGGTAGCCTTGTGTTACATTAGCTACTACACACAGTGTACTCACTAGGTAGCCTTGTGTTACATTAGCTACTACACACAGTGTACTCACTAGGTAGCCTTGTGTTACATTAGCTACTACACTCAGTGTACTCACTAGGTAGCCTTGTACTACATTAGCTACTACACACAGTGTGCTCACTAGGTAGACTTGTGTTACATTAGCTACTACACTCAGTGTACTCACTAGGTAGCCTTGTGTTACATTAGCTACTACACTCAGTGTACTCACTAGGTAGCCTTGTGTTACATTAGCTACTACACACAGTGTACTCACTAGGTAGCCTTGTGTTACATTAGCTACTACACACAGTGTACTCACTAGGTAGCCTTGTACTACATTAGCTACTACACACAGTGTACTCACTAGGTAGCCTTGTGTTACATTAGCTACTACACACAGTGTACTCACTAGGTAGCCTTGTGCTACATTAGCTACTACACACAGTGTACTCACTAGGTAGCCTTGTGTTACATTAGCTACTACACACAGTGTACTCACTAGGTAGCCTTGTGCTACATTAGCTACTACACTCAGTGTACTCACTAGGTAGCCTTGTGTTACATTAGCTACTACACACAGTGTACTCACTAGGTAGCCTTGTGTTACATTAGCTACTACACACAGTGTACTCACTAGGTAGCCTTGTACTACATTAGCTACTACACTCAGTGTACTCACTAGGTAGCCTTGTGTTACATTAGCTACTACACACAGTGTACTCACTAGGTAGCCTTGTGCTACATTAGCTACTACACTCAGTGTACTCACTAGGTAGCCTTGTACTACATTAGCTACTACACACAGTGTACTCACTAGGTAGCCTTGTGCTACATTAGCTACTACACTCAGTGTACTCACTAGGTAGCCTTGTACTACATTAGCTACTACACTCAGTGTACTCACTAGGTAGCCTTGTGTTACATTAGCTACTACACACAGTGTACTCACTAGGTAGCCTTGTACTACATTAGCTACTACACACAGTGTACTCACTAGGTAGCCTTGTGTTACATTAGCTACTACACACAGTGTACTCACTAGGTAGCCTTGTGTTACATTAGCTACTACACACAGTGTACTCACTAGGTAGCCTTGTACTACATTAGCTACTACACACAGTGTACTCACTAGGTAGCCTTGTGCTACATTAGCTACTACACTCAGTGTACTCACTAGGTAGCCTTGTGTTACATTAGCTACTACACACAGTGTACTCACTAGGTAGCCTTGTGTTACATTAGCTACTACACACAGTGTACTCACTAGGTAGCCTTGTGTTACATTAGCTACTACACACAGTGTACTCACTAGGTAGCCTTGTGTTACATTAGCTACTACACACAGTGTACTCACTAGGTAGCCTTGTGCTACATTAGCTACTACACACAGTGTACTCACTAGGTAGCCTTGTGCTACATTAGCTACTACACACAGTGTACTCACTAGGTAGCCTTGTGTTACATTAGCTACTACACTCAGTGTACTCACTAGGTAGCCTTGTGTTACATTAGCTACTACACTCAGTGTACTCACTAGGTAGCCTTGTGCTACATTAGCTACTACACACAGTGTACTCACTAGGTAGCCTTGTACTACATTAGCTACTACACTCAGTGTACTCACTAGGTAGCCTTGTACTACATTAGCTACTACACACAGTGTACTCGCTAGGTAGCCTTGTGTTACATTAGCTACTACACTCAGTGTACTCACTAGGTAGCCTTGTGTTACATTAGCTACTACACTCAGTGTACTCACTAGGTAGCCTTGTACTACATTAGCTACTACACTCAGTGTACTCACTAGGTAGCCTTGTGTTACATTAGCTACTACACTCAGTGTACTCACTAGGTAGCCTTGTGCTACATTAGCTACTACACACAGTGTACTCACTAGGTAGCCTTGTGCTACATTAGCTACTACACACAGTGTGCTCACTAGGTAGCCTTGTGCTACATTAGCTACTACACACAGTGTACTCACTAGGTAGCCTTGTGCTACATTAGCTACTACACACAGTGTACTCACTAGGTAGCCTTGTGCTACATTAGCTACTACACACAGTGTACTCACTAGGTAGCCTTGTACTACATTAGCTACTACACTCAGTGTACTCACTAGGTAGCCTTGTGTTACATTAGCTACTACACACAGTGTACTCACTAGGTAGCCTTGTGCTACATTAGCTACTACACACAGTGTACTCACTAGGTAGCCTTGTACTACATTAGCTACTACACACAGTGTGCTCACTAGGTAGCCTTGTGCTACATTAGCTACTACACACAGTGTACTCACTAGGTAGCCTTGTACTACATTAGCTACTACACTCAGTGTACTCACTAGGTAGCCTTGTACTACATTAGCTACTACACTCAGTGTACTCACTAGGTAGCCTTGTACTACATTAGCTACTACACACAGTGTACTCACTAGGTAGCCTTGTACTACATTAGCTACTACACACAGTGTACTCACTAGGTAGCCTTGTACTACATTAGCTACTACACACAGTGTACTCACTAGGTAGCCTTGTACTACATTAGCTACTACACTCAGTGTACTCACTAGGTAGCCTTGTACTACATTAGCTACTACACACAGTGTACTCACTAGGTAGCCTTGTACTACATTAGCTACTACACACAGTGTACTCACTAGGTAGCCTTGTACTACATTAGCTACTACACTCAGTGTACTCACTAGGTAGCCTTGTACTACATTAGCTACTACACTCAGTGTACTCACTAGGTAGCCTTGTGGTACATTAGCTACTACACACAGTGTACTCACTAGGTAGCCTTGTACTACATTAGCTACTACACACAGTGTACTCACTAGGTAGCCTTGTACTACATTAGCTACTACACTCAGTGTACTCACTAGGTAGCCTTGTGTTACATTAGCTACTACACACAGTGTACTCACTAGGTAGCCTTGTGCTACATTAGCTACTACACACAGTGTACTCACTAGGTAGCCTTGTGCTACATTAGCTACTACACACAGTGTACTCACTAGGTAGCCTTGTACTACATTAGCTACTACACACAGTGTACTCACTAGGTAGCCTTGTGTTACATTAGCTACTACACACAGTGTGCTCACTAGGTAGCCTTGTGTTACATTAGCTACTACACACAGTGTACTCACTAGGTAGCCTTGTGTTACATTAGCTACTACACACAGTGTACTCACTAGGTAGCCTTGTGTTACATTAGCTACTACACACAGTGTACTCACTAGGTAGCCTTGTGTTACATTAGCTACTACACACAGTGTACTCACTAGGTAGCCTTGTGTTACATTAGCTACTACACTCAGTGTACTCACTAGGTAGCCTTGTACTACATTAGCTACTACACACAGTGTACTCACTAGGTAGCCTTGTGTTACATTAGCTACTACACTCAGTGTACTCACTAGGTAGCCTTGTGTTACATTAGCTACTACACACAGTGTACTCACTAGGTAGCCTTGTGTTACATTAGCTACTACACACAGTGTACTCACTAGGTAGCCTTGTGTTACATTAGCTACTACACACAGTGTACTCACTAGGTAGCCTTGTGCTACATTAGCTACTACACACAGTGTACTCACTAGGTAGCCTTGTGTTACATTAGCTACTACACACAGTGTACTCACTAGGTAGCCTTGTACTACATTAGCTACTACACTCAGTGTACTCACTAGGTAGCCTTTTGTTACATTAGCTACTACACTCAGTGTACTCACTAGGTAGCCTTGTACTACATTAGCTACTACACACAGTGTACTCACTAGGTAGCCTTGTGTTACATTAGCTACTACACTCAGTGTACTCACTAGGTAGCCTTGTACTACATTAGCTACTACACACAGTGTGCTCACTAGGTAGCCTTGTGTTACATTAGCTACTACACACAGTGTACTCACTAGGTAGCCTTGTGCTACATTAGCTACTACACTCAGTGTACTCACTAGGTAGCCTTGTACTACATTAGCTACTACACTCAGTGTACTCACTAGGTAGCCTTGTACTACATTAGCTACTACACACAGTGTACTCGCTAGGTAGCCTTGTGTTACATTAGCTACTACACTCAGTGTACTCACTAGGTAGCCTTGTACTACATTAGCTACTACACTCAGTGTACTCACTAGGTAGCCTTGTGGTACATTAGCTACTACACACAGTGTACTCACTAGGTAGCCTTGTACTACATTAGCTACTACACACAGTGTACTCACTAGGTAGCCTTGTACTACATTAGCTACTACACACAGTGTACTCACTAGGTAGCCTTGTGTTACATTAGCTACTACACTCAGTGTACTCACTAGGTAGCCTTGTGTTACATTAGCTACTACACACAGTGTACTCACTAGGTAGCCTTGTGTTACATTAGCTACTACACACAGTGTACTCACTAGGTAGCCTTGTGTTACATTAGCTACTACACACAGTGTACTCACTAGGTAGCCTTGTGTTACATTAGCTACTACACTCAGTGTACTCACTAGGTAGCCTTGTACTACATTAGCTACTACACACAGTGTGCTCACTAGGTAGCCTTGTGTTACATTAGCTACTACACTCAGTGTACTCACTAGGTAGCCTTGTGTTACATTAGCTACTACACTCAGTGTACTCACTAGGTAGCCTTGTGTTACATTAGCTACTACACACAGTGTACTCACTAGGTAGCCTTGTGTTACATTAGCTACTACACACAGTGTACTCACTAGGTAGCCTTGTACTACATTAGCTACTACACACAGTGTACTCACTAGGTAGCCTTGTGTTACATTAGCTACTACACACAGTGTACTCACTAGGTAGCCTTGTGCTACATTAGCTACTACACACAGTGTACTCACTAGGTAGCCTTGTGTTACATTAGCTACTACACACAGTGTACTCACTAGGTAGCCTTGTGCTACATTAGCTACTACACTCAGTGTACTCACTAGGTAGCCTTGTGTTACATTAGCTACTACACACAGTGTACTCACTAGGTAGCCTTGTGTTACATTAGCTACTACACACAGTGTACTCACTAGGTAGCCTTGTACTACATTAGCTACTACACTCAGTGTACTCACTAGGTAGCCTTGTGTTACATTAGCTACTACACACAGTGTACTCACTAGGTAGCCTTGTGCTACATTAGCTACTACACTCAGTGTACTCACTAGGTAGCCTTGTACTACATTAGCTACTACACACAGTGTACTCACTAGGTAGCCTTGTGCTACATTAGCTACTACACTCAGTGTACTCACTAGGTAGCCTTGTACTACATTAGCTACTACACTCAGTGTACTCACTAGGTAGCCTTGTGTTACATTAGCTACTACACACAGTGTACTCACTAGGTAGCCTTGTACTACATTAGCTACTACACACAGTGTACTCACTAGGTAGCCTTGTGTTACATTAGCTACTACACACAGTGTACTCACTAGGTAGCCTTGTGTTACATTAGCTACTACACACAGTGTACTCACTAGGTAGCCTTGTACTACATTAGCTACTACACACAGTGTACTCACTAGGTAGCCTTGTGCTACATTAGCTACTACACTCAGTGTACTCACTAGGTAGCCTTGTGTTACATTAGCTACTACACACAGTGTACTCACTAGGTAGCCTTGTGTTACATTAGCTACTACACACAGTGTACTCACTAGGTAGCCTTGTGTTACATTAGCTACTACACACAGTGTACTCACTAGGTAGCCTTGTGTTACATTAGCTACTACACACAGTGTACTCACTAGGTAGCCTTGTGCTACATTAGCTACTACACACAGTGTACTCACTAGGTAGCCTTGTGCTACATTAGCTACTACACACAGTGTACTCACTAGGTAGCCTTGTGTTACATTAGCTACTACACTCAGTGTACTCACTAGGTAGCCTTGTGTTACATTAGCTACTACACTCAGTGTACTCACTAGGTAGCCTTGTGCTACATTAGCTACTACACACAGTGTACTCACTAGGTAGCCTTGTACTACATTAGCTACTACACTCAGTGTACTCACTAGGTAGCCTTGTACTACATTAGCTACTACACACAGTGTACTCGCTAGGTAGCCTTGTGTTACATTAGCTACTACACTCAGTGTACTCACTAGGTAGCCTTGTGTTACATTAGCTACTACACTCAGTGTACTCACTAGGTAGCCTTGTACTACATTAGCTACTACACTCAGTGTACTCACTAGGTAGCCTTGTGTTACATTAGCTACTACACTCAGTGTACTCACTAGGTAGCCTTGTGCTACATTAGCTACTACACACAGTGTACTCACTAGGTAGCCTTGTGCTACATTAGCTACTACACACAGTGTGCTCACTAGGTAGCCTTGTGCTACATTAGCTACTACACACAGTGTACTCACTAGGTAGCCTTGTGCTACATTAGCTACTACACACAGTGTACTCACTAGGTAGCCTTGTGCTACATTAGCTACTACACACAGTGTACTCACTAGGTAGCCTTGTACTACATTAGCTACTACACTCAGTGTACTCACTAGGTAGCCTTGTGTTACATTAGCTACTACACACAGTGTACTCACTAGGTAGCCTTGTGCTACATTAGCTACTACACACAGTGTACTCACTAGGTAGCCTTGTACTACATTAGCTACTACACACAGTGTGCTCACTAGGTAGCCTTGTGCTACATTAGCTACTACACACAGTGTACTCACTAGGTAGCCTTGTACTACATTAGCTACTACACTCAGTGTACTCACTAGGTAGCCTTGTACTACATTAGCTACTACACTCAGTGTACTCACTAGGTAGCCTTGTACTACATTAGCTACTACACACAGTGTACTCACTAGGTAGCCTTGTACTACATTAGCTACTACACACAGTGTACTCACTAGGTAGCCTTGTACTACATTAGCTACTACACACAGTGTACTCACTAGGTAGCCTTGTACTACATTAGCTACTACACTCAGTGTACTCACTAGGTAGCCTTGTACTACATTAGCTACTACACACAGTGTACTCACTAGGTAGCCTTGTACTACATTAGCTACTACACACAGTGTACTCACTAGGTAGCCTTGTACTACATTAGCTACTACACTCAGTGTACTCACTAGGTAGCCTTGTACTACATTAGCTACTACACTCAGTGTACTCACTAGGTAGCCTTGTGGTACATTAGCTACTACACACAGTGTACTCACTAGGTAGCCTTGTACTACATTAGCTACTACACACAGTGTACTCACTAGGTAGCCTTGTACTACATTAGCTACTACACACAGTGTACTCACTAGGTAGCCTTGTGTTACATTAGCTACTACACACAGTGTACTCACTAGGTAGCCTTGTGTTACATTAGCTACTACACACAGTGTGCTCACTAGGTAGCCTTGTGTTACATTAGCTACTACACTCAGTGTACTCACTAGGTAGCCTTGTGTTACATTAGCTACTACACACAGTGTACTCACTAGGTAGCCTTGTGTTACATTAGCTACTACACTGAGTGTACTCACTAGGTAGCCTTGTGTTACATTAGCTACTACACACAGTGTACTCACTAGGTAGCCTTGTACTACATTAGCTACTACACACAGTGTACTCACTAGGTAGCCTTGTGTTACATTAGCTACTACACACAGTGTACTCACTAGGTAGCCTTGTGTTACATTAGCTACTACACACAGTGTACTCACTAGGTAGCCTTGTGTTACATTAGCTACTACACACAGTGTACTCACTAGGTAGCCTTGTGTTACATTAGCTACTACACACAGTGTGCTCACTAGGTAGCCTTGTGTTACATTAGCTACTACACTCAGTGTACTCACTAGGTAGCCTTGTGTTACATTAGCTACTACACACAGTGTACTCACTAGGTAGCCTTGTGTTACATTAGCTACTACACTGAGTGTACTCACTAGGTAGCCTTGTGTTACATTAGCTACTACACACAGTGTACTCACTAGGTAGCCTTGTACTACATTAGCTACTACACACAGTGTACTCACTAGGTAGCCTTGTGTTACATTAGCTACTACACACAGTGTACTCACTAGGTAGCCTTGTTTTACATTAGCTACTACACACAGTGTACTCACTAGGTAGCCTTGTGTTACATTAGCTACTACACTCAGTGTACCCACTAGGTAGCCTTGTACTACATTAGCTACTACACACAGTGTGCTCACTAGGTAGCCTTGTGTTACATTAGCTACTACACACAGTGTACTCACTAGGTAGCCTTGTACTACATTAGCTACTACACACAGTGTACTCACTAGGTAGCCTTGTGCTACATTAGCTACTACACTCAGTGTACTCACTAGGTAGCCTTGTACTACATTAGCTACTACACACAGTGTACTCACTAGGTAGCCTTGTGTTACATTAGCTACTACACACAGTGTACTCACTAGGTAGCCTTGTGTTACATTAGCTACTACACACAGTGTACTCACTAGGTAGCCTTGTGCTACATTAGCTACTACACTCAGTGTGCTCACTAGGTAGCCTTGTACTACATTAGCTACTACACTCAGTGTGCTCACTAGGTAGCCTTGTGCTACATTAGCTACTACACACAGTGTGCTCACTAGGTAGCCTTGTACTACATTAGCTACTACACACAGTGTGCTCACTAGGTAGCCTTGTACTACATTAGCTACTACACACAGTGTGCTCACTAGGTAGCCTTGTGTTACATTAGCTACTACACTCAGTGTGCTCACTAGGTAGCCTTGTGTTACATTAGCTACTACACTCAGTGTGCTCACTAGGTAGCCTTGTGCTACATTAGCTACTACACACAGTGTGCTCACTAGGTAGCCTTGTGTTACATTAGCTACTACACACAGTGTACTCACTAGGTAGCCTTGTACTACATTAGCTACTACACACAGTGTGCTCACTAGGTAGCCTTGTGTTACATTAGCTACTACACTCAGTGTACTCACTAGGTAGCCTTGTACTACATTAGCTACTACACACAGTGTACTCACTAGGTAGCCTTGTGCTACATTAGCTACTACACTCAGTGTGCTCACTAGGTAGCCTTGTACTACATTAGCTACTACACACAGTGTGCTCACTAGGTAGCCTTGTACTACATTAGCTACTACACACAGTGTACTCACTAGGTAGCCTTGTACTACATTAGCTACTACACACAGTGTACTCACTAGGTAGCCTTGTGCTACATTAGCTACTACACTCAGTGTACTCACTAGGTAGCCTTGTACTACATTAGCTACTACACACAGTGTACTCACTAGGTAGCCTTGTGTTACATTAGCTACTACACACAGTGTACTCACTAGGTAGCCTTGTGTTACATTAGCTACTACACACAGTGTACTCACTAGGTAGCCTTGTGTTACATTAGCTACTACACACAGTGTACTCACTAGGTAGCCTTGTGTTACATTAGCTACTACACACAGTGTACTCACTAGGTAGCCTTGTGTTACATTAGCTACTACACACACTGTACTCACTAGGTAGCCTTGTACTACATTAGCTACTACACACAGTGTACTCACTAGGTAGCCTTGTGTTACATTAGCTACTACACTCAGTGTACTCACTAGGTAGCCTTGTACTACATTAGCTACTACACACAGTGTACTCACTAGGTAGCCTTGTGTTACATTAGCTACTACACTCAGTGTACTCACTAGGTAGCCTTGTGTTACATTAGCTACTACACACAGTGTACTCACTAGGTAGCCTTGTGTTACATTAGCTACTACACTCAGTGTACTCACTAGGTAGCCTTGTACTACATTAGCTACTACACACAGTGTACTCACTAGGTAGCCTTGTACTACATTAGCTACTACACACAGTGTACTCACTAGGTAGCCTTGTGTTACATTAGCTACTACACACAGTGTACTCACTAGGTAGCCTTGTGTTACATTAGCTACTACACACAGTGTACTCACTAGGTAGCCTTGTGTTACATTAGCTACTACACACAGTGTACTCACTAGGTAGCCTTGTACTACATTAGCTACTACACACAGTGTACTCACTAGGTAGCCTTGTGTTACATTAGCTACTACACACAGTGTACTCACTAGGTAGCCTTGTGTTACATTAGCTACTACACTCAGTGTACTCACTAGGTAGCCTTGTACTACATTAGCTACTACACACAGTGTACTCACTAGGTAGCCTTGTACTACATTAGCTACTACACACACTGTACTCACTAGGTAGCCTTGTGTTACATTAGCTACTACACACAGTGTACTCACTAGGTAGCCTTGTACTACATTAGCTACTACACACAGTGTACTCACTAGGTAGCCTTGTACTACATTAGCTACTACACACAGTGTACTCACTAGGTAGCCTTGTGTTACATTAGCTACTACACACAGTGTACTCACTAGGTAGCCTTGTGTTACATTAGCTACTACACACAGTGTACTCACTAGGTAGCCTTGTGTTACATTAGCTACTACACACAGTGTACTCACTAGGTAGCCTTGTGTTACATTAGCTACTACACTCAGTGTACTCACTAGGTAGCCTTGTACTACATTAGCTACTACACACAGTGTACTCACTAGGTAGCCTTGTACTACATTAGCTACTACACACAGTGTACTCACTAGGTAGCCTTGTGTTACATTAGCTACTACACACAGTGTGCTCACTAGGTAGCCTTGTGTTACATTAGCTACTACACTCAGTGTACTCACTAGGTAGCCTTGTGTTACATTAGCTACTACACTCAGTGTACTCACTAGGTAGCCTTGTGCTACATTAGCTACTACACACAGTGTACTCACTAGGTAGCCTTGTGTTACATTAGCTACTACACACAGTGTACTCACTAGGTAGCCTTGTGTTACATTAGCTACTACACACAGTGTGCTCACTAGGTAGCCTTGTGTTACATTAGCTACTACACTCAGTGTACTCACTAGGTAGCCTTGTGTTACATTAGCTACTACACACAGTGTACTCACTAGGTAGCCTTGTGTTACATTAGCTACTACACACAGTGTACTCACTAGGTAGCCTTGTGTTACATTAGCTACTACACTCAGTGTACTCACTAGGTAGCCTTGTGCTACATTAGCTACTACACACAGTGTACTCACTAGGTAGCCTTGTGTTACATTAGCTACTACACACAGTGTACTCACTAGGTAGCCTTGTACTACATTAGCTACTACACACAGTGTACTCACTAGGTAGCCTTGTGTTACATTAGCTACTACACACAGTGTGCTCACTAGGTAGCCTTGTGTTACATTAGCTACTACACTCAGTGTACTCACTAGGTAGCCTTGTGTTACATTAGCTACTACACACAGTGTACTCACTAGGTAGCCTTGTGTTACATTAGCTACTACACACAGTGTACTCACTAGGTAGCCTTGTGCTACATTAGCTACTACACACAGTGTACTCACTAGGTAGCCTTGTGTTACATTAGCTACTACACACAGTGTACTCACTAGGTAGCCTTGTGTTACATTAGCTACTACACTCAGTGTACTCACTAGGTAGCCTTGTGTTACATTAGCTACTACACACAGTGTACTCACTAGGTAGCCTTGTGTTACATTAGCTACTACACACAGTGTACTCACTAGGTAGCCTTGTGCTACATTAGCTACTACACACAGTGTACTCACTAGGTAGCCTTGTGTTACATTAGCTACTACACACAGTGTACTCACTAGGTAGCCTTGTGTTACATTAGCTACTACACACAGTGTACTCACTAGGTAGCCTTGTGTTACATTAGCTACTACACACAGTGTACTCACTAGGTAGCCTTGTACTACATTAGCTACTACACACAGTGTACTCACTAGGTAGCCTTGTGCTACATTAGCTACTACACACAGTGTACTCACTAGGTAGCCTTGTGTTACATTAGCTACTACACACAGTGTACTCACTAGGTAGCCTTGTACTACATTAGCTACTACACACAGTGTGCTCACTAGGTAGCCTTGTGCTACATTAGCTACTACACACAGTGTACTCACTAGGTAGCCTTGTGTTACATTAGCTACTACACACAGTGTACTCACTAGGTAGCCTTGTGTTACATTAGCTACTACACACACTGTACTCACTAGGTAGCCTTGTGTTACATTAGCTACTACACACAGTGTGCTCACTAGGTAGCCTTGTACTACATTAGCTACTACACACAGTGTACTCACTAGGTAGCCTTGTGTTACATTAGCTACTACACACAGTGTACTCACTAGGTAGCCTTGTGTTACATTAGCTACTACACACAGTGTGCTCACTAGGTAGCCTTGTACTACATTAGCTACTACACTCAGTGTACTCACTAGGTAGCCTTGTGTTACATTAGCTACTACACACAGTGTACTCACTAGGTAGCCTTGTGTTACATTAGCTACTACACACAGTGTACTCACTAGGTAGCCTTGTGCTACATTAGCTACTACACACAGTGTACTCACTAGGTAGCCTTGTGTTACATTAGCTACTACACACAGTGTACTCACTAGGTAGCCTTGTGTTACATTAGCTACTACACTCAGTGTACTCACTAGGTAGCCTTGTGTTACATTAGCTACTACACACAGTGTACTCACTAGGTAGCCTTGTACTACATTAGCTACTACACACAGTGTACTCACTAGGTAGCCTTGTGCTACATTAGCTACTACACACAGTGTACTCACTAGGTAGCCTTGTGTTACATTAGCTACTACACACAGTGTACTCACTAGGTAGCCTTGTACTACATTAGCTACTACACACAGTGTGCTCACTAGGTAGCCTTGTGCTACATTAGCTACTACACACAGTGTACTCACTAGGTAGCCTTGTACTACATTAGCTACTACACACAGTGTGCTCACTAGGTAGCCTTGTACTACATTAGCTACTACACACAGTGTACTCACTAGGTAGCCTTGTGTTACATTAGCTACTACACACAGTGTACTCACTAGGTAGCCTTGTGTTACATTAGCTACTACACTCAGTGTACTCACTAGGTAGCCTTGTGTTACATTAGCTACTACACACAGTGTACTCACTAGGTAGCCTTGTACTACATTAGCTACTACACTCAGTGTACTCACTAGGTAGCCTTGTGTTACATTAGCTACTACACTCAGTGTACTCACTAGGTAGCCTTGTACTACATTAGCTACTACACACAGTGTACTCACTAGGTAGCCTTGTACTACATTAGCTACTACACTCAGTGTGCTCACTAGGTAGCCTTGTACTACATTAGCTACTACACACAGTGTACTCACTAGGTAGCCTTGTACTACATTAGCTACTACACTCAGTGTACTCACTAGGGAGCCTTGTGTTACATTAGCTACTACACACAGTGTACTCACTAGGTAGCCTTGTACTACATTAGCTACTACACACAGTGTACTCACTAGGTAGCCTTGTGTTACATTAGCTACTACACACAGTGTACTCACTAGGTAGCCTTGTGTTACATTAGCTACTACACACAGTGTACTCACTAGGTAGCCTTGTGTTACATTAGCTACTACACACAGTGTACTCACTAGGTAGCCTTGTGCTACATTAGCTACTACACACAGTGTGCTCACTAGGTAGCCTTGTGTTACATTAGCTACTACACACAGTGTACTCACTAGGTAGCCTTGTGTTACATTAGCTACTACACACAGTGTACTCACTAGGTAGCCTTGTGTTACATTAGCTACTACACACAGTGTACTCACTAGGTAGCCTTGTACTACATTAGCTACTACACACAGTGTACTCACTAGGTAGCCTTGTGTTACATTAGCTACTACACACAGTGTACTCACTAGGTAGCCTTGTGCTACATTAGCTACTACACTCAGTGTACTCACTAGGTAGCCTTGTGTTACATTAGCTACTACACACAGTGTGCTCACTAGGTAGCCTTGTGTTACATTAGCTACTACACACAGTGTACTCACTAGGTAGCCTTGTGCTACATTAGCTACTACACTCAGTGTACTCACTAGGTAGCCTTGTGCTACATTAGCTACTACACACAGTGTGCTCACTAGGTAGCCTTGTGCTACATTAGCTACTACACTCAGTGTACTCACTAGGTAGCCTTGTGCTACATTAGCTACTACACACAGTGTGCTCACTAGGTAGCCTTGTACTACATTAGCTACTACACACAGTGTACTCACTAGGTAGCCTTGTGTTACATTAGCTACTACACACACTGTACTCACTAGGTAGCCTTGTGTTACATTAGCTACTACACACAGTGTGCTCACTAGGTAGCCTTGTACTACATTAGCTACTACACACAGTGTACTCACTAGGTAGCCTTGTGTTACATTAGCTACTACACACAGTGTACTCACTAGGTAGCCTTGTGTTACATTAGCTACTACACTCAGTGTACTCACTAGGTAGCCTTGTGTTACATTAGCTACTACACACAGTGTACTCACTAGGTAGCCTTGTGCTACATTAGCTACTACACACAGTGTGCTCACTAGGTAGCCTTGTGTTACATTAGCTACTACACTCAGTGTACTCACTAGGTAGCCTTGTGTTACATTAGCTACTACACACAGTGTACTCACTAGGTAGCCTTGTACTACATTAGCTACTACACACAGTGTACTCACTAGGTAGCCTTGTGCTACATTAGCTACTACACACAGTGTGCTCACTAGGTAGCCTTGTGTTACATTAGCTACTACACACAGTGTACTCACTAGGTAGCCTTGTACTACATTAGCTACTACACTCAGTGTACTCACTAGGTAGCCTTGTGTTACATTAGCTACTACACACAGTGTACTCACTAGGTAGCCTTGTGCTACATTAGCTACTACACACAGTGTGCTCACTAGGTAGCCTTGTGCTACATTAGCTACTACACACAGTGTACTCACTAGGTAGCCTTGTGTTACATTAGCTACTACACACAGTGTACTCACTAGGTAGCCTTGTGTTACATTAGCTACTACACACAGTGTGCTCACTAGGTAGCCTTGTGTTACATTAGCTACTACACACAGTGTGCTCACTAGGTAGCCTTGTGTTACATTAGCTACTACACACAGTGTACTCACTAGGTAGCCTTGTGTTACATTAGCTACTACACTCAGTGTACTCACTAGGTAGCCTTGTACTACATTAGCTACTACACACAGTGTACTCACTAGGTAGCCTTGTGCTACATTAGCTACTACACACAGTGTACTCACTAGGTAGCCTTGTGTTACATTAGCTACTACACTCAGTGTACTCACTAGGTAGCCTTGTACTACATTAGCTACTACACACAGTGTACTCACTAGGTAGCCTTGTACTACATTAGCTACTACACACAGTGTACTCACTAGGTAGCCTTGTACTACATTAGCTACTACACACAGTGTACTCACTAGGTAGCCTTGTGCTACATTAGCTACTACACACAGTGTACTCACTAGGTAGCCTTGTGTTACATTAGCTACTACACACAGTGTACTCACTAGGTAGCCTTGTGTTACATTAGCTACTACACACAGTGTGCTCACTAGGTAGCCTTGTGTTACATTAGCTACTACACACAGTGTGCTCACTAGGTAGCCTTGTGTTACATTAGCTACTACACACAGTGTACTCACTAGGTAGCCTTGTGTTACATTAGCTACTACACTCAGTGTACTCACTAGGTAGCCTTGTACTACATTAGCTACTACACTCAGTGTGCTCACTAGGTAGCCTTGTGCTACATTAGCTACTACACACAGTGTACTCACTAGGTAGCCTTGTGTTACATTAGCTACTACACACAGTGTACTCACTAGGTAGCCTTGTACTACATTAGCTACTACACACAGTGTGCTCACTAGGTAGCCTTGTACTACATTAGCTACTACACACAGTGTACTCACTAGGTAGCCTTGTGTTACATTAGCTACTACACTCAGTGTACTCACTAGGTAGCCTTGTACTACATTAGCTACTACACACAGTGTACTCACTAGGTAGCCTTGTGCTACATTAGCTACTACACACAGTGTACTCACTAGGTAGCCTTGTGTTACATTAGCTACTACACACAGTGTACTCACTAGGTAGCCTTGTACTACATTAGCTACTACACACAGTGTACTCACTAGGTAGCCTTGTACTACATTAGCTACTACACACAGTGTACTCACTAGGTAGCCTTGTGTTACATTAGCTACTACACACAGTGTACTCACTAGGTAGCCTTGTGTTACATTAGCTACTACACACAGTGTACTCACTAGGTAGCCTTGTGTTACATTAGCTACTACACACAGTGTACTCACTAGGTAGCCTTGTGTTACATTAGCTACTACACACAGTGTACTCACTAGGTAGCCTTGTGTTACATTAGCTACTACACACAGTGTGCTCACTAGGTAGCCTTGTGCTACATTAGCTACTACACTCAGTGTACTCACTAGGTAGCCTTGTGTTACATTAGCTACTACACACAGTGTACTCACTAGGTAGCCTTGTGTTACATTAGCTACTACACTCAGTGTGCTCACTAGGTAGCCTTGTGCTACATTAGCTACTACACACAGTGTACTCACTAGGTAGCCTTGTGTTACATTAGCTACTACACACAGTGTGCTCACTAGGTAGCCTTGTGTTACATTAGCTACTACACACAGTGTACTCACTAGGTAGCCTTGTGTTACATTAGCTACTACACTCAGTGTGCTCACTAGGTAGCCTTGTGTTACATTAGCTACTACACTCAGTGTACTCACTAGGTAGCCTTGTGTTACATTAGCTACTACACACAGTGTACTCACTAGGTAGCCTTGTACTACATTAGCTACTACACACAGTGTACTCACTAGGTAGCCTTGTGTTACATTAGCTACTACACACAGTGTACTCACTAGGTAGCCTTGTACTACATTAGCTACTACACTCAGTGTACTCACTAGGTAGCCTTGTGTTACATTAGCTACTACACACAGTGTACTCACTAGGTAGCCTTGTGCTACATTAGCTACTACACTCAGTGTACTCACTAGGTAGCCTTGTGTTACATTAGCTACTACACTCAGTGTACTCACTAGGTAGCCTTGTGTTACATTAGCTACTACACACAGTGTACTCACTAGGTAGCCTTGTGTTACATTAGCTACTACACACAGTGTACTCACTAGGTAGCCTTGTGTTACATTAGCTACTACACACAGTGTACTCACTAGGTAGCCTTGTGTTACATTAGCTACTACACACAGTGTACTCACTAGGTAGCCTTGTGTTACATTAGCTACTACACTCAGTGTACTCACTAGGTAGCCTTGTGTTACATTAGCTACTACACACAGTGTACTCACTAGGTAGCCTTGTGTTACATTAGCTACTACACTCAGTGTACTCACTAGGTAGCCTTGTGTTACATTAGCTACTACACACAGTGTGCTCACTAGGTAGCCTTGTGCTACATTAGCTACTACACTCAGTGTACTCACTAGGTAGCCTTGTGTTACATTAGCTACTACACTCAGTGTACTCACTAGGTAGCCTTGTACTACATTAGCTACTACACTCAGTGTACTCACTAGGTAGCCTTGTGTTACATTAGCTACTACACACAGTGTACTCACTAGGTAGCCTTGTACTACATTAGCTACTACACTCAGTGTACTCACTAGGTAGCCTTGTGTTACATTAGCTACTACACACAGTGTACTCACTAGGTAGCCTTGTGTTACATTAGCTACTACACACAGTGTGCTCACTAGGTAGCCTTGTACTACATTAGCTACTACACACAGTGTACTCACTAGGTAGCCTTGTGTTACATTAGCTACTACACACAGTGTGCTCACTAGGTAGCCTTGTGCTACATTAGCTACTACACACAGTGTGCTCACTAGGTAGCCTTGTGCTACATTAGCTACTACACACAGTGTACTCACTAGGTAGCCTTGTGTTACATTAGCTACTACACACAGTGTACTCACTAGGTAGCCTTGTACTACATTAGCTACTACACACAGTGTACTCACTAGGTAGCCTTGTGTTACATTAGCTACTACACACAGTGTACTCACTAGGTAGCCTTGTGTTACATTAGCTACTACACACAGTGTACTCACTAGGTAGCCTTGTGTTACATTAGCTACTACACTCAGTGTGCTCACTAGGTAGCCTTGTGTTACATTAGCTACTACACTCAGTGTGCTCACTAGGTAGCCTTGTGTTACATTAGCTACTACACTCAGTGTGCTCACTAGGTAGCCTTGTGTTACATTAGCTACTACACACAGTGTGCTCACTAGGTAGCCTTGTGTTACATTAGCTACTACACACAGTGTGCTCACTAGGTAGCCTTGTGTTACATTAGCTACTACACACAGTGTACTCACTAGGTAGCCTTGTGTTACATTAGCTACTACACTCAGTGTACTCACTAGGTAGCCTTGTACTACATTAGCTACAACACACAGTGTACTCACTAGGTAGCCTTGTGCTACATTAGCTACTACACACAGTGTACTCACTAGGTAGCCTTGTGTTACATTAGCTACTACACACAGTGTACTCACTAGGTAGCCTTGTGTTACATTAGCTACTACACACAGTGTGCTCACTAGGTAGCCTTGTGTTACATTAGCTACTACACTCAGTGTACTCACTAGGTAGCCTTGTGCTACATTAGCTACTACACACAGTGTACTCACTAGGTAGCCTTGTGTTACATTAGCTACTACACACAGTGTACTCACTAGGTAGCCTTGTACTACATTAGCTACTACACACAGTGTGCTCACTAGGTAGCCTTGTGTTACATTAGCTACTACACACAGTGTGCTCACTAGGTAGCCTTGTGTTACATTAGCTACTACACACAGTGTACTCACTAGGTAGCCTTGTGTTACATTAGCTACTACACACAGTGTACTCACTAGGTAGCCTTGTGCTACATTAGCTACTACACACAGTGTACTCACTAGGTAGCCTTGTGTTACATTAGCTACTACACACAGTGTGCTCACTAGGTAGCCTTGTGTTACATTAGCTACTACACACAGTGTGCTCACTAGGTTGCCTTGTGTTACATTAGCTACTACACACAGTGTACTCACTAGGTAGCCTTGTGTTACATTAGCTACTACACACAGTGTGCTCACTAGGTAGCCTTGTGTTACATTAGCTACTACACACAGTGTACTCACTAGGTAGCCTTGTGTTACATTAGCTACTACACACAGTGTACTCACTAGGTAGCCTTGTGTTACATTAGCTACTACACACAGTGTACTCACTAGGTAGCCTTGTACTACATTAGCTACTACACACAGTGTGCTCACTAGGTAGCCTTGTGTTACATTAGCTACTACACTCAGTGTACTCACTAGGTAGCCTTGTACTACATTAGCTACTACACACAGTGTGCTCACTAGGTAGCCTTGTGTTACATTAGCTACTACACACAGTGTACTCACTAGGTAGCCTTGTGTTACATTAGCTACTACACACAGTGTACTCACTAGGTAGCCTTGTGTTACATTAGCTACTACACTCAGTGTACTCACTAGGTAGCCTTGTACTACATTAGCTACTACACTCAGTGTGCTCACTAGGTAGCCTTGTGTTACATTAGCTACTACACACAGTGTACTCACTAGGTAGCCTTGTGTTACATTAGCTACTACACTCAGTGTACTCACTAGGTAGCCTTGTGTTACATTAGCTACTACACACAGTGTACTCACTAGGTAGCCTTGTGTTACATTAGCTACTACACTCAGTGTACTCACTAGGTAGCCTTGTGTTACATTAGCTACTACACACAGTGTACTCACTAGGTAGCCTTGTACTACATTAGCTACTACACTCAGTGTACTCACTAGGTAGCCTTGTACTACATTAGCTACTACACACAGTGTACTCACTAGGTAGCCTTGTACTACATTAGCTACTACACACAGTGTACTCACTAGGTAGCCTTGTACTACATTAGCTACTACACTCAGTGTACTCACTATGTAGCCTTGTGTTACATTAGCTACTACACACAGTGTGCTCACTAGGTAGCCTTGTGTTACATTAGCTACTACACACAGTGTACTCACTAGGTAGCCTTGTGCTACATTAGCTACTACACACAGTGTACTCACTAGGTAGCCTTGTGTTACATTAGCTACTACACTCAGTGTACTCACTAGGTAGCCTTGTACTACATTAGCTACTACACACAGTGTACTCACTAGGTAGCCTTGTACTACATTAGCTACTACACACAGTGTACTCACTAGGTAGCCTTGTGTTACATTAGCTACTACACTCAGTGTACTCACTAGGTAGCCTTGTACTACATTAGCTACTACACACAGTGTGCTCACTAGGTAGCCTTGTGTTACATTAGCTACTACACACAGTGTACTCACTAGGTAGCCTTGTGTTACATTAGCTACTACACACAGTGTACTCACTAGGTAGCCTTGTGTTACATTAGCTACTACACACAGTGTACTCACTAGGTAGCCTTGTGCTACATTAGCTACTACACACAGTGTACTCACTAGGTAGCCTTGTACTACATTAGCTACTACACACAGTGTACTCACTAGGTAGCCTTGTGTTACATTAGCTACTACACTCAGTGTACTCACTAGGTAGCCTTGTGTTACATTAGCTACTACACACAGTGTACTCACTAGGTAGCCTTGTGTTACATTAGCTACTACACTCAGTGTACTCACTAGGTAGCCTTGTGTTACATTAGCTACTACACACAGTGTACTCACTAGGTAGCCTTGTGCTACATTAGCTACTACAGTCAGTGTACTCACTAGGTAGCCTTGTGTTACATTAGCTACTACACTCAGTGTACTCACTAGGTAGCCTTGTGTTACATTAGCTACTACACACAGTGTACTCACTAGGTAGCCTTGTGTTACATTAGCTACTACACTCAGTGTACTCACTAGGTAGCCTTGTACTACATTAGCTACTACACACAGTGTGCTCACTAGGTAGCCTTGTGTTACATTAGCTACTACACTCAGTGTACTCACTAGGTAGCCTTGTACTACATTAGCTACTACACACAGTGTACTCACTAGGTAGCCTTGTGTTACATTAGCTACTACACTCAGTGTACTCACTAGGTAGCCTTGTGTTACATTAGCTACTACACTCAGTGTGCTCACTAGGTAGCCTTGTGCTACATTAGCTACTACACACAGTGTACTCACTAGGTAGCCTTGTGCTACATTAGCTACTACACTCAGTGTACTCACTAGGTAGCCTTGTGTTACATTAGCTACTACACTCAGTGTGCTCACTAGGTAGCCTTGTGCTACATTAGCTACTACACTCAGTGTACTCACTAGGTAGCCTTGTGCTACATTAGCTACTACACTCAGTGTGCTCACTAGGTAGCCTTGTGTTACATTAGCTACTACACACAGTGTACTCACTAGGTAGCCTTGTGTTACATTAGCTACTACACACAGTGTACTCACTAGGTAGCCTTGTACTACATTAGCTACTACACACAGTGTACTCACTAGGTAGCCTTGTACTACATTAGCTACTACACACAGTGTACTCACTAGGTAGCCTTGTGTTACATTAGCTACTACACACAGTGTACTCACTAGGTAGCCTTGTGTTACATTAGCTACTACACACAGTGTACTCACTAGGTAGCCTTGTACTACATTAGCTACTACACACAGTGTACTCACTAGGTAGCCTTGTACTACATTAGCTACTACACACAGTGTACTCACTAGGTAGCCTTGTACTACATTAGCTACTACACACAGTGTACTCACTAGGTAGCCTTGTGTTACATTAGCTACTACACACAGTGTGCTCACTAGGTAGCCTTGTGTTACATTAGCTACTACACACAGTGTACTCACTAGGTAGCCTTGTGTTACATTAGCTACTACACATAGTGTACTCACTAGGTAGCCTTGTGTTACATTAGCTACTACACACAGTGTACTCACTAGGTAGCCTTGTGTTACATTAGCTACTACACACAGTGTACTCACTAGGTAGCCTTGTACTACATTAGCTACTACACACAGTGTGCTCACTAGGTAGCCTTGTGTTACATTAGCTACTACACACAGTGTACTCACTAGGTAGCCTTGTGTTACATTAGCTACTACACACAGTGTACTCACTAGGTAGCCTTGTGTTACATTAGCTACTACACACAGTGTACTCACTAGGTAGCCTTGTACTACATTAGCTACTACACTCAGTGTACTCACTAGGTAGCCTTGTGCTACATTAGCTACTACACTCAGTGTACTCACTAGGTAGCCTTGTGTTACATTAGCTACTACACACAGTGTACTCACTAGGTAGCCTTGTGCTACATTAGGTACTACACACAGTGTACTCACTAGGTAGCCTTGTGTTACATTAGCTACTACACACAGTGTACTCACTAGGTAGCCTTGTGTTACATTAGCTACTACACACAGTGTACTCACTAGGTAGCCTTGTGTTACATTAGCTACTACACACAGTGTGCTCACTAGGTAGCCTTGTACTACATTAGCTACTACACACACTGTACTCACTAGGTAGCCTTGTGTTACATTAGCTACTACACACAGTGTGCTCACTAGGTAGCCTTGTACTACATTAGCTACTACACACAGTGTACTCACTAGGTAGCCTTGTGTTACATTAGCTACTACACACAGTGTACTCACTAGGTAGCCTTGTGCTACATTAGCTACTACACACAGTGTACTCACTAGGTAGCCTTGTGTTACATTAGCTACTACACACAGTGTACTCACTAGGTAGCCTTGTGTTACATTAGCTACTACACACAGTGTACTCACTAGGTAGCCTTGTGTTACATTAGCTACTACACTCAGTGTACTCACTAGGTAGCCTTGTACTACATTAGCTACTACACACAGTGTACTCACTAGGTAGCCTTGTGTTACATTAGCTACTACACACAGTGTACTCACTAGGTAGACTTGTACTACATTAGCTACTACACATAGTGTACTCACTAGGTAGCCTTGTGCTACATTAGCTACTACACTCAGTGTACTCACTAGGTAGCATTGTACTACATTAGCTACTACACACAGTGTACTCACTAGGTAGCCTTGTGTTACATTAGCTACTACACACAGTGTACTCACTAGGTAGCCTTGTGTTACATTAGCTACTACACACAGTGTACTCACTAGGTAGCCTTGTGTTACATTAGCTACTACACACAGTGTACTCACTAGGTAGCCTTGTGCTACATTAGCTACTACACACAGTGTACTCACTAGGTAGCCTTGTGTTACATTAGCTACTACACTCAGTGTACTCACTAGGTAGCCTTGTGTTACATTAGCTACTACACACAGTGTACTCACTAGGTAGCCTTGTGTTACATTAGCTACTACACACAGTGTACTCACTAGGTAGCCTTGTACTACATTAGCTACTACACACAGTGTACTCACTAGGTAGCCTTGTGTTACATTAGCTACTACACACAGTGTACTCACTAGGTAGCCTTGTACTACATTAGCTACTACACTCAGTGTACTCACTAGGTAGCCTTGTGTTACATTAGCTACTACACACAGTGTACTCACTAGGTAGCCTTGTGTTACATTAGCTACTACACACAGTGTGCTCACTAGGTAGCCTTGTGTTACATTAGCTACTACACTCAGTGTACTCACTAGGTAGCCTTGTGTTACATTAGCTACTACACACAGTGTACTCACTAGGTAGCCTTGTGTTACATTAGCTACTACACTCAGTGTACTCACTAGGTAGCCTTGTGTTACATTAGCTACTACACACAGTGTACTCACTAGGTAGCCTTGTGTTACATTAGCTACTACACTCAGTGTACTCACTAGGTAGCCTTGTGTTACATTAGCTACTACACACAGTGTACTCACTAGGTAGCCTTGTGTTACATTAGCTACTACACACAGTGTACTCACTAGGTAGCCTTGTACTACATTAGCTACTACACACAGTGTGCTCACTAGGTAGCCTTGTGTTACATTAGCTACTACACACAGTGTGCTCACTAGGTAGCCTTGTGTTACATTAGCTACTACACTCAGTGTTCTCACTAGGTAGCCTTGTGTTACATTAGCTACTACACTCAGTGTACTCACTAGGTAGCCTTGTACTACATTAGCTACTACACTCAGTGTGCTCACTAGGTAGCCTTGTGTTACATTAGCTACTACACTCAGTGTGCTCACTAGGTAGCCTTGTGTTACATTAGCTACTACACTGAGTGTACTCACTAGGTAGCCTTGTACTACATTAGCTACTACACTCAGTGTACTCACTAGGTAGCCTTGTGTTACATTAGCTACTACACACAGTGTACTCACTAGGTAGCCTTGTGTTACATTAGCTACTACACACAGTGTACTCACTAGGTAGCCTTGTGTTACATTAGCTACTACACACAGTGTACTCACTAGGTAGCCTTGTGTTACATTAGCTACTACACACAGTGTACTCACTAGGTAGCCTTGTGTTACATTAGCTACTACACACAGTGTACTCACTAGGTAGCCTTGTGTTACATTAGCTACTACACACAGTGTACTCACTAGGTAGCCTTGTGTTACATTAGCTACTACACACAGTGTACTCACTAGGTAGCCTTGTGCTACATTAGCTACTACACACAGTGTGCTCACTAGGTAGCCTTGTGTTACATTAGCTACTACACACAGTGTACTCACTAGGTAGCCTTGTGTTACATTAGCTACTACACACAGTGTACTCACTAGGTAGCCTTGTGTTACATTAGCTACTACACACAGTGTGCTCACTAGGTAGCCTTGTGTTACATTAGCTACTACACTCAGTGTACTCACTAGGTAGCCTTGTACTACATTAGCTACTACACACAGTGTACTCACTAGGTAGCCTTGTGTTACATTAGCTACTACACACAGTGTGCTCACTAGGTAGCCTTGTGTTACATTAGCTACTACACACAGTGTACTCACTAGGTAGCCTTGTGTTACATTAGCTACTACACACAGTGTGCTCACTAGGTAGCCTTGTGTTACATTAGCTACTACACACAGTGTACTCACTAGGTAGCCTTGTGTTACATTAGCTACTACACACAGTGTACTCACTAGGTAGCCTTGTGTTACATTAGCTACTACACACAGTGTACTCACTAGGTAGCCTTGTGCTACATTAGCTACTACACACAGTGTGCTCACTAGGTAGCCTTGTGTTACATTAGCTACTACACACAGTGTACTCACTAGGTAGCCTTGTGCTACATTAGCTACTACACACAGTGTGCTCACTAGGTAGCCTTGTGTTACATTAGCTACTACACACAGTGTACTCACTAGGTAGCCTTGTGTTACATTAGCTACTACACACAGTGTACTCACTAGGTAGCCTTGTGTTACATTAGCTACTACACACAGTGTACTCACTAGGTAGCCTTGTGTTACATTAGCTACTACACACAGTGTACTCACTAGGTAGCCTTGTGTTACATTAGCTACTACACACAGTGTACTCACTAGGTAGCCTTGTACTACATTAGCTACTACACTCAGTGTACTCACTAGGTAGCCTTGTGTTACATTAGCTACTACACACAGTGTACTCACTAGGTAGCCTTGTGTTACATTAGCTACTACACACAGTGTACTCACTAGGTAGCCTTGTGCTACATTAGCTACTACACACAGTGTACTCACTAGGTAGCCTTGTACTACATTAGCTACTACACTCAGTGTACTCACTAGGTAGCCTTGTACTACATTAGCTACTACACACAGTGTACTCACTAGGTAGCCTTGTGTTACATTAGCTACTACACACAGTGTACTCACTAGGTAGCCTTGTGTTACATTAGCTACTACACACAGTGTACTCACTAGGTAGCCTTGTACTACATTAGCTACTACACTCAGTGTACTCACTAGGTAGCCTTGTGTTACATTAGCTACTACACACAGTGTACTCACTAGGTAGCCTTGTGTTACATTAGCTACTACACTCAGTGTACTCACTAGGTAGCCTTGTGCTACATTAGCTACTACACTCAGTGTACTCACTAGGTAGCCTTGTACTACATTAGCTACTACACACAGTGTGCTCACTAGGTAGCCTTGTGTTACATTAGCTACTACACACAGTGTACTCACTAGGTAGCCTTGTGTTACATTAGCTACTACACTCAGTGTACTCACTAGGTAGCCTTGTGTTACATTAGCTACTACACTCAGTGTACTCACTAGGTAGCCTTGTACTACATTAGCTACTACACTCAGTGTACTCACTAGGTAGCCTTGTACTACATTAGCTACTACACTCAGTGTACTCACTAGGTAGCCTTGTACTACATTAGCTACTACACACAGTGTACTCACTAGGTAGCCTTGTGTTACATTAGCTACTACACTCAGTGTACTCACTAGGTAGCCTTGTGTTACATTAGCTACTACACACAGTGTACTCACTAGGTAGCCTTGTGTTACATTAGCTACTACACTCAGTGTACTCACTAGGTAGCCTTGTACTACATTAGCTACTACACACAGTGTACTCACTAGGTAGCCTTGTGCTACATTAGCTACTACACACAGTGTACTCACTAGGTAGCCTTGTGTTACATTAGCTACTACACTCAGTGTACTCACTAGGTAGCCTTGTGTTACATTAGCTACTACACTCAGTGTACTCACTAGGTAGCCTTGTGTTACATTAGCTACTACACTCAGTGTACTCACTAGGTAGCCTTGTGTTACATTAGCTACTACACACAATGTACTCACTAGGTAGCCTTGTGTTACATTAGCTACTACACACAGTGTGCTCACTAGGTAGCCTTGTGTTACATTAGCTACTACACACAGTGTACTCACTAGGTAGCCTTGTGTTACATTAGCTACTACACACAGTGTACTCACTAGGTAGCCTTGTGTTACATTAGCTACTACACACAGTGTACTCACTAGGTAGCCTTGTGTTACATTAGCTACTACACTCAGTGTACTCACTAGGTAGCCTTGTGTTACATTAGCTACTACACTCAGTGTACTCACTAGGTAGCCTTGTGTTACATTAGCTACTACACTCAGTGTACTCACTAGGTAGCCTTGTACTACATTAGCTACTACACTCAGTGTACTCACTAGGTAGCCTTGTGTTACATTAGCTACTACACACAGTGTACTCACTAGGTAGCCTTGTGCTACATTAGCTACTACACACAGTGTACTCACTAGGTAGCCTTGTGTTACATTAGCTACTACACACAGTGTACTCACTAGGTAGCCTTGTGTTACATTAGCTACTACACACAGTGTGCTCACTAGGTAGCCTTGTACTACATTAGCTACTACACTCAGTGTACTCACTAGGTAGCCTTGTGCTACATTAGCTACTACACTCAGTGTACTCACTAGGTAGCCTTGTGTTACATTAGCTACTACACACAGTGTACTCGCTAGGTAGCCTTGTGTTACATTAGCTACTACACTCAGTGTACTCACTAGGTAGCCTTGTGTTACATTAGCTACTACACACAGTGTACTCACTAGGTAGCGTTGTGTTACATTAGCTACTACACACAGTGTACTCACTAGGTAGCCTTGTGTTACATTAGCTACTACACACAGTGTACTCACTAGGAAGCCTTGTACTACATTAGCTACTACACACAGTGTACTCACTAGGTAGCCTTGTGTTACATTAGCTACTACACACAGTGTACTCACTAGGTAGCCTTGTGTTACATTAGCTACTACACTCAGTGTACTCACTAGGTAGCCTTGTGCTACATTAGCTACTACACACAGTGTACTCACTAGGTAGCCTTGTGCTACATTAGCTACTACACACAGTGTACTCACTAGGTAGCCTTGAGTTACATTAGCTACTACACACAGTGTACTCACTAGGTAGCCTTGTGTTACATTAGCTACTACACTCAGTGTACTCACTAGGTAGCCTTGTACTACATTAGCTACTACACACAGTGTACTCACTAGGTAGCCTTGTGTTACATTAGCTACTACACTCAGTGTACTCACTAGGTAGCCTTGTACTACATTAGCTACTACACACAGTGTACTCACTAGGTAGCCTTGTGTTACATTAGCTACTACACTCAGTGTACTCACTAGGTAGCCTTGTGTTACATTAGCTACTACACTCAGTGTACTCACTAGGTAGCCTTGTGCTACATTAGCTACTACACACAGTGTACTCACTAGGTAGCCTTGTGTTACATTAGCTACTACACACAGTGTACTCACTAGGTAGCCTTGTGTTACATTAGCTACTACACTCAGTGTACTCACTAGGTAGCCTTGTACTACATTAGCTACTACACACAGTGTACTCACTAGGTAGCCTTGTGCTACATTAGCTACTACACACAGTGTACTCACTAGGTAGCCTTGTGTTACATTAGCTACTACACTCAGTGTACTCACTAGGTAGCCTTGTACTACATTAGCTACTACACACAGTGTACTCACTAGGTAGCCTTGTACTACATTAGCTACTACACTCAGTGTGCTCACTAGGTAGCCTTGTGTTACATTAGCTACTACACTCAGTGTACTCACTAGGTAGCCTTGTGTTACATTAGCTACTACACTCAGTGTACTCACTAGGTAGCCTTGTGCTACATTAGCTACTACACACAGTGTACTCACTAGGTAGCCTTGTGTTACATTAGCTACTACACACAGTGTACTCACTAGGTAGCCTTGTGCTACATTAGCTACTACACACAGTGTACTCACTAGGTAGCCTTGTGTTACATTAGCTACTACACACAGTGTGCTCACTAGGTAGCCTTGTGTTACATTAGCTACTACACACAGTGTACTCACTAGGTAGCCTTGTGTTACATTAGCTACTACACACAGTGTGCTCACTAGGTAGCCTTGTACTACATTAGCTACTACACACAGTGTACTCACTAGGTAGCCTTGTACTACATTAGCTACTACACACAGTGTACTCACTAGGTAGCCTTGTGTTACATTAGCTACTACACACAGTGTGCTCACTAGGTAGCCTTGTGTTACATTAGCTACTACACACAGTGTGCTCACTAGGTAGCCTTGTGTTACATTAGCTACTACACACAGTGTACTCACTAGGTAGCCTTGTACTACATTAGCTACTACACACAGTGTACTCACTAGGTAGCCTTGTGTTACATTAGCTACTACACACAGTGTACTCACTAGGTAGCCTTGTACTACATTAGCTACTACACACAGTGTACTCACTAGGTAGCCTTGTGTTACATTAGCTACTACACTCAGTGTACTCACTAGGTAGCCTTGTGTTACATTAGCTACTACACACAGTGTACTCACTAGGTAGCCTTGTACTACATTAGCTACTACACGCAGTGTACTCACTAGGTAGCCTTGTGTTACATTAGCTACTACACACAGTGTACTCACTAGGTAGCCTTGTGTTACATTAGCTACTACACACAGTGTACTTACTAGGTAGCCTTGTACTACATTAGCTACTACACTCAGTGTACTCACTAGGTAGCCTTGTACTACATTAGCTACTACACACAGTGTACTCACTAGGTAGCCTTGTGTTACATTAGCTACTACACGCAGTGTACTCACTAGGTAGCCTTGTGTTACATTAGCTACTACACACAGTGTACTCACTAGGTAGCCTTGTACTACATTTGCTACTACACTCAGTGTACTCACTAGGTAGCCTTGTGTTACATTAGCTACTACACACAGTGTACTCACTAGGTAGCCTTGTACTACATTAGCTACTACACACAGTGTACTCACTAGGTAGCCTTGTGTTACAATAGCTACTACACTCAGTGTACTCACTAGGTAGCCTTGTACTACATTAGCTACTACACACAGTGTACTCACTAGGTAGCCTTGTGCTACATTAGCTACTACACACAGTGTACTCACTAGGTAGCCTTGTGTTACATTAGCTACTACACACAGTGTACTCACTAGGTAGCCTTGTACTACATTAGCTACTACACACAGTGTACTCACTAGGTAGCCTTGTACTACATTAGCTACTACTCACAGTGTGCTCACTAGGTAGCCTTGTGTTACATTAGCTACTACACACAGTGTACTCACTAGGTAGCCTTGTGTTACATTAGCTACTACACTCAGTGTACTCACTAGGTAGCCTTGTGTTACATTAGCTACTACACACAGTGTACTCACTAGGTAGCCTTGTGCTACATTAGCTACTACACACAGTGTACTCACTAGGTAGCCTTGTGTTACATTAGCTACTACACACAGTGTACTCACTAGGTAGCCTTGTGTTACATTAGCTACTACACACAGTGTACTCACTAGGTAGCCTTGTGTTACATTAGCTACTACACTCAGTGTACTCACTAGGTAGCCTTGTGTTACATTAGCTACTACACACAGTGTACTCACTAGGTAGCCTTGTGTTACATTAGCTACTACACTCAGTGTACTCACTAGGTAGCCTTGTGCTACATTAGCTACTACACACAGTGTACTCACTAGGTAGCCTTGTGTTACATTAGCTACTACACTCAGTGTACTCACTAGGTAGCCTTGTGTTACATTAGCTACTACACTCAGTGTACTCACTAGGTAGCCTTGTGTTACATTAGCTACTACACACAGTGTACTCACTAGGTAGCCTTGTGTTACATTAGCTACTACACACAGTGTACTCACTAGGTAGCCTTGTGTTACATTAGCTACTACACACAGTGTACTCACTAGGTAGCCTTGTACTACATTAGCTACTACACGCAGTGTACTCACTAGGTAGCCTTGTGTTACATTAGCTACTACACACAGTGTACTCACTAGGTAGCCTTGTACTACATTAGCTACTACACACAGTGTACTCACTAGGTAGCCTTGTGTTACATTAGCTACTACACACAGTGTACTCACTAGGTAGCCTTGTGTTACATTAGCTACTACACACAGTGTACTCAGTAGGTAGCCTTGTACTACATTAGCTACTACACACAGTGTACTCACTAGGTAGCCTTGTGTTACATTAGCTACTACACACAGTGTACTCACTAGGTAGCCTTGTGTTACATTAGCTACTACACACAGTGTACTCACTAGGTAGCCTTGTACTACATTAGCTACTACACACAGTGTACTCACTAGGTAGCCTTGTGTTACATTAGCTACTACACACAGTGTACTCACTAGGTAGCCTTGTGTTACATTAGCTACTACACACAGTGTACTCACTAGGTAGCCTTGTGTTACATTAGCTACTACACTCAGTGTACTCACTAGGTAGCCTTGTGTTACATTAGCTACTACACACAGTGTACTCACTAGGTAGCCTTGTGTTACATTAGCTACTACACACAGTGTACTCACTAGGTAGCCTTGTGTTACATTAGCTACTACACTCAGTGTACTCACTAGGTAGCCTTGTGTTACATTAGCTACTACACACAGTGTACTCACTAGGTAGCCTTGTGTTACATTAGCTACTACACACAGTGTACTCACTAGGTAGCCTTGTGTTACATTAGCTACTACACTCAGTGTACTCACTAGGTAGCCTTGTGTTACATTAGCTACTACACACAGTGTACTCACTAGGTAGCCTTGTGTTACATTAGCTACTACACACAGTGTACTCACTAGGTAGCCTTGTGTTACATTAGCTACTACACACAGTGTACTCACTAGGTAGCCTTGTGTTACATTAGCTACTACACACAGTGTACTCACTAGGTAGCCTTGTGTTACATTAGCTACTACACTCAGTGTACTCACTAGGTAGCCTTGTACTACATTAGCTACTACACTCAGTGTACTCACTAGGTAGCCTTGTGTTACATTAGCTACTACACACAGTGTGCTCACTAGGTAGCCTTGTACTACATTAGCTACTACACACAGTGTACTCACTAGGTAGCCTTGTGTTACATTAGCTACTACACACAGTGTACTCACTAGGTAGCCTTGTGCTACATTAGCTACTACACACAGTGTACTCACTAGGTAGCCTTGTGTTACATTAGCTACTACACTCAGTGTACTCACTAGGTAGCCATGTGTTACATTAGCTACTACACTCAGTGTACTCACTAGGTAGCCTTGTGTTACATTAGCTACTACACTCAGTGTACTCACTAGGTAGCCTTGTACTACATTAGCTACTACACTCAGTGTACTCACTAGGTAGCCTTGTGTTACATTAGCTTCTACACACAGTGTACTCACTAGGTAGCCTTGTGTTACATTAGCTACTACACACAGTGTACTCACTAGGTAGCCTTGTGTTACATTAGCTACTACACACAGTGTACTCACTAGGTAGCCTTGTGTTACATTAGCTACTACACTCAGTGTACTCACTAGGTAGCCTTGTGCTACATTAGCTACTACACACAGTGTACTCACTAGGTAGCCTTGTGTTACATTAGCTACTACACACAGTGTACTCACTAGGTAGCCTTGTGCTACATTAGCTACTACACACAGTGTACTCACTAGGTAGCCTTGTGTTACATTAGCTACTACACTCAGTGTACTCACTAGGTAGCCTTGTACTACATTAGCTACTACACTCAGTGTACTCACTAGGTAGCCTTGTGTTACATTAGCTACTACACACAGTGTACTCACTAGGTAGCCTTGTGTTACATTAGCTACTACACACAGTGTACTCACTAGGTAGCCTTGTGTTACATTAGCTACTACACACAGTGTACTCACTAGGTAGCCTTGTGTTACATTAGCTACTACACACAGTGTACTCACTAGGTAGCCTTGTGTTACATTAGCTACTACACACAGTGTGCTCACTAGGTAGCCTTGTACTACATTAGCTACTACACACAGTGTACTCACTAGGTAGCCTTGTGTTACATTAGCTACTACACTCAGTGTACTCACTAGGTAGCCTTGTGTTACATTAGCTACTACACTCAGTGTGCTCACTAGGTAGCCTTGTACTACATTAGCTACTACACTCAGTGTACTCACTAGGTAGCCTTGTGTTACATTAGCTACTACACTCAGTGTACTCACTAGGTAGCCTTGTACTACATTAGCTACTACACTCAGTGTACTCACTAGGTAGCCTTGTGTTACATTAGCTACTACACTCAGTGTACTCACTAGGTAGCCTTGTACTACATTAGCTACTACACTCAGTGTACTCACTAGGTAGCCTTGTACTACATTAGCTACTACACTCAGTGTACTCACTAGGTAGCCTTGTGTTACATTAGCTACTACACTCAGTGTACTCACTAGGTAGCCTTGTGTTACATTAGCTACTACACTCAGTGTACTCACTAGGTAGCCTTGTGTTACATTAGCTACTACACTCAGTGTACTCACTAGGTAGCCTTGTACTACATTAGCTACTACACACAGTGTACTCACTAGGTAGCCTTGTGCTACATTAGCTACTACACACAGTGTACTCACTAGGTAGCCTTGTGCTACATTAGCTACTACACACAGTGTACTCACTAGGTAGCCTTGTGTTACATTAGCTACTACACACAGTGTACTCACTAGGTAGCCTTGTGTTACATTAGCTACTACACACAGTGTACTCACTAGGTAGCCTTGTGTTACATTAGCTACTACACACAGTGTGCTCACTAGGTAGCCTTGTGTTACATTAGCTACTACACTCAGTGTACTCACTAGGTAGCCTTGTGTTACATTAGCTACTACACACAGTGTGCTCACTAGGTAGCCTTGTGTTACATTAGCTACTACACACAGTGTACTCACTAGGTAGCCTTGTACTACATTAGCTACTACACACAGTGTACTCACTAGGTAGCCTTGTACTACATTAGCTACTACACACAGTGTACTCACTAGGTAGCCTTGTGTTACATTAGCTACTACACTCAGTGTACTCACTAGGTAGCCTTGTGTTACATTAGCTACTACACTCAGTGTACTCACTAGGTAGCCTTGTGTTACATTAGCTACTACACTCAGTGTACTCACTAGGTAGCCTTGTACTACATTAGCTACTACACACAGTGTACTCACTAGGTAGCCTTGTACTACATTAGCTACTACACACAGTGTACTCACTAGGTAGCCTTGTACTACATTAGCTACTACACTCAGTGTACTCACTAGGTAGCCTTGTACTACATTAGCTACTACACACAGTGTACTCACTAGGTAGCCTTGTACTACATTAGCTACTACACACAGTGTACTCACTAGGTAGCCTTGTGTTACATTAGCTACTACACACAGTGTACTCACTAGGTAGCCTTGTGTTACATTAGCTACTACACACAGTGTACTCACTAGGTAGCCTTGTGTTACATTAGCTACTACACACAGTGTACTCACTAGGTAGCCTTGTGTTACATTAGCTACTACACACAGTGTGCTCACTAGGTAGCCTTGTGTTACATTAGCTACTACACTCAGTGTACTCACTAGGTAGCCTTGTACTACATTAGCTACTACACTCAGTGTACTCACTAGGTAGCCTTGTGTTACATTAGCTACTACACACAGTGTACTCACTAGGTAGCCTTGTGTTACATTAGCTACTACACTCAGTGTACTCACTAGGTAGCCTTGTACTACATTAGCTACTACACTCAGTGTACTCACTAGGTAGCCTTGTACTACATTAGCTACTACACACAGTGTACTCACTAGGTAGCCTTGTGCTACATTAGCTACTACACACAGTGTACTCACTAGGTAGCCTTGTGTTACATTAGCTACTACACACAGTGTGCTCACTAGGTAGCCTTGTGTTACATTAGCTACTACACACAGTGTACTCACTAGGTAGCCTTGTGTTACATTAGCTACTACACTCAGTGTACTCACTAGGTAGCCTTGTGCTACATTAGCTACTACACACAGTGTGCTCACTAGGTAGCCTTGTGCTACATTAGCTACTACACACAGTGTGCTCACTAGGTAGCCTTGTGCTACATTAGCTACTACACACAGTGTACTCACTAGGTAGCCTTGTGTTACATTAGCTACTACACACAGTGTGCTCACTAGGTAGCCTTGTGTTACATTAGCTACTACACACAGTGTGCTCACTAGGTAGCCTTGTGTTACATTAGCTACTACACACAGTGTACTCACTAGGTAGCCTTGTGTTACATTAGCTACTACACACAGTGTACTCACTAGGTAGCCTTGTGTTACATTAGCTACTACACACAGTGTACTCACTAGGTAGCCTTGTGTTACATTAGCTACTACACACAGTGTGCTCACTAGGTAGCCTTGTGTTACATTAGCTACTACACACAGTGTACTCACTAGGCAGCCTTGTGTTACATTAGCTACTACACACAGTGTACTCACTAGGTAGCCTTGTGTTACATTAGCTACTACACACAGTGTGCTCACTAGGTAGCCTTGTGTTACATTAGCTACTACACACAGTGTACTCACTAGGTAGCCTTGTGTTACATTAGCTACTACACACAGTGTGCTCACTAGGTAGCCTTGTGTTACATTAGCTACTACACACAGTGTACTCACTAGGTAGCCTTGTGTTACATTAGCTACTACACACAGTGTACTCACTAGGTAGCCTTGTGTTACATTAGCTACTACACACAGTGTACTCACTAGGTAGCCTTGTACTACATTAGCTACTACTCACAGTGTGCTCACTAGGTAGCCTTGTGTTACATTAGCTACTACACACAGTGTACTCACTAGGTAGCCTTGTGTTACATTAGCTACTACACACAGTGTGCTCACTAGGTAGCCTTGTGTTACATTAGCTACTACACACAGTGTACTCACTAGGTAGCCTTGTGTTACATTAGCTACTACACACAGTGTACTCACTAGGTAGCCTTGTGTTACATTAGCTACTACACTCAGTGTACTCACTAGGTAGCCTTGTGTTACATTAGCTACTACACACAGTGTACTCACTAGGTAGCCTTGTACTACATTAGCTACTACACACAGTGTACTCACTAGGTAGCCTTGTGTTACATTAGCTACTACACACAGTGTACTCACTAGGTAGCCTTGTACTACATTAGCTACTACACACAGTGTACTCACTAGGTAGCCTTGTGCTACATTAGCTACTACACACAGTGTACTCACTAGGTAGCCTTGTGTTACATTAGCTACTACACACAGTGTACTCACTAGGTAGCCTTGTACTACATTAGCTACTACACACAGTGTACTCACTAGGTAGCCTTGTACTACATTAGCTACTACACGCAGTGTACTCACTAGGTAGCCTTGTGTTACATTAGCTACTACACACAGTGTACTCACTAGGTAGCCTTGTACTACATTAGCTACTACACACAGTGTACTCACTAGGTAGCCTTGTGCTACATTAGCTACTACACTCAGTGTGCTCACTAGGTAGCCTTGTGTTACATTAGCTACTACACACAGTGTACTCACTAGGTAGCCTTGTGTTACATTAGCTACTACACACAGTGTGCTCACTAGGTAGCCTTGTGTTACATTAGCTACTACACACAGTGTACTCACTAGGTAGCCTTGTACTACATTAGCTACTACACTCAGTGTACTCACTAGGTAGCCTTGTGTTACATTAGCTACTACACACAGTGTACTCACTAGGTAGCCTTGTGCTACATTAGCTACTACACACAGTGTACTCACTAGGTAGCCTTGTGTTACATTAGCTACTACACACAGTGTACTCACTAGGTAGCCTTGTACTACATTAGCTACTACACTCAGTGTACTCACTAGGTAGCCTTGTGTTACATTAGCTACTACACACAGTGTACTCACTAGGTAGCCTTGTGCTACATTAGCTACTACACACAGTGTACTCACTAGGTAGCCTTGTACTACATTAGCTACTACACACAGTGTACTCACTAGGTAGCCTTGTACTACATTAGCTACTACACTCAGTGTACTCACTAGGTAGCCTTGTGTTACATTAGCTACTACACACAGTGTACTCACTAGGTAGCCTTGTGCTACATTAGCTACTACACACAGTGTACTCACTAGGTAGCCTTGTGCTACATTAGCTACTACACTCAGTGTACTCACTAGGTAGCCTTGTGCTACATTAGCTACTACACACAGTGTACTCACTAGGTAGCCTTGTACTACATTAGCTACTACACTCAGTGTACTCACTAGGTAGCCTTGTGCTACATTAGCTACTACACTCAGTGTACTCACTAGGTAGCCTTGTGCTACATTAGCTACTACACTCAGTGTACTCACTAGGTAGCCTTGTGCTACATTAGCTACTACACACAGTGTACTCACTAGGTAGCCTTGTACTACATTAGCTACTACACACAGTGTACTCACTAGGTAGCCTTGTGCTACATTAGCTACTACACTCAGTGTACTCACTAGGTAGCCTTGTGCTACATTAGCTACTACACACAGTGTACTCACTAGGTAGCCTTGTGCTACATTAGCTACTACACTCAGTGTACTCACTAGGTAGCCTTGTGCTACATTAGCTACTACACACAGTGTACTCACTAGGTAGCCTTGTACTACATTAGCTACTACACACAGTGTACTCACTAGGTAGCCTTGTGCTACATTAGCTACTACACACAGTGTACTCACTAGGTAGCCTTGTGTTACATTAGCTACTACACACAGTGTACTCACTAGGTAGCCTTGTGTTACATTAGCTACTACACACAGTGTACTCACTAGGTAGCCTTGTGTTACATTAGCTACTACACACAGTGTACTCACTAGGTAGCCTTGTGTTACATTAGCTACTACACTCAGTGTACTCACTAGGTAGCCTTGTGTTACATTAGCTACTACACACAGTGTACTCACTAGGTAGCCTTGTGTTACATTAGCTACTACACACAGTGTACTCACTAGGTAGCCTTGTGTTACATTAGCTACTACACACAGTGTGCTCACTAGGTAGCCTTGTGTTACATTAGCTACTACACACAGTGTACTCACTAGGTAGCCTTGTGTTACATTAGCTACTACACACAGTGTACTCACTAGGTAGCCTTGTGTTACATTAGCTACTACACACAGTGTACTCACTAGGTAGCCTTGTGTTACATTAGCTACTACACACAGTGTACTCACTAGGTAGCCTTGTGTTACATTAGCTACTACACTCAGTGTACTCACTAGGTAGCCTTGTGTTACATTAGCTACTACACACAGTGTACTCACTAGGTAGCCTTGTGTTACATTAGCTACTACACACAGTGTACTCACTAGGTAGCCTTGTGTTACATTAGCTACTACACTCAGTGTACTCACTAGGTAGCCTTGTGTTACATTAGCTACTACACACAGTGTACTCACTAGGTAGCCTTGTGTTACATTAGCTACTACACACAGTGTACTCACTAGGTAGCCTTGTGTTACATTAGCTACTACACACAGTGTACTCACTAGGTAGCCTTGTGTTACATTAGCTACTACACACAGTGTACTCACTAGGTAGCCTTGTGTTACATTAGCTACTACACTCAGTGTACTCACTAGGTAGCCTTGTGTTACATTAGCTACTACACTCAGTGTACTCACTAGGTAGCCATGTGTTACATTAGCTACTACACTCAGTGTACTCACTAGGTAGCCTTGTGTTACATTAGCTACTACACTCAGTGTACTCACTAGGTAGCCTTGTACTACATTAGCTACTACACTCAGTGTACTCACTAGGTAGCCTTGTGTTACATTAGCTACTACACACAGTGTACTCACTAGGTAGCCTTGTGTTACATTAGCTACTACACTCAGTGTACTCACTAGGTAGCCTTGTACTACATTAGCTACTACACACAGTGTACTCACTAGGTAGCCTTGTGCTACATTAGCTACTACACACAGTGTACTCACTAGGTAGCCTTGTGTTACATTAGCTACTACACACAGTGTACTCACTAGGTAGCCTTGTGTTACATTAGCTACTACACACAGTGTACTCACTAGGTAGCCTTGTGTTACATTAGCTACTACACACAGTGTACTCACTAGGTAGCCTTGTGTTACATTAGCTACTACACACAGTGTACTCACTAGGTAGCCTTGTACTACATTAGCTACTACACTCAGTGTACTCACTAGGTAGCCTTGTGTTACATTAGCTACTACACACAGTGTACTCACTAGGTAGCCTTGTGTTACATTAGCTACTACACACAGTGTACTCACTAGGTAGCCTTGTGTTACATTAGCTACTACACACAGTGTACTCACTAGGTAGCCTTGTGTTACATTAGCTACTACACACAGTGTACTCACTAGGTAGCCTTGTGTTACATTAGCTACTACACACAGTGTACTCACTAGGTAGCCTTGTGTTACATTAGCTACTACACACAGTGTACTCACTAGGTAGCCTTGTGTTACATTAGCTACTACACACAGTGTACTCACTAGGTAGCCTTGTGCTACATTAGCTACTACACACAGTGTACTCACTAGGTAGCCTTGTGTTACATTAGCTACTACACACAGTGTACTCACTAGGTAGCCTTGTGCTACATTAGCTACTACACACAGTGTACTCACTAGGTAGCCTTGTGCTACATTAGCTACTACACTCAGTGTACTCACTAGGTAGCCTTGTACTACATTAGCTACTACACTCAGTGTACTCACTAGGTAGCCTTGTACTACATTAGCTACTACACACAGTGTACTCACTAGGTAGCCTTGTACTACATTAGCTACTACACACAGTGTACTCACTAGGTAGCCTTGTGTTACATTAGCTACTACACACAGTGTACTCACTAGGTAGCCTTGTGTTACATTAGCTACTACACACAGTGTACTCACTAGGTAGCCTTGTGTTACATTAGCTACTACACACAGTGTACTCACTAGGTAGCCTTGTACTACATTAGCTACTACACGCAGTGTACTCACTAGGTAGCCTTGTGTTACATTAGCTACTACACACAGTGTACTCACTAGGTAGCCTTGTACTACATTAGCTACTACACACAGTGTACTCACTAGGTAGCCTTGTGTTACATTAGCTACTACACACAGTGTACTCACTAGGTAGCCTTGTACTACATTAGCTACTACACACAGTGTACTCACTAGGTAGCCTTGTGCTACATTAGCTACTACACACAGTGTACTCACTAGGTAGCCTTGTGTTACATTAGCTACTACACACAGTGTACTCACTAGGTAGCCTTGTGTTACATTAGCTACTACACACAGTGTACTCACTAGGTAGCCTTGTGTTACATTAGCTACTACACACAGTGTACTCACTAGGTAGCCTTGTGTTACATTAGCTACTACACTCAGTGTACTCACTAGGTAGCCTTGTGTTACATTAGCTACTACACACAGTGTACTCACTAGGTAGCCTTGTGTTACATTAGCTACTACACACAGTGTACTCACTAGGTAGCCTTGTGTTACATTAGCTACTACACTCAGTGTACTCACTAGGTAGCCTTGTGTTACATTAGCTACTACACACAGTGTACTCACTAGGTAGCCTTGTGTTACATTAGCTACTACACACAGTGTACTCACTAGGTAGCCTTGTGTTACATTAGCTACTACACTCAGTGTACTCACTAGGTAGCCTTGTGTTACATTAGCTACTACACACAGTGTACTCACTAGGTAGCCTTGTGTTACATTAGCTACTACACACAGTGTACTCACTAGGTAGCCTTGTGTTACATTAGCTACTACACACAGTGTACTCACTAGGTAGCCTTGTGTTACATTAGCTACTACAGTCAGTGTACTCACTAGGTAGCCTTGTGTTACATTAGCTACTACACACAGTGTACTCACTAGGTAGCCTTGTGTTACATTAGCTACTACACACAGTGTACTCACTAGGTAGCCATGTGTTACATTAGCTACTACACTCAGTGTACTCACTAGGTAGCCTTGTGTTACATTAGCTACTACACTCAGTGTACTCACTAGGTAGCCTTGTGCTACATTAGCTACTACACACAGTGTACTCACTAGGTAGCCTTGTGCTACATTAGCTACTACACTCAGTGTACTCACTAGGTAGCCTTGTGTTACATTAGCTACTACACTCAGTGTACTCACTAGGTAGCCTTGTACTACATTAGCTACTACACACAGTGTACTCACTAGGTAGCCTTGTGTTACATTAGCTACTACACACAGTGTACTCACTAGGTAGCCTTGTACTACATTAGCTACTACACTCAGTGTACTCACTAGGTAGCCTTGTGTTACATTAGCTACTACACACAGTGTACTCACTAGGTAGCCTTGTGTTACATTAGCTACTACACACAGTGTACTCACTAGGTAGCCTTGTGTTACATTAGCTACTACACACACTGTACTCACTAGGTAGCCTTGTGTTACATTAGCTACTACACACAGTGTACTCACTAGGTAGCCTTGTACTACATTAGCTACTACACACAGTGTACTCACTAGGTAGCCTTGTGCTACATTAGCTACTACACACAGTGTGCTCACTAGGTAGCCTTGTACTACATTAGCTACTACACACAGTGTACTCACTAGGTAGCCTTGTGTTACATTAGCTACTACACTCAGTGTACTCACTAGGTAGCCTTGTGTTACATTAGCTACTACACACAGTGTGCTCACTAGGTAGCCTTGTACTACATTAGCTACTACACACAGTGTACTCACTAGGTAGCCTTGTGTTACATTAGCTACTACACTCAGTGTACTCACTAGGTAGCCTTGTGTTACATTAGCTACTACACACAGTGTACTCACTAGGTAGCCTTGTACTACATTAGCTACTACACACAGTGTGCTCACTAGGTAGCCTTGTACTACATTAGCTACTACACACAGTGTACTCACTAGGTAGCCTTGTGTTACATTAGCTACTACACTCAGTGTACTCACTAGGTAGCCTTGTGTTACATTAGCTACTACACACAGTGTACTCACTAGGTAGCCTTGTACTACATTAGCTACTACACACAGTGTACTCACTAGGTAGCCTTGTGTTACATTAGCTACTACACTCAGTGTACTCACTAGGTAGCCTTGTACTACATTAGCTACTACACTCAGTGTACTCACTAGGTAGCCTTGTACTACATTAGCTACTACACTCAGTGTACTCACTAGGTAGCCTTGTACTACATTAGCTACTACACTCAGTGTATTCACTAGGTAGCCTTGTGTTACATTAGCTACTACACACAGTGTACTCACTAGGTAGCCTTGTGTTACATTAGCTACTACACACAGTGTACTCACTAGGTAGCCTTGTACTACATTAGCTACTACACACAGTGTACTCACTAGGTAGCCTTGTGTTACATTAGCTACTACACACAGTGTGCTCACTAGGTAGCCTTGTGTTACATTAGCTACTACACACAGTGTACTCACTAGGTAGCCTTGTGTTACATTAGCTACTACACACAGTGTGCTCACTAGGTAGCCTTGTGTTACATTAGCTACTACACACAGTGTGCTCACTAGGTAGCCTTGTGTTACATTAGCTACTACACACAGTGTACTCACTAGGTAGCCTTGTGTTACATTAGCTACTACACACAGTGTACTCACTAGGTAGCCTTGTGTTACATTAGCTACTACACACAGTGTACTCACTAGGTAGCCTTGTGTTACATTAGCTACTACACACAGTGTGCTCACTAGGTAGCCTTGTGTTACATTAGCTACTACACTCAGTGTGCTCACTAGGTAGCCTTGTGTTACATTAGCTACTACACTCAGTGTACTCACTAGGTAGCCTTGTACTACATTAGCTACTACACACAGTGTACTCACTAGGTAGCCTTGTGTTACATTAGCTACTACACACAGTGTACTCACTAGGTAGCCTTGTGTTACATTAGCTACTACACACAGTGTACTCACTAGGTAGCCTTGTGTTACATTAGCTACTACACACAGTGTACTCACTAGGTAGCCTTGTGTTACATTAGCTACTACACACAGTGTACTCACTAGGTAGCCTTGTGTTACATTAGCTACTACACTCAGTGTGCTCACTAGGTAGCCTTGTGTTACATTAGCTACTACACACAGTGTACTCACTAGGTAGCCTTGTACTACATTAGCTACTACACACAGTGTACTCACTAGGTAGCCTTGTGTTACATTAGCTACTACACTCAGTGTACTCACTAGGTAGCCTTGTGCTACATTAGCTACTACACACAGTGTACTCACTAGGTAGCCTTGTGTTACATTAGCTACTACACACAGTGTACTCACTAGGTAGCCTTGTGTTACATTAGCTACTACACTCAGTGTACTCACTAGGTAGCCTTGTGCTACATTAGCTACTACACACAGTGTACTCACTAGGTAGCCTTGTGTTACATTAGCTACTACACACAGTGTACTCACTAGGTAGCCTTGTGTTACATTAGCTACTACACTCAGTGTGCTCACTAGGTAGCCTTGTGTTACATTAGCTACTACACACAGTGTACTCACTAGGTAGCCTTGTACTACATTAGCTACTACACACAGTGTACTCACTAGGTAGCCTTGTGTTACATTAGCTACTACACACAGTGTACTCACTAGGTAGCCTTGTACTACATTAGCTACTACACACAGTGTACTCACTAGGTAGCCTTGTGCTACATTAGCTACTACACACAGTGTACTCACTAGGTAGCCTTGTGTTACATTAGCTACTACACACAGTGTACTCACTAGGTAGCCTTGTGTTACATCAGCTACTACACACAGTGTACTCACTAGGTAGCCTTGTGCTACATTAGCTACTACACACAGTGTACTCACTAGGTAGCCTTGTGTTACATTAGCTACTACACACAGTGTACTCACTAGGTAGCCTTGTGCTACATTAGCTACTACACACAGTGTACTCACTAGGTAGCCTTGTGTTACATTAGCTACTACACACAGTGTACTCACTAGGTAGCCTTGTGTTACATTAGCTACTACACACAGTGTACTCACTAGGTAGCCTTGTGTTACATTAGCTACTACACACAGTGTACTCACTAGGTAGCCTTGTGCTACATTAGCTACTACACACAGTGTACTCACTAGGTAGCCTTGTGTTACATTAGCTACTACACACAGTGTACTCACTAGGTAGCCTTGTGTTACATTAGCTACTACACACAGTGTACTCACTAGGTAGCCTTGTGCTACATTAGCTACTACACACAGTGTACTCACTAGGTAGCCTTGTGTTACATTAGCTACTACACACAGTGTACTCACTAGGTAGCCTTGTGCTACATTAGCTACTACACACAGTGTACTCACTAGGTAGCCTTGTACTACATTAGCTACTACACACAGTGTACTCACTAGGTAGCCTTGTACTACATTAGCTACTACACACAGTGTACTCACTAGGTAGCCTTGTGTTACATTAGCTACTACACACAGTGTACTCACTAGGTAGCCTTGTGCTACATTAGCTACTACACACAGTGTACTCACTAGGTAGCCTTGTGTTACATTAGCTACTACACTCAGTGTACTCACTAGGTAGCCTTGTGCTACATTAGCTACTACACACAGTGTACTCACTAGGTAGCCTTGTGTTACATTAGCTACTACACACAGTGTACTCACTAGGTAGCCTTGTGTTACATTAGCTACTACACACAGTGTACTCACTAGGTAGCCTTGTGCTACATTAGCTACTACACACAGTGTACTCACTAGGTAGCCTTGTGTTACATTAGCTACTACACACAGTGTACTCACTAGGTAGCCTTGTGCTACATTAGCTACTACACTCAGTGTGCTCACTAGGTAGCCTTGTGTTACATTAGCTACTACACACAGTGTACTCACTAGGTAGCCTTGTGCTACATTAGCTACTACACACAGTGTACTCACTAGGTAGCCTTGTGTTACATTAGCTACTACACACAGTGTACTCACTAGGTAGCCTTGTGTTACATTAGCTACTACACACAGTGTACTCACTAGGTAGCCTTGTGCTACATTAGCTACTACACACAGTGTACTCACTAGGTAGCCTTGTGTTACATTAGCTACTACACACAGTGTACTCACTAGGTAGCCTTGTGCTACATTAGCTACTACACACAGTGTACTCACTAGGTAGCCTTGTGTTACATTAGCTACTACACACAGTGTACTCACTAGGTAGCCTTGTACTACATTAGCTACTACACACAGTGTACTCACTAGGTAGCCTTGTACTACATTAGCTACTACACACAGTGTACTCACTAGGTAGCCTTGTGTTACATTAGCTACTACACACAGTGTACTCACTAGGTAGCCTTGTACTACATTAGCTACTACACTCAGTGTACTCACTAGGTAGCCTTGTGTTACATTAGCTACTACACTCAGTGTACTCACTAGGTAGCCTTGTACTACATTAGCTACTACACTCAGTGTACTCACTAGGTAGCCTTGTGTTACATTAGCTACTACACACAGTGTACTCACTAGGTAGCCTTGTGCTACATTAGCTACTACACAAAGTGTACTCACTAGGTAGCCTTGTGTTACATTAGCTACTACACACAGTGTACTCACTAGGTAGCCTTGTGCTACATTAGCTACTACACACAGTGTACTCACTAGGTAGCCTTGTACTACATTAGCTACTACACACAGTGTACTCACTAGGTAGCCTTGTGTTACATTAGCTACTACACACAGTGTACTCACTAGGTAGCCTTGTGCAACATTAGCTACTACACACAGTGTACTCACTAGGTAGCCTTGTGTTACATTAGCTACTACACACAGTGTACTCACTAGGTAGCCTTGTGTTACATTAGCTACTACACACAGTGTACTCACTAGGTAGCCTTGTGTTACATTAGCTACTACACACACTGTACTCACTAGGTAGCCTTGTGCTACATTAGCTACTACACACAGTGTACTCACTAGGTAGCCTTGTACTACATTAGCTACTACACTCAGTGTACTCACTAGGTAGCCTTGTGTTACATTAGCTACTACACACAGTGTACTCACTAGGTAGCCTTGTGCTACATTAGCTACTACACACAGTGTACTCACTAGGTAGCCTTGTGTTACATTAGCTACTACACTCAGTGTACTCACTAGGTAGCCTTGTGTTACATTAGCTACTACACACAGTGTACTCACTAGGTAGCCTTGTGTTACATTAGCTACTACACACAGTGTACTCACTAGGTAGCCTTGTGTTACATTAGCTACTACACACAGTGTACTCACTAGGTAGCCTTGTGTTACATTAGCTACTACACACAGTGTACTCACTAGGTAGCCTTGTGCTACATTAGCTACTACACACAGTGTACTCACTAGGTAGCCTTGTGTTACATTAGCTACTACACACAGTGTACTCACTAGGTAGCCTTGTGTTACATTAGCTACTACACACAGTGTACTCACTAGGTAGCCTTGTGCTACATTAGCTACTACACACAGTGTACTCACTAGGTAGCCTTGTGTTACATTAGCTACTACACACAGTGTACTCACTAGGTAGCCTTGTGCTACATTAGCTACTACACACAGTGTACTCACTAGGTAGCCTTGTGCTACATTAGCTACTACACACATTGTACTCACTAGGTAGCCTTGTACTACATTAGCTACTACACACAGTGTACTCACTAGGTAGCCTTGTGCTACATTAGCTACTACACACAGTGTACTCACTAGGTAGCCTTGTGCTACATTAGCTACTACACTCAGTGTACTCACTAGGTAGCCTTGTGTTACATTAGCTACTACACACAGTGTACTCACTAGGTAGCCTTGTGTTACATTAGCTACTACACACAGTGTACTCACTAGGTAGCCTTGTGCTACATTAGCTACTACACACAGTGTACTCACTAGGTAGCCTTGTGTTACATTAGCTACTACACACAGTGTACTCACTAGGTAGCCTTGTGTTACATTAGCTACTACACACAGTGTACTCACTAGGTAGCCTTGTGCTACATTAGCTACTACACACAGTGTACTCACTAGGTAGCCTTGTGTTACATTAGCTACTACACTCAGTGTGCTCACTAGGTAGCCTTGTGTTACATTAGCTACTACACACAGTGTACTCACTAGGTAGCCTTGTACTACATTAGCTACTACACTCAGTGTACTCACTAGGTAGCCTTGTGCTACATTAGCTACTACACACAGTGTACTCACTAGGTAGCCTTGTGTTACATTAGCTACTACACTCAGTGTGCTCACTAGGTAGCCTTGTGTTACATTAGCTACTACACACAGTGTACTCACTAGGTAGCCTTGTACTACATTAGCTACTACACACAGCGTGCTCACTAGGTAGCCTTGTGTTACATTAGCTACTACACACAGTGTACTCACTAGGTAGCCTTGTGTTACATTAGCTACTACACACAGTGTACTCACTAGGTAGCCTTGTACTACATTAGCTACTACACACAGCGTGCTCACTAGGTAGCCTTGTGTTACATTAGCTACTACACACAGTGTACTCACTAGGTAGCCTTGTGCTACATTAGCTACTACACACAGTGTACTCACTAGGTAGCCTTGTACTACATTAGCTACTACACACAGCGTGCTCACTAGGTAGCCTTGTGTTACATTAGCTACTACACACAGTGTACTCACTAGGTAGCCTTGTGCTACATTAGCTACTACACACAGTGTACTCACTAGGTAGCCTTGTGTTACATTAGCTACTACACTCAGTGTGCTCACTAGGTAGCCTTGTGTTACATTAGCTACTACACACAGTGTGCTCACTAGGTAGCCTTGTGTTACATTAGCTACTACACTCAGTGTACTCACTAGGTAGCCTTGTGCTACATTAGCTACTACACACAGTGTACTCACTAGGTAGCCTTGTACTACATTAGCTACTACACACAGCGTGCTCACTAGGTAGCCTTGTGTTACATTAGCTACTACACACAGTGTACTCACTAGGTAGCCTTGTGTTACATTAGCTACTACACTCAGTGTACTCACTAGGTAGCCTTGTGTTACATTAGCTACTACACACAGTGTACTCACTAGGTAGCCTTGTGTTACATTAGCTACTACACACAGTGTGCTCACTAGGTAGCCTTGTGCTACATTAGCTACTACACACAGTGTACTCACTAGGTAGCCTTGTGTTACATTAGCTACTACACACAGTGTACTCACTAGGTAGCCTTGTGTTACATTAGCTACTACACACAGTGTGCTCACTAGGTAGCCTTGTGCTACATTAGCTACTACACACAGTGTACTCACTAGGTAGCCTTGTACTACATTAGCTACTACACACAGTGTACTCACTAGGTAGCCTTGTGCTACATTAGCTACTACACACAGTGTACTTACTAGGTAGCCTTGTACTACATTAGCTACTACACTCAGTGTACTCACTAGGTAGCCTTGTACTACATTAGCTACTACACACAGTGTACTCACTAGGTAGCCTTGTGCTACATTAGCTACTACACACAGTGTACTCACTAGGTAGCCTTGTACTACATTAGCTACTACACTCAGTGTACTCACTAGGTAGCCTTGTACTACATTAGCTACTACACACAGTGTACTCACTAGGTAGCCTTGTACTACATTAGCTACTACACACAGTGTACTCACTAGGTAGCCTTGTACTACATTAGCTACTACACACAGTGTACTCACTAGGTAGCCTTGTACTACATTAGCTACTACACTCAGTGTACTTACTAGGTAGCCTTGTGCTACATTAGCTACTACACACAGTGTACTCACTAGGTAGCCTTGTGCTACATTAGCTACTACACACAGTGTACTCACTAGGTAGCCTTGTACTACATTAGCTACTACACACAGTGTACTCACTAGGTAGCCTTGTGTTACATTAGCTACTACACACAGTGTACTCACTAGGTAGCCTTGTGTTACATTAGCTACTACACACAGTGTACTCACTAGGTAGCCTTGTACTACATTAGCTACTACACTCAGTGTACTCACTAGGTAGCCTTGTGTTACATTAGCTACTACACACAGTGTACTCACTAGGTAGCCTTGTGTTACATTAGCTACTACACACAGTGTACTCACAAGGTAGCCTTGTGTTACATTAGCTACTACACTCAGTGTACTCACTAGGTAGCCTTGTGTTACATTAGCTACTACACACAGTGTACTCACTAGGTAGCCTTGTGTTACATTAGCTACTACACTCAGTGTACTCACTAGGTAGCCTTGTGTTACATTAGCTACTACACACAGTGTACTCACTAGGTAGCCTTGTGTTACATTAGCTACTACACTCAGTGTACTCACTAGGTAGCCTTGTGTTACATTAGCTACTACACTCAGTGTACTCACTAGGTAGCCTTGTGTTACATTAGCTACTACACACAGTGTGCTCACTAGGTAGCCTTGTGCTACATTAGCTACTACACACAGTGTACTCACTAGGTAGCCTTGTGCTACATTAGCTACTACACACAGTGTACTCACTAGGTAGCCTTGTGTTACATTAGCTACTACACTCAGTGTACTCACTAGGTAGCCTTGTGTTACATTAGCTACTACACACAGTGTACTCACTAGGTAGCCTTGTGTTACATTAGCTACTACACACAGTGTACTCACTAGGTAGCCTTGTGTTACATTAGCTACTACACACAGTGTGCTCACTAGGTAGCCTTGTGTTACATTAGCTACTACACACAGTGTACTCACTAGGTAGCCTTGTGTTACATTAGCTACTACACACAGTGTACTCACTAGGTAGCCTTGTACTACATTAGCTACTACACTCAGTGTACTCACTAGGTAGCCTTGTGTTACATTAGCTACTACACACAGTGTACTCACTAGGTAGCCTTGTGTTACATTAGCTACTACACACAGTGTGCTCACTAGGTAGCCTTGTGCTACATTAGCTACTACACACAGTGTACTCACTAGGTAGCCTTGTGCTACATTAGCTACTACACACAGTGTACTCACTAGGTAGCCTTGTGTTACATTAGCTACTACACACAGTGTACTCACTAGGTAGCCTTGTGTTACATTAGCTACTACACACAGTGTACTCACTAGGTAGCCTTGTGTTACATTAGCTACTACACACAGTGTACTCACTAGGTAGCCTTGTGTTACATTAGCTACTACACACAGTGTACTCACTAGGTAGCCTTGTGTTACATTAGCTACTACACACAGTGTACTCACTAGGTAGCCTTGTGCTACATTAGCTACTACACACAGTGTACTCACTAGGTAGCCTTGTGTTACATTAGCTACTACACACAGTGTACTCACTAGGTAGCCTTGTGTTACATTAGCTACTACACTCAGTGTACTCACTAGGTAGCCTTGTGTTACATTAGCTACTACACTCAGTGTACTCACTAGGTAGCCTTGTGTTACATTAGCTACTACACACAGTGTACTCACTAGGTAGCCTTGTGTTACATTAGCTACTACACACAGTGTACTCACTAGGTAGCCTTGTGCTACATTAGCTACTACACTCAGTGTACTCACTAGGTAGCCTTGTACTACATTAGCTACTACACTCAGTGTACTCACTAGGTAGCCTTGTGCTACATTAGCTACTACACACAGTGTACTCACTAGGTAGCCTTGTGTTACATTAGCTACTACACACAGTGTACTCACTAGGTAGCCTTGTGTTACATTAGCTACTACACACAGTGTACTCACTAGGTAGCCTTGTGTTACATTAGCTACTACACACAGTGTACTCACTAGGTAGCCTTGTGTTACATTAGCTACTACACACAGTGTACTCACTAGGTAGCCTTGTGTTACATTAGCTACTACACTCAGTGTACTCACTAGGTAGCCTTGTGTTACATTAGCTACTACACTCAGTGTACTCACTAGGTAGCCTTGTGTTACATTAGCTACTACACACAGTGTACTCACTAGGTAGCCTTGTGTTACATTAGCTACTACACACAGTGTACTCACTAGGTAGCCTTGTGTTACATTAGCTACTACACACAGTGTACTCACTAGGTAGCCTTGTGTTACATTAGCTACTACACTCAGTGTACTCACTAGGTAGCCTTGTGCTACATTAGCTACTACACACAGTGTACTCACTAGGTAGCCTTGTGTTACATTAGCTACTACACACAGTGTACTCACTAGGTAGCCTTGTGTTACATTAGCTACTACACTCAGTGTACTCACTAGGTAGCCTTGTGTTACATTAGCTACTACACACAGTGTACTCACTAGGTAGCCTTGTGTTACATTAGCTACTACACACAGTGTGCTCACTAGGTAGCCTTGTGTTACATTAGCTACTACACACAGTGTACTCACTAGGTAGCCTTGTGTTACATTAGCTACTACACTCAGTGTGCTCACTAGGTAGCCTTGTGTTACATTAGCTACTACACACAGTGTGCTCACTAGGTAGACTTGTGTTACATTAGCTACTACACACAGTGTACTCACTAGGTAGCCTTGTGTTACATTAGCTACTACACACAGTGTACTCACTAGGTAGCCTTGTGTTACATTAGCTACTACACACAGTGTGCTCACTAGGTAGCCTTGTGTTACATTAGCTACTACACACAGTGTACTCACTAGGTAGCCTTGTGTTACATTAGCTACTACACACAGTGTACTCACTAGGTAGCCTTGTGTTACATTAGCTACTACACACAGTGTACTCACTAGGTAGCCTTGTGTTACATTAGCTACTACACACAGTGTACTCACTAGGTAGCCTTGTGTTACATTAGCTACTACACTCAGTGTACTCACTAGGTAGCCTTGTGTTACATTAGCTACTACACACAGTGTACTCACTAGGTAGCCTTGTGTTACATTAGCTACTACACACAGTGTGCTCACTAGGTAGCCTTGTGTTACATTAGCTACTACACACAGTGTACTCACTAGGTAGCCTTGTGTTACATTAGCTACTACACACAGTGTACTCACTAGGTAGCCTTGTGTTACATTAGCTACTACACACAGTGTGCTCACTAGGTAGCCTTGTGTTACATTAGCTACTACACACAGTGTACTCACTAGGTAGCCTTGTGTTACATTAGCTACTACACACAGTGTACTCACTAGGTAGCCTTGTGTTACATTAGCTACTACACACAGTGTGCTCACTAGGTAGCCTTGTGTTACATTAGCTACTACACACAGTGTACTCACTAGGTAGCCTTGTGTTACATTAGCTACTACACACAGTGTACTCACTAGGTAGCCTTGTGTTACATTAGCTACTACACACAGTGTACTCACTAGGTAGCCTTGTGTTACATTAGCTACTACACACAGTGTGCTCACTAGGTAGCCTTGTGTTACATTAGCTACTACACACAGTGTGCTCACTAGGTAGCCTTGTGTTACATTAGCTACTACACACAGTGTACTCACTAGGTAGCCTTGTGTTACATTAGCTACTACACTCAGTGTACTCACTAGGTAGCCTTGTGTTACATTAGCTACTACACTCAGTGTGCTCACTAGGTAGCCTTGTGCTACATTAGCTACTACACACAGTGTGCTCACTAGGTAGCCTTGTGTTACATTAGCTACTACACTCAGTGTACTCACTAGGTAGCCTTGTGCTACATTAGCTACTACACACAGTGTGCTCACTAGGTAGCCTTGTGCTACATTAGCTACTACACACAGTGTACTCACTAGGTAGCCTTGTGTTACATTAGCTACTACACACAGTGTACTCACTAGGTAGCCTTGTACTACATTAGCTACTACACACAGTGTACTCACTAGGTAGCCTTGTACTACATTAGCTACTACACTCAGTGTACTCACTAGGTAGCCTTGTGTTACATTAGCTACTACACACAGTGTGCTCACTAGGTAGCCTTGTGCTACATTAGCTACTACACACAGTGTACTCACTAGGTAGCCTTGTGTTACATTAGCTACTACACACAGTGTACTCACTAGGTAGCCTTGTACTACATTAGCTACTACACACAGTGTACTCACTAGGTAGCCTTGTACTACATTAGCTACTACACTCAGTGTACTCACTAGGTAGCCTTGTGTTACATTAGCTACTACACTCAGTGTACTCACTAGGTAGCCTTGTGCTACATTAGCTACTACACTCAGTGTACTCACTAGGTAGCCTTGTGTTACATTAGCTACTACACACAGTGTACTCACTAGGTAGCCTTGTGTTACATTAGCTACTACACACAGTGTACTCACTAGGTAGCCTTGTGTTACATTAGCTACTACACACAGTGTACTCACTAGGTAGCCTTGTGTTACATTAGCTACTACACACAGTGTACTCACTAGGTAGCCTTGTGTTACATTAGCTACTACACACAGTGTACTCACTAGGTAGCCTTGTGTTACATTAGCTACTACACACAGTGTGCTCACTAGGTAGCCTTGTGTTACATTAGCTACTACACACAGTGTACTCACTAGGTAGCCTTGTACTACATTAGCTACTACACACAGTGTACTCACTAGGTAGCCTTGTGTTACATTAGCTACTACACACAGTGTACTCACTAGGTAGCCTTGTACTACATTAGCTACTACACACAGTGTGCTCACTAGGTAGCCTTGTGTTACATTAGCTACTACACACAGTGTGCTCACTAGGTAGCCTTGTGTTACATTAGCTACTACACACAGTGTACTCACTAGGTAGCCTTGTGTTACATTAGCTACTACACACAGTGTACTCACTAGGTAGCCTTGTACTACATTAGCTACTACACACAGTGTACTCACTAGGTAGCCTTGTGTTACATTAGCTACTACACACAGTGTACTCACTAGGTAGCCTTGTGTTACATTAGCTACTACACACAGTGTACTCACTAGGTAGCCTTGTGTTACATTAGCTACTACACACAGTGTACTCACTAGGTAGCCTTGTACTACATTAGCTACTACACACAGTGTACTCACTAGGTAGCCTTGTACTACATTAGCTACTACACACAGTGTACTCACTAGGTAGCCTTGTGTTACATTAGCTACTACACTCAGTGTACTCACTAGGTACCCTTGTGTTACATTAGCTACTACACACAGTGTACTCACTAGGTAGCCTTGTACTACATTAGCTACTACACACAGTGTACTCACTAGGTAGCCTTGTGTTACATTAGCTACTACACACAGTGTACTCACTAGGTAGCCTTGTACTACATTAGCTACTACACACAGTGTACTCACTAGGTAGCCTTGTGTTACATTAGCTACTACACACAGTGTACTCACTAGGTAGCCTTGTGTTACATTAGCTACTACACACAGTGTACTCACTAGGTAGCCTTGTACTACATTAGCTACTACACACAGTGTACTCACTAGGTAGCCTTGTACTACATTAGCTACTACACACAGTGTACTCACTAGGTAGCCTTGTACTACATTAGCTACTACACACAATGTACTCACTAGGTAGCCTTGTACTACATTAGCTACTACACACAGTGTACTCACTAGGTAGCCTTGTGTTACATTAGCTACTACACACAGTGTACTCACTAGGTAGCCTTGTGTTACATTAGCTACTACACACAGTGTACTCACTAGGTAGCCTTGTGCTACATTAGCTACTACACACAGTGTACTCACTAGGTAGCCTTGTGTTACATTAGCTACTACACACAGTGTACTCACTAGGTAGCCTTGTACTACATTAGCTACTACACTCAGTGTACTCACTAGGTAGCCTTGTGTTACATTAGCTACTACACACAGTGTACTCACTAGGTAGCCTTGTACTACATTAGCTACTACACACAGTGTACTCACTAGGTAGCCTTGTGTTACATTAGCTACTACACACAGTGTACTCACTAGGTAGCCTTGTGTTACATTAGCTACTACACACAGTGTACTCACTAGGTAGCCTTGTGTTACATTAGCTACTACACACAGTGTACTCACTAGGTAGCCTTGTGTTACATTAGCTACTACACTCAGTGTACTCACTAGGTAGCCTTGTGTTACATTAGCTACTACACTCAGTGTACTCACTAGGTAGCCTTGTACTACATTAGCTACTACACTCAGTGTACTCACTAGGTAGCCTTGTGTTACATTAGCTACTACACACAGTGTACTCACTAGGTAGCCTTGTGTTACATTAGCTACTACACTCAGTGTACTCACTAGGTAGCCTTGTGTTACATTAGCTACTACACACAGTGTACTCACTAGGTAGCCTTGTGTTACATTAGCTACTACACACAGTGTACTCACTAGGTAGCCTTGTGTTACATTAGCTACTACACACAGTGTACTCACTAGGTAGCCTTGTACTACATTAGCTACTACACACAGTGTACTCACTAGGTAGCCTTGTGTTACATTAGCTACTACACTCAGTGTACTCACTAGGTAGCCTTGTGTTACATTAGCTACTACACACAGTGTACTCACTAGGTAGCCTTGTGTTACATTAGCTACTACACACAGTGTACTCACTAGGTAGCCTTGTACTACATTAGCTACTACACACAGTGTACTCACTAGGTAGCCTTGTACTACATTAGCTACTACACACAGTGTACTCACTAGGTAGCCTTGTACTACATTAGCTACTACACTCAGTGTACTCACTAGGTAGCCTTGTGTTACATTAGCTACTACACACAGTGTACTCACTAGGTAGCCTTGTGTTACATTAGCTACTACACACAGTGTGCTCACTAGGTAGCCTTGTGTTACATTAGCTACTACACTCAGTGTACTCACTAGGTAGCCTTGTGCTACATTAGCTACTACACACAGTGTACTCACTAGGTAGCCTTGTGTTACATTAGCTACTACACACAGTGTACTCACTAGGTAGCCTTGTACTACATTAGCTACTACACACAGTGTACTCACTAGGTAGCCTTGTGTTACATTAGCTACTACACACAGTGTACTCACTAGGTAGCCTTGTGTTACATTAGCTACTACACTCAGTGTACTCACTAGGTAGCCTTGTGTTACATTAGCTACTACACACAGTGTACTCACTAGGTAGCCTTGTGTTACATTAGCTACTACACACAGTGTACTCACTAGGTAGCCTTGTGTTACATTAGCTACTACACACAGTGTACTCACTAGGTAGCCTTGTACTACATTAGCTACTACACACAGTGTACTCACTAGGTAGCCTTGTGCTACATTAGCTACTACACACAGTGTACTCACTAGGTAGCCTTGTGTTACATTAGCTACTACACACAGTGTACTCACTAGGTAGCCTTGTGTTACATTAGCTACTACACACAGTGTACTCACTAGGTAGCCTTGTACTACATTAGCTACTACACACAGTGTACTCACTAGGTAGCCTTGTACTACATTAGCTACTACACACAGTGTACTCACTAGGTAGCCTTGTGCTACATTAGCTACTACACACAGTGTACTCACTAGGTAGCCTTGTACTACATTAGCTACTACACACAGTGTACTCACTAGGTAGCCTTGTGTTACATTAGCTACTACACACAGTGTGCTCACTAGGTAGCCTTGTGTTACATTAGCTACTACACACAGTGTACTCACTAGGTAGCCTTGTACTACATTAGCTACTACACTCAGTGTACTCACTAGGTAGCCTTGTGTTACATTAGCTACTACACTCAGTGTACTCACTAGGTAGCCTTGTGTTACATTAGCTACTACACACAGTGTACTCACTAGGTAGCCTTGTGTTACATTAGCTACTACACTCAGTGTACGCACTAGGTAGCCTTGTACTACATTAGCTACTACACACAGTGTACTCACTAGGTAGCCTTGTGTTACATTAGCTACTACACACAGTGTACTCACTAGGTAGCCTTGTGTTACATTAGCTACTACACACAGTGTACTCACTAGGTAGCCTTGTGTTACATTAGCTACTACACACAGTGTACTCACTAGGTAGCCTTGTGTTACATTAGCTACTACACACAGTGTACTCACTAGGTAGCCTTGTGTTACATTAGCTACTACACACAGTGTGCTCACTAGGTAGCCTTGTACTACATTAGCTACTACACACAGTGTACTCACTAGGTAGCCTTGTGTTACATTAGCTACTACACACAGTGTACTCACTAGGTAGCCTTGTGTTACATTAGCTACTACACACAGTGTACTCACTAGGTAGCCTTGTACTACATTAGCTACTACACACAGTGTACTCACTAGGTAGCCTTGTGTTACATTAGCTACTACACACAGTGTACTCACTAGGTAGCCTTGTGTTACATTAGCTACTACACACAGTGTACTCACTAGGTAGCCTTGTGCTACATTAGCTACTACACACAGTGTACTCACTAGGTAGCCTTGTGCTACATTAGCTACTACACTCAGTGTACTCACTAGGTAGCCTTGTGTTACATTAGCTACTACACTCAGTGTACTCACTAGGTAGCCTTGTGTTACATTAGCTACTACACACAGTGTACTCACTAGGTAGCCTTGTGTTACATTAGCTACTACACTCAGTGTACTCACTAGGTAGCCTTGTACTACATTAGCTACTACACACAGTGTACTCACTAGGTAGCCTTGTACTACATTAGCTACTACACACAGTGTACTCACTAGGTAGCCTTGTGCTACATTAGCTACTACACTCAGTGTACTCACTAGGTAGCCTTGTGTTACATTAGCTACTACACTCAGTGTACTCACTAGGTAGCCTTGTGTTACATTAGCTACTACACACAGTGTACTCACTAGGTAGCCTTGTGTTACATTAGCTACTACACTCAGTGTACTCACTAGGTAGCCTTGTACTACATTAGCTACTACACACAGTGTACTCACTAGGTAGCCTTGTACTACATTAGCTACTACACACAGTGTACTCACTAGGTAGCCTTGTGTTACATTAGCTACTACACACAGTGTGCTCACTAGGTAGCCTTGTGTTACATTAGCTACTACACACAGTGTACTCACTAGGTAGCCTTGTACTACATTAGCTACTACACACAGTGTACTCACTAGGTAGCCTTGTGTTACATTAGCTACTACACACAGTGTACTCACTAGGTAGCCTTGTGTTACATTAGCTACTACACTCAGTGTACTCACTAGGTAGCCTTGTGTTACATTAGCTACTACACACAGTGTACTCACTAGGTAGCCTTGTGTTACATTAGCTACTACACTCAGTGTACTCACTAGGTAGCCTTGTGTTACATTAGCTACTACACACAGTGTACTCACTAGGTAGCCTTGTGTTACATTAGCTACTACACTCAGTGTGCTCACTAGGTAGCCTTGTGTTACATTAGCTACTACACACAGTGTGCTCACTAGGTAGCCTTGTGTTACATTAGCTACTACACACAGTGTACTCACTAGGTAGCCTTGTACTACATTAGCTACTACACACAGTGTACTCACTAGGTAGCCTTGTGTTACATTAGCTACTACACTCAGTGTACTCACTAGGTAGCCTTGTACTACATTAGCTACTACACACAGTGTACTCACTAGGTAGCCTTGTGTTACATTAGCTACTACACACAGTGTACTCACTAGGTAGCCTTGTGTTACATTAGCTACTACACACAGTGTACTCACTAGGTAGCCTTGTGTTACATTAGCTACTACACACAGTGTGCTCACTAGGTAGCCTTGTGTTACATTAGCTACTACACACAGTGTGCTCACTAGGTAGCCTTGTGTTACATTAGCTACTACACACAGTGTACTCACTAGGTAGCCTTGTACTACATTAGCTACTACACACAGTGTACTCACTAGGTAGCCTTGTGTTACATTAGCTACTACACACAGTGTACTCACTAGGTAGCCTTGTGTTACATTAGCTACTACACTCAGTGTACTCACTAGGTAGCCTTGTGTTACATTAGCTACTACACACAGTGTACTCACTAGGTAGCCTTGTGTTACATTAGCTACTACACTCAGTGTACTCACTAGGTAGCCTTGTGTTACATTAGCTACTACACACAGTGTACTCACTAGGTAGCCTTGTGTTACATTAGCTACTACACACAGTGTACTCACTAGGTAGCCTTGTGTTACATTAGCTACTACACACAGTGTACTCACTAGGTAGCCTTGTGTTACATTAGCTACTACACTCAGTGTACTCACTAGGTAGCCTTGTACTACATTAGCTACTACACACAGTGTACTCACTAGGTAGCCTTGTACTACATTAGCTACTACACACAGTGTACTCACTAGGTAGCCTTGTGTTACATTAGCTACTACACACAGTGTACTCACTAGGTAGCCTTGTGTTACATTAGCTACTACACTCAGTGTACTCACTAGGTAGCCTTGTACTACATTAGCTACTACACACAGTGTACTCACTAGGTAGCCTTGTACTACATTAGCTACTACACACAGTGTACTCACTAGGTAGCCTTGTGTTACATTAGCTACTACACACAGTGTACTCACTAGGTAGCCTTGTGTTACATTAGCTACTACACACAGTGTACTCACTAGGTAGCCTTGTGTTACATTAGCTACTACACACAGTGTACTCACTAGGTAGCCTTGTACTACATTAGCTACTACACACAGTGTACTCACTAGGTAGCCTTGTACTACATTAGCTACTACACTCAGTGTACTCACTAGGTAGCCTTGTACTACATTAGCTACTACACACAGTGTACTCACTAGGTAGCCTTGTGTTACATTAGCTACTACACTCAGTGTACTCACTAGGTAGCCTTGTGTTACATTAGCTACTACACACAGTGTACTCACTAGGTAGCCTTGTGTTACATTAGCTACTACACTCAGTGTACTCACTAGGTAGCCTTGTGCTACATTAGCTACTACACACAGTGTACTCACTAGGTAGCCTTGTACTACATTAGCTACTACACACAGTGTACTCACTAGGTAGCCTTGTGTTACATTAGCTACTACACACAGTGTACTCACTAGGTAGCCTTGTGTTACATTAGCTACTACACTCAGTGTACTCACTAGGTAGCCTTGTGTTACATTAGCTACTACACACAGTGTACTCACTAGGTAGCCTTGTGCTACATTAGCTACTACACACAGTGTACTCACTAGGTAGCCTTGTGTTACATTAGCTACTACACACAGTGTACTCACTAGGTAGCCTTGTGTTACATTAGCTACTACACTCAGTGTACTCACTAGGTAGCCTTGTGTTACATTAGCTACTACACACAGTGTACTCACTAGGTAGCCTTGTGTTACATTAGCTACTACACACAGTGTACTCACTAGGTAGCCTTGTGTTACATTAGCTACTACACACAGTGTACTCACTAGGTAGCCTTGTGTTACATTAGCTACTACACACAGTGTACTCACTAGGTAGCCTTGTGTTACATTAGCTACTACACACAGTGTACTCACTAGGTAGCCTTGTGTTACATTAGCTACTACACACAGTGTACTCACTAGGTAGCCTTGTACTACATTAGCTACTACACACAGTGTACTCACTAGGTAGCCTTGTGTTACATTAGCTACTACACACAGTGTACTCACTAGGTAGCCTTGTACTACATTAGCTACTACACACAGTGTACTCACTAGGTAGCCTTGTGTTACATTAGCTACTACACACAGTGTACTCACTAGGTAGCCTTGTGTTACATTAGCTACTACACACAGTGTACTCACTAGGTAGCCTTGTGTTACATTAGCTACTACACACAGTGTACTCACTAGGTAGCCTTGTGTTACATTAGCTACTACACACAGTGTACTCACTGGGTAGCCTTGTGTTACATTAGCTACTACACTCAGTGTACTCACTAGGTAGCCTTGTACTACATTAGCTACTACACTCAGTGTACTCACTAGGTAGCCTTGTACTACATTAGCTACTACACTCAGTGTACTCACTAGGTAGCCTTGTGTTACATTAGCTACTACACACAGTGTACTCACTAGGTAGCCTTGTACTACATTAGCTACTACACACAGTGTACTCACTAGGTAGCCTTGTGTTACATTAGCTACTACACACAGTGTACTCACTAGGTAGCCTTGTGTTACATTAGCTACTACACACAGTGTACTCACTAGGTAGCCTTGTACTACATTAGCTACTACACACAGTGTACTCACTAGGTAGCCTTGTGTTACATTAGCTACTACACACAGTGTACTCACTAGGTAGCCTTGTGTTACATTAGCTACTACACTCAGTGTGCTCACTAGGTAGCCTTGTGTTACATTAGCTACTACACTCAGTGTACTCACTAGGTAGCCTTGTGTTACATTAGCTACTACACTCAGTGTACTCACTAGGTAGCCTTGTGTTACATTAGCTACTACACACAGTGTACTCACTAGGTAGCCTTGTGTTACATTAGCTACTACACACAGTGTACTCACTAGGTAGCCTTGTGTTACATTAGCTACTACACACAGTGTACTCACTAGGTAGCCTTGTGTTACATTAGCTACTACACACAGTGTACTCACTAGGTAGCCTTGTGTTACATTAGCTACTACACTCAGTGTACTCACTAGGTAGCCTTGTGTTACATTAGCTACTACACACAGTGTACTCACTAGGTAGCCTTGTGTTACATTAGCTACTACACACAGTGTACTCACTAGGTAGCCTTGTGTTACATTAGCTACTACACACAGTGTGCTCACTAGGTAGCCTTGTGTTACATTAGCTACTACACTCAGTGTACTCACTAGGTAGCCTTGTGTTACATTAGCTACTACACACAGTGTACTCACTAGGTAGCCTTGTGTTACATTAGCTACTACACACAGTGTACTCACTAGGTAGCCTTGTGTTACATTAGCTACTACACACAGTGTACTCACTAGGTAGCCTTGTGTTACATTAGCTACTACACACAGTGTACTCACTAGGTAGCCTTGTGCTACATTAGCTACTACACACAGTGTACTCACTAGGTAGCCTTGTACTACATTAGCTACTACACTCAGTGTGCTCACTAGGTAGCCTTGTGTTACATTAGCTACTACACACAGTGTACTCACTACGTAGCCTTGTGTTACATTAGCTACTACACACAGTGTACTCACTAGGTAGCCTTGTGTTACATTAGCTACTACACACACTGTACTCACTAGGTAGCCTTGTGTTACATTAGCTACTACACACAGTGTACTCACTAGGTAGCCTTGTGTTACATTAGCTACTACACACAGTGTACTCACTAGGTAGCCTTGTACTACATTAGCTACTACACTCAGTGTACTCACTAGGTAGCCTTGTACTACATTAGCTACTACACTCAGTGTACTCACTAGGTAGCCTTGTACTACATTAGCTACTACACTCAGTGTACTCACTAGGTAGCCTTGTGTTACATTAGCTACTACACACAGTGTACTCACTAGGTAGCCTTGTGTTACATTAGCTACTACACACAGTGTACTCACTAGGTAGCCTTGTGTTACATTAGCTACTACACACAGTGTACTCACTAGGTAGCCTTGTGTTACATTAGCTACTACACACAGTGTACTCACTAGGTAGCCTTGTGTTACATTAGCTACTACACACAGTGTACTCACTAGGTAGCCTTGTGTTACATTAGCTACTACACACAGTGTACTCACTAGGTAGCCTTGTGCTACATTAGCTACTACACACAGTGTACTCACTAGGTAGCCTTGTACTACATTAGCTACTACACACAGTGTACTCACTAGGTAGCCTTGTGTTACATTAGCTACTACACTCAGTGTACTCACTAGGTAGCCTTGTACTACATTAGCTACTACACTCAGTGTACTCACTAGGTAGCCTTGTACTACATTAGCTACTACACTCAGTGTACTCAATAGGTAGCCTTGTGTTACATTAGCTACTACACACAGTGTACTCACTAGGTAGCCTTGTGTTACATTAGCTACTACACACAGTGTGCTCACTAGGTAGCCTTGTGTTACATTAGCTACTACACACAGTGTGCTCACTAGGTAGCCTTGTGTTACATTAGCTACTACACACAGTGTACTCACTAGGTAGCCTTGTGTTACATTAGCTACTACACACAGTGTACTCACTAGGTAGCCTTGTGTTACATTAGCTACTACACACAGTGTACTCACTAGGTAGCCTTGTACTACATTAGCTACTACACACAGTGTACTCACTAGGTAGCCTTGTGTTACATTAGCTACTACACACAGTGTACTCACTAGGTAGCCTTGTGTTACATTAGCTACTACACACAGTGTACTCACTAGGTAGCCTTGTGCTACATTAGCTACTACACACAGTGTACTCACTAGGTAGCCTTGTGCTACATTAGCTACTACACTCAGTGTACTCACTAGGTAGCCTTGTGTTACATTAGCTACTACACTCAGTGTACTCACTAGGTAGCCTTGTGTTACATTAGCTACTACACACAGTGTACTCACTAGGTAGCCTTGTGTTACATTAGCTACTACACTCAGTGTACTCACTAGGTAGCCTTGTACTACATTAGCTACTACACACAGTGTACTCACTAGGTAGCCTTGTACTACATTAGCTACTACACACAGTGTACTCACTAGGTAGCCTTGTGCTACATTAGCTACTACACTCAGTGTACTCACTAGGTAGCCTTGTGTTACATTAGCTACTACACTCAGTGTACTCACTAGGTAGCCTTGTGTTACATTAGCTACTACACACAGTGTACTCACTAGGTAGCCTTGTGTTACATTAGCTACTACACTCAGTGTACTCACTAGGTAGCCTTGTACTACATTAGCTACTACACACAGTGTACTCACTAGGTAGCCTTGTACTACATTAGCTACTACACACAGTGTACTCACTAGGTAGCCTTGTGTTACATTAGCTACTACACACAGTGTGCTCACTAGGTAGCCTTGTGTTACATTAGCTACTACACACAGTGTACTCACTAGGTAGCCTTGTACTACATTAGCTACTACACACAGTGTACTCACTAGGTAGCCTTGTGTTACATTAGCTACTACACACAGTGTACTCACTAGGTAGCCTTGTGTTACATTAGCTACTACACTCAGTGTACTCACTAGGTAGCCTTGTGTTACATTAGCTACTACACACAGTGTACTCACTAGGTAGCCTTGTGTTACATTAGCTACTACACTCAGTGTACTCACTAGGTAGCCTTGTGTTACATTAGCTACTACACACAGTGTACTCACTAGGTAGCCTTGTGTTACATTAGCTACTACACTCAGTGTGCTCACTAGGTAGCCTTGTGTTACATTAGCTACTACACACAGTGTGCTCACTAGGTAGCCTTGTGTTACATTAGCTACTACACACAGTGTACTCACTAGGTAGCCTTGTACTACATTAGCTACTACACACAGTGTACTCACTAGGTAGCCTTGTGTTACATTAGCTACTACACTCAGTGTACTCACTAGGTAGCCTTGTACTACATTAGCTACTACACACAGTGTACTCACTAGGTAGCCTTGTGTTACATTAGCTACTACACACAGTGTACTCACTAGGTAGCCTTGTGTTACATTAGCTACTACACACAGTGTACTCACTAGGTAGCCTTGTGTTACATTAGCTACTACACACAGTGTGCTCACTAGGTAGCCTTGTGTTACATTAGCTACTACACACAGTGTGCTCACTAGGTAGCCTTGTGTTACATTAGCTACTACACACAGTGTACTCACTAGGTAGCCTTGTACTACATTAGCTACTACACACAGTGTACTCACTAGGTAGCCTTGTGTTACATTAGCTACTACACACAGTGTACTCACTAGGTAGCCTTGTGTTACATTAGCTACTACACTCAGTGTACTCACTAGGTAGCCTTGTGTTACATTAGCTACTACACACAGTGTACTCACTAGGTAGCCTTGTGTTACATTAGCTACTACACTCAGTGTACTCACTAGGTAGCCTTGTGTTACATTAGCTACTACACACAGTGTACTCACTAGGTAGCCTTGTGTTACATTAGCTACTACACACAGTGTACTCACTAGGTAGCCTTGTGTTACATTAGCTACTACACACAGTGTACTCACTAGGTAGCCTTGTGTTACATTAGCTACTACACTCAGTGTACTCACTAGGTAGCCTTGTACTACATTAGCTACTACACACAGTGTACTCACTAGGTAGCCTTGTACTACATTAGCTACTACACACAGTGTACTCACTAGGTAGCCTTGTGTTACATTAGCTACTACACACAGTGTACTCACTAGGTAGCCTTGTGTTACATTAGCTACTACACTCAGTGTACTCACTAGGTAGCCTTGTACTACATTAGCTACTACACACAGTGTACTCACTAGGTAGCCTTGTACTACATTAGCTACTACACACAGTGTACTCACTAGGTAGCCTTGTGTTACATTAGCTACTACACACAGTGTACTCACTAGGTAGCCTTGTGTTACATTAGCTACTACACACAGTGTACTCACTAGGTAGCCTTGTGTTACATTAGCTACTACACACAGTGTACTCACTAGGTAGCCTTGTACTACATTAGCTACTACACACAGTGTACTCACTAGGTAGCCTTGTACTACATTAGCTACTACACTCAGTGTACTCACTAGGTAGCCTTGTACTACATTAGCTACTACACACAGTGTACTCACTAGGTAGCCTTGTGTTACATTAGCTACTACACTCAGTGTACTCACTAGGTAGCCTTGTGTTACATTAGCTACTACACACAGTGTACTCACTAGGTAGCCTTGTGTTACATTAGCTACTACACTCAGTGTACTCACTAGGTAGCCTTGTGCTACATTAGCTACTACACACAGTGTACTCACTAGGTAGCCTTGTACTACATTAGCTACTACACACAGTGTACTCACTAGGTAGCCTTGTGTTACATTAGCTACTACACACAGTGTACTCACTAGGTAGCCTTGTGTTACATTAGCTACTACACTCAGTGTACTCACTAGGTAGCCTTGTGTTACATTAGCTACTACACACAGTGTACTCACTAGGTAGCCTTGTGCTACATTAGCTACTACACACAGTGTACTCACTAGGTAGCCTTGTGTTACATTAGCTACTACACACAGTGTACTCACTAGGTAGCCTTGTGTTACATTAGCTACTACACTCAGTGTACTCACTAGGTAGCCTTGTGTTACATTAGCTACTACACACAGTGTACTCACTAGGTAGCCTTGTGTTACATTAGCTACTACACACAGTGTACTCACTAGGTAGCCTTGTGTTACATTAGCTACTACACACAGTGTACTCACTAGGTAGCCTTGTGTTACATTAGCTACTACACACAGTGTACTCACTAGGTAGCCTTGTGTTACATTAGCTACTACACACAGTGTACTCACTAGGTAGCCTTGTGTTACATTAGCTACTACACACAGTGTACTCACTAGGTAGCCTTGTACTACATTAGCTACTACACACAGTGTACTCACTAGGTAGCCTTGTGTTACATTAGCTACTACACACAGTGTACTCACTAGGTAGCCTTGTACTACATTAGCTACTACACACAGTGTACTCACTAGGTAGCCTTGTGTTACATTAGCTACTACACACAGTGTACTCACTAGGTAGCCTTGTGTTACATTAGCTACTACACACAGTGTACTCACTAGGTAGCCTTGTGTTACATTAGCTACTACACACAGTGTACTCACTAGGTAGCCTTGTGTTACATTAGCTACTACACACAGTGTACTCACTGGGTAGCCTTGTGTTACATTAGCTACTACACTCAGTGTACTCACTAGGTAGCCTTGTACTACATTAGCTACTACACTCAGTGTACTCACTAGGTAGCCTTGTACTACATTAGCTACTACACTCAGTGTACTCACTAGGTAGCCTTGTGTTACATTAGCTACTACACACAGTGTACTCACTAGGTAGCCTTGTACTACATTAGCTACTACACACAGTGTACTCACTAGGTAGCCTTGTGTTACATTAGCTACTACACACAGTGTACTCACTAGGTAGCCTTGTGTTACATTAGCTACTACACACAGTGTACTCACTAGGTAGCCTTGTACTACATTAGCTACTACACACAGTGTACTCACTAGGTAGCCTTGTGTTACATTAGCTACTACACACAGTGTACTCACTAGGTAGCCTTGTGTTACATTAGCTACTACACTCAGTGTGCTCACTAGGTAGCCTTGTGTTACATTAGCTACTACACTCAGTGTACTCACTAGGTAGCCTTGTGTTACATTAGCTACTACACTCAGTGTACTCACTAGGTAGCCTTGTGTTACATTAGCTACTACACACAGTGTACTCACTAGGTAGCCTTGTGTTACATTAGCTACTACACACAGTGTACTCACTAGGTAGCCTTGTGTTACATTAGCTACTACACACAGTGTACTCACTAGGTAGCCTTGTGTTACATTAGCTACTACACACAGTGTACTCACTAGGTAGCCTTGTGTTACATTAGCTACTACACTCAGTGTACTCACTAGGTAGCCTTGTGTTACATTAGCTACTACACACAGTGTACTCACTAGGTAGCCTTGTGTTACATTAGCTACTACACACAGTGTACTCACTAGGTAGCCTTGTGTTACATTAGCTACTACACACAGTGTGCTCACTAGGTAGCCTTGTGTTACATTAGCTACTACACTCAGTGTACTCACTAGGTAGCCTTGTGTTACATTAGCTACTACACACAGTGTACTCACTAGGTAGCCTTGTGTTACATTAGCTACTACACACAGTGTACTCACTAGGTAGCCTTGTGTTACATTAGCTACTACACACAGTGTACTCACTAGGTAGCCTTGTGTTACATTAGCTACTACACACAGTGTACTCACTAGGTAGCCTTGTGCTACATTAGCTACTACACACAGTGTACTCACTAGGTAGCCTTGTACTACATTAGCTACTACACTCAGTGTGCTCACTAGGTAGCCTTGTGTTACATTAGCTACTACACACAGTGTACTCACTACGTAGCCTTGTGTTACATTAGCTACTACACACAGTGTACTCACTAGGTAGCCTTGTGTTACATTAGCTACTACACACACTGTACTCACTAGGTAGCCTTGTGTTACATTAGCTACTACACACAGTGTACTCACTAGGTAGCCTTGTGTTACATTAGCTACTACACACAGTGTACTCACTAGGTAGCCTTGTACTACATTAGCTACTACACTCAGTGTACTCACTAGGTAGCCTTGTACTACATTAGCTACTACACTCAGTGTACTCACTAGGTAGCCTTGTACTACATTAGCTACTACACTCAGTGTACTCACTAGGTAGCCTTGTGTTACATTAGCTACTACACACAGTGTACTCACTAGGTAGCCTTGTGTTACATTAGCTACTACACACAGTGTACTCACTAGGTAGCCTTGTGTTACATTAGCTACTACACACAGTGTACTCACTAGGTAGCCTTGTGTTACATTAGCTACTACACACAGTGTACTCACTAGGTAGCCTTGTGTTACATTAGCTACTACACACAGTGTACTCACTAGGTAGCCTTGTGTTACATTAGCTACTACACACAGTGTACTCACTAGGTAGCCTTGTGCTACATTAGCTACTACACACAGTGTACTCACTAGGTAGCCTTGTACTACATTAGCTACTACACACAGTGTACTCACTAGGTAGCCTTGTGTTACATTAGCTACTACACTCAGTGTACTCACTAGGTAGCCTTGTACTACATTAGCTACTACACTCAGTGTACTCACTAGGTAGCCTTGTACTACATTAGCTACTACACTCAGTGTACTCAATAGGTAGCCTTGTGTTACATTAGCTACTACACACAGTGTACTCACTAGGTAGCCTTGTGTTACATTAGCTACTACACACAGTGTGCTCACTAGGTAGCCTTGTGTTACATTAGCTACTACACACAGTGTGCTCACTAGGTAGCCTTGTGTTACATTAGCTACTACACACAGTGTACTCACTAGGTAGCCTTGTGTTACATTAGCTACTACACACAGTGTACTCACTAGGTAGCCTTGTGTTACATTAGCTACTACACACAGTGTACTCACTAGGTAGCCTTGTACTACATTAGCTACTACACACAGTGTACTCACTAGGTAGCCTTGTACTACATTAGCTACTACACACAGTGTACTCACTAGGTAGCCTTGTGTTACATTAGCTACTACACACAGTGTACTCACTAGGTAGCCTTGTACTACATTAGCTACTACACACAGTGTACTCACTAGGTAGCCTTGTACTACATTAGCTACTACACACAGTGTACTCACTAGGTAGCCTTGTGTTACATTAGCTACTACACACAGTGTACTCCCTAGGTAGCCTTGTACTACATTAGCTACTACACACAGTGTACTCACTAGGTAGCCTTGTACTACATTAGCTACTACACACAGTGTACTCACTAGGTAGCCTTGTACTACATTAGCTACTACACACAGTGTACTCACTAGGTAGCCTTGTGTTACATTAGCTACTACACACAGTGTACTCACTAGGTAGCCTTGTACTACATTAGCTACTACACACAGTGTACTCACTAGGTAGCCTTGTACTACATTAGCTACTACACACACTGTACTCACTAGGTAGCCTTGTGTTACATTAGCTACTACACACAGTGTACTCACTAGGTAGCCTTGTACTACATTAGCTACTACACACAGTGTACTCACTAGGTAGCCTTGTACTACATTAGCTACTACACTCAGTGTACTCACTAGGTAGCCTTGTACTACATTAGCTACTACACACAGTGTACTCACTAGGTAGCCTTGTGTTACATTAGCTACTACACACAGTGTACTCACTAGGTAGCCTTGTACTACATTAGCTACTACACACAGTGTACTCACTAGGTAGCCTTGTACTACATTAGCTACTACACACAGTGTGCTCACTAGGTAGCCTTGTACTACATTAGCTACTACACACAGTGTACTCACTAGGTAGCCTTGTGTTACATTAGCTACTACACACAGTGTGCTCACTAGGTAGCCTTGTACTACATTAGCTACTACACACAGTGTGCTCACTAGGTAGCCTTGTACTACATTAGCTACTACACACAGTGTACTCACTAGGTAGCCTTGTGTTACATTAGCTACTACACACAGTGTACTCACTAGGTAGCCTTGTACTACATTAGCTACTACACACAGTGTACTCACTAGGTAGCCTTGTGTTACATTAGCTACTACACACAGTGTACTCACTAGGTAGCCTTGTGCTACATTAGCTACTACACACAGTGTACTCACTAGGTAGCCTTGTGTTACATTAGCTACTACACACAGTGTACTCACTAGGTAGCCTTGTACTACATTAGCTACTACACACAGTGTACTCACTAGGTAGCCTTGTGCTACATTAGCTACTACACACAGTGTACTCACTAGGTAGCCTTGTACTACATTAGCTACTACACACAGTGTACTCACTAGGTAGCCTTGTGCTACATTAGCTACTACACACAGTGTACTCACTACGTAGCCTTGTGTTACATTAGCTACTACACACAGTGTACTCACTAGGTAGCCTTGTGTTACATTAGCTACTACACTCAGTGTACTCACTAGGTAGCCTTGTGTTACATTAGCTACTACAAACAGTGTACTCACTAGGTAGCCTTGTACTACATTAGCTACTACACACAGTGTACTCACTAGGTAGCCTTGTACTACATTAGCTACTACACACAGTGTACTCACTAGGTAGCCTTGTGTTACATTAGCTACTACACACAGTGTACTCACTAGGTAGCCTTGTACTACATTAGCTACTACACTCAGTGTACTCACTAGGTAGCCTTGTGTTACATTAGCTACTACACACAGTGTACTCACTAGGTAGCCTTGTACTACATTAGCTACTACACACAGTGTACTCACTAGGTAGCCTTGTGCTACATTAGCTACTACACACAGTGTACTCACTACGTAGCCTTGTGTTACATTAGCTACTACACACAGTGTACTCACTAGGTAGCCTTGTGTTACATTAGCTACTACACTCAGTGTACTCACTAGGTAGCCTTGTGTTACATTAGCTACTACACACAGTGTACTCACTAGGTAGCCTTGTACTACATTAGCTACTACACACAGTGTACTCACTAGGTAGCCTTGTACTACATTAGCTACTACACACAGTGTACTCACTAGGTAGCCTTGTGTTACATTAGCTACTACACACAGTGTACTCACTAGGTAGCCTTGTACTACATTAGCTACTACACTCAGTGTACTCACTAGGTAGCCTTGTGTTACATTAGCTACTACACACAGTGTACTCACTAGGTAGCCTTGTGTTACATTAGCTACTACACACAGTGTACTCACTAGGTAGCCTTGTGCTACATTAGCTACTACACACAGTGTACTCACTAGGTAGCCTTGTGTTACATTAGCTACTACACACAGTGTACTCACTAGGTAGCCTTGTGTTACATTAGCTACTACACTCAGTGTACTCACTAGGTAGCCTTGTGTTACATTAGCTACTACACACAGTGTACTCACTAGGTAGCCTTGTGCTACATTAGCTACTACACACAGTGTACTCACTAGGTAGCCTTGTGTTACATTAGCTACTACACACAGTGTACTCACTAGGTAGCCTTGTGTTACATTAGCTACTACACTCAGTGTACTCACTAGGTAGCCTTGTGTTACATTAGCTACTACACACAGTGTACTCACTAGGTAGCCTTGTGTTACATTAGCTACTACACACAGTGTACTCACTAGGTAGCCTTGTACTACATTAGCTACTACACTCAGTGTACTCACTAGGTAGCCTTGTGTTACATTAGCTACTACACACAGTGTACTCACTAGGTAGCCTTGTGTTACATTAGCTACTACACACAGTGTACTCACTAGGTAGCCTTGTACTACATTAGCTACTACACTCAGTGTACTCACTAGGTAGCCTTGTGTTACATTAGCTACTACACACAGTGTACTCACTAGGTAGCCTTGTGTTACATTAGCTACTACACACAGTGTACTCACTAGGTAGCCTTGTGTTACATTAGCTACTACACACAGTGTACTCACTAGGTAGCCTTGTGTTACATTAGCTACTACACACAGTGTACTCACTAGGTAGCCTTGTGTTACATTAGCTACTACACACAGTGTGCTCACTAGGTAGCCTTGTACTACATTAGCTACTACACACAGTGTACTCACTAGGTAGCCTTGTGTTACATTAGCTACTACACACAGTGTACTCACTAGGTAGCCTTGTGTTACATTAGCTACTACACTCAGTGTACTCACTAGGTAGCCTTGTGTTACATTAGCTACTACACACAGTGTACTCACTAGGTAGCCTTGTGTTACATTAGCTACTACACACACTGTACTCACTAGGTAGCCTTGTGCTACATTAGCTACTACACTCAGTGTACTCACTAGGTAGCCTTGTGCTACATTAGCTACTACACACACTGTACTCACTAGGTAGCCTAGTGTTACATTAGCTACTACACACAGTGTACTCACTAGGTAGCCTTGTACTACATTAGCTACTACACACAGTGTACTCACTAGGTAGCCTTGTGCTACATTAGCTACTACACACAGTGTACTCACTAGGTAGCCTTGTGTTACATTAGCTACTACACACAGTGTACTCACTAGGTAGCCTTGTGTTACATTAGCTACTACACACAGTGTACTCACTAGGTAGCCTTGTACTACATTAGCTACTACACACAGTGTACTCACTAGGTAGCCTTGTGTTACATTAGCTACTACACACAGTGTACTCACTAGGTAGCCTTGTACTACATTAGCTACTACACACAGTGTGCTCACTAGGTAGCCTTGTGTTACATTAGCTACTACACACAGTGTACTCACTAGGTAGCCTTGTGCTACATTAGCTACTACACACAGTGTGCTCACTAGGTAGCCTTGTGTTACATTAGCTACTACACACAGTGTACTCACTAGGTAGCCTTGTGTTACATTAGCTACTACACTCAGTGTACTCACTAGGTAGCCTTGTGTTACATTAGCTACTACACACAGTGTACTCACTAGGTAGCCTTGTGTTACATTAGCTACTACACACAGTGTGCTCACTAGGTAGCCTTGTGTTACATTAGCTACTACACACAGTGTACTCACTAGGTAGCCTTGTGTTACATTAGCTACTACACACAGTGTACTCACTAGGTAGCCTTGTACTACATTAGCTACTACACTCAGTGTACTCACTAGGTAGCCTTGTGTTACATTAGCTACTACACACAGTGTACTCACTAGGTAGCCTTGTGTTACATTAGCTACTACACTCAGTGTACTCACTAGGTAGCCTTGTGTTACATTAGCTACTACACACAGTGTACTCACTAGGTAGCCTTGTGTTACATTAGCTACTACACACAGTGTACTCACTAGGTAGCCTTGTGTTACATTAGCTACTACACACAGTGTGCTCACTAGGTAGCCTTGTGTTACATTAGCTACTACACTCAGTGTACTCACTAGGTAGCCTTGTGTTACATTAGCTACTACACACAGTGTACTCACTAGGTAGCCTTGTGTTACATTAGCTACTACACTCAGTGTACTCACTAGGTAGCCTTGTGCTACATTAGCTACTACACACAGTGTACTCACTAGGTAGCCTTGTACTACATTAGCTACTACACACAGTGTACTCACTAGGTAGCCTTGTGCTACATTAGCTACTACACACAGTGTACTCACTAGGTAGCCTTGTGTTACATTAGCTACTACACTCAGTGTGCTCACTAGGTAGCCTTGTGTTACATTAGCTACTACACACAGTGTACTCACTAGGTAGCCTTGTACTACATTAGCTACTACACACAGTGTACTCACTAGGTAGCCTTGTACTACATTAGCTACTACACACAGTGTACTCACTAGGTAGCCTTGTGTTACATTAGCTACTACACACAGTGTACTCACTAGGTAGCCTTGTGTTACATTAGCTACTACACACAGTGTACTCACTAGGTAGCCTTGTGTTACATTAGCTACTACACACAGTGTACTCACTAGGTAGCCTTGTGTTACATTAGCTACTACACACAGTGTACTCACTAGGTAGCCTTGTGTTACATTAGCTACTACACTCAGTGTACTCACTAGGTAGCCTTGTGTTACATTAGCTACTACACACAGTGTACTCACTAGGTAGCCTTGTGTTACATTAGCTACTACACACAGTGTACTCACTAGGTAGCCTTGTGTTACATTAGCTACTACACACAGTGTACTCACTAGGTAGCCTTGTACTACATTAGCTACTACACTCAGTGTACTCACTAGGTAGCCTTGTGTTACATTAGCTACTACACACAGTGTACTCACTAGGTAGCCTTGTGCTACATTAGCTACTACACACAGTGTACTCACTAGGTAGCCTTGTGTTACATTAGCTACTACACACAGTGTACTCACTAGGTAGCCTTGTACTACATTAGCTACTACACTCAGTGTACTCACTAGGTAGCCTTGTGTTACATTAGCTACTACACTCAGTGTACTCACTAGGTAGCCTTGTGTTACATTAGCTACTACACACAGTGTACTCACTAGGTAGCCTTGTGTTACATTAGCTACTACACACAGTGTACTCACTAGGTAGCCTTGTGTTACATTAGCTACTACACACAGTGTACTCACTAGGTAGCCTTGTGTTACATTAGCTACTACACACAGTGTACTCACTAGGTAGCCTTGTGTTACATTAGCTACTACACACAGTGTACTCACTAGGTAGCCTTGTGTTACATTAGCTACTACACACAGTGTACTCACTAGGTAGCCTTGTGTTACATTAGCTACTACACTCAGTGTACTCACTAGGTAGCCTTGTGTTACATTAGCTACTACACACAGTGTACTCACTAGGTAGCCTTGCGCTACATTAGCTACTACACTCAGTGTACTCACTAGGTAGCCTTGTGTTACATTAGCTACTACACACAGTGTACTCACTAGGTAGCCTTGCGCTACATTAGCTACTACACTCAGTGTACTCACTAGGTAGCCTTGTGCTACATTAGCTACTACACTCAGTGTACTCACTAGGTAGCCTTGCGCTACATTAGCTACTACACACAGTGTACTCACTAGGTAGCCTTGTGTTACATTAGCTACTACACACAGTGTACTCACTAGGTAGCCTTGTGTTACATTAGCTACTACACTCAGTGTACTCACTAGGTAGCCTTGTGTTACATTAGCTACTACACACAGTGTGCTCACTAGGTAGCCTTGTACTACATTAGCTACTACACACAGTGTGCTCACTAGGTAGCCTTGTGTTACATTAGCTACTACACACAGTGTACTCACTAGGTAGCCTTGTGTTACATTAGCTACTACACACAGTGTACTCACTAGGTAGCCTTGTGTTACATTAGCTACTACACACACTGTACTCACTAGGTAGCCTTGTGTTACATTAGCTACTACACACAGTGTACTCACTAGGTAGCCTTGTGCTACATTAGCTACTACACACAGTGTACTCACTAGGTAGCCTTGTGTTACATTAGCTACTACACACAGTGTACTCACTAGGTAGCCTTGTACTACATTAGCTACTACACACAGTGTACTCACTAGGTAGCCTTGTGTTACATTAGCTACTACACACAGTGTACTCACTAGGTAGCCTTGTGTTACATTAGCTACTACACACAGTGTACTCACTAGGTAGCCTTGTGTTACATTAGCTACTACACACAGTGTACTCACTAGGTAGCCTTGTGTTACATTAGCTACTACACTCAGTGTACTCACTAGGTAGCCTTGTGTTACATTAGCTACTACACACAGTGTACTCACTAGGTAGCCTTGTGTTACATTAGCTACTACACACAGTGTACTCACTAGGTAGCCTTGTGCTACATTAGCTACTACACACAGTGTACTCACTAGGTAGCCTTGTGTTACATTAGCTACTACACACAGTGTACTCACTAGGTAGCCTTGTGTTACATTAGCTACTACACACAGTGTACTCACTAGGTAGCCTTGTGTTACATTAGCTACTACACACAGTGTACTCACTAGGTAGCCTTGTGTTACATTAGCTACTACACACAGTGTACTCACTAGGCAGCCTTGTGTTACATTAGCTACTACACACAGTGTACTCACTAGGTAGCCTTGTACTACATTAGCTACTACACACAGTGTACTCACTAGGTAGCCTTGTGTTACATTAGCTACTACACTGAGTGTACTCACTAGGTAGCCTTGTGTTACATTAGCTACTACACACAGTGTACTCACTAGGTAGCCTTGTGTTACATTAGCTACTACACACAGTGTACTCACTAGGTAGCCTTGTGTTACATTAGCTACTACACTCAGTGTACTCACTAGGTAGCCTTGTGTTACATTAGCTACTACACACAGTGTACTCACTAGGTAGCCTTGTGTTACATTAGCTACTACACACAGTGTACTCACTAGGTAGCCTTGTGTTACATTAGCTACTACACACAGTGTACTCACTAGGTAGCCTTGTGTTACATTAGCTACTACACACAGTGTACTCACTAGGTAGCCTTGTGTTACATTAGCTACTACACACAGTGTACTCACTAGGTAGCCTTGTACTACATTAGCTACTACACACAGTGTACTCACTAGGTAGCCTTGTGTTACATTAGCTACTACACACAGTGTACTCACTAGTTAGCCTTGTACTACATTAGCTACTACACTCAGTGTACTCACTAGGTAGCCTTGTGTTACATTAGCTACTACACACAGTGTACTCACTAGGTAGCCTTGTGTTACATTAGCTACTACACACAGTGTACTCACTAGGTAGCCTTGTGTTACATTAGCTACTACACACAGTGTACTCACTAGGTAGCCTTGTACTACATTAGCTACTACACACAGTGTACTCACTAGGTAGCCTTGTACTACATTAGCTACTACACACAGTGTACTCACTAGGTAGCCTTGTGTTACATTAGCTACTACACACAGTGTACTCACTAGGTAGCCTTGTGTTACATTAGCTACTACACACAGTGTACTCACTAGGTAGCCTTGTGTTACATTAGCTACTACACACAGTGTGCTCACTAGGTAGCCTTGTGTTACATTAGCTACTACACACAGTGTACTCACTAGGTAGCCTTGTGTTACATTAGCTACTACACACAGTGTGCTCACTAGGTAGCCTTGTGTTACATTAGCTACTACACACAGTGTACTCACTAGGTAGCCTTGTGTTACATTAGCTACTACACACAGTGTACTCACTAGGTAGCCTTGTGTTACATTAGCTACTACACACAGTGTACTCACTAGGTAACCTTGTGTTACATTAGCTACTACACACAGTGTACTCACTAGGTAGCCTTGTGTTACATTAGCTACTACACACAGTGTACTCACTAGGTAGCCTTGTGTTACATTAGCTACTACACACAGTGTACTCACTAGGTAGCCTTGTGTTACATTAGCTACTACACACAGTGTACTCACTAGGTAGCCTTGTGTTACATTAGCTACTACACTCAGTGTGCTCACTAGGTAGCCTTGTGTTACATTAGCTACTACACACAGTGTACTCACTAGGTAGCCTTGTGCTACATTAGCTACTACACACAGTGTACTCACTAGGTAGCCTTGTGTTACATTAGCTACTACACACAGTGTACTCACTAGGTAGCCTTGTGCTACATTAGCTACTACACTCAGTGTACTCACTAGGTAGCCTTGTGTTACATTAGCTACTACACACAGTGTACTCACTAGGTAGCCTTGTACTACATTAGCTACTACACACAGTGTACTCACTAGGTAGCCTTGTACTACATTAGCTACTACACTCAGTGTACTCACTAGGTAGCCTTGTACTACATTAGCTACTACACACAGTGTACTCACTAGGTAGCCTTGTGCTACATTAGCTACTACACACAGTGTACTCACTAGGTAGCCTTGTGTTACATTAGCTACTACACACAGTGTACTCACTAGGTAGCCTTGTACTACATTAGCTACTACACACAGTGTACTCACTAGGTAGCCTTGTGTTACATTAGCTACTACACACAGTGTACTCACTAGGTAGCCTTGTGTTACATTAGCTACTACACACAGTGTACTCACTAGGTAGCCTTGTGTTACATTAGCTACTACACACAGTGTACTCACTAGGTAGCCTTGTGTTACATTAGCTACTACACACACTGTACTCACTAGGTAGCCTTGTGTTACATTAGCTACTACACACAGTGTACTCACTAGGTAGCCTTGTGTTACATTAGCTACTACACACAGTGTACTCACTAGGTAGCCTTGTACTACATTAGCTACTACACTCAGTGTACTCACTAGGTAGCCTTGTGCTACATTAGCTACTACACTCAGTGTACTCACTAGGTAGCCTTGTACTACATTAGCTACTACACTCAGTGTACTCACTAGGTAGCCTTGTACTACATTAGCTACTACACTCAGTGTACTCACTAGGTAGCCTTGTGTTACATTAGCTACTACACACAGTGTACTCACTAGGTAGCCTTGTGTTACATTAGCTACTACACACAGTGTACTCACTAGGTAGCCTTGTGCTACATTAGCTACTACACTCAGTGTACTCACTAGGTAGCCTTGTGTTACATTAGCTACTACACACAGTGTACTCACTAGGTAGCCTTGTACTACATTAGCTACTACACACAGTGTACTCACTAGGTAGCCTTGTACTACATTAGCTACTACACTCAGTGTACTCACTAGGTAGCCTTGTACTACATTAGCTACTACACACAGTGTACTCACTAGGTAGCCTTGTGTTACATTAGCTACTACACACAGTGTACTCACTAGGTAGCCTTGTACTACATTAGCTACTACACACAGTGTGCTCACTAGGTAGCCTTGTACTACATTAGCTACTACACACACTGTACTCACTAGGTAGCCTTGTATTACATTAGCTACTACACACAGTGTACTCACTAGGTAGCCTTGTGCTACATTAGCTACTACACTCAGTGTACTCACTAGGTAGCCTTGTGTTACATTAGCTACTACACTCAGTGTACTCACTAGGTAGCCTTGTGCTACATTAGCTACTACACTCAGTGTACTCACTAGGTAGCCTTGTGTTACATTAGCTACTACACACAGTGTACTCACTAGGTAGCCTTGTGTTACATTAGCTACTACACACAGTGTACTCACTAGATAGCCTTGTACTACATTAGCTACTACACACAGTGTACTCACTAGGTAGCCTTGTGCTACATTAGCTACTACACACAGTGTACTCACTAGGTAGCCTTGTGTTACATTAGCTACTACACTCAGTGTACTCACTAGGTAGCCTTGTGTTACATTAGCTACTACACTCAGTGTACTCACTAGGTAGCCTTGTGTTACATTAGCTACTACACACAGTGTACTCACTAGGTAGCCTTGTACTACATTAGCTACTACACACAGTGTACTCACTAGGTAGCCTTGTGCTACATTAGCTACTACACACAGTGTACTCACTAGGTAGCCTTGTACTACATTAGCTACTACACACAGTGTACTCACTAGGTAGCCTTGTGCTACATTAGCTACTACACACAGTGTACTCACTACGTAGCCTTGTGTTACATTAGCTACTACACACAGTGTGCTCACTAGGTAGCCTTGTGTTACATTAGCTACTACACACAGTGTACTCACTAGGTAGCCTTGTGTTACATTAGCTACTACACTCAGTGTACTCACTAGGTAGCCTTGTACTACATTAGCTACTACACACAGTGTACTCACTAGGTAGCCTTGTACTACATTAGCTACTACACACAGTGTACTCACTAGGTAGCCTTGTGTTACATTAGCTACTACACACAGTGTACTCACTAGGTAGCCTTGTACTACATTAGCTACTACACTCAGTGTACTCACTAGGTAGCCTTGTACTACATTAGCTACTACACACAGTGTACTCACTAGGTAGCCTTGTGTTACATTAGCTACTACACACAGTGTACTCACTAGGTAGCCTTGTACTACATTAGCTACTACACACAGTGTACTCACTAGGTAGCCTTGTACTACATTAGCTACTACACACAGTGTGCTCACTAGGTAGCCTTGTACTACATTAGCTACTACACACAGTGTACTCACTAGGTAGCCTTGTGTTACATTAGCTACTACACACAGTGTACTCACTAGGTAGCCTTGTACTACATTAGCTACTACACACAGTGTACTCACTAGGTAGCCTTGTGTTACATTAGCTACTACACACAGTGTACTCACTAGGTAGCCTTGTGCTACATTAGCTACTACACACAGTGTACTCACTAGGTAGCCTTGTGTTACATTAGCTACTACACACAGTGTACTCACTAGGTAGCCTTGTACTACATTAGCTACTACACACAGTGTACTCACTAGGTAGCCTTGTGCTACATTAGCTACTACACACAGTGTACTCACTAGGTAGCCTTGTACTACATTAGCTACTACACACAGTGTACTCACTAGGTAGCCTTGTGCTACATTAGCTACTACACACAGTGTACTCACTACGTAGCCTTGTGTTACATTAGCTACTACACACAGTGTACTCACTAGGTAGCCTTGTGTTACATTAGCTACTACACTCAGTGTACTCACTAGGTAGCCTTGTGTTACATTAGCTACTACAAACAGTGTACTCACTAGGTAGCCTTGTACTACATTAGCTACTACACACAGTGTACTCACTAGGTAGCCTTGTACTACATTAGCTACTACACACAGTGTACTCACTAGGTAGCCTTGTGTTACATTAGCTACTACACACAGTGTACTCACTAGGTAGCCTTGTACTACATTAGCTACTACACTCAGTGTACTCACTAGGTAGCCTTGTGTTACATTAGCTACTACACACAGTGTACTCACTAGGTAGCCTTGTACTACATTAGCTACTACACACAGTGTACTCACTAGGTAGCCTTGTGCTACATTAGCTACTACACACAGTGTACTCACTACGTAGCCTTGTGTTACATTAGCTACTACACACAGTGTACTCACTAGGTAGCCTTGTGTTACATTAGCTACTACACTCAGTGTACTCACTAGGTAGCCTTGTGTTACATTAGCTACTACACACAGTGTACTCACTAGGTAGCCTTGTACTACATTAGCTACTACACACAGTGTACTCACTAGGTAGCCTTGTACTACATTAGCTACTACACACAGTGTACTCACTAGGTAGCCTTGTGTTACATTAGCTACTACACACAGTGTACTCACTAGGTAGCCTTGTACTACATTAGCTACTACACTCAGTGTACTCACTAGGTAGCCTTGTGTTACATTAGCTACTACACACAGTGTACTCACTAGGTAGCCTTGTGTTACATTAGCTACTACACACAGTGTACTCACTAGGTAGCCTTGTGCTACATTAGCTACTACACACAGTGTACTCACTAGGTAGCCTTGTGTTACATTAGCTACTACACACAGTGTACTCACTAGGTAGCCTTGTGTTACATTAGCTACTACACACAGTGTACTCACTAGGTAGCCTTGTGTTACATTAGCTACTACACACAGTGTACTCACTAGGTAGCCTTGTGTTACATTAGCTACTACACACAGTGTACTCACTAGGTAGCCTTGTACTACATTAGCTACTACACTCAGTGTACTCACTAGGTAGCCTTGTACTACATTAGCTACTACACACAGTGTACTCACTAGGTAGCCTTGTGTTACATTAGCTACTACACACAGTGTACTCACTAGGTAGCCTTGTACTACATTAGCTACTACACACAGTGTACTCACTAGGTAGCCTTGTACTACATTAGCTACTACACTCAGTGTACTCACTAGGTAGCCTTGTGTTACATTAGCTACTACACACAGTGTACTCACTAGGTAGCCTTGTGTTACATTAGCTACTACACACAGTGTACTCACTAGGTAGCCTTGTGCTACATTAGCTACTACACACAGTGTACTCACTAGGTAGCCTTGTGTTACATTAGCTACTACACACAGTGTACTCACTAGGTAGCCTTGTGTTACATTAGCTACTACACACAGTGTACTCACTAGGTAGCCTTGTGTTACATTAGCTACTACACACAGTGTACTCACTAGGTAGCCTTGTGTTACATTAGCTACTACACTCAGTGTACTCACTAGGTAGCCTTGTGTTACATTAGCTACTACACACAGTGTACTCACTAGGTAGCCTTGTGCTACATTAGCTACTACACACAGTGTACTCACTAGGTAGCCTTGTGTTACATTAGCTACTACACACAGTGTACTCACTAGGTAGCCTTGTGTTACATTAGCTACTACACTCAGTGTACTCACTAGGTAGCCTTGTACTACATTAGCTACTACACTCAGTGTACTCACTAGGTAGCCTTGTGTTACATTAGCTACTACACACAGTGTACTCACTAGGTAGCCTTGTGTTACATTAGCTACTACACACAGTGTACTCACTAGGTAGCCTTGTACTACATTAGCTACTACACTCAGTGTACTCACTAGGTAGCCTTGTGTTACATTAGCTACTACACACAGTGTACTCACTAGGTAGCCTTGTGTTACATTAGCTACTACACACAGTGTGCTCACTAGGTAGCCTTGTACTACATTAGCTACTACACACAGTGTACTCACTAGGTAGCCTTGTGTTACATTAGCTACTACACACAGTGTACTCACTAGGTAGCCTTGTGTTACATTAGCTACTACACTCAGTGTACTCACTAGGTAGCCTTGTGTTACATTAGCTACTACACACAGTGTACTCACTAGGTAGCCTTGTGCTACATTAGCTACTACACACAGTGTACTCACTAGGTAGCCTTGTGTTACATTAGCTACTACACACAGTGTGCTCACTAGGTAGCCTTGTGTTACATTAGCTACTACACACAGTGTACTCACTAGGTAGCCTTGTGTTACATTAGCTACTACACTCAGTGTACTCACTAGGTAGCCTTGTACTACATTAGCTACTACACTCAGTGTACTCACTAGGTAGCCTTGTGTTACATTAGCTACTACACACAGTGTGCTCACTAGGTAGCCTTGTGTTACATTAGCTACTACACACACTGTACTCACTAGGTAGCCTTGTGCTACATTAGCTACTACACTCAGTGTACTCACTAGGTAGCCTTGTGCTACATTAGCTACTACACACACTGTACTCACTAGGTAGCCTTGTGTTACATTAGCTACTACACACAGTGTACTCACTAGGTAGCCTTGTACTACATTAGCTACTACACACAGTGTACTCACTAGGTAGCCTTGTGTTACATTAGCTACTACACTCAGTGTACTCACTAGGTAGCCTTGTGCTACATTAGCTACTACACACAGTGTACTCACTAGGTAGCCTTGTGTTACATTAGCTACTACACACAGTGTACTCACTAGGTAGCCTTGTACTACATTAGCTACTACACACAGTGTACTCACTAGGTAGCCTTGTGCTACATTAGCTACTACACACAGTGTACTCACTAGGTAGCCTTGTGTTACATTAGCTACTACACACAGTGTACTCACTAGGTAGCCTTGTGTTACATTAGCTACTACACACAGTGTACTCACTAGGTAGCCTTGTACTACATTAGCTATTACACACAGTGTACTCACTAGGTAGCCTTGTGTTACATTAGCTACTACACACAGTGTACTCACTAGGTAGCCTTGTACTACATTAGCTACTACACACAGTGTGCTCACTAGGTAGCCTTGTGTTACATTAGCTACTACACACAGTGTACTCACTAGGTAGCCTTGTGCTACATTAGCTACTACACACAGTGTGCTCACTAGGTAGCCTTGTGTTACATTAGCTACTACACACAGTGTACTCACTAGGTAGCCTTGTGTTACATTAGCTACTACACTCAGTGTACTCACTAGGTAGCCTTGTACTACATTAGCTACTACACTCAGTGTACTCACTAGGTAGCCTTGTGTTACATTAGCTACTACACACAGTGTACTCACTAGGTAGCCTTGTGTTACATTAGCTACTACACACAGTGTGCTCACTAGGTAGCCTTGTGTTACATTAGCTACTACACACAGTGTACTCACTAGGTAGCCTTGTGTTACATTAGCTACTACACACAGTGTACTCACTAGGTAGCCTTGTACTACATTAGCTACTACACTCAGTGTACTCACTAGGTAGCCTTGTGTTACATTAGCTACTACACACAGTGTACTCACTAGGTAGCCTTGTGTTACATTAGCTACTACACTCAGTGTACTCACTAGGTAGCCTTGTGTTACATTAGCTACTACACACAGTGTACTCACTAGGTAGCCTTGTACTACATTAGCTACTACACACAGTGTACTCACTAGGTAGCCTTGTGTTACATTAGCTACTACACACAGTGTACTCACTAGGTAGCCTTGTGTTACATTAGCTACTACACACAGTGTACTCACTAGGTAGCCTTGTGTTACATTAGCTACTACACACAGTGTACTCACTAGGTAGCCTTGTACTACATTAGCTACTACACACAGTGTACTCACTAGGTAGCCTTGTACTACATTAGCTACTACACACAGTGTACTCACTAGGTAGCCTTGTGTTACATTAGCTACTACACACAGTGTACTCACTAGGTAGCCTTGTGTTACATTAGCTACTACACACAGTGTACTCACTAGGTAGCCTTGTGTTACATTAGCTACTACACACAGTGTACTCACTAGGTAGCCTTGTGCTACATTAGCTACTACACACAGTGTACTCACTAGGTAGCCTTGTGTTACATTAGCTACTACACACAGTGTACTCACTAGGTAGCCTTGTGTTACATTAGCTACTACACACAGTGTACTCACTAGGTAGCCTTGTGCTACATTAGCTACTACACACAGTGTACTCACTAGGTAGCCTTGTGCTACATTAGCTACTACACACAGTGTACTCACTAGGTAGCCTTGTGTTACATTAGCTACTACACACAGTGTACTCACTAGGTAGCCTTGTGTTACATTAGCTACTACACACAGTGTACTCACTAGGTAGCCTTGTGTTACATTAGCTACTACACACAGTGTACTCACTAGGTAGCCTTGTGTTACATTAGCTACTACACACAGTGTACTCACTAGGTAGCCTTGTACTACATTAGGTACTACACTCAGTGTACTCACTAGGTAGCCTTGTGTTACATTAGCTACTACACACAGTGTACTCACTAGGTAGCCTTGTGCTACATTAGCTACTACACACAGTGTACTCACTAGGTAGCCTTGTGTTACATTAGCTACTACACACAGTGTACTCACTAGGTAGCCTTGTACTACATTAGCTACTACACTCAGTGTACTCACTAGGTAGCCTTGTGTTACATTAGCTACTACACTCAGTGTACTCACTAGGTAGCCTTGTGTTACATTAGCTACTACACACAGTGTACTCACTAGGTAGCCTTGTGTTACATTAGCTACTACACACAGTGTACTCACTAGGTAGCCTTGTGTTACATTAGCTACTACACACAGTGTACTCACTAGGTAGCCTTGTGTTACATTAGCTACTACACACAGTGTACTCACTAGGTAGCCTTGTGTTACATTAGCTACTACACACAGTGTACTCACTAGGTAGCCTTGTGTTACATTAGCTACTACACACAGTGTACTCACTAGGTAGCCTTGTGTTACATTAGCTACTACACTCAGTGTACTCACTAGGTAGCCTTGTGTTACATTAGCTACTACACACAGTGTACTCACTAGGTAGCCTTGTGCTACATTAGCTACTACACACAGTGTACTCACTAGGTAGCCTTGTGTTACATTAGCTACTACACACAGTGTACTCACTAGGTAGCCTTGTGTTACATTAGCTACTACACACAGTGTACTCACTAGGTAGCCTTGTGTTACATTAGCTACTACACTCAGTGTACTCACTAGGTAGCCTTGTGTTACATTAGCTACTACACACAGTGTGCTCACTAGGTAGCCTTGTGTTACATTAGCTACTACACACAGTGTACTCACTAGGTAGCCTTGTACTACATTAGCTACTACACACAGTGTGCTCACTAGGTAGCCTTGTGTTACATTAGCTACTACACTCAGTGTGCTCACTAGGTAGCCTTGTGTTACATTAGCTACTACACACAGTGTACTCACTAGGTAGCCTTGTACTACATTAGCTACTACACACAGTGTACTCACTAGGTAGCCTTGTACTACATTAGCTACTACACACAGTGTACTCACTAGGTAGCCTTGTACTACATTAGCTACTACACACAGTGTACTCACTAGGTAGCCTTGTGTTACATTAGCTACTACACTCAGTGTACTCACTAGGTAGCCTTGTGTTACATTAGCTACTACACACAGTGTACTCACTAGGTAGCCTTGTACTACATTAGCTACTACACACAGTGTACTCACTAGGTAGCCTTGTACTACATTAGCTACTACACACAGTGTACTCACTAGGTAGCCTTGTGTTACATTAGCTACTACACACAGTGTACTCACTAGGTAGCCTTGTGTTACATTAGCTACTACACACAGTGTACTCACTAGGTAGCCTCGTACTACATTAGCTACTACACACAGTGTACTCACTAGGTAGCCTTGTGTTACATTAGCTACTACACACAGTGTACTCACTAGGTAGACTTGTGTTACATTAGCTACTACACACAGTGTACTCACTAGGTAGCCTTGTGTTACATTAGCTACTACACACAGTGTACTCACTAGGTAGCCTTGTGTTACATTAGCTACTACACACAGTGTACTCACTAGGTAGCCTTGTGTTACATTAGCTACTACACTCAGTGTACTCACTAGGTAGCCTTGTGTTACATTAGCTACTACACACAGTGTACTCACTAGGTAGCCTTGTGTTACATTAGCTACTACACACAGTGTACTCACTAGGTAGCCTTGTGTTACATTAGCTACTACACACAGTGTACTCACTAGGTAGCCTTGTGTTACATTAGCTACTACACTCAGTGTGCTCACTAGGTAGCCTTGTGTTACATTAGCTACTACACACAGTGTACTCACTAGGTAGCCTTGTACTACATTAGCTACTACACTCAGTGTACTCACTAGGTAGCCTTGTGTTACATTAGCTACTACACACAGTGTACTCACTAGGTAGCCTTGTGTTACATTAGCTACTACACACAGTGTGCTCACTAGGTAGCCTTGTACTACATTAGCTACTACACTCAGTGTACTCACTAGGTAGCCTTGTGTTACATTAGCTACTACACTCAGTGTACTCACTAGGTAGCCTTGTGTTACATTAGCTACTACACACAGTGTACTCACTAGGTAGCCTTGTGTTACATTAGCTACTACACACAGTGTACTCACTAGGTAGCCTTGTGCTACATTAGCTACTACACACAGTGTACTCACTAGGTAGCCTTGTGTTACATTAGCTACTACACACAGTGTGCTCACTAGGTAGCCTTGTACTACATTAGCTACTACACACAGTGTACTCACTAGGTAGCCTTGTGTTACATTAGCTACTACACTCAGTGTACTCACTAGGTAGCCTTGTGTTACATTAGCTACTACACACAGTGTGCTCACTAGGTAGCCTTGTACTACATTAGCTACTACACACACTGTACTCACTAGGTAGCCTTGTATTACATTAGCTACTACACACAGTGTACTCACTAGGTAGCCTTGTGCTACATTAGCTACTACACTCAGTGTACTCACTAGGTAGCCTTGTGTTACATTAGCTACTACACTCAGTGTACTCACTAGGTAGCCTTGTGCTACATTAGCTACTACACTCAGTGTACTCACTAGGTAGCCTTGTGTTACATTAGCTACTACACACAGTGTACTCACTAGGTAGCCTTGTGTTACATTAGCTACTACACACAGTGTACTCACTAGGTAGCCTTGTACTACATTAGCTACTACACACAGTGTACTCACTAGGTAGCCTTGTGCTACATTAGCTACTACACACAGTGTACTCACTAGGTAGCCTTGTGTTACATTAGCTACTACACTCAGTGTACTCACTAGGTAGCCTTGTGTTACATTAGCTACTACACTCAGTGTACTCACTAGGTAGCCTTGTGTTACATTAGCTACTACACACAGTGTACTCACTAGGTAGCCTTGTACTACATTAGCTACTACACACAGTGTACTCACTAGGTAGCCTTGTGCTACATTAGCTACTACACACAGTGTACTCACTAGGTAGCCTTGTACTACATTAGCTACTACACACAGTGTACTCACTAGGTAGCCTTGTGCTACATTAGCTACTACACACAGTGTACTCACTACGTAGCCTTGTGTTACATTAGCTACTACACACAGTGTGCTCACTAGGTAGCCTTGTGTTACATTAGCTACTACACACAGTGTACTCACTAGGTAGCCTTGTGTTACATTAGCTACTACACTCAGTGTACTCACTAGGTAGCCTTGTACTACATTAGCTACTACACACAGTGTACTCACTAGGTAGCCTTGTACTACATTAGCTACTACACACAGTGTACTCACTAGGTAGCCTTGTGTTACATTAGCTACTACACACAGTGTACTCACTAGGTAGCCTTGTACTACATTAGCTACTACACTCAGTGTACTCACTAGGTAGCCTTGTACTACATTAGCTACTACACACAGTGTACTCACTAGGTAGCCTTGTGTTACATTAGCTACTACACACAGTGTACTCACTAGGTAGCCTTGTACTACATTAGCTACTACACACAGTGTACTCACTAGGTAGCCTTGTACTACATTAGCTACTACACACAGTGTGCTCACTAGGTAGCCTTGTACTACATTAGCTACTACACACAGTGTACTCACTAGGTAGCCTTGTGTTACATTAGCTACTACACACAGTGTACTCACTAGGTAGCCTTGTACTACATTAGCTACTACACACAGTGTACTCACTAGGTAGCCTTGTGTTACATTAGCTACTACACACAGTGTACTCACTAGGTAGCCTTGTGCTACATTAGCTACTACACACAGTGTACTCACTAGGTAGCCTTGTGTTACATTAGCTACTACACACAGTGTACTCACTAGGTAGCCTTGTACTACATTAGCTACTACACACAGTGTACTCACTAGGTAGCCTTGTGCTACATTAGCTACTACACACAGTGTACTCACTAGGTAGCCTTGTACTACATTAGCTACTACACACAGTGTACTCACTAGGTAGCCTTGTGCTACATTAGCTACTACACACAGTGTACTCACTACGTAGCCTTGTGTTACATTAGCTACTACACACAGTGTACTCACTAGGTAGCCTTGTGTTACATTAGCTACTACACTCAGTGTACTCACTAGGTAGCCTTGTGTTACATTAGCTACTACAAACAGTGTACTCACTAGGTAGCCTTGTACTACATTAGCTACTACACACAGTGTACTCACTAGGTAGCCTTGTACTACATTAGCTACTACACACAGTGTACTCACTAGGTAGCCTTGTGTTACATTAGCTACTACACACAGTGTACTCACTAGGTAGCCTTGTACTACATTAGCTACTACACTCAGTGTACTCACTAGGTAGCCTTGTGTTACATTAGCTACTACACACAGTGTACTCACTAGGTAGCCTTGTACTACATTAGCTACTACACACAGTGTACTCACTAGGTAGCCTTGTGCTACATTAGCTACTACACACAGTGTACTCACTACGTAGCCTTGTGTTACATTAGCTACTACACACAGTGTACTCACTAGGTAGCCTTGTGTTACATTAGCTACTACACTCAGTGTACTCACTAGGTAGCCTTGTGTTACATTAGCTACTACACACAGTGTACTCACTAGGTAGCCTTGTACTACATTAGCTACTACACACAGTGTACTCACTAGGTAGCCTTGTACTACATTAGCTACTACACACAGTGTACTCACTAGGTAGCCTTGTGTTACATTAGCTACTACACACAGTGTACTCACTAGGTAGCCTTGTACTACATTAGCTACTACACTCAGTGTACTCACTAGGTAGCCTTGTGTTACATTAGCTACTACACACAGTGTACTCACTAGGTAGCCTTGTGTTACATTAGCTACTACACAGTGTACTCACTAGGTAGCCTTGTGCTACATTAGCTACTACACACAGTGTACTCACTAGGTAGCCTTGTGTTACATTAGCTACTACACACAGTGTACTCACTAGGTAGCCTTGTGTTACATTAGCTACTACACTCAGTGTACTCACTAGGTAGCCTTGTGTTACATTAGCTACTACACACAGTGTACTCACTAGGTAGCCTTGTGCTACATTAGCTACTACACACAGTGTACTCACTAGGTAGCCTTGTGTTACATTAGCTACTACACACAGTGTACTCACTAGGTAGCCTTGTGTTACATTAGCTACTACACTCAGTGTACTCACTAGGTAGCCTTGTACTACATTAGCTACTACACTCAGTGTACTCACTAGGTAGCCTTGTGTTACATTAGCTACTACACACAGTGTACTCACTAGGTAGCCTTGTGTTACATTAGCTACTACACACAGTGTACTCACTAGGTAGCCTTGTACTACATTAGCTACTACACTCAGTGTACTCACTAGGTAGCCTTGTGTTACATTAGCTACTACACACAGTGTACTCACTAGGTAGCCTTGTGTTACATTAGCTACTACACACAGTGTGCTCACTAGGTAGCCTTGTACTACATTAGCTACTACACACAGTGTACTCACTAGGTAGCCTTGTGTTACATTAGCTACTACACACAGTGTACTCACTAGGTAGCCTTGTGTTACATTAGCTACTACACTCAGTGTACTCACTAGGTAGCCTTGTGTTACATTAGCTACTACACACAGTGTACTCACTAGGTAGCCTTGTGCTACATTAGCTACTACACACAGTGTACTCACTAGGTAGCCTTGTGTTACATTAGCTACTACACACAGTGTGCTCACTAGGTAGCCTTGTGTTACATTAGCTACTACACACAGTGTACTCACTAGGTAGCCTTGTGTTACATTAGCTACTACACTCAGTGTACTCACTAGGTAGCCTTGTACTACATTAGCTACTACACTCAGTGTACTCACTAGGTAGCCTTGTGTTACATTAGCTACTACACACAGTGTGCTCACTAGGTAGCCTTGTGTTACATTAGCTACTACACACACTGTACTCACTAGGTAGCCTTGTGCTACATTAGCTACTACACTCAGTGTACTCACTAGGTAGCCTTGTGCTACATTAGCTACTACACACACTGTACTCACTAGGTAGCCTTGTGTTACATTAGCTACTACACACAGTGTACTCACTAGGTAGCCTTGTACTACATTAGCTACTACACACAGTGTACTCACTAGGTAGCCTTGTGTTACATTAGCTACTACACTCAGTGTACTCACTAGGTAGCCTTGTGCTACATTAGCTACTACACACAGTGTACTCACTAGGTAGCCTTGTGTTACATTAGCTACTACACACAGTGTACTCACTAGGTAGCCTTGTACTACATTAGCTACTACACACAGTGTACTCACTAGGTAGCCTTGTGCTACATTAGCTACTACACACAGTGTACTCACTAGGTAGCCTTGTGTTACATTAGCTACTACACACAGTGTACTCACTAGGTAGCCTTGTGTTACATTAGCTACTACACACAGTGTACTCACTAGGTAGCCTTGTACTACATTAGCTATTACACACAGTGTACTCACTAGGTAGCCTTGTGTTACATTAGCTACTACACACAGTGTACTCACTAGGTAGCCTTGTACTACATTAGCTACTACACACAGTGTGCTCACTAGGTAGCCTTGTGTTACATTAGCTACTACACACAGTGTACTCACTAGGTAGCCTTGTGCTACATTAGCTACTACACACAGTGTGCTCACTAGGTAGCCTTGTGTTACATTAGCTACTACACACAGTGTACTCACTAGGTAGCCTTGTGTTACATTAGCTACTACACTCAGTGTACTCACTAGGTAGCCTTGTACTACATTAGCTACTACACTCAGTGTACTCACTAGGTAGCCTTGTGTTACATTAGCTACTACACACAGTGTACTCACTAGGTAGCCTTGTACTACATTAGCTACTACACACAGTGTACTCACTAGGTAGCCTTGTGTTACATTAGCTACTACACTCAGTGTACTCACTAGGTAGCCTTGTGTTACATTAGCTACTACACTCAGTGTACTCACTAGGTAGCCTTGTGTTACATTAGCTACTACACACAGTGTACTCACTAGGTAGCCTTGTGTTACATTAGCTACTACACACAGTGTGCTCACTAGGTAGCCTTGTGTTACATTAGCTACTACACACAGTGTACTCACTAGGTAGCCTTGTGTTACATTAGCTACTACACACAGTGTACTCACTAGGTAGCCTTGTACTACATTAGCTACTACACTCAGTGTACTCACTAGGTAGCCTTGTGTTACATTAGCTACTACACACAGTGTACTCACTAGGTAGCCTTGTGTTACATTAGCTACTACACTCAGTGTACTCACTAGGTAGCCTTGTGTTACATTAGCTACTACACACAGTGTACTCACTAGGTAGCCTTGTACTACATTAGCTACTACACACAGTGTACTCACTAGGTAGCCTTGTGTTACATTAGCTACTACACACAGTGTACTCACTAGGTAGCCTTGTGTTACATTAGCTACTACACACAGTGTACTCACTAGGTAGCCTTGTGTTACATTAGCTACTACACACAGTGTACTCACTAGGTAGCCTTGTACTACATTAGCTACTACACACAGTGTACTCACTAGGTAGCCTTGTACTACATTAGCTACTACACACAGTGTACTCACTAGGTAGCCTTGTGTTACATTAGCTACTACACACAGTGTACTCACTAGGTAGCCTTGTGTTACATTAGCTACTACACACAGTGTACTCACTAGGTAGCCTTGTGTTACATTAGCTACTACACACAGTGTACTCACTAGGTAGCCTTGTGCTACATTAGCTACTACACACAGTGTACTCACTAGGTAGCCTTGTGTTACATTAGCTACTACACACAGTGTACTCACTAGGTAGCCTTGTGTTACATTAGCTACTACACACAGTGTACTCACTAGGTAGCCTTGTGCTACATTAGCTACTACACACAGTGTACTCACTAGGTAGCCTTGTGCTACATTAGCTACTACACACAGTGTACTCACTAGGTAGCCTTGTGTTACATTAGCTACTACACACAGTGTACTCACTAGGTAGCCTTGTGTTACATTAGCTACTACACACAGTGTACTCACTAGGTAGCCTTGTGTTACATTAGCTACTACACACAGTGTACTCACTAGGTAGCCTTGTGTTACATTTGCTACTACACACAGTGTACTCACTTGGTAGCCTTGTACTACATTAGCTACTACACTCAGTGTACTCACTAGGTAGCCTTGTGTTACATTAGCTACTACACACAGTGTACTCACTAGGTAGCCTTGTGCTACATTAGCTACTACACACAGTGTACTCACTAGGTAGCCTTGTGTTACATTAGCTACTACACACAGTGTACTCACTAGGTAGCCTTGTACTACATTAGCTACTACACTCAGTGTACTCACTAGGTAGCCTTGTGTTACATTAGCTACTACACTCAGTGTACTCACTAGGTAGCCTTGTGTTACATTAGCTACTACACACAGTGTACTCACTAGGTAGCCTTGTGTTACATTAGCTACTACACACAGTGTACTCACTAGGTAGCCTTGTGTTACATTAGCTACTACACACAGTGTACTCACTAGGTAGCCTTGTGTTACATTAGCTACTACACACAGTGTACTCACTAGGTAGCCTTGTGTTACATTAGCTACTACACACAGTGTACTCACTAGGTAGCCTTGTGTTACATTAGCTACTACACACAGTGTACTCACTAGGTAGCCTTGTGTTACATTAGCTACTACACTCAGTGTACTCACTAGGTAGCCTTGTGTTACATTAGCTACTACACACAGTGTACTCACTAGGTAGCCTTGTGCTACATTAGCTACTACACACAGTGTACTCACTAGGTAGCCTTGTGTTACATTAGCTACTACACACAGTGTACTCACTAGGTAGCCTTGTGTTACATTAGCTACTACACACAGTGTACTCACTAGGTAGCCTTGTGTTACATTAGCTACTACACTCAGTGTACTCACTAGGTAGCCTTGTGTTACATTAGCTACTACACACAGTGTGCTCACTAGGTAGCCTTGTGTTACATTAGCTACTACACACAGTGTACTCACTAGGTAGCCTTGTACTACATTAGCTACTACACACAGTGTGCTCACTAGGTAGCCTTGTGTTACATTAGCTACTACACTCAGTGTGCTCACTAGGTAGCCTTGTGTTACATTAGCTACTACACACAGTGTACTCACTAGGTAGCCTTGTACTACATTAGCTACTACACACAGTGTACTCACTAGGTAGCCTTGTACTACATTAGCTACTACACACAGTGTACTCACTAGGTAGCCTTGTACTACATTAGCTACTACACACAGTGTACTCACTAGGTAGCCTTGTGTTACATTAGCTACTACACTCAGTGTACTCACTAGGTAGCCTTGTGTTACATTAGCTACTACACACAGTGTACTCACTAGGTAGCCTTGTACTACATTAGCTACTACACACAGTGTACTCACTAGGTAGCCTTGTACTACATTAGCTACTACACACAGTGTACTCACTAGGTAGCCTTGTGTTACATTAGCTACTACACACAGTGTACTCACTAGGTAGCCTTGTGTTACATTAGCTACTACACACAGTGTACTCACTAGGTAGCCTCGTACTACATTAGCTACTACACACAGTGTACTCACTAGGTAGCCTTGTGTTACATTAGCTACTACACACAGTGTACTCACTAGGTAGACTTGTGTTACATTAGCTACTACACACAGTGTACTCACTAGGTAGCCTTGTGTTACATTAGCTACTACACACAGTGTACTCACTAGGTAGCCTTGTGTTACATTAGCTACTACACACAGTGTACTCACTAGGTAGCCTTGTGTTACATTAGCTACTACACTCAGTGTACTCACTAGGTAGCCTTGTGTTACATTAGCTACTACACACAGTGTACTCACTAGGTAGCCTTGTGTTACATTAGCTACTACACACAGTGTACTCACTAGGTAGCCTTGTGCTACATTAGCTACTACACACAGTGTACTCACTAGGTAGCCTTGTGTTACATTAGCTACTACACACAGTGTACTCACTAGGTAGCCTTGTGTTACATTAGCTACTACACACAGTGTACTCACTAGGTAGCCTTGTGCTACATTAGCTACTACACACAGTGTACTCACTAGGTAGCCTTGTGCTACATTAGCTACTACACACAGTGTACTCACTAGGTAGCCTTGTGTTACATTAGCTACTACACACAGTGTACTCACTAGGTAGCCTTGTACTACATTAGCTACTACACACAGTGTACTCACTAGGTAGCCTTGTGTTACATTAGCTACTACACTCAGTGTACTCACTAGGTAGCCTTGTGTTACATTAGCTACTACACACAGTGTACTCACTAGGTAGCCTTGTGTTACATTAGCTACTACACACAGTGTACTCACTAGGTAGCCTTGTACTACATTAGCTACTACACACAGTGTACTCACTAGGTAGCCTTGTGTTACATTAGCTACTACACACAGTGTGCTCACTAGGTAGCCTTGTGTTACATTAGCTACTACACACAGTGTGCTCACTAGGTAGCCTTGTGTTACATTAGCTACTACACTCAGTGTACTCACTAGGTAGCCTTGTACTACATTAGCTACTACACTCAGTGTGCTCACTAGGTAGCCTTGTGTTACATTAGCTACTACACACAGTGTACTCACTAGGTAGCCTTGTGTTACATTAGCTACTACACACAGTGTACTCACTAGGTAGCCTTGTGCTACATTAGCTACTACACACAGTGTACTCACTAGGTAGCCTTGTGTTACATTAGCTACTACACACAGTGTACTCACTAGGTAGCCTTGTGTTACATTAGCTACTACACACAGTGTACTCACTAGGTAGCCTTGTGTTACATTAGCTACTACACACAGTGTACTCACTAGGTAGCCTTGTGTTACATTAGCTACTACACACAGTGTACTCACTAGGTAGCCTTGTGTTACATTAGCTACTACACACAGTGTACTCACTAGGTAGCCTTGTACTACATTAGCTACTACACTCAGTGTACTCACTAGGTAGCCTTGTGTTACATTAGCTACTACACACAGTGTACTCACTAGGTAGCCTTGTACTACATTAGCTACTACACACAGTGTACTCACTAGGTAGCCTTGTGTTACATTAGCTACTACACACAGTGTACTCACTAGGTAGCCTTGTGTTACATTAGCTACTACACACAGTGTACTCACTAGGTAGCCTTGTACTACATTAGCTACTACACACAGTGTACTCACTAGGTAGCCTTGTACTACATTAGCTACTACACACAGTGTACTCACTAGGTAGCCTTGTGTTACATTAGCTACTACACACAGTGTACTCACTAGGTAGCCTTGTACTACATTAGCTACTACACACAGTGTGCTCACTAGGTAGCCTTGTACTACATTAGCTACTACACTCAGTGTACTCACTAGGTAGCCTTGTGTTACATTAGCTACTACACACAGTGTACTCACTAGGTAGCCTTGTGTTACATTAGCTACTACACACAGTGTACTCACTAGGTAGCCTTGTGTTACATTAGCTACTACACACAGTGTACTCACTAGGTAGCCTTGTGTTACATTAGCTACTACACACAGTGTACTCACTAGGTAGCCTTGTACTACATTAGCTACTACACTCAGTGTGCTCACTAGGTAGCCTTGTGCTACATTAGCTACTACACACAGTGTACTCACTAGGTAGCCTTGTGTTACATTAGCTACTACACTCAGTGTGCTCACTAGGTAGCCTTGTGTTACATTAGCTACTACACTCAGTGTACTCACTAGGTAGCCTTGTACTACATTAGCTACTACACTCAGTGTACTCACTAGGTAGCCTTGTACTACATTAGCTACTACACTCAGTGTACTCACTAGGTAGCCTTGTGTTACATTAGCTACTACACACAGTGTGCTCACTAGGTAGCCTTGTGTTACATTAGCTACTACACACAGTGTACTCACTAGGTAGCCTTGTACTACATTAGCTACTACACACAGTGTACTCACTAGGTAGCCTTGTACTACATTAGCTACTACACTCAGTGTACTCACTAGGTAGCCTTGTGTTACATTAGCTACTACACACAGTGTACTCACTAGGTAGCCTTGTGTTACATTAGCTACTACACACAGTGTGCTCACTAGGTAGCCTTGTGTTACATTAGCTACTACACACAGTGTACTCACTAGGTAGCCTTGTGTTACATTAGCTACTACACACAGTGTACTCACTAGGTAGCCTTGTGTTACATTAGCTACTACACTCAGTGTACTCACTAGGTAGCCTTGTACTACATTAGCTACTACACACAGTGTGCTCACTAGGTAGCCTTGTGTTACATTAGCTACTACACACAGTGTACTCACTAGGTAGCCTTGTGTTACATTAGCTACTACACTCAGTGTACTCACTAGGTAGCCTTGTGTTACATTAGCTACTACACACAGTGTACTCACTAGGTAGCCTTGTACTACATTAGCTACTACACTCAGTGTACTCACTAGGTAGCCTTGTGTTACATTAGCTACTACACACAGTGTGCTCACTAGGTAGCCTTGTGTTACATTAGCTACTACACACAGTGTACTCACTAGGTAGCCTTGTGTTACATTAGCTACTACACTCAGTGTACTCACTAGGTAGCCTTGTACTACATTAGCTACTACACACAGTGTGCTCACTAGGTAGCCTTGTGTTACATTAGCTACTACACACAGTGTACTCACTAGGTAGCCTTGTGTTACATTAGCTACTACACACAGTGTACTCACTAGGTAGCCTTGTGTTACATTAGCTACTACACACAGTGTACTCACTAGGTAGCCTTGTGCTACATTAGCTACTACACACAGTGTACTCACTAGGTAGCCTTGTACTACATTAGCTACTACACACAGTGTACTCACTAGGTAGCCTTGTGTTACATTAGCTACTACACTCAGTGTACTCACTAGGTAGCCTTGTGTTACATTAGCTACTACACACAGTGTACTCACTAGGTAGCCTTGTGTTACATTAGCTACTACACTCAGTGTACTCACTAGGTAGCCTTGTGTTACATTAGCTACTACACACAGTGTACTCACTAGGTAGCCTTGTGCTACATTAGCTACTACAGTCAGTGTACTCACTAGGTAGCCTTGTGTTACATTAGCTACTACACTCAGTGTACTCACTAGGTAGCCTTGTGTTACATTAGCTACTACACACAGTGTACTCACTAGGTAGCCTTGTGTTACATTAGCTACTACACTCAGTGTACTCACTAGGTAGCCTTGTGTTACATTAGCTACTACACACAGTGTACTCACTAGGTAGCCTTGTACTACATTAGCTACTACACACAGTGTACTCACTAGGTAGCCTTGTGTTACATTAGCTACTACACACAGTGTACTCACTAGGTAGCCTTGTACTACATTAGCTACTACACACAGTGTGCTCACTAGGTAGCCTTGTGTTACATTAGCTACTACACTCAGTGTACTCACTAGGTAGCCTTGTACTACATTAGCTACTACACTCAGTGTACTCACTAGGTAGCCTTGTGCTACATTAGCTACTACACTCAGTGTACTCACTAGGTAGCCTTGTGTTACATTAGCTACTACACTCAGTGTGCTCACTAGGTAGCCTTGTGCTACATTAGCTACTACACTCAGTGTACTCACTAGGTAGCCTTGTGCTACATTAGCTACTACACTCAGTGTGCTCACTAGGTAGCCTTGTGTTACATTAGCTACTACACTCAGTGTACTCACTAGGTAGCCTTGTGTTACATTAGCTACTACACACAGTGTACTCACTAGGTAGCCTTGTGTTACATTAGCTACTACACACAGTGTACTCACTAGGTAGCCTTGTGTTACATTAGCTACTACACACAGTGTACTCACTAGGTAGCCTTGTGTTACATTAGCTACTACACACAGTGTACTCACTAGGTAGCCTTGTGTTACATTAGCTACTACACTCAGTGTACTCACTAGGTAGCCTTGTGTTACATTAGCTACTACACACAGTGTACTCACTAGGTAGCCTTGTGTTACATTAGCTACTACACACAGTGTACTCACTAGGTAGCCTTGTGTTACATTAGCTACTACACACAGTGTACTCACTAGGTAGCCTTGTACTACATTAGCTACTACACACAGTGTACTCACTAGGTAGCCTTGTACTACATTAGCTACTACACACAGTGTACTCACTAGGTAGCCTTGTGTTACATTAGCTACTACACACAGTGTACTCACTAGGTAGCCTTGTGTTACATTAGCTACTACACACAGTGTACTCACTAGGTAGCCTTGTACTACATTAGCTACTACACACAGTGTACTCACTAGGTAGCCTTGTACTACATTAGCTACTACACACAGTGTACTCACTAGGTAGCCTTGTACTACATTAGCTACTACACACAGTGTACTCACTAGGTAGCCTTGTGTTACATTAGCTACTACACACAGTGTGCTCACTAGGTAGCCTTGTGTTACATTAGCTACTACACACAGTGTACTCACTAGGTAGCCTTGTGTTACATTAGCTACTACACATAGTGTACTCACTAGGTAGCCTTGTGTTACATTAGCTACTACACACAGTGTACTCACTAGGTAGCCTTGTGTTACATTAGCTACTACACACAGTGTACTCACTAGGTAGCCTTGTACTACATTAGCTACTACACACAGTGTGCTCACTAGGTAGCCTTGTGTTACATTAGCTACTACACACAGTGTACTCACTAGGTAGCCTTGTGTTACATTAGCTACTACACACAGTGTACTCACTAGGTAGCCTTGTGTTACATTAGCTACTACACACAGTGTACTCACTAGGTAGCCTTGTACTACATTAGCTACTACACTCAGTGTACTCACTAGGTAGCCTTGTGCTACATTAGCTACTACACTCAGTGTACTCACTAGGTAGCCTTGTGTTACATTAGCTACTACACACAGTGTACTCACTAGGTAGCCTTGTGCTACATTAGGTACTACACACAGTGTACTCACTAGGTAGCCTTGTGTTACATTAGCTACTACACACAGTGTACTCACTAGGTAGCCTTGTGTTACATTAGCTACTACACACAGTGTACTCACTAGGTAGCCTTGTGTTACATTAGCTACTACACACAGTGTGCTCACTAGGTAGCCTTGTACTACATTAGCTACTACACACACTGTACTCACTAGGTAGCCTTGTGTTACATTAGCTACTACACTCAGTGTACTCACTAGGTAGCCTTGTGTTACATTAGCTACTACACACAGTGTACTCACTAGGTAGCCTTGTGTTACATTAGCTACTACACACAGTGTACTCACTAGGTAGCCTTGTGTTACATTAGCTACTACACTCAGTGTACTCACTAGGTAGCCTTGTACTACATTAGCTACTACACACAGTGTACTCACTAGGTAGCCTTGTGTTACATTAGCTACTACACACAGTGTACTCACTAGGTAGCCTTGTACTACATTAGCTACTACACATAGTGTACTCACTAGGTAGCCTTGTGCTACATTAGCTACTACACTCAGTGTACTCACTAGGTAGCATTGTACTACATTAGCTACTACACACAGTGTACTCACTAGGTAGCCTTGTGTTACATTAGCTACTACACACAGTGTACTCACTAGGTAGCCTTGTGTTACATTAGCTACTACACACAGTGTACTCACTAGGTAGCCTTGTGTTACATTAGCTACTACACACAGTGTACTCACTAGGTAGCCTTGTGTTACATTAGCTACTACACACAGTGTACTCACTAGGTAGCCTTGTACTACATTAGCTACTACACTCAGTGTACTCACTAGGTAGCCTTGTGTTACATTAGCTACTACACACAGTGTACTCACTAGGTAGCCTTGTGCTACATTAGCTACTACACACAGTGTACTCACTAGGTAGCCTTGTGTTACATTAGCTACTACACTCAGTGTACTCACTAGGTAGCCTTGTGTTACATTAGCTACTACACACAGTGTACTCACTAGGTAGCCTTGTGTTACATTAGCTACTACACACAGTGTACTCACTAGGTAGCCTTGTACTACATTAGCTACTACACTCAGTGTACTCACTAGGTAGCCTTGTGTTACATTAGCTACTACACACAGTGTACTCACTAGGTAGCCTTGTGTTACATTAGCTACTACACACAGTGTACTCACTAGGTAGCCTTGTACTACATTAGCTACTACACACAGTGTACTCACTAGGTAGCCTTGTGTTACATTAGCTACTACACACAGTGTACTCACTAGGTAGCCTTGTGTTACATTAGCTACTACACACAGTGTACTCACTAGGTAGCCTTGTGTTACATTAGCTACTACACACAGTGTACTCACTAGGTAGCCTTGTGTTACATTAGCTACTACACACAGTGTACTCACTAGGTAGCCTTGTGCTACATTAGCTACTACACACAGTGTACTCACTAGGTAGCCTTGTGTTACATTAGCTACTACACTCAGTGTACTCACTAGGTAGCCTTGTGTTACATTAGCTACTACACACAGTGTACTCACTAGGTAGCCTTGTGTTACATTAGCTACTACACACAGTGTACTCACTAGGTAGCCTTGTACTACATTAGCTACTACACACAGTGTACTCACTAGGTAGCCTTGTGTTACATTAGCTACTACACACAGTGTACTCACTAGGTAGCCTTGTACTACATTAGCTACTACACTCAGTGTACTCACTAGGTAGCCTTGTGTTACATTAGCTACTACACACAGTGTACTCACTAGGTAGCCTTGTGTTACATTAGCTACTACACACAGTGTACTCACTAGGTAGCCTTGTACTACATTAGCTACTACACACAGTGTACTCACTAGGTAGCCTTGTGTTACATTAGCTACTACACACAGTGTACTCACTAGGTAGCCTTGTGTTACATTAGCTACTACACACAGTGTGCTCACTAGGTAGCCTTGTGTTACATTAGCTACTACACTCAGTGTACTCACTAGGTAGCCTTGTGTTACATTAGCTACTACACACAGTGTACTCACTAGGTAGCCTTGTGTTACATTAGCTACTACACTCAGTGTACTCACTAGGTAGCCTTGTGTTACATTAGCTACTACACACAGTGTACTCACTAGGTAGCCTTGTGTTACATTAGCTACTACACTCAGTGTACTCACTAGGTAGCCTTGTGTTACATTAGCTACTACACACAGTGTACTCACTAGGTAGCCTTGTGTTACATTAGCTACTACACACAGTGTACTCACTAGGTAGCCTTGTACTACATTAGCTACTACACACAGTGTGCTCACTAGGTAGCCTTGTGTTACATTAGCTACTACACACAGTGTGCTCACTAGGTAGCCTTGTGTTACATTAGCTACTACACTCAGTGTACTCACTAGGTAGCCTTGTGTTACATTAGCTACTACACTCAGTGTACTCACTAGGTAGCCTTGTACTACATTAGCTACTACACTCAGTGTGCTCACTAGGTAGCCTTGTGTTACATTAGCTACTACACTCAGTGTGCTCACTAGGTAGCCTTGTGTTACATTAGCTACTACACTCAGTGTACTCACTAGGTAGCCTTGTACTACATTAGCTACTACACTCAGTGTACTCACTAGGTAGCCTTGTGTTACATTAGCTACTACACACAGTGTACTCACTAGGTAGCCTTGTGTTACATTAGCTACTACACACAGTGTACTCACTAGGTAGCCTTGTGTTACATTAGCTACTACACACAGTGTACTCACTAGGTAGCCTTGTGTTACATTAGCTACTACACACAGTGTACTCACTAGGTAGCCTTGTGTTACATTAGCTACTACACACAGTGTACTCACTAGGTAGCCTTGTGTTACATTAGCTACTACACACAGTGTACTCACTAGGTAGCCTTGTGTTACATTAGCTACTACACACAGTGTACTCACTAGGTAGCCTTGTGCTACATTAGCTACTACACACAGTGTGCTCACTAGGTAGCCTTGTGTTACATTAGCTACTACACACAGTGTACTCACTAGGTAGCCTTGTGTTACATTAGCTACTACACACAGTGTACTCACTAGGTAGCCTTGTGTTACATTAGCTACTACACACAGTGTGCTCACTAGGTAGCCTTGTGTTACATTAGCTACTACACTCAGTGTACTCACTAGGTAGCCTTGTACTACATTAGCTACTACACACAGTGTACTCACTAGGTAGCCTTGTGTTACATTAGCTACTACACACAGTGTGCTCACTAGGTAGCCTTGTGTTACATTAGCTACTACACACAGTGTACTCACTAGGTAGCCTTGTGTTACATTAGCTACTACACACAGTGTGCTCACTAGGTAGCCTTGTGTTACATTAGCTACTACACACAGTGTACTCACTAGGTAGCCTTGTGTTACATTAGCTACTACACACAGTGTACTCACTAGGTAGCCTTGTGTTACATTAGCTACTACACACAGTGTACTCACTAGGTAGCCTTGTGCTACATTAGCTACTACACACAGTGTGCTCACTAGGTAGCCTTGTGTTACATTAGCTACTACACACAGTGTACTCACTAGGTAGCCTTGTGCTACATTAGCTACTACACACAGTGTGCTCACTAGGTAGCCTTGTGTTACATTAGCTACTACACACAGTGTACTCACTAGGTAGCCTTGTGTTACATTAGCTACTACACACAGTGTACTCACTAGGTAGCCTTGTGTTACATTAGCTACTACACACAGTGTACTCACTAGGTAGCCTTGTGTTACATTAGCTACTACACACAGTGTACTCACTAGGTAGCCTTGTGTTACATTAGCTACTACACACAGTGTACTCACTAGGTAGCCTTGTACTACATTAGCTACTACACTCAGTGTACTCACTAGGTAGCCTTGTGTTACATTAGCTACTACACACAGTGTACTCACTAGGTAGCCTTGTGTTACATTAGCTACTACACACAGTGTACTCACTAGGTAGCCTTGTGCTACATTAGCTACTACACACAGTGTACTCACTAGGTAGCCTTGTACTACATTAGCTACTACACTCAGTGTACTCACTAGGTAGCCTTGTACTACATTAGCTACTACACACAGTGTACTCACTAGGTAGCCTTGTGTTACATTAGCTACTACACACAGTGTACTCACTAGGTAGCCTTGTGTTACATTAGCTACTACACACAGTGTACTCACTAGGTAGCCTTGTACTACATTAGCTACTACACTCAGTGTACTCACTAGGTAGCCTTGTGTTACATTAGCTACTACACACAGTGTACTCACTAGGTAGCCTTGTGTTACATTAGCTACTACACTCAGTGTACTCACTAGGTAGCCTTGTGCTACATTAGCTACTACACTCAGTGTACTCACTAGGTAGCCTTGTACTACATTAGCTACTACACACAGTGTGCTCACTAGGTAGCCTTGTGTTACATTAGCTACTACACACAGTGTACTCACTAGGTAGCCTTGTGTTACATTAGCTACTACACTCAGTGTACTCACTAGGTAGCCTTGTGTTACATTAGCTACTACACTCAGTGTACTCACTAGGTAGCCTTGTACTACATTAGCTACTACACTCAGTGTACTCACTAGGTAGCCTTGTGTTACATTAGCTACTACACTCAGTGTACTCACTAGGTAGCCTTGTACTACATTAGCTACTACACTCAGTGTACTCACTAGGTAGCCTTGTGTTACATTAGCTACTACACTCAGTGTACTCACTAGGTAGCCTTGTGCTACATTAGCTACTACACACAGTGTACTCACTAGGTAGCCTTGTGTTACATTAGCTACTACACACAGTGTACTCACTAGGTAGCCTTGTGTTACATTAGCTACTACACTCAGTGTACTCACTAGGTAGCCTTGTACTACATTAGCTACTACACACAGTGTACTCACTAGGTAGCCTTGTGCTACATTAGCTACTACACACAGTGTACTCACTAGGTAGCCTTGTGCTACATTAGCTACTACACTCAGTGTACTCACTAGGTAGCCTTGTACTACATTAGCTACTACACACAGTGTACTCACTAGGTAGCCTTGTGTTACATTAGCTACTACACTCAGTGTACTCACTAGGTAGCCTTGTGTTACATTAGCTACTACACACAGTGTACTCACTAGGTAGCCTTGTGTTACATTAGCTACTACACTCAGTGTACTCACTAGGTAGCCTTGTACTACATTAGCTACTACACACAGTGTACTCACTAGGTAGCCTTGTGCTACATTAGCTACTACACACAGTGTACTCACTAGGTAGCCTTGTGTTACATTAGCTACTACACTCAGTGTACTCACTAGGTAGCCTTGTGTTACATTAGCTACTACACTCAGTGTACTCACTAGGTAGCCTTGTGTTACATTAGCTACTACACTCAGTGTACTCACTAGGTAGCCTTGTGTTACATTAGCTACTACACACAATGTACTCACTAGGTAGCCTTGTGTTACATTAGCTACTACACACAGTGTGCTCACTAGGTAGCCTTGTGTTACATTAGCTACTACACACAGTGTACTCACTAGGTAGCCTTGTGTTACATTAGCTACTACACACAGTGTACTCACTAGGTAGCCTTGTGTTACATTAGCTACTACACACAGTGTACTCACTAGGTAGCCTTGTGTTACATTAGCTACTACACTCAGTGTACTCACTAGGTAGCCTTGTGTTACATTAGCTACTACACTCAGTGTACTCACTAGGTAGCCTTGTGTTACATTAGCTACTACACTCAGTGTACTCACTAGGTAGCCTTGTACTACATTAGCTACTACACTCAGTGTACTCACTAGGTAGCCTTGTGTTACATTAGCTACTACACACAGTGTACTCACTAGGTAGCCTTGTGCTACATTAGCTACTACACACAGTGTACTCACTAGGTAGCCTTGTGTTACATTAGCTACTACACACAGTGTACTCACTAGGTAGCCTTGTGTTACATTAGCTACTACACACAGTGTGCTCACTAGGTAGCCTTGTACTACATTAGCTACTACACTCAGTGTACTCACTAGGTAGCCTTGTGCTACATTAGCTACTACACTCAGTGTACTCACTAGGTAGCCTTGTGTTACATTAGCTACTACACACAGTGTACTCGCTAGGTAGCCTTGTGTTACATTAGCTACTACACTCAGTGTACTCACTAGGTAGCCTTGTGTTACATTAGCTACTACACACAGTGTACTCACTAGGTAGCGTTGTGTTACATTAGCTACTACACACAGTGTACTCACTAGGTAGCCTTGTGTTACATTAGCTACTACACACAGTGTACTCACTAGGAAGCCTTGTACTACATTAGCTACTACACACAGTGTACTCACTAGGTAGCCTTGTGTTACATTAGCTACTACACACAGTGTACTCACTAGGTAGCCTTGTGTTACATTAGCTACTACACTCAGTGTACTCACTAGGTAGCCTTGTGCTACATTAGCTACTACACACAGTGTACTCACTAGGTAGCCTTGTGCTACATTAGCTACTACACACAGTGTACTCACTAGGTAGCCTTGAGTTACATTAGCTACTACACACAGTGTACTCACTAGGTAGCCTTGTGTTACATTAGCTACTACACTCAGTGTACTCACTAGGTAGCCTTGTACTACATTAGCTACTACACACAGTGTACTCACTAGGTAGCCTTGTGTTACATTAGCTACTACACTCAGTGTACTCACTAGGTAGCCTTGTACTACATTAGCTACTACACACAGTGTACTCACTAGGTAGCCTTGTGTTACATTAGCTACTACACTCAGTGTACTCACTAGGTAGCCTTGTGCTACATTAGCTACTACACACAGTGTACTCACTAGGTAGCCTTGTGTTACATTAGCTACTACACTCAGTGTACTCACTAGGTAGCCTTGTACTACATTAGCTACTACACACAGTGTACTCACTAGGTAGCCTTGTACTACATTAGCTACTACACTCAGTGTGCTCACTAGGTAGCCTTGTGTTACATTAGCTACTACACTCAGTGTACTCACTAGGTAGCCTTGTGTTACATTAGCTACTACACTCAGTGTACTCACTAGGTAGCCTTGTGCTACATTAGCTACTACACACAGTGTACTCACTAGGTAGCCTTGTGTTACATTAGCTACTACACACAGTGTACTCACTAGGTAGCCTTGTGCTACATTAGCTACTACACACAGTGTACTCACTAGGTAGCCTTGTGTTACATTAGCTACTACACACAGTGTGCTCACTAGGTAGCCTTGTGTTACATTAGCTACTACACACAGTGTACTCACTAGGTAGCCTTGTGTTACATTAGCTACTACACACAGTGTGCTCACTAGGTAGCCTTGTACTACATTAGCTACTACACACAGTGTACTCACTAGGTAGCCTTGTACTACATTAGCTACTACACACAGTGTACTCACTAGGTAGCCTTGTGTTACATTAGCTACTACACACAGTGTGCTCACTAGGTAGCCTTGTGTTACATTAGCTACTACACACAGTGTGCTCACTAGGTAGCCTTGTGTTACATTAGCTACTACACACAGTGTACTCACTAGGTAGCCTTGTGTTACATTAGCTACTACACACAGTGTACTCACTAGGTAGCCTTGTACTACATTAGCTACTACACACAGTGTACTCACTAGGTAGCCTTGTGTTACATTAGCTACTACACTCAGTGTACTCACTAGGTAGCCTTGTGTTACATTAGCTACTACACACAGTGTACTCACTAGGTAGCCTTGTGTTACATTAGCTACTACACACACTGTACTCACTAGGTAGCCTTGTACTACATTAGCTACTACACACAGTGTACTCACTAGGTAGCCTTGTACTACATTAGCTACTACACACAGTGTGCTCACTAGGTAGCCTTGTGTTACATTAGCTACTACACACAGTGTGCTCACTAGGTAGCCTTGTGTTACATTAGCTACTACACACAGTGTACTCACTAGGTAGCCTTGTACTACATTAGCTACTACACAGAGTGTACTCACTAGGTAGCCTTGTACTACATTAGCTACTACACACAGTGTGCTCACTAGGTAGCCTTGTGTTACATTAGCTACTACACACAGTGTGCTCACTAGGTAGCCTTGTGTTACATTAGCTACTACACACAGTGTACTCACTAGGTAGCCTTGTACTACATTAGCTACTACACACAGTGTACTCACTAGGTAGCCTTGTGTTACATTAGCTACTACACACAGTGTACTCACTAGGTAGCCTTGTGTTACATTAGCTACTACACTCAGTGTACTCACTAGGTAGCCTTGTACTACATTAGCTACTACACACAGTGTACTCACTAGGTAGCCTTGTGTTACATTAGCTACTACACACAGTGTACTCACTAGGTAGCCTTGTACTACATTAGCTACTACACACAGTGTACTCACTAGGTAGCCTTGTGTTACATTAGCTACTACACTCAGTGTACTCACTAGGTAGCCTTGTGTTACATTAGCTACTACACACAGTGTACTCACTAGGTAGCCTTGTACTACATTAGCTACTACACGCAGTGTACTCACTAGGTAGCCTTGTGTTACATTAGCTACTACACACAGTGTACTCACTAGGTAGCCTTGTGTTACATTAGCTACTACACGCAGTGTACTCACTAGGTAGCCTTGTGTTACATTAGCTACTACACACAGTGTACTCACTAGGTAGCCTTGTACTACATTAGCTACTACACTCAGTGTACTCACTAGGTAGCCTTGTGTTACATTAGCTACTACACACAGTGTACTCACTAGGTAGCCTTGTACTACATTAGCTACTACACACAGTGTACTCACTAGGTAGCCTTGTGTTACAATAGCTACTACACTCAGTGTACTCACTAGGTAGCCTTGTACTACATTAGCTACTACACACAGTGTACTCACTAGGTAGCCTTGTGCTACATTAGCTACTACACACAGTGTACTCACTAGGTAGCCTTGTGTTACATTAGCTACTACACACAGTGTACTCACTAGGTAGCCTTGTACTACATTAGCTACTACACACAGTGTACTCACTAGGTAGCCTTGTACTACATTAGCTACTACTCACAGTGTGCTCACTAGGTAGCCTTGTGTTACATTAGCTACTACACACAGTGTACTCACTAGGTAGCCTTGTGTTACATTAGCTACTACACTCAGTGTACTCACTAGGTAGCCTTGTGTTACATTAGCTACTACACACAGTGTACTCACTAGGTAGCCTTGTGCTACATTAGCTACTACACACAGTGTACTCACTAGGTAGCCTTGTGTTACATTAGCTACTACACACAGTGTACTCACTAGGTAGCCTTGTGTTACATTAGCTACTACACACAGTGTACTCACTAGGTAGCCTTGTGTTACATTAGCTACTACACACAGTGTACTCACTAGGTAGCCTTGTGTTACATTAGCTACTACACACAGTGTACTCACTAGGTAGCCTTGTGTTACATTAGCTACTACACACAGTGTACTCACTAGGTAGCCTTGTGTTACATTAGCTACTACACACAGTGTACTCACTAGGTAGCCTTGTACTACATTAGCTACTACACGCAGTGTACTCACTAGGTAGCCTTGTGTTACATTAGCTACTACACACAGTGTACTCACTAGGTAGCCTTGTACTACATTAGCTACTACACACAGTGTACTCACTAGGTAGCCTTGTGTTACATTAGCTACTACACACAGTGTACTCACTAGGTAGCCTTGTGTTACATTAGCTACTACACACAGTGTACTCAGTAGGTAGCCTTGTACTACATTAGCTACTACACACAGTGTACTCACTAGGTAGCCTTGTGTTACATTAGCTACTACACACAGTGTACTCACTAGGTAGCCTTGTGTTACATTAGCTACTACACACAGTGTACTCACTAGGTAGCCTTGTACTACATTAGCTACTACACACAGTGTACTCACTAGGTAGCCTTGTGTTACATTAGCTACTACACACAGTGTACTCACTAGGTAGCCTTGTGTTACATTAGCTACTACACACAGTGTACTCACTAGGTAGCCTTGTGTTACATTAGCTACTACACTCAGTGTACTCACTAGGTAGCCTTGTGTTACATTAGCTACTACACACAGTGTACTCACTAGGTAGCCTTGTGTTACATTAGCTACTACACACAGTGTACTCACTAGGTAGCCTTGTGTTACATTAGCTACTACACTCAGTGTACTCACTAGGTAGCCTTGTGTTACATTAGCTACTACACACAGTGTACTCACTAGGTAGCCTTGTGTTACATTAGCTACTACACACAGTGTACTCACTAGGTAGCCTTGTGTTACATTAGCTACTACACTCAGTGTACTCACTAGGTAGCCTTGTGTTACATTAGCTACTACACACAGTGTACTCACTAGGTAGCCTTGTGTTACATTAGCTACTACACACAGTGTACTCACTAGGTAGCCTTGTGTTACATTAGCTACTACACACAGTGTACTCACTAGGTAGCCTTGTGTTACATTAGCTACTACACTCAGTGTACTCACTAGGTAGCCTTGTGTTACATTAGCTACTACACACAGTGTACTCACTAGGTAGCCTTGTGTTACATTAGCTACTACACTCAGTGTACTCACTAGGTAGCCTTGTGTTACATTAGCTACTACACTCAGTGTACTCACTAGGTAGCCTTGTACTACATTAGCTACTACACACAGTGTACTCACTAGGTAGCCTTGTGCTACATTAGCTACTACACACAGTGTACTCACTAGGTAGCCTTGTGTTACATTAGCTACTACACACAGTGTACTCACTAGGTAGCCTTGTGTTACATTAGCTACTACACACAGTGTACTCACTAGGTAGCCTTGTGTTACATTAGCTACTACACACAGTGTGCTCACTAGGTAGCCTTGTGTTACATTAGCTACTACACACAGTGTACTCACTAGGTAGCCTTGTACTACATTAGCTACTACACACAGTGTACTCACTAGGTAGCCTTGTGTTACATTAGCTACTACACACAGTGTACTCACTAGGTAGCCTTGTACTACATTAGCTACTACACTCAGTGTACTCACTAGGTAGCCTTGTGTTACATTAGCTACTACACTCAGTGTACTCACTAGGTAGCCTTGTACTACATTAGCTACTACACTCAGTGTACTCACTAGGTAGCCTTGTACTACATTAGCTACTACACACAGTGTACTCACTAGGTAGCCTTGTGCTACATTAGCTACTACACACAGTGTACTCACTAGGTAGCCTTGTACTACATTAGCTACTACACTCAGTGTACTCACTAGGTAGCCTTGTGTTACATTAGCTACTACACTCAGTGTACTCACTAGGTAGCCTTGTACTACATTAGCTACTACACACAGTGTACTCACTAGGTAGCCTTGTACTACATTAGCTACTACACACAGTGTACTCACTAGGTAGCCTTGTGCTACATTAGCTACTACACTCAGTGTACTCACTAGGTAGCCTTGTACTACATTAGCTACTACACACAGTGTACTCACTAGGTAGCCTTGTGCTACATTAGCTACTACACACAGTGTACTCACTAGGTAGCCTTGTGTTACATTAGCTACTACACACAGTGTGCTCACTAGGTAGCCTTGTGTTACATTAGCTACTACACACAGTGTACTCACTAGGTAGCCTTGTGTTACATTAGCTACTACACTCAGTGTACTCACTAGGTAGCCTTGTGCTACATTAGCTACTACACACAGTGTGCTCACTAGGTAGCCTTGTGCTACATTAGCTACTACACACAGTGTGCTCACTAGGTAGACTTGTGCTACATTAGCTACTACACACAGTGTACTCACTAGGTAGCCTTGTGTTACATTAGCTACTACACACAGTGTACTCACTAGGTAGCCTTGTGTTACATTAGCTACTACACACAGTGTACTCACTAGGTAGCCTTGTGTTACATTAGCTACTACACACAGTGTGCTCACTAGGTAGCCTTGTGTTACATTAGCTACTACACTCAGTGTACTCACTAGGTAGCCTTGTGTTACATTAGCTACTACACACAGTGTACTCACTAGGTAGCCTTGTGTTACATTAGCTACTACACACAGTGTACTCACTAGGTAGCCTTGTACTACATTAGCTACTACTCACAGTGTGCTCACTAGGTAGCCTTGTGTTACATTAGCTACTACACACAGAGTACTCACTAGGTAGCCTTGTGTTACATTAGCTACTACACACAGTGTGCTCACTAGGTAGCCTTGTGTTACATTAGCTACTACACACAGTGTACTCACTAGGTAGCCTTGTGTTACATTAGCTACTACACACAGTGTACTCACTAGGTAGCCTTGTGTTACATTAGCTACTACACACAGTGTACTCACTAGGTAGCCTTGTGTTACATTAGCTACTACACACAGTGTACTCACTAGGTAGCCTTGTACTACATTAGCTACTACACACAGTGTACTCACTAGGTAGCCTTGTGCTACATTAGCTACTACACACAGTGTACTCACTAGGTAGCCTTGTGTTACATTAGCTACTACACACAGTGTACTCACTAGGTAGCCTTGTACTACATTAGCTACTACACACAGTGTACTCACTAGGTAGCCTTGTACTACATTAGCTACTACACGCAGTGTATTCACTAGGTAGCCTTGTGTTACATTAGCTACTACACACAGTGTACTCACTAGGTAGCCTTGTACTACATTAGCTACTACACACAGTGTACTCACTAGGTAGCCTTGTGCTACATTAGCTACTACACTCAGTGTGCTCACTAGGTAGCCTTGTGTTACATTAGCTACTACACACAGTGTACTCACTAGGTAGCCTTGTGTTACATTAGCTACTACACACAGTGTGCTCACTAGGTAGCCTTGTGTTACATTAGCTACTACACACAGTGTACTCACTAGGTAGCCTTGTGCTACATTAGCTACTACACACAGTGTACTCACTAGGTAGCCTTGTGTTACATTAGCTACTACACACAGTGTACTCACTAGGTAGCCTTGTACTACATTAGCTACTACACTCAGTGTACTCACTAGGTAGCCTTGTGTTACATTAGCTACTACACACAGTGTACTCACTAGGTAGCCTTGTGCTACATTAGCTACTACACACAGTGTACTCACTAGGTAGCCTTGTACTACATTAGCTACTACACACAGTGTACTCACTAGGTAGCCTTGTACTACATTAGCTACTACACTCAGTGTACTCACTAGGTAGCCTTGTGTTACATTAGCTACTACACACAGTGTACTCACTAGGTAGCCTTGTGCTACATTAGCTACTACACACAGTGTACTCACTAGGTAGCCTTGTGCTACATTAGCTACTACACTCAGTGTACTCACTAGGTAGCCTTGTGCTACATTAGCTACTACACACAGTGTACTCACTAGGTAGCCTTGTACTACATTAGCTACTACACTCAGTGTACTCACTAGGTAGCCTTGTGCTACATTAGCTACTACACTCAGTGTACTCACTAGGTAGCCTTGTGCTACATTAGCTACTACACTCAGTGTACTCACTAGGTAGCCTTGTGCTACATTAGCTACTACACACAGTGTACTCACTAGGTAGCCTTGTGTTACATTAGCTACTACACACAGTGTACTCACTAGGTAGCCTTGTACTACATTAGCTACTACACACAGTGTACTCACTAGGTAGCCTTGTGTTACATTAGCTACTACACACAGTGTACTCACTAGGTAGCCTTGTGCTACATTAGCTACTACACTCAGTGTACTCACTAGGTAGCCTTGTGCTACATTAGCTACTACACACAGTGTTCTCACTAGGTAGCCTTGTGCTACATTAGCTACTACACTCAGTGTACTCACTAGGTAGCCTTGTGCTACATTAGCTACTACACACAGTGTACTCACTAGGTAGCCTTGTACTACATTAGCTACTACACACAGTGTACTCACTAGGTAGCCTTGTGCTACATTAGCTACTACACACAGTGTACTCACTAGGTAGCCTTGTGTTACATTAGCTACTACACACAGTGTACTCACTAGGTAGCCTTGTGTTACATTAGCTACTACACACAGTGTACTCACTAGGTAGCCTTGTGTTACATTAGCTACTACACACAGTGTACTCACTAGGTAGCCTTGTGTTACATTAGCTACTACACTCAGTGTACTCACTAGGTAGCCTTGTGTTACATTAGCTACTACACACAGTGTACTCACTAGGTAGCCTTGTGTTACATTAGCTACTACACACAGTGTACTCACTAGGTAGCCTTGTGTTACATTAGCTACTACACACAGTGTGCTCACTAGGTAGCCTTGTGTTACATTAGCTACTACACACAGTGTACTCACTAGGTAGCCTTGTGTTACATTAGCTACTACACACAGTGTACTCACTAGGTAGCCTTGTGTTACATTAGCTACTACACACAGTGTACTCACTAGGTAGCCTTGTGTTACATTAGCTACTACACACAGTGTACTCACTAGGTAGCCTTGTGTTACATTAGCTACTACACTCAGTGTACTCACTAGGTAGCCTTGTGTTACATTAGCTACTACACACAGTGTACTCACTAGGTAGCCTTGTGTTACATTAGCTACTACACACAGTGTACTCACTAGGTAGCCTTGTGTTACATTAGCTACTACACTCAGTGTACTCACTAGGTAGCCTTGTGTTACATTAGCTACTACACACAGTGTACTCACTAGGTAGCCTTGTGTTACATTAGCTACTACACACAGTGTACTCACTAGGTAGCCTTGTGTTACATTAGCTACTACACACAGTGTACTCACTAGGTAGCCTTGTGTTACATTAGCTACTACACACAGTGTACTCACTAGGTAGCCTTGTGTTACATTAGCTACTACACTCAGTGTACTCACTAGGTAGCCTTGTGTTACATTAGCTACTACACTCAGTGTACTCACTAGGTAGCCATGTGTTACATTAGCTACTACACTCAGTGTACTCACTAGGTAGCCTTGTGTTACATTAGCTACTACACTCAGTGTACTCACTAGGTAGCCTTGTACTACATTAGCTACTACACTCAGTGTACTCACTAGGTAGCCTTGTGTTACATTAGCTACTACACACAGTGTACTCACTAGGTAGCCTTGTGTTACATTAGCTACTACACTCAGTGTACTCACTAGGTAGCCTTGTACTACATTAGCTACTACACACAGTGTACTCACTAGGTAGCCTTGTGCTACATTAGCTACTACACACAGTGTACTCACTAGGTAGCCTTGTGTTACATTAGCTACTACACACAGTGTACTCACTAGGTAGCCTTGTGTTACATTAGCTACTACACACAGTGTACTCACTAGGTAGCCTTGTGTTACATTAGCTACTACACACAGTGTACTCACTAGGTAGCCTTGTGTTACATTAGCTACTACACACAGTGTACTCACTAGGTAGCCTTGTACTACATTAGCTACTACACTCAGTGTACTCACTAGGTAGCCTTGTGTTACATTAGCTACTACACACAGTGTACTCACTAGGTAGCCTTGTGTTACATTAGCTACTACACACAGTGTACTCACTAGGTAGCCTTGTGTTACATTAGCTACTACACACAGTGTACTCACTAGGTAGCCTTGTGTTACTTTAGCTACTACACACAGTGTACTCACTAGGTAGCCTTGTGTTACATTAGCTACTACACACAGTGTACTCACTAGGTAGCCTTGTGTTACATTAGCTACTACACACAGTGTACTCACTAGGTAGCCTTGTGTTACATTAGCTACTACACACAGTGTACTCACTAGGTAGCCTTGTGCTACATTAGCTACTACACACAGTGTACTCACTAGGTAGCCTTGTGTTACATTAGCTACTACACACAGTGTACTCACTAGGTAGCCTTGTGCTACATTAGCTACTACACACAGTGTACTCACTAGGTAGCCTTGTGCTACATTAGCTACTACACTCAGTGTACTCACTAGGTAGCCTTGTACTACATTAGCTACTACACTCAGTGTACTCACTAGGTAGCCTTGTACTACATTAGCTACTACACACAGTGTACTCACTAGGTAGCCTTGTACTACATTAGCTACTACACACAGTGTACTCACTAGGTAGCCTTGTGTTACATTAGCTACTACACACAGTGTACTCACTAGGTAGCCTTGTGTTACATTAGCTACTACACACAGTGTACTCACTAGGTAGCCTTGTGTTACATTAGCTACTACACACAGTGTACTCACTAGGTAGCCTTGTACTACATTAGCTACTACACGCAGTGTACTCACTAGGTAGCCTTGTGTTACATTAGCTACTACACACAGTGTACTCACTAGGTAGCCTTGTACTACATTAGCTACTACACACAGTGTACTCACTAGGTAGCCTTGTGTTACATTAGCTACTACACACAGTGTACTCACTAGGTAGCCTTGTACTACATTAGCTACTACACACAGTGTACTCACTAGGTAGCCTTGTGCTACATTAGCTACTACACACAGTGTACTCACTAGGTAGCCTTGTGTTACATTAGCTACTACACACAGTGTACTCACTAGGTAGCCTTGTGTTACATTAGCTACTACACACAGTGTACTCACTAGGTAGCCTTGTGTTACATTAGCTACTACACACAGTGTACTCACTAGGTAGCCTTGTGTTACATTAGCTACTACACTCAGTGTACTCACTAGGTAGCCTTGTGTTACATTAGCTACTACACACAGTGTACTCACTAGGTAGCCTTGTGTTACATTAGCTACTACACACAGTGTACTCACTAGGTAGCCTTGTGTTACATTAGCTACTACACTCAGTGTACTCACTAGGTAGCCTTGTGTTACATTAGCTACTACACACAGTGTACTCACTAGGTAGCCTTGTGTTACATTAGCTACTACACACAGTGTACTCACTAGGTAGCCTTGTGTTACATTAGCTACTACACTCAGTGTACTCACTAGGTAGCCTTGTGTTACATTAGCTACTACACACAGTGTACTCACTAGGTAGCCTTGTGTTACATTAGCTACTACACACAGTGTACTCACTAGGTAGCCTTGTGTTACATTAGCTACTACACACAGTGTACTCACTAGGTAGCCTTGTGTTACATTAGCTACTACACACAGTGTACTCACTAGGTAGCCTTGTGTTACATTAGCTACTACACTCAGTGTACTCACTAGGTAGCCTTGTGTTACATTAGCTACTACACTCAGTGTACTCACTAGGTAGCCATGTGTTACATTAGCTACTACACTCAGTGTACTCACTAGGTAGCCTTGTGTTACATTAGCTACTACACTCAGTGTACTCACTAGGTAGCCTTGTGCTACATTAGCTACTACACACAGTGTACTCACTAGGTAGCCTTGTGCTACATTAGCTACTACACTCAGTGTACTCACTAGGTAGCCTTGTGTTACATTAGCTACTACACTCAGTGTACTCACTAGGTAGCCTTGTACTACATTAGCTACTACACACAGTGTACTCACTAGGTAGCCTTGTGTTACATTAGCTACTACACACAGTGTACTCACTAGGTAGCCTTGTACTACATTAGCTACTACACTCAGTGTACTCACTAGGTAGCCTTGTGTTACATTAGCTACTACACACAGTGTACTCACTAGGTAGCCTTGTGTTACATTAGCTACTACACACAGTGTACTCACTAGGTAGCCTTGTGTTACATTAGCTACTACACACACTGTACTCACTAGGTAGCCTTGTGTTACATTAGCTACTACACACAGTGTACTCACTAGGTAGCCTTGTACTACATTAGCTACTACACACAGTGTACTCACTAGGTAGCCTTGTGCTACATTAGCTACTACACACAGTGTGCTCACTAGGTAGCCTTGTACTACATTAACTACTACACACAGTGTACTCACTAGGTAGCCTTGTGTTACATTAGCTACTACACTCAGTGTACTCACTAGGTAGCCTTGTGTTACATTAGCTACTACACACAGTGTGCTCACTAGGTAGCCTTGTACTACATTAGCTACTACACACAGTGTACTCACTAGGTAGCCTTGTGTTACATTAGCTACTACACTCAGTGTACTCACTAGGTAGCCTTGTGTTACATTAGCTACTACACTCAGTGTACTCACTAGGTAGCCTTGTACTACATTAGCTACTACACACAGTGTACTCACTAGGTAGCCTTGTGTTACATTAGCTACTACACTCAGTGTACTCACTAGGTAGCCTTGTACTACATTAGCTACTACACTCAGTGTACTCACTAGGTAGCCTTGTGTTACATTAGCTACTACACTCAGTGTACTCACTAGGTAGCCTTGTACTACATTAGCTACTACACTCAGTGTACTCACTAGGTAGCCTTGTGTTACATTAGCTACTACACTCAGTGTACTCACTAGGTAGCCTTGTACTACATTAGCTACTACACTCAGTGTACTCACTAGGTAGCCTTGTACTACATTAGCTACTACACTCAGTGTACTCACTAGGTAGCCTTGTGTTACATTAGCTACTACACTCAGTGTACTCACTAGGTAGCCTTGTGTTACATTAGCTACTACACTCAGTGTACTCACTAGGTAGCCTTGTGTTACATTAGCTACTACACTCAGTGTACTCACTAGGTAGCCTTGTGTTACATTAGCTACTACACACAGTGTACTCACTAGGTAGCCTTGTGTTACATTAGCTACTACACACAGTGTACTCACTAGGTAGCCTTGTGTTACATTAGCTACTACACACAGTGTGCTCACTAGGTAGCCTTGTGTTACATTAGCTACTACACTCAGTGTACTCACTAGGTAGCCTTGTGTTACATTAGCTACTACACACAGTGTGCTCACTAGGTAGCCTTGTGTTACATTAGCTACTACACACAGTGTACTCACTAGGTAACCTTGTGTTACATTAGCTACTACACACAGTGTACTCACTAGGTAGCCTTGTACTACATTAGCTACTACACACAGTGTACTCACTAGGTAGCCTTGTGTTACATTAGCTACTACACTCAGTGTACTCACTAGGTAGCCTTGTGTTACATTAGCTACTACACTCAGTGTACTCACTAGGTAGCCTTGTGTTACATTAGCTACTACACTCAGTGTACTCACTAGGTAGCCTTGTACTACATTAGCTACTACACACAGTGTACTCACTAGGTAGCCTTGTACTACATTAGCTACTACACACAGTGTACTCACTAGGTAGCCTTGTACTACATTAGCTACTACACTCAGTGTACTCTCTAGGTAGCCTTGTACTACATTAGCTACTACACACAGTGTACTCACTAGGTAGCCTTGTACTACATTAGCTACTACACACAGTGTACTCACTAGGTAGCCTTGTGTTACATTAGCTACTACACACAGTGTACTCACTAGGTAGCCTTGTGTTACATTAGCTACTACACACAGTGTACTCACTAGGTAGCCTTGTGTTACATTAGCTACTACACACAGTGTACTCACTAGGTAGCCTTGTACTACATTAGCTACTACACACAGTGTACTCACTAGGTAGCCTTGTACTACATTAGCTACTACACACAGTGTACTCACTAGGTAGCCTTGTACTACATTAGCTACTACACTCAGTGTACTCACTAGGTAGCCTTGTACTACATTAGCTACTACACACAGTGTACTCACTAGGTAGCCTTGTACTACATTAGCTACTACACACAGTGTACTCACTAGGTAGCCTTGTGTTACATTAGCTACTACACACAGTGTACTCACTAGGTAGCCTTGTGTTACATTAGCTACTACACACAGTGTACTCACTAGGTAGCCTTGTGTTACATTAGCTACTACACACAGTGTACTCACTAGGTAGCCTTGTGTTACATTAGCTACTACACACAGTGTACTCACTAGGTAGCCTTGTGTTACATTAGCTACTACACACACTGTACTCACTAGGTAGCCTTGTGTTACATTAGCTACTACACACAGCGTGCTCACTAGGTAGCCTTGTACTACATTAGCTACTACACTCAGTGTACTCACTAGGTAGCCTTGTGTTACATTAGCTACTACACACAGTGTACTCACTAGGTAGCCTTGTGTTACATTAGCTACTACACACAGTGTACTCACTAGGTAGCCTTGTGTTACATTAGCTACTACACACAGTGTGCTCACTAGGTAGCCTTGTGCTACATTAGCTACTACACTCAGTGTGCTCACTAGGTAGCCTTGTGTTACATTAGCTACTACACACAGTGTACTCACTAGGTAGCCTTGTGTTACATTAGCTACTACACTCAGTGTACTCACTAGGTAGCCTTGTGTTACATTAGCTACTACACACAGTGTGCTCACTAGGTAGCCTTGTGTTACATTAGCTACTACACACAGTGTACTCACTAGGTAGCCTTGTGTTACATTAGCTACTACACACAGTGTACTCACTAGGTAGCCTTGTGTTACATTAGCTACTACACACAGTGTACTCACTAGGTAGCCTTGTGCTACATTAGCTACTACACACAGTGTACTCACTAGGTAGCCTTGTGTTACATTAGCTACTACACACAGTGTACTCACTAGGTAGCCTTGTGTTACATTAGCTACTACACACAGTGTACTCACTAGGTAGCCTTGTGTTACATTAGCTACTACACTCAGTGTACTCACTAGGTAGCCTTGTACTACATTAGCTACTACACTCAGTGTACTCACTAGGTAGCCTTGTACTACATTAGCTACTACACACAGTGTGCTCACTAGGTAGCCTTGTGTTACATTAGCTACTACACTCAGTGTACTCACTAGGTAGCCTTGTACTACATTAGCTACTACACTCAGTGTACTCACTAGGTAGCCTTGTACTACATTAGCTACTACACACAGTGTACTCACTAGGTAGCCTTGTGTTACATTAGCTACTACACTCAGTGTACTCACTAGGTAGCCTTGTACTACATTAGCTACTACACACAGTGTACTCACTAGGTAGCCTTGTGCTACATTAGCTACTACACACAGTGTACTCACTAGGTAGCCTTGTACTACATTAGCTACTACACACAGTGTACTCACTAGGTAGCCTTGTGTTACATTAGCTACTACACACAGTGTACTCACTAGGTAGCCTTGTGTTACATTAGCTACTACACACAGTGTACTCACTAGGTAGCCTTGTACTACATTAGCTACTACACACAGTGTACTCACTAGGTAGCCTTGTGTTACATTAGCTACTACACACAGTGTACTCACTAGGTAGCCTTGTGCTACATTAGCTACTACACACAGTGTACTCACTAGGTAGCCTTGTACTACATTAGCTACTACACACAGTGTACTCACTAGGTAGCCTTGTGTTACATTAGCTACTACACACAGTGTACTCACTAGGTAGCCTTGTACTACATTAGCTACTACACACAGTGTACTCACTAGGTAGCCTTGTACTACATTAGCTACTACACACAGTGTACTCACTAGGTAGCCTTGTACTACATTAGCTACTACACACAGTGTACTCACTAGGTAGCCTTGTGTTACATTAGCTACTACACACAGTGTACTCACTAGGTAGCCTTGTGTTACATTAGCTACTACACACAGTGTACTCACTAGGTAGCCTTGTGTTACATTAGCTACTACACACAGTGTACTCACTAGGTAGCCTTGTGTTACATTAGCTACTACACACAGTGTACTCACTAGGTAGCCTTGTGCTACATTAGCTACTACACTCAGTGTACTCACTAGGTAGCCTTGTGTTACATTAGCTACTACACACAGTGTACTCACTAGGTAGCCTTGTGCTACATTAGCTACTACACACAGTGTACTCACTAGGTAGCCTTGTACTACATTAGCTACTACACACAGTGTACTCACTAGGTAGCCTTGTGTTACATTAGCTACTACACACAGTGTACTCACTAGGTAGCCTTGTACTACATTAGCTACTACACTCCGTGTACTCACTAGGTAGCCTTGTGCTACATTAGCTACTACACACAGTGTGCTCACTAGGTAGCCTTGTACTACATTAGCTACTACACACAGTGTACTCACTAGGTAGCCTTGTGTTACATTAGCTACTACACACAGTGTACTCACTAGGTAGCCTTGTGTTACATTAGCTACTACACACAGTGTACTCACTAGGTAGCCTTGTACTACATTAGCTACTACACACAGTGTGCTCACTAGGTAGCCTTGTACTACATTAGCTACTACACACAGTGTACTCACTAGGTAGCCTTGTACTACATTAGCTACTACACACAGTGTACTCACTAGGTAGCCTTGTGTTACATTAGCTACTACACACAGTGTACTCACTAGGTAGCCTTGTACTACATTAGCTACTACACTCAGTGTACTCACTAGGTAGCCTTGTACTACATTAGCTACTACACACAGTGTACTCACTAGGTAGCCTTGTGCTACATTAGCTACTACACACAGTGTACTCACTAGGTAGCCTTGTGTTACATTAGCTACTACACACAGTGTACTCACTAGGTAGCCTTGTGTTACATTAGCTACTACACACAGTGTACTCACTAGGTAGCCTTGTGCTACATTAGCTACTACACACAGTGTACTCACTAGGTAGCCTTGTACTACATTAGCTACTACACACAGTGTACTCACTAGGTAGCCTTGTGTTACATTAGCTACTACACACAGTGTACTCACTAGGTAGCCTTGTGCTACATTAGCTACTACACTCAGTGTACTCACTAGGTAGCCTTGTGTTACATTAGCTACTACACACAGTGTGCTCACTAGGTAGCCTTGTGTTACATTAGCTACTACACTCAGTGTACTCACTAGGTAGCCTTGTACTACATTAGCTACTACACTCAGTGTACTCACTAGGTAGCCTTGTGTTACATTAGCTACTACACACAGTGTACTCACTAGGTAGCCTTGTGTTACATTAGCTACTACACACAGTGTACTCACTAGGTAGCCTTGTGTTACATTAGCTACTACACACAGTGTGCTCACTAGGTAGCCTTGTGTTACATTAGCTACTACACACAGTGTGCTCACTAGGTAGCCTTGTGTTACATTAGCTACTACACACAGTGTACTCACTAGGTAGCCTTGTGTTACATTAGCTACTACACACAGTGTGCTCACTAGGTAGCCTTGTGTTACATTAGCTACTACACACAGTGTGCTCACTAGGTAGCCTTGTGTTACATTAGCTACTACACTCAGTGTACTCACTAGGTAGCCTTGTGTTACATTAGCTACTACACACAGTGTACTCACTAGGTAGCCTTGTGTTACATTAGCTACTACACACAGTGTACTCACTAGGTAGCCTTGTGCTACATTAGCTACTACACACAGTGTACTCACTAGGTAGCCTTGTGTTACATTAGCTACTACACACAGTGTACTCACTAGGTAGCCTTGTGTTACATTAGCTACTACACACAGTGTGCTCACTAGGTAGCCTTGTGTTACATTAGCTACTACACACAGTGTACTCACTAGGTAGCCTTGTGTTACATTAGCTACTACACACAGTGTACTCACTAGGTAGCCTTGTGTTACATTAGCTACTACACACAGTGTACTCACTAGGTAGCCTTGTGTTACATTAGCTACTACACTCAGTGTACTCACTAGGTAGCCTTGTGTTACATTAGCTACTACACTCAGTGTACTCACTAGGTAGCCTTGTGTTACATTAGCTACTACACTCAGTGTACTCACTAGGTAGCCTTGTACTACATTAGCTACTACACTCAGTGTACTCACTAGGTAGCCTTGTGTTACATTAGCTACTACACACAGTGTACTCACTAGGTAGCCTTGTGCTACATTAGCTACTACACACAGTGTACTCACTAGGTAGCCTTGTGTTACATTAGCTACTACACTCAGTGTACTCACTAGGTAGCCTTGTGTTACATTAGCTACTACACACAGTGTACTCACTAGGTAGCCTTGTGTTACATTAGCTACTACACACAGTGTACTCACTAGGTAGCCTTGTGTTACATTAGCTACTACACACAGTGTACTCACTAGGTAGCCTTGTGTTACATTAGCTACTACACACAGTGTACTCACTAGGTAGCCTTGTGTTACATTAGCTACTACACACAGTGTGCTCACTAGGTAGCCTTGTGTTACATTAGCTACTACACACAGTGTACTCACTAGGTAGCCTTGTGCTACATTAGCTACTACACACAGTGTACTCACTAGGTAGCCTTGTGTTACATTAGCTACTACACACAGTGTACTCACTAGGTAGCCTTGTGTTACATTAGCTACTACACACAGTGTACTCACTAGGTAGCCTTGTACTACATTAGCTACTACACACAGTGTACTCACTAGGTAGCCTTGTACTACATTAGCTACTACACTCAGTGTACTCACTAGGTAGCCTTGTACTACATTAGCTACTACACACAGTGTACTCACTAGGTAGCCTTGTGTTACATTAGCTACTACACACAGTGTACTCACTAGGTAGCCTTGTGTTACATTAGCTACTACACACAGTGTACTCACTAGGTAGCCTTGTACTACATTAGCTACTACACTCAGTGTACTCACTAGGTAGCCTTGTACTACATTAGCTACTACACACAGTGTGCTCACTAGGTAGCCTTGTGTTACATTAGCTACTACACTCAGTGTACTCACTAGGTAGCCTTGTGCTACATTAGCTACTACACACAGTGTACTCACTAGGTAGCCTTGTGTTACATTAGCTACTACACACAGTGTACTCACTAGGTAGCCTTGTGTTACATTAGCTACTACACTCAGTGTACTCACTAGGTAGCCTTGTGTTACATTAGCTACTACACACAGTGTGCTCACTAGGTAGCCTTGTGTTACATTAGCTACTACACACAGTGTACTCACTAGGTAGCCTTGTGCTACATTAGCTACTACACACAGTGTGCTCACTAGGTAGCCTTGTGTTACATTAGCTACTACACTCAGTGTACTCACTAGGTAGCCTTGTGCTACATTAGCTACTACACACAGTGTGCTCACTAGGTAGCCTTGTGTTACATTAGCTACTACACTCAGTGTACTCACTAGGTAGCCTTGTGTTACATTAGCTACTACACACAGTGTGCTCACTAGGTAGCCTTGTGTTACATTAGCTACTACACACAGTGTGCTCACTAGGTAGCCTTGTGTTACATTAGCTACTACACTCAGTGTACTCACTAGGTAGCCTTGTGCTACATTAGCTACTACACACAGTGTACTCACTAGGTAGCCTTGTGTTACATTAGCTACTACACTCAGTGTACTCACTAGGTAGCCTTGTACTACATTAGCTACTACACTCAGTGTACTCACTAGGTAGCCTTGTGTTACATTAGCTACTACACTCAGTGTGCTCACTAGGTAGCCTTGTGTTACATTAGCTACTACACACAGTGTGCTCACTAGGTAGCCTTGTGTTACATTAGCTACTACACTCAGTGTACTCACTAGGTAGCCTTGTGTTACATTAGCTACTACACACAGTGTGCTCACTAGGTAGCCTTGTGTTACATTAGCTACTACACACAGTGTACTCACTAGGTAGCCTTGTGTTACATTAGCTACTACACTCAGTGTACTCACTAGGTAGCCTTGTACTACATTAGCTACTACACTCAGTGTACTCACTAGGTAGCCTTGTGCTACATTAGCTACTACACACAGTGTACTCACTAGGTAGCCTTGTGTTACATTAGCTACTACACTCAGTGTGCTCACTAGGTAGCCTTGTGTTACATTAGCTACTACACTCAGTGTACTCACTAGGTAGCCTTGTGTTACATTAGCTACTACACACAGTGTGCTCACTAGGTAGCCTTGTGTTACATTAGCTACTACACACAGTGTACTCACTAGGTAGCCTTGTGTTACATTAGCTACTACACACAGTGTACTCACTAGGTAGCCTTGTGCTACATTAGCTACTACACTCAGTGTACTCACTAGGTAGCCTTGTGTTACATTAGCTACTACACACAGTGTACTCACTAGGTAGCCTTGTGTTACATTAGCTACTACACACAGTGTACTCACTAGGTAGCCTTGTGTTACATTAGCTACTACACACAGTGTACTCACTAGGTAGCCTTGTACTACATTAGCTACTACACACAGTGTACTCACTAGGTAGCCTTGTACTACATTAGCTACTACACACAGTGTACTCACTAGGTAGCCTTGTGTTACATTAGCTACTACACACAGTGTGCTCACTAGGTAGCCTTGTGTTACATTAGCTACTACACACAGTGTACTCACTAGGTAGCCTTGTGCTACATTAGCTACTACACACAGTGTACTCACTAGGTAGCCTTGTGTTACATTAGCTACTACACACAGTGTGCTCACTAGGTAGCCTTGTGTTACATTAGCTACTACACACAGTGTACTCACTAGGTAGCCTTGTGTTACATTAGCTACTACACACAGTGTACTCACTAGGTAGCCTTGTGTTACATTAGCTACTACACACAGTGTACTCACTAGGTAGCCTTGTGTTACATTAGCTACTACACACAGTGTACTCACTAGGTAGCCTTGTGTTACATTAGCTACTACACACAGTGTACTCACTAGGTAGCCTTGTGTTACATTAGCTACTACACACAGTGTGCTCACTAGGTAGCCTTGTGTTACATTAGCTACTACACACAGTGTACTCACTAGGTAGCCTTGTGTTACATTAGCTACTACACACAGTGTACTCACTAGGTAGCCTTGTACTACATTAGCTACTACACACAGTGTACTCACTAGGTAGCCTTGTGTTACATTAGCTACTACACACAGTGTACTCACTAGGTAGCCTTGTGCTACATTAGCTACTACACACAGTGTACTCACTAGGTAGCCTTGTGTTACATTAGCTACTACACACAGTGTACTCACTAGGTAGCCTTGTGTTACATTAGCTACTACACACAGTGTACTCACTAGGTAGCCTTGTGTTACATTAGCTACTACACACAGTGTACTCACTAGGTAGCCTTGTGCTACATTAGCTACTACACACAGTGTACTCACTAGGTAGCCTTGTGTTACATTAGCTACTACACTCAGTGTACTCACTAGGTAGCCTTGTACTACATTAGCTACTACACACAGTGTACTCACTAGGTAGCCTTGTGTTACATTAGCTACTACACTCAGTGTACTCACTAGGTAGCCTTGTGCTACATTAGCTACTACACACAGTGTACTCACTAGGTAGCCTTGTGTTACATTAGCTACTACACTCAGTGTACTCACTAGGTAGCCTTGTGTTACATTAGCTACTACACACAGTGTACTCACTAGGTAGCCTTGTACTACATTAGCTACTACACACAGTGTACTCACTAGGTAGCCTTGTGTTACATTAGCTACTACACACAGTGTACTCACTAGGTAGCCTTGTACTACATTAGCTACTACACTCAGTGTGCTCACTAGGTAGCCTTGTGTTACATTAGCTACTACACACAGTGTACTCACTAGGTAGCCTTGTGTTACATTAGCTACTACACACAGTGTACTCACTAGGTAGCCTTGTGTTACATTAGCTACTACACACAGTGTACTCACTAGGTAGCCTTGTACTACATTAGCTACTACACACAGTGTACTCACTAGGTAGCCTTGTGTTACATTAGCTACTACACACAGTGTACTCACTAGGTAGCCTTGTGTTACATTAGCTACTACACACAGTGTACTCACTAGGTAGCCTTGTACTACATTAGCTACTACACTCAGTGTGCTCACTAGGTAGCCTTGTGTTACATTAGCTACTACACTCAGTGTGCTCACTAGGTAGCCTTGTACTACATTAGCTACTACACTCAGTGTACTCACTAGGTAGCCTTGTGTTACATTAGCTACTACACACAGTGTGCTCACTAGGTAGCCTTGTACTACATTAGCTACTACACTCAGTGTGCTCACTAGGTAGCCTTGTGTTACATTAGCTACTACACACAGTGTACTCACTAGGTAGCCTTGTACTACATTAGCTACTACACTCAGTGTACTCACTAGGTAGCCTTGTACTACATTAGCTACTACACACAGTGTACTCACTAGGTAGCCTTGTGTTACATTAGCTACTACACACAGTGTGCTCACTAGGTAGCCTTGTGTTACATTAGCTACTACACTCAGTGTACTCACTAGGTAGCCTTGTACTACATTAGCTACTACACTCAGTGTACTCACTAGGTAGCCTTGTACTACATTAGCTACTACACACAGTGTACTCACTAGGTAGCCTTGTGTTACATTAGCTACTACACTCAGTGTACTCACTAGGTAGCCTTGTACTACATTAGCTACTACACACAGTGTACTCACTAGGTAGCCTTGTGCTACATTAGCTACTACACTCAGTGTACTCACTAGGTAGCCTTGTACTACATTAGCTACTACACACAGTGTACTCACTAGGTAGCCTTGTGTTACATTAGCTACTACACACAGTGTACTCACTAGGTAGCCTTGTGTTACATTAGCTACTACACACAGTGTACTCACTAGGTAGCCTTGTGTTACATTAGCTACTACACACAGTGTGCTCACTAGGTAGCCTTGTGTTACATTAGCTACTACACACAGTGTACTCACTAGGTAGCCTTGTGTTACATTAGCTACTACACACAGTGTACTCACTAGGTAGCCTTGTACTACATTAGCTACTACACACAGTGTACTCACTAGGTAGCCTTGTGTTACATTAGCTACTACACACAGTGTACTCACTAGGTAGCCTTGTACTACATTAGCTACTACACTCAGTGTACTCACTAGGTAGCCTTGTACTACATTAGCTACTACACACAGTGTACTCACTAGGTAGCCTTGTGTTACATTAGCTACTACACTCAGTGTACTCACTAGGTAGCCTTGTGTTACATTAGCTACTACACTCAGTGTACTCACTAGGTAGCCTTGTGTTACATTAGCTACTACACACAGTGTACTCACTAGGTAGCCTTGTACTACATTAGCTACTACACACAGTGTACTCACTAGGTAGCCTTGTACTACATTAGCTACTACACACAGTGTACTCACTAGGTAGCCTTGTGTTACATTAGCTACTACACACAGTGTACTCACTAGGTAGCCTTGTACTACATTAGCTACTACACACAGTGTACTCACTAGGTAGCCTTGTGTTACATTAGCTACTACACACAGTGTGCTCACTAGGTAGCCTTGTGTTACATTAGCTACTACACACAGTGTACTCACTAGGTAGCCTTGTGTTACATTAGCTACTACACTCAGTGTACTCACTAGGTAGCCTTGTGTTACATTAGCTACTACACTCAGTGTACTCACTAGGTAGCCTTGTGTTACATTAGCTACTACACACAGTGTACTCACTAGGTAGCCTTGTGTTACATTAGCTACTACACACAGTGTACTCACTAGGTAGCCTTGTGTTACATTAGCTACTACACACAGTGTACTCACTAGGTAGCCTTGTGTTACATTAGCTACTACACTCAGTGTACTCACTAGGTAGCCTTGTGTTACATTAGCTACTACACTCAGTGTACTCACTAGGTAGCCTTGTGTTACATTAGCTACTACACACAGTGTGCTCACTAGGTAGCCTTGTGTTACATTAGCTACTACACTCAGTGTACTCACTAGGTAGCCTTGTGTTACATTAGCTACTACACTCAGTGTACTCACTAGGTAGCCTTGTACTACATTAGCTACTACACACAGTGTACTCACTAGGTAGCCTTGTGTTACATTAGCTACTACACACAGTGTACTCACTAGGTAGCCTTGTACTACATTAGCTACTACACTCAGTGTACTCACTAGGTAGCCTTGTGTTACATTAGCTACTACACACAGTGTGCTCACTAGGTAGCCTTGTGTTACATTAGCTACTACACTCAGTGTACTCACTAGGTAGCCTTGTACTACATTAGCTACTACACACAGTGTGCTCACTAGGTAGCCTTGTGTTACATTAGCTACTACACTCAGTGTACTCACTAGGTAGCCTTGTGTTACATTAGCTACTACACACAGTGTACTCACTAGGTAGCCTTGTGTTACATTAGCTACTACACACAGTGTACTCACTAGGTAGCCTTGTGTTACATTAGCTACTACACACAGTGTACTCACTAGGTAGCCTTGTGTTACATTAGCTACTACACTCAGTGTACTCACTAGGTAGCCTTGTACTACATTAGCTACTACACTCAGTGTACTCACCAGGTAGCCTTGTGTTACATTAGCTACTACACTCAGTGTACTCACTAGGTAGCCTTGTACTACATTAGCTACTACACTCAGTGTACTCACTAGGTAGCCTTGTGTTACATTAGCTACTACACACAGTGTGCTCACTAGGTAGCCTTGTGTTACATTAGCTACTACACTCAGTGTACTCACTAGGTAGCCTTGTACTACATTAGCTACTACACACAGTGTGCTCACTAGGTAGCCTTGTGTTACATTAGCTACTACACTCAGTGTACTCACTAGGTAGCCTTGTGTTACATTAGCTACTACACTCAGTGTACTCACTAGGTAGCCTTGTACTACATTAGCTACTACACTCAGTGTACTCACTAGGTAGCCTTGTACTACATTAGCTACTACACACAGTGTACTCACTAGGTAGCCTTGTGTTACATTAGCTACTACACACAGTGTACTCACTAGGTAGCCTTGTGTTACATTAGCTACTACACACAGTGTACTCACTAGGTAGCCTTGTACTACATTAGCTACTACACACAGTGTACTCACTAGGTAGCCTTGTGTTACATTAGCTACTACACACAGTGTACTCACTAGGTAGCCTTGTGTTACATTAGCTACTACACACAGTGTACTCACTAGGTAGCCTTGTGTTACATTAGCTACTACACACAGTGTACTCACTAGGTAGCCTTGTGTTACATTAGCTACTACACACAGTGTACTCACTAGGTAGCCTTGTGCTACATTAGCTACTACACACAGTGTACTCACTAGGTAGCCTTGTGTTACATTAGCTACTACACACAGTGTACTCACTAGGTAGCCTTGTACTACATTAGCTACTACACACAGTGTACTCACTAGGTAGCCTTGTGTTACATTAGCTACTACACACAGTGTACTCACTAGGTAGCCTTGTGTTACATTAGCTACTACACACAGTGTACTCACTAGGTAGCCTTGTGCTACATTAGCTACTACACACAGTGTGCTCACTAGGTAGCCTTGTGTTACATTAGCTACTACACTCAGTGTACTCACTAGGTAGCCTTGTACTACATTAGCTACTACACACAGTGTACTCACTAGGTAGCCTTGTGTTACATTAGCTACTACACACAGTGTACTCACTAGGTAGCCTTGTACTACATTAGCTACTACACTCAGTGTACTCACTAGGTAGCCTTGTGTTACATTAGCTACTACACACAGTGTACTCACTAGGTAGCCTTGTGGTACATTAGCTACTACACTCAGTGTACTCACTAGGTAGCCTTGTACTACATTAGCTACTACACACAGTGTACTCACTAGGTAGCCTTGTGTTACATTAGCTACTACACACAGTGTACTCACTAGGTAGCCTTGTGCTACATTAGCTACTACACACAGTGTACTCACTAGGTAGCCTTGTGCTACATTAGCTACTACACTCAGTGTGCTCACTAGGTAGCCTTGTACTACATTAGCTACTACACACAGTGTACTCACTAGGTAGCCTTGTGTTACATTAGCTACTACACCCAGTGTACTCACTAGGTAGCCTTGTGCTACATTAGCTACTACACACAGTGTACTCACTAGGTAGCCTTGTGTTACATTAGCTACTACACACAGTGTACTCACTAGGTAGCCTTGTACTACATTAGCTACTACACTCAGTGTACTCACTAGGTAGCCTTGTACTACATTAGCTACTACACACAGTGTACTCACTAGGTAGCCTTGTGCTACATTAGCTACTACACTCAGTGTACTCACTAGGTAGCCTTGTACTACATTAGCTACTACACACAGTGTACTCACTAGGTAGCCTTGTGTTACATTAGCTACTACACACAGTGTACTCACTAGGTAGCCTTGTGTTACATTAGCTACTACACACAGTGTACTCACTAGGTAGCCTTGTGTTACATTAGCTACTACACACAGTGTACTCACTAGGTAGCCTTGTGTTACATTAGCTACTACACTCAGTGTACTCACTAGGTAGCCTTGTACTACATTAGCTACTACACACAGTGTACTCACTAGGTAGCCTTGTGTTACATTAGCTACTACACACAGTGTACTCACTAGGTAGCCTTGTGTTACATTAGCTACTACACACAGTGTACTCACTAGGTAGCCTTGTGTTACATTAGCTACTACACACAGTGTACTCACTAGGTAGCCTTGTACTACATTAGCTACTACACACAGTGTACTCACTAGGTAGCCTTGTACTACATTAGCTACTACACACAGTGTACTCACTAGGTAGCCTTGTGTTACATTAGCTACTACACACAGTGTGCTCACTAGGTAGCCTTGTGTTACATTAGCTACTACACACAGTGTACTCACTAGGTAGCCTTGTACTACATTAGCTACTACACACAGTGTACTCACTAGGTAGCCTTGTGCTACATTAGCTACTACACTCAGTGTACTCACTAGGTAGCCTTGTACTACATTAGCTACTACACACAGTGTACTCACTAGGTAGCCTTGTGTTACATTAGCTACTACACACAGTGTACTCACTAGGTAGCCTTGTGTTACATTAGCTACTACACACAGTGTACTCACTAGGTAGCCTTGTGTTACATTAGCTACTACACACAGTGTACTCACTAGGTAGCCTTGTGTTACATTAGCTACTACACTCAGTGTACTCACTAGGTAGCCTTGTACTACATTAGCTACTACACTCAGTGTACTCACTAGGTAGCCTTGTGTTACATTAGCTACTACACTCAGTGTACTCACTAGGTAGCCTTGTACTACATTAGCTACTACACTCAGTGTACTCACTAGGTAGCCTTGTGTTACATTAGCTACTACACACAGTGTACTCACTAGGTAGCCTTGTGTTACATTAGCTACTACACACAGTGTACTCACTAGGTAGCCTTGTGCTACATTAGCTACTACACACAGTGTACTCACTAGGTAGCCTTGTGTTACATTAGCTACTACACTCAGTGTACTCACTAGGTAGCCTTGTGTTACATTAGCTACTACACACAGTGTACTCACTAGGTAGCCTTGTGTTACATTAGCTACTACACACAGTGTACTCACTAGGTAGCCTTGTGTTACATTAGCTACTACACACAGTGTACTCACTAGGTAGCCTTGTGTTACATTAGCTACTACACACAGTGTACTCACTAGGTAGCCTTGTGCTACATTAGCTACTACACACAGTGTACTCACTAGGTAGCCTTGTGTTACATTAGCTACTACACACAGTGTACTCACTAGGTAGCCTTGTACTACATTAGCTACTACACACAGTGTACTCACTAGGTAGCCATGTGTTACATTAGCTACTACACACAGTGTACTCACTAGGTAGCCTTGTGTTACATTAGCTACTACACACAGTGTACTCACTAGGTAGCCTTGTGCTACATTAGCTACTACACACAGTGTACTCACTAGGTAGCCTTGTGTTACATTAGCTACTACACACAGTGTACTCACTAGGTAGCCTTGTACTACATTAGCTACTACACTCAGTGTACTCACTAGGTAGCCTTGTACTACATTAGCTACTACACACAGTGTACTCACTAGGTAGCCTTGTGTTACATTAGCTACTACACACAGTGTACTCACTAGGTAGCCTTGTGTTACATTAGCTACTACACACAGTGTACTCACTAGGTAGCCTTGTGCTACATTAGCTACTACACACAGTGTACTCACTAGGTAGCCTTGTGTTACATTAGCTACTACACTCAGTGTACTCACTAGGTAGCCTTGTACTACATTAGCTACTACACTCAGTGTACTCACTAGGTAGCCTTGTGTTACATTAGCTACTACACACAGTGTACTCACTAGGTAGCCTTGTGTTACATTAGCTACTACACACAGTGTACTCACTAGGTAGCCTTGTGCTACATTAGCTACTACACACAGTGTACTCACTAGGTAGCCTTGTGTTACATTAGCTACTACACTCAGTGTACTCACTAGGTAGCCTTGTGTTACATTAGCTACTACACACAGTGTACTCACTAGGTAGCCTTGTGTTACATTAGCTACTACACACAGTGTACTCACTAGGTAGCCTTGTGTTACATTAGCTACTACACACAGTGTACTCACTAGGTAGCCTTGTGTTACATTAGCTACTACACACAGTGTACTCACTAGGTAGCCTTGTGTTACATTAGCTACTACACACAGTGTACTCACTAGGTAGCCTTGTGCTACATTAGCTACTACACACAGTGTACTCACTAGGTAGCCTTGTGTTACATTAGCTACTACACTCAGTGTACTCACTAGGTAGCCTTGTACTACATTAGCTACTACACACAGTGTACTCACTAGGTAGCCTTGTGTTACATTAGCTACTACACACAGTGTACTCACTAGGTAGCCTTGTACTACATTAGCTACTACACTCAGTGTACTCACTAGGTAGCCTTGTGTTACATTAGCTACTACACACAGTGTACTCACTAGGTAGCCTTGTGCTACATTAGCTACTACACACAGTGTACTCACTAGGTAGCCTTGTGTTACATTAGCTACTACACACAGTGAACTCACTAGGTAGCCTTGTGTTACATTAGCTACTACACACAGTGTACTCACTAGGTAGCCTTGTACTACATTAGCTACTACACACAGTGTACTCACTAGGTAGCCTTGTGTTACATTAGCTACTACACTCAGTGTACTCACTAGGTAGCCTTGTACTACATTAGCTACTACACACAGTGTACTCACTAGGTAGCCTTGTACTACATTAGCTACTACACACAGTGTACTCACTAGGTAGCCTTGTACTACATTAGCTACTACACACAGTGTACTCACTAGGTAGCCTTGTACTACATTAGCTACTACACTCAGTGTACTCACTAGGTAGCCTTGTGTTACATTAGCTACTACACACAGTGTACTCACTAGGTAGCCTTGTGTTACATTAGCTACTACACACAGTGTACTCACTAGGTAGCCTTGTGTTACATTAGCTACTACACACAGTGTACTCACTAGGTAGCCTTGTACTACATTAGCTACTACACACAGTGTACTCACTAGGTAGCCTTGTGTTACATTAGCTACTACACTCAGTGTACTCACTAGGTAGCCTTGTGTTACATTAGCTACTACACACAGTGTACTCACTAGGTAGCCTTGTGTTACATTAGCTACTACACACAGTGTACTCACTAGGTAGCCTTGTGTTACATTAGCTACTACACACAGTGTACTCACTAGGTAGCCTTGTGTTACATTAGCTACTACACTCAGTGTACTCACTAGGTAGCCTTGTGTTACATTAGCTACTACACTCAGTGTACTCACTAGGTAGCCTTGTGTTACATTAGCTACTACACACAGTGTACTCACTAGGTAGCCTTGTGTTACATTAGCTACTACACTCAGTGTACTCACTAGGTAGCCTTGTGTTACATTAGCTACTACACACAGTGTACTCACTAGGTAGCCTTGTGTTACATTAGCTACTACACACAGTGTACTCACTAGGTAGCCTTGTGTTACATTAGCTACTACACTCAGTGTACTCACTAGGTAGCCTTGTGTTACATTAGCTACTACACTCAGTGTGCTCACTAGGTAGCCTTGTGTTACATTAGCTACTACACACAGTGTACTCACTAGGTAGCCTTGTACTACATTAGCTACTACACTCAGTGTGCTCACTAGGTAGCCTTGTACTACATTAGCTACTACACACAGTGTGCTCACTAGGTAGCCTTGTGTTACATTAGCTACTACACACAGTGTACTCACTAGGTAGCCTTGTGTTACATTAGCTACTACACTCAGTGTGCTCACTAGGTAGCCTTGTGTTACATTAGCTACTACACTCAGTGTGCTCACTAGGTAGCCTTGTGCTACATTAGCTACTACACTCAGTGTACTCACTAGGTAGCCTTGTACTACATTAGCTACTACACACAGTGTACTCACTAGGTAGCCTTGTGTTACATTAGCTACTACACACAGTGTACTCACTAGGTAGCCTTGTGTTACATTAGCTACTACACTCAGTGTACTCACTAGGTAGCCTTGTACTACATTAGCTACTACACACAGTGTACTCACTAGGTAGCCTTGTACTACATTAGCTACTACACACAGTGTACTCACTAGGTAGCCTTGTACTACATTAGCTACTACACACAGTGTACTCACTAGGTAGCCTTGTGCTACATTAGCTACTACACACAGTGTACTCACTAGGTAGCCTTGTACTACATTAGCTACTACACTCAGTGTACTCACTAGGTAGCCTTGTACTACATTAGCTACTACACACAGTGTACTCACTAGGTAGCCTTGTGTTACATTAGCTACTACACACAGTGTACTCACTAGGTAGCCTTGTGTTACATTAGCTACTACACTCAGTGTACTCACTAGGTAGCCTTGTACTACATTAGCTACTACACTCAGTGTACTCACTAGGTAGCCTTGTACTACATTAGCTACTACACACAGTGTACTCACTAGGTAGCCTTGTACTACATTAGCTACTACACTCAGTGTACTCACTAGGTAGCCTTGTGTTACATTAGCTACTACACTCAGTGTACTCACTAGGTAGCCTTGTGTTACATTAGCTACTACACTCAGTGTACTCACTAGGTAGCCTTGTGTTACATTAGCTACTACACACAGTGTACTCACTAGGTAGCCTTGTGTTACATTAGCTACTACACACAGTGTACTCACTAGGTAGCCTTGTACTACATTAGCTACTACACACAGTGTACTCACTAGGTAGCCTTGTGTTACATTAGCTACTACACTCAGTGTACTCACTAGGTAGCCTTGTGCTACATTAGCTACTACACACAGTGTACTCACTAGGTAGCCTTGTGTTACATTAGCTACTACACTCAGTGTGCTCACTAGGTAGCCTTGTGCTACATTAGCTACTACACTCAGTGTACTCACTAGGTAGCCTTGTACTACATTAGCTACTACACACAGTGTACTCACTAGGTAGCCTTGTGCTACATTAGCTACTACACTCAGTGTACTCACTAGGTAGCCTTGTACTACATTAGCTACTACACACAGTGTGCTCACTAGGTAGCCTTGTGTTACATTAGCTACTACACTCAGTGTACTCACTAGGTAGCCTTGTGTTACATTAGCTACTACACTCAGTGTACTCACTAGGTAGCCTTGTGTTACATTAGCTACTACACTCAGTGTACTCACTAGGTAGCCTTGTGTTACATTAGCTACTACACACAGTGTACTCACTAGGTAGCCTTGTGTTACATTAGCTACTACACTCAGTGTACTCACTAGGTAGCCTTGTGTTACATTAGCTACTACACTCAGTGTACTCACTAGGTAGCCTTGTGTTACATTAGCTACTACACACAGTGTACTCACTAGGTAGCCTTGTGTTACATTAGCTACTACACACAGTGTACTCACTAGGTAGCCTTGTGTTACATTAGCTACTACACACAGTGTGCTCACTAGGTAGCCTTGTGTTACATTAGCTACTACACACAGTGTGCTCACTAGGTAGCCTTGTACTACATTAGCTACTACACACAGTGTACTCACTAGGTAGCCTTGTGTTACATTAGCTACTACACTCAGTGTACTCACTAGGTAGCCTTGTGTTACATTAGCTACTACACACAGTGTACTCACTAGGTAGCCTTGTGTTACATTAGCTACTACACACAGTGTACTCACTAGGTAGCCTTGTGCTACATTAGCTACTACACACAGTGTACTCACTAGGTAGCCTTGTGTTACATTAGCTACTACACACAGTGTACTCACCAGGTAGCCTTGTGTTACATTAGCTACTACACACAGTGTACTCACTAGGTAGCCTTGTGTTACATTAGCTACTACACTCAGTGTACTCACTAGGTAGCCTTGTGTTACATTAGCTACTACACACAGTGTACTCACTAGGTAGCCTTGTGTTACATTAGCTACTACACTCAGTGTACTCACTAGGTAGCCTTGTGTTACATTAGCTACTACACACAGTGTACTCACTAGGTAGCCTTGTGTTACATTAGCTACTACACACAGTGTACTCACTAGGTAGCCTTGTGTTACATTAGCTACTACTACACAGTGTACTCACTAGGTAGCCTTGTACTACATTAGCTACTACACACAGTGTACTCACTAGGTAGCCTTGTGCTACATTAGCTACTACACACAGTGTACTCACTAGGTAGCCTTGTGTTACATTAGCTACTACACACAGTGTACTCACTAGGTAGCCTTGTACTACATTAGCTACTACACACAGTGTACTCACTAGGTAGCCTTGTACTACATTAGCTACTACACACAGTGTACTCACTAGGTAGCCTTGTGTTACATTAGCTACTACACTCAGTGTACTCACTAGGTAGCCTTGTGTTACATTAGCTACTACACTCAGTGTACTCACTAGGTAGCCTTGTGTTACATTAGCTACTACACACAGTGTGCTCACTAGGTAGCCTTGTGTTACATTAGCTACTACACTCAGTGTACTCACTAGGTAGCCTTGTGTTACATTAGCTACTACACACAGTGTACTCACTAGGTAGCCTTGTGTTACATTAGCTACTACACTCAGTGTACTCACTAGGTAGCCTTGTACTACATTAGCTACTACACACAGTGTACTCACTAGGTAGCCTTGTACTACATTAGCTACTACACACAGTGTACTCACTAGGTAGCCTTGTGTTACATTAGCTACTACACACAGTGTGCTCACTAGGTAGCCTTGTGTTACATTAGCTACTACACACAGTGTGCTCACTAGGTAGCCTTGTACTACATTAGCTACTACACACAGTGTACTCAGTAGGTAGCCTTGTGTTACATTAGCTACTACACACAGTGTGCTCACTAGGTAGCCTTGTGTTACATTAGCTACTACACTCAGTGTGCTCACTAGGTAGCCTTGTGTTACATTAGCTACTACACTCAGTGTACTCACTAGGTAGCCTTGTGTTACATTAGCTACTACACACACTGTACTCACTAGGTAGCCTTGTGTTACATTAGCTACTACACACAGTGTACTCACTAGGTAGCCTTGTGCTACATTAGCTACTACACACAGTGTACTCACTAGGTAGCCTTGTGTTACATTAGCTACTACACTCAGTGTACTCACTAGGTAGCCTTGTGCTACATTAGCTACTACACTCAGTGTACTCACTAGGTAGCCTTGTGCTACATTAGCTACTACACACAGTGTACTCACTAGGTAGCCTTGTGTTACATTAGCTACTACACACAATGTACTCACTAGGTAGCCTTGTGTTACATTAGCTACTACACACAGTGTGCTCACTAGGTAGCCTTGTGTTACATTAGCTACTACACACAGTGTACTCACTAGGTAGCCTTGTACTACATTAGCTACTACACACAGTGTACTCACTAGGTAGCCTTGTACTACATTAGCTACTACACACAGTGTACTCACTAGGTAGCCTTGTACTACATTAGCTACTACACACAGTGTACTCACTAGGTAGCCTTGTGTTACATTAGCTACTACACACAGTGTGCTCACTAGGTAGCCTTGTGTTACATTAGCTACTACACACAGTGTGCTCACTAGGTAGCCTTGTACTACATTAGCTACTACACACAGTGTACTCACTAGGTAGCCTTGTACTACATTAGCTACTACACACAGTGTACTCACTAGGTAGCTTTGTACTACATTAGCTACTACACACAGTGTACTCACTAGGTAGCCTTGTGTTACATTAGCTACTACACACAGTGTACTCACTAGGTAGCCTTGTGTTACATTAGCTACTACACTCAGTGTGCTCACTAGGTAGCCTTGTGTTACATTAGCTACTACACACAGTGTACTCACTAGGTAGCCTTGTGTTACATTAGCTACTACACTCAGTGTACTCACTAGGTAGCCTTGTGTTACATTAGCTACTACACACAATGTACTCACTAGGTAGCCTTGTGTTACATTAGCTACTACACACAGTGTACTCACTAGGTAGCCTTGTGTTACATTAGCTACTACACACAGTGTACTCAGTAGGTAGCCTTGTACTACATTAGCTACTACACACAGTGTACTCACTAGGTAGCCTTGTACTACATTAGCTACTACACACAGTGTACTCACTAGGTAGCCTTGTACTACATTAGCTACTACACACAGTGTACTCACTAGGTAGCCTTGTACTACATTAGCTACTACACACAGTGTACTCACTAGGTAGCCTTGTGCTACATTAGCTACTACACACAGTGTACTCACTAGGTAGCCTTGTACTACATTAGCTACTACACACAGTGTGCTCACTAGGTAGCCTTGTGTTACATTAGCTACTACACACAGTGTACTCACTAGGTAGCCTTGTGTTACATTAGCTACTACACTCAGTGTGCTCACTAGGTAGCCTTGTGTTACATTAGCTACTACACTCAGTGTACTCACTAGGTAGCCTTGTACTACATTAGCTACTACACACAGTGTACTCACTAGGTAGCCTTGTGCTACATTAGCTACTACACACAGTGTACTCACTAGGTAGCCTTGTGCTACATTAGCTACTACACTCAGTGTACTCACTAGGTAGCCTTGTGCTACATTAGCTACTACACACAGTGTACTCACTAGGTAGCCTTGTGTTACATTAGCTACTACACACAGTGTACTCACTAGGTAGCCTTGTACTACATTAGCTACTACACACAGTGTACTCACTAGGTAGCCTTGTGTTACATTAGCTACTACACACAGTGTGCTCACTAGGTAGCCTTGTACTACATTAGCTACTACACACAGTGTGCTCACTAGGTAGCCTTGTGTTACATTAGCTACTACACACAGTGTGCTCACTAGGTAGCCTTGTGTTACATTAGCTACTACACACAGTGTACTCACTAGGTAGCCTTGTGTTACATTAGCTACTACACTCAGTGTGCTCACTAGGTAGCCTTGTGTTACATTAGCTACTACACTCAGTGTACTCACTAGGTAGCCTTGTACTACATTAGCTACTACACACAGTGTACTCACTAGGTAGCCTTGTGCTACATTAGCTACTACACACAGTGTACTCACTAGGTAGCCTTGTGCTACATTAGCTACTACACTCAGTGTACTCACTAGGTAGCCTTGTGCTACATTAGCTACTACACTCAGTGTACTCACTAGGTATCCTTGTACTACATTAGCTACTACACACAGTGTACTCACTAGGTAGCCTTGTGTTACATTAGCTACTACACACAGTGTACTCACTAGGTAGCCTTGTACTACATTAGCTACTACACTCAGTGTACTCACTAGGTAGCCTTGTGTTACATTAGCTACTACACACAGTGTACTCACTAGGTAGCCTTGTACTACATTAGCTACTACACACAGTGTACTCACTAGGTAGCCTTGTGTTACATTAGCTACTACACACAGTGTACTCACTAGGTAGCCTTGTACTACATTAGCTACTACACACAGTGTACTCACTAGGTAGCCTTGTACTACATTAGCTACTACACACAGTGTACTCACTAGGTAGCCTTGTACTACATTAGCTACTACACACAGTGTACTCACTAGGTAGCCTTGTGCTACATTAGCTACTACACACAGTGTACTCACTAGGTAGCCTTGTGTTACATTAGCTACTACACACAGTGTACTCACTAGGTAGCCTTGTGTTACATTAGCTACTACACTCAGTGTACTCACTAGGTAGCCTTGTGTTACATTAGCTACTACACACAGTGTACTCACTAGGTAGCCTTGTGTTACATTAGCTACTACACTCAGTGTACTCACTAGGTAGCCTTGTACTACATTAGCTACTACACACAGTGTACTCACTAGGTAGCCTTGTGTTACATTAGCTACTACACACAGTGTACTCACTAGGTAGCCTTGTGTTACATTAGCTACTACACACAGTGTACTCACTAGGTAGCCTTGTGTTACATTAGCTACTACACACAGTGTACTCACTAGGTAGCCTTGTGTTACATTAGCTACTACACACAGTGTACTCACTAGGTAGCCTTGTGCTACATTAGCTACTACACACAGTGTACTCACTAGGTAGCCTTGTGTTACATTAGCTACTACACACAGTGTACTCACTAGGTAGCCTTGTACTACATTAGCTACTACACTCAGTGTACTCACTAGGTAGCCTTGTGTTACATTAGCTACTACACACAGTGTACTCACTAGGTAGCCTTGTGTTACATTAGCTACTACACTCAGTGTACTCACTAGGTAGCCTTGTGTTACATTAGCTACTACACACAGTGTACTCACTAGGTAGCCTTGTGTTACATTAGCTACTACACACAGTGTACTCACTAGGTAGCCTTGTGTTACATTAGCTACTACACACAGTGTACTCACTAGGTAGCCTTGTGTTACATTAGCTACTACACACAGTGTACTCACTAGGTAGCCTTGTGCTACATTAGCTACTACACACAGTGTACTCACTAGGTAGCCTTGTGTTACATTAGCTACTACACACAGTGTACTCACTAGGTAGCCTTGTACTACATTAGCTACTACACTCAGTGTACTCACTAGGTAGCCTTGTGTTACATTAGCTACTACACACAGTGTACTCACTAGGTAGCCTTGTGTTACATTAGCTACTACACTCAGTGTACTCACTAGGTAGCCTTGTGTTACATTAGCTACTACACACAGTGTACTCACTAGGTAGCCTTGTGTTACATTAGCTACTACACTCAGTGTACTCACTAGGTAGCCTTGTACTACATTAGCTACTACACACAGTGTACTCACTAGGTAGCCTTGTGTTACATTAGCTACTACACACAGTGTACTCACTAGGTAGCCTTGTGTTACATTAGCTACTACACACAGTGTACTCACTAGGTAGCCTTGTGTTACATTAGCTACTACACACAGTGTGCTCACTAGGTAGCCTTGTACTACATTAGCTACTACACACAGTGTACTCACTAGGTAGCCTTGTACTACATTAGCTACTACACACAGTGTACTCACTAGGTAGCCTTGTGTTACATTAGCTACTACACACAGTGTACTCACTAGGTAGCCTTGTGTTACATTAGCTACTACACTCAGTGTACTCACTAGGTAGCCTTGTGTTACATTAGCTACTACACACAGTGTACTCACTAGGTAGCCTTGTACTACATTAGCTACTACACTCAGTGTACTCACTAGGTAGCCTTGTGTTACATTAGCTACTACACACAGTGTACTCACTAGGTAGCCTTGTGTTACATTAGCTACTACACTCAGTGTACTCACTAGGTAGCCTTGTGTTACATTAGCTACTACACACAGTGTACTCACTAGGTAGCCTTGTGTTACATTAGCTACTACACTCAGTGTACTCACTAAGTAGCCTTGTGTTACATTAGCTACTACACACAGTGTACTCACTAGGTAGCCTTGTGTTACATTAGCTACTACACTCAGTGTACTCACTAGGTAGCCTTGTGTTACATTAGCTACTACACACAGTGTACTCACTAGGTAGCCTTGTGTTACATTAGCTACTACACTGAGTGTACTCACTAGGTAGCCTTGTGTTACATTAGCTACTACACACAGTGTACTCACTAAGTAGCCTTGTGTTACATTAGCTACTACACTGAGTGTACTCACTAGGTAGCCTTGTGTTACATTAGCTACTACACTGAGTGTACTCACTAAGTAGCCTTGTGTTACATTAGCTACTACACACAGTGTACTCACTAAGTAGCCTTGTGTTACATTAGCTACTACACTGAGTGTACTCACTAAGTAGCCTTGTGTTACATTAGCTACTACACTGAGTGTACTCACTAGGTAGCCTTGTGTTACATTAGCTACTACACACAGTGTACTCACTAGGTAGCCTTGTGTTACATTAGCTACTACACTCAGTGTACTCACTAAGTAGCCTTGTGTTACATTAGCTACTACACACAGTGTACTCACTAGGTAGCCTTGTGTTACATTAGCTACTACACTGAGTGTACTCACTAGGTAGCCTTGTGTTACATTAGCTACTACACTCAGTGTACTCACTAAGTAGCCTTGTGTTACATTAGCTACTACACACAGTGTACTCACTAGGTAGCCTTGTGTTACATTAGCTACTACACTGAGTGTACTCACTAGGTAGCCTTGTGTTACATTAGCTACTACACTCAGTGTACTCACTAGGTAGCCTTGTGTTACATTAGCTACTACACACAGTGTACTCACTAGGTAGCCTTGTACTACATTAGCTACTACACACAGTGTACTCACTAGGTAGCCTTGTGTTACATTAGCTACTACACTCAGTGTACTCACTAGGTAGCCTTGTGTTACATTAGCTACTACACACAGTGTACTCACTAGGTAGCCTTGTGTTACATTAGCTACTACACTCAGTGTACTCACTAGGTAGCCTTGTGTTACATTAGCTACTACACTCAGTGTACTCACTAGGTAGCCTTGTGTTACATTAGCTACTACACACAGTGTACTCACTAGGTAGCCTTGTGTTACATTAGCTACTACACTCAGTGTACTCACTAGGTAGCCTTGTGTTACATTAGCTACTACACACAGTGTACTCACTAGGTAGCCTTGTACTACATTAGCTACTACACACAGTGTACTCACTAGGTAGCCTTGTGTTACATTAGCTACTACACTCAGTGTACTCACTAGGTAGCCTTGTGTTACATTAGCTACTACACACAGTGTACTCACTAGGTAGCCTTGTGTTACATTAGCTACTACACTCAGTGTACTCACTAGGTAGCCTTGTGTTACATTAGCTACTACACACAGTGTACTCACTAGGTAGCCTTGTGTTACATTAGCTACTACACTCAGTGTACTCACTAGGTAGCCTTGTGTTACATTAGCTACTACACACAGTGTACTCACTAGGTAGCCTTGTGTTACATTAGCTACTACACTCAGTGTACTCACTAGGTAGCCTTGTGTTACATTAGCTACTACACACAGTGTACTCACTAGGTAGCCTTGTGTTACATTAGCTACTACACACAGTGTACTCACTAGGTAGCCTTGTGTTACATTAGCTACTACACACAGTGTACTCACTAGGTAGCCTTGTACTACATTAGCTACTACACACAGTGTGCTCACTAGGTAGCCTTGTGTTACATTAGCTACTACACACAGTGTACTCACTAGGTAGCCTTGTACTACATTAGCTACTACACACAGTGTACTCACTAGGTAGCCTTGTGTTACATTAGCTACTACACACAGTGTGCTCACTAGGTAGCCTTGTGTTACATTAGCTACTACACACAGTGTACTCACTAGGTAGCCTTGTACTACATTAGCTACTACACACAGTGTACTCACTAGGTAGCCTTGTGTTACATTAGCTACTACACACAGTGTACTCACTAGGTAGCCTTGTACTACATTAGCTACTACACACAGTGTGCTCACTAGGTAGCCTTGTGTTACATTAGCTACTACACACAGTGTACTCACTAGGTAGCCTTGTACTACATTAGCTACTACACACAGTGTGCTCACTAGGTAGCCTTGTGTTACATTAGCTACTACACACAGTGTACTCACTAGGTAGCCTTGTACTACATTAGCTACTACACACAGTGTACTCACTAGGTAGCCTTGTGCTACATTAGCTACTACACACAGTGTACTCACTAGGTAGCCTTGTGTTACATTAGCTACTACACTCAGTGTACTCACTAGGTAGCCTTGTGTTACATTAGCTACTACACACAGTGTACTCACTAGGTAGCCTTGTGTTACATTAGCTACTACACTCAGTGTACTCACTAGGTAGCCTTGTGCTACATTAGCTACTACACACAGTGTACTCACTAGGTAGCCTTGTGTTACATTAGCTACTACACACAGTGTACTCACTAGGTAGCCTTGTGTTACATTAGCTACTACACACAGTGTACTCACTAGGTAGCCTTGTACTACATTAGCTACTACACACAGTGTACTCACTAGGTAGCCTTGTGTTACATTAGCTACTACACTCAGTGTACTCACTAGGTAGCCTTGTGTTACATTAGCTACTACACACAGTGTACTCACTAGGTAGCCTTGTGTTACATTAGCTACTACACACAGTGTACTCACTAGGTAGCCTTGTGTTACATTAGCTACTACACACAGTGTACTCACTAGGTAGCCTTGTACTACATTAGCTACTACACACAGTGTACTCACTAGGTAGCCTTGTACTACATTAGCTACTACACACAGTGTACTCACTAGGTAGCCTTGTGTTACATTAGCTACTACACACAGTGTACTCACTAGGTAGCCTTGTACTACATTAGCTACTACACACAGTGTACTCACTAGGTAGCCTTGTACTACATTAGCTACTACACTCAGTGTACTCACTAGGTAGCCTTGTACTACATTAGCTACTACACACAGTGTACTCACTAGGTAGCCTTGTGTTACATTAGCTACTACACACAGTGTACTCACTAGGTAGCCTTGTGTTACATTAGCTACTACACACAGTGTGCTCACTAGGTAGCCTTGTGTTACATTAGCTACTACACACAGTGTACTCACTAGGTAGCCTTGTACTACATTAGCTACTACACACAGTGTACTCACTAGGTAGCCTTGTACTACATTAGCTACTACACACAGTGTGCTCACTAGGTAGCCTTGTACTACATTAGCTACTACACACAGTGTACTCACTAGGTAGCCTTGTGCTACATTAGCTACTACACACAGTGTACTCACTAGGTAGCCTTGTGTTACATTAGCTACTACACACAGTGTACTCACTAGGTAGCCTTGTGCTACATTAGCTACTACACACAGTGTACTCACTAGGTAGCCTTGTGTTACATTAGCTACTACACACAGTGTACTCACTAGGTAGCCTTGTGTTACATTAGCTACTACACACAGTGTACTCACTAGGTAGCCTTGTGCTACATTAGCTACTACACACAGTGTACTCACTAGGTAGCCTTGTGCTACATTAGCTACTACACACAGTGTACTCACTAGGTAGCCTTGTGTTACATTAGCTACTACACACAGTGTACTCACTAGGTAGCCTTGTGTTACATTAGCTACTACACACAGTGTACTCACTAGGTAGCCTTGTGCTACATTAGCTACTACACACAGTGTACTCACTAGGTAGCCTTGTGTTACATTAGCTACTACACACAGTGTACTCACTAGGTAGCCTTGTGCTACATTAGCTACTACACACAGTGTACTCACTAGGTAGCCTTGTGTTACATTAGCTACTACACACAGTGTACTCACTAGGTAGCCTTGTGTTACATTAGCTACTACACTCAGTGTACTCACTAGGTAGCCTTGTGTTACATTAGCTACTACACACAGTGTACTCACTAGGTAGCCTTGTACTACATTAGCTACTACACTCAGTGTACTCACTAGGTAGCCTTGTACTACATTAGCTACTACACACAGTGTACTCACTAGGTAGCCTTGTGTTACATTAGCTACTACACACAGTGTACTCACTAGGTAGCCTTGTGTTACATTAGCTACTACACTGAGTGTACTCACTAGGTAGCCTTGTGTTACATTAGCTACTACACACAGTGTACTCACTAGGTAGCCTTGTACTACATTAGCTACTACACACAGTGTACTCACTAGGTAGCCTTGTGCTACATTAGCTACTACACACAGTGTACTCACTAGGTAGCCTTGTGTTACATTAGCTACTACACACAGTGTACTCACTAGGTAGCCTTGTGTTACATTAGCTACTACACACAGTGTACTCACTAGGTAGCCTTGTACTACATTAGCTACTACACACAGTGTACTCACTAGGTAGCCTTGTGTTACATTAGCTACTACACACAGTGTACTCACTAGGTAGCCTTGTGCTACATTAGCTACTACACACAGTGTACTCACTAGGTAGCCTTGTGTTACATTAGCTACTACACACAGTGTACTCACTAGGTAGCCTTGTGTTACATTAGCTACTACACTCAGTGTACTCACTAGGTAGCCTTGTACTACATTAGCTACTACACTCAGTGTACTCACTAGGCAGCCTTGTGTTACATTAGCTACTACACACAGTGTACTCACTAGGTAGCCTTGTGTTACATTAGCTACTACACACAGTGTACTCACTAGGTAGCCTTGTGTTACATTAGCTACTACACACAGTGTGCTCACTAGGTAGCCTTGTACTACATTAGCTACTACACACAGTGTACTCACTAGGTAGCCTTGTGTTACATTAGCTACTACACACAGTGTACTCACTAGGTAGCCTTGTGTTACATTAGCTACTACACACAGTGTACTCACTAGGTAGCCTTGTGCTACATTAGCTACTACACACAGTGTACTCACTAGGTAGCCTTGTGTTACATTAGCTACTACACACAGTGTACTCACTAGGTAGCCTTGTGTTACATTAGCTACTACACTCAGTGTACTCACTAGGTAGCCTTGTACTACATTAGCTACTACACTCAGTGTACTCACTAGGCAGCCTTGTGTTACATTAGCTACTACACACAGTGTACTCACTAGGTAGCCTTGTGTTACATTAGCTACTACACACAGTGTACTCACTAGGTAGCCTTGTGTTACATTAGCTACTACACACAGTGTGCTCACTAGGTAGCCTTGTACTACATTAGCTACTACACACAGTGTACTCACTAGGTAGCCTTGTGTTACATTAGCTACTACACACAGTGTACTCACTAGGTAGCCTTGTGTTACATTAGCTACTACACACAGTGTACTCACTAGGTAGCCTTGTGCTACATTAGCTACTACACACAGTGTACTCACTAGGTAGCCTTGTACTACATTAGCTACTACACACAGTGTGCTCACTAGGTAGCCTTGTGTTACATTAGCTACTACACTCAGTGTACTCACTAGGTAGCCTTGTGTTACATTAGCTACTACACACAGTGTACTCACTAGGTAGCCTTGTACTACATTAGCTACTACACACAGTGTACTCACTAGGTAGCCTTGTGTTACATTAGCTACTACACACAGTGTACTCACTAGGTAGCCTTGTACTACATTAGCTACTACACACAGTGTACTCACTAGGTAGCCTTGTGTTACATTAGCTACTACACACAGTGTACTCACTAGGTAGCCTTGTACTACATTAGCTACTACACTCAGTGTACTCACTAGGTAGCCTTGTGTTACATTAGCTACTACACACAGTGTACTCACTAGGTAGCCTTGTGCTACATTAGCTACTACACACAGTGTACTCACTAGGTAGCCTTGTGTTACATTAGCTACTACACACAGTGTACTCACTAGGTAGCCTTGTACTACATTAGCTACTACACACAGTGTACTCACTAGGTAGCCTTGTGTTACATTAGCTACTACACACAGTGTACTCACTAGGTAGCCTTGTGTTACATTAGCTACTACACACAGTGTACTCACTAGGTAGCCTTGTGTTACATTAGCTACTACACACAGTGTACTCACTAGGTAGCCTTGTGTTACATTAGCTACTACACTCAGTGTACTCACTAGGTAGCCTTGTACTACATTAGCTACTACACTCAGTGTACTCACTAGGTAGCCTTGTACTACATTAGCTACTACACTCAGTGTACTCACTAGGTAGCCTTGTGTTACATTAGCTACTACACACAGTGTACTCACTAGGTAGCCTTGTGCTACATTAGCTACTACACACAGTGTACTCACTAGGTAGCCTTGTGCTACATTAGCTACTACACACAGTGTACTCACTAGGTAGCCTTGTACTACATTAGCTACTACACACAGTGTACTCACTAGGTAGCCTTGTGTTACATTAGCTACTACACACAGTGTGCTCACTAGGTAGCCTTGTGTTACATTAGCTACTACACACAGTGTACTCACTAGGTAGCCTTGTGTTACATTAGCTACTACACACAGTGTACTCACTAGGTAGCCTTGTGTTACATTAGCTACTACACACAGTGTACTCACTAGGTAGCCTTGTGTTACATTAGCTACTACACACAGTGTACTCACTAGGTAGCCTTGTGTTACATTAGCTACTACACTCAGTGTACTCACTAGGTAGCCTTGTACTACATTAGCTACTACACACAGTGTACTCACTAGGTAGCCTTGTGTTACATTAGCTACTACACTCAGTGTACTCACTAGGTAGCCTTGTGTTACATTAGCTACTACACACAGTGTACTCACTAGGTAGCCTTGTGTTACATTAGCTACTACACTCAGTGTACTCACTAGGTAGCCTTGTACTACATTAGCTACTACACACAGTGTACTCACTAGGTAGCCTTGTACTACATTAGCTACTACACACAGTGTACTCACTAGGTAGCCTTGTGTTACATTAGCTACTACACTCAGTGTACTCACTAGGTAGCCTTGTACTACATTAGCTACTACACACAGTGTGCTCACTAGGTAGCCTTGTGTTACATTAGCTACTACACACAGTGTACTCACTAGGTAGCCTTGTGCTACATTAGCTACTACACTCAGTGTACTCACTAGGTAGCCTTGTACTACATTAGCTACTACACTCAGTGTACTCACTAGGTAGCCTTGTACTACATTAGCTACTACACACAGTGTACTCGCTAGGTAGCCTTGTGTTACATTAGCTACTACACTCAGTGTACTCACTAGGTAGCCTTGTACTACATTAGCTACTACACTCAGTGTACTCACTAGGTAGCCTTGTGGTACATTAGCTACTACACACAGTGTACTCACTAGGTAGCCTTGTACTACATTAGCTACTACACTCAGTGTACTCACTAGGTAGCCTTGTGCTACATTAGCTACTACACTCAGTGTACTCACTAGGTAGCCTTGTGCTACATTAGCTACTACACTCAGTGTACTCACTAGGTATCCTTGTACTACATTAGCTACTACACACAGTGTACTCACTAGGTAGCCTTGTGTTACATTAGCTACTACACACAGTGTACTCACTAGGTAGCCTTGTACTACATTAGCTACTACACTCAGTGTACTCACTAGGTAGCCTTGTGTTACATTAGCTACTACACACAGTGTACTCACTAGGTAGCCTTGTACTACATTAGCTACTACACACAGTGTACTCACTAGGTAGCCTTGTGTTACATTAGCTACTACACACAGTGTACTCACTAGGTAGCCTTGTACTACATTAGCTACTACACACAGTGTACTCACTAGGTAGCCTTGTACTACATTAGCTACTACACACAGTGTACTCACTAGGTAGCCTTGTACTACATTAGCTACTACACACAGTGTACTCACTAGGTAGCCTTGTGCTACATTAGCTACTACACACAGTGTACTCACTAGGTAGCCTTGTGTTACATTAGCTACTACACACAGTGTACTCACTAGGTAGCCTTGTGTTACATTAGCTACTACACTCAGTGTACTCACTAGGTAGCCTTGTGTTACATTAGCTACTACACACAGTGTACTCACTAGGTAGCCTTGTGTTACATTAGCTACTACACTCAGTGTACTCACTAGGTAGCCTTGTACTACATTAGCTACTACACACAGTGTACTCACTAGGTAGCCTTGTGTTACATTAGCTACTACACACAGTGTACTCACTAGGTAGCCTTGTGTTACATTAGCTACTACACACAGTGTACTCACTAGGTAGCCTTGTGTTACATTAGCTACTACACACAGTGTACTCACTAGGTAGCCTTGTGTTACATTAGCTACTACACACAGTGTACTCACTAGGTAGCCTTGTGCTACATTAGCTACTACACACAGTGTACTCACTAGGTAGCCTTGTGTTACATTAGCTACTACACACAGTGTACTCACTAGGTAGCCTTGTACTACATTAGCTACTACACTCAGTGTACTCACTAGGTAGCCTTGTGTTACATTAGCTACTACACACAGTGTACTCACTAGGTAGCCTTGTGTTACATTAGCTACTACACTCAGTGTACTCACTAGGTAGCCTTGTGTTACATTAGCTACTACACACAGTGTACTCACTAGGTAGCCTTGTGTTACATTAGCTACTACACACAGTGTACTCACTAGGTAGCCTTGTGTTACATTAGCTACTACACACAGTGTACTCACTAGGTAGCCTTGTGTTACATTAGCTACTACACACAGTGTACTCACTAGGTAGCCTTGTGCTACATTAGCTACTACACACAGTGTACTCACTAGGTAGCCTTGTGTTACATTAGCTACTACACACAGTGTACTCACTAGGTAGCCTTGTACTACATTAGCTACTACACTCAGTGTACTCACTAGGTAGCCTTGTGTTACATTAGCTACTACACACAGTGTACTCACTAGGTAGCCTTGTGTTACATTAGCTACTACACTCAGTGTACTCACTAGGTAGCCTTGTGTTACATTAGCTACTACACACAGTGTACTCACTAGGTAGCCTTGTGTTACATTAGCTACTACACTCAGTGTACTCACTAGGTAGCCTTGTACTACATTAGCTACTACACACAGTGTACTCACTAGGTAGCCTTGTGTTACATTAGCTACTACACACAGTGTACTCACTAGGTAGCCTTGTGTTACATTAGCTACTACACACAGTGTACTCACTAGGTAGCCTTGTGTTACATTAGCTACTACACACAGTGTGCTCACTAGGTAGCCTTGTACTACATTAGCTACTACACACAGTGTACTCACTAGGTAGCCTTGTACTACATTAGCTACTACACACAGTGTACTCACTAGGTAGCCTTGTGTTACATTAGCTACTACACACAGTGTACTCACTAGGTAGCCTTGTGTTACATTAGCTACTACACTCAGTGTACTCACTAGGTAGCCTTGTGTTACATTAGCTACTACACACAGTGTACTCACTAGGTAGCCTTGTACTACATTAGCTACTACACTCAGTGTACTCACTAGGTAGCCTTGTGTTACATTAGCTACTACACACAGTGTACTCACTAGGTAGCCTTGTGTTACATTAGCTACTACACTCAGTGTACTCACTAGGTAGCCTTGTGTTACATTAGCTACTACACACAGTGTACTCACTAGGTAGCCTTGTGTTACATTAGCTACTACACTCAGTGTACTCACTAAGTAGCCTTGTGTTACATTAGCTACTACACACAGTGTACTCACTAGGTAGCCTTGTGTTACATTAGCTACTACACTCAGTGTACTCACTAGGTAGCCTTGTGTTACATTAGCTACTACACACAGTGTACTCACTAGGTAGCCTTGTGTTACATTAGCTACTACACTGAGTGTACTCACTAGGTAGCCTTGTGTTACATTAGCTACTACACACAGTGTACTCACTAAGTAGCCTTGTGTTACATTAGCTACTACACTGAGTGTACTCACTAGGTAGCCTTGTGTTACATTAGCTACTACACTGAGTGTACTCACTAAGTAGCCTTGTGTTACATTAGCTACTACACACAGTGTACTCACTAAGTAGCCTTGTGTTACATTAGCTACTACACTGAGTGTACTCACTAAGTAGCCTTGTGTTACATTAGCTACTACACTGAGTGTACTCACTAGGTAGCCTTGTGTTACATTAGCTACTACACACAGTGTACTCACTAGGTAGCCTTGTGTTACATTAGCTACTACACTCAGTGTACTCACTAAGTAGCCTTGTGTTACATTAGCTACTACACACAGTGTACTCACTAGGTAGCCTTGTGTTACATTAGCTACTACACTGAGTGTACTCACTAGGTAGCCTTGTGTTACATTAGCTACTACACTCAGTGTACTCACTAAGTAGCCTTGTGTTACATTAGCTACTACACACAGTGTACTCACTAGGTAGCCTTGTGTTACATTAGCTACTACACTGAGTGTACTCACTAGGTAGCCTTGTGTTACATTAGCTACTACACTCAGTGTACTCACTAGGTAGCCTTGTGTTACATTAGCTACTACACACAGTGTACTCACTAGGTAGCCTTGTACTACATTAGCTACTACACACAGTGTACTCACTAGGTAGCCTTGTGTTACATTAGCTACTACACTCAGTGTACTCACTAGGTAGCCTTGTGTTACATTAGCTACTACACACAGTGTACTCACTAGGTAGCCTTGTGTTACATTAGCTACTACACTCAGTGTACTCACTAGGTAGCCTTGTGTTACATTAGCTACTACACTCAGTGTACTCACTAGGTAGCCTTGTGTTACATTAGCTACTACACACAGTGTACTCACTAGGTAGCCTTGTGTTACATTAGCTACTACACTCAGTGTACTCACTAGGTAGCCTTGTGTTACATTAGCTACTACACACAGTGTACTCACTAGGTAGCCTTGTACTACATTAGCTACTACACACAGTGTACTCACTAGGTAGCCTTGTGTTACATTAGCTACTACACTCAGTGTACTCACTAGGTAGCCTTGTGTTACATTAGCTACTACACACAGTGTACTCACTAGGTAGCCTTGTGTTACATTAGCTACTACACTCAGTGTACTCACTAGGTAGCCTTGTGTTACATTAGCTACTACACACAGTGTACTCACTAGGTAGCCTTGTGTTACATTAGCTACTACACTCAGTGTACTCACTAGGTAGCCTTGTGTTACATTAGCTACTACACACAGTGTACTCACTAGGTAGCCTTGTGTTACATTAGCTACTACACTCAGTGTACTCACTAGGTAGCCTTGTGTTACATTAGCTACTACACACAGTGTACTCACTAGGTAGCCTTGTGTTACATTAGCTACTACACACAGTGTACTCACTAGGTAGCCTTGTGTTACATTAGCTACTACACACAGTGTACTCACTAGGTAGCCTTGTACTACATTAGCTACTACACACAGTGTGCTCACTAGGTAGCCTTGTGTTACATTAGCTACTACACACAGTGTACTCACTAGGTAGCCTTGTACTACATTAGCTACTACACACAGTGTACTCACTAGGTAGCCTTGTGTTACATTAGCTACTACACACAGTGTGCTCACTAGGTAGCCTTGTGTTACATTAGCTACTACACACAGTGTACTCACTAGGTAGCCTTGTACTACATTAGCTACTACACACAGTGTACTCACTAGGTAGCCTTGTGTTACATTAGCTACTACACACAGTGTACTCACTAGGTAGCCTTGTACTACATTAGCTACTACACACAGTGTGCTCACTAGGTAGCCTTGTGTTACATTAGCTACTACACACAGTGTACTCACTAGGTAGCCTTGTACTACATTAGCTACTACACACAGTGTGCTCACTAGGTAGCCTTGTGTTACATTAGCTACTACACACAGTGTACTCACTAGGTAGCCTTGTACTACATTAGCTACTACACACAGTGTACTCACTAGGTAGCCTTGTGCTACATTAGCTACTACACACAGTGTACTCACTAGGTAGCCTTGTGTTACATTAGCTACTACACTCAGTGTACTCACTAGGTAGCCTTGTGTTACATTAGCTACTACACACAGTGTACTCACTAGGTAGCCTTGTGTTACATTAGCTACTACACTCAGTGTACTCACTAGGTAGCCTTGTGCTACATTAGCTACTACACACAGTGTACTCACTAGGTAGCCTTGTGTTACATTAGCTACTACACACAGTGTACTCACTAGGTAGCCTTGTGTTACATTAGCTACTACACACAGTGTACTCACTAGGTAGCCTTGTACTACATTAGCTACTACACACAGTGTACTCACTAGGTAGCCTTGTGTTACATTAGCTACTACACTCAGTGTACTCACTAGGTAGCCTTGTGTTACATTAGCTACTACACACAGTGTACTCACTAGGTAGCCTTGTGTTACATTAGCTACTACACACAGTGTACTCACTAGGTAGCCTTGTGTTACATTAGCTACTACACACAGTGTACTCACTAGGTAGCCTTGTACTACATTAGCTACTACACACAGTGTACTCACTAGGTAGCCTTGTACTACATTAGCTACTACACACAGTGTACTCACTAGGTAGCCTTGTGTTACATTAGCTACTACACACAGTGTACTCACTAGGTAGCCTTGTACTACATTAGCTACTACACACAGTGTACTCACTAGGTAGCCTTGTACTACATTAGCTACTACACTCAGTGTACTCACTAGGTAGCCTTGTACTACATTAGCTACTACACACAGTGTACTCACTAGGTAGCCTTGTGTTACATTAGCTACTACACACAGTGTACTCACTAGGTAGCCTTGTGTTACATTAGCTACTACACACAGTGTGCTCACTAGGTAGCCTTGTGTTACATTAGCTACTACACACAGTGTACTCACTAGGTAGCCTTGTACTACATTAGCTACTACACACAGTGTACTCACTAGGTAGCCTTGTACTACATTAGCTACTACACACAGTGTGCTCACTAGGTAGCCTTGTACTACATTAGCTACTACACACAGTGTACTCACTAGGTAGCCTTGTGCTACATTAGCTACTACACACAGTGTACTCACTAGGTAGCCTTGTGTTACATTAGCTACTACACACAGTGTACTCACTAGGTAGCCTTGTGCTACATTAGCTACTACACACAGTGTACTCACTAGGTAGCCTTGTGTTACATTAGCTACTACACACAGTGTACTCACTAGGTAGCCTTGTGTTACATTAGCTACTACACACAGTGTACTCACTAGGTAGCCTTGTGCTACATTAGCTACTACACACAGTGTACTCACTAGGTAGCCTTGTGCTACATTAGCTACTACACACAGTGTACTCACTAGGTAGCCTTGTGTTACATTAGCTACTACACACAGTGTACTCACTAGGTAGCCTTGTGTTACATTAGCTACTACACACAGTGTACTCACTAGGTAGCCTTGTGCTACATTAGCTACTACACACAGTGTACTCACTAGGTAGCCTTGTGTTACATTAGCTACTACACACAGTGTACTCACTAGGTAGCCTTGTGCTACATTAGCTACTACACACAGTGTACTCACTAGGTAGCCTTGTGTTACATTAGCTACTACACACAGTGTACTCACTAGGTAGCCTTGTGTTACATTAGCTACTACACTCAGTGTACTCACTAGGTAGCCTTGTGTTACATTAGCTACTACACACAGTGTACTCACTAGGTAGCCTTGTACTACATTAGCTACTACACTCAGTGTACTCACTAGGTAGCCTTGTACTACATTAGCTACTACACACAGTGTACTCACTAGGTAGCCTTGTGTTACATTAGCTACTACACACAGTGTACTCACTAGGTAGCCTTGTGTTACATTAGCTACTACACTGAGTGTACTCACTAGGTAGCCTTGTGTTACATTAGCTACTACACACAGTGTACTCACTAGGTAGCCTTGTACTACATTAGCTACTACACACAGTGTACTCACTAGGTAGCCTTGTGCTACATTAGCTACTACACACAGTGTACTCACTAGGTAGCCTTGTGTTACATTAGCTACTACACACAGTGTACTCACTAGGTAGCCTTGTGTTACATTAGCTACTACACACAGTGTACTCACTAGGTAGCCTTGTACTACATTAGCTACTACACACAGTGTACTCACTAGGTAGCCTTGTGTTACATTAGCTACTACACACAGTGTACTCACTAGGTAGCCTTGTGCTACATTAGCTACTACACACAGTGTACTCACTAGGTAGCCTTGTGTTACATTAGCTACTACACACAGTGTACTCACTAGGTAGCCTTGTGTTACATTAGCTACTACACTCAGTGTACTCACTAGGTAGCCTTGTACTACATTAGCTACTACACTCAGTGTACTCACTAGGCAGCCTTGTGTTACATTAGCTACTACACACAGTGTACTCACTAGGTAGCCTTGTGTTACATTAGCTACTACACACAGTGTACTCACTAGGTAGCCTTGTGTTACATTAGCTACTACACACAGTGTGCTCACTAGGTAGCCTTGTACTACATTAGCTACTACACACAGTGTACTCACTAGGTAGCCTTGTGTTACATTAGCTACTACACACAGTGTACTCACTAGGTAGCCTTGTGTTACATTAGCTACTACACACAGTGTACTCACTAGGTAGCCTTGTGCTACATTAGCTACTACACACAGTGTACTCACTAGGTAGCCTTGTGTTACATTAGCTACTACACACAGTGTACTCACTAGGTAGCCTTGTGTTACATTAGCTACTACACTCAGTGTACTCACTAGGTAGCCTTGTACTACATTAGCTACTACACTCAGTGTACTCACTAGGCAGCCTTGTGTTACATTAGCTACTACACACAGTGTACTCACTAGGTAGCCTTGTGTTACATTAGCTACTACACACAGTGTACTCACTAGGTAGCCTTGTGTTACATTAGCTACTACACACAGTGTGCTCACTAGGTAGCCTTGTACTACATTAGCTACTACACACAGTGTACTCACTAGGTAGCCTTGTGTTACATTAGCTACTACACACAGTGTACTCACTAGGTAGCCTTGTGTTACATTAGCTACTACACACAGTGTACTCACTAGGTAGCCTTGTGCTACATTAGCTACTACACACAGTGTACTCACTAGGTAGCCTTGTACTACATTAGCTACTACACACAGTGTGCTCACTAGGTAGCCTTGTGTTACATTAGCTACTACACTCAGTGTACTCACTAGGTAGCCTTGTGTTACATTAGCTACTACACACAGTGTACTCACTAGGTAGCCTTGTACTACATTAGCTACTACACACAGTGTACTCACTAGGTAGCCTTGTGTTACATTAGCTACTACACACAGTGTACTCACTAGGTAGCCTTGTACTACATTAGCTACTACACACAGTGTACTCACTAGGTAGCCTTGTGTTACATTAGCTACTACACACAGTGTACTCACTAGGTAGCCTTGTACTACATTAGCTACTACACTCAGTGTACTCACTAGGTAGCCTTGTGTTACATTAGCTACTACACACAGTGTACTCACTAGGTAGCCTTGTGCTACATTAGCTACTACACACAGTGTACTCACTAGGTAGCCTTGTGTTACATTAGCTACTACACACAGTGTACTCACTAGGTAGCCTTGTACTACATTAGCTACTACACACAGTGTACTCACTAGGTAGCCTTGTGTTACATTAGCTACTACACACAGTGTACTCACTAGGTAGCCTTGTGTTACATTAGCTACTACACACAGTGTACTCACTAGGTAGCCTTGTGTTACATTAGCTACTACACACAGTGTACTCACTAGGTAGCCTTGTGTTACATTAGCTACTACACTCAGTGTACTCACTAGGTAGCCTTGTACTACATTAGCTACTACACTCAGTGTACTCACTAGGTAGCCTTGTACTACATTAGCTACTACACTCAGTGTACTCACTAGGTAGCCTTGTGTTACATTAGCTACTACACACAGTGTACTCACTAGGTAGCCTTGTGCTACATTAGCTACTACACACAGTGTACTCACTAGGTAGCCTTGTGCTACATTAGCTACTACACACAGTGTACTCACTAGGTAGCCTTGTACTACATTAGCTACTACACACAGTGTACTCACTAGGTAGCCTTGTGTTACATTAGCTACTACACACAGTGTGCTCACTAGGTAGCCTTGTGTTACATTAGCTACTACACACAGTGTACTCACTAGGTAGCCTTGTGTTACATTAGCTACTACACACAGTGTACTCACTAGGTAGCCTTGTGTTACATTAGCTACTACACACAGTGTACTCACTAGGTAGCCTTGTGTTACATTAGCTACTACACACAGTGTACTCACTAGGAAGCCTTGTGTTACATTAGCTACTACACTCAGTGTACTCACTAGGTAGCCTTGTACTACATTAGCTACTACACACAGTGTACTCACTAGGTAGCCTTGTGTTACATTAGCTACTACACTCAGTGTACTCACTAGGTAGCCTTGTGTTACATTAGCTACTACACACAGTGTACTCACTAGGTAGCCTTGTGTTACATTAGCTACTACACTCAGTGTACTCACTAGGTAGCCTTGTACTACATTAGCTACTACACACAGTGTACTCACTAGGTAGCCTTGTACTACATTAGCTACTACACACAGTGTACTCACTAGGTAGCCTTGTGTTACATTAGCTACTACACTCAGTGTACTCACTAGGTAGCCTTGTACTACATTAGCTACTACACACAGTGTGCTCACTAGGTAGCCTTGTGTTACATTAGCTACTACACACAGTGTACTCACTAGGTAGCCTTGTGCTACATTAGCTACTACACTCAGTGTACTCACTAGGTAGCCTTGTACTACATTAGCTACTACACTCAGTGTACTCACTAGGTAGCCTTGTACTACATTAGCTACTACACACAGTGTACTCGCTAGGTAGCCTTGTGTTACATTAGCTACTACACTCAGTGTACTCACTAGGTAGCCTTGTACTACATTAGCTACTACACTCAGTGTACTCACTAGGTAGCCTTGTGGTACATTAGCTACTACACACAGTGTACTCACTAGGTAGCCTTGTACTACATTAGCTACTACACACAGTGTACTCACTAGGTAGCCTTGTACTACATTAGCTACTACACACAGTGTACTCACTAGGTAGCCTTGTGTTACATTAGCTACTACACTCAGTGTACTCACTAGGTAGCCTTGTGTTACATTAGCTACTACACACAGTGTACTCACTAGGTAGCCTTGTGTTACATTAGCTACTACACACAGTGTACTCACTAGGTAGCCTTGTGTTACATTAGCTACTACACACAGTGTACTCACTAGGTAGCCTTGTGTTACATTAGCTACTACACTCAGTGTACTCACTAGGTAGCCTTGTACTACATTAGCTACTACACACAGTGTGCTCAGTAGGTAGCCTTGTGTTACATTAGCTACTACACTCAGTGTACTCACTAGGTAGCCTTGTGTTACATTAGCTACTACACTCAGTGTACTCACTAGGTAGCCTTGTGTTACATTAGCTACTACACACAGTGTACTCACTAGGTAGCCTTGTGTTACATTAGCTACTACACACAGTGTACTCACTAGGTAGCCTTGTACTACATTAGCTACTACACACAGTGTACTCACTAGGTAGCCTTGTGTTACATTAGCTACTACACACAGTGTACTCACTAGGTAGCCTTGTGCTACATTAGCTACTACACACAGTGTACTCACTAGGTAGCCTTGTGTTACATTAGCTACTACACACAGTGTACTCACTAGGTAGCCTTGTGCTACATTAGCTACTACACTCAGTGTACTCACTAGGTAGCCTTGTGTTACATTAGCTACTACACACAGTGTACTCACTAGGTAGCCTTGTACTACATTAGCTACTACACACAGTGTACTCACTAGGTAGCCTTGTGTTACATTAGCTACTACACACAGTGTACTCACTAGGTAGCCTTGTACTACATTAGCTACTACACTCAGTGTACTCACTAGGTAGCCTTGTACTACATTAGCTACTACACTCAGTGTACTCACTAGGTAGCCTTGTGTTACATTAGCTACTACACACAGTGTACTCACTAGGTAGCCTTGTACTACATTAGCTACTACACACAGTGTACTCACTAGGTAGCCTTGTGTTACATTAGCTACTACACACAGTGTACTCACTAGGTAGCCTTGTGTTACATTAGCTACTACACACAGTGTACTCACTAGGTAGCCTTGTACTACATTAGCTACTACACACAGTGTACTCACTAGGTAGCCTTGTGCTACATTAGCTACTACACTCAGTGTACTCACTAGGTAGCCTTGTGTTACATTAGCTACTACACACAGTGTACTCACTAGGTAGCCTTGTGTTACATTAGCTACTACACACAGTGTACTCACTAGGTAGCCTTGTGTTACATTAGCTACTACACACAGTGTACTCACTAGGTAGCCTTGTGTTACATTAGCTACTACACACAGTGTACTCACTAGGTAGCCTTGTGCTACATTAGCTACTACACACAGTGTACTCACTAGGTAGCCTTGTGCTACATTAGCTACTACACACAGTGTACTCACTAGGTAGCCTTGTGTTACATTAGCTACTACACTCAGTGTACTCACTAGGTAGCCTTGTGTTACATTAGCTACTACACTCAGTGTACTCACTAGGTAGCCTTGTGCTACATTAGCTACTACACACAGTGTACTCACTAGGTAGCCTTGTACTACATTAGCTACTACACTCAGTGTACTCACTAGGTAGCCTTGTACTACATTAGCTACTACACACAGTGTACTCGCTAGGTAGCCTTGTGTTACATTAGCTACTACACTCAGTGTACTCACTAGGTAGCCTTGTGTTACATTAGCTACTACACTCAGTGTACTCACTAGGTAGCCTTGTGCTACATTAGCTACTACACACAGTGTACTCACTAGGTAGCCTTGTACTACATTAGCTACTACACTCAGTGTACTCACTAGGTAGCCTTGTACTACATTAGCTACTACACTCAGTGTACTCACTAGGTAGCCTTGTACTACATTAGCTACTACACACAGTGTACTCACTAGGTAGCCTTGTACTACATTAGCTACTACACACAGTGTACTCACTAGGTAGCCTTGTACTACATTAGCTACTACACACAGTGTACTCACTAGGTAGCCTTGTACTACATTAGCTACTACACTCAGTGTACTCACTAGGTAGCCTTGTACTACATTAGCTACTACACACAGTGTACTCACTAGGTAGCCTTGTACTACATTAGCTACTACACACAGTGTACTCACTAGGTAGCCTTGTACTACATTAGCTACTACACTCAGTGTACTCACTAGGTAGCCTTGTACTACATTAGCTACTACACTCAGTGTACTCACTAGGTAGCCTTGTGGTACATTAGCTACTACACACAGTGTACTCACTAGGTAGCCTTGTACTACATTAGCTACTACACACAGTGTACTCACTAGGTAGCCTTGTACTACATTAGCTACTACACACAGTGTACTCACTAGGTAGCCTTGTGTTACATTAGCTACTACACACAGTGTACTCACTAGGTAGCCTTGTGTTACATTAGCTACTACACACAGTGTGCTCACTAGGTAGCCTTGTGTTACATTAGCTACTACACTCAGTGTACTCACTAGGTAGCCTTGTGTTACATTAGCTACTACACACAGTGTACTCACTAGGTAGCCTTGTGTTACATTAGCTACTACACTGAGTGTACTCACTAGGTAGCCTTGTGTTACATTAGCTACTACACACAGTGTACTCACTAGGTAGCCTTGTACTACATTAGCTACTACACACAGTGTACTCACTAGGTAGCCTTGTGTTACATTAGCTACTACACACAGTGTACTCACTAGGTAGCCTTGTGTTACATTAGCTACTACACACAGTGTACTCACTAGGTAGCCTTGTGTTACATTAGCTACTACACACAGTGTACTCACTAGGTAGCCTTGTGTTACATTAGCTACTACACACAATGTGCTCACTAGGTAGCCTTGTGTTACATTAGCTACTACACTCAGTGTACTCACTAGGTAGCCTTGTGTTACATTAGCTACTACACACAGTGTACTCACTAGGTAGCCTTGTGTTACATTAGCTACTACACTGAGTGTACTCACTAGGTAGCCTTGTGTTACATTAGCTACTACACACAGTGTACTCACTAGGTAGCCTTGTACTACATTAGCTACTACACACAGTGTACTCACTAGGTAGCCTTGTGTTACATTAGCTACTACACACAGTGTACTCACTAGGTAGCCTTGTTTTACATTAGCTACTACACACAGTGTACTCACTAGGTAGCCTTGTGTTACATTAGCTACTACACTCAGTGTACCCACTAGGTAGCCTTGTACTACATTAGCTACTACACACAGTGTGCTCACTAGGTAGCCTTGTGTTACATTAGCTACTACACACAGTGTACTCACTAGGTAGCCTTGTACTACATTAGCTACTACACACAGTGTACTCACTAGGTAGCCTTGTGCTACATTAGCTACTACACTCAGTGTACTCACTAGGTAGCCTTGTACTACATTAGCTACTACACACAGTGTACTCACTAGGTAGCCTTGTGTTACATTAGCTACTACACACAGTGTACTCACTAGGTAGCCTTGTACTACATTAGCTACTACACTCAGTGTACTCACTAGGTAGCCTTGTGTTACATTAGCTACTACACTCAGTGTACTCACTAGGTAGCCTTGTACTACATTAGCTACTACACTCAGTGTACTCACTAGGTAGCCTTGTGTTACATTAGCTACTACACTCAGTGTACTCACTAGGTAGCCTTGTGTTACATTAGCTACTACACACAGTGTACTCACTAGGTAGCCTTGTGCTACATTAGCTACTACACTCAGTGTGCTCACTAGGTAGCCTTGTACTACATTAGCTACTACACACAGTGTGCTCACTAGGTAGCCTTGTACTACATTAGCTACTACACTCAGTGTGCTCACTAGGTAGCCTTGTGCTACATTAGCTACTACACACAGTGTGCTCACTAGGTAGCCTTGTACTACATTAGCTACTACACACAGTGTGCTCACTAGGTAGCCTTGTACTACATTAGCTACTACACACAGTGTGCTCACTAGGTAGCCTTGTGTTACATTAGCTACTACACTCAGTGTGCTCACTAGGTAGCCTTGTGTTACATTAGCTACTACACTCAGTGTGCTCACTAGGTAGCCTTGTGCTACATTAGCTACTACACACAGTGTGCTCACTAGGTAGCCTTGTGCTACATTAGCTACTACACACAGTGTACTCACTAGGTAGCCTTGTGTTACATTAGCTACTACACACAGTGTACTCACTAGGTAGCCTTGTGTTACATTAGCTACTACACACAGTGTACTCACTAGGTAGCCTTGTGTTACATTAGCTACTACACACAGTGTACTCACTAGGTAGCCTTGTACTACATTAGCTACTACACACAGTGTGCTCACTAGGTAGCCTTGTGTTACATTAGCTACTACACTCAGTGTACTCACTAGGTAGCCTTGTACTACATTAGCTACTACACACAGTGTACTCACTAGGTAGCCTTGTGCTACATTAGCTACTACACTCAGTGTGCTCACTAGGTAGCCTTGTACTACATTAGCTACTACACACAGTGTGCTCACTAGGTAGCCTTGTACTACATTAGCTACTACACACAGTGTACTCACTAGGTAGCCTTGTACTACATTAGCTACTACACACAGTGTACTCACTAGGTAGCCTTGTGCTACATTAGCTACTACACTCAGTGTACTCACTAGGTAGCCTTGTACTACATTAGCTACTACACACAGTGTACTCACTAGGTAGCCTTGTGTTACATTAGCTACTACACACAGTGTACTCACTAGGTAGCCTTGTGTTACATTAGCTACTACACACAGTGTACTCACTAGGTAGCCTTGTGTTACATTAGCTACTACACACAGTGTACTCACTAGGTAGCCTTGTGTTACATTAGCTACTACACACAGTGTACTCACTAGGTAGCCTTGTGTTACATTAGCTACTACACACACTGTACTCACTAGGTAGCCTTGTACTACATTAGCTACTACACACAGTGTACTCACTAGGTAGCCTTGTGTTACATTAGCTACTACACTCAGTGTACTCACTAGGTAGCCTTGTACTACATTAGCTACTACACACAGTGTACTCACTAGGTAGCCTTGTGTTACATTAGCTACTACACTCAGTGTACTCACTAGGTAGCCTTGTGTTACATTAGCTACTACACACAGTGTACTCACTAGGTAGCCTTGTGTTACATTAGCTACTACACTCAGTGTACTCACTAGGTAGCCTTGTACTACATTAGCTACTACACACAGTGTACTCACTAGGTAGCCTTGTACTACATTAGCTACTACACACAGTGTACTCACTAGGTAGCCTTGTGTTACATTAGCTACTACACACAGTGTACTCACTAGGTAGCCTTGTGTTACATTAGCTACTACACACAGTGTACTCACTAGGTAGCCTTGTGTTACATTAGCTACTACACACAGTGTACTCACTAGGTAGCCTTGTACTACATTAGCTACTACACACAGTGTACTCACTAGGTAGCCTTGTGTTACATTAGCTACTACACACAGTGTGCTCACTAGGTAGCCTTGTGTTACATTAGCTACTACACTCAGTGTACTCACTAGGTAGCCTTGTGTTACATTAGCTACTACACTCAGTGTACTCACTAGGTAGCCTTGTGCTACATTAGCTACTACACACAGTGTACTCACTAGGTAGCCTTGTGTTACATTAGCTACTACACACAGTGTACTCACTAGGTAGCCTTGTGTTACATTAGCTACTACACACAGTGTGCTCACTAGGTAGCCTTGTGTTACATTAGCTACTACACTCAGTGTACTCACTAGGTAGCCTTGTGTTACATTAGCTACTACACACAGTGTACTCACTAGGTAGCCTTGTGTTACATTAGCTACTACACACAGTGTACTCACTAGGTAGCCTTGTGTTACATTAGCTACTACACTCAGTGTACTCACTAGGTAGCCTTGTGCTACATTAGCTACTACACACAGTGTACTCACTAGGTAGCCTTGTGTTACATTAGCTACTACACACAGTGTACTCACTAGGTAGCCTTGTACTACATTAGCTACTACACACAGTGTACTCACTAGGTAGCCTTGTGTTACATTAGCTACTACACACAGTGTGCTCACTAGGTAGCCTTGTGTTACATTAGCTACTACACTCAGTGTACTCACTAGGTAGCCTTGTGTTACATTAGCTACTACACACAGTGTACTCACTAGGTAGCCTTGTGTTACATTAGCTACTACACACAGTGTACTCACTAGGTAGCCTTGTGCTACATTAGCTACTACACACAGTGTACTCACTAGGTAGCCTTGTGTTACATTAGCTACTACACACAGTGTACTCACTAGGTAGCCTTGTGTTACATTAGCTACTACACTCAGTGTACTCACTAGGTAGCCTTGTGTTACATTAGCTACTACACACAGTGTACTCACTAGGTAGCCTTGTGTTACATTAGCTACTACACACAGTGTACTCACTAGGTAGCCTTGTGCTACATTAGCTACTACACACAGTGTACTCACTAGGTAGCCTTGTGTTACATTAGCTACTACACACAGTGTACTCACTAGGTAGCCTTGTGTTACATTAGCTACTACACACAGTGTACTCACTAGGTAGCCTTGTGTTACATTAGCTACTACACACAGTGTACTCACTAGGTAGCCTTGTACTACATTAGCTACTACACACAGTGTACTCACTAGGTAGCCTTGTGCTACATTAGCTACTACACACAGTGTACTCACTAGGTAGCCTTGTGTTACATTAGCTACTACACACAGTGTACTCACTAGGTAGCCTTGTACTACATTAGCTACTACACACAGTGTGCTCACTAGGTAGCCTTGTGCTACATTAGCTACTACACACAGTGTACTCACTAGGTAGCCTTGTGTTACATTAGCTACTACACACAGTGTACTCACTAGGTAGCCTTGTGTTACATTAGCTACTACACACACTGTACTCACTAGGTAGCCTTGTGTTACATTAGCTACTACACACAGTGTGCTCACTAGGTAGCCTTGTACTACATTAGCTACTACACACAGTGTACTCACTAGGTAGCCTTGTGTTACATTAGCTACTACACACAGTGTACTCACTAGGTAGCCTTGTGTTACATTAGCTACTACACACAGTGTGCTCACTAGGTAGCCTTGTACTACATTAGCTACTACACTCAGTGTACTCACTAGGTAGCCTTGTGTTACATTAGCTACTACACACAGTGTACTCACTAGGTAGCCTTGTGTTACATTAGCTACTACACACAGTGTACTCACTAGGTAGCCTTGTGCTACATTAGCTACTACACACAGTGTACTCACTAGGTAGCCTTGTGTTACATTAGCTACTACACACAGTGTACTCACTAGGTAGCCTTGTGTTACATTAGCTACTACACTCAGTGTACTCACTAGGTAGCCTTGTGTTACATTAGCTACTACACACAGTGTACTCACTAGGTAGCCTTGTACTACATTAGCTACTACACACAGTGTACTCACTAGGTAGCCTTGTGCTACATTAGCTACTACACACAGTGTACTCACTAGGTAGCCTTGTGTTACATTAGCTACTACACACAGTGTACTCACTAGGTAGCCTTGTACTACATTAGCTACTACACACAGTGTGCTCACTAGGTAGCCTTGTGCTACATTAGCTACTACACACAGTGTACTCACTAGGTAGCCTTGTACTACATTAGCTACTACACACAGTGTGCTCACTAGGTAGCCTTGTACTACATTAGCTACTACACACAGTGTACTCACTAGGTAGCCTTGTGTTACATTAGCTACTACACACAGTGTACTCACTAGGTAGCCTTGTGTTACATTAGCTACTACACTCAGTGTACTCACTAGGTAGCCTTGTGTTACATTAGCTACTACACACAGTGTACTCACTAGGTAGCCTTGTACTACATTAGCTACTACACTCAGTGTACTCACTAGGTAGCCTTGTGTTACATTAGCTACTACACTCAGTGTACTCACTAGGTAGCCTTGTACTACATTAGCTACTACACACAGTGTACTCACTAGGTAGCCTTGTACTACATTAGCTACTACACTCAGTGTGCTCACTAGGTAGCCTTGTACTACATTAGCTACTACACACAGTGTACTCACTAGGTAGCCTTGTACTACATTAGCTACTACACTCAGTGTACTCACTAGGTAGCCTTGTGTTACATTAGCTACTACACACAGTGTGCTCACTAGGTAGCCTTGTACTACATTAGCTACTACACACAGTGTACTCACTAGGTAGCCTTGTGTTACATTAGCTACTACACACAGTGTACTCACTAGGTAGCCTTGTGTTACATTAGCTACTACACACAGTGTACTCACTAGGTAGCCTTGTACTACATTAGCTACTACACACAGTGTACTCACTAGGTAGCCTTGTGTTACATTAGCTACTACACACAGTGTACTCACTAGGTAGCCTTGTGTTACATTAGCTACTACACACAGTGTACTCACTAGGTAGCCTTGTGTTACATTAGCTACTACACACAGTGTACTCACTAGGTAGCCTTGTGCTACATTAGCTACTACACACAGTGTGCTCACTAGGTAGCCTTGTGTTACATTAGCTACTACACACAGTGTACTCACTAGGTAGCCTTGTGTTACATTAGCTACTACACACAGTGTACTCACTAGGTAGCCTTGTGTTACATTAGCTACTACACACAGTGTACTCACTAGGTAGCCTTGTACTACATTAGCTACTACACACAGTGTACTCACTAGGTAGCCTTGTGTTACATTAGCTACTACACACAGTGTACTCACTAGGTAGCCTTGTGTTACATTAGCTACTACACTCAGTGTACTCACTAGGTAGCCTTGTGTTACATTAGCTACTACACACAGTGTGCTCACTAGGTAGCCTTGTGTTACATTAGCTACTACACACAGTGTACTCACTAGGTAGCCTTGTGCTACATTAGCTACTACACTCAGTGTACTCACTAGGTAGCCTTGTGCTACATTAGCTACTACACACAGTGTGCTCACTAGGTAGCCTTGTGCTACATTAGCTACTACACTCAGTGTACTCACTAGGTAGCCTTGTGCTACATTAGCTACTACACACAGTGTGCTCACTAGGTAGCCTTGTACTACATTAGCTACTACACACAGTGTACTCACTAGGTAGCCTTGTGTTACATTAGCTACTACACACACTGTACTCACTAGGTAGCCTTGTGTTACATTAGCTACTACACACAGTGTGCTCACTAGGTAGCCTTGTACTACATTAGCTACTACACACAGTGTACTCACTAGGTAGCCTTGTGTTACATTAGCTACTACACACAGTGTACTCACTAGGTAGCCTTGTGTTACATTAGCTACTACACTCAGTGTACTCACTAGGTAGCCTTGTGTTACATTAGCTACTACACACAGTGTACTCACTAGGTAGCCTTGTGCTACATTAGCTACTACACACAGTGTGCTCACTAGGTAGCCTTGTGTTACATTAGCTACTACACTCAGTGTACTCACTAGGTAGCCTTGTGTTACATTAGCTACTACACACAGTGTACTCACTAGGTAGCCTTGTACTACATTAGCTACTACACACAGTGTACTCACTAGGTAGCCTTGTGCTACATTAGCTACTACACACAGTGTGCTCACTAGGTAGCCTTGTGTTACATTAGCTACTACACACAGTGTACTCACTAGGTAGCCTTGTACTACATTAGCTACTACACTCAGTGTACTCACTAGGTAGCCTTGTGTTACATTAGCTACTACACACAGTGTACTCACTAGGTAGCCTTGTGCTACATTAGCTACTACACACAGTGTGCTCACTAGGTAGCCTTGTGCTACATTAGCTACTACACACAGTGTACTCACTAGGTAGCCTTGTGTTACATTAGCTACTACACACAGTGTACTCACTAGGTAGCCTTGTGTTACATTAGCTACTACACACAGTGTGCTCACTAGGTAGCCTTGTGTTACATTAGCTACTACACACAGTGTGCTCACTAGGTAGCCTTGTGTTACATTAGCTACTACACACAGTGTACTCACTAGGTAGCCTTGTGTTACATTAGCTACTACACTCAGTGTACTCACTAGGTAGCCTTGTACTACATTAGCTACTACACACAGTGTACTCACTAGGTAGCCTTGTGCTACATTAGCTACTACACACAGTGTACTCACTAGGTAGCCTTGTGTTACATTAGCTACTACACTCAGTGTACTCACTAGGTAGCCTTGTACTACATTAGCTACTACACACAGTGTACTCACTAGGTAGCCTTGTACTACATTAGCTACTACACACAGTGTACTCACTAGGTAGCCTTGTACTACATTAGCTACTACACACAGTGTACTCACTAGGTAGCCTTGTGCTACATTAGCTACTACACACAGTGTACTCACTAGGTAGCCTTGTGTTACATTAGCTACTACACACAGTGTACTCACTAGGTAGCCTTGTGTTACATTAGCTACTACACACAGTGTGCTCACTAGGTAGCCTTGTGTTACATTAGCTACTACACACAGTGTGCTCACTAGGTAGCCTTGTGTTACATTAGCTACTACACACAGTGTACTCACTAGGTAGCCTTGTGTTACATTAGCTACTACACTCAGTGTACTCACTAGGTAGCCTTGTACTACATTAGCTACTACACTCAGTGTGCTCACTAGGTAGCCTTGTGCTACATTAGCTACTACACACAGTGTACTCACTAGGTAGCCTTGTGTTACATTAGCTACTACACACAGTGTACTCACTAGGTAGCCTTGTACTACATTAGCTACTACACACAGTGTGCTCACTAGGTAGCCTTGTACTACATTAGCTACTACACACAGTGTACTCACTAGGTAGCCTTGTGTTACATTAGCTACTACACTCAGTGTACTCACTAGGTAGCCTTGTACTACATTAGCTACTACACACAGTGTACTCACTAGGTAGCCTTGTGCTACATTAGCTACTACACACAGTGTACTCACTAGGTAGCCTTGTGTTACATTAGCTACTACACACAGTGTACTCACTAGGTAGCCTTGTGTTACATTAGCTACTACACACAGTGTACTCACTAGGTAGCCTTGTGTTACATTAGCTACTACACACAGTGTACTCACTAGGTAGCCTTGTGTTACATTAGCTACTACACACAGTGTACTCACTAGGTAGCCTTGTGTTACATTAGCTACTACACACAGTGTGCTCACTAGGTAGCCTTGTGCTACATTAGCTACTACACTCAGTGTACTCACTAGGTAGCCTTGTGTTACATTAGCTACTACACACAGTGTACTCACTAGGTAGCCTTGTGTTACATTAGCTACTACACTCAGTGTGCTCACTAGGTAGCCTTGTGCTACATTAGCTACTACACACAGTGTACTCACTAGGTAGCCTTGTGTTACATTAGCTACTACACACAGTGTGCTCACTAGGTAGCCTTGTGTTACATTAGCTACTACACACAGTGTACTCACTAGGTAGCCTTGTGTTACATTAGCTACTACACTCAGTGTGCTCACTAGGTAGCCTTGTGTTACATTAGCTACTACACTCAGTGTGCTCACTAGGTAGCCTTGTGTTACATTAGCTACTACACACAGTGTACTCACTAGGTAGCCTTGTACTACATTAGCTACTACACACAGTGTACTCACTAGGTAGCCTTGTGTTACATTAGCTACTACACACAGTGTACTCACTAGGTAGCCTTGTACTACATTAGCTACTACACTCAGTGTACTCACTAGGTAGCCTTGTGTTACATTAGCTACTACACACAGTGTACTCACTAGGTAGCCTTGTGCTACATTAGCTACTACACTCAGTGTACTCACTAGGTAGCCTTGTGTTACATTAGCTACTACACTCAGTGTACTCACTAGGTTGCCTTGTGTTACATTAGCTACTACACACAGTGTACTCACTAGGTAGCCTTGTGTTACATTAGCTACTACACACAGTGTACTCACTAGGTAGCCTTGTGTTACATTAGCTACTACACACAGTGTACTCACTAGGTAGCCTTGTGTTACATTAGCTACTACACACAGTGTACTCACTAGGTAGCCTTGTGTTACATTAGCTACTACACTCAGTGTACTCACTAGGTAGCCTTGTGTTACATTAGCTACTACACACAGTGTACTCACTAGGTAGCCTTGTGTTACATTAGCTACTACACTCAGTGTACTCACTAGGTAGCCTTGTGTTACATTAGCTACTACACACAGTGTGCTCACTAGGTAGCCTTGTGCTACATTAGCTACTACACTCAGTGTACTCACTAGGTAGCCTTGTGTTACATTAGCTACTACACTCAGTGTACTCACTAGGTAGCCTTGTACTACATTAGCTACTACACTCAGTGTACTCACTAGGTAGCCTTGTGTTACATTAGCTACTACACACAGTGTACTCACTAGGTAGCCTTGTACTACATTAGCTACTACACTCAGTGTACTCACTAGGTAGCCTTGTGTTACATTAGCTACTACACACAGTGTACTCACTAGGTAGCCTTGTGTTACATTAGCTACTACACACAGTGTGCTCACTAGGTAGCCTTGTACTACATTAGCTACTACACACAGTGTACTCACTAGGTAGCCTTGTGTTACATTAGCTACTACACACAGTGTACTCACTAGGTAGCCTTGTGTTACATTAGCTACTACACACAGTGTACTCACTAGGTAGCCTTGTGTTACATTAGCTACTACACTCAGTGTACTCACTAGGTAGCCTTGTGCTACATTAGCTACTACACACAGTGTACTCACTAGGTAGCCTTGTACTACATTAGCTACTACACACAGTGTACTCACTAGGTAGCCTTGTGTTACATTAGCTACTACACACAGTGTGCTCACTAGGTAGCCTTGTGCTACATTAGCTACTACACACAGTGTGCTCACTAGGTAGCCTTGTGCTACATTAGCTACTACACACAGTGTACTCACTAGGTAGCCTTGTGTTACATTAGCTACTACACACAGTGTACTCACTAGGTAGCCTTGTACTACATTAGCTACTACACACAGTGTACTCACTAGGTAGCCTTGTGTTACATTAGCTACTACACACAGTGTACTCACTAGGTAGCCTTGTGTTACATTAGCTACTACACACAGTGTACTCACTAGGTAGCCTTGTGTTACATTAGCTACTACACTCAGTGTGCTCACTAGGTAGCCTTGTGTTACATTAGCTACTACACACAGTGTACTCACTAGGTAGCCTTGTGTTACATTAGCTACTACACACAGTGTACTCACTAGGTAGCCTTGTGTTACATTAGCTACTACACACAGTGTACTCACTAGGTAGCCTTGTACTACATTAGCTACTACACACAGTGTGCTCACTAGGTAGCCTTGTGTTACATTAGCTACTACACACAGTGTGCTCACTAGGTAGCCTTGTGTTACATTAGCTACTACACACAGTGTACTCACTAGGTAGCCTTGTGTTACATTAGCTACTACACTCAGTGTACTCACTAGGTAGCCTTGTACTACATTAGCTACTACACACAGTGTACTCACTAGGTAGCCTTGTGCTACATTAGCTACTACACACAGTGTACTCACTAGGTAGCCTTGTGTTACATTAGCTACTACACACAGTGTACTCACTAGGTAGCCTTGTGTTACATTAGCTACTACACACAGTGTGCTCACTAGGTAGCCTTGTGTTACATTAGCTACTACACTCAGTGTACTCACTAGGTAGCCTTGTGCTACATTAGCTACTACACACAGTGTACTCACTAGGTAGCCTTGTGTTACATTAGCTACTACACACAGTGTACTCACTAGGTAGCCTTGTACTACATTAGCTACTACACACAGTGTGCTCACTAGGTAGCCTTGTGTTACATTAGCTACTACACACAGTGTGCTCACTAGGTAGCCTTGTGTTACATTAGCTACTACACACAGTGTACTCACTAGGTAGCCTTGTGTTACATTAGCTACTACACACAGTGTACTCACTAGGTAGCCTTGTGCTACATTAGCTACTACACACAGTGTACTCACTAGGTAGCCTTGTGTTACATTAGCTACTACACACAGTGTGCTCACTAGGTAGCCTTGTGTTACATTAGCTACTACACACAGTGTGCTCACTAGGTAGCCTTGTGTTACATTAGCTACTACACACAGTGTGCTCACTAGGTAGCCTTGTGCTACATTAGCTACTACACACAGTGTACTCACTAGGTAGCCTTGTGTTACATTAGCTACTACACACAGTGTACTCACTAGGTAGCCTTGTACTACATTAGCTACTACACACAGTGTGCTCACTAGGTAGCCTTGTACTACATTAGCTACTACACACAGTGTACTCACTAGGTAGCCTTGTGTTACATTAGCTACTACACTCAGTGTACTCACTAGGTAGCCTTGTACTACATTAGCTACTACACACAGTGTACTCACTAGGTAGCCTTGTGCTACATTAGCTACTACACACAGTGTACTCACTAGGTAGCCTTGTGTTACATTAGCTACTACACACAGTGTACTCACTAGGTAGCCTTGTGTTACATTAGCTACTACACACAGTGTACTCACTAGGTAGCCTTGTGTTACATTAGCTACTACACACAGTGTACTCACTAGGTAGCCTTGTGTTACATTAGCTACTACACACAGTGTACTCACTAGGTAGCCTTGTGTTACATTAGCTACTACACACAGTGTGCTCACTAGGTAGCCTTGTGCTACATTAGCTACTACACTCAGTGTACTCACTAGGTAGCCTTGTGTTACATTAGCTACTACACACAGTGTACTCACTAGGTAGCCTTGTGTTACATTAGCTACTACACTCAGTGTGCTCACTAGGTAGCCTTGTGCTACATTAGCTACTACACACAGTGTACTCACTAGGTAGCCTTGTGTTACATTAGCTACTACACACAGTGTGCTCACTAGGTAGCCTTGTGTTACATTAGCTACTACACACAGTGTACTCACTAGGTAGCCTTGTGTTACATTAGCTACTACACTCAGTGTGCTCACTAGGTAGCCTTGTGTTACATTAGCTACTACACTCAGTGTGCTCACTAGGTAGCCTTGTGTTACATTAGCTACTACACACAGTGTACTCACTAGGTAGCCTTGTACTACATTAGCTACTACACACAGTGTACTCACTAGGTAGCCTTGTGTTACATTAGCTACTACACACAGTGTACTCACTAGGTAGCCTTGTACTACATTAGCTACTACACTCAGTGTACTCACTAGGTAGCCTTGTGTTACATTAGCTACTACACACAGTGTACTCACTAGGTAGCCTTGTGCTACATTAGCTACTACACTCAGTGTACTCACTAGGTAGCCTTGTGTTACATTAGCTACTACACTCAGTGTACTCACTAGGTTGCCTTGTGTTACATTAGCTACTACACACAGTGTACTCACTAGGTAGCCTTGTGTTACATTAGCTACTACACACAGTGTACTCACTAGGTAGCCTTGTGTTACATTAGCTACTACACACAGTGTACTCACTAGGTAGCCTTGTGTTACATTAGCTACTACACACAGTGTACTCACTAGGTAGCCTTGTGTTACATTAGCTACTACACTCAGTGTACTCACTAGGTAGCCTTGTGTTACATTAGCTACTACACACAGTGTACTCACTAGGTAGCCTTGTGTTACATTAGCTACTACACTCAGTGTACTCACTAGGTAGCCTTGTGTTACATTAGCTACTACACACAGTGTGCTCACTAGGTAGCCTTGTGCTACATTAGCTACTACACTCAGTGTACTCACTAGGTAGCCTTGTGTTACATTAGCTACTACACTCAGTGTACTCACTAGGTAGCCTTGTACTACATTAGCTACTACACTCAGTGTACTCACTAGGTAGCCTTGTGTTACATTAGCTACTACACACAGTGTACTCACTAGGTAGCCTTGTACTACATTAGCTACTACACTCAGTGTACTCACTAGGTAGCCTTGTGTTACATTAGCTACTACACACAGTGTACTCACTAGGTAGCCTTGTGTTACATTAGCTACTACACACAGTGTGCTCACTAGGTAGCCTTGTACTACATTAGCTACTACACACAGTGTACTCACTAGGTAGCCTTGTGTTACATTAGCTACTACACACAGTGTACTCACTAGGTAGCCTTGTGTTACATTAGCTACTACACACAGTGTACTCACTAGGTAGCCTTGTGTTACATTAGCTACTACACTCAGTGTACTCACTAGGTAGCCTTGTGCTACATTAGCTACTACACACAGTGTACTCACTAGGTAGCCTTGTACTACATTAGCTACTACACACAGTGTACTCACTAGGTAGCCTTGTGTTACATTAGCTACTACACACAGTGTGCTCACTAGGTAGCCTTGTGCTACATTAGCTACTACACACAGTGTGCTCACTAGGTAGCCTTGTGCTACATTAGCTACTACACACAGTGTACTCACTAGGTAGCCTTGTGTTACATTAGCTACTACACACAGTGTACTCACTAGGTAGCCTTGTACTACATTAGCTACTACACACAGTGTACTCACTAGGTAGCCTTGTGTTACATTAGCTACTACACACAGTGTACTCACTAGGTAGCCTTGTGTTACATTAGCTACTACACACAGTGTACTCACTAGGTAGCCTTGTGTTACATTAGCTACTACACTCAGTGTGCTCACTAGGTAGCCTTGTGTTACATTAGCTACTACACACAGTGTACTCACTAGGTAGCCTTGTGTTACATTAGCTACTACACACAGTGTACTCACTAGGTAGCCTTGTGTTACATTAGCTACTACACACAGTGTACTCACTAGGTAGCCTTGTACTACATTAGCTACTACACACAGTGTGCTCACTAGGTAGCCTTGTGTTACATTAGCTACTACACACAGTGTGCTCACTAGGTAGCCTTGTGTTACATTAGCTACTACACACAGTGTACTCACTAGGTAGCCTTGTGTTACATTAGCTACTACACTCAGTGTACTCACTAGGTAGCCTTGTACTACATTAGCTACTACACACAGTGTACTCACTAGGTAGCCTTGTGCTACATTAGCTACTACACACAGTGTACTCACTAGGTAGCCTTGTGTTACATTAGCTACTACACACAGTGTACTCACTAGGTAGCCTTGTGTTACATTAGCTACTACACACAGTGTGCTCACTAGGTAGCCTTGTGTTACATTAGCTACTACACTCAGTGTACTCACTAGGTAGCCTTGTGCTACATTAGCTACTACACACAGTGTACTCACTAGGTAGCCTTGTGTTACATTAGCTACTACACACAGTGTACTCACTAGGTAGCCTTGTACTACATTAGCTACTACACACAGTGTGCTCACTAGGTAGCCTTGTGTTACATTAGCTACTACACACAGTGTGCTCACTAGGTAGCCTTGTGTTACATTAGCTACTACACACAGTGTACTCACTAGGTAGCCTTGTGTTACATTAGCTACTACACACAGTGTACTCACTAGGTAGCCTTGTGCTACATTAGCTACTACACACAGTGTACTCACTAGGTAGCCTTGTGTTACATTAGCTACTACACACAGTGTGCTCACTAGGTAGCCTTGTGTTACATTAGCTACTACACACAGTGTGCTCACTAGGTAGCCTTGTGTTACATTAGCTACTACACACAGTGTACTCACTAGGTAGCCTTGTGTTACATTAGCTACTACACACAGTGTGCTCACTAGGTAGCCTTGTGTTACATTAGCTACTACACACAGTGTACTCACTAGGTAGCCTTGTGTTACATTAGCTACTACACACAGTGTACTCACTAGGTAGCCTTGTGTTACATTAGCTACTACACACAGTGTACTCACTAGGTAGCCTTGTACTACATTAGCTACTACACACAGTGTGCTCACTAGGTAGCCTTGTGTTACATTAGCTACTACACTCAGTGTACTCACTAGGTAGCCTTGTACTACATTAGCTACTACACACAGTGTGCTCACTAGGTAGCCTTGTGTTACATTAGCTACTACACACAGTGTACTCACTAGGTAGCCTTGTGTTACATTAGCTACTACACACAGTGTACTCACTAGGTAGCCTTGTGTTACATTAGCTACTACACTCAGTGTACTCACTAGGTAGCCTTGTACTACATTAGCTACTACACACAGTGTGCTCACTAGGTAGCCTTGTGTTACATTAGCTACTACACACAGTGTACTCACTAGGTAGCCTTGTGTTACATTAGCTACTACACTCAGTGTACTCACTAGGTAGCCTTGTGTTACATTAGCTACTACACACAGTGTACTCACTAGGTAGCCTTGTGTTACATTAGCTACTACACTCAGTGTACTCACTAGGTAGCCTTGTGTTACATTAGCTACTACACACAGTGTACTCACTAGGTAGCCTTGTACTACATTAGCTACTACACACAGTGTGCTCACTAGGTAGCCTTGTGTTACATTAGCTACTACACTCAGTGTACTCACTAGGTAGCCTTGTACTACATTAGCTACTACACACAGTGTACTCACTAGGTAGCCTTGTACTACATTAGCTACTACACACAGTGTACTCACTAGGTAGCCTTGTACTACATTAGCTACTACACTCAGTGTACTCACTAGGTAGCCTTGTGTTACATTAGCTACTACACACAGTGTGCTCACTAGGTAGCCTTGTGTTACATTAGCTACTACACACAGTGTACTCACTAGGTAGCCTTGTGCTACATTAGCTACTACACACAGTGTACTCACTAGGTAGCCTTGTGTTACATTAGCTACTACACTCAGTGTACTCACTAGGTAGCCTTGTACTACATTAGCTACTACACACAGTGTACTCACTAGGTAGCCTTGTACTACATTAGCTACTACACACAGTGTACTCACTAGGGAGCCTTGTGTTACATTAGCTACTACACTCAGTGTACTCACTAGGTAGCCTTGTACTACATTAGCTACTACACACAGTGTGCTCACTAGGTAGCCTTGTGTTACATTAGCTACTACACACAGTGTACTCACTAGGTAGCCTTGTGTTACATTAGCTACTACACACAGTGTACTCACTAGGTAGCCTTGTGTTACATTAGCTACTACACACAGTGTACTCACTAGGTAGCCTTGTGCTACATTAGCTACTACACACAGTGTACTCACTAGGTAGCCTTGTACTACATTAGCTACTACACACAGTGTACTCACTAGGTAGCCTTGTGTTACATTAGCTACTACACTCAGTGTACTCACTAGGTAGCCTTGTGTTACATTAGCTACTACACACAGTGTACTCACTAGGTAGCCTTGTGTTACATTAGCTACTACACTCAGTGTACTCACTAGGTAGCCTTGTGTTACATTAGCTACTACACACAGTGTACTCACTAGGTAGCCTTGTGCTACATTAGCTACTACACACAGTGTACTCACTAGGTAGCCTTGTGTTACATTAGCTACTACACTCAGTGTACTCACTAGGTAGCCTTGTGTTACATTAGCTACTACACACAGTGTACTCACTAGGTAGCCTTGTGTTACATTAGCTACTACACTCAGTGTACTCACTAGGTAGCCTTGTGTTACATTAGCTACTACACACAGTGTACTCACTAGGTAGCCTTGTGTTACATTAGCTACTACACTCAGTGTACTCACTAGGTAGCCTTGTACTACATTAGCTACTACACACAGTGTGCTCACTAGGTAGCCTTGTGTTACATTAGCTACTACACTCAGTGTACTCACTAGGTAGCCTTGTACTACATTAGCTACTACACACAGTGTACTCACTAGGTAGCCTTGTGTTACATTAGCTACTACACTCAGTGTACTCACTAGGTAGCCTTGTGTTACATTAGCTACTACACTCAGTGTGCTCACTAGGTAGCCTTGTGCTACATTAGCTACTACACACAGTGTACTCACTAGGTAGCCTTGTGCTACATTAGCTACTACACTCAGTGTACTCACTAGGTAGCCTTGTGTTACATTAGCTACTACACTCAGTGTGCTCACTAGGTAGCCTTGTGCTACATTAGCTACTACACTCAGTGTACTCACTAGGTAGCCTTGTGCTACATTAGCTACTACACTCAGTGTGCTCACTAGGTAGCCTTGTGTTACATTAGCTACTACACACAGTGTACTCACTAGGTAGCCTTGTGTTACATTAGCTACTACACACAGTGTACTCACTAGGTAGCCTTGTACTACATTAGCTACTACACACAGTGTACTCACTAGGTAGCCTTGTACTACATTAGCTACTACACACAGTGTACTCACTAGGTAGCCTTGTGTTACATTAGCTACTACACACAGTGTACTCACTAGGTAGCCTTGTGTTACATTAGCTACTACACACAGTGTACTCACTAGGTAGCCTTGTACTACATTAGCTACTACACACAGTGTACTCACTAGGTAGCCTTGTACTACATTAGCTACTACACACAGTGTACTCACTAGGTAGCCTTGTACTACATTAGCTACTACACACAGTGTACTCACTAGGTAGCCTTGTGTTACATTAGCTACTACACACAGTGTGCTCACTAGGTAGCCTTGTGTTACATTAGCTACTACACACAGTGTACTCACTAGGTAGCCTTGTGTTACATTAGCTACTACACATAGTGTACTCACTAGGTAGCCTTGTGTTACATTAGCTACTACACACAGTGTACTCACTAGGTAGCCTTGTGTTACATTAGCTACTACACACAGTGTACTCACTAGGTAGCCTTGTACTACATTAGCTACTACACACAGTGTGCTCACTAGGTAGCCTTGTGTTACATTAGCTACTACACACAGTGTACTCACTAGGTAGCCTTGTGTTACATTAGCTACTACACACAGTGTACTCACTAGGTAGCCTTGTACTACATTAGCTACTACACACAGTGTACTCACTAGGTAGCCTTGTACTACATTAGCTACTACACACAGTGTACTCACTAGGTAGCCTTGTACTACATTAGCTACTACACACAGTGTACTCACTAGGTAGCCTTGTACTACATTAGCTACTACACACAGTGTACTCACTAGGTAGCCTTGTGTTACATTAGCTACTACACACAGTGTACTCACTAGGTAGCCTTGTACTACATTAGCTACTACACTCAGTGTACTCACTAGGTAGCCTTGTGCTACATTAGCTACTACACTCAGTGTACTCACTAGGTAGCCTTGTGTTACATTAGCTACTACACACAGTGTACTCACTAGGTAGCCTTGTACTACATTAGCTACTACACTCAGTGTACTCACTAGGTAGCCTTGTGCTACATTAGCTACTACACACAGTGTACTCACTAGGTAGCCTTGTGCTACATTAGGTACTACACACAGTGTACTCACTAGGTAGCCTTGTGTTACATTAGCTACTACACTCAGTGTACTCACTAGGTAGCCTTGTGTTACATTAGCTACTACACACAGTGTACTCACTAGGTAGCCTTGTGCTACATTAGCTACTACAGTCAGTGTACTCACTAGGTAGCCTTGTGTTACATTAGCTACTACACTCAGTGTACTCACTAGGTAGCCTTGTGTTACATTAGCTACTACACACAGTGTACTCACTAGGTAGCCTTGTACTACATTAGCTACTACACTCAGTGTACTCACTAGGTAGCCTTGTGCTACATTAGCTACTACACACAGTGTACTCACTAGGTAGCCTTGTGCTACATTAGGTACTACACACAGTGTACTCACTAGGTAGCCTTGTGTTACATTAGCTACTACACACAGTGTACTCACTAGGTAGCCTTGTGTTACATTAGCTACTACACACAGTGTACTCACTAGGTAGCCTTGTGTTACATTAGCTACTACACACAGTGTGCTCACTAGGTAGCCTTGTACTACATTAGCTACTACACACACTGTACTCACTAGGTAGCCTTGTGTTACATTAGCTACTACACTCAGTGTACTCACTAGGTAGCCTTGTGTTACATTAGCTACTACACACAGTGTACTCACTAGGTAGCCTTGTGTTACATTAGCTACTACACACAGTGTACTCACTAGGTAGCCTTGTGTTACATTAGCTACTACACTCAGTGTACTCACTAGGTAGCCTTGTACTACATTAGCTACTACACACAGTGTACTCACTAGGTAGCCTTGTGTTACATTAGCTACTACACACAGTGTACTCACTAGGTAGCCTTGTACTACATTAGCTACTACACATAGTGTACTCACTAGGTAGCCTTGTGCTACATTAGCTACTACACTCAGTGTACTCACTAGGTAGCATTGTACTACATTAGCTACTACACACAGTGTACTCACTAGGTAGCCTTGTGTTACATTAGCTACTACACACAGTGTACTCACTAGGTAGCCTTGTGTTACATTAGCTACTACACACAGTGTACTCACTAGGTAGCCTTGTGTTACATTAGCTACTACACACAGTGTACTCACTAGGTAGCCTTGTTCTACATTAGCTACTACACACAGTGTACTCACTAGGTAGCCTTGTGTTACATTAGCTACTACACTCAGTGTACTCACTAGGTAGCCTTGTGTTACATTAGCTACTACACACAGTGTACTCACTAGGTAGCCTTGTGTTACATTAGCTACTACACACAGTGTACTCACTAGGTAGCCTTGTACTACATTAGCTACTACACACAGTGTACTCACTAGGTAGCCTTGTGTTACATTAGCTACTACACACAGTGTACTCACTAGGTAGCCTTGTACTACATTAGCTACTACACTCAGTGTACTCACTAGGTAGCCTTGTGTTACATTAGCTACTACACACAGTGTACTCACTAGGTAGCCTTGTGTTACATTAGCTACTACACACAGTGTACTCACTAGGTAGCCTTGTACTACATTAGCTACTACACACAGTGTACTCACTAGGTAGCCTTGTGTTACATTAGCTACTACACACAGTGTACTCACTAGGTAGCCTTGTGTTACATTAGCTACTACACACAGTGTGCTCACTAGGTAGCCTTGTGTTACATTAGCTACTACACTCAGTGTACTCACTAGGTAGCCTTGTGTTACATTAGCTACTACACACAGTGTACTCACTAGGTAGCCTTGTGTTACATTAGCTACTACACTCAGTGTACTCACTAGGTAGCCTTGTGTTACATTAGCTACTACACACAGTGTACTCACTAGGTAGCCTTGTGTTACATTAGCTACTACACTCAGTGTACTCACTAGGTAGCCTTGTGTTACATTAGCTACTACACACAGTGTACTCACTAGGTAGCCTTGTGTTACATTAGCTACTACACACAGTGTACTCACTAGGTAGCCTTGTACTACATTAGCTACTACACACAGTGTGCTCACTAGGTAGCCTTGTGTTACATTAGCTACTACACACAGTGTGCTCACTAGGTAGCCTTGTGTTACATTAGCTACTACACTCAGTGTTCTCACTAGGTAGCCTTGTGTTACATTAGCTACTACACTCAGTGTACTCACTAGGTAGCCTTGTACTACATTAGCTACTACACTCAGTGTGCTCACTAGGTAGCCTTGTGTTACATTAGCTACTACACTCAGTGTGCTCACTAGGTAGCCTTGTGTTACATTAGCTACTACACCCAGTGTACTCACTAGGTAGCCTTGTACTACATTAGCTACTACACTCAGTGTACTCACTAGGTAGCCTTGTGTTACATTAGCTACTACACACAGTGTACTCACTAGGTAGCCTTGTGTTACATTAGCTACTACACACAGTGTACTCACTAGGTAGCCTTGTGTTACATTAGCTACTACACACAGTGTACTCACTAGGTAGCCTTGTGTTACATTAGCTACTACACACAGTGTACTCACTAGGTAGCCTTGTGTTACATTAGCTACTACACACAGTGTACTCACTAGGTAGCCTTGTGTTACATTAGCTACTACACACAGTGTACTCACTAGGTAGCCTTGTGTTACATTAGCTACTACACACAGTGTACTCACTAGGTAGCCTTGTGCTACATTAGCTACTACACACAGTGTGCTCACTAGGTAGCCTTGTGTTACATTAGCTACTACACACAGTGTACTCACTAGGTAGCCTTGTGTTACATTAGCTACTACACACAGTGTACTCACTAGGTAGCCTTGTGTTACATTAGCTACTACACACAGTGTGCTCACTAGGTAGCCTTGTGTTACATTAGCTACTACACTCAGTGTACTCACTAGGTAGCCTTGTACTACATTAGCTACTACACACAGTGTACTCACTAGGTAGCCTTGTGTTACATTAGCTACTACACACAGTGTGCTCACTAGGTAGCCTTGTGTTACATTAGCTACTACACACAGTGTACTCACTAGGTAGCCTTGTGTTACATTAGCTACTACACACAGTGTGCTCACTAGGTAGCCTTGTGTTACATTAGCTACTACACACAGTGTACTCACTAGGTAGCCTTGTGTTACATTAGCTACTACACACAGTGTACTCACTAGGTAGCCTTGTGTTACATTAGCTACTACACACAGTGTACTCACTAGGTAGCCTTGTGCTACATTAGCTACTACACACAGTGTGCTCACTAGGTAGCCTTGTGTTACATTAGCTACTACACACAGTGTACTCACTAGGTAGCCTTGTGCTACATTAGCTACTACACACAGTGTGCTCACTAGGTAGCCTTGTGTTACATTAGCTACTACACACAGTGTACTCACTAGGTAGCCTTGTGTTACATTAGCTACTACACACAGTGTACTCACTAGGTAGCCTTGTGTTACATTAGCTACTACACACAGTGTACTCACTAGGTAGCCTTGTGTTACATTAGCTACTACACACAGTGTACTCACTAGGTAGCCTTGTGTTACATTAGCTACTACACACAGTGTACTCACTAGGTAGCCTTGTACTACATTAGCTACTACACTCAGTGTACTCACTAGGTAGCCTTGTGTTACATTAGCTACTACACACAGTGTACTCACTAGGTAGCCTTGTGTTACATTAGCTACTACACACAGTGTACTCACTAGGTAGCCTTGTGCTACATTAGCTACTACACACAGTGTACTCACTAGGTAGCCTTGTACTACATTAGCTACTACACTCAGTGTACTCACTAGGTAGCCTTGTACTACATTAGCTACTACACACAGTGTACTCACTAGGTAGCCTTGTGTTACATTAGCTACTACACACAGTGTACTCACTAGGTAGCCTTGTGTTACATTAGCTACTACACACAGTGTACTCACTAGGTAGCCTTGTACTACATTAGCTACTACACTCAGTGTACTCACTAGGTAGCCTTGTGTTACATTAGCTACTACACACAGTGTACTCACTAGGTAGCCTTGTGTTACATTAGCTACTACACTCAGTGTACTCACTAGGTAGCCTTGTGCTACATTAGCTACTACACTCAGTGTACTCACTAGGTAGCCTTGTACTACATTAGCTACTACACACAGTGTGCTCACTAGGTAGCCTTGTGTTACATTAGCTACTACACACAGTGTACTCACTAGGTAGCCTTGTGTTACATTAGCTACTACACTCAGTGTACTCACTAGGTAGCCTTGTGTTACATTAGCTACTACACTCAGTGTACTCACTAGGTAGCCTTGTACTACATTAGCTACTACACTCAGTGTACTCACTAGGTAGCCTTGTACTACATTAGCTACTACACTCAGTGTACTCACTAGGTAGCCTTGTACTACATTAGCTACTACACACAGTGTACTCACTAGGTAGCCTTGTGTTACATTAGCTACTACACTCAGTGTACTCACTAGGTAGCCTTGTGTTACATTAGCTACTACACACAGTGTACTCACTAGGTAGCCTTGTGTTACATTAGCTACTACACACAGTGTACTCACTAGGTAGCCTTGTGTTACATTAGCTACTACACTCAGTGTACTCACTAGGTAGCCTTGTACTACATTAGCTACTACACACAGTGTACTCACTAGGTAGCCTTGTGTTACATTAGCTACTACACACAGTGTACTCACTAGGTAGCCTTGTGTTACATTAGCTACTACACACAGTGTACTCACTAGGAAGCCTTGTGTTACATTAGCTACTACACACAGTGTACTCACTAGGTAGCCTTGTGTTACATTAGCTACTACACTCAGTGTACTCACTAGGTAGCCTTGTGTTACATTAGCTACTACACTCAGTGTACTCACTAGGTAGCCTTGTGTTACATTAGCTACTACACTCAGTGTACTCACTAGGTAGCCTTGTGTTACATTAGCTACTACACACAATGTACTCACTAGGTAGCCTTGTGTTACATTAGCTACTACACACAGTGTGCTCACTAGGTAGCCTTGTGTTACATTAGCTACTACACACAGTGTACTCACTAGGTAGCCTTGTGTTACATTAGCTACTACACACAGTGTACTCACTAGGTAGCCTTGTGTTACATTAGCTACTACACACAGTGTACTCACTAGGTAGCCTTGTGTTACATTAGCTACTACACTCAGTGTACTCACTAGGTAGCCTTGTGTTACATTAGCTACTACACTCAGTGTACTCACTAGGTAGCCTTGTGTTACATTAGCTACTACACTCAGTGTACTCACTAGGTAGCCTTGTACTACATTAGCTACTACACTCAGTGTACTCACTAGGTAGCCTTGTGTTACATTAGCTACTACACACAGTGTACTCACTAGGTAGCCTTGTGCTACATTAGCTACTACACACAGTGTACTCACTAGGTAGCCTTGTGTTACATTAGCTACTACACACAGTGTACTCACTAGGTAGCCTTGTGTTACATTAGCTACTACACACAGTGTGCTCACTAGGTAGCCTTGTACTACATTAGCTACTACACTCAGTGTACTCACTAGGTAGCCTTGTGCTACATTAGCTACTACACTCAGTGTACTCACTAGGTAGCCTTGTGTTACATTAGCTACTACACACAGTGTACTCGCTAGGTAGCCTTGTGTTACATTAGCTACTACACTCAGTGTACTCACTAGGTAGCCTTGTGTTACATTAGCTACTACACACAGTGTACTCACTAGGTAGCGTTGTGTTACATTAGCTACTACACACAGTGTACTCACTAGGTAGCCTTGTGTTACATTAGCTACTACACACAGTGTACTCACTAGGAAGCCTTGTACTACATTAGCTACTACACACAGTGTACTCACTAGGTAGCCTTGTGTTACATTAGCTACTACACACAGTGTACTCACTAGGTAGCCTTGTGTTACATTAGCTACTATACTCAGTGTACTCACTAGGTAGCCTTGTGCTACATTAGCTACTACACACAGTGTACTCACTAGGTAGCCTTGTGCTACATTAGCTACTACACACAGTGTACTCACTAGGTAGCCTTGAGTTACATTAGCTACTACACACAGTGTACTCACTAGGTAGCCTTGTGTTACATTAGCTACTACACTCAGTGTACTCACTAGGTAGCCTTGTACTACATTAGCTACTACACACAGTGTACTCACTAGGTAGCCTTGTGTTACATTAGCTACTACACTCAGTGTACTCACTAGGTAGCCTTGTACTACATTAGCTACTACACACAGTGTACTCACTAGGTAGCCTTGTGTTACATTAGCTACTACACTCAGTGTACTCACTAGGTAGCCTTGTGCTACATTAGCTACTACACACAGTGTACTCACTAGGTAGCCTTGTGTTACATTAGCTACTACACTCAGTGTACTCACTAGGTAGCCTTGTACTACATTAGCTACTACACACAGTGTACTCACTAGGTAGCCTTGTACTACATTAGCTACTACACTCAGTGTGCTCACTAGGTAGCCTTGTGTTACATTAGCTACTACACTCAGTGTACTCACTAGGTAGCCTTGTGTTACATTAGCTACTACACTCAGTGTACTCACTAGATAGCCTTGTGCTACATTAGCTACTACACACAGTGTACTCACTAGGTAGCCTTGTGCTACATTAGCTACTACACACAGTGTACTCACTAGGTAGCCTTGTGTTACATTAGCTACTACACACAGTGTGCTCACTAGGTAGCCTTGTGTTACATTAGCTACTACACACAGTGTACTCACTAGGTAGCCTTGTGTTACATTAGCTACTACACACAGTGTGCTCACTAGGTAGCCTTGTACTACATTAGCTACTACACACAGTGTACTCACTAGGTAGCCTTGTACTACATTAGCTACTACACACAGTGTACTCACTAGGTAGCCTTGTGTTACATTAGCTACTACACACAGTGTGCTCACTAGGTAGCCTTGTGTTACATTAGCTACTACACACAGTGTGCTCACTAGGTAGCCTTGTGTTACATTAGCTACTACACACAGTGTACTCACTAGGTAGCCTTGTACTACATTAGCTACTACACACAGTGTACTCACTAGGTAGCCTTGTGTTACATTAGCTACTACACACAGTGTACTCACTAGGTAGCCTTGTACTACATTAGCTACTACACACAGTGTACTCACTAGGTAGCCTTGTGTTACATTAGCTACTACACTCAGTGTACTCACTAGGTAGCCTTGTGTTACATTAGCTACTACACACAGTGTACTCACTAGGTAGCCTTGTACTACATTAGCTACTACACGCAGTGTACTCACTAGGTAGCCTTGTGTTACATTAGCTACTACACACAGTGTACTCACTAGGTAGCCTTGTGTTACATTAGCTACTACACACAGTGTACTCACTAGGTAGCCTTGTACTACATTAGCTACTACACTCAGTGTACTCACTAGGTAGCCTTGTACTACATTAGCTACTACACACAGTGTACTCACTAGGTAGCCTTGTGTTACATTAGCTACTACACGCAGTGTACTCACTAGGTAGCCTTGTGTTACATTAGCTACTACACACAGTGTACTCACTAGGTAGCCTTGTACTACATTAGCTACTACACTCAGTGTACTCACTAGGTAGCCTTGTGTTACATTAGCTACTACACACAGTGTACTCACTAGGTAGCCTTGTACTACATTAGCTACTACACACAGTGTACTCACTAGGTAGCCTTGTGTTACAATAGCTACTACACTCAGTGTACTCACTAGGTAGCCTTGTACTACATTAGCTACTACACACAGTGTACTCACTAGGTAGCCTTGTGCTACATTAGCTACTACACACAGTGTACTCACTAGGTAGCCTTGTGTTACATTAGCTACTACACACAGTGTACTCACTAGGTAGCCTTGTACTACATTAGCTACTACACACAGTGTACTCACTAGGTAGCCTTGTACTACATTAGCTACTACTCACAGTGTGCTCACTAGGTAGCCTTGTGTTACATTAGCTACTACACACAGTGTACTCACTAGGTAGCCTTGTGTTACATTAGCTACTACACTCAGTGTACTCACTAGGTAGCCTTGTGTTACATTAGCTACTACACACAGTGTAGTCACTAGGTAGCCTTGCGCTACATTAGCTACTACACACAGTGTACTCACTAGGTAGCCTTGTGTTACATTAGCTACTACACACAGTGTACTCACTAGGTAGCCTTGTGTTACATTAGCTACTACACACAGTGTACTCACTAGGTAGCCTTGTGTTACATTAGCTACTACACACAGTGTACTCACTAGGTAGCCTTGTGTTACATTAGCTACTACACACAGTGTACTCACTAGGTAGCCTTGTGTTACATTAGCTACTACACACAGTGTACTCACTAGGTAGCCTTGTGTTACATTAGCTACTACACACAGTGTACTCACTAGGTAGCCTTGTACTACATTAGCTACTACACGCAGTGTACTCACTAGGTAGCCTTGTGTTACATTAGCTACTACACACAGTGTACTCACTAGGTAGCCTTGTACTACATTAGCTACTACACACAGTGTACTCACTAGGTAGCCTTGTGTTACATTAGCTACTACACACAGTGTACTCACTAGGTAGCCTTGTGTTACATTAGCTACTACACACAGTGTACTCAGTAGGTAGCCTTGTACTACATTAGCTACTACACACAGTGTACTCACTAGGTAGCCTTGTGTTACATTAGCTACTACACACAGTGTACTCACTAGGTAGCCTTGTGTTACATTAGCTACTACACACAGTGTACTCACTAGGTAGCCTTGTACTACATTAGCTACTACACACAGTGTACTCACTAGGTAGCCTTGTGTTACATTAGCTACTACACACAGTGTACTCACTAGGTAGCCTTGTGTTACATTAGCTACTACACACAGTGTACTCACTAGGTAGCCTTGTGTTACATTAGCTACTACACTCAGTGTACTCACTAGGTAGCCTTGTGTTACATTAGCTACTACACACAGTGTACTCACTAGGTAGCCTTGTGTTACATTAGCTACTACACACAGTGTACTCACTAGGTAGCCTTGTGTTACATTAGCTACTACACTCAGTGTACTCACTAGGTAGCCTTGTGTTACATTAGCTACTACACACAGTGTACTCACTAGGTAGCCTTGTGTTACATTAGCTACTACACACAGTGTACTCACTAGGTAGCCTTGTGTTACATTAGCTACTACACTCAGTGTACTCACTAGGTAGCCTTGTGTTACATTAGCTACTACACACAGTGTACTCACTAGGTAGCCTTGTGTTACATTAGCTACTACACACAGTGTACTCACTAGGTAGCCTTGTGTTACATTAGCTACTACACACAGTGTACTCACTAGGTAGCCTTGTGTTACATTAGCTACTACACACAGTGTACTCACTAGGTAGCCTTGTGTTACATTAGCTACTACACTCAGTGTACTCACTAGGTAGCCTTGTACTACATTAGCTACTACACTCAGTGTACTCACTAGGTAGCCTTGTGTTACATTAGCTACTACACACAGTGTGCTCACTAGGTAGCCTTGTACTACATTAGCTACTACACACAGTGTACTCACTAGGTAGCCTTGTGTTACATTAGCTACTACACACAGTGTACTCACTAGGTAGCCTTGTGCTACATTAGCTACTACACACAGTGTACTCACTAGGTAGCCTTGTGTTACATTAGCTACTACACTCAGTGTACTCACTAGGTAGCCATGTGTTACATTAGCTACTACACTCAGTGTACTCACTAGGTAGCCTTGTGTTACATTAGCTACTACACTCAGTGTACTCACTAGGTAGCCTTGTACTACATTAGCTACTACACTCAGTGTACTCACTAGGTAGCCTTGTGTTACATTAGCTTCTACACACAGTGTACTCACTAGGTAGCCTTGTGTTACATTAGCTACTACACACAGTGTACTCACTAGGTAGCCTTGTGTTACATTAGCTACTACACACAGTGTACTCACTAGGTAGCCTTGTGTTACATTAGCTACTACACTCAGTGTACTCACTAGGTAGCCTTGTGCTACATTAGCTACTACACACAGTGTACTCACTAGGTAGCCTTGTGTTACATTAGCTACTACACACAGTGTACTCACTAGGTAGCCTTGTGCTACATTAGCTACTACACACAGTGTACTCACTAGGTAGCCTTGTGTTACATTAGCTACTACACTCAGTGTACTCACTAGGTAGCCTTGTACTACATTAGCTACTACACTCAGTGTACTCACTAGGTAGCCTTGTGTTACATTAGCTACTACACACAGTGTACTCACTAGGTAGCCTTGTGTTACATTAGCTACTACACACAGTGTACTCACTAGGTAGCCTTGTGTTACATTAGCTACTACACACAGTGTACTCACTAGGTAGCCTTGTGTTACATTAGCTACTACACACAGTGTACTCACTAGGTAGCCTTGTGTTACATTAGCTACTACACACAGTGTGCTCACTAGGTAGCCTTGTACTACATTAGCTACTACACACAGTGTACTCACTAGGTAGCCTTGTGTTACATTAGCTACTACACTCAGTGTACTCACTAGGTAGCCTTGTGTTACATTAGCTACTACACTCAGTGTGCTCACTAGGTAGCCTTGTACTACATTAGCTACTACACTCAGTGTACTCACTAGGTAGCCTTGTGTTACATTAGCTACTACACTCAGTGTACTCACTAGGTAGCCTTGTACTACATTAGCTACTACACTCAGTGTACTCACTAGGTAGCCTTGTGTTACATTAGCTACTACACTCAGTGTACTCACTAGGTAGCCTTGTACTACATTAGCTACTACACTCAGTGTACTCACTAGGTAGCCTTGTACTACATTAGCTACTACACTCAGTGTACTCACTAGGTAGCCTTGTGTTACATTAGCTACTACACTCAGTGTACTCACTAGGTAGCCTTGTGTTACATTAGCTACTACACTCAGTGTACTCACTAGGTAGCCTTGTGTTACATTAGCTACTACACTCAGTGTACTCACTAGGTAGCCTTGTACTACATTAGCTACTACACACAGTGTACTCACTAGGTAGCCTTGTGCTACATTAGCTACTACACACAGTGTACTCACTAGGTAGCCTTGTGCTACATTAGCTACTACACACAGTGTACTCACTAGGTAGCCTTGTGTTACATTAGCTACTACACACAGTGTACTCACTAGGTAGCCTTGTGTTACATTAGCTACTACACACAGTGTACTCACTAGGTAGCCTTGTGTTACATTAGCTACTACACACAGTGTGCTCACTAGGTAGCCTTGTGTTACATTAGCTACTACACTCAGTGTACTCACTAGGTAGCCTTGTGTTACATTAGCTACTACACACAGTGTGCTCACTAGGTAGCCTTGTGTTACATTAGCTACTACACACAGTGTACTCACTAGGTAGCCTTGTACTACATTAGCTACTACACACAGTGTACTCACTAGGTAGCCTTGTACTACATTAGCTACTACACACAGTGTACTCACTAGGTAGCCTTGTGTTACATTAGCTACTACACTCAGTGTACTCACTAGGTAGCCTTGTGTTACATTAGCTACTACACTCAGTGTACTCACTAGGTAGCCTTGTGTTACATTAGCTACTACACTCAGTGTACTCACTAGGTAGCCTTGTACTACATTAGCTACTACACACAGTGTACTCACTAGGTAGCCTTGTACTACATTAGCTTCTACACACAGTGTACTCACTAGGTAGCCTTGTACTACATTAGCTACTACACTCAGTGTACTCACTAGGTAGCCTTGTACTACATTAGCTACTACACACAGTGTACTCACTAGGTAGCCTTGTACTACATTAGCTACTACACACAGTGTACTCACTAGGTAGCCTTGTGTTACATTAGCTACTACACACAGTGTACTCACTAGGTAGCCTTGTGTTACATTAGCTACTACACACAGTGTACTCACTAGGTAGCCTTGTGTTACATTAGCTACTACACACAGTGTACTCACTAGGTAGCCTTGTGTTACATTAGCTACTACACACAGTGTGCTCACTAGGTAGCCTTGTGTTACATTAGCTACTACACTCAGTGTACTCACTAGGTAGCCTTGTACTACATTAGCTACTACACTCAGTGTACTCACTAGGTAGCCTTGTGTTACATTAGCTACTACACACAGTGTACTCACTAGGTAGCCTTGTGTTACATTAGCTACTACACTCAGTGTACTCACTAGGTAGCCTTGTACTACATTAGCTACTACACTCAGTGTACTCACTAGGTAGCCTTGTACTACATTAGCTACTACACACAGTGTACTCACTAGGTAGCCTTGTGCTACATTAGCTACTACACACAGTGTACTCACTAGGTAGCCTTGTGTTACATTAGCTACTACACACAGTGTGCTCACTAGGTAGCCTTGTGTTACATTAGCTACTACACACAGTGTACTCACTAGGTAGCCTTGTGTTACATTAGCTACTACACTCAGTGTACTCACTAGGTAGCCTTGTGCTACATTAGCTACTACACACAGTGTGCTCACTAGGTAGCCTTGTGCTACATTAGCTACTACACACAGTGTGCTCACTAGGTAGCCTTGTGCTACATTAGCTACTACACACAGTGTACTCACTAGGCAGCCTTGTGTTACATTAGCTACTACACACAGTGTACTCACTAGGTAGCCTTGTGTTACATTAGCTACTACACACAGTGTGCTCACTAGGTAGCCTTGTGTTACATTAGCTACTACACACAGTGTACTCACTAGGTAGCCTTGTGTTACATTAGCTACTACACACAGTGTGCTCACTAGGTAGCCTTGTGTTACATTAGCTACTACACACAGTGTACTCACTAGGTAGCCTTGTGTTACATTAGCTACTACACACAGTGTACTCACTAGGTAGCCTTGTGTTACATTAGCTACTACACACAGTGTACTCACTAGGTAGCTTTGTACTACATTAGCTACTACTCACAGTGTGCTCACTAGGTAGCCTTGTGTTACATTAGCTACTACACACAGTGTACTCACTAGGTAGCCTTGTGTTACATTAGCTACTACACACAGTGTGCTCACTAGGTAGCCTTGTGTTACATTAGCTACTACACACAGTGTACTCACTAGGTAGCCTTGTGTTACATTAGCTACTACACACAGTGTACTCACTAGGTAGCCTTGTGTTACATTAGCTACTACACTCAGTGTACTCACTAGGTAGCCTTGTGTTACATTAGCTACTACACACAGTGTACTCACTAGGTAGCCTTGTACTACATTAGCTACTACACACAGTGTACTCACTAGGTAGCCTTGTGTTACATTAGCTACTACACACAGTGTACTCACTAGGTAGCCTTGTACTACATTAGCTACTACACACAGTGTACTCACTAGGTAGCCTTGTGCTACATTAGCTACTACACACAGTGTACTCACTAGGTAGCCTTGTGTTACATTAGCTACTACACACAGTGTACTCACTAGGTAGCCTTGTACTACATTAGCTACTACACACAGTGTACTCACTAGGTAGCCTTGTACTACATTAGCTACTACACGCAGTGTACTCACTAGGTAGCCTTGTGTTACATTAGCTACTACACACAGTGTACTCACTAGGTAGCCTTGTACTACATTAGCTACTACACACAGTGTACTCACTAGGTAGCCTTGTGCTACATTAGCTACTACACTCAGTGTGCTCACTAGGTAGCCTTGTGTTACATTAGCTACTACACACAGTGTACTCACTAGGTAGCCTTGTGTTACATTAGCTACTACACACAGTGTGCTCACTAGGTAGCCTTGTGTTACATTAGCTACTACACACAGTGTACTCACTAGGTAGCCTTGTACTACATTAGCTACTACACTCAGTGTACTCACTAGGTAGCCTTGTGTTACATTAGCTACTACACACAGTGTACTCACTAGGTAGCCTTGTGCTACATTAGCTACTACACACAGTGTACTCACTAGGTAGCCTTGTGTTACATTAGCTACTACACACAGTGTACTCACTAGGTAGCCTTGTACTACATTAGCTACTACACTCAGTGTACTCACTAGGTAGCCTTGTGTTACATTAGCTACTACACACAGTGTACTCACTAGGTAGCCTTGTGCTACATTAGCTACTACACACAGTGTACTCACTAGGTAGCCTTGTACTACATTAGCTACTACACACAGTGTACTCACTAGGTAGCCTTGTACTACATTAGCTACTACACTCAGTGTACTCACTAGGTAGCCTTGTGTTACATTAGCTACTACACACAGTGTACTCACTAGGTAGCCTTGTGCTACATTAGCTACTACACACAGTGTACTCACTAGGTAGCCTTGTGCTACATTAGCTACTACACTCAGTGTACTCACTAGGTAGCCTTGTGCTACATTAGCTACTACACACAGTGTACTCACTAGGTAGCCTTGTACTACATTAGCTACTACACTCAGTGTACTCACTAGGTAGCCTTGTGCTACATTAGCTACTACACTCAGTGTACTCACTAGGTAGCCTTGTGCTACATTAGCTACTACACTCAGTGTACTCACTAGGTAGCCTTGTGCTACATTAGCTACTACACACAGTGTACTCACTAGGTAGCCTTGTACTACATTAGCTACTACACACAGTGTACTCACTAGGTAGCCTTGTGCTACATTAGCTACTACACTCAGTGTACTCACTAGGTAGCCTTGTGCTACATTAGCTACTACACACAGTGTACTCACTAGGTAGCCTTGTGCTACATTAGCTACTACACTCAGTGTACTCACTAGGTAGCCTTGTACTACATTAGCTACTACACACAGTGTACTCACTAGGTAGCCTTGTACTACATTAGCTACTACACACAGTGTACTCACTAGGTAGCCTTGTGTTACATTAGCTACTACACACAGTGTACTCACTAGGTAGCCTTGTGTTACATTAGCTACTACACACAGTGTACTCACTAGGTAGCCTTGTGTTACATTAGCTACTACACACAGTGTACTCACTAGGTAGCCTTGTGTTACATTAGCTACTACACACAGTGTGCTCACTAGGTAGCCTTGTGTTACATTAGCTACTACACTCAGTGTACTCACTAGGTAGCCTTGTACTACATTAGCTACTACACTCAGTGTACTCACTAGGTAGCCTTGTGTTACATTAGCTACTACACACAGTGTACTCACTAGGTAGCCTTGTGTTACATTAGCTACTACACTCAGTGTACTCACTAGGTAGCCTTGTACTACATTAGCTACTACACTCAGTGTACTCACTAGGTAGCCTTGTACTACATTAGCTACTACACACAGTGTACTCACTAGGTAGCCTTGTGCTACATTAGCTACTACACACAGTGTACTCACTAGGTAGCCTTGTGTTACATTAGCTACTACACACAGTGTGCTCACTAGGTAGCCTTGTGTTACATTAGCTACTACACACAGTGTACTCACTAGGTAGCCTTGTGTTACATTAGCTACTACACTCAGTGTACTCACTAGGTAGCCTTGTGCTACATTAGCTACTACACACAGTGTGCTCACTAGGTAGCCTTGTGCTACATTAGCTACTACACACAGTGTGCTCACTAGGTAGCCTTGTGCTACATTAGCTACTACACACAGTGTACTCACTAGGCAGCCTTGTGTTACATTAGCTACTACACACAGTGTACTCACTAGGTAGCCTTGTGTTACATTAGCTACTACACACAGTGTGCTCACTAGGTAGCCTTGTGTTACATTAGCTACTACACACAGTGTACTCACTAGGTAGCCTTGTGTTACATTAGCTACTACACACAGTGTGCTCACTAGGTAGCCTTGTGTTACATTAGCTACTACACACAGTGTACTCACTAGGTAGCCTTGTGTTACATTAGCTACTACACACAGTGTACTCACTAGGTAGCCTTGTGTTACATTAGCTACTACACACAGTGTACTCACTAGGTAGCCTTGTACTACATTAGCTACTACTCACAGTGTGCTCACTAGGTAGCCTTGTGTTACATTAGCTACTACACACAGTGTACTCACTAGGTAGCCTTGTGTTACATTAGCTACTACACACAGTGTGCTCACTAGGTAGCCTTGTGTTACATTAGCTACTACACACAGTGTACTCACTAGGTAGCCTTGTGTTACATTAGCTACTACACACAGTGTACTCACTAGGTAGCCTTGTGTTACATTAGCTACTACACTCAGTGTACTCACTAGGTAGCCTTGTGTTACATTAGCTACTACACACAGTGTACTCACTAGGTAGCCTTGTACTACATTAGCTACTACACACAGTGTACTCACTAGGTAGCCTTGTGTTACATTAGCTACTACACACAGTGTACTCACTAGGTAGCCTTGTACTACATTAGCTACTACACACAGTGTACTCACTAGGTAGCCTTGTGCTACATTAGCTACTACACACAGTGTACTCACTAGGTAGCCTTGTGTTACATTAGCTACTACACACAGTGTACTCACTAGGTAGCCTTGTACTACATTAGCTACTACACACAGTGTACTCACTAGGTAGCCTTGTACTACATTAGCTACTACACGCAGTGTACTCACTAGGTAGCCTTGTGTTACATTAGCTACTACACACAGTGTACTCACTAGGTAGCCTTGTACTACATTAGCTACTACACACAGTGTACTCACTAGGTAGCCTTGTGCTACATTAGCTACTACACTCAGTGTGCTCACTAGGTAGCCTTGTGTTACATTAGCTACTACACACAGTGTACTCACTAGGTAGCCTTGTGTTACATTAGCTACTACACACAGTGTGCTCACTAGGTAGCCTTGTGTTACATTAGCTACTACACACAGTGTACTCACTAGGTAGCCTTGTACTACATTAGCTACTACACTCAGTGTACTCACTAGGTAGCCTTGTGTTACATTAGCTACTACACACAGTGTACTCACTAGGTAGCCTTGTGCTACATTAGCTACTACACACAGTGTACTCACTAGGTAGCCTTGTGTTACATTAGCTACTACACACAGTGTACTCACTAGGTAGCCTTGTACTACATTAGCTACTACACTCAGTGTACTCACTAGGTAGCCTTGTGTTACATTAGCTACTACACACAGTGTACTCACTAGGTAGCCTTGTGCTACATTAGCTACTACACACAGTGTACTCACTAGGTAGCCTTGTACTACATTAGCTACTACACACAGTGTACTCACTAGGTAGCCTTGTACTACATTAGCTACTACACTCAGTGTACTCACTAGGTAGCCTTGTGTTACATTAGCTACTACACACAGTGTACTCACTAGGTAGCCTTGTGCTACATTAGCTACTACACACAGTGTACTCACTAGGTAGCCTTGTGCTACATTAGCTACTACACTCAGTGTACTCACTAGGTAGCCTTGTGCTACATTAGCTACTACACACAGTGTACTCACTAGGTAGCCTTGTACTACATTAGCTACTACACTCAGTGTACTCACTAGGTAGCCTTGTGCTACATTAGCTACTACACTCAGTGTACTCACTAGGTAGCCTTGTGCTACATTAGCTACTACACTCAGTGTACTCACTAGGTAGCCTTGTGCTACATTAGCTACTACACACAGTGTACTCACTAGGTAGCCTTGTACTACATTAGCTACTACACACAGTGTACTCACTAGGTAGCCTTGTGCTACATTAGCTACTACACTCAGTGTACTCACTAGGTAGCCTTGTGCTACATTAGCTACTACACACAGTGTACTCACTAGGTAGCCTTGTGCTACATTAGCTACTACACTCAGTGTACTCACTAGGTAGCCTTGTGCTACATTAGCTACTACACACAGTGTACTCACTAGGTAGCCTTGTACTACATTAGCTACTACACACAGTGTACTCACTAGGTAGCCTTGTGCTACATTAGCTACTACACACAGTGTACTCACTAGGTAGCCTTGTGTTACATTAGCTACTACACACAGTGTACTCACTAGGTAGCCTTGTGTTACATTAGCTACTACACACAGTGTACTCACTAGGTAGCCTTGTGTTACATTAGCTACTACACACAGTGTACTCACTAGGTAGCCTTGTGTTACATTAGCTACTACACTCAGTGTACTCACTAGGTAGCCTTGTGTTACATTAGCTACTACACACAGTGTACTCACTAGGTAGCCTTGTGTTACATTAGCTACTACACACAGTGTACTCACTAGGTAGCCTTGTGTTACATTAGCTACTACACACAGTGTGCTCACTAGGTAGCCTTGTGTTACATTAGCTACTACACACAGTGTACTCACTAGGTAGCCTTGTGTTACATTAGCTACTACACACAGTGTACTCACTAGGTAGCCTTGTGTTACATTAGCTACTACACACAGTGTACTCACTAGGTAGCCTTGTGTTACATTAGCTACTACACACAGTGTACTCACTAGGTAGCCTTGTGTTACATTAGCTACTACACTCAGTGTACTCACTAGGTAGCCTTGTGTTACATTAGCTACTACACACAGTGTACTCACTAGGTAGCCTTGTGTTACATTAGCTACTACACACAGTGTACTCACTAGGTAGCCTTGTGTTACATTAGCTACTACACTCAGTGTACTCACTAGGTAGCCTTGTGTTACATTAGCTACTACACACAGTGTACTCACTAGGTAGCCTTGTGTTACATTAGCTACTACACACAGTGTACTCACTAGGTAGCCTTGTGTTACATTAGCTACTACACACAGTGTACTCACTAGGTAGCCTTGTGTTACATTAGCTACTACACACAGTGTACTCACTAGGTAGCCTTGTGTTACATTAGCTACTACACTCAGTGTACTCACTAGGTAGCCTTGTGTTACATTAGCTACTACACTCAGTGTACTCACTAGGTAGCCATGTGTTACATTAGCTACTACACTCAGTGTACTCACTAGGTAGCCTTGTGTTACATTAGCTACTACACTCAGTGTACTCACTAGGTAGCCTTGTACTACATTAGCTACTACACTCAGTGTACTCACTAGGTAGCCTTGTGTTACATTAGCTACTACACACAGTGTACTCACTAGGTAGCCTTGTGTTACATTAGCTACTACACTCAGTGTACTCACTAGGTAGCCTTGTACTACATTAGCTACTACACACAGTGTACTCACTAGGTAGCCTTGTGCTACATTAGCTACTACACACAGTGTACTCACTAGGTAGCCTTGTGTTACATTAGCTACTACACACAGTGTACTCACTAGGTAGCCTTGTGTTACATTAGCTACTACACACAGTGTACTCACTAGGTAGCCTTGTGTTACATTAGCTACTACACACAGTGTACTCACTAGGTAGCCTTGTGTTACATTAGCTACTACACACAGTGTACTCACTAGGTAGCCTTGTACTACATTAGCTACTACACTCAGTGTACTCACTAGGTAGCCTTGTGTTACATTAGCTACTACACACAGTGTACTCACTAGGTAGCCTTGTGTTACATTAGCTACTACACACAGTGTACTCACTAGGTAGCCTTGTGTTACATTAGCTACTACACACAGTGTACTCACTAGGTAGCCTTGTGTTACATTAGCTACTACACACAGTGTACTCACTAGGTAGCCTTGTGTTACATTAGCTACTACACACAGTGTACTCACTAGGTAGCCTTGTGTTACATTAGCTACTACACACAGTGTACTCACTAGGTAGCCTTGTGTTACATTAGCTACTACACACAGTGTACTCACTAGGTAGCCTTGTGCTACATTAGCTACTACACACAGTGTACTCACTAGGTAGCCTTGTGTTACATTAGCTACTACACACAGTGTACTCACTAGGTAGCCTTGTGCTACATTAGCTACTACACACAGTGTACTCACTAGGTAGCCTTGTGCTACATTAGCTACTACACTCAGTGTACTCACTAGGTAGCCTTGTACTACATTAGCTACTACACTCAGTGTACTCACTAGGTAGCCTTGTACTACATTAGCTACTACACACAGTGTACTCACTAGGTAGCCTTGTACTACATTAGCTACTACACACAGTGTACTCACTAGGTAGCCTTGTGTTACATTAGCTACTACACACAGTGTACTCACTAGGTAGCCTTGTGTTACATTAGCTACTACACACAGTGTACTCACTAGGTAGCCTTGTGTTACATTAGCTACTACACACAGTGTACTCACTAGGTAGCCTTGTACTACATTAGCTACTACACGCAGTGTACTCACTAGGTAGCCTTGTGTTACATTAGCTACTACACACAGTGTACTCACTAGGTAGCCTTGTACTACATTAGCTACTACACACAGTGTACTCACTAGGTAGCCTTGTGTTACATTAGCTACTACACACAGTGTACTCACTAGGTAGCCTTGTACTACATTAGCTACTACACACAGTGTACTCACTAGGTAGCCTTGTGCTACATTAGCTACTACACACAGTGTACTCACTAGGTAGCCTTGTGTTACATTAGCTACTACACACAGTGTACTCACTAGGTAGCCTTGTGTTACATTAGCTACTACACACAGTGTACTCACTAGGTAGCCTTGTGTTACATTAGCTACTACACACAGTGTACTCACTAGGTAGCCTTGTGTTACATTAGCTACTACACTCAGTGTACTCACTAGGTAGCCTTGTGTTACATTAGCTACTACACACAGTGTACTCACTAGGTAGCCTTGTGTTACATTAGCTACTACACACAGTGTACTCACTAGGTAGCCTTGTGTTACATTAGCTACTACACTCAGTGTACTCACTAGGTAGCCTTGTGTTACATTAGCTACTACACACAGTGTACTCACTAGGTAGCCTTGTGTTACATTAGCTACTACACACAGTGTACTCACTAGGTAGCCTTGTGTTACATTAGCTACTACACTCAGTGTACTCACTAGGTAGCCTTGTGTTACATTAGCTACTACACACAGTGTACTCACTAGGTAGCCTTGTGTTACATTAGCTACTACACACAGTGTACTCACTAGGTAGCCTTGTGTTACATTAGCTACTACACACAGTGTACTCACTAGGTAGCCTTGTGTTACATTAGCTACTACACTCAGTGTACTCACTAGGTAGCCTTGTGTTACATTAGCTACTACACTCAGTGTACTCACTAGGTAGCCATGTGTTACATTAGCTACTACACTCAGTGTACTCACTAGGTAGCCTTGTGTTACATTAGCTACTACACTCAGTGTACTCACTAGGTAGCCTTGTGCTACATTAGCTACTACACACAGTGTACTCACTAGGTAGCCTTGTGCTACATTAGCTACTACACTCAGTGTACTCACTAGGTAGCCTTGTGTTACATTAGCTACTACACTCAGTGTACTCACTAGGTAGCCTTGTACTACATTAGCTACTACACACAGTGTACTCACTAGGTAGCCTTGTGTTACATTAGCTACTACACACAGTGTACTCACTAGGTAGCCTTGTACTACATTAGCTACTACACACAGTGTACTCACTAGGTAGCCTTGTGTTACATTAGCTACTACACACAGTGTACTCACTAGGTAGCCTTGTGTTACATTAGCTACTACACACAGTGTACTCACTAGGTAGCCTTGTGTTACATTAGCTACTACACACACTGTACTCACTAGGTAGCCTTGTGTTACATTAGCTACTACACACAGTGTACTCACTAGGTAGCCTTGTACTACATTAGCTACTACACACAGTGTACTCACTAGGTAGCCTTGTGCTACATTAGCTACTACACACAGTGTGCTCACTAGGTAGCCTTGTACTACATTAGCTACTACACACAGTGTACTCACTAGGTAGCCTTGTGTTACATTAGCTACTACACTCAGTGTACTCACTAGGTAGCCTTGTGTTACATTAGCTACTACACACAGTGTGCTCACTAGGTAGCCTTGTACTACATTAGCTACTACACACAGTGTACTCACTAGGTAGCCTTGTGTTACATTAGCTACTACACTCAGTGTACTCACTAGGTAGCCTTGTGTTACATTAGCTACTACACACAGTGTACTCACTAGGTAGCCTTGTACTACATTAGCTACTACACACAGTGTGCTCACTAGGTAGCCTTGTACTACATTAGCTACTACACACAGTGTACTCACTAGGTAGCCTTGTGTTACATTAGCTACTACACTCAGTGTACTCACTAGGTAGCCTTGTGTTACATTAGCTACTACACACAGTGTACTCACTAGGTAGCCTTGTACTACATTAGCTACTACACACAGTGTACTCACTAGGTAGCCTTGTGTTACATTAGCTACTACACACAGTGTACTCACTAGGTAGCCTTGTGTTACATTAGCTACTACACTCAGTGTACTCACTAGGTAGCCTTGTACTACATTAGCTACTACACACAGTGTACTCACTAGGTAGCCTTGTGTTACATTAGCTACTACACTCAGTGTACTCACTAGGTAGCCTTGTACTACATTAGCTACTACACTCAGTGTACTCACTAGGTAGCCTTGTGTTACATTAGCTACTACACTCAGTGTACTCACTAGGTAGCCTTGTACTACATTAGCTACTACACTCAGTGTACTCACTAGGTAGCCTTGTGTTACATTAGCTACTACACTCAGTGTACTCACTAGGTAGCCTTGTACTACATTAGCTACTACACTCAGTGTACTCACTAGGTAGCCTTGTACTACATTAGCTACTACACTCAGTGTATTCACTAGGTAGCCTTGTGTTACATTAGCTACTACACACAGTGTACTCACTAGGTAGCCTTGTGTTACATTAGCTACTACACACAGTGTACTCACTAGGTAGCCTTGTACTACATTAGCTACTACACACAGTGTACTCACTAGGTAGCCTTGTGTTACATTAGCTACTACACACAGTGTGCTCACTAGGTAGCCTTGTGTTACATTAGCTACTACACACAGTGTACTCACTAGGTAGCCTTGTGTTACATTAGCTACTACACACAGTGTGCTCACTAGGTAGCCTTGTGTTACATTAGCTACTACACACAGTGTGCTCACTAGGTAGCCTTGTGTTACATTAGCTACTACACACAGTGTACTCACTAGGTAGCCTTGTGTTACATTAGCTACTACACACAGTGTACTCACTAGGTAGCCTTGTGTTACATTAGCTACTACACACAGTGTACTCACTAGGTAGCCTTGTGTTACATTAGCTACTACACACAGTGTGCTCACTAGGTAGCCTTGTGTTACATTAGCTACTACACTCAGTGTGCTCACTAGGTAGCCTTGTGTTACATTAGCTACTACACTCAGTGTACTCACTAGGTAGCCTTGTACTACATTAGCTACTACACACAGTGTACTCACTAGGTAGCCTTGTGTTACATTAGCTACTACACACAGTGTACTCACTAGGTAGCCTTGTGTTACATTAGCTACTACACACAGTGTACTCACTAGGTAGCCTTGTGTTACATTAGCTACTACACACAGTGTACTCACTAGGTAGCCTTGTGTTACATTAGCTACTACACACAGTGTACTCACTAGGTAGCCTTGTGTTACATTAGCTACTACACTCAGTGTGCTCACTAGGTAGCCTTGTGTTACATTAGCTACTACACACAGTGTACTCACTAGGTAGCCTTGTACTACATTAGCTACTACACACAGTGTACTCACTAGGTAGCCTTGTGTTACATTAGCTACTACACTCAGTGTACTCACTAGGTAGCCTTGTACTACATTAGCTACTACACACAGTGTACTCACTAGGTAGCCTTGTGTTACATTAGCTACTACACTCAGTGTACTCACTAGGTAGCCTTGTGCTACATTAGCTACTACACACAGTGTACTCACTAGGTAGCCTTGTGTTACATTAGCTACTACACACAGTGTACTCACTAGGTAGCCTTGTGTTACATTAGCTACTACACTCAGTGTACTCACTAGGTAGCCTTGTGCTACATTAGCTACTACACACAGTGTACTCACTAGGTAGCCTTGTGTTACATTAGCTACTACACACAGTGTACTCACTAGGTAGCCTTGTGTTACATTAGCTACTACACTCAGTGTGCTCACTAGGTAGCCTTGTGTTACATTAGCTACTACACACAGTGTACTCACTAGGTAGCCTTGTACTACATTAGCTACTACACACAGTGTACTCACTAGGTAGCCTTGTGTTACATTAGCTACTACACACAGTGTACTCACTAGGTAGCCTTGTGTTACATTAGCTACTACACACAGTGTACTCACTAGGTAGCCTTGTACTACATTAGCTACTACACACAGTGTACTCACTAGGTAGCCTTGTGCTACATTAGCTACTACACACAGTGTACTCACTAGGTAGCCTTGTGCTACATTAGCTACTACACACAGTGTACTCACTAGGTAGCCTTGTACTACATTAGCTACTACACACAGTGTACTCACTAGGTAGCCTTGTGCTACATTAGCTACTACACACAGTGTACTCACTAGGTAGCCTTGTGTTACATTAGCTACTACACACAGTGTACTCACTAGGTAGCCTTGTGTTACATTAGCTACTACACACAGTGTACTCACTAGGTAGCCTTGTGCTACATTAGCTACTACACACAGTGTACTCACTAGGTAGCCTTGTGTTACATTAGCTACTACACACAGTGTACTCACTAGGTAGCCTTGTGCTACATTAGCTACTACACACAGTGTACTCACTAGGTAGCCTTGTGTTACATTAGCTACTACACACAGTGTACTCACTAGGTAGCCTTGTGTTACATTAGATACTACACACAGTGTACTCACTAGGTAGCCTTGTGTTACATTAGCTACTACACACAGTGTACTCACTTGGTAGCCTTGTGCTACATTAGCTACTACACACAGTGTACTCACTAGGTAGCCTTGTGTTACATTAGCTACTACACACAGTGTACTCACTAGGTAGCCTTGTGTTACATTAGCTACTACACACAGTGTACTCACTAGGTAGCCTTGTGCTACATTAGCTACTACACACAGTGTACTCACTAGGTAGCCTTGTGTTACATTAGCTACTACACACAGTGTACTCACTAGGTAGCCTTGTGCTACATTAGCTACTACACACAGTGTACTCACTAGGTAGCCTTGTACTACATTAGCTACTACACACAGTGTACTCACTAGGTAGCCTTGTACTACATTAGCTACTACACACAGTGTACTCACTAGGTAGCCTTGTGTTACATTAGCTACTACACACAGTGTACTCACTAGGTAGCCTTGTGCTACATTAGCTACTACACACAGTGTACTCACTAGGTAGCCTTGTGTTACATTAGCTACTACACTCAGTGTACTCACTAGGTAGCCTTGTGCTACATTAGCTACTACACACAGTGTACTCACTAGGTAGCCTTGTGTTACATTAGCTACTACACACAGTGTACTCACTAGGTAGCCTTGTGTTACATTAGCTACTACACACAGTGTACTCACTAGGTAGCCTTGTGCTACATTAGCTACTACACACAGTGTACTCACTAGGTAGCCTTGTGTTACATTAGCTACTACACACAGTGTACTCACTAGGTAGCCTTGTGCTACATTAGCTACTACACTCAGTGTGCTCACTAGGTAGCCTTGTGTTACATTAGCTACTACACACAGTGTACTCACTAGGTAGCCTTGTGCTACATTAGCTACTACACACAGTGTACTCACTAGGTAGCCTTGTGTTACATTAGCTACTACACACAGTGTACTCACTAGGTAGCCTTGTGTTACATTAGCTACTACACACAGTGTACTCACTAGGTAGCCTTGTGCTACATTAGCTACTACACACAGTGTACTCACTAGGTAGCCTTGTGTTACATTAGCTACTACACACAGTGTACTCACTAGGTAGCCTTGTGCTACATTAGCTACTACACACAGTGTACTCACTAGGTAGCCTTGTGTTACATTAGCTACTACACACAGTGTACTCACTAGGTAGCCTTGTACTACATTAGCTACTACACACAGTGTACTCACTAGGTAGCCTTGTACTACATTAGCTACTACACACAGTGTACTCACTAGGTAGCCTTGTGTTACATTAGCTACTACACACAGTGTACTCACTAGGTAGCCTTGTACTACATTAGCTACTACACTCAGTGTACTCACTAGGTAGCCTTGTGTTACATTAGCTACTACACTCAGTGTACTCACTAGGTAGCCTTGTACTACATTAGCTACTACACTCAGTGTACTCACTAGGTAGCCTTGTGTTACATTAGCTACTACACACAGTGTACTCACTAGGTAGCCTTGTGCTACATTAGCTACTACACACAGTGTACTCACTAGGTAGCCTTGTGTTACATTAGCTACTACACACAGTGTACTCACTAGGTAGCCTTGTGCTACATTAGCTACTACACACAGTGTACTCACTAGGTAGCCTTGTACTACATTAGCTACTACACACAGTGTACTCACTAGGTAGCCTTGTGTTACATTAGCTACTACACACAGTGTACTCACTAGGTAGCCTTGTGCTACATTAGCTACTACACACAGTGTACTCACTAGGTAGCCTTGTGTTACATTAGCTACTACACACAGTGTACTCACTAGGTAGCCTTGTGTTACATTAGCTACTACACACAGTGTACTCACTAGGTAGCCTTGTGTTACATTAGCTACTACACACACTGTACTCACTAGGTAGCCTTGTGCTACATTAGCTACTACACACAGTGTACTCACTAGGTAGCCTTGTACTACATTAGCTACTACACTCAGTGTACTCACTAGGTAGCCTTGTGTTACATTAGCTACTACACACAGTGTACTCACTAGGTAGCCTTGTGCTACATTAGCTACTACACACAGTGTACTCACTAGGTAGCCTTGTGTTACATTAGCTACTACACTCAGTGTACTCACTAGGTAGCCTTGTGTTACATTAGCTACTACACACAGTGTACTCACTAGGTAGCCTTGTGTTACATTAGCTACTACACACAGTGTACTCACTAGGTAGCCTTGTGTTACATTAGCTACTACACACAGTGTACTCACTAGGTAGCCTTGTGTTACATTAGCTACTACACACAGTGTACTCACTAGGTAGCCTTGTGCTACATTAGCTACTACACACAGTGTACTCACTAGGTAGCCTTGTGTTACATTAGCTACTACACACAGTGTACTCACTAGGTAGCCTTGTGTTACATTAGCTACTACACACAGTGTACTCACTAGGTAGCCTTGTGCTACATTAGCTACTACACACAGTGTACTCACTAGGTAGCCTTGTGTTACATTAGCTACTACACACAGTGTACTCACTAGGTAGCCTTGTGCTACATTAGCTACTACACACAGTGTACTCACTAGGTAGCCTTGTGCTACATTAGCTACTACACACATTGTACTCACTAGGTAGCCTTGTACTACATTAGCTACTACACACAGTGTACTCACTAGGTAGCCTTGTGCTACATTAGCTACTACACACAGTGTACTCACTAGGTAGCCTTGTGCTACATTAGCTACTACACTCAGTGTACTCACTAGGTAGCCTTGTGTTACATTAGCTACTACACACAGTGTACTCACTAGGTAGCCTTGTGTTACATTAGCTACTACACACAGTGTACTCACTAGGTAGCCTTGTGCTACATTAGCTACTACACACAGTGTACTCACTAGGTAGCCTTGTGTTACATTAGCTACTACACACAGTGTACTCACTAGGTAGCCTTGTGTTACATTAGCTACTACACACAGTGTACTCACTAGGTAGCCTTGTGCTACATTAGCTACTACACACAGTGTACTCACTAGGTAGCCTTGTGTTACATTAGCTACTACACTCAGTGTGCTCACTAGGTAGCCTTGTGTTACATTAGCTACTACACACAGTGTGCTCACTAGGTAGCCTTGTGTTACATTAGCTACTACACTCAGTGTACTCACTAGGTAGCCTTGTGCTACATTAGCTACTACACACAGTGTACTCACTAGGTAGCCTTGTACTACATTAGCTACTACACACAGTGTACTCACTAGGTAGCCTTGTGCTACATTAGCTACTACACACAGTGTACTCACTAGGTAGCCTTGTACTACATTAGCTACTACACACAGTGTACTCACTAGGTAGCCTTGTGTTACATTAGCTACTACACACAGTGTGCTCACTAGGTAGCCTTGTGTTACATTAGCTACTACACTCAGTGTGCTCACTAGGTAGCCTTGTGTTACATTAGCTACTACACACAGTGTACTCACTAGGTAGCCTTGTACTACATTAGCTACTACACACAGCGTGCTCACTAGGTAGCCTTGTGTTACATTAGCTACTACACACAGTGTACTCACTAGGTAGCCTTGTGTTACATTAGCTACTACACTCAGTGTACTCACTAGGTAGCCTTGTGTTACATTAGCTACTACACACAGTGTACTCACTAGGTAGCCTTGTGTTACATTAGCTACTACACACAGTGTGCTCACTAGGTAGCCTTGTGCTACATTAGCTACTACACACAGTGTGCTCACTAGGTAGCCTTGTGCTACATTAGCTACTACACACAGTGTACTCACTAGGTAGCCTTGTACTACATTAGCTACTACACACAGTGTACTCACTAGGTAGCCTTGTGCTACATTAGCTACTACACACAGTGTACTTACTAGGTAGCCTTGTACTACATTAGCTACTACACTCAGTGTACTCACTAGGTAGCCTTGTACTACATTAGCTACTACACACAGTGTACTCACTAGGTAGCCTTGTGCTACATTAGCTACTACACACAGTGTACTCACTAGGTAGCCTTGTACTACATTAGCTACTACACTCAGTGTACTCACTAGGTAGCCTTGTACTACATTAGCTACTACACACAGTGTACTCACTAGGTAGCCTTGTACTACATTAGCTACTACACACAGTGTACTCACTAGGTAGCCTTGTACTACATTAGCTACTACACACAGTGTACTCACTAGGTAGCCTTGTACTACATTAGCTACTACACTCAGTGTACTTACTAGGTAGCCTTGTGCTACATTAGCTACTACACACAGTGTACTCACTAGGTAGCCTTGTGCTACATTAGCTACTACACACAGTGTACTCACTAGGTAGCCTTGTACTACATTAGCTACTACACACAGTGTACTCACTAGGTAGCCTTGTGTTACATTAGCTACTACACACAGTGTACTCACTAGGTAGCCTTGTGTTACATTAGCTACTACACACAGTGTACTCACTAGGTAGCCTTGTACTACATTAGCTACTACACTCAGTGTACTCACTAGGTAGCCTTGTGTTACATTAGCTACTACACACAGTGTACTCACTAGGTAGCCTTGTGTTACATTAGCTACTACACACAGTGTACTCACTAGGTAGCCTTGTGTTACATTAGCTACTACACTCAGTGTACTCACTAGGTAGCCTTGTGTTACATTAGCTACTACACACAGTGTACTCACTAGGTAGCCTTGTGTTACATTAGCTACTACACTCAGTGTACTCACTAGGTAGCCTTGTGTTACATTAGCTACTACACACAGTGTACTCACTAGGTAGCCTTGTGTTACATTAGCTACTACACTCAGTGTACTCACTAGGTAGCCTTGTGTTACATTAGCTACTACACTCAGTGTACTCACTAGGTAGCCTTGTGTTACATTAGCTACTACACACAGTGTGCTCACTAGGTAGCCTTGTGCTACATTAGCTACTACACACAGTGTACTCACTAGGTAGCCTTGTGCTACATTAGCTACTACACACAGTGTACTCACTAGCTAGCCTTGTGTTACATTAGCTACTACACTCAGTGTACTCACTAGGTAGCCTTGTGTTACATTAGCTACTACACACAGTGTACTCACTAGGTAGCCTTGTGTTACATTAGCTACTACACACAGTGTACTCACTAGGTAGCCTTGTACTACATTAGCTACTACACTCAGTGTACTCACTAGGTAGCCTTGTGTTACATTAGCTACTACACACAGTGTACTCACTAGGTAGCCTTGTGTTACATTAGCTACTACACACAGTGTGCTCACTAGGTAGCCTTGTGCTACATTAGCTACTACACACAGTGTACTCACTAGGTAGCCTTGTGCTACATTAGCTACTACACACAGTGTACTCACTAGGTAGCCTTGTGTTACATTAGCTACTACACACAGTGTACTCACTAGGTAGCCTTGTGTTACATTAGCTACTACACACAGTGTACTCACTAGGTAGCCTTGTGTTACATTAGCTACTACACACAGTGTACTCACTAGGTAGCCTTGTGTTACATTAGCTACTACACACAGTGTACTCACTAGGTAGCCTTGTGTTACATTAGCTACTACACACAGTGTACTCACTAGGTAGCCTTGTGCTACATTAGCTACTACACACAGTGTACTCACTAGGTAGCCTTGTGTTACATTAGCTACTACACACAGTGTACTCACTAGGTAGCCTTGTGTTACATTAGCTACTACACTCAGTGTACTCACTAGGTAGCCTTGTGTTACATTAGCTACTACACTCAGTGTACTCACTAGGTAGCCTTGTGTTACATTAGCTACTACACACAGTGTACTCACTAGGTAGCCTTGTGTTACATTAGCTACTACACACAGTGTACTCACTAGGTAGCCTTGTGCTACATTAGCTACTACACTCAGTGTACTCACTAGGTAGCCTTGTGTTACATTAGCTACTACACACAGTGTACTCACTAGGTAGCCTTGTACTACATTAGCTACTACACACAGTGTACTCACTAGGTAGCCTTGTACTACATTAGCTACTACACACAGTGTACTCACTAGGTAGCCTTGTGTTACATTAGCTACTACACACAGTGTACTCACTAGGTAGCCTTGTACTACATTAGCTACTACACTCAGTGTACTCACTAGGTAGCCTTGTGCTACATTAGCTACTACACTCAGTGTACTCACTAGGTAGCCTTGTGTTACATTAGCTACTACACACAGTGTACTCACTAGGTAGCCTTGTGTTACATTAGCTACTACACACAGTGTACTCACTAGGTAGCCTTGTGTTACATTAGCTACTACACACAGTGTACTCACTAGGTAGCCTTGTGTTACATTAGCTACTACACACAGTGTACTCACTAGGTAGCCTTGTGTTACATTAGCTACTACACACAGTGTACTCACTAGGTAGCCTTGTGTTACATTAGCTACTACACACAGTGTACTCACTAGGTAGCCTTGTACTACATTAGCTACTACACACAGTGTACTCACTAGGTAGCCTTGTGTTACATTAGCTACTACACACAGTGTACTCACTAGGTAGCCTTGTACTACATTAGCTACTACACTCAGTGTACTCACTAGGTAGCCTTGTGCTACATTAGCTACTACACTCAGTGTACTCACTAGGTAGCCTTGTGTTACATTAGCTACTACACACAGTGTACTCACTAGGTAGCCTTGTGTTACATTAGCTACTACACACAGTGTACTCACTAGGTAGCCTTGTGTTACATTAGCTACTACACACAGTGTACTCACTAGGTAGCCTTGTGTTACATTAGCTACTACACTCAGTGTACTCACTAGGTAGCCTTGTACTACATTAGCTACTACACACAGTGTACTCACTAGGTAGCCTTGTACTACATTAGCTACTACACTCAGTGTACTCACTAGGTAGCCTTGTGTTACATTAGCTACTACACTCAGTGTACTCACTAGGTAGCCTTGTACTACATTAGCTACTACACACAGTGTACTCACTAGGTAGCCTTGTGTTACATTAGCTACTACACACAGTGTACTCACTAGGTAGCCTTGTACTACATTAGCTACTACACACAGTGTACTCACTAGGTAGCCTTGTACTACATTAGCTACTACACTCAGTGTACTCACTAGGTAGCCTTGTGTTACATTAGCTACTACACACAGTGTACTCACTAGGTAGCCTTGTGTTACATTAGCTACTACACTCAGTGTACTCACTAGGTAGCCTTGTGTTACATTAGCTACTACACTCAGTGTACTCACTAGGTAGCCTTGTGTTACATTAGCTACTACACACAGTGTACTCACTAGGTAGCCTTGTGTTACATTAGCTACTACACACAGTGTACTCACTAGGTAGCCTTGTGTTACATTAGCTACTACACACAGTGTGCTCACTAGGTAGCCTTGTGCTACATTAGCTACTACACACAGTGTACTCACTAGGTAGCCTTGTGTTACATTAGCTACTACACACAGTGTACTCACTAGGTAGCCTTGTACTACATTAGCTACTACACACAGTGTACTCACTAGGTAGCCTTGTGTTACATTAGCTACTACACACAGTGTACTCACTAGGTAGCCTTGTGTTACATTAGCTACTACACACAGTGTACTCACTAGGTAGCCTTGTGCTACATTAGCTACTACACTCAGTGTACTCACTAGGTAGCCTTGTGTTACATTAGCTACTACACACAGTGTACTCACTAGGTAGCCTTGTGTTACATTAGCTACTACACTCAGTGTACTCACTAGGTAGCCTTGTGTTACATTAGCTACTACACACAGTGTACTCACTAGGTAGCCTTGTGTTACATTAGCTACTACACACAGTGTGCTCACTAGGTAGCCTTGTGTTACATTAGCTACTACACACAGTGTACTCACTAGGTAGCCTTGTGTTACATTAGCTACTACACTCAGTGTGCTCACTAGGTAGCCTTGTGTTACATTAGCTACTACACACAGTGTGCTCACTAGGTAGCCTTGTGTTACATTAGCTACTACACACAGTGTACTCACTAGGTAGCCTTGTGTTACATTAGCTACTACACACAGTGTACTCACTAGGTAGCCTTGTGTTACATTAGCTACTACACACAGTGTACTCACTAGGTAGCCTTGTGTTACATTAGCTACTACACACAGTGTACTCACTAGGTAGCCTTGTGTTACATTAGCTACTACACACAGTGTGCTCACTAGGTAGCCTTGTGTTACATTAGCTACTACACACAGTGTACTCACTAGGTAGCCTTGTGTTACATTAGCTACTACACACAGTGTACTCACTAGGTAGCCTTGTGTTACATTAGCTACTACACACAGTGTACTCACTAGGTAGCCTTGTGTTACATTAGCTACTACACACAGTGTACTCACTAGGTAGCCTTGTGTTACATTAGCTACTACACTCAGTGTACTCACTAGGTAGCCTTGTGTTACATTAGCTACTACACACAGTGTACTCACTAGGTAGCCTTGTGTTACATTAGCTACTACACACAGTGTGCTCACTAGGTAGCCTTGTGTTACATTAGCTACTACACACAGTGTACTCACTAGGTAGCCTTGTGTTACATTAGCTACTACACACAGTGTACTCACTAGGTAGCCTTGTGTTACATTAGCTACTACACACAGTGTGCTCACTAGGTAGCCTTGTGTTACATTAGCTACTACACACAGTGTACTCACTAGGTAGCCTTGTGTTACATTAGCTACTACACACAGTGTACTCACTAGGTAGCCTTGTGTTACATTAGCTACTACACACAGTGTGCTCACTAGGTAGCCTTGTGTTACATTAGCTACTACACACAGTGTACTCACTAGGTAGCCTTGTGTTACATTAGCTACTACACACAGTGTACTCACTAGGTAGCCTTGTGTTACATTAGCTACTTCACACAGTGTACTCACTAGGTAGCCTTGTGTTACATTAGCTACTACACACAGTGTGCTCACTAGGTAGCCTTGTGTTACATTAGCTACTACACACAGTGTGCTCACTAGGTAGCCTTGTGTTACATTAGCTACTACACACAGTGTACTCACTAGGTAGCCTTGTGTTACATTAGCTACTACACTCAGTGTACTCACTAGGTAGCCTTGTGTTACATTAGCTACTACACTCAGTGTGCTCACTAGGTAGCCTTGTGCTACATTAGCTACTACACACAGTGTGCTCACTAGGTAGCCTTGTGTTACATTAGCTACTACACTCAGTGTACTCACTAGGTAGCCTTGTGCTACATTAGCTACTACACACAGTGTGCTCACTAGGTAGCCTTGTGCTACATTAGCTACTACACACAGTGTACTCACTAGGTAGCCTTGTGTTACATTAGCTACTACACACAGTGTACTCACTAGGTAGCCTTGTACTACATTAGCTACTACACACAGTGTACTCACTAGGTAGCCTTGTACTACATTAGCTACTACACTCAGTGTACTCACTAGGTAGCCTTGTGTTACATTAGCTACTACACACAGTGTGCTCACTAGGTAGCCTTGTGCTACATTAGCTACTACACACAGTGTACTCACTAGGTAGCCTTGTGTTACATTAGCTACTACACACAGTGTACTCACTAGGTAGCCTTGTACTACATTAGCTACTACACACAGTGTACTCACTAGGTAGCCTTGTACTACATTAGCTACTACACTCAGTGTACTCACTAGGTAGCCTTGTGTTACATTAGCTACTACACTCAGTGTACTCACTAGGTAGCCTTGTGCTACATTAGCTACTACACTCAGTGTACTCACTAGGTAGCCTTGTGTTACATTAGCTACTACACACAGTGTACTCACTAGGTAGCCTTGTGTTACATTAGCTACTACACACAGTGTACTCACTAGGTAGCCTTGTGTTACATTAGCTACTACACACAGTGTACTCACTAGGTAGCCTTGTGTTACATTAGCTACTACACACAGTGTACTCACTAGGTAGCCTTGTGTTACATTAGCTACTACACACAGTGTACTCACTAGGTAGCCTTGTGTTACATTAGCTACTACACACAGTGTGCTCACTAGGTAGCCTTGTGTTACATTAGCTACTACACACAGTGTACTCACTAGGTAGCCTTGTACTACATTAGCTACTACACACAGTGTACTCACTAGGTAGCCTTGTGTTACATTAGCTACTACACACAGTGTACTCACTAGGTAGCCTTGTACTACATTAGCTACTACACACAGTGTGCTCACTAGGTAGCCTTGTGTTACATTAGCTACTACACACAGTGTGCTCACTAGGTAGCCTTGTGTTACATTAGCTACTACACACAGTGTACTCACTAGGTAGCCTTGTGTTACATTAGCTACTACACACAGTGTACTCACTAGGTAGCCTTGTACTACATTAGCTACTACACACAGTGTACTCACTAGGTAGCCTTGTGTTACATTAGCTACTACACACAGTGTACTCACTAGGTAGCCTTGTGTTACATTAGCTACTACACACAGTGTACTCACTAGGTAGCCTTGTGTTACATTAGCTACTACACACAGTGTACTCACTAGGTAGCCTTGTACTACATTAGCTACTACACACAGTGTACTCACTAGGTAGCCTTGTACTACATTAGCTACTACACACAGTGTACTCACTAGGTAGCCTTGTACTACATTAGCTACTACACACAGTGTACTCACTAGGTAGCCTTGTGTTACATTAGCTACTACACACAGTGTACTCACTAGGTAGCCTTGTGTTACATTAGCTACTACACACAGTGTACTCACTAGGTAGCCTTGTGCTACATTAGCTACTACACACAGTGTACTCACTAGGTAGCCTTGTACTACATTAGCTACTACACACAGTGTACTCACTAGGTAGCCTTGTGTTACATTAGCTACTACACACAGTGTACTCACTAGGTAGCCTTGTGTTACATTAGCTACTACACACAGTGTACTCACTAGGTAGCCTTGTGTTACATTAGCTACTACACACAGTGTACTCACTAGGTAGCCTTGTGTTACATTAGCTACTACACTCAGTGTACTCACTAGGTAGCCTTGTGTTACATTAGCTACTACACTCAGTGTACTCACTAGGTAGCCTTGTACTACATTAGCTACTACACTCAGTGTACTCACTAGGTAGCCTTGTGTTACATTAGCTACTACACACAGTGTACTCACTAGGTAGCCTTGTGTTACATTAGCTACTACACTCAGTGTACTCACTAGGTAGCCTTGTGTTACATTAGCTACTACACACAGTGTACTCACTAGGTAGCCTTGTGTTACATTAGCTACTACACACAGTGTACTCACTAGGTAGCCTTGTGTTACATTAGCTACTACACACAGTGTACTCACTAGGTAGACTTGTACTACATTAGCTACTACACACAGTGTACTCACTAGGTAGCCTTGTGTTACATTAGCTACTACACTCAGTGTACTCACTAGGTAGACTTGTGTTACATTAGCTACTACACACAGTGTACTCACTAGGTAGCCTTGTGTTACATTAGCTACTACACACAGTGTACTCACTAGGTAGCCTTGTACTACATTAGCTACTACACACAGTGTACTCACTAGGTAGCCTTGTGTTACATTAGCTACTACACACAGTGTACTCACTAGGTAGCCTTGTACTACATTAGCTACTACACACAGTGTACTCACTAGGTAGCCTTGTACTACATTAGCTACTACACACAGTGTACTCACTAGGTAGCCTTGTACTACATTAGCTACTACACTCAGTGTACTCACTAGGTAGCCTTGTGTTACATTAGCTACTACACACAGTGTACTCACTAGGTAGCCTTGTGTTACATTAGCTACTACACACAGTGTGCTCACTAGGTAGCCTTGTGTTACATTAGCTACTACACTCAGTGTACTCACTAGGTAGCCTTGTGCTACATTAGCTACTACACACAGTGTACTCACTAGGTAGCCTTGTGTTACATTAGCTACTACACACAGTGTACTCACTAGGTAGCCTTGTACTACATTAGCTACTACACACAGTGTACTCACTAGGTAGCCTTGTGTTACATTAGCTACTACACACAGTGTACTCACTAGGTAGCCTTGTGTTACATTAGCTACTACACTCAGTGTACTCACTAGGTAGCCTTGTGTTACATTAGCTACTACACACAGTGTACTCACTAGGTAGCCTTGTGTTACATTAGCTACTACACACAGTGTACTCACTAGGTAGCCTTGTGTTACATTAGCTACTACACACAGTGTACTCACTAGGTAGCCTTGTACTACATTAGCTACTACACACAGTGTACTCACTAGGTAGCCTTGTGCTACATTAGCTACTACACACAGTGTACTCACTAGGTAGCCTTGTGTTACATTAGCTACTACACACAGTGTACTCACTAGGTAGCCTTGTGTTACATTAGCTACTACACACAGTGTACTCACTAGGTAGCCTTGTACTACATTAGCTACTACACACAGTGTACTCACTAGGTAGCCTTGTACTACATTAGCTACTACACACAGTGTACTCACTAGGTAGCCTTGTGCTACATTAGCTACTACACACAGTGTACTCACTAGGTAGCCTTGTACTACATTAGCTACTACACACAGTGTACTCACTAGGTAGCCTTGTGTTACATTAGCTACTACACACAGTGTGCTCACTAGGTAGCCTTGTGTTACATTAGCTACTACACACAGTGTACTCACTAGGTAGCCTTGTACTACATTAGCTACTACACTCAGTGTACTCACTAGGTAGCCTTGTGTTACATTAGCTACTACACTCAGTGTACTCACTAGGTAGCCTTGTGTTACATTAGCTACTACACACAGTGTACTCACTAGGTAGCCTTGTGTTACATTAGCTACTACACTCAGTGTACTCACTAGGTAGCCTTGTACTACATTAGCTACTACACACAGTGTACTCACTAGGTAGCCTTGTGTTACATTAGCTACTACACACAGTGTACTCACTAGGTAGCCTTGTGTTACATTAGCTACTACACACAGTGTACTCACTAGGTAGCCTTGTGTTACATTAGCTACTACACACAGTGTACTCACTAGGTAGCCTTGTGTTACATTAGCTACTACACACAGTGTACTCACTAGGTAGCCTTGTGTTACATTAGCTACTACACACAGTGTGCTCACTAGGTAGCCTTGTACTACATTAGCTACTACACACAGTGTACTCACTAGGTAGCCTTGTGTTACATTAGCTACTACACACAGTGTACTCACTAGGTAGCCTTGTGTTACATTAGCTACTACACACAGTGTACTCACTAGGTAGCCTTGTACTACATTAGCTACTACACACAGTGTACTCACTAGGTAGCCTTGTGTTACATTAGCTACTACACACAGTGTACTCACTAGGTAGCCTTGTGTTACATTAGCTACTACACACAGTGTACTCACTAGGTAGCCTTGTGCTACATTAGCTACTACACACAGTGTACTCACTAGGTAGCCTTGTGCTACATTAGCTACTACACTCAGTGTACTCACTAGGTAGCCTTGTGTTACATTAGCTACTACACTCAGTGTACTCACTAGGTAGCCTTGTGTTACATTAGCTACTACACACAGTGTACTCACTAGGTAGCCTTGTGTTACATTAGCTACTACACTCAGTGTACTCACTAGGTAGCCTTGTACTACATTAGCTACTACACACAGTGTACTCACTAGGTAGCCTTGTGTTACATTAGCTACTACACACAGTGTACTCACTAGGTAGCCTTGTACTACATTAGCTACTACACACAGTGTACTCACTAGGTAGCCTTGTACTACATTAGCTACTACACACAGTGTACTCACTAGGTAGCCTTGTACTACATTAGCTACTACACACAGTGTACTCACTAGGTAGCCTTGTACTACATTAGCTACTACACTCAGTGTACTCACTAGGTAGCCTTGTACTACATTAGCTACTACACACAGTGTACTCACTAGGTAGCCTTGTACTACATTAGCTACTACACACAGTGTACTCACTAGGTAGCCTTGTGCTACATTAGCTACTACACTCAGTGTACTCACTAGGTAGCCTTGTGTTACATTAGCTACTACACTCAGTGTACTCACTAGGTAGCCTTGTGTTACATTAGCTACTACACACAGTGTACTCACTAGGTAGCCTTGTGTTACATTAGCTACTACACTCAGTGTACTCACTAGGTAGCCTTGTACTACATTAGCTACTACACACAGTGTACTCACTAGGTAGCCTTGTACTACATTAGCTACTACACACAGTGTACTCACTAGGTAGCCTTGTGTTACATTAGCTACTACACACAGTGTGCTCACTAGGTAGCCTTGTGTTACATTAGCTACTACACACAGTGTACTCACTAGGTAGCCTTGTACTACATTAGCTACTACACACAGTGTACTCACTAGGTAGCCTTGTGTTACATTAGCTACTACACACAGTGTACTCACTAGGTAGCCTTGTGTTACATTAGCTACTACACTCAGTGTACTCACTAGGTAGCCTTGTGTTACATTAGCTACTACACACAGTGTACTCACTAGGTAGCCTTGTGTTACATTAGCTACTACACTCAGTGTACTCACTAGGTAGCCTTGTGTTACATTAGCTACTACACACAGTGTACTCACTAGGTAGCCTTGTGTTACATTAGCTACTACACTCAGTGTGCTCACTAGGTAGCCTTGTGTTACATTAGCTACTACACACAGTGTGCTCACTAGGTAGCCTTGTGTTACATTAGCTACTACACACAGTGTACTCACTAGGTAGCCTTGTACTACATTAGCTACTACACACAGTGTACTCACTAGGTAGCCTTGTGTTACATTAGCTACTACACTCAGTGTACTCACTAGGTAGCCTTGTACTACATTAGCTACTACACACAGTGTACTCACTAGGTAGCCTTGTGTTACATTAGCTACTACACACAGTGTACTCACTAGGTAGCCTTGTGTTACATTAGCTACTACACACAGTGTACTCACTAGGTAGCCTTGTGTTACATTAGCTACTACACACAGTGTGCTCACTAGGTAGCCTTGTGTTACATTAGCTACTACACACAGTGTGCTCACTAGGTAGCCTTGTGTTACATTAGCTACTACACACAGTGTACTCACTAGGTAGCCTTGTACTACATTAGCTACTACACACAGTGTACTCACTAGGTAGCCTTGTGTTACATTAGCTACTACACACAGTGTACTCACTAGGTAGCCTTGTGTTACATTAGCTACTACACTCAGTGTACTCACTAGGTAGCCTTGTGTTACATTAGCTACTACACACAGTGTACTCACTAGGTAGCCTTGTGTTACATTAGCTACTACACTCAGTGTACTCACTAGGTAGCCTTGTGTTACATTAGCTACTACACACAGTGTACTCACTAGGTAGCCTTGTGTTACATTAGCTACTACACACAGTGTACTCACTAGGTAGCCTTGTGTTACATTAGCTACTACACACAGTGTACTCACTAGGTAGCCTTGTGTTACATTAGCTACTACACTCAGTGTACTCACTAGGTAGCCTTGTACTACATTAGCTACTACACACAGTGTACTCACTAGGTAGCCTTGTACTACATTAGCTACTACACACAGTGTACTCACTAGGTAGCCTTGTGTTACATTAGCTACTACACACAGTGTACTCACTAGGTAGCCTTGTGTTACATTAGCTACTACACTCAGTGTACTCACTAGGTAGCCTTGTACTACATTAGCTACTACACACAGTGTACTCACTAGGTAGCCTTGTACTACATTAGCTACTACACACAGTGTACTCACTAGGTAGCCTTGTGTTACATTAGCTACTACACACAGTGTACTCACTAGGTAGCCTTGTGTTACATTAGCTACTACACACAGTGTACTCACTAGGTAGCCTTGTGTTACATTAGCTACTACACACAGTGTACTCACTAGGTAGCCTTGTACTACATTAGCTACTACACACAGTGTACTCACTAGGTAGCCTTGTACTACATTAGCTACTACACTCAGTGTACTCACTAGGTAGCCTTGTACTACATTAGCTACTACACACAGTGTACTCACTAGGTAGCCTTGTGTTACATTAGCTACTACACTCAGTGTACTCACTAGGTAGCCTTGTGTTACATTAGCTACTACACACAGTGTACTCACTAGGTAGCCTTGTGTTACATTAGCTACTACACTCAGTGTACTCACTAGGTAGCCTTGTGCTACATTAGCTACTACACACAGTGTACTCACTAGGTAGCCTTGTGTTACATTAGCTACTACACACAGTGTACTCACTAGGTAGCCTTGTGTTACATTAGCTACTACACACAGTGTACTCACTAGGTAGCCTTGTGTTACATTAGCTACTACACACAGTGTACTCACTAGGTAGCCTTGTGCTACATTAGCTACTACACACAGTGTACTCACTAGGTAGCCTTGTACTACATTAGCTACTACACACAGTGTACTCACTAGGTAGCCTTGTGTTACATTAGCTACTACACTCAGTGTACTCACTAGGTAGCCTTGTACTACATTAGCTACTACACTCAGTGTACTCACTAGGTAGCCTTGTACTACATTAGCTACTACACTCAGTGTACTCAATAGGTAGCCTTGTGTTACATTAGCTACTACACACAGTGTACTCACTAGGTAGCCTTGTGTTACATTAGCTACTACACACAGTGTGCTCACTAGGTAGCCTTGTGTTACATTAGCTACTACACACAGTGTGCTCACTAGGTAGCCTTGTGTTACATTAGCTACTACACACAGTGTACTCACTAGGTAGCCTTGTGTTACATTAGCTACTACACACAGTGTACTCACTAGGTAGCCTTGTGCTACATTAGCTACTACACTCAGTGTACTCACTAGGTAGCCTTGTGTTACATTAGCTACTACACACAGTGTACTCACTAGGTAGCCTTGTACTACATTAGCTACTACACACAGTGTACTCACTAGGTAGCCTTGTACTACATTAGCTACTACACTCAGTGTACTCACTAGGTAGCCTTGTGCTACATTAGCTACTACACACAGTGTACTCACTAGGTAGCCTTGTACTACATTAGCTACTACACACAGTGTACTCACTAGGTAGCCTTGTGTTACATTAGCTACTACACACAGTGTACTCACTAGGTAGCCTTGTGTTACATTAGCTACTACACACAGTGTACTCACTAGGTAGCCTTGTGTTACATTAGCTACTACACACAGTGTACTCACTAGGTAGCCTTGTACTACATTAGCTACTACACACAGTGTACTCACTAGGTAGCCTTGTACTACATTAGCTACTACACACAGTGTACTCACTAGGTAGCCTTGTGTTACATTAGCTACTACACACAGTGTACTCACTAGGTAGCCTTGTACTACATTAGCTACTACACACAGTGTACTCACTAGGTAGCCTTGTACTACATTAGCTACTACACACAGTGTACTCACTAGGTAGCCTTGTGTTACATTAGCTACTACACACAGTGTACTCACTAGGTAGCCTTGTACTACATTAGCTACTACACACAGTGTACTCACTAGGTAGCCTTGTACTACATTAGCTACTACACACAGTGTACTCACTAGGTAGCCTTGTACTACATTAGCTACTACACACAGTGTACTCACTAGGTAGCCTTGTGTTACATTAGCTACTACACACAGTGTACTCACTAGGTAGCCTTGTACTACATTAGCTACTACACACAGTGTACTCACTAGGTAGCCTTGTACTACATTAGCTACTACACACACTGTACTCACTAGGTAGCCTTGTGTTACATTAGCTACTACACACAGTGTACTCACTAGGTAGCCTTGTACTACATTAGCTACTACACACAGTGTACTCACTAGGTAGCCTTGTACTACATTAGCTACTACACTCAGTGTACTCACTAGGTAGCCTTGTACTACATTAGCTACTACACACAGTGTACTCACTAGGTAGCCTTGTGTTACATTAGCTACTACACACAGTGTACTCACTAGGTAGCCTTGTACTACATTAGCTACTACACACAGTGTACTCACTAGGTAGCCTTGTACTACATTAGCTACTACACACAGTGTGCTCACTAGGTAGCCTTGTACTACATTAGCTACTACACACAGTGTACTCACTAGGTAGCCTTGTGTTACATTAGCTACTACACACAGTGTGCTCACTAGGTAGCCTTGTACTACATTAGCTACTACACACAGTGTGCTCACTAGGTAGCCTTGTACTACATTAGCTACTACACACAGTGTACTCACTAGGTAGCCTTGTGTTACATTAGCTACTACACACAGTGTACTCACTAGGTAGCCTTGTACTACATTAGCTACTACACACAGTGTACTCACTAGGTAGCCTTGTGTTACATTAGCTACTACACACAGTGTACTCACTAGGTAGCCTTGTGCTACATTAGCTACTACACACAGTGTACTCACTAGGTAGCCTTGTGTTACATTAGCTACTACACACAGTGTACTCACTAGGTAGCCTTGTACTACATTAGCTACTACACACAGTGTACTCACTAGGTAGCCTTGTGCTACATTAGCTACTACACACAGTGTACTCACTAGGTAGCCTTGTACTACATTAGCTACTACACACAGTGTACTCACTAGGTAGCCTTGTGCTACATTAGCTACTACACACAGTGTACTCACTACGTAGCCTTGTGTTACATTAGCTACTACACACAGTGTACTCACTAGGTAGCCTTGTGTTACATTAGCTACTACACTCAGTGTACTCACTAGGTAGACTTGTGTTACATTAGCTACTACAAACAGTGTACTCACTAGGTAGCCTTGTACTACATTAGCTACTACACACAGTGTACTCACTAGGTAGCCTTGTACTACATTAGCTACTACACACAGTGTACTCACTAGGTAGCCTTGTGTTACATTAGCTACTACACACAGTGTACTCACTAGGTAGCCTTGTGTTACATTAGCTACTACACACAGTGTACTCACTAGGTAGCCTTGTGTTACATTAGCTACTACACACAGTGTACTCACTAGGTAGCCTTGTACTACATTAGCTACTACACACAGTGTACTCACTAGGTAGCCTTGTACTACATTAGCTACTACACTCAGTGTACTCACTAGGTAGCCTTGTACTACATTAGCTACTACACACAGTGTACTCACTAGGTAGCCTTGTGTTACATTAGCTACTACACTCAGTGTACTCACTAGGTAGCCTTGTGTTACATTAGCTACTACACACAGTGTACTCACTAGGTAGCCTTGTGTTACATTAGCTACTACACTCAGTGTACTCACTAGGTAGCCTTGTGCTACATTAGCTACTACACACAGTGTACTCACTAGGTAGCCTTGTGTTACATTAGCTACTACACACAGTGTACTCACTAGGTAGCCTTGTGTTACATTAGCTACTACACACAGTGTACTCACTAGGTAGCCTTGTGTTACATTAGCTACTACACACAGTGTACTCACTAGGTAGCCTTGTGCTACATTAGCTACTACACACAGTGTACTCACTAGGTAGCCTTGTACTACATTAGCTACTACACACAGTGTACTCACTAGGTAGCCTTGTGTTACATTAGCTACTACACTCAGTGTACTCACTAGGTAGCCTTGTACTACATTAGCTACTACACTCAGTGTACTCACTAGGTAGCCTTGTACTACATTAGCTACTACACTCAGTGTACTCAATAGGTAGCCTTGTGTTACATTAGCTACTACACACAGTGTACTCACTAGGTAGCCTTGTGTTACATTAGCTACTACACACAGTGTGCTCACTAGGTAGCCTTGTGTTACATTAGCTACTACACACAGTGTGCTCACTAGGTAGCCTTGTGTTACATTAGCTACTACACACAGTGTACTCACTAGGTAGCCTTGTGTTACATTAGCTACTACACACAGTGTACTCACTAGGTAGCCTTGTGCTACATTAGCTACTACACTCAGTGTACTCACTAGGTAGCCTTGTGTTACATTAGCTACTACACACAGTGTACTCACTAGGTAGCCTTGTACTACATTAGCTACTACACACAGTGTACTCACTAGGTAGCCTTGTACTACATTAGCTACTACACTCAGTGTACTCACTAGGTAGCCTTGTGCTACATTAGCTACTACACACAGTGTACTCACTAGGTAGCCTTGTACTACATTAGCTACTACACACAGTGTACTCACTAGGTAGCCTTGTGTTACATTAGCTACTACACACAGTGTACTCACTAGGTAGCCTTGTGTTACATTAGCTACTACACACAGTGTACTCACTAGGTAGCCTTGTGTTACATTAGCTACTACACACAGTGTACTCACTAGGTAGCCTTGTACTACATTAGCTACTACACACAGTGTACTCACTAGGTAGCCTTGTACTACATTAGCTACTACACACAGTGTACTCACTAGGTAGCCTTGTGTTACATTAGCTACTACACACAGTGTACTCACTAGGTAGCCTTGTACTACATTAGCTACTACACACAGTGTACTCACTAGGTAGCCTTGTACTACATTAGCTACTACACACAGTGTACTCACTAGGTAGCCTTGTGTTACATTAGCTACTACACACAGTGTACTCACTAGGTAGCCTTGTACTACATTAGCTACTACACACAGTGTACTCACTAGGTAGCCTTGTACTACATTAGCTACTACACACAGTGTACTCACTAGGTAGCCTTGTACTACATTAGCTACTACACACAGTGTACTCACTAGGTAGCCTTGTGTTACATTAGCTACTACACACAGTGTACTCACTAGGTAGCCTTGTACTACATTAGCTACTACACACAGTGTACTCACTAGGTAGCCTTGTACTACATTAGCTACTACACACACTGTACTCACTAGGTAGCCTTGTGTTACATTAGCTACTACACACAGTGTACTCACTAGGTAGCCTTGTACTACATTAGCTACTACACACAGTGTACTCACTAGGTAGCCTTGTACTACATTAGCTACTACACTCAGTGTACTCACTAGGTAGCCTTGTACTACATTAGCTACTACACACAGTGTACTCACTAGGTAGCCTTGTGTTACATTAGCTACTACACACAGTGTACTCACTAGGTAGCCTTGTACTACATTAGCTACTACACACAGTGTACTCACTAGGTAGCCTTGTACTACATTAGCTACTACACACAGTGTGCTCACTAGGTAGCCTTGTACTACATTAGCTACTACACACAGTGTACTCACTAGGTAGCCTTGTGTTACATTAGCTACTACACACAGTGTGCTCACTAGGTAGCCTTGTACTACATTAGCTACTACACACAGTGTGCTCACTAGGTAGCCTTGTACTACATTAGCTACTACACACAGTGTACTCACTAGGTAGCCTTGTGTTACATTAGCTACTACACACAGTGTACTCACTAGGTAGCCTTGTACTACATTAGCTACTACACACAGTGTACTCACTAGGTAGCCTTGTGTTACATTAGCTACTACACACAGTGTACTCACTAGGTAGCCTTGTGCTACATTAGCTACTACACACAGTGTACTCACTAGGTAGCCTTGTGTTACATTAGCTACTACACACAGTGTACTCACTAGGTAGCCTTGTACTACATTAGCTACTACACACAGTGTACTCACTAGGTAGCCTTGTGCTACATTAGCTACTACACACAGTGTACTCACTAGGTAGCCTTGTACTACATTAGCTACTACACACAGTGTACTCACTAGGTAGCCTTGTGCTACATTAGCTACTACACACAGTGTACTCACTACGTAGCCTTGTGTTACATTAGCTACTACACACAGTGTACTCACTAGGTAGCCTTGTGTTACATTAGCTACTACACTCAGTGTACTCACTAGGTAGACTTGTGTTACATTAGCTACTACAAACAGTGTACTCACTAGGTAGCCTTGTACTACATTAGCTACTACACACAGTGTACTCACTAGGTAGCCTTGTACTACATTAGCTACTACACACAGTGTACTCACTAGGTAGACTTGTGTTACATTAGCTACTACACACAGTGTACTCACTAGGTAGCCTTGTACTACATTAGCTACTACACTCAGTGTACTCACTAGGTAGCCTTGTGTTACATTAGCTACTACACACAGTGTACTCACTAGGTAGCCTTGTACTACATTAGCTACTACACACAGTGTACTCACTAGGTAGCCTTGTGCTACATTAGCTACTACACACAGTGTACTCACTACGTAGCCTTGTGTTACATTAGCTACTACACACAGTGTACTCACTAGGTAGCCTTGTGTTACATTAGCTACTACACTCAGTGTACTCACTAGGTAGCCTTGTGTTACATTAGCTACTACACACAGTGTACTCACTAGGTAGCCTTGTACTACATTAGCTACTACACACAGTGTACTCACTAGGTAGCCTTGTACTACATTAGCTACTACACACAGTGTACTCACTAGGTAGCCTTGTGTTACATTAGCTACTACACACAGTGTACTCACTAGGTAGCCTTGTACTACATTAGCTACTACACTCAGTGTACTCACTAGGTAGCCTTGTGTTACATTAGCTACTACACACAGTGTACTCACTAGGTAGCCTTGTGTTACATTAGCTACTACACACAGTGTACTCACTAGGTAGCCTTGTGCTACATTAGCTACTACACACAGTGTACTCACTAGGTAGCCTTGTGTTACATTAGCTACTACACACAGTGTACTCACTAGGTAGCCTTGTGTTACATTAGCTACTACACTCAGTGTACTCACTAGGTAGCCTTGTGTTACATTAGCTACTACACACAGTGTACTCACTAGGTAGCCTTGTGCTACATTAGCTACTACACACAGTGTACTCACTAGGTAGCCTTGTGTTACATTAGCTACTACACACAGTGTACTCACTAGGTAGCCTTGTGTTACATTAGCTACTACACTCAGTGTACTCACTAGGTAGCCTTGTGTTACATTAGCTACTACACACAGTGTACTCACTAGGTAGCCTTGTGTTACATTAGCTACTACACACAGTGTACTCACTAGGTAGCCTTGTACTACATTAGCTACTACACTCAGTGTACTCACTAGGTAGCCTTGTGTTACATTAGCTACTACACACAGTGTACTCACTAGGTAGCCTTGTGTTACATTAGCTACTACACACAGTGTACTCACTAGGTAGCCTTGTACTACATTAGCTACTACACTCAGTGTACTCACTAGGTAGCCTTGTGTTACATTAGCTACTACACACAGTGTACTCACTAGGTAGCCTTGTGTTACATTAGCTACTACACACAGTGTACTCACTAGGTAGCCTTGTGTTACATTAGCTACTACACACAGTGTACTCACTAGGTAGCCTTGTGTTACATTAGCTACTACACACAGTGTACTCACTAGGTAGCCTTGTGTTACATTAGCTACTACACACAGTGTGCTCACTAGGTAGCCTTGTACTACATTAGCTACTACACACAGTGTACTCACTAGGTAGCCTTGTGTTACATTAGCTACTACACACAGTGTACTCACTAGGTAGCCTTGTGTTACATTAGCTACTACACTCAGTGTACTCACTAGGTAGCCTTGTGTTACATTAGCTACTACACACAGTGTACTCACTAGGTAGCCTTGTGTTACATTAGCTACTACACACACTGTACTCACTAGGTAGCCTTGTGCTACATTAGCTACTACACTCAGTGTACTCACTAGGTAGCCTTGTGCTACATTAGCTACTACACACACTGTACTCACTAGGTAGCCTAGTGTTACATTAGCTACTACACACAGTGTACTCACTAGGTAGCCTTGTACTACATTAGCTACTACACACAGTGTACTCACTAGGTAGCCTTGTGCTACATTAGCTACTACACACAGTGTACTCACTAGGTAGCCTTGTGTTACATTAGCTACTACACACAGTGTACTCACTAGGTAGCCTTGTGTTACATTAGCTACTACACACAGTGTACTCACTAGGTAGCCTTGTACTACATTAGCTACTACACACAGTGTACTCACTAGGTAGCCTTGTGTTACATTAGCTACTACACACAGTGTACTCACTAGGTAGCCTTGTACTACATTAGCTACTACACACAGTGTGCTCACTAGGTAGCCTTGTGTTACATTAGCTACTACACACAGTGTACTCACTAGGTAGCCTTGTGCTACATTAGCTACTACACACAGTGTGCTCACTAGGTAGCCTTGTGTTACATTAGCTACTACACACAGTGTACTCACTAGGTAGCCTTGTGTTACATTAGCTACTACACTCAGTGTACTCACTAGGTAGCCTTGTGTTACATTAGCTACTACACACAGTGTACTCACTAGGTAGACTTGTGTTACATTAGCTACTACACACAGTGTGCTCACTAGGTAGCCTTGTGTTACATTAGCTACTACACACAGTGTACTCACTAGGTAGCCTTGTGTTACATTAGCTACTACACACAGTGTACTCACTAGGTAGCCTTGTACTACATTAGCTACTACACTCAGTGTACTCACTAGGTAGCCTTGTGTTACATTAGCTACTACACACAGTGTACTCACTAGGTAGCCTTGTGTTACATTAGCTACTACACTCAGTGTACTCACTAGGTAGCCTTGTGTTACATTAGCTACTACACACAGTGTACTCACTAGGTAGCCTTGTGTTACATTAGCTACTACACACAGTGTACTCACTAGGTAGCCTTGTGTTACATTAGCTACTACACACAGTGTGCTCACTAGGTAGCCTTGTGTTACATTAGCTACTACACTCAGTGTACTCACTAGGTAGCCTTGTGTTACATTAGCTACTACACACAGTGTACTCACTAGGTAGCCTTGTGTTACATTAGCTACTACACTCAGTGTACTCACTAGGTAGCCTTGTGCTACATTAGCTACTACACACAGTGTACTCACTAGGTAGCCTTGTACTACATTAGCTACTACACACAGTGTACTCACTAGGTAGCCTTGTGCTACATTAGCTACTACACACAGTGTACTCACTAGGTAGCCTTGTGTTACATTAGCTACTACACTCAGTGTGCTCACTAGGTAGCCTTGTGTTACATTAGCTACTACACACAGTGTACTCACTAGGTAGCCTTGTACTACATTAGCTACTACACACAGTGTACTCACTAGGTAGCCTTGTACTACATTAGCTACTACACACAGTGTACTCACTAGGTAGCCTTGTGTTACATTAGCTACTACACACAGTGTACTCACTAGGTAGCCTTGTGTTACATTAGCTACTACACACAGTGTACTCACTAGGTAGCCTTGTGTTACATTAGCTACTACACACAGTGTACTCACTAGGTAGCCTTGTGTTACATTAGCTACTACACACAGTGTACTCACTAGGTAGCCTTGTGTTACATTAGCTACTACACTCAGTGTACTCACTAGGTAGCCTTGTGTTACATTAGCTACTACACACAGTGTACTCACTAGGTAGCCTTGTGTTACATTAGCTACTACACACAGTGTACTCACTAGGTAGCCTTGTGTTACATTAGCTACTACACACAGTGTACTCACTAGGTAGCCTTGTACTACATTAGCTACTACACTCAGTGTACTCACTAGGTAGCCTTGTGTTACATTAGCTACTACACACAGTGTACTCACTAGGTAGCCTTGTGCTACATTAGCTACTACACACAGTGTACTCACTAGGTAGCCTTGTGTTACATTAGCTACTACACACAGTGTACTCACTAGGTAGCCTTGTACTACATTAGCTACTACACTCAGTGTACTCACTAGGTAGCCTTGTGTTACATTAGCTACTACACTCAGTGTACTCACTAGGTAGCCTTGTGTTACATTAGCTACTACACACAGTGTACTCACTAGGTAGCCTTGTGTTACATTAGCTACTACACACAGTGTACTCACTAGGTAGCCTTGTGTTACATTAGCTACTACACACAGTGTACTCACTAGGTAGCCTTGTGTTACATTAGCTACTACACACAGTGTACTCACTAGGTAGCCTTGTGTTACATTAGCTACTACACACAGTGTACTCACTAGGTAGCCTTGTGTTACATTAGCTACTACACACAGTGTACTCACTAGGTAGCCTTGTGTTACATTAGCTACTACACTCAGTGTACTCACTAGGTAGCCTTGTGTTACATTAGCTACTACACACAGTGTACTCACTAGGTAGCCTTGTGCTACATTAGCTACTACACACAGTGTACTCACTAGGTAGCCTTGTGTTACATTAGCTACTACACACAGTGTACTCACTAGGTAGCCTTGTGTTACATTAGCTACTACACACAGTGTACTCACTAGGTAGCCTTGTGTTACATTAGCTACTACACTCAGTGTACTCACTAGGTAGCCTTGTGTTACATTAGCTACTACACACAGTGTACTCACTAGGTAGCCTTGTGTTACATTAGCTACTACACACAGTGTACTCACTAGGTAGCCTTGTACTACATTAGCTACTACACACAGTGTACTCACTAGGTAGCCTTGTGCTACATTAGCTACTACACACAGTGTACTCACTAGGTAGCCTTGTGTTACATTAGCTACTACACACAGTGTACTCACTAGGTAGCCTTGTGCTACATTAGCTACTACACACAGTGTACTCACTAGGTAGCCTTGTGCTACATTAGCTACTACACACAGTGTACTCACTAGGTAGCCTTGTGTTACATTAGCTACTACACACAGTGTGCTCACAAGGTAGCCTTGTGTTACATTAGCTACTACACACAGTGTACTCACTAGGTAGCCTTGTACTACATTAGCTACTACACACAGTGTACTCACTAGGTAGCCTTGTGTTACATTAGCTACTACACACAGTGTGCTCACTAGGTAGCCTTGTGTTACATTAGCTACTACACACAGTGTACTCACTAGGTAGCCTTGTGTTACATTAGCTACTACACACAGTGTACTCACTAGGTAGCCTTGTGTTACATTAGCTACTACACACAGTGTACTCACTAGGTAGCCTTGTACTACATTAGCTACTACACACAGTGTACTCACTAGGTAGCCTTGTGCTACATTAGCTACTACACTCAGTGTACTCACTAGGTAGCCTTGTGCTACATTAGCTACTACACACAGTGTACTCACTAGGTAGCCTTGTACTACATTAGCTACTACACACAGTGTACTCACTAGGTAGCCTTGTACTACATTAGCTACTACACACAGTGTACTCACTAGGTAGCCTTGTACTACATTAGCTACTACATACAGTGTACTCACTAGGTAGCCTTGTGCTACATTAGCTACTACACACAGTGTACTCACTAGGTAGCCTTGTGTTACATTAGCTACTACACACAGTGTACTCACTAGGTAGCCTTGTACTACATTAGCTACTACACACAGTGTACTCACTAGGTAGCCTTGTACTACATTAGCTACTACACACAGTGTGCTCACTAGGTAGCCTTGTGTTACATTAGCTACTACACTCAGTGTGCTCACTAGGTAGCCTTGTGTTACATTAGCTACTACACACAGTGTACTCACTAGGTAGCCTTGTGTTACATTAGCTACTACACACAGTGTACTCACTAGGTAGCCTTGTACTACATTAGCTACTACACACAGTGTACTCACTAGGTAGCCTTGTACTACATTAGCTACTACACACAGTGTACTCACTAGGTAGCCTTGTACTACATTAGCTACTACACACAGTGTACTCACTAGGTAGCCTTGTGTTACATTAGCTACTACACTCAGTGTACTCACTAGGTAGCCTTGTGTTACATTAGCTACTACACACAGTGTACTCACTAGGTAGCCTTGTACTACATTAGCTACTACACACAGTGTACTCACTAGGTAGCCTTGTACTACATTAGCTACTACACACAGTGTACTCGCTAGGTAGCCTTGTGTTACATTAGCTACTACACACAGTGTACTCACTAGGTAGCCTTGTGTTACATTAGCTACTACACACAGTGTACTCACTAGGTAGCCTTGTACTACATTAGCTACTACACACAGTGTACTCACTAGGTAGCCTTGTGTTACATTAGCTACTACACACAGTGTACTCACTAGGTAGCCTTGTGTTACATTAGCTACTACACACAGTGTACTCACTAGGTAGCCTTGTGTTACATTAGCTACTACACACAGTGTACTCACTAGGTAGCCTTGTGTTACATTAGCTATTACACACAGTGTACTCACTAGGTAGCCTTGTGTTACATTAGCTACTACACTCAGTGTACTCACTAGGTAGCCTTGTGTTACATTAGCTACTACACACAGTGTACTCACTAGGTAGCCTTGTGTTACATTAGCTACTACACACAGTGTACTCACTAGGTAGCCTTGTGTTACATTAGCTACTACACACAGTGTACTCACTAGGTAGCCTTGTGTTACATTAGCTACTACACACAGTGTACTCACTAGGTAGCCTTGTGTTACATTAGCTACTACACACAGTGTACTCACTAGGTAGCCTTGTGTTACATTAGCTACTACACACAGTGTACTCACTAGGTAGCCTTGTACTACATTAGCTACTACACACAGTGTGCTCACTAGGTAGCCTTGTACTACATTAGCTACTACACACAGTGTACTCACTAGGTAGCCTTGTGTTACATTAGCTACTACACACAGTGTACTCACTAGGTAGCCTTGTGTTACATTAGCTACTACACACAGTGTACTCACTAGGTAGCCTTGTGCTACATTAGCTACTACACACAGTGTACTCACTAGGTAGCCTTGTGTTACATTAGCTACTACACACAGTGTACTCACTAGGTAGCCTTGTGTTACATTAGCTACTACACTCAGTGTACTCACTAGGTAGCCTTGTGTTACATTAGCTACTACACACAGTGTGCTCACTAGGTAGCCTTGTACTACATTAGCTACTACACACAGTGTGCTCACTAGGTAGCCTTGTGTTACATTAGCTACTACACACAGTGTACTCACTAGGTAGCCTTGTGTTACATTAGCTACTACACACAGTGTACTCACTAGGTAGCCTTGTGTTACATTAGCTACTACACACACTGTACTCACTAGGTAGCCTTGTGTTACATTAGCTACTACACACAGTGTACTCACTAGGTAGCCTTGTGCTACATTAGCTACTACACACAGTGTACTCACTAGGTAGCCTTGTGTTACATTAGCTACTACACACAGTGTACTCACTAGGTAGCCTTGTACTACATTAGCTACTACACACAGTGTACTCACTAGGTAGCCTTGTGTTACATTAGCTACTACACACAGTGTACTCACTAGGTAGCCTTGTGTTACATTAGCTACTACACACAGTGTACTCACTAGGTAGCCTTGTGTTACATTAGCTACTACACACAGTGTACTCACTAGGTAGCCTTGTGTTACATTAGCTACTACACTCAGTGTACTCACTAGGTAGCCTTGTGTTACATTAGCTACTACACACAGTGTACTCACTAGGTAGCCTTGTGTTACATTAGCTACTACACACAGTGTACTCACTAGGTAGCCTTGTGCTACATTAGCTACTACACACAGTGTACTCACTAGGTAGCCTTGTGTTACATTAGCTACTACACACAGTGTACTCACTAGGTAGCCTTGTGTTACATTAGCTACTACACACAGTGTACTCACTAGGTAGCCTTGTGTTACATTAGCTACTACACACAGTGTACTCACTAGGTAGCCTTGTGTTACATTAGCTACTACACACAGTGTACTCACTAGGCAGCCTTGTGTTACATTAGCTACTACACACAGTGTACTCACTAGGTAGCCTTGTACTACATTAGCTACTACACACAGTGTACTCACTAGGTAGCCTTGTGTTACATTAGCTACTACACTGAGTGTACTCACTAGGTAGCCTTGTGTTACATTAGCTACTACACACAGTGTACTCACTAGGTAGCCTTGTGTTACATTAGCTACTACACACAGTGTACTCACTAGGTAGCCTTGTGTTACATTAGCTACTACACTCAGTGTACTCACTAGGTAGCCTTGTGTTACATTAGCTACTACACACAGTGTACTCACTAGGTAGCCTTGTGTTACATTAGCTACTACACACAGTGTACTCACTAGGTAGCCTTGTGTTACATTAGCTACTACACACAGTGTACTCACTAGGTAGCCTTGTGTTACATTAGCTACTACACACAGTGTACTCACTAGGTAGCCTTGTGTTACATTAGCTACTACACACAGTGTACTCACTAGGTAGCCTTGTACTACATTAGCTACTACACACAGTGTACTCACTAGGTAGCCTTGTGTTACATTAGCTACTACACACAGTGTACTCACTAGTTAGCCTTGTACTACATTAGCTACTACACTCAGTGTACTCACTAGGTAGCCTTGTGTTACATTAGCTACTACACACAGTGTACTCACTAGGTAGCCTTGTGTTACATTAGCTACTACACACAGTGTACTCACTAGGTAGCCTTGTGTTACATTAGCTACTACACACAGTGTACTCACTAGGTAGCCTTGTACTACATTAGCTACTACACACAGTGTACTCACTAGGTAGCCTTGTACTACATTAGCTACTACACACAGTGTACTCACTAGGTAGCCTTGTGTTACATTAGCTACTACACACAGTGTACTCACTAGGTAGCCTTGTGTTACATTAGCTACTACACACAGTGTACTCACTAGGTAGCCTTGTGTTACATTAGCTACTACACACAGTGTGCTCACTAGGTAGCCTTGTGTTACATTAGCTACTACACACAGTGTACTCACTAGGTAGCCTTGTGTTACATTAGCTACTACACACAGTGTGCTCACTAGGTAGCCTTGTGTTACATTAGCTACTACACACAGTGTACTCACTAGGTAGCCTTGTGTTACATTAGCTACTACACACAGTGTACTCACTAGGTAGCCTTGTGTTACATTAGCTACTACACACAGTGTACTCACTAGGTAACCTTGTGTTACATTAGCTACTACACACAGTGTACTCACTAGGTAGCCTTGTGTTACATTAGCTACTACACACAGTGTACTCACTAGGTAGCCTTGTGTTACATTAGCTACTACACACAGTGTACTCACTAGGTAGCCTTGTGTTACATTAGCTACTACACACAGTGTACTCACTAGGTAGCCTTGTGTTACATTAGCTACTACACTCAGTGTGCTCACTAGGTAGCCTTGTGTTACATTAGCTACTACACACAGTGTACTCACTAGGTAGCCTTGTGCTACATTAGCTACTACACACAGTGTACTCACTAGGTAGCCTTGTGTTACATTAGCTACTACACACAGTGTACTCACTAGGTAGCCTTGTGCTACATTAGCTACTACACTCAGTGTACTCACTAGGTAGCCTTGTGTTACATTAGCTACTACACACAGTGTACTCACTAGGTAGCCTTGTACTACATTAGCTACTACACACAGTGTACTCACTAGGTAGCCTTGTACTACATTAGCTACTACACTCAGTGTACTCACTAGGTAGCCTTGTACTACATTAGCTACTACACACAGTGTACTCACTAGGTAGCCTTGTGCTACATTAGCTACTACACACAGTGTACTCACTAGGTAGCCTTGTGTTACATTAGCTACTACACACAGTGTACTCACTAGGTAGCCTTGTACTACATTAGCTACTACACACAGTGTACTCACTAGGTAGCCTTGTGTTACATTAGCTACTACACACAGTGTACTCACTAGGTAGCCTTGTGTTACATTAGCTACTACACACAGTGTACTCACTAGGTAGCCTTGTGTTACATTAGCTACTACACACAGTGTACTCACTAGGTAGCCTTGTGTTACATTAGCTACTACACACACTGTACTCACTAGGTAGCCTTGTGTTACATTAGCTACTACACACAGTGTACTCACTAGGTAGCCTTGTGTTACATTAGCTACTACACACAGTGTACTCACTAGGTAGCCTTGTACTACATTAGCTACTACACTCAGTGTACTCACTAGGTAGCCTTGTGCTACATTAGCTACTACACTCAGTGTACTCACTAGGTAGCCTTGTACTACATTAGCTACTACACTCAGTGTACTCACTAGGTAGCCTTGTACTACATTAGCTACTACACTCAGTGTACTCACTAGGTAGCCTTGTGTTACATTAGCTACTACACACAGTGTACTCACTAGGTAGCCTTGTGTTACATTAGCTACTACACACAGTGTACTCACTAGGTAGCCTTGTGCTACATTAGCTACTACACTCAGTGTACTCACTAGGTAGCCTTGTGTTACATTAGCTACTACACACAGTGTACTCACTAGGTAGCCTTGTACTACATTAGCTACTACACACAGTGTACTCACTAGGTAGCCTTGTACTACATTAGCTACTACACTCAGTGTACTCACTAGGTAGCCTTGTACTACATTAGCTACTACACACAGTGTACTCACTAGGTAGCCTTGTGTTACATTAGCTACTACACACAGTGTACTCACTAGGTAGCCTTGTACTACATTAGCTACTACACACAGTGTGCTCACTAGGTAGCCTTGTACTACATTAGCTACTACACACACTGTACTCACTAGGTAGCCTTGTATTACATTAGCTACTACACACAGTGTACTCACTAGGTAGCCTTGTGCTACATTAGCTACTACACTCAGTGTACTCACTAGGTAGCCTTGTGTTACATTAGCTACTACACACAGTGTACTCACTAGGTAGCCTTGTGTTACATTAGCTACTACACACAGTGTACTCACTAGGTAGCCTTGTACTACATTAGCTACTACACACAGTGTACTCACTAGGTAGCCTTGTGCTACATTAGCTACTACACACAGTGTACTCACTAGGTAGCCTTGTGTTACATTAGCTACTACACACAGTGTACTCACTAGGTAGCCTTGTACTACATTAGCTACTACACTCAGTGTACTCACTAGGTAGCCTTGTACTACATTAGCTACTACACACAGTGTACTCACTAGGTAGCCTTGTGTTACATTAGCTACTACACACAGTGTACTCACTAGGTAGCCTTGTACTACATTAGCTACTACACACAGTGTACTCACTAGGTAGCCTTGTACTACATTAGCTACTACACACAGTGTGCTCACTAGGTAGCCTTGTACTACATTAGCTACTACACACAGTGTACTCACTAGGTAGCCTTGTGTTACATTAGCTACTACACACAGTGTACTCACTAGGTAGCCTTGTACTACATTAGCTACTACACACAGTGTACTCACTAGGTAGCCTTGTGTTACATTAGCTACTACACACAGTGTACTCACTAGGTAGCCTTGTGCTACATTAGCTACTACACACAGTGTACTCACTAGGTAGCCTTGTGTTACATTAGCTACTACACACAGTGTACTCACTAGGTAGCCTTGTACTACATTAGCTACTACACACAGTGTACTCACTAGGTAGCCTTGTGCTACATTAGCTACTACACACAGTGTACTCACTAGGTAGCCTTGTACTACATTAGCTACTACACACAGTGTACTCACTAGGTAGCCTTGTGCTACATTAGCTACTACACACAGTGTACTCACTACGTAGCCTTGTGTTACATTAGCTACTACACACAGTGTACTCACTAGGTAGCCTTGTGTTACATTAGCTACTACACTCAGTGTACTCACTAGGTAGCCTTGTGTTACATTAGCTACTACAAACAGTGTACTCACTAGGTAGCCTTGTACTACATTAGCTACTACACACAGTGTACTCACTAGGTAGCCTTGTACTACATTAGCTACTACACACAGTGTACTCACTAGGTAGCCTTGTGTTACATTAGCTACTACACACAGTGTACTCACTAGGTAGCCTTGTACTACATTAGCTACTACACTCAGTGTACTCACTAGGTAGCCTTGTGTTACATTAGCTACTACACACAGTGTACTCACTAGGTAGCCTTGTACTACATTAGCTACTACACACAGTGTACTCACTAGGTAGCCTTGTGCTACATTAGCTACTACACACAGTGTACTCACTACGTAGCCTTGTGTTACATTAGCTACTACACACAGTGTACTCACTAGGTAGCCTTGTGTTACATTAGCTACTACACTCAGTGTACTCACTAGGTAGCCTTGTGTTACATTAGCTACTACACACAGTGTACTCACTAGGTAGCCTTGTACTACATTAGCTACTACACACAGTGTACTCACTAGGTAGCCTTGTACTACATTAGCTACTACACACAGTGTACTCACTAGGTAGCCTTGTGTTACATTAGCTACTACACACAGTGTACTCACTAGGTAGCCTTGTACTACATTAGCTACTACACTCAGTGTACTCACTAGGTAGCCTTGTGTTACATTAGCTACTACACACAGTGTACTCACTAGGTAGCCTTGTGTTACATTAGCTACTACACACAGTGTACTCACTAGGTAGCCTTGTGCTACATTAGCTACTACACACAGTGTACTCACTAGGTAGCCTTGTGTTACATTAGCTACTACACACAGTGTACTCACTAGGTAGCCTTGTGTTACATTAGCTACTACACTCAGTGTACTCACTAGGTAGCCTTATGTTACATTAGCTACTACACACAGTGTACTCACTAGGTAGCCTTGTGCTACATTAGCTACTACACACAGTGTACTCACTAGGTAGCCTTGTGTTACATTAGCTACTACACACAGTGTACTCACTAGGTAGCCTTGTGTTACATTAGCTACTACACTCAGTGTACTCACTAGGTAGCCTTGTACTACATTAGCTACTACACTCAGTGTACTCACTAGGTAGCCTTGTGTTACATTAGCTACTACACACAGTGTACTCACTAGGTAGCCTTGTGTTACATTAGCTACTACACACAGTGTACTCACTAGGTAGCCTTGTACTACATTAGCTACTACACTCAGTGTACTCACTAGGTAGCCTTGTGTTACATTAGCTACTACACACAGTGTACTCACTAGGTAGCCTTGTGTTACATTAGCTACTACACACAGTGTGCTCACTAGGTAGCCTTGTACTACATTAGCTACTACACACAGTGTACTCACTAGGTAGCCTTGTGTTACATTAGCTACTACACACAGTGTACTCACTAGGTAGCCTTGTGTTACATTAGCTACTACACTCAGTGTACTCACTAGGTAGCCTTGTGTTACATTAGCTACTACACACAGTGTACTCACTAGGTAGCCTTGTGCTACATTAGCTACTACACACAGTGTACTCACTAGGTAGCCTTGTGTTACATTAGCTACTACACACAGTGTGCTCACTAGGTAGCCTTGTGTTACATTAGCTACTACACACAGTGTACTCACTAGGTAGCCTTGTGTTACATTAGCTACTACACTCAGTGTACTCACTAGGTAGCCTTGTACTACATTAGCTACTACACTCAGTGTACTCACTAGGTAGCCTTGTGTTACATTAGCTACTACACACAGTGTGCTCACTAGGTAGCCTTGTGTTACATTAGCTACTACACACAGTGTACTCACTAGGTAGCCTTGTGTTACATTAGCTACTACACTCAGTGTACTCACTAGGTAGCCTTGTGTTACATTAGCTACTACACTCAGTGTACTCACTAGGTAGCCTTGTACTACATTAGCTACTACACACAGTGTACTCACTAGGTAGCCTTGTACTACATTAGCTACTACACACAGTGTACTCACTAGGTAGCCTTGTACTACATTAGCTACTACACACAGTGTACTCACTAGGTAGCCTTGTGTTACATTAGCTACTACACACAGTGTACTCACTAGGTAGCCTTGTGTTACATTAGCTACTACACACAGTGTACTCACTAGGTAGCCTTGTGTTACATTAGCTACTACACACAGTGTACTCACTAGGTAGCCTTGTACTACATTAGCTACTACACACAGTGTACTCACTAGGTAGCCTTGTACTACATTAGCTACTACACACAGTGTACTCACTAGGTAGCCTTGTGTTACATTAGCTACTACACTCAGTGTACTCACTAGGTAGCCTTGTGTTACATTAGCTACTACACACACTGTACTCACTAGGTAGCCTTGTGCTACATTAGCTACTACACTCAGTGTACTCACTAGGTAGCCTTGTGCTACATTAGCTACTACACACACTGTACTCACTAGGTAGCCTTGTGTTACATTAGCTACTACACACAGTGTACTCACTAGGTAGCCTTGTACTACATTAGCTACTACACACAGTGTACTCACTAGGTAGCCTTGTGTTACATTAGCTACTACACTCAGTGTACTCACTAGGTAGCCTTGTGCTACATTAGCTACTACACACAGTGTACTCACTAGGTAGCCTTGTGTTACATTAGCTACTACACACAGTGTACTCACTAGGTAGCCTTGTACTACATTAGCTACTACACACAGTGTACTCACTAGGTAGCCTTGTGCTACATTAGCTACTACACACAGTGTACTCACTAGGTAGCCTTGTGTTACATTAGCTACTACACACAGTGTACTCACTAGGTAGCCTTGTGTTACATTAGCTACTACACACAGTGTACTCATTAGGTAGCCTTGTACTACATTAGCTATTACACACAGTGTACTCACTAGGTAGCCTTGTGTTACATTAGCTACTACACACAGTGTACTCACTAGGTAGCCTTGTACTACATTAGCTACTACACACAGTGTGCTCACTAGGTAGCCTTGTGTTACATTAGCTACTACACAGAGTGTACTCACTAGGTAGCCTTGTGCTACATTAGCTACTACACACAGTGTGCTCACTAGGTAGCCTTGTGTTACATTAGCTACTACACACAGTGTACTCACTAGGTAGCCTTGTGTTACATTAGCTACTACACTCAGTGTACTCACTAGGTAGCCTTGTACTACATTAGCTACTACACTCAGTGTACTCACTAGGTAGCCTTGTGTTACATTAGCTACTACACACAGTGTACTCACTAGGTAGCCTTGTACTACATTAGCTACTACACACAGTGTACTCACTAGGTAGCCTTGTGTTACATTAGCTACTACACTCAGTGTACTCACTAGGTAGCCTTGTGTAACATTAGCTACTACACTCAGTGTACTCACTAGGTAGCCTTGTGTTACATTAGCTACTACACACAGTGTACTCACTAGGTAGCCTTGTGTTACATTAGCTACTACACACAGTGTGCTCACTAGGTAGCCTTGTGTTACATTAGCTACTACACACAGTGTACTCACTAGGTAGCCTTGTGTTACATTAGCTACTACACACAGTGTACTCACTAGGTAGCCTTGTACTACATTAGCTACTACACTCAGTGTACTCACTAGGTAGCCTTGTGTTACATTAGCTACTACACACAGTGTACTCACTAGGTAGCCTTGTGTTACATTAGCTACTACACTCAGTGTACTCACTAGGTAGCCTTGTGTTACATTAGCTACTACACACAGTGTACTCACTAGGTAGCCTTGTACTACATTAGCTACTACACACAGTGTACTCACTAGGTAGCCTTGTGTTACATTAGCTACTACACACAGTGTACTCACTAGGTAGCCTTGTGTTACATTAGCTACTACACACAGTGTACTCACTAGGTAGCCTTGTGTTACATTAGCTACTACACACAGTGTACTCACTAGGTAGCCTTGTACTACATTAGCTACTACACACAGTGTACTCACTAGGTAGCCTTGTACTACATTAGCTACTACACACAGTGTACTCACTAGGTAGCCTTGTGTTACATTAGCTACTACACACAGTGTACTCACTAGGTAGCCTTGTGTTACATTAGCTACTACACACAGTGTACTCACTAGGTAGCCTTGTGTTACATTAGCTACTACACACAGTGTACTCACTAGGTAGCCTTGTGCTACATTAGCTACTACACACAGTGTACTCACTAGGTAGCCTTGTGTTACATTAGCTACTACACACAGTGTACTCACTAGGTAGCCTTGTGTTACATTAGCTACTACACACAGTGTACTCACTAGGTAGCCTTGTGCTACATTAGCTACTACACACAGTGTACTCACTAGGTAGCCTTGTGCTACATTAGCTACTACACACAGTGTACTCACTAGGTAGCCTTGTGTTACATTAGCTACTACACACAGTGTACTCACTAGGTAGCCTTGTGTTACATTAGCTACTACACACAGTGTACTCACTAGGTAGCCTTGTGTTACATTAGCTACTACACACAGTGTACTCACTAGGTAGCCTTGTGTTACATTAGCTACTACACACAGTGTACTCACTAGGTAGCCTTGTACTACATTAGCTACTACACTCAGTGTACTCACTAGGTAGCCATGTGTTACATTAGCTACTACACACAGTGTACTCACTAGGTAGCCTTGTGCTACATTAGCTACTACACACAGTGTACTCACTAGGTAGCCTTGTGTTACATTAGCTACTACACACAGTGTACTCACTAGGTAGCCTTGTACTACATTAGCTACTACACTCAGTGTACTCACTAGGTAGCCTTGTGTTACATTAGCTACTACACTCAGTGTACTCACTAGGTAGCCTTGTGTTACATTAGCTACTACACACAGTGTACTCACTAGGTAGCCTTGTGTTACATTAGCTACTACACACAGTGTACTCACTAGGTAGCCTTGTGTTACATTAGCTACTACACACAGTGTACTCACTAGGTAGCCTTGTGTTACATTAGCTACTACACACAGTGTACTCACTAGGTAGCCTTGTGTTACATTAGCTACTACACACAGTGTACTCACTAGGTAGCCTTGTGTTACATTAGCTACTACACACAGTGTACTCACTAGGTAGCCTTGTGTTACATTAGCTACTACACTCAGTGTACTCACTAGGTAGCCTTGTGTTACATTAGCTACTACACACAGTGTACTCACTAGGTAGCCTTGTGCTACATTAGCTACTACACACAGTGTACTCACTAGGTAGCCTTGTGTTACATTAGCTACTACACACAGTGTACTCACTAGGTAGCCTTGTGTTACATTAGCTACTACACACAGTGTACTCACTAGGTAGCCTTGTGTTACATTAGCTACTACACTCAGTGTACTCACTAGGTAGCCTTGTGTTACATTAGCTACTACACACAGTGTGCTCACTAGGTAGCCTTGTGTTACATTAGCTACTACACACAGTGTACTCACTAGGTAGCCTTGTACTACATTAGCTACTACACACAGTGTGCTCACTAGGTAGCCTTGTGTTACATTAGCTACTACACTCAGTGTGCTCACTAGGTAGCCTTGTGTTACATTAGCTACTACACACAGTGTACTCACTAGGTAGCCTTGTACTACATTAGCTACTACACACAGTGTACTCACTAGGTAGCCTTGTACTACATTAGCTACTACACACAGTGTACTCACTAGGTAGCCTTGTACTACATTAGCTACTACACACAGTGTACTCACTAGGTAGCCTTGTGTTACATTAGCTACTACACTCAGTGTACTCACTAGGTAGCCTTGTGTTACATTAGCTACTACACACAGTGTACTCACTAGGTAGCCTTGTACTACATTAGCTACTACACACAGTGTACTCACTAGGTAGCCTTGTACTACATTAGCTACTACACACAGTGTACTCACTAGGTAGCCTTGTGTTACATTAGCTACTACACACAGTGTACTCACTAGGTAGCCTTGTGTTACATTAGCTACTACACACAGTGTACTCACTAGGTAGCCTCGTACTACATTAGCTACTACACACAGTGTACTCACTAGGTAGCCTTGTGTTACATTAGCTACTACACACAGTGTACTCACTAGGTAGACTTGTGTTACATTAGCTACTACACACAGTGTACTCACTAGGTAGCCTTGTGTTACATTAGCTACTACACACAGTGTACTCACTAGGTAGCCTTGTGTTACATTAGCTACTACACACAGTGTACTCACTAGGTAGCCTTGTGTTACATTAGCTACTACACTCAGTGTACTCACTAGGTAGCCTTGTGTTACATTAGCTACTACACACAGTGTACTCACTAGGTAGCCTTGTGTTACATTAGCTACTACACACAGTGTACTCACTAGGTAGCCTTGTGTTACATTAGCTACTACACACAGTGTACTCACTAGGTAGCCTTGTGTTACATTAGCTACTACACTCAGTGTGCTCACTAGGTAGCCTTGTGTTACATTAGCTACTACACACAGTGTACTCACTAGGTAGCCTTGTACTACATTAGCTACTACACTCAGTGTACTCACTAGGTAGCCTTGTGTTACATTAGCTACTACACACAGTGTACTCACTAGGTAGCCTTGTGTTACATTAGCTACTACACACAGTGTGCTCACTAGGTAGCCTTGTACTACATTAGCTACTACACTCAGTGTACTCACTAGGTAGCCTTGTGTTACATTAGCTACTACACTCAGTGTACTCACTAGGTAGCCTTGTGTTACATTAGCTACTACACACAGTGTACTCACTAGGTAGCCTTGTGTTACATTAGCTACTACACACAGTGTACTCACTAGGTAGCCTTGTGCTACATTAGCTACTACACACAGTGTACTCACTAGGTAGCCTTGTGTTACATTAGCTACTACACACAGTGTGCTCACTAGGTAGCCTTGTACTACATTAGCTACTACACACAGTGTACTCACTAGGTAGCCTTGTACTACATTAGCTACTACACACAGAGTGTACTCACTAGGTAGCCTTGTGTTACATTAGCTACTACACTCAGTGTACTCACTAGGTAGCCTTGTGTTACATTAGCTACTACACACAGTGTACTCACTAGGTAGCCTTGTGTTACATTAGCTACTACACACAGTGTACTCACTAGGTAGCCTTGTGTTACATTAGCTACTACACACAGTGTACTCACTAGGTAGCCTTGTGTTACATTAGCTACTACACACAGTGTACTCACTAGGTAGCCTTGTGTTACATTAGCTACTACACACAGTGTACTCACTAGGTAGCCTTGTGTTACATTAGCTACTACACACAGTGTACTCACTAGGTAGCCTTGTGTTACATTAGCTACTACACACAGTGTACTCACTAGGTAGCCTTGTGTTACATTAGCTACTACACACAGTGTACTCACTAGGTAGCCTTGTGTTACATTAGCTACTACACACAGTGTACTCACTAGGTAGCCTTGTGTTACATTAGCTACTACACACAGTGTACTCACTAGGTAGCCTTGTGTTACATTAGCTACTACACACAGTGTACTCACTAGGTAGCCTTGTACTACATTAGCTACTACACACAGTGTGCTCACTAGGTAGCCTTGTACTACATTAGCTACTACACACAGTGTACTCACTAGGTAGCCTTGTGTTACATTAGCTACTACACACAGTGTACTCACTAGGTAGCCTTGTGTTACATTAGCTACTACACACAGTGTACTCACTAGGTAGCCTTGTGCTACATTAGCTACTACACACAGTGTACTCACTAGGTAGCCTTGTGTTACATTAGCTACTACACACAGTGTACTCACTAGGTAGCCTTGTGTTACATTAGCTACTACACACAGTGTACTCACTAGGTAGCCTTGTGTTACATTAGCTACTACACACAGTGTACTCACTAGGTAGCCTTGTGTTACATTAGCTACTACACACAGTGTACTCACTAGGTAGCCTTGTGCTACATTAGCTACTACACACAGTGTACTCACTAGGTAGCCTTGTGTTACATTAGCTACTACACACAGTGTACTCACTAGGTAGCCTTGTGTTACATTAGCTACTACACACAGTGTACTCACTAGGTAGCCTTGTGTTACATTAGCTACTACACTCAGTGTACTCACTAGGTAGCCTTGTGTTACATTAGCTACTACACACAGTGTACTCACTAGGTAGCCTTGTGTTACATTAGCTACTACACACAGTGTACTCACTAGGTAGCCTTGTGTTACATTAGCTACTACACACAGTGTACTCACTAGGTAGCCTTGTGTTACATTAGCTACTACACACAGTGTACTCACTAGGTAGCCTTGTGTTACATTAGCTACTACACACAGTGTACTCACTAGGTAGCCTTGTGTTACATTAGCTACTACACACAGTGTACTCACTAGGTAGCCTTGTGTTACATTAGCTACTACACACAGTGTACTCACTAGGTAGCCTTGTGCTACATTAGCTACTACACACAGTGTGCTCACTAGGTAGCCTTGTGTTACATTAGCTACTACACACAGTGTACTCACTAGGTAGCCTTGTGTTACATTAGCTACTACACACAGTGTACTCACTAGGTAGCCTTGTACTACATTAGCTACTACACACAGTGTACTCACTAGGTAGCCTTGTGTTACATTAGCTACTACACACAGTGTACTCACTAGGTAGCCTTGTGCTACATTAGCTACTACACACAGTGTACTCACTAGGTAGCCTTGTGTTACATTAGCTACTACACACAGTGTACTCACTAGGTAGCCTTGTACTACATTAGCTACTACACACAGTGTACTCACTAGGTAGCCTTGTGTTACATTAGCTACTACACACAGTGTGCTCACTAGGTAGCCTTGTGTTACATTAGCTACTACACACAGTGTACTCACTAGGTAGCCTTGTGTTACATTAGCTACTACACACAGTGTACTCACTAGGTAGCCTTGTACTACATTAGCTACTACACACAGTGTACTCACTAGGTAGCCTTGTACTACATTAGCTACTACACTCAGTGTGCTCACTAGGTAGCCTTGTACTACATTAGCTACTACACACAGTGTACTCACTAGGTAGCCTTGTGTTACATTAGCTACTACACACAGTGTACTCACTAGGTAGCCTTGTGTTACATTAGCTACTACACACAGTGTACTCACTAGGTAGCCTTGTACTACATTAGCTACTACACACAGTGTACTCACTAGGTAGCCTTGTACTACATTAGCTACTACACTCAGTGTGCTCACTAGGTAGCCTTGTACTACATTAGCTACTACACACAGTGTACTCACTAGGTAGCCTTGTGTTACATTAGCTACTACACACAGTGTACTCACTAGGTAGCCTTGTGTTACATTAGCTACTACACACAGTGTGCTCACTAGGTAGCCTTGTGTTACATTAGCTACTACACACAGTGTACTCACTAGGTAGCCTTGTGTTACATTAGCTACTACACACAGTGTACTCACTAGGTAGCCTTGTGTTACATTAGCTACTACACACAGTGTGCTCACTAGGTAGCCTTGTACTACATTAGCTACTACACACAGTGTACTCACTAGGTAGCCTTGTGTTACATTAGCTACTACACACAGTGTACTCACTAGGTAGCCTTGTACTACATTAGCTACTACACACAGTGTACTCACTAGGTAGCCTTGTACTACATTAGCTACTACACACAGTGTACTCACTAGGTAGCCTTGTGTTACATTAGCTACTACACACAGTGTACTCACTAGGTAGCCTTGTACTACATTAGCTACTACACTCAGTGTACTCACTAGGTAGCCTTGTGTTACATTAGCTACTACACACAGTGTACTCACTAGGTAGCCTTGTACTACATTAGCTACTACACACAGTGTGCTCACTAGGTAGCCTTGTGTTACATTAGCTACTACACACAGTGTGCTCACTAGGTAGCCTTGTGTTACATTAGCTACTACACACAGTGTGCTCACTAGGTAGCCTTGTACTACATTAGCTACTACACACAGTGTACTCACTAGGTAGCCTTGTGTTACATTAGCTACTACACACAGTGTACTCACTAGGTAGCCTTGTGTTACATTAGCTACTACACACAGTGTGCTCACTAGGTAGCCTTGTACTACATTAGCTACTACACACAGTGTACTCACTAGGTAGCCTTGTGCTACATTAGCTACTACACACAGTGTACTCACTAGGTAGCCTTGTGTTACATTAGCTACTACACACAGTGTACTCACTAGGTAGCCTTGTACTACATTAGCTACTACACACAGTGTACTCACTAGGTAGCCTTGTGTTACATTAGCTACTACACTCAGTGTGCTCACTAGGTAGCCTTGTGTTACATTAGCTACTACACACAGTGTACTCACTAGGTAGCCTTGTGTTACATTAGCTACTACACACAGTGTACTCACTAGGTAGCCTTGTGTTACATTAGCTACTACACACAGTGTACTCACTAGGTAGCCTTGTGTTACATTAGCTACTACACTCAGTGTGCTCACTAGGTAGCCTTGTGTTACATTAGCTACTACACACAGTGTACTCACTAGGTAGCCTTGTGTTACATTAGCTACTACACTCAGTGTGCTCACTAGGTAGCCTTGTACTACATTAGCTACTACACACAGTGTACTCACTAGGTAGCCTTGTGTTACATTAGCTACTACACACAGTGTACTCACTAGGTAGCCTTGTACTACATTAGCTACTACACACAGTGTACTCACTAGGTAGCCTTGTACTACATTAGCTACTACACTCAGTGTGCTCACTAGGTAGCCTTGTGTTACATTAGCTACTACACACAGTGTACTCACTAGGTAGCCTTGTGTTACATTAGCTACTACACACAGTGTACTCACTAGGTAGCCTTGTGTTACATTAGCTACTACACACAGTGTACTCACTAGGTAGCCTTGTGCTACATTAGCTACTACACTCAGTGTACTCACTAGGTAGCCTTGTACTACATTAGCTACTACACACAGTGTACTCACTAGGTAGCCTTGTGTTACATTAGCTACTACACACAGTGTACTCACTAGGTAGCCTTGTGTTACATTAGCTACTACACACAGTGTACTCACTAGGTAGCCTTGTACTACATTAGCTACTACACACAGTGTACTCACTAGGTAGCCTTGTGTTACATTAGCTACTACACACAGTGTACTCACTAGGTAGCCTTGTACTACATTAGCTACTACACACAGTGTACTCACTAGGTAGCCTTGTGTTACATTAGCTACTACACACAGTGTACTCACTAGGTAGCCTTGTGTTACATTAGCTACTACACACAGTGTACTCACTAGGTAGCCTTGTGCTACATTAGCTACTACACACAGTGTACTCACTAGGTAGCCTTGTACTACATTAGCTACTACACACAGTGTACTCACTAGGTAGCCTTGTACTACATTAGCTACTACACACAGTGTACTCACTAGGTAGCCTTGTACTACATTAGCTACTACACACAGTGTGCTCACTAGGTAGCCTTGTGCTACATTAGCTACTACACTCAGTGTACTCACTAGGTAGCCTTGTGTTACATTAGCTACTACACACAGTGTACTCACTAGGTAGCCTTGTGTTACATTAGCTACTACACACAGTGTACTCACTAGGTAGCCTTGTACTACATTAGCTACTACACACAGTGTACTCACTAGGTAGCCTTGTACTACATTAGCTACTACACACAGTGTACTCACTAGGTAGCCTTGTACTACATTAGCTACTACACTCAGTGTGCTCACTAGGTAGCCTTGTGTTACATTAGCTACTACACACAGTGTACTCACTAGGTAGCCTTGTACTACATTAGCTACTACACACAGTGTGCTCACTAGGTAGCCTTGTGCTACATTAGCTACTACACACAGTGTACTCACTAGGTAGCCTTGTGTTACATTAGCTACTACACACAGTGTACTCACTAGGTAGCCTTGTACTACATTAGCTACTACACACAGTGTACTCACTAGGTAGCCTTGTGTTACATTAGCTACTACACACAGTGTACTCACTAGGTAGCCTTGTACTACATTAGCTACTACACACAGTGTACTCACTAGGTAGCCTTGTGTTACATTAGCTACTACACACAGTGTACTCACTAGGTAGCCTTGTGCTACATTAGCTACTACACACAGTGTACTCACTAGGTAGCCTTGTACTACATTAGCTACTACACACAGTGTACTCACTAGGTAGCCTTGTGTTACATTAGCTACTACACACAGTGTACTCACTAGGTAGCCTTGTGTTACATTAGCTACTACACACAGTGTACTCACTAGGTAGCCTTGTGTTACATTAGCTACTACACACAGTGTGCTCACTAGGTAGCCTTGTGTTACATTAGCTACTACACACAGTGTACTCACTAGGTAGCCTTGTGTTACATTAGCTACTACACACAGTGTACTCACTAGGTAGCCTTGTGTTACATTAGCTACTACACACAGTGTACTCACTAGGTAGCCTTGTACTACATTAGCTACTACACACAGTGTACTCACTAGGTAGCCTTGTGCTACATTAGCTACTACACACAGTGTACTCACTAGGTAGCCTTGTGTTACATTAGCTACTACACACAGTGTACTCACTAGGTAGCCTTGTGTTACATTAGCTACTACACTCAGTGTACTCACTAGGTAGCCTTGTGCTACATTAGCTACTACACTCAGTGTACTCACTAGGTAGCCTTGTGTTACATTAGCTACTACACTCAGTGTACTCACTAGGTAGCCTTGTACTACATTAGCTACTACACACAGTGTACTCACTAGGTAGCCTTGTGTTACATTAGCTACTACACACAGTGTACTCACTAGGTAGCCTTGTGTTACATTAGCTACTACACACAGTGTACTCACTAGGTAGCCTTGTGTTACATTAGCTACTACACTCAGTGTACTCACTAGGTAGCCTTGTGCTACATTAGCTACTACACACAGTGTACTCACTAGGTAGCCTTGTACTACATTAGCTACTACACTCAGTGTACTCACTAGGTAGCCTTGTACTACATTAGCTACTACACACAGTGTACTCACTAGGTAGCCTTGTGTTACATTAGCTACTACACACAGTGTACTCACTAGGTAGCCTTGTGTTACATTAGCTACTACACACAGTGTACTCACTAGGTAGCCTTGTACTACATTAGCTACTACACACAGTGTACTCACTAGGTAGCCTTGTACTACATTAGCTACTACACACAGTGTACTCACTAGGTAGCCTTGTGTTACATTAGCTACTACACTCAGTGTACTCACTAGGTAGCCTTGTACTACATTAGCTACTACACACAGTGTACTCACTAGGTAGCCTTGTACTACATTAGCTACTACACACAGTGTACTCACTAGGTAGCCTTGTGTTACATTAGCTACTACACACAGTGTACTCACTAGGTAGCCTTGTGTTACATTAGCTACTACACACAGTGTACTCACTAGGTAGCCTTGTGTTACATTAGCTACTACACTCAGTGTACTCACTAGGTAGCCTTGTGTTACATTAGCTACTACACACAGTGTACTCACTAGGTAGCCTTGTGTTACATTAGCTACTACACACAGTGTACTCACTAGGTAGCCTTGTACTACATTAGCTACTACACACAGTGTACTCACTAGGTAGCCTTGTGTTACATTAGCTACTACACTCAGTGTACTCACTAGGTAGCCTTGTACTACATTAGCTACTACACACAGTGTACTCACTAGGTAGCCTTGTACTACATTAGCTACTACACACAGTGTACTCACTAGGTAGCCTTGTACTACATTAGCTACTACACACAGTGTGCTCACTAGGTAGCCTTGTGTTACATTAGCTACTACACACAGTGTACTCACTAGGTAGCCTTGTGTTACATTAGCTACTACACACAGTGTACTCACTAGGTAGCCTTGTGCTACATTAGCTACTACACACAGTGTACTCACTAGGTAGCCTTGTACTACATTAGCTACTACACACAGTGTGCTCACTAGGTAGCCTTGTGTTACATTAGCTACTACACACAGTGTACTCACTAGGTAGCCTTGTGTTACATTAGCTACTACACTCAGTGTACTCACTAGGTAGCCTTGTGTTACATTAGCTACTACACACAGTGTGCTCACTAGGTAGCCTTGTGTTACATTAGCTACTACACACAGTGTACTCACTAGGTAGCCTTGTGTTACATTAGCTACTACACACAGTGTACTCACTAGGTAGCCTTGTGTTACATTAGCTACTACACACAGTGTGCTCACTAGGTAGCCTTGTGCTACATTAGCTACTACACACAGTGTACTCACTAGGTAGCCTTGTGTTACATTAGCTACTACACACAGTGTGCTCACTAGGTAGCCTTGTGTTACATTAGCTACTACACACAGTGTACTCACTAGGTAGCCTTGTACTACATTAGCTACTACACTCAGTGTGCTCACTAGGTAGCCTTGTACTACATTAGCTACTACACTCAGTGTACTCACTAGGTAGCCTTGTGTTACATTAGCTACTACACACAGTGTGCTCACTAGGTAGCCTTGTGTTACATTAGCTACTACACACACTGTGCTCACTAGGTAGCCTTGTACTACATTAGCTACTACACTCAGTGTGCTCACTAGGTAGCCTTGTACTACATTAGCTACTACACTCAGTGTACTCACTAGGTAGCCTTGTGTTACATTAGCTACTACACACAGTGTACTCACTAGGTAGCCTTGTACTACATTAGCTACTACACTCAGTGTACTCACTAGGTAGCCTTGTGTTACATTAGCTACTACACACAGTGTACTCACTAGGTAGCCTTGTACTACATTAGCTACTACACACAGTGTACTCACTAGGTAGCCTTGTGTTACATTAGCTACTACACACAGTGTACTCACTAGGTAGCCTTGTACTACATTAGCTACTACACACAGTGTACTCACTAGGTAGCCTTGTGTTACATTAGCTACTACACTCAGTGTACTCACTAGGTAGCCTTGTGTTACATTAGCTACTACACACAGTGTACTCACTAGGTAGCCTTGTGTTACATTAGCTACTACACACAGTGTACTCACTAGGTAGCCTTGTGTTACATTAGCTACTACACACAGTGTACTCACTAGGTAGCCTTGTGTTACATTAGCTACTACACACAGTGTACTCACTAGGTAGCCTTGTGTTACATTAGCTACTACACACAGTGTACTCACTAGGTAGCCTTGTGTTACATTAGCTACTACACACAGTGTACTCACTAGGTAGCCTTGTGTTACATTAGCTACTACACACAGTGTACTCACTAGGTAGCCTTGTACTACATTAGCTACTACACACAGTGTACTCACTAGGTAGCCTTGTGTTACATTAGCTACTACACTCAGTGTACTCACTAGGTAGCCTTGTGTTACATTAGCTACTACACACAGTGTACTCACTAGGTAGCCTTGTGTTACATTAGCTACTACACACAGTGTACTCACTAGGTAGCCTTGTACTACATTAGCTACTACACACAGTGTACTCACTAGGTAGCCTTGTGTTACATTAGCTACTACACACAGTGTGCTCACTAGGTAGCCTTGTGTTACATTAGCTACTACACACAGTGTGCTCACTAGGTAGCCTTGTGTTACATTAGCTACTACACTCAGTGTACTCACTAGGTAGCCTTGTACTACATTAGCTACTACACTCAGTGTGCTCACTAGGTAGCCTTGTGTTACATTAGCTACTACACACAGTGTACTCACTAGGTAGCCTTGTACTACATTAGCTACTACACTCAGTGTGCTCACTAGGTAGCCTTGTACTACATTAGCTACTACACACAGTGTGCTCACTAGGTAGCCTTGTGTTACATTAGCTACTACACTCAGTGTACTCACTAGGTAGCCTTGTGTTACATTAGCTACTACACACAGTGTGCTCACTAGGTAGCCTTGTGCTACATTAGCTACTACACACAGTGTACTCACTAGGTAGCCTTGTGTTACATTAGCTACTACACTCAGTGTACTCACTAGGTAGCCTTGTGCTACATTAGCTACTACACACAGTGTGCTCACTAGGTAGCCTTGTGTTACATTAGCTACTACACACAGTGTACTCACTAGGTAGCCTTGTGTTACATTAGCTACTACACTCAGTGTACTCACTAGGTAGCCTTGTGTTACATTAGCTACTACACACAGTGTACTCACTAGGTAGCCTTGTGTTACATTAGCTACTACACACAGTGTACTCACTAGGTAGCCTTGTGTTACATTAGCTACTACACTCAGTGTACTCACTAGGTAGCCTTGTGTTACATTAGCTACTACACTCAGTGTACTCACTAGGTAGCCTTGTGTTACATTAGCTACTACACACAGTGTACTCACTAGGTATTCTTGTGTTACATTAGCTACTACACTCAGTGTACTCACTAGGTAGCCTTGTGTTACATTAGCTACTACACACAGTGTACTCACTAGGTAGCCTTGTGCTACATTAGCTACTACACTAAGTGTACTCACTAGGTAGCCTTGTGTTACATTAGCTACTACACACAGTGTACTCACTAGGTAGCCTTGTGTTACATTAGCTACTACACACAGTGTGCTCACTAGGTAGCCTTGTGTTACATTAGCTACTACACACAGTGTGCTCACTAGGTAGCCTTGTACTACATTAGCTACTACACACAGTGTACTCACTAGGTAGCCTTGTGTTACATTAGCTACTACACACAGTGTACTCACTAGGTAGCCTTGTGTTACATTAGCTACTACACTCAGTGTACTCACTAGGTAGCCTTGTACTACATTAGCTACTACACACAGTGTACTCACTAGGTAGCCTTGTACTACATTAGCTACTACACACAGTGTACTCACTAGGTAGCCTTGTGTTACATTAGCTACTACACACAGTGTACTCACTAGGTAGCCTTGTACTACATTAGCTACTACACTCAGTGTACTCACTAGGTAGCCTTGTGTTACATTAGCTACTACACACAGTGTACTCACTAGGTAGCCTTGTACTACATTAGCTACTACACTCAGTGTACTCACTAGGTAGCCTTGTACTACATTAGCTACTACACACAGTGTACTCACTAGGTAGCCTTGTACTACATTAGCTACTACACACAGTGTACTCACTAGGTAGCCTTGTGTTACATTAGCTACTACACTCAGTGTACTCACTAGGTAGCCTTGTGTTACATTAGCTACTACACACAGTGTACTCACTAGGTAGCCTTGTGTTACATTAGCTACTACACACAGTGTACTCACTAGGTAGCCTTGTGTTACATTAGCTACTACACACAGTGTACTCACTAGGTAGCCTTGTACTACATTAGCTACTACACACAGTGTACTCACTAGGTAGCCTTGTACTACATTAGCTACTACACACAGTGTACTCACTAGGTAGCCTTGTGTTACATTAGCTACTACACACAGTGTACTCACTAGGTAGCCTTGTACTACATTAGCTACTACACACAGTGTGCTCACTAGGTAGCCTTGTGTTACATTAGCTACTACACACAGTGTACTCACTAGGTAGCCTTGTACTACATTAGCTACTACACACAGTGTACTCACTAGGTAGCCTTGTGTTACATTAGCTACTACACACAGTGTACTCACTAGGTAGCCTTGTGTTACATTAGCTACTACACACAGTGTGCTCACTAGGTAGCCTTGTGTTACATTAGCTACTACACACAGTGTACTCACTAGGTAGCCTTGTGTTACATTAGCTACTACACACAGTGTGCTCACTAGGTAGCCTTGTGTTACATTAGCTACTACACACAGTGTACTCACTAGGTAGCCTTGTGTTACATTAGCTACTACACACAGTGTGCTCACTAGGTAGCCTTGTGTTACATTAGCTACTACACACAGTGTGCTCACTAGGTAGCCTTGTGTTACATTAGCTACTACACACAGTGTACTCACTAGGTAGCCTTGTGTTACATTAGCTACTACACACAGTGTACTCACTAGGTAGCCTTGTGCTACATTAGCTACTACACACAGTGTACTCACTAGGTAGCCTTGTGTTACATTAGCTACTACACTCAGTGTACTCACTAGGTAGCCTTGTACTACATTAGCTACTACACACAGTGTACTCACTAGGTAGCCTTGTACTACATTAGCTACTACACACAGTGTACTCATTAGGTAGCCTTGTGTTACATTAGCTACTACACTCAGTGTACTCACTAGGTAGCCTTGTGTTACATTAGCTACTACACACAGTGTACTCACTAGGTAGCCTTGTGTTACATTAGCTACTACACACAGTGTGCTCACTAGGTAGCCTTGTGTTACATTAGCTACTACACACAGTGTGCTCACTAGGTAGCCTTGTGTTACATTAGCTACTACACACAGTGTACTCACTAGGTAGCCTTGTGTTACATTAGCTACTACACACAGTGTACTCACTAGGTAGCCTTGTGCTACATTAGCTACTACACACAGTGTGCTCACTAGGTAGCCTTGTGTTACATTAGCTACTACACACAGTGTACTCACTAGGTAGCCTTGTGTTACATTAGCTACTACACACAGTGTACTCACTAGGTAGCCTTGTGTTACATTAGCTACTACACACAGTGTACTCACTAGGTAGCCTTGTGCTACATTAGCTACTACACACAGTGTACTCACTAGGTAGCCTTGTGTTACATTAGCTACTACACACAGTGTACTCACTAGGTAGCCTTGTGTTACATTAGCTACTACACACAGTGTGCTCACTAGGTAGCCTTGTGTTACATTAGCTACTACACACAGTGTACTCACTAGGTAGCCTTGTGCTACATTAGCTACTACACACAGTGTACTCACTAGGTAGCCTTGTGTTACATTAGCTACTACACACAGTGTGCTCACTAGGTAGCCTTGTGTTACATTAGCTACTACACACAGTGTACTCACTAGGTAGCCTTGTGTTACATTAGCTACTACACACAGTGTACTCACTAGGTAGCCTTGTGCTACATTAGCTACTACACACAGTGTGCTCACTAGGTAGCCTTGTGTTACATTAGCTACTACACTCAGTGTACTCACTAGGTAGCCTTGTGTTACATTAGCTACTACACACAGTGTACTCACTAGGTAGCCTTGTGTTACATTAGCTACTACACTCAGTGTACTCACTAGGTAGCCTTGTGCTACATTAGCTACTACACACAGTGTACTCACTAGGTAGCCTTGTGCTACATTAGCTACTACACTCAGTGTACTCACTAGGTAGCCTTGTGTTACATTAGCTACTACACACAGTGTACTCACTAGGTAGCCTTGTGTTACATTAGCTACTACACTCAGTGTACTCACTAGGTAGCCTTGTACTACATTAGCTACTACACACAGTGTACTCACTAGGTAGCCTTGTACTACATTAGCTACTACACACAGTGTACTCACTAGGTAGCCTTGTGTTACATTAGCTACTACACTCAGTGTACTCACTAGGTAGCCTTGTGTTACATTAGCTACTACACACAGTGTACTCACTAGGTAGCCTTGTGTTACAGTAGCTACTACACACAGTGTACTCACTAGGTAGCCTTGTGTTACATTAGCTACTACACACAGTGTACTCACTAGGTAGCCTTGTACTACATTAGCTACTACACACAGTGTACTCACTAGGTAGCCTTGTGCTACATTAGCTACTACACTCAGTGTACTCACTAGGTAGCCTTGTACTACATTAGCTACTACACACAGTGTACTCACTAGGTAGCCTTGTACTACATTAGCTACTACACACAGTGTACTCACTAGGTAGCCTTGTGTTACATTAGCTACTACACACAGTGTACTCACTAGGTAGCCTTGTGTTACATTAGCTACTACACACAGTGTACTCACTAGGTAGCCTTGTGTTACATTAGCTACTACACACAGTGTACTCACTAGGTAGCCTTGTGTTACATTAGCTACTACACACAGTGTACTCACTAGGTAGCCTTGTGTTACATTAGCTACTACACACAGTGTACTCACTAGGTAGCCTTGTGTTACATTAGCTACTACACTCAGTGTGCTCACTAGGTAGCCTTGTGTTACATTAGCTACTACACTCAGTGTACTCACTAGGTAGCCTTGTGTTACATTAGCTACTACACTCAGTGTACTCACTAGGTAGCCTTGTACTACATTAGCTACTACACACAGTGTACTCACTAGGTAGCCTTGTGTTACATTAGCTACTACACACAGTGTACTCACTAGGTAGCCTTGTGTTACATTAGCTACTACACACAGTGTACTCACTAGGTAGCCTTGTGTTACATTAGCTACTACACACAGTGTACTCACTAGGTAGCCTTGTGTTACATTAGCTACTACACACAGTGTACTCACTAGGTAGCCTTGTGTTACATTAGCTACTACACACAGTGTACTCACTAGGTAGCCTTGTGTTACATTAGCTACTACACTCAGTGTGCTCACTAGGTAGCCTTGTGTTACATTAGCTACTACACTCAGTGTACTCACTAGGTAGCCTTGTGTTACATTAGCTACTACACTCAGTGTACTCACTAGGTAGCCTTGTGCTACATTAGCTACTACACTCAGTGTACTCACTAGGTAGCCTTGTGTTACATTAGCTACTACACTCAGTGTACTCACTAGGTAGCCTTGTACTACATTAGCTACTACACACAGTGTACTCACTAGGTAGCCTTGTGTTACATTAGCTACTACACTCAGTGTACTCACTAGGTAGCCTTGTGTTACATTAGCTACTACACTCAGTGTACTCACTAGGTAGCCTTGTGTTACATTAGCTACTACACTCAGTGTACTCACTAGGTAGCCTTGTGTTACATTAGCTACTACACACAGTGTACTCACTAGGTAGCCTTGTACTACATTAGCTACTACACACAGTGTACTCACTAGGTAGCCTTGTGTTACATTAGCTACTACACACAGTGTACTCACTAGGTAGCCTTGTGTTACATTAGCTACTACACACAGTGTACTCACTAGGTAGCCTTGTGTTACATTAGCTACTACACACAGTGTACTCACTAGGTAGCCTTGTGTTACATTAGCTACTACACACAGTGTACTCACTAGGTAGCCTTGTACTACATTAGCTACTACACACAGTGTACTCACTAGGTAGCCTTGTGTTACATTAGCTACTACACTCAGTGTGCTCACTAGGTAGCCTTGTGTTACATTAGCTACTACACACAGTGTGCTCACTAGGTAGCCTTGTGTTACATTAGCTACTACACTCAGTGTACTCACTAGGTAGCCTTGTGCTACATTAGCTACTACACACAGTGTACTCACTAGGTAGCCTTGTGTTACATTAGCTACTACACACAGTGTGCTCACTAGGTAGCCTTGTGCTACATTAGCTACTACACACAGTGTACTCACTAGGTAGCCTTGTACTACATTAGCTACTACACACAGTGTGCTCACTAGGTAGCCTTGTGCTACATTAGCTACTACACACAGTGTACTCACTAGGTAGCCTTGTGCTACATTAGCTACTACACACAGTGTGCTCACTAGGTAGCCTTGTGTTACATTAGCTACTACACACAGTGTACTCACTAGGTAGCCTTGTGTTACATTAGCTACTACACACAGTGTACTCACTAGGTAGCCTTGTGTTACATTAGCTACCACACACAGTGTACTCACTAGGTAGCCTTGTGCTACATTAGCTACTACACACAGTGTACTCACTAGGTAGCCTTGTGTTACATTAGCTACTACACACAGTGTACTCACTAGGTAGCCTTGTACTACATTAGCTACTACACACAGTGTACTCACTAGGTAGCCTTGTGCTACATTAGCTACTACACACAGTGTACTCACTAGGTAGCCTTGTGCTACATTAGCTACTACACACAGTGTGCTCACTAGGTAGCCTTGTGTTACATTAGCTACTACACACAGTGTACTCACTAGGTAGCCTTGTGTTACATTAGCTACTACACACAGTGTACTCACTAGGTATCCTTGTGTTACATTAGCTACTACACTCAGTGTACTCACTAGGTAGCCTTGTACTACATTAGCTACTACACTCAGTGTACTCACTAGGTAGCCTTGTGTTACATTAGCTACTACACTCAGTGTACTCACTAGGTAGCCTTGTACTACATTAGCTACTACACACAGTGTACTCACTAGGTAGCCTTGTGTTACATTAGCTACTACACACAGTGTACTCACTAGGTAGCCTTGTGTTACATTAGCTACTACACACAGTGTACTCACTAGGTAGCCTTGTACTACATTAGCTACTACACACAGTGTACTCACTAGGTAGCCTTGTACTACATTAGCTACTACACACAGTGTACTCACTAGGTAGCCTTGTGCTACATTAGCTACTACACACAGTGTACTCACTAGGTAGCCTTGTGTTACATTAGCTACTACACACAGTGTACTCACTAGGTAGCCTTGTGCTACATTAGCTACTACACACAGTGTACTCACTAGGTAGCCTTGTGTTACATTAGCTACTACACACAGTGTACTCACTAGGTAGCCTTGTACTACAGTAGCTACTACACACAGTGTACTCACTAGGTAGCCTTGTGTTACATTAGCTACTACACACAGTGTACTCACTAGGTAGCCTTGTGCTACATTAGCTACTACACACAGTGTACTCACTAGGTAGCCTTGTGTTACATTAGCTACTACACACAGTGTACTCACTAGGTAGCCTTGTGTTACATTAGCTACTACACACAGTGTACTCACTAGGTAGCCTTGTGCTACATTAGCTACTACACACAGTGTACTCACTAGGTAGCCTTGTGCTACATTAGCTACTACACACAGTGTACTCACTAGGTAGCCTTGTGTTACATTAGCTACTACACACAGTGTACTCACTAGGTAGCCTTGTGCTACATTAGCTACTACACACAGTGTACTCACTAGGTAGCCTTGTGTTACATTAGCTACTACACACAGTGTACTCACTAGGTAGCCTTGTACTACAGTAGCTACTACACACAGTGTACTCACTAGGTAGCCTTGTGTTACATTAGCTACTACACACAGTGTGCTCACTAGGTAGCCTTGTGCTACATTAGCTACTACACACAGTGTGCTCACTAGGTAGCCTTGTGCTACATTAGCTACTACACACAGTGTACTCACTAGGTAGCCTTGTGTTACATTAGCTACTACACACAGTGTACTCACTAGGTAGCCTTGTGTTACATTAGCTACTACACACAGTGTGCTCACTAGGTAGCCTTGTACTACATTAGCTACTACACTCAGTGTACTCACTAGGTAGCCTTGTGTTACATTAGCTACTACACACAGTGTACTCACTAGGTAGCCTTGTGTTACATTAGCTACTACACACAGTGTGCTCACTAGGTAGCCTTGTGTTACATTAGCTACTACACTCAGTGTACTCACTAGGTAGCCTTGTACTACATTAGCTACTACACTCAGTGTACTCACTAGGTAGCCTTGTGATACATTAGCTACTACACTCAGTGTACTCACTAGGTAGCCTTGTGTTACATTAGCTACTACACTCAGTGTACTCACTAGGTAGCCTTGTACTACATTAGCTACTACACTCAGTGTACTCACTAGGTAGCCTTGTGTTACATTAGCTACTACACACAGTGTACTCACTAGGTAGCCTTGTGTTACATTAGCTACTACACTCAGTGTATTCACTAGGTAGCCTTGTACTACATTAGCTACTACACACAGTGTACTCACTAGGTAGCCTTGTGTTACATTAGCTACTACACTCAGTGTACTCACTAGGTAGCCTTGTGTTACATTAGCTACTACACTCAGTGTACTCACTAGGTAGCCTTGTACTACATTAGCTACTACACACAGTGTACTCACTAGGTAGCCTTGTACTACATTAGCTACTACACTCAGTGTACTCACTAGGTAGCCTTGTGTTACATTAGCTACTACACACAGTGTACTTACTAGGTAGCCTTGTACTACATTAGCTACTACACACAGTGTACTCACTAGGTAGCCTTGTGTTACATTAGCTACTACACTCAGTGTACTCACTAGGTAGCCTTGTGTTACATTAGCTACTACACTCAGTGTACTCACTAGGTAGCCTTGTGTTACATTAGCTACTACACACAGTGTACTCACTAGGTAGCCTTGTACTACATTAGCTACTACACACAGTGTACTCACTAGGTAGCCTTGTGTTACATTAGCTACTACACACAGTGTACTCACTAGGTAGCCTTGTGTTACATTAGCTACTACACACAGTGTACTCACTAGGTAGCCTTGTACTACATTAGCTACTACACTCAGTGTACTCACTAGGTAGCCTTGTGTTACATTAGCTACTACACTCAGTGTACTCACTAGGTAGCCTTGTACTACATTAGCTACTACACACAGTGTACTCACTAGGTAGCCTTGTGTTACATTAGCTACTACACACAGTGTACTCACTAGGTAGCCTTGTACTACATTAGCTACTACACACAGTGTACTCACTAGGTAGCCTTGTACTACATTAGCTACTACACACAGTGTACTCACTAGGTAGCCTTGTGTTACATTAGCTACTACACTCAGTGTACTCACTAGGTAGCCTTGTGTTACATTAGCTACTACACACAGTGTACTCACTAGGTAGCCTTGTACTACATTAGCTACTACACACAGTGTGCTCACTAGGTAGCCTTGTGTTACATTAGCTACTACACACAGTGTACTCACTAGGTAGCCTTGTGTTACATTAGCTACTACACTCAGTGTACTCACTAGGTAGCCTTGTGTTACATTAGCTACTACACTCAGTGTACTCACTAGGTAGCCTTGTGTTACATTAGCTACTACACACAGTGTACTCACTAGGTAGCCTTGTGTTACATTAGCTACTACACACAGTGTACTCACTAGGTAGCCTTGTACTACATTAGCTACTACACACAGTGTGCTCACTAGGTAGCCTTGTACTACATTAGCTACTACACACAGTGTACTCACTAGGTAGCCTTGTACTACATTAGCTACTACACACAGTGTGCTCACTAGGTAGCCTTGTGTTACATTAGCTACTACACACAGTGTGCTCACTAGGTAGCCTTGTACTACATTAGCTACTACACACAGTGTACTCACTAGGTAGCCTTGTACTACATTAGCTACTACACACAGTGTACTCACTAGGTAGCCTTGTGCTACATTAGCTACTACACACAGTGTACTCACTAGGTAGCCTTGTGTTACATTAGCTACTACACACAGTGTACTCACTAGGTAGCCTTGTACTACATTAGCTACTACACACAGTGTACTCACTAGGTAGCCTTGTGCTACATTAGCTACTACACACAGTGTACTCACTAGGTAGCCTTGTACTACATTAGCTACTACACTCAGTGTACTCACTAGGTAGCCTTGTGTTACATTAGCTACTACACACAGTGTACTCACTAGGTAGCCTTGTACTACATTACCTACTACACACAGTGTGCTCACTAGGTAGCCTTGTGTTACATTAGCTACTACACACAGTGTACTCACTAGGTAGCCTTGTACTACATTAGCTACTACACACAGTGTACTCACTAGGTAGCCTTGTCTTACATTAGCTACTACACTCAGTGTACTCACTAGGTAGCCTTGTGTTACATTAGCTACTACACTCAGTGTACTCACTAGGTAGCCTTGTGCTACATTAGCTACTACACACAGTGTACTCACTAGGTAGCCTTGTGTTACATTAGCTACTACACACAGTGTACTCACTAGGTAGCCTTGTGTTACATTAGCTACTACACTCAGTGTACTCACTAGGTAGCCTTGTGTTACATTAGCTACTACACACAGTGTGCTCACTAGGTAGCCTTGTGTTACATTAGCTACTACACACAGTGTGCTCACTAGGTAGCCTTGTACTACATTAGCTACTACACACAGTGTACTCACTAGGTAGCCTTGTGTTACATTAGCTACTACACACAGTGTGCTCACTAGGTAGCCTTGTGCTACATTAGCTACTACACACAGTGTACTCACTAGGTAGCCTTGTGCTACATTAGCTACTACACTCAGTGTGCTCACTAGGTAGCCTTGTGCTACATTAGCTACTACACTCAGTGTACTCACTAGGTAGCCTTGTGTTACATTAGCTACTACACACAGTGTACTCACTAGGTAGCCTTGTGTTACATTAGCTACTACACACAGTGTGCTCACTAGGTAGCCTTGTGTTACATTAGCTACTACACACAGTGTACTCACTAGGTAGCCTTGTGCTACATTAGCTACTACACTCAGTGTACTCACTAGGTAGCCTTGTGTTACATTAGCTACTACACACAGTGTACTCACTAGGTAGCCTTGTGTTACATTAGCTACTACACACAGTGTACTCACTAGGTAGCCTTGTACTACATTAGCTACTACACACAGTGTACTCACTAGGTAGCCTTGTGCTACATTAGCTACTACACACAGTGTACTCACTAGGTAGCCTTGTGTTACATTAGCTACTACACACAGTGTACTCACTAGGTAGCCTTGTGTTACATTAGCTACTACACACAGTGTACTCACTAGGTAGCCTTGTGTTACATTAGCTACTACACACAGTGTACTCACTAGGTAGCCTTGTGCTACATTAGCTACTACACACAGTGTACTCACTAGGTAGCCTTGTGCTACATTAGCTACTACACACAGTGTACTCACTAGGTAGCCTTGTGTTACATTAGCTACTACACACAGTGTACTCACTAGGTAGCCTTGTACTACATTAGCTACTACACTCAGTGTACTCACTAGGTAGCCTTGTACTACATTAGCTACTACACTCAGTGTACTCACTAGGTAGCCTTGTACTACATTAGCTACTACACACAGTGTACTCACTAGGTAGCCTTGTGTTACATTAGCTACTACACTCAGTGTGCTCACTAGGTAGCCTTGTGTTACATTAGCTACTACACACAGTGTACTCACTAGGTAGCCTTGTGCTACATTAGCTACTACACACAGTGTACTCACTAGGTAGCCTTGTGTTACATTAGCTACTACACACAGTGTACTCACTAGGTAGCCTTGTGTTACATTAGCTACTACACACAGTGTACTCACTAGGTAGCCTTGTGCTACATTAGCTACTACACACAGTGTACTCACTAGGTAGCCTTGTGTTACATTAGCTACTACACACAGTGTACTCACTAGGTAGCCTTGTACTACATTAGCTACTACACACAGTGTGCTCACTAGGTAGCCTTGTGTTACATTAGCTACTACACACAGTGTTCTCACTAGGAAGCCTTGTGTTACATTAGCTACTACACACAGTGTACTCACTAGGTAGCCTTGTGCTACATTAGCTACTACACACAGTGTACTCACTAGGTAGCCTTGTGTTACATTAGCTACTACACACAGTGTACTCACTAGGTAGCCTTGTACTACATTAGCTACTACACACAGTGTACTCACTAGGTAGCCTTGTGTTACATTAGCTACTACACACAGTGTACTCACTAGGTAGCCTTGTGTTACATTAGCTACTACACACAGTGTACTCACTAGGTAGCCTTGTGTTACATTAGCTACTACACACAATGTACTCACTAGGTAGCCTTGTACTACATTAGCTACTACACACAGTGTACTCACTAGGTAGCCTTGTGTTACATTAGCTACTACACACAGTGTACTCACTAGGTAGCCTTGTGTTACATTAGCTACTACACTCAGTGTACTCACTAGGTAGCCTTGTGTTACATTAGCTACTACACACAATGTACTCACTAGGTAGCCTTGTACTACATTAGCTACTACACACAGTGTACTCACTAGGTAGCCTTGTGTTACATTAGCTACTACACACAGTGTACTCACTAGGTAGCCTTGTGTTACATTAGCTACTACACACAGTGTACTCACTAGGTAGCCTTGTACTACATTAGCTACTACACACAGTGTACTCACTAGGTAGCCTTGTGCTACATTAGCTACTACACACAGTGTACTCACTAGGTAGCCTTGTACTACATTAGCTACTACACACAGTGTACTCACTAGGTAGCCTTGTGTTACATTAGCTACTACACACAGTGTACTCACTAGGTAGCCTTGTGTTACATTAGCTACTACACACAGTGTACTCACTAGGTAGCCTTGTACTACATTAGCTACTACACACAGTGTACTCACTAGGTAGCCTTGTACTACATTAGCTACTACACACAGTGTACTCACTAGGTAGCCTTGTGCTACATTAGCTACTACACACAGTGTACTCACTAGGTAGCCTTGTGTTACATTAGCTACTACACACAGTGTACTCACTAGGTAGCCTTGTACTACATTAGCTACTACACTCAGTGTACTCACTAGGTAGCCTTGTGTTACATTAGCTACTACACACAGTGTACTCACTAGGTAGCCTTGTACTACATTAGCTACTACACACAGTGTACTCACTAGGTAGCCTTGTACTACATTAGCTACTACACACAGTGTACTCACTAGGTAGCCTTGTGCTACATTAGCTACTACACACAGTGTACTCACTAGGTAGCCTTGTGTTACATTAGCTACTACACACAGTGTACTCACTAGGTAGCCTTGTACTACATTAGCTACTACACACAGTGTACTCACTAGGTAGCCTTGTGTTACATTAGCTACTACACTCAGTGTACTCACTAGGTAGCCTTGTACTACATTAGCTACTACACACAGTGTGCTCACTAGGTAGCCTTGTGTTACATTAGCTACTACACACAGTGTACTCACTAGGTAGCCTTGTGTTACATTAGCTACTACACACACTGTACTCACTAGGTAGCCTTGTGTTACATTAGCTACTACACACAGTGTACTCACTAGGTAGCCTTGTACTACATTAGCTACTACACACAGTGTACTCACTAGGTAGCCTTGTACTACATTAGCTACTACACACAGTGTACTCACTAGGTAGCCTTGTGCTACATTAGCTACTACACACAGTGTACTCACTAGGTAGCCTTGTGTTACATTAGCTACTACACACAGTGTACTCACTAGGTAGCCTTGTGCTACATTAGCTACTACACACAGTGTGCTCACTAGGTAGCCTTGTGTTACATTAGCTACTACACACAGTGTACTCACTAGGTAGCCTTGTGTTACATTAGCTACTACACACAGTGTACTCACTAGGTAGCCTTGTGTTACATTAGCTACTACACACAGTGTACTCACTAGGTAGCCTTGTGTTACATTAGCTACTACACTCAGTGTACTCACTAGGTAGCCTTGTGTTACATTAGCTACTACACACAGTGTGCTCACTAGGTAGCCTTGTGTTACATTAGCTACTACACACAGTGTACTCACTAGGTAGCCTTGTGTTACATTAGCTACTACACACAGTGTACTCACTAGGTAGCCTTGTGTTACATTAGCTACTACACACAGTGTACTCACTAGGTAGCCTTGTGTTACATTAGCTACTACACACAGTGTACTCACTAGGTAGCCTTGTGTTACATTAGCTACTACACACAGTGTACTCACTAGGTAGCCTTGTGTTACATTAGCTACTACACACAGTGTACTCACTAGGTAGCCTTGTACTACATTAGCTACTACACACAGTGTACTCACTAGGTAGCCTTGTGCTACATTAGCTACTACACACAGTGTACTCACTAGGTAGCCTTGTACTACATTAGCTACTACACACAGTGTACTCACTAGGTAGCCTTGTACTACATTAGCTACTACACACAGTGTACTCACTAGGTAGCCTTGTGCTACATTAGCTACTACACACAGTGTACTCACTAGGTAGCCTTGTGTTACTTTAGCTACTACACTCAGTGTACTCACTAGGTAGCCTTGTGTTACATTAGCTACTACACACAGTGTGCTCACTAGGTAGCCTTGTGTTACATTAGCTACTACACACAGTGTGCTCACTAGGTAGCCTTGTGTTACATTAGCTACTACACACAGTGTACTCACTAGGTAGCCTTGTGTTACATTAGCTACTACACACAGTGTACTCACTAGGTAGCCTTGTGTTACATTAGCTACTACACACAGTGTACTCACTAGGTAGCCTTGTGTTACATTAGCTACTACACACAGTGTACTCACTAGGTAGCCTTGTGCTACATTAGCTACTACACACAGTGTACTCACTAGGTAGCCTTGTGTTACATTAGCTACTACACACAGTGTACTCACTAGGTAGCCTTGTGTTACATTAGCTACTACACACAGTGTACTCACTAGGTAGCCTTGTGTTACATTAGCTACTACACACAGTGTACTCACTAGGTAGCCTTGTGTTACATTAGCTACTACACACAGTGTACTCACTAGGTAGCCTTGTGTTACATTAGCTACTACACACAGTGTACTCACTAGGTAGCCTTGTACTACATTAGCTACTACACTCAGTGTACTCACTAGGTAGCCTTGTGTTACATTAGCTACTACACACAGTGTACTCACTAGGTAGCCTTGTACTACATTAGCTACTACACACAGTGTACTCACTAGGTAGCCTTGTGTTACATTAGCTACTACACACAGTGTACTCACTAGGTAGCCTTGTGTTACATTAGCTACTACACACAGTGTACTCACTAGGTAGCCTTGTACTACATTAGCTACTACACACAGTGTACTCACTAGGTAGCCTTGTACTACATTAGCTACTACACACAGTGTACTCACTAGGTAGCCTTGTGTTACATTAGCTACTACACACAGTGTACTCACTAGGTAGCCTTGTACTACATTAGCTACTACACACAGTGTGCTCACTAGGTAGCCTTGTACTACATTAGCTACTACACTCAGTGTACTCACTAGGTAGCCTTGTGTTACATTAGCTACTACACACAGTGTACTCACTAGGTAGCCTTGTGTTACATTAGCTACTACACACAGTGTACTCACTAGGTAGCCTTGTGTTACATTAGCTACTACACACAGTGTACTCACTAGGTAGCCTTGTGTTACATTAGCTACTACACACAGTGTACTCACTAGGTAGCCTTGTACTACATTAGCTACTACACTCAGTGTGCTCACTAGGTAGCCTTGTGCTACATTAGCTACTACACACAGTGTACTCACTAGGTAGCCTTGTGTTACATTAGCTACTACACTCAGTGTGCTCACTAGGTAGCCTTGTGTTACATTAGCTACTACACTCAGTGTACTCACTAGGTAGCCTTGTACTACATTAGCTACTACACTCAGTGTACTCACTAGGTAGCCTTGTACTACATTAGCTACTACACTCAGTGTACTCACTAGGTAGCCTTGTGTTACATTAGCTACTACACACAGTGTACTCACTAGGTAGCCTTGTGTTACATTAGCTACTACACACAGTGTACTCACTAGGTAGCCTTGTGCTACATTAGCTACTACACACAGTGTACTCACTAGGTAGCCTTGTGTTACATTAGCTACTACACACAGTGTACTCACTAGGTAGCCTTGTGTTACATTAGCTACTACACACAGTGTACTCACTAGGTAGCCTTGTGTTACATTAGCTACTACACACAGTGTACTCACTAGGTAGCCTTGTGTTACATTAGCTACTACACACAGTGTACTCACTAGGTAGCCTTGTACTACATTAGCTACTACACACAGTGTACTCACTAGGTAGCCTTGTACTACATTAGCTACTACACACAGTGTACTCACTAGGTAGCCTTGTGTTACATTAGCTACTACACACAGTGTACTCACTAGGTAGCCTTGTACTACATTAGCTACTACACTCAGTGTACTCACTAGGTAGCCTTGTGTTACATTAGCTACTACACACAGTGTACTCACTAGGTAGCCTTGTACTACATTAGCTACTACACACAGTGTACTCACTAGGTAGCCTTGTGTTACATTAGCTACTACACACAGTGTACTCACTAGGTAGCCTTGTACTACATTAGCTACTACACTCAGTGTGCTCACTAGGTAGCCTTGTGCTACATTAGCTACTACACACAGTGTACTCACTAGGTAGCCTTGTGTTACATTAGCTACTACACTCAGTGTGCTCACTAGGTAGCCTTGTGTTACATTAGCTACTACACTCAGTGTACTCACTAGGTAGCCTTGTACTACATTAGCTACTACACTCAGTGTACTCACTAGGTAGCCTTGTACTACATTAGCTACTACACTCAGTGTACTCACTAGGTAGCCTTGTGTTACATTAGCTACTACACACAGTGTACTCACTAGGTAGCCTTGTGTTACATTAGCTACTACACACAGTGTACTCACTAGGTAGCCTTGTGCTACATTAGCTACTACACACAGTGTACTCACTAGGTAGCCTTGTGTTACATTAGCTACTACACACAGTGTACTCACTAGGTAGCCTTGTGTTACATTAGCTACTACACACAGTGTACTCACTAGGTAGCCTTGTGTTACATTAGCTACTACACACAGTGTGCTCACTAGGTAGCCTTGTACTACATTAGCTACTACACTCAGTGTACTCACTAGGTAGCCTTGTGTTACATTAGCTACTACACACAGTGTACTCACTAGGTAGCCTTGTACTACATTAGCTACTACACACAGTGTACTCACTAGGTAGCCTTGTGTTACATTAGCTACTACACACAGTGTACTCACTAGGTAGCCTTGTGTTACATTAGCTACTACACACAGTGTACTCACTAGGTAGCCTTGTGTTACATTAGCTACTACACACAGTGTACTCACTAGGTAGCCTTGTGTTACATTAGCTACTACACACAGTGTACTCACTAGGTAGCCTTGTGTTACATTAGCTACTACACTCAGTGTACTCACTAGGTAGCCTTGTGTTACATTAGCTACTACACACAGTGTACTCACTAGGTAGCCTTGTGTTTCATTAGCTACTACACACAGTGTACTCACTAGGTAGCCTTGTGTTACATTAGCTACTACACACACTGTGCTCACTAGGTAGCCTTGTGTTACATTAGCTACTACACTCAGTGTGCTCACTAGGTAGCCTTGTGTTACATTAGCTACTACACACAGTGTACTCACTAGGTAGCCTTGTGTTACATTAGCTACTACACACAGTGTACTCACTAGGTAGCCTTGTACTACATTAGCTACTACACACAGTGTACTCACTAGGTAGCCTTGTGTTACATTAGCTACTACACTCAGTGTACTCACTAGGTAGCCTTGTGCTACATTAGCTACTACACTCAGTGTACTCACTAGGTAGCCTTGTGTTACATTAGCTACTACACACAGTGTACTCACTAGGTAGCCTTGTGTTACATTAGCTACTACACTCAGTGTACTCACTAGGTAGCCTTGTGTTACATTAGCTACTACACACAGTGTGCTCACTAGGTAGCCTTGTACTACATTAGCTACTACACACAGTGTACTCACTAGGTAGCCTTGTACTACATTAGCTACTACACTCAGTGTACTCACTAGGTAGCCTTGTGTTACATTAGCTACTACACACAGTGTACTCACTAGGTAGCCTTGTACTACATTAGCTACTACACACAGTGTACTCACTAGGTAGCCTTGTGTTACATTAGCTACTACACACAGTGTGCTCACTAGGTAGCCTTGTACTACATTAGCTACTACACACAGTGTACTCACTAGGTAGCCTTGTGTTACATTAGCTACTACACTCAGTGTACTCACTAGGTAGCCTTGTGTTACATTAGCTACTACACACAGTGTACTCACTAGGTAGCCTTGTACTACATTAGCTACTACACTCAGTGTACTCACTAGGTAGCCTTGTACTACATTAGCTACTACACTCAGTGTACTCACTAGGTAGCCTTGTGTTACATTAGCTACTACACACAGTGTACTCACTAGGTAGCCTTGTACTACATTAGCTACTACACTCAGTGTACTCACTAGGTAGCCTTGTACTACATTAGCTACTACACACAGTGTACTCACTAGGTAGCCTTGTACTACATTAGCTACTACACACAGTGTACTCACTAGGTAGCCTTGTACTACATTAGCTACTACACACAGTGTACTCACTAGGTAGCCTTGTGTTACATTAGCTACTACACTCAGTGTACTCACTAGGTAGCCTTGTACTACATTAGCTACTGCACACAGTGTACTCACTAGGTAGCCTTGTACTACATTAGCTACTACACTCAGTGTACTCACTAGGTAGCCTTGTGTTACATCAGCTACTACACACAGTGTGCTCACTAGGTAGCCTTGTACTACATTAGCTACTACACTCAGTGTACTCACTAGGTAGCCTTGTGTTACATTAGCTACTACACACAGTGTACTCACTAGGTAGCCTTGTACTACATTAGCTACTACACACAGTGTACTCACTAGGTAGCCTTGTGTTACATCAGCTACTACACACAGTGTGCTCACTAGGTAGCCTTGTACTACATTAGCTACTACACTCAGTGTACTCACTAGGTAGCCTTGTACTACATTAGCTACTACACACAGTGTACTCACTAGGTAGCCTTGTACTACATTAGCTACTACACACAGTGTACTCACTAGGTAGCCTTGTACTACATTAGCTACTACACACAGTGTACTCACTAGGTAGCCTTGTGTTACATTAGCTACTACACACAGTGTACTCACTAGGTAGCCTTGTACTACATTAGCTACTACACACAGTGTACTCACTAGGTAGCCTTGTGCTACATTAGCTACTACACACAGTGTACTCACTAGGTAGCCTTGTGTTACATTAGCTACTACACACAGTGTACTCACTAGGTAGCCTTGTGTTACATTAGCTACTACACTCAGTGTACTCACTAGGTAGCCTTGTGCTACATTAGCTACTACACACAGTGTACTCACTAGGTAGCCTTGTGCTACATTAGCTACTACACTCAGTGTACTCACTAGGTAGCCTTGTACTACATTAGCTACTACACACAGTGTACTCACTAGGTAGCCTTGTGTTACATTAGCTACTACACACAGTGTACTCACTAGGTAGCCTTGTACTACATTAGCTACTACACACAGTGTACTCACTAGGTAGCCTTGTGTTACATTAGCTACTACACACAGTGTACTCACTAGGTAGCCTTGTGTTACATTAGCTACTACACACAGTGTACTCACTAGGTAGCCTTGTGTTACATTAGCTACTACACTCAGTGTACTCACTAGGTAGCCTTGTGTTACATTAGCTACTACACACAGTGTACTCACTAGGTAGCCTTGTGCTACATTAGCTACTACACACAGTGTACTCACTAGGTAGCCTTGTGTTACATTAGCTACTACACTCAGTGTGCTCACTAGGTAGCCTTGTGCTACATTAGCTACTACACACAGTGTACTCACTAGGTAGCCTTGTGTTACATTAGCTACTACACACAGTGTACTCACTAGGTAGCCTTGTGTTACATTAGCTACTACACACAGTGTACTCACTAGGTAGCCTTGTGTTACATTAGCTACTACACTCAGTGTACTCACTAGGTAGCCTTGTGTTACATTAGCTACTACACACAGTGTGCTCACTAGGTAGCCTTGTGCTACATTAGCTACTACACACAGTGTACTCACTAGGTAGCCTTGTGTTACATTAGCTACTACACACAGTGTACTCACTAGGTAGCCTTGTGTTACATTAGCTACTACACTCAGTGTACTCACTAGGTAGCCTTGTACTACATTAGCTACTACACACAGTGTACTCACTAGGTAGCCTTGTACTACATTAGCTACTACACTCAGTGTACTCACTAGGTAGCCTTGTGTTACATTAGCTACTACACACAGTGTACTCACTAGGTAGCCTTGTGTTACATTAGCTACTACACACAGTGTACTCACTAGGTAGCCTTGTACTACATTAGCTACTACACACAGTGTGCTCACTAGGTAGCCTTGTGTTACATTAGCTACTACACTCAGTGTACTCACTAGGTAGCCTTGTGCTACATTAGCTACTACACACAGTGTACTCACTAGGTAGCCTTGTACTACATTAGCTACTACACACAGTGTACTCACTAGGTAGCCTTGTACTACATTAGCTACTACACACAGTGTACTCACTAGGTAGCCTTGTACTACATTAGCTACTACACACAGTGTACTCACTAGGTAGCCTTGTACTACATTAGCTACTACACACAGTGTACTCACTAGGTAGCCTTGTGTTACATTAGCTACTACACACAGTGTGCTCACTAGGTAGCCTTGTGTTACATTAGCTACTACACACAGTGTACTCACTAGGTAGCCTTGTACTACATTAGCTACTACACACAGTGTACTCACTAGGTAGCCTTGTGCTACATTAGCTACTACACACAGTGTACTCACTAGGTAGCCTTGTACTACATTAGCTACTACACACAGTGTACTCACTAGGTAGCCTTGTGCTACATTAGCTACTACACACAGTGTACTCACTAGGTAGCCTTGTACTACATTAGCTACTACACACAGTGTACTCACTAGGTAGCCTTGTGCTACATTAGCTACTACACACAGTGTACTCACTAGGTAGCCTTGTACTACATTAGCTACTACACACAGTGTGCTCACTAGGTAGCCTTGTACTACATTAGCTACTACACACAGTGTACTCACTAGGTAGCCTTGTGTTACATTAGCTACTACACACAGTGTGCTCACTAGGTAGCCTTGTGTTACATTAGCTACTACACACAGTGTACTCACTAGGTAGCCTTGTGTTACATTAGCTACTACACACAGTGTACTCACTAGGTAGCCTTGTACTACATTAGCTACTACACACAGTGTACTCACTAGGTAGCCTTGTGTTACATTAGCTACTACACACAGTGTACTCACTAGGTAGCCTTGTGCTACATTAGCTACTACACACAGTGTACTCACTAGGTAGCCTTGTGTTACATTAGCTACTACACACAGTGTACTCACTAGGTAGCCTTGTGTTACATTAGCTACTACACACAGTGTACTCACTAGGTAGCCTTGTACTACATTAGCTACTACACACAGTGTACTCACTAGGTAGCCTTGTACTACATTAGCTACTACACACAGTGTGCTCACTAGGTAGCCTTGTACTACATTAGCTACTACACACAGTGTACTCACTAGGTAGCCTTGTGCTACATTAGCTACTACACACAGTGTGCTCACTAGGTAGCCTTGTACTACATTAGCTACTACACTCAGTGTACTGACTAGGTAGCCTTGTGTTACATTAGCTACTACACACAGTGTACTCACTAGGTAGCCTTGTGCTACATTAGCTACTACACACAGTGTACTCACTGGGTAGCCTTGTGTTACATTAGCTACTACACACAGTGTGCTCACTAGGTAGCCTTGTGTTACATTAGCTACTACACACAGTGTACTCACTAGGTAGCCTTGTACTACATTAGCTACTACACACAGTGTACTCACTAGGTAGCCTTGTGTTACATTAGCTACTACACACAGTGTACTCACTAGGTAGCCTTGTGTTACATTAGCTACTACACACAGTGTACTCACTAGGTAGCCTTGTGTTACATTAGCTACTACACTCAGTGTACTCACTAGGTAGCCTTGTGTTACATTAGCTACTACACTCAGTGTACTCACTAGGTAGCCTTGTGTTACATTAGCTACTACACTCAGTGTACTCACTAGGTAGCCTTGTGTTACATTAGCTACTACACACAGTGTACTCACTAGGTAGCCTTGTGTTACATTAGCTACTACACACAGTGTACTCACTAGGTAGCCTTGTGCTACATTAGCTACTACACTCAGTGTACTCACTAGGTAGCCTTGTGTTACATTAGCTACTACACTCAGTGTACTCACTAGGTAGCCTTGTACTACATTAGCTACTACACTCAGTGTACTCACTAGGTAGCCTTGTGTTACATTAGCTACTACACACAGTGTACTCACTAGGTAGCCTTGTGTTACATTAGCTACTACACACAGTGTACTCACTAGGTAGCCTTGTGTTACATTAGCTACTACACACAGTGTACTCACTAGGTAGCCTTGTGTTACATTAGCTACTACACTCAGTGTACTCACTAGGTAGCCTTGTGTTACATTAGCTACTACACTCAGTGTACTCACTAGGTAGCCTTGTGTTACATTAGCTACTACACACAGTGTGCTCACTAGGTAGCCTTGTGTTACATTAGCTACTACACTCAGTGTACTCACTAGGTAGCCTTGTGTTACATTAGCTACTACACACAGTGTACTCACTAGGTAGCCTTGTGCTACATTAGCTACTACACTCAGTGTACTCACTAGGTAGCCTTGTGTTACATTAGCTACTACACACAGTGTACTCACTAGGTAGCCTTGTGTTACATTAGCTACTACACACAGTGTACTCACTAGGTAGCCTTGTGTTACATTAGCTACTACACTCAGTGTACTCACTAGGTAGCCTTGTACTACATTAGCTACTACACTCAGTGTACTCACTAGGTAGCCTTGTGTTACATTAGCTACTACACACAGTGTACTCACTAGGTAGCCTTGTGCTACATTAGCTACTACACACAGTGTACTCACTAGGTAGCCTTGTACTACATTAGCTACTACACACAGTGTACTCACTAGGTAGCCTTGTGTTACATTAGCTACTACACACAGTGTACTCACTAGGTAGCCTTGTACTACATTAGCTACTACACTCAGTGTACTCACTAGGTAGCCTTGTACTACATTAGCTACTACACTCAGTGTACTCACTAGGTAGCCTTGTACTACATTAGCTACTACACACAGTGTACTCACTAGGTAGCCTTGTACTACATTAGCTACTACACTCAGTGTACTCACTAGGTAGCCTTGTGTTACATTAGCTACTACACACAGTGTGCTCACTAGGTAGCCTTGTGTTACATTAGCTACTACACTCAGTGTACTCACTAGGTAGCCTTGTGTTACATTAGCTACTACACACAGTGTGCTCACTAGGTAGCCTTGTACTACATTAGCTACTACACACAGTGTGCTCACTAGGTAGCCTTGTGTTACATTAGCTACTACACACAGTGTACTCACTAGGTAGCCTTGTGTTACATTAGCTACTACACACAGTGTACTCACTAGGTAGCCTTGTGTTACATTAGCTACTACACACAGTGTGCTCACTAGGTAGCCTTGTGCTACATTAGCTACTACACACAGTGTACTCACTAGGTAGCCTTGTACTACATTAGCTACTACACACAGTGTGCTCACTAGGTAGCCTTGTACTACATTAGCTACTACACACAGTGTACTCACTAGGTAGCCTTGTGTTACATTAGCTACTACACACAGTGTACTCACTAGGTAGCCTTGTGTTACATTAGCTACTACACACAGTGTACTCACTAGGTAGCCTTGTACTACATTAGCTACTACACACAGTGTACTCACTAGGTAGCCTTGTACTACATTAGCTACTACACACAGTGTACTCACTAGGTAGCCTTGTGTTACATTAGCTACTACACACAGTGTACTCACTAGGTAGCCTTGTACTACATTAGCTACTACACACAGTGTACTCACTAGGTAGCCTTGTACTACATTAGCTACTACACTCAGTGTACTCACTAGGTAGCCTTGTGTTACATTAGCTACTACACACAGTGTACTCACTAGGTAGCCTTGTGCTACATTAGCTACTACACTCAGTGTACTCACTAGGTAGCCTTGTACTACATTAGCTACTACACACAGTGTACTCACTAGGTAGCCTTGTGTTACATTAGCTACTACACACAGTGTACTCACTAGGTAGCCTTGTACTACATTAGCTACTACACTCAGTGTACTCACTAGGTAGCCTTGTACTACATTAGCTACTACACTCAGTGTACTCACTAGGTAGCCTTGTACTACATTAGCTACTACACACAGTGTACTCACTAGGTAGCCTTGTACTACATTAGCTACTACACTCAGTGTACTCACTAGGTAGCCTTGTGTTACATTAGCTACTACACACAGTGTGCTCACTAGGTAGCCTTGTGTTACATTAGCTACTACACACAGTGTACTCACTAGGTAGCCTTGTACTACATTAGCTACTACACACAGTGTACTCACTAGGTAGCCTTGTGTTACATTAGCTACTACACTCAGTGTACTCACTAGGTAGCCTTGTGTTACATTAGCTACTACACACAGTGTACTCACTAGGTAGCCTTGTGTTACATTAGCTACTACACTCAGTGTACTCACTAGGTAGCCTTGTACTACATTAGCTACTACACTCAGTGTACTCACTAGGTAGCCTTGTACTACATTAGCTACTACACACAGTGTGCTCACTAGGTAGCCTTGTGTTACATTAGCTACTACACTCAGTGTACTCACTAGGTAGCCTTGTGTTACATTAGCTACTACACACAGTGTGCTCACTAGGTAGCCTTGTACTACATTAGCTACTACACACAGTGTGCTCACTAGGTAGCCTTGTGTTACATTAGCTACTACACACAGTGTACTCACTAGGTAGCCTTGTGTTACATTAGCTACTACACACAGTGTACTCACTAGGTAGCCTTGTGTTACATTAGCTACTACACACAGTGTGCTCACTAGGTAGCCTTGTGCTACATTAGCTACTACACACAGTGTACTCACTAGGTAGCCTTGTACTACATTAGCTACTACACACAGTGTGCTCACTAGGTAGCCTTGTACTACATTAGCTACTACACACAGTGTACTCACTAGGTAGCCTTGTGTTACATTAGCTACTACACACAGTGTACTCACTAGGTAGCCTTGTGTTACATTAGCTACTACACACAGTGTACTCACTAGGTAGCCTTGTACTACATTAGCTACTACACACAGTGTACTCACTAGGTAGCCTTGTGCTACATTAGCTACTACACACAGTGTGCTCACTAGGTAGCCTTGTGTTACATTAGCTACTACACACAGTGTACTCACTAGGTAGCCTTGTGTTACATTAGCTACTACACACAGTGTACTCACTAGGTAGCCTTGTGTTACATTAGCTACTACACTCAGTGTACTCACTAGGTAGCCTTGTACTACATTAGCTACTACACTCAGTGTACTCACTAGGTAGCCTTGTGTTACATTAGCTACTACACACAGTGTACTCACTAGGTAGCCTTGTGTTACATTAGCTACTACACACAGTGTACTCACTAGGTAGCCTTGTGTTACATTAGCTACTACACACAGTGTACTCACTAGGTAGCCTTGTGTTACATTAGCTACTACACACAGTGTACTCACTAGGTAGCCTTGTGTTACATTAGCTACTACACACAGTGTACTCACTAGGTAGCCTTGTACTACATTAGCTACTACACACAGTGTACTCACTAGGTAGCCTTGTGTTACATTAGCTACTACACACAGTGTACTCACTAGGTAGCCTTGTGTTACATTAGCTACTACACTCAGTGTGCTCACTAGGTAGCCTTGTACTACATTAGCTACTACACACAGTGTACTCACTAGGTAGCCTTGTACTACATTAGCTACTACACACAGTGTGCTCACTAGGTAGCCTTGTGTTACATTAGCTACTACACACAGTGTACTCACTAGGTAGCCTTGTACTACATTAGCTACTACACACAGTGTACTCACTAGGTAGCCTTGTGTTACATTAGCTACTACACACAGTGTGCTCACTAGGTAGCCTTGTGTTACATTAGCTACTACACACAGTGTGCTCACTAGGTAGCCTTGTGTTACATTAGCTACTACACACAGTGTACTCACTAGGTAGCCTTGTGTTACATTAGCTACTACACACAGTGTACTCACTAGGTAGCCTTGTGTTACATTAGCTACTACACTCAGTGTACTCACTAGGTAGCCTTGTACTACATTAGCTACTACACTCAGTGTACTCACTAGGTAGCCTTGTGTTACATTAGCTACTACACACAGTGTACTCACTAGGTAGCCTTGTGTTACATTAGCTACTACACACAGTGTACTCACTAGGTAGCCTTGTGTTACATTAGCTACTACACACAGTGTACTCACTAGGTAGCCTTGTGTTACATTAGCTACTACACTCAGTGTACTCACTAGGTAGCCTTGTGTTACATTAGCTACTACACACAGTGTGCTCACTAGGTAGCCTTGTGTTACATTAGCTACTACACTCAGTGTGCTCACTAGGTAGCCTTGTGTTACATTAGCTACTACACTCAGTGTACTCACTAGGTAGCCTTGTACTACATTAGCTACTACACACAGTGTACTCACTAGGTAGCCTTGTGTTACATTAGCTACTACACACAGTGTACTCACTAGGTAGCCTTGTGTTACATTAGCTACTACACACAGTGTACTCACTAGGTAGCCTTGTGTTACATTAGCTACTACACACAGTGTACTCACTAGGTAGCCTTGTGTTACATTAGCTACTACACACAGTGTACTCACTAGGTAGCCTTGTGTTACATTAGCTACTACACACAGTGTACTCACTAGGTAGCCTTGTGTTACATTAGCTACTACACTCAGTGTGCTCACTAGGTAGCCTTGTGTTACATTAGCTACTACACACAGTGTACTCACTAGGTAGCCTTGTACTACATTAGCTACTACACACAGTGTACTCACTAGGTAGCCTTGTGTTACATTAGCTACTACACACAGTGTACTCACTAGGTAGCCTTGTACTACATTAGCTACTACACACAGTGTACTCACTAGGTAGCCTTGTGCTACATTAGCTACTACACACAGTGTACTCACTAGGTAGCCTTGTGTTACATTAGCTACTACACACAGTGTACTCACTAGGTAGCCTTGTGTTACATTAGCTACTACACACAGTGTACTCACTAGGTAGCCTTGTGCTACATTAGCTACTACACACAGTGTACTCACTAGGTAGCCTTGTGTTACATTAGCTACTACACACAGTGTACTCACTAGGTAGCCTTGTGCTACATTAGCTACTTCACACAGTGTACTCACTAGGTAGCCTTGTGTTACATTAGCTACTACACACAGTGTACTCACTAGGTAGCCTTGTGTTACATTAGCTACTACACACAGTGTACTCACTAGGTAGCCTTGTGCTACATTAGCTACTACACACAGTGTACTCACTAGGTAGCCTTGTGTTACATTAGCTACTACACACAGTGTACTCACTAGGTAGCCTTGTGTTACATTAGCTACTACACACAGTGTACTCACTAGGTAGCCTTGTGCTACATTAGCTACTACACACAGTGTACTCACTAGGTAGCCTTGTGTTACATTAGCTACTACACACAGTGTACTCACTAGGTAGCCTTGTGCTACATTAGCTACTACACACAGTGTACTCACTAGGTAGCCTTGTACTACATTAGCTACTACACACAGTGTACTCACTAGGTAGCCTTGTACTACATTAGCTACTACACACAGTGTACTCACTAGGTAGCCTTGTGTTACATTAGCTACTACACACAGTGTACTCACTAGGTAGCCTTGTGCTACATTAGCTACTACACACAGTGTACTCACTAGGTAGCCTTGTGTTACATTAGCTACTACACTCAGTGTACTCACTAGGTAGCCTTGTGCTACATTAGCTACTACACACAGTGTACTCACTAGGTAGCCTTGTGTTACATTAGCTACTACACACAGTGTACTCACTAGGTAGCCTTGTGTTACATTAGCTACTACACACAGTGTACTCACTAGGTAGCCTTGTGCTACATTAGCTACTACACACAGTGTACTCACTAGGTAGCCTTGTGTTACATTAGCTACTACACACAGTGTACTCACTAGGTAGCCTTGTGCTACATTAGCTACTACACTCAGTGTGCTCACTAGGTAGCCTTGTGTTACATTAGCTACTACACACAGTGTACTCACTAGGTAGCCTTGTGCTACATTAGCTACTACACACAGTGTACTCACTAGGTAGCCTTGTGTTACATTAGCTACTACACACAGTGTACTCACTAGGTAGCCTTGTGTTACATTAGCTACTACACTCAGTGTACTCACTAGGTAGCCTTGTGTTACATTAGCTACTACACACAGTGTACTCACTAGGTAGCCTTGTGCTACATTAGCTACTACACACAGTGTACTCACTAGGTAGCCTTGTGTTACATTAGCTACTACACACAGTGTACTCACTAGGTAGCCTTGTGCTACATTAGCTACTACACACAGTGTACTCACTAGGTAGCCTTGTGTTACATTAGCTACTACACACAGTGTACTCACTAGGTAGCCTTGTACTACATTAGCTACTACACACAGTGTACTCACTAGGTAGCCTTGTACTACATTAGCTACTACACACAGTGTACTCACTAGGTAGCCTTGTGTTACATTAGCTACTACACACAGTGTACTCACTAGGTAGCCTTGTACTACATTAGCTACTACACTCAGTGTACTCACTAGGTAGCCTTGTGTTACATTAGCTACTACACACAGTGTACTCACTAGGTAGCCTTGTGCTACATTAGCTACTACACACAGTGTACTCACTAGGTAGCCTTGTGTTACATTAGCTACTACACACAGTGTACTCACTAGGTAGCCTTGTGCTACATTAGCTACTACACTCAGTGTACTCACTAGGTAGCCTTGTGTTACATTAGCTACTACACACAGTGTGCTCACTAGGTAGCCTTGTGTTACATTAGCTACTACACTCAGTGTACTCACTAGGTAGCCTTGTGTTACATTAGCTACTACACACAGTGTACTCACTAGGTAGCCTTGTGCTACATTAGCTACTACACTCAGTGTACTCACTAGGTAGCCTTGTGTTACATTAGCTACTACACACAGTGTACTCACTAGGTAGCCTTGTGCTACATTAGCTACTACACTCAGTGTACTCACTAGGTAGCCTTGTGTTACATTAGCTACTACACACAGTGTACTCACTAGGTAGCCTTGTGTTACATTAGCTACTACACACAGTGTACTCACTAGGTAGCCTTGTGCTACATTAGCTACTACACTCAGTGTACTCACTAGGTAGCCTTGTGTTACATTAGCTACTACACACAGTGTACTCACTAGGTAGCCTTGTGCTACATTAGCTACTACACTCAGTGTACTCACTAGGTAGCCTTGTGTTACATTAGCTACTACACACAGTGTACTCACTAGGTAGCCTTGTGTTACATTAGCTACTACACACAGTGTACTCACTAGGTAGCCTTGTACTACATTAGCTACTACACACAGTGTACTCACTAGGTAGCCTTGTGTTACATTAGCTACTACACACAGTGTACTCACTAGGTAGCCTTGTGCTACATTAGCTACTACACTCAGTGTACTCACTAGGTAGCCTTGTGTTACATTAGCTACTACACACAGTGTACTCACTAGGTAGCCTTGTACTACATTAGCTACTACACTCAGTGTACTCACTAGGTAGCCTTGTGTTACATTAGCTACTACACACAGTGTACTCACTAGGTAGCCTTGTGCTACATTAGCTACTACACACAGTGTACTCACTAGGTAGCCTTGTGTTACATTAGCTACTACACTCAGTGTACTCACTAGGTAGCCTTGTGTTACATTAGCTACTACACACAGTGTACTCACTAGGTAGCCTTGTGCTACATTAGCTACTACACACAGTGTACTCACTAGGTAGCCTTGTGTTACATTAGCTACTACACACAGTGTACTCACTAGGTAGCCTTGTGTTACATTAGCTACTACACACAGTGTACTCACTAGGTAGCCTTGTGTTACATTAGCTACTACACACAGTGTACTCACTAGGTAGCCTTCTGCTACATTAGCTACTACACACAGTGTACTCACTAGGTAGCCTTGTGCTACATTAGCTACTACACACAGTGTACTCACTAGGTAGCCTTGTGTTACATTAGCTACTACACACAGTGTACTCACTAGGTAGCCTTGTGTTACATTAGCTACTACACTCAGTGTGCTCACTAGGTAGCCTTGTGTTACATTAGCTACTACACTCAGTGTACTCACTAGGTAGCCTTGTACTACATTAGCTACTACACACAGTGTACTCACTAGGTAGCCTTGTGTTACATTAGCTACTACACTCAGTGTACTCACTAGGTAGCCTTGTGTTACATTAGCTACTACACACAGTGTACTCACTAGGTAGCCTTGTGTTACATTAGCTACTACACACAGTGTGCTCACTAGGTAGCCTTGTGTTACATTAGCTACTACACACAGTGTACTCACTAGGTAGCCTTGTGTTACATTAGCTACTACACACAGTGTACTCACTAGGTAGCCTTGTGTTACATTAGCTACTACACACAGTGTGCTCACTAGGTAGCCTTGTGTTACATTAGCTACTACACACAGTGTACTCACTAGGTAGCCTTGTGTTACATTAGCTACTACACACAGTGTACTCACTAGGTAGCCTTGTGCTACATTAGCTACTACACTCAGTGTACTCACTAGGTAGCCTTGTGTTACATTAGCTACTACACTCAGTGTACTCACTAGGTAGCCTTGTGTTACATTAGCTACTACACACAGTGTGCTCACTAGGTAGCCTTGTGCTACATTAGCTACTACACACAGTGTACTCACTAGGTAGCCTTGTGCTACATTAGCTACTACACACAGTGTACTCACTAGGTAGCCTTGTGTTACATTAGCTACTACACACAGTGTACTCACTAGGTAGCCTTGTGCTACATTAGCTACTACACACAGTGTACTCACTAGGTAGCCTTGTGCTACATTAGCTACTACACACATTGTACTCACTAGGTAGCCTTGTACTACATTAGCTACTACACACAGTGTACTCACTAGGTAGCCTTGTGCTACATTAGCTACTACACACAGTGTACTCACTAGGTAGCCTTGTGCTACATTAGCTACTACACACAGTGTGCTCACTAGGTAGCCTTGTACTACATTAGCTACTACACACAGTGTACTCACTAGGTAGCCTTGTGCTACATTAGCTACTACACTCAGTGTGCTCACTAGGTAGCCTTGTGTTACATTAGCTACTACACACAGTGTACTCACTAGGTAGCCTTGTACTACATTAGCTACTACACACAGTGTACTCACTAGGTAGCCTTGTGCTACATTAGCTACTACACTCAGTGTACTCACTAGGTAGCCTTGTGTTACATTAGCTACTACACACAGTGTGCTCACTAGGTAGCCTTGTACTACATTAGCTACTACACACAGTGTACTCACTAGGTAGCCTTGTGCTACATTAGCTACTACACTCAGTGTACTCACTAGGTAGCCTTGTGTTACATTAGCTACTACACACAGTGTACTCACTAGGTAGCCTTGTGTTACATTAGCTACTACACTCAGTGTACTCACTAGGTAGCCTTGTGCTACATTAGCTACTACACTCAGTGTACTCACTAGGTAGCCTTGTGTTACATTAGCTACTACACTCAGTGTACTCACTAGGTAGCCTTGTGTTACATTAGCTACTACACACAGTGTACTCACTAGGTAGCCTTGTGTTACATTAGCTACTACACTCAGTGTACTCACTAGGTAGCCTTGTGTTACATTAGCTACTACACACAGTGTGCTCACTAGGTAGCCTTGTGTTACATTAGCTACTACACACAGTGTACTCACTAGGTAGCCTTGTGTTACATTAGCTACTACACACAGTGTACTCACTAGGTAGCCTTGTGTTACATTAGCTACTACACTCAGTGTACTCACTAGGTAGCCTTGTGCTACATTAGCTACTACACACAGTGTACTCACTAGGTAGCCTTGTACTACATTAGCTACTACACACAGCGTGCTCACTAGGTAGCCTTGTGTTACATTAGCTACTACACACAGTGTACTCACTAGGTAGCCTTGTGTTACATTAGCTACTACACTCAGTGTACTCACTAGGTAGCCTTGTGTTACATTAGCTACTACACACAGTGTACTCACTAGGTAGCCTTGTGTTACATTAGCTACTACACACAGTGTGCTCACTAGGTAGCCTTGTGCTACATTAGCTACTACACACAGTGTACTCACTAGGTAGCCTTGTGTTACATTAGCTACTACACACAGTGTACTCACTAGGTAGCCTTGTGTTACATTAGCTACTACACACAGTGTGCTCACTAGGTAGCCTTGTGCTACATTAGCTACTACACACAGTGTACTCACTAGGTAGCCTTGTACTACATTAGCTACTACACACAGTGTACTCACTAGGTAGCCTTGTGCTACATTAGCTACTACACACAGTGTACTCACTAGGTAGCCTTGTGCTACATTAGCTACTACACACAGTGTACTCACTAGGTAGCCTTGTACTACATTAGCTACTACACACAGTGTACTCACTAGGTAGCCTTGTGTTACATTAGCTACTACACACAGTGTACTCACTAGGTAGCCTTGTGTTACATTAGCTACTACACACAGTGTACTCACTAGGTAGCCTTGTACTACATTAGCTACTACACTCAGTGTACTCACTAGGTAGCCTTGTGTTACATTAGCTACTACACACAGTGTACTCACTAGGTAGCCTTGTGTTACATTAGCTACTACACACAGTGTACTCACTAGGTAGCCTTGTGTTACATTAGCTACTACACTCAGTGTACTCACTAGGTAGCCTTGTGTTACATTAGCTACTACACACAGTGTACTCACTAGGTAGCCTTGTGTTACATTAGCTACTACACTCAGTGTACTCACTAGGTAGCCTTGTGTTACATTAGCTACTACACACAGTGTACTCACTAGGTAGCCTTGTGTTACATTAGCTACTACACTCAGTGTACTCACTAGGTAGCCTTGTGTTACATTAGCTACTACACTCAGTGTACTCACTAGGTAGACTTGTGTTACATTAGCTACTACACACAGTGTGCTCACTAGGTAGCCTTGTGCTACATTAGCTACTACACACAGTGTACTCACTAGGTAGCCTTGTGTTACATTAGCTACTACACTCAGTGTACTCACTAGGTAGCCTTGTGTTACATTAGCTACTACACTCAGTGTACTCACTAGGTAGCCTTGTGTTACATTAGCTACTACACTCAGTGTACTCACTAGGTAGCCTTGTGTTACATTAGCTACTACACACAGTGTACTCACTAGGTAGCCTTGTACTACATTAGCTACTACACTCAGGTTACTCACTAGGTAGCCTTGTGTTACATTAGCTACTACACACAGTGTACTCACTAGGTAGCCTTGTGTTACATTAGCTACTACACTCAGTGTACTCACTAGGTAGCCTTGTGTTACATTAGCTACTACACTCAGTGTACTCACTAGGTAGCCTTGTGTTACATTAGCTACTACACACAGTGTGCTCACTAGGTAGCCTTGTGCTACATTAGCTACTACACACAGTGTACTCACTAGGTAGCCTTGTGCTACATTAGCTACTACACACAGTGTACTCACTAGGTAGCCTTGTGCTACATTAGCTACTACACACAGTGTACTCACTAGGTAGCCTTGTGCTACATTAGCTACTACACACAGTGTACTCACTAGGTAGCCTTGTGTTACATTAGCTACTACACACAGTGTGCTCACTAGGTAGCCTTGTGCTACATTAGCTACTACACACAGTGTACTCACTAGGTAGCCTTGTGCTACATTAGCTACTACACACAGTGTACTCACTAGGTAGCCTTGTGTTACATTAGCTACTACACACAGTGTACTCACTAGGTAGCCTTGTGTTACATTAGCTACTACACACAGTGTACTCACTAGGTAGCCTTGTGTTACATTAGCTACTACACACAGTGTACTCACTAGGTAGCCTTGTGTTACATTAGCTACTACACACAGTGTACTCACTAGGTAGCCTTGTGTTACATTAGCTACTACACACAGTGTACTCACTAGGTAGCCTTGTGCTACATTAGCTACTACACACAGTGTACTCACTAGGTAGCCTTGTGTTACATTAGCTACTACACACAGTGTACTCACTAGGTAGCCTTGTGTTACATTAGCTACTACACTCAGTGTACTCACTAGGTAGCCTTGTGTTACATTAGCTACTACACTCAGTGTACTCACTAGGTAGCCTTGTGTTACATTAGCTACTACACACAGTGTACTCACTAGGTAGCCTTGTGTTACATTAGCTACTACACACAGTGTACTCACTAGGTAGCCTTGTGCTACATTAGCTACTACACTCAGTGTACTCACTAGGTAGCCTTGTACTACATTAGCTACTACACTCAGTGTACTCACTAGGTAGCCTTGTGCTACATTAGCTACTACACACAGTGTACTCACTAGGTAGCCTTGTGTTACATTAGCTACTACACACAGTGTACTCACTAGGTAGCCTTGTGTTACATTAGCTACTACACACAGTGTACTCACTAGGTAGCCTTGTGTTACATTAGCTACTACACACAGTGTACTCACTAGGTAGCCTTGTGTTACATTAGCTACTACACACAGTGTACTCACTAGGTAGCCTTGTGTTACATTAGCTACTACACTCAGTGTACTCACTAGGTAGCCTTGTGTTACATTAGCTACTACACTCAGTGTACTCACTAGGTAGCCTTGTGTTACATTAGCTACTACACACAGTGTACTCACTAGGTAGCCTTGTGTTACATTAGCTACTACACACAGTGTACTCACTAGGTAGCCTTGTGTTACATTAGCTACTACACACAGTGTACTCACTAGGTAGCCTTGTGTTACATTAGCTACTACACACAGTGTACTCACTAGGTAGCCTTGTGTTACATTAGCTACTACACACAGTGTACTCACTAGGTAGCCTTGTACTACATTAGCTACTACACACAGTGTACTCACTAGGTAGCCTTGTGTTACATTAGCTACTACACACAGTGTGCTCACTAGGTAGCCTTGTGCTACATTAGCTACTACTCACAGTGTGCTCACTAGGTAGCCTTGTGTTACATTAGCTACTACACACAGTGTACTCACTAGGTAGCCTTGTGTTACATTAGCTACTACACACAGTGTACTCACTAGGTAGCCTTGTGTTACATTAGCTACTACACACAGTGTACTCACTAGGTAGCCTTGTGCTACATTAGCTACTACACACAGTGTACTCACTAGGTAGCCTTGTGTTACATTAGCTACTACACACAGTGTACTCACTAGGTAGCCTTGTGTTACATTAGCTACTACACACAGTGTGCTCACTAGGTAGCCTTGTGTTACATTAGCTACTACACACAGTGTACTCACTAGGTAGCCTTGTGTTACATTAGCTACTACACACAGTGTACTCACTAGGTAGCCTTGTGTTACATTAGCTACTACACACAGTGTGCTCACTAGGTAGCCTTGTGTTACATTAGCTACTACACACAGTGTACTCACTAGGTAGCCTTGTGTTACATTAGCTACTACACACAGTGTACTCACTAGGTAGCCTTGTGTTACATTAGCTACTACACACAGTGTACTCACTAGGTAGCCTTGTGTTACATTAGCTACTACACACAGTGTGCTCACTAGGTAGCCTTGTGTTACATTAGCTACTACACACAGTGTGCTCACTAGGTAGCCTTGTGTTACATTAGCTACTACACACAGTGTACTCACTAGGTAGCCTTGTGTTACATTAGCTACTACACACAGTGTGCTCACTAGGTAGCCTTGTGCTACATTAGCTACTACACACAGTGTACTCACTAGGTAGCCTTGTGTTACATTAGCTACTACACACAGTGTACTCACTAGGTAGCCTTGTACTACATTAGCTACTACACACAGTGTACTCACTAGGTAGCCTTGTACTACATTAGCTACTACACTCAGTGTACTCACTAGGTAGCCTTGTGTTACATTAGCTACTACACACAGTGTGCTCACTAGGTAGCCTTGTACTACATTAGCTACTACACACAGTGTACTCACTAGGTAGCCTTGTGTTACATTAGCTACTACACACAGTGTACTCACTAGGTAGCCTTGTGTTACATTAGCTACTACACACAGTGTACTCACTAGGTAGCCTTGTGTTACATTAGCTACTACACACAGTGTACTCACTAGGTAGCCTTGTGTTACATTAGCTACTACACACAGTGTACTCACTAGGTAGCCTTGTGTTACATTAGCTACTACACACAGTGTACTCACTAGGTAGCCTTGTACTACATTAGCTACTACACACAGTGTACTCACTAGGTAGCCTTGTGTTACATTAGCTACTACACACAGTGTGCTCACTAGGTAGCCTTGTGTTACATTAGCTACTACACACAGTGTACTCACTAGGTAGCCTTGTACTACATTAGCTACTACACACAGTGTACTCACTAGGTAGCCTTGTGTTACATTAGCTACTACACACAGTGTACTCACTAGGTAGCCTTGTACTACATTAGCTACTACACACAGTGTGCTCACTAGGTAGCCTTGTGTTACATTAGCTACTACACACAGTGTGCTCACTAGGTAGCCTTGTGTTACATTAGCTACTACACACAGTGTACTCACTAGGTAGCCTTGTGTTACATTAGCTACTACACACAGTGTACTCACTAGGTAGCCTTGTACTACATTAGCTACTACACACAGTGTACTCACTAGGTAGCCTTGTGTTACATTAGCTACTACACACAGTGTACTCACTAGGTAGCCTTGTGTTACATTAGCTACTACACACAGTGTACTCACTAGGTAGCCTTGTGTTACATTAGCTACTACACACAGTGTACTCACTAGGTAGCCTTGTACTACATTAGCTACTACACACAGTGTACTCACTAGGTAGCCTTGTACTACATTAGCTACTACACACAGTGTACTCACTAGGTAGCCTTGTACTACATTAGCTACTACACACAGTGTACTCACTAGGTAGCCTTGTGTTACATTAGCTACTACACACAGTGTACTCACTAGGTAGCCTTGTGTTACATTAGCTACTACACACAGTGTACTCACTAGGTAGCCTTGTGCTACATTAGCTACTACACACAGTGTACTCACTAGGTAGCCTTGTGTTACATTAGCTACTACACACAGTGTACTCACTAGGTAGCCTTGTACTACATTAGCTACTACACTCAGTGTACTCACTAGGTAGCCTTGTGTTACATTAGCTACTACACACAGTGTACTCACTAGGTAGCCTTGTACTACATTAGCTACTACACACAGTGTACTCACTAGGTAGCCTTGTGTTACATTAGCTACTACACACAGTGTACTCACTAGGTAGCCTTGTGTTACATTAGCTACTACACACAGTGTACTCACTAGGTAGCCTTGTGTTACATTAGCTACTACACACAGTGTACTCACTAGGTAGCCTTGTGTTACATTAGCTACTACACTCAGTGTACTCACTAGGTAGCCTTGTGTTACATTAGCTACTACACTCAGTGTACTCACTAGGTAGCCTTGTACTACATTAGCTACTACACTCAGTGTACTCACTAGGTAGCCTTGTGTTACATTAGCTACTACACACAGTGTACTCACTAGGTAGCCTTGTGTTACATTAGCTACTACACTCAGTGTACTCACTAGGTAGCCTTGTGTTACATTAGCTACTACACACAGTGTACTCACTAGGTAGCCTTGTACTACATTAGCTACTACACACAGTGTACTCACTAGGTAGCCTTGTACTACATTAGCTACTACACACAGTGTACTCACTAGGTAGCCTTGTACTACATTAGCTACTACACTCAGTGTACTCACTAGGTAGCCTTGTGTTACATTAGCTACTACACACAGTGTACTCACTAGGTAGCCTTGTGTTACATTAGCTACTACACACAGTGTGCTCACTAGGTAGCCTTGTGTTACATTAGCTACTACACTCAGTGTACTCACTAGGTAGCCTTGTGCTACATCAGCTACTACACACAGTGTACTCACTAGGTAGCCTTGTGTTACATTAGCTACTACACACAGTGTACTCACTAGGTAGCCTTGTACTACATTAGCTACTACACACAGTGTACTCACTAGGTAGCCTTGTGTTACATTAGCTACTACACACAGTGTACTCACTAGGTAGCCTTGTGTTACATTAGCTACTACACTCAGTGTACTCACTAGGTAGCCTTGTGTTACATTAGCTACTACACACAGTGTACTCACTAGGTAGCCTTGTGTTACATTAGCTACTACACACAGTGTACTCACTAGGTAGCCTTGTGTTACATTAGCTACTACACACAGTGTACTCACTAGGTAGCCTTGTACTACATTAGCTACTACACACAGTGTACTCACTAGGTAGCCTTGTGCTACATTAGCTACTACACACAGTGTACTCACTAGGTAGCCTTGTGTTACATTAGCTACTACACACAGTGTACTCACTAGGTAGCCTTGTGTTACATTAGCTACTACACACAGTGTACTCACTAGGTAGCCTTGTACTACATTAGCTACTACACACAGTGTACTCACTAGGTAGCCTTGTACTACATTAGCTACTACACACAGTGTACTCACTAGGTAGCCTTGTGCTACATTAGCTACTACACACAGTGTACTCACTAGGTAGCCTTGTACTACATTAGCTACTACACACAGTGTACTCACTAGGTAGCCTTGTGTTACATTAGCTACTACACACAGTGTGCTCACTAGGTAGCCTTGTGCTACATTAGCTACTACACACAGTGTACTCACTAGGTAGCCTTGTACTACATTAGCTACTACACACAGTGTACTCACTAGGTAGCCTTGTACTACATTAGCTACTACACTCAGTGTACTCACTAGGTAGCCTTGTGTTACATTAGCTACTACACTCAGTGTACTCACTAGGTAGCCTTGTGTTACATTAGCTACTACACACAGTGTACTCACTAGGTAGCCTTGTGTTACATTAGCTACTACACTCAGTGTACTCACTAGGTAGCCTTGTACTACATTAGCTACTACACACAGTGTACTCACTAGGTAGCCTTGTGTTACATTAGCTACTACACACAGTGTACTCACTAGGTAGCCTTGTGTTACATTAGCTACTACACACAGTGTACTCACTAGGTAGCCTTGTGTTACATTAGCTACTACACACAGTGTACTCACTAGGTAGCCTTGTGTTACATTAGCTACTACACACAGTGTGCTCACTAGGTAGCCTTGTACTACATTAGCTACTACACACAGTGTACTCACTAGGTAGCCTTGTGTTACATTAGCTACTACACACAGTGTACTCACTAGGTAGCCTTGTGTTACATTAGCTACTACACACAGTGTACTCACTAGGTAGCCTTGTACTACATTAGCTACTACACACAGTGTACTCACTAGGTAGCCTTGTGTTACATTAGCTACTACACACAGTGTACTCACTAGGTAGCCTTGTGTTACATTAGCTACTACACACAGTGTACTCACTAGGTAGCCTTGTGCTACATTAGCTACTACACACAGTGTACTCACTAGGTAGCCTTGTGCTACATTAGCTACTACACTCAGTGTACTCACTAGGTAGCCTTGTGTTACATTAGCTACTACACTCAGTGTACTCACTAGGTAGCCTTGTGTTACATTAGCTACTACACACAGTGTACTCACTAGGTAGCCTTGTGTTACATTAGCTACTACACTCAGTGTACTCACTAGGTAGCCTTGTACTACATTAGCTACTACACACAGTGTACTCACTAGGTAGCCTTGTACTACATTAGCTACTACACACAGTGTACTCACTAGGTAGCCTTGTGTTACATTAGCTACTACACACAGTGTACTCACTAGGTAGCCTTGTGTTACATTAGCTACTACACACAGTGTACTCACTAGGTAGCCTTGTGCTACATTAGCTACTACACACAGTGTACTCACTAGGTAGCCTTGTGCTACATTAGCTACTACACTCAGTGTACTCACTAGGTAGCCTTGTGTTACATTAGCTACTACACTCAGTGTACTCACTAGGTAGCCTTGTGTTACATTAGCTACTACACACAGTGTACTCACTAGGTAGCCTTGTGTTACATTAGCTACTACACTCAGTGTACTCACTAGGTAGCCTTGTACTACATTAGCTACTACACACAGTGTACTCACTAGGTAGCCTTGTACTACATTAGCTACTACACACAGTGTACTCACTAGGTAGCCTTGTGCTACATTAGCTACTACACTCAGTGTACTCACTAGGTAGCCTTGTGTTACATTAGCTACTACACTCAGTGTACTCACTAGGTAGCCTTGTGTTACATTAGCTACTACACACAGTGTACTCACTAGGTAGCCTTGTGTTACATTAGCTACTACACTCAGTGTACTCACTAGGTAGCCTTGTACTACATTAGCTACTACACACAGTGTACTCACTAGGTAGCCTTGTACTACATTAGCTACTACACACAGTGTACTCACTAGGTAGCCTTGTGTTACATTAGCTACTACACACAGTGTGCTCACTAGGTAGCCTTGTGTTACATTAGCTACTACACACAGTGTACTCACTAGGTAGCCTTGTACTACATTAGCTACTACACACAGTGTACTCACTAGGTAGCCTTGTGTTACATTAGCTACTACACACAGTGTACTCACTAGGTAGCCTTGTGTTACATTAGCTACTACACTCAGTGTACTCACTAGGTAGCCTTGTGTTACATTAGCTACTACACACAGTGTACTCACTAGGTAGCCTTGTGTTACATTAGCTACTACACTCAGTGTACTCACTAGGTAGCCTTGTGTTACATTAGCTACTACACACAGTGTACTCACTAGGTAGCCTTGTGTTACATTAGCTACTACACTCAGTGTGCTCACTAGGTAGCCTTGTGTTACATTAGCTACTACACACAGTGTGCTCACTAGGTAGCCTTGTGTTACATTAGCTACTACACACAGTGTACTCACTAGGTAGCCTTGTACTACATTAGCTACTACACACAGTGTACTCACTAGGTAGCCTTGTGTTACATTAGCTACTACACTCAGTGTACTCACTAGGTAGCCTTGTACTACATTAGCTACTACACACAGTGTACTCACTAGGTAGCCTTGTGTTACATTAGCTACTACACACAGTGTACTCACTAGGTAGCCTTGTGTTACATTAGCTACTACACACAGTGTACTCACTAGGTAGCCTTGTGCTACATTAGCTACTACACACAGTGTACTCACTAGGTAGCCTTGTGTTACATTAGCTACTACACACAGTGTACTCACTAGGTAGCCTTGTGCTACATTAGCTACTACACACAGTGTACTCACTAGGTAGCCTTGTGTTACATTAGCTACTACACTCAGTGTACTCACTAGGTAGCCTTGTGTTACATTAGCTACTACACACAGTGTGCTCACTAGGTAGCCTTGTGTTACATTAGCTACTACACACAGTGTGCTCACTAGGTAGCCTTGTGTTACATTAGCTACTACACACAGTGTACTCACTAGGTAGCCTTGTACTACATTAGCTACTACACACAGTGTACTCACTAGGTAGCCTTGTGTTACATTAGCTACTACACACAGTGTGCTCACTAGGTAGCCTTGTGTTACATTAGCTACTACACTCAGTGTACTCACTAGGTAGCCTTGTGTTACATTAGCTACTACACACAGTGTACTCACTAGGTAGCCTTGTGTTACATTAGCTACTACACACAGTGTACTCACTAGGTAGCCTTGTGTTACATTAGCTACTACACACAGTGTACTCACTAGGTAGCCTTGTGTTACATTAGCTACTACACTCAGTGTACTCACTAGGTAGCCTTGTACTACATTAGCTACTACACACAGTGTACTCACTAGGTAGCCTTGTACTACATTAGCTACTACACACAGTGTACTCACTAGGTAGCCTTGTGTTACATTAGCTACTACACACAGTGTACTCACTAGGTAGCCTTGTGTTACATTAGCTACTACACTCAGTGTACTCACTAGGTAGCCTTGTACTACATTAGCTACTACACACAGTGTACTCACTAGGTAGCCTTGTACTACATTAGCTACTACACACAGTGTACTCACTAGGTAGCCTTGTGTTACATTAGCTACTACACACAGTGTACTCACTAGGTAGCCTTGTGTTACATTAGCTACTACACACAGTGTACTCACTAGGTAGCCTTGTGTTACATTAGCTACTACACACAGTGTACTCACTAGGTAGCCTTGTACTACATTAGCTACTACACACAGTGTACTCACTAGGTAGCCTTGTACTACATTAGCTACTACACTCAGTGTACTCACTAGGTAGCCTTGTACTACATTAGCTACTACACACAGTGTACTCACTAGGTAGCCTTGTGTTACATTAGCTACTACACTCAGTGTACTCACTAGGTAGCCTTGTGTTACATTAGCTACTACACACAGTGTACTCACTAGGTAGCCTTGTGTTACATTAGCTACTACACTCAGTGTACTCACTAGGTAGCCTTGTGCTACATTAGCTACTACACACAGTGTACTCACTAGATAGCCTTGTACTACATTAGCTACTACACACAGTGTACTCACTAGGTAGCCTTGTGTTACATTAGCTACTACACACAGTGTACTCACTAGGTAGCCTTGTGTTACATTAGCTACTACACTCAGTGTACTCACTAGGTAGCCTTGTGTTACATTAGCTACTACACACAGTGTACTCACTAGGTAGCCTTGTGCTACATTAGCTACTACACACAGTGTACTCACTAGGTAGCCTTGTGTTACATTAGCTACTACACACAGTGTACTCACTAGGTAGCCTTGTGTTACATTAGCTACTACACTCAGTGTACTCACTAGGTAGCCTTGTGTTACATTAGCTACTACACACAGTGTACTCACTAGGTAGCCTTGTGTTACATTAGCTACTACACACAGTGTACTCACTAGGTAGCCTTGTGTTACATTAGCTACTACACACAGTGTACTCACTAGGTAGCCTTGTGTTACATTAGCTACTACACACAGTGTACTCACTAGGTAGCCTTGTGTTACATTAGCTACTACACACAGTGTACTCACTAGGTAGCCTTGTGTTACATTAGCTACTACACACAGTGTACTCACTAGGTAGCCTTGTACTACATTAGCTACTACACACAGTGTACTCACTAGGTAGCCTTGTGTTACATTAGCTACTACACACAGTGTACTCACTAGGTAGCCTTGTACTACATTAGCTACTACACACAGTGTACTCACTAGGTAGCCTTGTGTTACATTAGCTACTACACACAGTGTACTCACTAGGTAGCCTTGTGTTACATTAGCTACTACACACAGTGTACTCACTAGGTAGCCTTGTGTTACATTAGCTACTACACACAGTGTACTCACTAGGTAGCCTTGTACTACATTAGCTACTACACACAGTGTACTCACTAGGTAGCCTTGTGTTACATTAGCTACTACACACAGTGTACTCACTAGGTAGCCTTGTGTTACATTAGCTAGTACAGACAGTGTACTCACTAGGTAGCCTTGTGTTACATTAGCTACTACACACAGTGTACTCACTGGGTAGCCTTGTGTTACATTAGCTACTACACTCAGTGTACTCACTAGGTAGCCTTGTACTACATTAGCTACTACACTCAGTGTACTCACTAGGTAGCCTTGTACTACATTAGCTACTACACTCAGTGTACTCACTAGGTAGCCTTGTGTTACATTAGCTACTACACACAGTGTACTCACTAGGTAGCCTTGTACTACATTAGCTACTACACACAGTGTACTCACTAGGTAGCCTTGTGTTACATTAGCTACTACACACAGTGTACTCACTAGGTAGCCTTGTGTTACATTAGCTACTACACACAGTGTACTCACTAGGTAGCCTTGTACTACATTAGCTACTACACACAGTGTACTCACTAGGTAGCCTTGTGTTACATTAGCTACTACACTCAGTGTACTCACTAGGTAGCCTTGTACTACATTAGCTACTACACTCAGTGTACTCACTAGGTAGCCTTGTACTACATTAGCTACTACACTCAGTGTACTCACTAGGTAGCCTTGTGCTACATTAGCTACTACACACAGTGTGCTCACTAGGTAGCCTTGTGTTACATTAGCTACTACACTCAGTGTACTCACTAGGTAGCCTTGTGTTACATTAGCTACTACACTCAGTGTACTCACTAGGTAGCCTTGTGTTACATTAGCTACTACACACAGTGTACTCACTAGGTAGCCTTGTGTTACATTAGCTACTACACACAGTGTACTCACTAGGTATCCTTGTGTTACATTAGCTACTACACACAGTGTACTCACTAGGTAGCCTTGTGTTACATTAGCTACTACACACAGTGTGCTCACTAGGTAGCCTTGTGTTACATTAGCTACTACACTCAGTGTACTCACTAGGTAGCCTTGTGTTACATTAGCTACTACACACAGTGTACTCACTAGGTAGCCTTGTGTTACATTAGCTACTACACACAGTGTACTCACTAGGTAGCCTTGTGTTACATTAGCTACTACACACAGTGTACTCACTAGGTAGCCTTGTGTTACATTAGCTACTACACACAGTGTACTCACTAGGTAGCCTTGTGCTACATTAGCTACTACACACAGTGTGCTCACTAGGTAGCCTTGTACTACATTAGCTACTACACTCAGTGTGCTCACTAGGTAGCCTTGTGTTACATTAGCTACTACACACAGTGTACTCACTAGGTAGCCTTGTGTTACATTAGCTACTACACACAGTGTACTCACTAGGTAGCCTTGTGTTACATTAGCTACTACACACACTGTACTCACTAGGTAGCCTTGTGTTACATTAGCTACTACACACAGTGTACTCACTAGGTAGCCTTGTGTTACATTAGCTACTACACACAGTGTACTCACTAGGTAGCCTTGTACTACATTAGCTACTACACTCAGTGTACTCACTAGGTAGCCTTGTACTACATTAGCTACTACACTCAGTGTACTCACTAGGTAGCCTTGTACTACATTAGCTACTACACTCAGTGTACTCACTAGGTAGCCTTGTGTTACATTAGCTACTACACACAGTGTACTCACTAGGTAGCCTTGTGTTACATTAGCTACTACACACAGTGTACTCACTAGGTAGCCTTGTGCTACATTAGCTACTACACTCAGTGTACTCACTAGGTAGCCTTGTGTTACATTAGCTACTACACACAGTGTACTCACTAGGTAGCCTTGTACTACATTAGCTACTACACACAGTGTACTCACTAGGTAGCCTTGTACTACATTAGCTACTACACTCAGTGTACTCACTAGGTAGCCTTGTGCTACATTAGCTACTACACACAGTGTACTCACTAGGTAGCCTTGTACTACATTAGCTACTACACACAGTGTACTCACTAGGTAGCCTTGTGTTACATTAGCTACTACACACAGTGTACTCACTAGGTAGCCTTGTGTTACATTAGCTACTACACACAGTGTACTCACTAGGTAGCCTTGTACTACATTAGCTACTACACACAGTGTACTCACTAGGTAGCCTTGTACTACATTAGCTACTACACACAGTGTACTCACTAGGTAGCCTTGTGTTACATTAGCTACTACACACAGTGTACTCACTAGGTAGCCTTGTACTACATTAGCTACTACACACAGTGTACTCACTAGGTAGCCTTGTACTACATTAGCTACTACACACAGTGTACTCACTAGGTAGCCTTGTGTTACATTAGCTACTACACACAGTGTACTCACTAGGTAGCCTTGTACTACATTAGCTACTACACACAGTGTACTCACTAGGTAGCCTTGTACTACATTAGCTACTACACACAGTGTACTCACTAGGTAGCCTTGTACTACATTAGCTACTACACACAGTGTACTCACTAGGTAGCCTTGTGTTACATTAGCTACTACACACAGTGTACTCACTAGGTAGCCTTGTACTACATTAGCTACTACACACAGTGTACTCACTAGGTAGCCTTGTACTACATTAGCTACTACACACACTGTACTCACTAGGTAGCCTTGTGTTACATTAGCTACTACACACAGTGTACTCACTAGGTAGCCTTGTACTACATTAGCTACTACACACAGTGTACTCACTAGGTAGCCTTGTACTACATTAGCTACTACACTCAGTGTACTCACTAGGTAGCCTTGTACTACATTAGCTACTACACACAGTGTACTCACTAGGTAGCCTTGTGTTACATTAGCTACTACACACAGTGTACTCACTAGGTAGCCTTGTACTACATTAGCTACTACACACAGTGTACTCACTAGGTAGCCTTGTACTACATTAGCTACTACACACAGTGTGCTCACTAGGTAGCCTTGTACTACATTAGCTACTACACACAGTGTACTCACTAGGTAGCCTTGTGTTACATTAGCTACTACACACAGTGTGCTCACTAGGTAGCCTTGTACTACATTAGCTACTACACACAGTGTGCTCACTAGGTAGCCTTGTACTACATTAGCTACTACACACAGTGTACTCACTAGGTAGCCTTGTGTTACATTAGCTACTACACACAGTGTACTCACTAGGTAGCCTTGTACTACATTAGCTACTACACACAGTGTACTCACTAGGTAGCCTTGTGTTACATTAGCTACTACACACAGTGTACTCACTAGGTAGCCTTGTGCTACATTAGCTACTACACACAGTGTACTCACTAGGTAGCCTTGTGTTACATTAGCTACTACACACAGTGTACTCACTAGGTAGCCTTGTACTACATTAGCTACTACACACAGTGTACTCACTAGGTAGCCTTGTGCTACATTAGCTACTACACACAGTGTACTCACTAGGTAGCCTTGTACTACATTAGCTACTACACACAGTGTACTCACTAGGTAGCCTTGTGCTACATTAGCTACTACACACAGTGTACTCACTACGTAGCCTTGTGTTACATTAGCTACTACACACAGTGTACTCACTAGGTAGCCTTGTGTTACATTAGCTACTACACTCAGTGTACTCACTAGGTAGCCTTGTGTTACATTAGCTACTACAAACAGTGTACTCACTAGGTAGCCTTGTACTACATTAGCTACTACACACAGTGTACTCACTAGGTAGCCTTGTACTACATTAGCTACTACACACAGTGTACTCACTAGGTAGCCTTGTGTTACATTAGCTACTACACACAGTGTACTCACTAGGTAGCCTTGTACTACATTAGCTACTACACTCAGTGTACTCACTAGGTAGCCTTGTGTTACATTAGCTACTACACACAGTGTACTCACTAGGTAGCCTTGTACTACATTAGCTACTACACACAGTGTACTCACTAGGTAGCCTTGTGCTACATTAGCTACTACACACAGTGTACTCACTACGTAGCCTTGTGTTACATTAGCTACTACACACAGTGTACTCACTAGGTAGCCTTGTGTTACATTAGCTACTACACACAGTGTACTCACTAGGTAGCCTTGTGTTACATTAGCTACTACACTCAGTGTACTCACTAGGTAGCCTTGTGTTACATTAGCTACTACACACAGTGTACTCACTAGGTAGCCTTGTACTACATTAGCTACTACACACAGTGTACTCACTAGGTAGCCTTGTACTACATTAGCTACTACACACAGTGTACTCACTAGGTAGCCTTGTGTTACATTAGCTACTACACACAGTGTACTCACTAGGTAGCCTTGTACTACATTAGCTACTACACTCAGTGTACTCACTAGGTAGCCTTGTGTTACATTAGCTACTACACACAGTGTACTCACTAGGTAGCCTTGTGTTACATTAGCTACTACACACAGTGTACTCACTAGGTAGCCTTGTGCTACATTAGCTACTACACACAGTGTACTCACTAGGTAGCCTTGTGTTACATTAGCTACTACACACAGTGTACTCACTAGGTAGCCTTGTGTTACATTAGCTACTACACTCAGTGTACTCACTAGGTAGCCTTGTGTTACATTAGCTACTACACACAGTGTACTCACTAGGTAGCCTTGTGCTACATTAGCTACTACACACAGTGTACTCACTAGGTAGCCTTGTGTTACATTAGCTACTACACACAGTGTACTCACTAGGTAGCCTTGTGTTACATTAGCTACTACACTCAGTGTACTCACTAGGTAGCCTTGTGTTACATTAGCTACTACACACAGTGTACTCACTAGGTAGCCTTGTGTTACATTAGCTACTACACACAGTGTACTCACTAGGTAGCCTTGTACTACATTAGCTACTACACTCAGTGTACTCACTAGGTAGCCTTGTGTTACATTAGCTACTACACACAGTGTACTCACTAGGTAGCCTTGTGTTACATTAGCTACTACACACAGTGTACTCACTAGGTAGCCTTGTACTACATTAGCTACTACACTCAGTGTACTCACTAGGTAGCCTTGTGTTACATTAGCTACTACACACAGTGTACTCACTAGGTAGCCTTGTGTTACATTAGCTACTACACACAGTGTACTCACTAGGTAGCCTTGTGTTACATTAGCTACTACACACAGTGTACTCACTAGGTAGCCTTGTGTTACATTAGCTACTACACACAGTGTACTCACTAGGTAGCCTTGTGTTACATTAGCTACTACACACAGTGTGCTCACTAGGTAGCCTTGTACTACATTAGCTACTACACACAGTGTACTCACTAGGTAGCCTTGTGTTACATTAGCTACTACACACAGTGTACTCACTAGCTGGCCTTGTGTTACATTAGCTACTACACTCAGTGTACTCACTAGGTAGCCTTGTGTTACATTAGCTACTACACACAGTGTACTCACTAGGTAGCCTTGTGTTACATTAGCTACTACACACACTGTACTCACTAGGTAGCCTTGTGCTACATTAGCTACTACACTCAGTGTACTCACTAGGTAGCCTTGTGCTACATTAGCTACTACACACACTGTACTCACTAGGTAGCCTAGTGTTACATTAGCTACTACACACAGTGTACTCACTAGGTAGCCTTGTACTACATTAGCTACTACACACAGTGTACTCACTAGGTAGCCTTGTGCTACATTAGCTACTACACACAGTGTACTCACTAGGTAGCCTTGTGTTACATTAGCTACTACACACAGTGTACTCACTAGGTAGCCTTGTGTTACATTAGCTACTACACACAGTGTACTCACTAGGTAGCCTTGTACTACATTAGCTACTACACTCAGTGTACTCACTAGGTAGCCTTGTGTTACATTAGCTACTACACTCAGTGTACTCACTAGGTAGCCTTGTGCTACATTAGCTACTACACACAGTGTACTCACTAGGTAGCCTTGTGTTACATTAGCTACTACACTCAGTGTACTCACTAGGTAGCCTTGTGTTACATTAGCTACTACACACAGTGTACTCACTAGGTAGCCTTGTGTTACATTAGCTACTACACACAGTGTGCTCACTAGGTAGCCTTGTGTTACATTAGCTACTACACACAGTGTACTCACTAGGTAGCCTTGTGTTACATTAGCTACTACACACAGTGTACTCACTAGGTAGCCTTGTACTACATTAGCTACTACACTCAGTGTACTCACTAGGTAGCCTTGTGTTACATTAGCTACTACACACAGTGTACTCACTAGGTAGCCTTGTGTTACATTAGCTACTACACACAGTGTACTCACTAGGTAGCCTTGTACTACATTAGCTACTACACTCAGTGTGCTCACTAGGTAGCCTTGTGTTACATTAGCTACTACACTCAGTGTACTCACTAGGTAGCCTTGTGTTACATTAGCTACTACACACAGTGTACTCACTAGGTAGCCTTGTACTACATTAGCTACTACACTCAGTGTACTCACTAGGTAGCCTTGTGTTACATTAGCTACTACACACAGTGTGCTCACTAGGTAGCCTTGTGTTACATTAGCTACTACACACAGTGTGCTCACTAGGTAGCCTTGTGTTACATTAGCTACTACACTCAGTGTACTCACTAGGTAGCCTTGTGTTACATTAGCTACTACACACAGTGTACTCACTAGGTAGCCTTGTGTTACATTAGCTACTACACTCAGTGTACTCACTAGGTAGCCTTGTGCTACATTAGCTACTACACACAGTGTACTCACTAGGTAGCCTTGTACTACATTAGCTACTACACACAGTGTACTCACTAGGTAGCCTTGTGCTACATTAGCTACTACACACAGTGTACTCACTAGGTAGCCTTGTGTTACATTAGCTACTACACTCAGTGTGCTCACTAGGTAGCCTTGTGTTACATTAGCTACTACACACAGTGTACTCACTAGGTAGCCTTGTACTACATTAGCTACTACACACAGTGTACTCACTAGGTAGCCTTGTACTACATTAGCTACTACACACAGTGTACTCACTAGGTAGCCTTGTGTTACATTAGCTACTACACACAGTGTACTCACTAGGTAGCCTTGTGTTACATTAGCTACTACACACAGTGTACTCACTAGGTAGCCTTGTGTTACATTAGCTACTACACACAGTGTACTCACTAGGTAGCCTTGTGCTACATTAGCTACTACACACAGTGTACTCACTAGGTAGCCTTGTGTTACATTAGCTACTACACACAGTGTACTCACTAGGTAGCCTTGTGTTACATTAGCTACTACACACAGTGTACTCACTAGGTAGCCTTGTGCTACATTAGCTACTACACACAGTGTACTCACTAGGTAGCCTTGTGCTACATTAGCTACTACACACAGTGTACTCACTAGGTAGCCTTGTGTTACATTAGCTACTACACACAGTGTACTCACTAGGTAGCCTTGTGTTACATTAGCTACTACACACAGTGTACTCACTAGGTAGCCTTGTGTTACATTAGCTACTACACACAGTGTACTCACTAGGTAGCCTTGTGTTACATTAGCTACTACACACAGTGTACTCACTAGGTAGCCTTGTACTACATTAGCTACTACACTCAGTGTACTCACTAGGTAGCCTTGTGTTACATTAGCTACTACACACAGTGTACTCACTAGGTAGCCTTGTGCTACATTAGCTACTACACACAGTGTACTCACTAGGTAGCCTTGTGTTACATTAGCTACTACACACAGTGTACTCACTAGGTAGCCTTGTACTACATTAGCTACTACACTCAGTGTACTCACTAGGTAGCCTTGTGTTACATTAGCTACTACACTCAGTGTACTCACTAGGTAGCCTTGTGTTACATTAGCTACTACACACAGTGTACTCACTAGGTAGCCTTGTGTTACATTAGCTACTACACACAGTGTACTCACTAGGTAGCCTTGTGTTACATTAGCTACTACACACAGTGTACTCACTAGGTAGCCTTGTGTTACATTAGCTACTACACACAGTGTACTCACTAGGTAGCCTTGTGTTACATTAGCTACTACACACAGTGTACTCACTAGGTAGCCTTGTGTTACATTAGCTACTACACACAGTGTACTCACTAGGTAGCCTTGTGTTACATTAGCTACTACACTCAGTGTACTCACTAGGTAGCCTTGTGTTACATTAGCTACTACACACAGTGTACTCACTAGGTAGCCTTGTGCTACATTAGCTACTACACACAGTGTACTCACTAGGTAGCCTTGTGTTACATTAGCTACTACACACAGTGTACTCACTAGGTAGCCTTGTGTTACATTAGCTACTACACACAGTGTACTCACTAGGTAGCCTTGTGTTACATTAGCTACTACACTCAGTGTACTCACTAGGTAGCCTTGTGTTACATTAGCTACTACACACAGTGTGCTCACTAGGTAGCCTTGTGTTACATTAGCTACTACACACAGTGTACTCACTAGGTAGCCTTGTACTACATTAGCTACTACACACAGTGTACTCACTAGGTAGCCTTGTACTACATTAGCTACTACACACAGTGTGCTCACTAGGTAGCCTTGTGTTACATTAGCTACTACACTCAGTGTGCTCACTAGGTAGCCTTGTGTTACATTAGCTACTACACACAGTGTACTCACTAGGTAGCCTTGTGTTACATTAGCTACTACACACAGTGTACTCACTAGGTAGCCTTGTACTACATTAGCTACTACACACAGTGTACTCACTAGGTAGCCTTGTACTACATTAGCTACTACACACAGTGTACTCACTAGGTAGCCTTGTACTACATTAGCTACTACACACAGTGTACTCACTAGGTAGCCTTGTGTTACATTAGCTACTACACTCAGTGTACTCACTAGGTAGCCTTGTGTTACATTAGCTACTACACACAGTGTACTCACTAGGTAGCCTTGTACTACATTAGCTACTACACACAGTGTACTCACTAGGTAGCCTTGTACTACATTAGCTACTACACACAGTGTACTCACTAGGTAGCCTTGTGTTACATTAGCTACTACACACAGTGTACTCACTAGGTAGCCTTGTGTTACATTAGCTACTACACACAGTGTACTCACTAGGTAGCCTTGTACTACATTAGCTACTACACACAGTGTACTCACTAGGTAGCCTTGTGTTACATTAGCTACTACACACAGTGTACTCACTAGGTAGCCTTGTGTTACATTAGCTACTACACACAGTGTACTCACTAGGTAGCCTTGTGTTACATTAGCTACTACACACAGTGTACTCACTAGGTAGCCTTGTGTTACATTAGCTACTACACACAGTGTACTCACTAGGTAGCCTTGTGTTACATTAGCTACTACACTCAGTGTACTCACTAGGTAGCCTTGTGTTACATTAGCTACTACACACAGTGTACTCACTAGGTAGCCTTGTGTTACATTAGCTACTACACACAGTGTACTCACTAGGTAGCCTTGTGTTACATTAGCTACTACACACAGTGTACTCACTAGGTAGCCTTGTGTTACATTAGCTACTACACACAGTGTACTCACTAGGTAGCCTTGTGTTACATTAGCTACTACACACAGTGTACTCACTAGGTAGCCTTGTGTTACATTAGCTACTACACACAGTGTACTCACTAGGTAGCCTTGTACTACATTAGCTACTACACACAGTGTGCTCACTAGGTAGCCTTGTACTACATTAGCTACTACACACAGTGTACTCACTAGGTAGCCTTGTGTTACATTAGCTACTACACACAGTGTACTCACTAGGTAGCCTTGTGTTACATTAGCTACTACACACAGTGTACTCACTAGGTAGCCTTGTGCTACATTAGCTACTACACACAGTGTACTCACTAGGTAGCCTTGTGTTACATTAGCTACTACACACAGTGTACTCACTAGGTAGCCTTGTGTTACATTAGCTACTACACTCAGTGTACTCACTAGGTAGCCTTGTGTTACATTAGCTACTACACACAGTGTGCTCACTAGGTAGCCTTGTACTACATTAGCTACTACACACAGTGTGCTCACTAGGTAGCCTTGTGTTACATTAGCTACTACACACAGTGTACTCACTAGGTAGCCTTGTGTTACATTAGCTACTACACACAGTGTACTCACTAGGTAGCCTTGTGTTACATTAGCTACTACACACACTGTACTCACTAGGTAGCCTTGTGTTACATTAGCTACTACACACAGTGTACTCACTAGGTAGCCTTGTGCTACATTAGCTACTACACACAGTGTACTCACTAGGTAGCCTTGTGTTACATTAGCTACTACACACAGTGTACTCACTAGGTAGCCTTGTACTACATTAGCTACTACACACAGTGTACTCACTAGGTAGCCTTGTGTTACATTAGCTACTACACACAGTGTACTCACTAGGTAGCCTTGTGTTACATTAGCTACTACACACAGTGTACTCACTAGGTAGCCTTGTGTTACATTAGCTACTACACACAGTGTACTCACTAGGTAGCCTTGTGTTACATTAGCTACTACACTCAGTGTACTCACTAGGTAGCCTTGTGTTACATTAGCTACTACACACAGTGTACTCACTAGGTAGCCTTGTGTTACATTAGCTACTACACACAGTGTACTCACTAGGTAGCCTTGTGCTACATTAGCTACTACACACAGTGTACTCACTAGGTAGCCTTGTGTTACATTAGCTACTACACACAGTGTACTCACTAGGTAGCCTTGTGTTACATTAGCTACTACACACAGTGTACTCACTAGGTAGCCTTGTGTTACATTAGCTACTACACACAGTGTCCTCACTAGGTAGCCTTGTGTTACATTAGCTACTACACACAGTGTACTCACTAGGCAGCCTTGTGTTACATTAGCTACTACACACAGTGTACTCACTAGGTAGCCTTGTACTACATTAGCTACTACACACAGTGTACTCACTAGGTAGCCTTGTGTTACATTAGCTACTACACTGAGTGTACTCACTAGGTAGCCTTGTGTTACATTAGCTACTACACACAGTGTACTCACTAGGTAGCCTTGTGTTACATTAGCTACTACACACAGTGTACTCACTAGGTAGCCTTGTGTTACATTAGCTACTACACTCAGTGTACTCACTAGGTAGCCTTGTGTTACATTAGCTACTACACACAGTGTACTCACTAGGTAGCCTTGTGTTACATTAGCTACTACACACAGTGTACTCACTAGGTAGCCTTGTGTTACATTAGCTACTACACACAGTGTACTCACTAGGTAGCCTTGTGTTACATTAGCTACTACACACAGTGTACTCACTAGGTAGCCTTGTGTTACATTAGCTACTACACACAGTGTACTCACTAGGTAGCCTTGTACTACATTAGCTACTACACACAGTGTACTCACTAGGTAGCCTTGTGTTACATTAGCTACTACACACAGTGTACTCACTAGTTAGCCTTGTACTACATTAGCTACTACACTCAGTGTACTCACTAGGTAGCCTTGTGTTACATTAGCTACTACACACAGTGTACTCACTAGGTAGCCTTGTGTTACATTAGCTACTACACACAGTGTACTCACTAGGTAGCCTTGTGTTACATTAGCTACTACACACAGTGTACTCACTAGGTAGCCTTGTACTACATTAGCTACTACACACAGTGTACTCACTAGGTAGCCTTGTACTACATTAGCTACTACACACAGTGTACTCACTAGGTAGCCTTGTGTTACATTAGCTACTACACACAGTGTACTCACTAGGTAGCCTTGTGTTACATTAGCTACTACACACAGTGTACTCACTAGGTAGCCTTGTGTTACATTAGCTACTACACACAGTGTGCTCACTAGGTAGCCTTGTGTTACATTAGCTACTACACACAGTGTACTCACTAGGTAGCCTTGTGTTACATTAGCTACTACACACAGTGTGCTCACTAGGTAGCCTTGTGTTACATTAGCTACTACACACAGTGTACTCACTAGGTAGCCTTGTGTTACATTAGCTACTACACACAGTGTACTCACTAGGTAGCCTTGTGTTACATTAGCTACTACACACACTGTACTCACTAGGTAGCCTTGTGTTACATTAGCTACTACACTCAGTGTGCTCACTAGGTAGCCTTGTGTTACATTAGCTACTACACTCAGTGTGCTCACTAGGTAGCCTTGTGTTACATTAGCTACTACACACAGTGTACTCACTAGGTAGCCTTGTGTTACATTAGCTACTACACACAGTGTACTCACTAGGTAGCCTTGTGCTACATTAGCTACTACACACAGTGTACTCACTAGGTAGCCTTGTGTTACATTAGCTACTACACACAGTGTACTCACTAGGTAGCCTTGTGCTACATTAGCTACTACACTCAGTGTACTCACTAGGTAGCCTTGTGTTACATTAGCTACTACACACAGTGTACTCACTAGGTAGCCTTGTACTACATTAGCTACTACACACAGTGTACTCACTAGGTAGCCTTGTACTACATTAGCTACTACACTCAGTGTACTCACTAGGTAGCCTTGTACTACATTAGCTACTACACACAGTGTACTCACTAGGTAGCCTTGTGCTACATTAGCTACTACACACAGTGTACTCACTAGGTAGCCTTGTGTTACATTAGCTACTACACACAGTGTACTCACTAGGTAGCCTTGTGTTACATTAGCTACTACACACAGTGTACTCACTAGGTAGCCTTGTGTTACATTAGCTACTACACACAGTGTACTCACTAGGTAGCCTTGTACTACATTAGCTACTACACACAGTGTACTCACTAGGTAGCCTTGTGTTACATTAGCTACTACACACAGTGTACTCACTAGGTAGCCTTGTGTTACATTAGCTACTACACACAGTGTACTCACTAGGTAGCCTTGTGTTACATTAGCTACTACACACAGTGTACTCACTAGGTAGCCTTGTGCTACATTAGCTACTACACACAGTGTACTCACTAGGTAGCCTTGTACTACATTAGCTACTACACACACTGTACTCACTAGGTAGCCTTGTGTTACATTAGCTACTACACACAGTGTACTCACTAGGTAGCCTTGTGTTACATTAGCTACTACACACAGTGTACTCACTAGGTAGCCTTGTACTACATTAGCTACTACACTCAGTGTACTCACTAGGTAGCCTTGTGCTACATTAGCTACTACACTCAGTGTACTCACTAGGTAGCCTTGTGTTACATTAGCTACTACACACAGTGTACTCACTAGGTAGCCTTGTACTACATTAGCTACTACACACAGTGTACTCACTAGGTAGCCTTGTACTACATTAGCTACTACACTCAGTGTACTCACTAGGTAGCCTTGTACTACATTAGCTACTACACACAGTGTACTCACTAGGTAGCCTTGTGTTACATTAGCTACTACACACAGTGTACTCACTAGGTAGCCTTGTACTACATTAGCTACTACACACAGTGTACTCACTAGGTAGCCTTGTACTACATTAGCTACTACACTCAGTGTACTCACTAGGTAGCCTTGTACTACATTAGCTACTACACTCAGTGTACTCACTAGGTAGCCTTGTGTTACATTAGCTACTACACACAGTGTACTCACTAGGTAGCCTTGTGTTACATTAGCTACTACACACAGTGTACTCACTAGGTAGCCTTGTGCTACATTAGCTACTACACTCAGTGTACTCACTAGGTAGCCTTGTGTTACATTAGCTACTACACACAGTGTACTCACTAGGTAGCCTTGTACTACATTAGCTACTACACACAGTGTACTCACTAGGTAGCCTTGTACTACATTAGCTACTACACTCAGTGTACTCACTAGGTAGCCTTGTACTACATTAGCTACTACACACAGTGTACTCACTAGGTAGCCTTGTGTTACATTAGCTACTACACACAGTGTACTCACTAGGTAGCCTTGTACTACATTAGCTACTACACACAGTGTGCTCACTAGGTAGCCTTGTACTACATTAGCTACTACACACACTGTACTCACTAGGTAGCCTTGTGTTACATTAGCTACTACACACAGTGTACTCACTAGGTAGCCTTGTGCTACATTAGCTACTACACTCAGTGTACTCACTAGGTAGCCTTGTGTTACATTAGCTACTACACTCAGTGTACTCACTAGGTAGCCTTGTGCTACATTAGCTACTACACTCAGTGTACTCACTAGGTAGCCTTGTGTTACATTAGCTACTACACACAGTGTACTCACTAGGTAGCCTTGTGTTACATTAGCTACTACACACAGTGTACTCACTAGGTAGCCTTGTACTACATTAGCTACTACACACAGTGTACTCACTAGGTAGCCTTGTGCTACATTAGCTACTACACACAGTGTACTCACTAGGTAGCCTTGTGTTACATTAGCTACTACACACAGTGTACTCACTAGGTAGCCTTGTACTACATTAGCTACTACACTCAGTGTACTCACTAGGTAGCCTTGTACTACATTAGCTACTACACACAGTGTACTCACTAGGTAGCCTTGTCTTACATTAGCTACTACACACAGTGTACTCACTAGGTAGCCTTGTACTACATTAGCTACTACACACAGTGTACTCACTAGGTAGCCTTGTACTACATTAGCTACTACACACAGTGTGCTCACTAGGTAGCCTTGTACTACATTAGCTACTACACACAGTGTACTCACTAGGTAGCCTTGTGTTACATTAGCTACTACACACAGTGTACTCACTAGGTAGCCTTGTACTACATTAGCTACTACACACAGTGTACTCACTAGGTAGCCTTGTGTTACATTAGCTACTACACACAGTGTACTCACTAGGTAGCCTTGTGCTACATTAGCTACTACACACAGTGTACTCACTAGGTAGCCTTGTGTTACATTAGCTACTACACACAGTGTACTCACTAGGTAGCCTTGTACTACATTAGCTACTACACACAGTGTACTCACTAGGTAGCCTTGTGCTACATTAGCTACTACACACAGTGTACTCACTAGGTAGCCTTGTACTACATTAGCTACTACACACAGTGTACTCACTAGGTAGCCTTGTGCTACATTAGCTACTACACACAGTGTACTCACTACGTAGCCTTGTGTTACATTAGCTACTACACACAGTGTACTCACTAGGTAGCCTTGTGTTACATTAGCTACTACACTCAGTGTACTCACTAGGTAGCCTTGTGTTACATTAGCTACTACAAACAGTGTACTCACTAGGTAGCCTTGTACTACATTAGCTACTACACACAGTGTACTCACTAGGTAGCCTTGTACTACATTAGCTACTACACACAGTGTACTCACTAGGTAGCCTTGTGTTACATTAGCTACTACACACAGTGTACTCACTAGGTAGCCTTGTACTACATTAGCTACTACACTCAGTGTACTCACTAGGTAGCCTTGTGTTACATTAGCTACTACACACAGTGTACTCACTAGGTAGCCTTGTACTACATTAGCTACTACACACAGTGTACTCACTAGGTAGCCTTGTGCTACATTAGCTACTACACACAGTGTACTCACTACGTAGCCTTGTGTTACATTAGCTACTACACACAGTGTACTCACTAGGTAGCCTTGTGTTACATTAGCTACTACACTCAGTGTACTCACTAGGTAGCCTTGTGTTACATTAGCTACTACACACAGTGTACTCACTAGGTAGCCTTGTACTACATTAGCTACTACACACAGTGTACTCACTAGGTAGCCTTGTACTACATTAGCTACTACACACAGTGTACTCACTAGGTAGCCTTGTGTTACATTAGCTACTACACACAGTGTACTCACTAGGTAGCCTTGTACTACATTAGCTACTACACTCAGTGTACTCACTAGGTAGCCTTGTGTTACATTAGCTACTACACACAGTGTACTCACTAGGTAGCCTTGTGTTACATTAGCTACTACACACAGTGTACTCACTAGGTAGCCTTGTGCTACATTAGCTACTACACACAGTGTACTCACTAGGTAGCCTTGTGTTACATTAGCTACTACACACAGTGTACTCACTAGGTAGCCTTGTGTTACATTAGCTACTACACTCAGTGTACTCACTAGGTAGCCTTGTGTTACATTAGCTACTACACACAGTGTACTCACTAGGTAGCCTTGTGCTACATTAGCTACTACACACAGTGTACTCACTAGGTAGCCTTGTGTTACATTAGCTACTACACACAGTGTACTCACTAGGTAGCCTTGTGTTACATTAGCTACTACACTCAGTGTACTCACTAGGTAGCCTTGTACTACATTAGCTACTACACTCAGTGTACTCACTAGGTAGCCTTGTGTTACATTAGCTACTACACACAGTGTACTCACTAGGTAGCCTTGTGTTACATTAGCTACTACACACAGTGTACTCACTAGGTAGCCTTGTACTACATTAGCTACTACACTCAGTGTACTCACTAGGTAGCCTTGTGTTACATTAGCTACTACACACAGTGTACTCACTAGGTAGCCTTGTGTTACATTAGCTACTACACACAGTGTGCTCACTAGGTAGCCTTGTACTACATTAGCTACTACACACAGTGTACTCACTAGGTAGCCTTGTGTTACATTAGCTACTACACACAGTGTACTCACTAGGTAGCCTTGTGTTACATTAGCTACTACACTCAGTGTACTCACTAGGTAGCCTTGTGTTACAATAGCTACTACACACAGTGTACTCACTAGGTAGCCTTGTGCTACATTAGCTACTACACACAGTGTACTCACTAGGTAGCCTTGTGTTACATTAGCTACTACACACAGTGTGCTCACTAGGTAGCCTTGTGTTACATAAGCTACTACACACAGTGTACTCACTAGGTAGCCTTGTGTTACATTAGCTACTACACTCAGTGTACTCACTAGGTAGCCTTGTACTACATTAGCTACTACACTCAGTGTACTCACTAGGTAGCCTTGTGTTACATTAGCTACTACACACAGTGTGCTCACTAGGTAGCCTTGTGTTACATTAGCTACTACACACACTGTACTCACTAGGTAGCCTTGTGCTACATTAGCTACTACACTCAGTGTACTCACTAGGTAGCCTTGTGCTACATTAGCTACTACACACACTGTACTCACTAGGTAGCCTTGTGTTACATTAGCTACTACACACAGTGTACTCACTAGGTAGCCTTGTACTACATTAGCTACTACACACAGTGTACTCACTAGGTAGCCTTGTGTTACATTAGCTACTACACTCAGTGTACTCACTAGGTAGCCTTGTGCTACATTAGCTACTACACACAGTGTACTCACTAGGTAGCCTTGTGTTACATTAGCTACTACACACAGTGTACTCACTAGGTAGCCTTGTACTACATTAGCTACTACACACAGTGTACTCACTAGGTAGCCTTGTGCTACATTAGCTACTACACACAGTGTACTCACTAGGTAGCCTTGTGTTACATTAGCTACTACACACAGTGTACTCACTAGGTAGCCTTGTGTTACATTAGCTACTACACACAGTGTACTCACTAGGTAGCCTTGTACTACATTAGCTATTACACACAGTGTACTCACTAGGTAGCCTTGTGTTACATTAGCTACTACACACAGTGTACTCACTAGGTAGCCTTGTGCTACATTAGCTACTACACACAGTGTACTCACTAGGTAGCCTTGTGTTACATTAGCTACTACACACAGTGTGCTCACTAGGTAGCCTTGTACTACATTAGCTACTACACTCAGTGTACTCACTAGGTAGCCTTGTGTTACATTAGCTACTACACTCAGTGTACTCACTAGGTAGCCTTGTGTTACATTAGCTACTACACACAGTGTGCTCACTAGGTAGCCTTGTGTTACATTAGCTACTACACTCAGTGTACTCACTAGGTAGCCTTGTGTTACATTAGCTACTACACACAGTGTGCTCACTAGGTAGCCTTGTGTTACATTAGCTACTACACACAGTGTGCTCACTAGGTAGCCTTGTGTTACATTAGCTACTACACACAGTGTGCTCACTAGGTAGCCTTGTGTTACATTAGCTACTACACACAGTGTACTCACTAGGTAGCCTTGTGTTACATTAGCTACTACACTCAGTGTACTCACTAGGTAGCCTTGTGTTACATTAGCTACTACACACAGTGTGCTCACTAGGTAGCCTTGTACTACATTAGCTACTACACACAGTGTGCTCACTAGGTAGCCTTGTGTTACATTAGCTACTACACACAGTGTACTCACTAGGTAGCCTTGTGCTACATTAGCTACTACACACAGTGTGCTCACTAGGTAGCCTTGTGTTACATTAGCTACTACACACAGTGTACTCACTAGGTAGCCTTGTGTTACATTAGCTACTACACTCAGTGTACTCACTAGGTAGCCTTGTGTTACATTAGCTACTACACAGTGTACTCACTAGGTAGCCTTGTGTTACATTAGCTACTACACACAGTGTGCTCACTAGGTAGCCTTGTGTTACATTAGCTACTACACACAGTGTACTCACTAGGTAGCCTTGTGTTACATTAGCTACTACACACAGTGTACTCACTAGGTAGCCTTGTGTTACATTAGCTACTACACACAGTGTACTCACTAGGTAGCCTTGTGCTACATTAGCTACTACACACAGTGTACTCACTAGGTAGCCTTGTGTTACATTAGCTACTACACACAGTGTACTCACTAGGTAGCCTTGTGCTACATTAGCTACTACACACAGTGTACTCACTAGGTAGCCTTGTACTACATTAGCTACTACACTCAGTGTACTCACTAGGTAGCCTTGTGTTACATTAGCTACTACACACAGTGTACTCACTAGGTAGCCTTGTGTTACATTAGCTACTACACTCAGTGTACTCACTAGGTAGCCTTGTGTTACATTAGCTACTACACACAGTGTACTCACTAGGTAGCCTTGTACTACATTAGCTACTACACACAGTGTACTCACTAGGTAGCCTTGTGTTACATTAGCTACTACACACAGTGTACTCACTAGGTAGCCTTGTGTTACATTAGCTACTACACACAGTGTATTCACTAGGTAGCCTTGTGTTACATTAGCTACTACACACAGTGTACTCACTAGGTAGCCTTGTACTACATTAGCTACTACACACAGTGTACTCACTAGGTAGCCTTGTACTACATTAGCTACTACACACAGTGTACTCACTAGGTAGCCTTGTGTTACATTAGCTACTACACACAGTGTACTCACTAGGTAGCCTTGTGTTACATTAGCTACTACACACAGTGTACTCACTAGGTAGCCTTGTGTTACATTAGCTACTACACACAGTGTACTCACTAGGTAGCCTTGTGCTACATTAGCTACTACACACAGTGTACTCACTAGGTAGCCTTGTGTTACATTAGCTACTACACACAGTGTACTCACTAGGTAGCCTTGTGTTACATTAGCTACTACACACAGTGTACTCACTAGGTAGCCTTGTGCTACATTAGCTACTACACTCAGTGTACTCACTAGGTAGCCTTGTGTTACATTAGCTACTACACACAGTGTACTCACTAGGTAGCCTTGTGTTACATTAGCTACTACACACAGTGTACTCACTAGGTAGCCTTGTGCTACATTAGCTACTACACACAGTGTACTCACTAGGTAGCCTTGTGCTACATTAGCTACTACACACAGTGTACTCACTAGGTAGCCTTGTGCTACATTAGCTACTACACACAGTGTACTCACTAGGTAGCCTTGTGTTACATTAGCTACTACACACAGTGTACTCACTAGGTAGCCTTGTGTTACATTAGCTACTACACACAGTGTACTCACTAGGTAGCCTTGTGTTACATTAGCTACTACACACAGTGTACTCACTAGGTAGCCTTGTGTTACATTAGCTACTACACACAGTGTACTCACTAGGTAGCCTTGTGTTACATTAGCTACTACACACAGTGTACTCACTAGGTAGCCTTGTACTACATTAGCTACTACACTCAGTGTACTCACTAGGTAGCCTTGTGTTACATTAGCTACTACACACAGTGTACTCACTAGGTAGCCTTGTGCTACATTAGCTACTACACACAGTGTACTCACTAGGTAGCCTTGTGTTACATTAGCTACTACACACAGTGTACTCACTAGGTAGCCTTGTACTACATTAGCTACTACACTCAGTGTACTCACTAGGTAGCCTTGTGTTACATTAGCTACTACACTCAGTGTACTCACTAGGTAGCCTTGTGTTACATTAGCTACTACACACAGTGTACTCACTAGGTAGCCTTGTGTTACATTAGCTACTACACACAGTGTACTCACTAGGTAGCCTTGTGTTACATTAGCTACTACACACAGTGTACTCACTAGGTAGCCTTGTGTTACATTAGCTACTACACACAGTGTACTCACTAGGTAGCCTTGTGTTACATTAGCTACTACACACAGTGTACTCACTAGGTAGCCTTGTGTTACATTAGCTACTACACACAGTGTACTCACTAGGTAGCCTTGTGTTACATTAGCTACTACACTCAGTGTACTCACTAGGTAGCCTTGTGTTACATTAGCTACTACACACAGTGTACTCACTAGGTAGCCATGTGCTACATTAGCTACTACACACAGTGTACTCACTAGGTAGCCTTGTGTTACATTAGCTACTACACACAGTGTACTCACTAGGTAGCCTTGTGTTACATTAGCTACTACACACAGTGTACTCACTAGGTAGCCTTGTGTTACATTAGCTACTACACTCAGTGTACTCACTAGGTAGCCTTGTGTTACATTAGCTACTACACACAGTGTACTCACTAGGTAGCCTTGTGTTACATTAGCTACTACACACAGTGTACTCACTAGGTAGCCTTGTACTACATTAGCTACTACACACAGTGTGCTCACTAGGTAGCCTTGTGTTACATTAGCTACTACACTCAGTGTGCTCACTAGGTAGCCTTGTGTTACATTAGCTACTACACACAGTGTACTCACTAGGTAGCCTTGTACTACATTAGCTACTACACACAGTGTACTCACTAGGTAGCCTTGTACTACATTAGCTACTACACACAGTGTACTCACTAGGTAGCCTTGTACTACATTAGCTACTACACACAGTGTACTCACTAGGTAGCCTTGTGTTACATTAGCTACTACACTCAGTGTACTCACTAGGTAGCCTTGTGTTACATTAGCTACTACACACAGTGTACTCACTAGGTAGCCTTGTACTACATTAGCTACTACACACAGTGTACTCACTAGGTAGCCTTGTACTACATTAGCTACTACACACAGTGTACTCACTAGGTAGCCTTGTGTTACATTAGCTACTACACACAGTGTACTCACTAGGTAGCCTTGTGTTACATTAGCTACTACACACAGTGTACTCACTAGGTAGCCTCGTACTACATTAGCTACTACACACAGTGTACTCACTAGGTAGCCTTGTGTTACATTAGCTACTACACACAGTGTACTCACTAGGTAGACTTGTGTTACATTAGCTACTACACACAGTGTACTCACTAGGTAGCCTTGTGTTACATTAGCTACTACACACAGTGTACTCACTAGGTAGCCTTGTGTTACATTAGCTACTACACACAGTGTACTCACTAGGTAGCCTTGTGTTACATTAGCTACTACACTCAGTGTACTCACTAGGTAGCCTTGTGTTACATTAGCTACTACACACAGTGTACTCACTAGGTAGCCTTGTGTTACATTAGCTACTACACACAGTGTACTCACTAGGTAGCCTTGTGTTACATTAGCTACTACACACAGTGTACTCACTAGGTAGCCTTGTGTTACATTAGCTACTACACTCAGTGTGCTCACTAGGTAGCCTTGTGTTACATTAGCTACTACACACAGTGTACTCACTAGGTAGCCTTGTACTACATTTGCTACTACACTCAGTGTACTCACTAGGTAGCCTTGTGTTACATTAGCTACTACACACAGTGTACTCACTAGGTAGCCTTGTGTTACATTAGCTACTACACACAGTGTGCTCACTAGGTAGCCTTGTACTACATTAGCTACTACACTCAGTGTACTCACTAGGTAGCCTTGTGTTACATTAGCTACTACACTCAGTGTACTCACTAGGTAGCCTTGTGTTACATTAGCTACTACACACACTGTACTCACTAGGTAGCCTTGTGTTACATTAGCTACTACACACAGTGTACTCACTAGGTAGCCTTGTGCTACATTAGCTACTACACACAGTGTACTCACTAGGTAGCCTTGTGTTACATTAGCTACTACACACAGTGTGCTCACTAGGTAGCCTTGTACTACATTAGCTACTACACACAGTGTACTCACTAGGTAGCCTTGTACTACATTAGCTACTACACACAGTGTACTCACTAGGTAGCCTTGTGTTTCATTAGCTACTACACTCAGTGTACTCACTAGGTAGCCTTGTGTTACATTAGCTACTACACACAGTGTACTCACTAGGTAGCCTTGTGTTACATTAGCTACTACACACAGTGTACTCACTAGGTAGCCTTGTGTTACATTAGCTACTACACACAGTGTACTCACTAGGTAGCCTTGTGTTACATTAGCTACTACACACAGTGTACTCACTAGGTAGCCTTGTGTTACATTAGCTACTACACACAGTGTACTCACTAGGTAGCCTTGTGTTACATTAGCTACTACACACAGTGTACTCACTAGGTAGCCTTGTGTTACATTAGCTACTACACACAGTGTACTCACTAGGTAGCCTTGTGTTACATTAGCTACTACACACAGTGTACTCACTAGGTAGCCTTGTGTTACATTAGCTACTACACACAGTGTACTCACTTACTTAGCCTTGTGTTACATTAGCTACTACACACAGTGTACTCACTAGGTAGCCTTGTGTTACATTAGCTACTACACACAGTGTACTCACTAGGTAGCCTTGTACTACATTAGCTACTACACACAGTGTGCTCACTAGGTAGCCTTGTACTACATTAGCTACTACACACAGTGTACTCACTAGGTAGCCTTGTGTTACATTAGCTACTACACACAGTGTACTCACTAGGTAGCCTTGTGTTACATTAGCTACTACACACAGTGTACTCACTAGGTAGCCTTGTGCTACATTAGCTACTACACACAGTGTACTCACTAGGTAGCCTTGTGTTACATTAGCTACTACACACAGTGTACTCACTAGGTAGCCTTGTGTTACATTAGCTACTACACTCAGTGTACTCACTAGGTAGCCTTGTACTACATTAGCTACTACACACAGTGTACTCACTAGGTAGCCTTGTGTTACATTAGCTACTACACACAGTGTACTCACTAGGTAGCCTTGTGTTACATTAGCTACTACACACAGTGTACTCACTAGGTAGCCTTGTGTTACATTAGCTACTACACACAGTGTACTCACTAGGTAGCCTTGTGTTACATTAGCTACTACACACAGTGTACTCACTAGGTAGCCTTGTGTTACATTAGCTACTACACACAGTGTACTCACTAGGTAGCCTTGTGTTACATTAGCTACTACACACAGTGTACTCACTAGGTAGCCTTGTGCTACATTAGCTACTACACACAGTGTACTCACTAGGTAGCCTTGTGTTACATTAGCTACTACACACAGTGTACTCACTAGGTAGCCTTGTGTTACATTAGCTACTACACACAGTGTACTCACTAGGTAGCCTTGTGTTACATTAGCTACTACACTCAGTGTACTCACTAGGTAGCCTTGTGTTACATTAGCTACTACACACAGTGTACTCACTAGGTAGCCTTGTGTTACATTAGCTACTACACACAGTGTACTCACTAGGTAGCCTTGTGTTACATTAGCTACTACACACAGTGTACTCACTAGGTAGCCTTGTGTTACATTAGCTACTACACACAGTGTACTCACTAGGTAGCCTTGTGTTACATTAGCTACTACACACAGTGTACTCACTAGGTAGCCTTGTGTTACATTAGCTACTACACACAGTGTACTCACTAGGTAGCCTTGTGCTACATTAGCTACTACACACAGTGTGCTCACTAGGTAGCCTTGTGTTACATTAGCTACTACACACAGTGTACTCACTAGGTAGCCTTGTGTTACATTAGCTACTACACACAGTGTACTCACTAGGTAGCCTTGTACTACATTAGCTACTACACACAGTGTACTCACTAGGTAGCCTTGTGTTACATTAGCTACTACACACAGTGTACTCACTAGGTAGCCTTGTGCTACATTAGCTACTACACACAGTGTACTCACTAGGTAGCCTTGTGTTACATTAGCTACTACACACAGTGTACTCACTAGGTAGCCTTGTACTACATTAGCTACTACACACAGTGTACTCACTAGGTAGCCTTGTGTTACATTAGCTACTACACACAGTGTGCTCACTAGGTAGCCTTGTGTTACATTAGCTACTACACACAGTGTACTCACTAGGTAGCCTTGTGTTACATTAGCTACTACACACAGTGTACTCACTAGGTAGCCTTGTACTACATTAGCTACTACACACAGTGTACTCACTAGGTAGCCTTGTACTACATTAGCTACTACACACAGTGTACTCACTAGGTAGCCTTGTACTACATTAGCTACTACACACAGTGTACTCACTAGGTAGCCTTGTGTTACATTAGCTACTACACACAGTGTGCTCACTAGGTAGCCTTGTGTTACATTAGCTACTACACTCAGTGTGCTCACTAGGTAGCCTTGTACTACATTAGCTACTACACACAGTGTACTCACTAGGTAGCCTTGTGTTACATTAGCTACTACACACAGTGTACTCACTAGGTAGCCTTGTGTTACATTAGCTACTACACACAGTGTGCTCACTAGGTAGCCTTGTGTTACATTAGCTACTACACACAGTGTACTCACTAGGTAGCCTTGTACTACATTAGCTACTACACTCAGTGTGCTCACTAGGTAGCCTTGTACTACATTAGCTACTACACACAGTGTACTCACTAGGTAGCCTTGTGTTACATTAGCTACTACACACAGTGTACTCACTAGGTAGCCTTGTGTTACATTAGCTACTACACACAGTGTGCTCACTAGGTAGCCTTGTGTTACATTAGCTACTACACACAGTGTACTCACTAGGTAGCCTTGTGTTACATTAGCTACTACACACAGTGTACTCACTAGGTAGCCTTGTGTTACATTAGCTACTACACACAGTGTGCTCACTAGGTAGCCTTGTACTACATTAGCTACTACACACAGTGTACTCACTAGGTAGCCTTGTGTTACATTAGCTACTACACACAGTGTACTCACTAGGTAGCCTTGTACTACATTAGCTACTACACACAGTGTACTCACTAGGTAGCCTTGTACTACATTAGCTACTACACACAGTGTACTCACTAGGTAGCCTTGTGTTACATTAGCTACTACACACAGTGTACTCACTAGGTAGCCTTGTACTACATTAGCTACTACACTCAGTGTACTCACTAGGTAGCCTTGTGTTACATTAGCTACTACACACAGTGTACTCACTAGGTAGCCTTGTGTTACATTAGCTACTACACACAGTGTGCTCACTAGGTAGCCTTGTGTTACATTAGCTACTACACACAGTGTGCTCACTAGGTAGCCTTGTACTACATTAGCTACTACACACAGTGTACTCACTAGGTAGCCTTGTGTTACATTAGCTACTACACACAGTGTACTCACTAGGTAGCCTTGTGTTACATTAGCTACTACACACAGTGTGCTCACTAGGTAGCCTTGTGTTACATTAGCTACTACACACAGTGTGCTCACTAGGTAGCCTTGTACTACATTAGCTACTACACACAGTGTACTCACTAGGTAGCCTTGTGTTACATTAGCTACTACACACAGTGTGCTCACTAGGTAGCCTTGTGTTACATTAGCTACTACACACAGTGTGCTCACTAGGTAGCCTTGTACTACATTAGCTACTACACACAGTGTACTCACTAGGTAGCCTTGTGTTACATTAGCTACTACACACAGTGTACTCACTAGGTAGCCTTGTGTTACATTAGCTACTACACACAGTGTGCTCACTAGGTAGCCTTGTACTACATTAGCTACTACACACAGTGTACTCACTAGGTAGCCTTGTGCTACATTAGCTACTACACACAGTGTACTCACTAGGTAGCCTTGTGTTACATTAGCTACTACACACAGTGTACTCACTAGGTAGCCTTGTGTTACATTAGCTACTACACACAGTGTACTCACTAGGTAGCCTTGTGTTACATTAGCTACTACACACAGTGTACTCACTAGGTAGCCTTGTGTTACATTAGCTACTACACTCAGTGTGCTCACTAGGTAGCCTTGTGTTACATTAGCTACTACACACAGTGTACTCACTAGGTAGCCTTGTGTTACATTAGCTACTACACTCAGTGTGCTCACTAGGTAGCCTTGTACTACATTAGCTACTACACACAGTGTACTCACTAGGTAGCCTTGTGTTACATTAGCTACTACACACAGTGTACTCACTAGGTAGCCTTGTGTTACATTAGCTACTACACTCAGTGTACTCACTAGGTAGCCTTGTGTTACATTAGCTACTACACACAGTGTACTCACTAGGTAGCCTTGTGTTACATTAGCTACTACACACAGTGTACTCACTAGGTAGCCTTGTGTTACATTAGCTACTACACACAGTGTACTCACTAGGTAGCCTTGTGCTACATTAGCTACTACACACAGTGTACTCACTAGGTAGCCTTGTACTACATTAGCTACTACACACAGTGTACTCACTAGGTAGCCTTGTACTACATTAGCTACTACACTCAGTGTGCTCACTAGGTAGCCTTGTGTTACATTAGCTACTACACACAGTGTACTCACTAGGTAGCCTTGTGCTACATTAGCTACTACACTCAGTGTACTCACTAGGTAGCCTTGTACTACATTAGCTACTACACACAGTGTACTCACTAGGTAGCCTTGTGTTACATTAGCTACTACACACAGTGTACTCACTAGGTAGCCTTGTGTTACATTAGCTACTACACACAGTGTACTCACTAGGTAGCCTTGTACTACATTAGCTACTACACACAGTGTACTCACTAGGTAGCCTTGTGTTACACTAGCTACTACACACAGTGTACTCACTAGGTAGCCTTGTACTACATTAGCTACTACACACAGTGTACTCACTAGGTAGCCTTGTACTACATTAGCTACTACACACAGTGTACTCACTAGGTAGCCTTGTGCTACATTAGCTACTACACACAGTGTGCTCACTAGGTAGCCTTGTGCTACATTAGCTACTACACTCAGTGTACTCACTAGGTAGCCTTGTGTTACATTAGCTACTACACACAGTGTACTCACTAGGTAGCCTTGTGTTACATTAGCTACTACACTCAGTGTACTCACTAGGTAGCCTTGTACTACATTAGCTACTACACACAGTGTGCTCACTAGGTAGCCTTGTGTTACATTAGCTACTACACACAGTGTACTCACTAGGTAGCCTTGTGTTACATTAGCTACTACACACAGTGTACTCACTAGGTAGCCTTGTACTACATTAGCTACTACACACAGTGTGCTCACTAGGTAGCCTTGTGCTACATTAGCTACTACACTCAGTGTACTCACTAGGTAGCCTTGTGTTACATTAGCTACTACACACAGTGTACTCACTAGGTAGCCTTGTACTACATTAGCTACTACACACAGTGTACTTACTAGGTAGCCTTGTGTTACATTAGCTACTACACACAGTGTACTCACTAGGTAGCCTTGTGTTACATTAGCTACTACACACAGTGTACTCACTAGGTAGCCTTGTGTTACATTAGCTACTACACACAGTGTACTCACTAGGTAGCCTTGTGTTACATTAGCTACTACACACAGTGTACTCACTAGGTAGCCTTGTGCTACATTAGCTACTACACTCAGTGTACTCACTAGGTAGCCTTGTGTTACATTAGCTACTACACACAGTGTACTCACTAGGTAGCCTTGTACTACATTAGCTACTACACACAGTGTACTTACTAGGTAGCCTTGTGTTACATTAGCTACTACACACAGTGTACTCACTAGGTAGCCTTGTGTTACATTAGCTACTACACACAGTGTACTCACTAGGTAGCCTTGTGTTACATTAGCTACTACACACAGTGTACTCACTAGGTAGCCTTGTGTTACATTAGCTACTACACACAGTGTACTCACTAGGTAGCCTTGTACTACATTAGCTACTACACACAGTGTGCTCACTAGGTAGCCTTGTGTTACATTAGCTACTACACACAGTGTACTCACTAGGTAGCCTTGTGTTACATTAGCTACTACACACAGTGTACTCACTAGGTAGCCTTGTACTACATTAGCTACTACACACAGTGTGCTCACTAGGTAGCCTTGTGTTACATTAGCTACTACACACAGTGTACTCACTAGGTAGCCTTGTGTTACATTAGCTACTACACACAGTGTGCTCACTAGGTAGCCTTGTGTTACATTAGCTACTACACTCAGTGTACTCACTAGGTAGCCTTGTGTTACATTAGCTACTACACACAGTGTACTCACTAGGTAGCCTTGTGTTACATTAGCTACTACACACAGTGTACTCACTAGGTAGCCTTGTGTTACATTAGCTACTACACACAGTGTACTCACTAGGTAGCCTTGTGCTACATTAGCTACTACACACAGTGTACTCACTAGGTAGCCTTGTGTTACATTAGCTACTACACACAGTGTACTCACTAGGTAGCCTTGTACTACATTAGCTACTACACACAGTGTACTCACTAGGTAGCCTTGTGTTACATTAGCTACTACACACAGTGTACTCACTAGGTAGCCTTGTACTACATTAGCTACTACACACAGTGTACTCACTAGGTAGCCTTGTGTTACATTAGCTACTACACACAGTGTACTCACTAGGTAGCCTTGTGCTACATTAGCTACTACACACAGTGTACTCACTAGGTAGCCTTGTACTACATTAGCTACTACACACAGTGTACTCACTAGGTAGCCTTGTGTTACATTAGCTACTACACACAGTGTACTCACTAGGTAGCCTTGTGTTACATTAGCTACTACACACAGTGTACTCACTAGGTAGCCTTGTGTTACATTAGCTACTACACACAGTGTGCTCACTAGGTAGCCTTGTGTTACATTAGCTACTACACACAGTGTACTCACTAGGTAGCCTTGTGTTACATTAGCTACTACACACAGTGTACTCACTAGGTAGCCTTGTGTTACATTAGCTACTACACACAGTGTACTCACTAGGTAGCCTTGTACTACATTAGCTACTACACACAGTGTACTCACTAGGTAGCCTTGTGCTACATTAGCTACTACACACAGTGTACTCACTAGGTAGCCTTGTGTTACATTAGCTACTACACACAGTGTACTCACTAGGTAGCCTTGTGTTACATTAGCTACTACACTCAGTGTACTCACTAGGTAGCCTTGTGCTACATTAGCTACTACACTCAGTGTACTCACTAGGTAGCCTTGTGTTACATTAGCTACTACACTCAGTGTACTCACTAGGTAGCCTTGTACTACATTAGCTACTACACACAGTGTACTCACTAGGTAGCCTTGTGTTACATTAGCTACTACACACAGTGTACTCACTAGGTAGCCTTGTGTTACATTAGCTACTACACACAGTGTACTCACTAGGTAGCCTTGTGTTACATTAGCTACTACACTCAGTGTACTCACTAGGTAGCCTTGTGCTACATTAGCTACTACACACAGTGTACTCACTAGGTAGCCTTGTACTACATTAGCTACTACACTCAGTGTACTCACTAGGTAGCCTTGTACTACATTAGCTACTACACACAGTGTACTCACTAGGTAGCCTTGTGTTACATTAGCTACTACACACAGTGTACTCACTAGGTAGCCTTGTGTTACATTAGCTACTACACACAGTGTACTCACTAGGTAGCCTTGTACTACATTAGCTACTACACACAGTGTACTCACTAGGTAGCCTTGTACTACATTAGCTACTACACACAGTGTACTCACTAGGTAGCCTTGTGTTACATTAGCTACTACACTCAGTGTACTCACTAGGTAGCCTTGTACTACATTAGCTACTACACACAGTGTACTCACTAGGTAGCCTTGTACTACATTAGCTACTACACACAGTGTACTCACTAGGTAGCCTTGTGTTACATTAGCTACTACACACAGTGTACTCACTAGGTAGCCTTGTGTTACATTAGCTACTACACACAGTGTACTCACTAGGTAGCCTTGTGTTACATTAGCTACTACACTCAGTGTACTCACTAGGTAGCCTTGTGTTACATTAGCTACTACACACAGTGTACTCACTAGGTAGCCTTGTGTTACATTAGCTACTACACACAGTGTACTCACTAGGTAGCCTTGTACTACATTAGCTACTACACACAGTGTACTCACTAGGTAGCCTTGTGTTACATTAGCTACTACACTCAGTGTACTCACTAGGTAGCCTTGTACTACATTAGCTACTACACACAGTGTACTCACTAGGTAGCCTTGTACTACATTAGCTACTACACACAGTGTACTCACTAGGTAGCCTTGTACTACATTAGCTACTACACACAGTGTGCTCACTAGGTAGCCTTGTGTTACATTAGCTACTACACACAGTGTGCTCACTAGGTAGCCTTGTGTTACATTAGCTACTACACTCAGTGTACTCACTAGGTAGCCTTGTACTACATTAGCTACTACACACAGTGTACTCACTAGGTAGCCTTGTGTTACATTAGCTACTACACACAGTGTGCTCACTAGGTAGCCTTGTGTTACATTAGCTACTACACACAGTGTGCTCACTAGGTAGCCTTGTGTTACATTAGCTACTACACACAGTGTACTCACTAGGTAGCCTTGTGTTACATTAGCTACTACACACAGTGTACTCACTAGGTAGCCTTGTGTTACATTAGCTACTACACACAGTGTGCTCACTAGGTAGCCTTGTGCTACATTAGCTACTACACACAGTGTACTCAGTAGGTAGCCTTGTGTTACATTAGCTACTACACACAGTGTACTCACTAGGTAGCCTTGTGCTACATTAGCTACTACACACAGTGTACTCACTAGGTAGCCTTGTGTTACATTAGCTACTACACACAGTGTGCTCACTAGGTAGCCTTGTGTTACATTAGCTACTACACACAGTGTACTCACTAGGTAGCCTTGTACTACATTAGCTACTACACACAGTGTACTCACTAGGTAGCCTTGTACTACATTAGCTACTACACACAGTGTGCTCACTAGGTAGCCTTGTGTTACATTAGCTACTACACACAGTGTGCTCACTAGGTAGCCTTGTGTTACATTAGCTACTACACACAGTGTGCTCACTAGGTAGCCTTGTGCTACATTAGCTACTACACACAGTGTACTCACTAGGTAGCCTTGTGTTACATTAGCTACTACACACAGTGTACTCACTAGGTAGCCTTGTGCTACATTAGCTACTACACACAGTGTACTCACTAGGTAGCCTTGTGTTACATTAGCTACTACACACAGTGTACTCACAAGGTAGCCTTGTGTTACATTAGCTACTACACACAGTGTACTCACTAGGTAGCCTTGTACTACATTAGCTACTACACTCAGTGTACTCACTAGGTAGCCTTGTGTTACATTAGCTACTACACACAGTGTGCTCACTAGATAGCCTTGTGTTACATTAGCTACTACACACACTGTGCTCACTAGGTAGCCTTGTACTACATTAGCTACTACACTCAGTGTGCTCACTAGGTAGCCTTGTACTACATTAGCTACTACACTCAGTGTACTCACTAGGTAGCCTTGTGTTACATTAGCTACTACACACAGTGTACTCACTAGGTAGCCTTGTACTACATTAGCTACTACACACAGTGTACTCACTAGGTAGCCTTGTACTACATTAGCTACTACACACAGTGTACCCACTAGGTAGCCTTGTACTACATTAGCTACTACACACAGTGTACTCACTAGGTAGCCTTGTGTTACATTAGCTACTACACACAGTGTACTCACTAGGTAGCCTTGTACTACATTAGCTACTACACACAGTGTACTCACTAGGTAGCCTTGTGTTACATTAGCTACTACACACAGTGTACTCACTAGGTAGCCTTGTACTACATTAGCTACTACACACAGTGTACTCACTAGGTAGCCTTGTACTACATTAGCTACTACACACAGTGTACTCACTAGGTAGCCTTGTGTTACATTAGCTACTACACACAGTGTACTCACTAGGTAGCCTTGTACTACATTAGCTACTACACACAGTGTACTCACTAGGTAGCCTTGTGTTACATTAGCTACTACACTCAGTGTACTCACTAGGTAGCCTTGTGTTACATTAGCTACTACACACAGTGTACTCACTAGGTAGCCTTGTGTTACATTAGCTACTACACACAGTGTACTCACTAGGTAGCCTTGTGTTACATTAGCTACTACACACAGTGTACTCACTAGGTAGCCTTGTGTTACATTAGCTACTACACACAGTGTACTCACTAGGTAGCCTTGTGTTACATTAGCTACTACACACAGTGTACTCACTAGGTAGCCTTGTGTTACATTAGCTACTACACACAGTGTACTCACTAGGTAGCCTTGTGTTACATTAGCTACTACACACAGTGTACTCACTAGGTAGCCTTGTACTACATTAGCTACTACACACAGTGTACTCACTAGGTAGCCTTGTGTTACATTAGCTACTACACTCAGTGTACTCACTAGGTAGCCTTGTGTTACATTAGCTACTACACACAGTGTACTCACTAGGTAGCCTTGTGTTACATTAGCTACTACACACAGTGTACTCACTAGGTAGCCTTGTACTACATTAGCTACTACACACAGTGTACTCACTAGGTAGCCTTGTGTTACATTAGCTACTACACACAGTGTACTCACTAGGTAGCCTTGTACTACATTAGCTACTACACACAGTGTACTCACTAGGTAGCCTTGTACTACATTAGCTACTACACACAGTGTACTCACTAGGTAGCCTTGTGTTACATTAGCTACTACACACAGTGTGCTCACTAGGTAGCCTTGTGTTACATTAGCTACTACACACAGTGTGCTCACTAGGTAGCCTTGTGTTACATTAGCTACTACACTCAGTGTACTCACTAGGTAGCCTTGTACTACATTAGCTACTACACTCAGTGTGCTCACTAGGTAGCCTTGTGTTACATTAGCTACTACACACAGTGTACTCACTAGGTAGCCTTGTACTACATTAGCTACTACACTCAGTGTGCTCACTAGGTAGCCTTGTACTACATTAGCTACTACACACAGTGTGCTCACTAGGTAGCCTTGTGCTACATTAGCTACTACACACAGTGTACTCACTAGGTAGCCTTGTGTTACATTAGCTACTACACACAGTGTACTCACTAGGTAGCCTTGTGCTACATTAGCTACTACACACAGTGTACTCACTAGGTAGCCTTGTGCTACATTAGCTACTACACACAGTGTACTCACTAGGTAGCCTTGTGTTACATTAGCTACTACACACAGTGTACTCACTAGGTAGCCTTGTGCTACATTAGCTACTACACACAGTGTACTCACTAGGTAGCCTTGTGTTACATTAGCTACTACACTCAGTGTACTCACTAGGTAGCCTTGTGCTACATTAGCTACTACACACAGTGTGCTCACTAGGTAGCCTTGTGTTACATTAGCTACTACACACAGTGTACTCACTAGGTAGCCTTGTGTTACATTAGCTACTACACTCAGTGTACTCACTAGGTAGCCTTGTGTTACATTAGCTACTACACACAGTGTACTCACTAGGTAGACTTGTGTTACATTAGCTACTACACACAGTGTACTCACTAGGTAGCCTTGTGTTACATTAGCTACTACACTCAGTGTACTCACTAGGTAGCCTTGTGTTACATTAGCTACTACACTCAGTGTACTCACTAGGTAGCCTTGTGTTACATTAGCTACTACACACAGTGTACTCACTAGGTATTCTTGTGTTACATTAGCTACTACACACAGTGTACTCACTAGGTAGCCTTGTGTTACATTAGCTACTACACACAGTGTACTCACTAGGTAGCCTTGTGTTACATTAGCTACTACACACAGTGTACTCACTAGGTAGCCTTGTGTTACATTAGCTACTACACTCAGTGTACTCACTAGGTAGCCTTGTGTTACATTAGCTACTACACACAGTGTACTCACTAGGTAGCCTTGTGTTACATTAGCTACTACACACAGTGTACTCACTAGGTAGCCTTGTACTACATTAGCTACTACACACAGTGTACTCACTAGGTAGCCTTGTGTTACATTAGCTACTACACACAGTGTACTCACTAGGTAGCCTTGTACTACATTAGCTACTACACACAGTGTACTCACTAGGTAGCCTTGTACTACATTAGCTACTACACACAGTGTGCTCACTAGGTAGCCTTGTGTTACATTAGCTACTACACTCAGTGTACTCACTAGGTAGCCTTGTACTACATTAGCTACTACACTCAGTGTACTCACTAGGTAGCCTTGTGTTACATTAGCTACTACACACAGTGTACTCACTAGGTAGCCTTGTGCTACATTAGCTACTACACTCAGTGTACTCACTAGGTAGCCTTGTGTTACATTAGCTACTACACACAGTGTACTCACTAGGTAGCCTTGTGTTACATTAGCTACTACACACAGTGTGCTCACTAGGTAGCCTTGTGTTACATTAGCTACTACACACAGTGTGCTCACTAGGTAGCCTTGTGTTACATTAGCTACTACACACAGTGTGCTCACTAGGTAGCCTTGTACTACATTAGCTACTACACACAGTGTACTCACTAGGTAGCCTTGTGTTACATTAGCTACTACACACAGTGTACTCACTAGGTAGCCTTGTGTTACATTAGCTACTACACACAGTGTGCTCACTAGGTAGCCTTGTGTTACATTAGCTACTACACTCAGTGTACTCACTAGGTAGCCTTGTGTTACATTAGCTACTACACACAGTGTACTCACTAGGTAGCCTTGTGTTACATTAGCTACTACACACAGTGTGCTCACTAGGTAGCCTTGTGTTACATTAGCTACTACACACAGTGTGCTCACTAGGTAGCCTTGTGTTACATTAGCTACTACACACAGTGTACTCACTAGGTAGCCTTGTGTTACATTAGCTACTACACACAGTGTACTCACTAGGTAGCCTTGTACTACATTAGCTACTACACACAGTGTACTCACTAGGTAGCCTTGTGTTACATTAGCTACTACACTCAGTGTACTCACTAGGTAGCCTTGTGCTACATTAGCTACTACACACAGTGTGCTCACTAGGTAGCCTTGTGTTACATTAGCTACTACACACAGTGTACTCACTAGGTAGCCTTGTGTTACATTAGCTACTACACACAGTGTACTCACTAGGTAGCCTTGTGCTACATTAGCTACCACACACAGTGTACTCACTAGGTAGCCTTGTGTTACATTAGCTACTACACACAGTGTGCTCACTAGGTAGCCTTGTGTTACATTAGCTACTACACACAGTGTACTCACTAGGTAGCCTTGTGTTACATTAGCTACTACACACAGTGTACTCACTAGGTAGCCTTGTGCTACATTAGCTACTACACACAGTGTGCTCACTAGGTAGCCTTGTGTTACATTAGCTACTACACTCAGTGTACTCACTAGGTAGCCTTGTGTTACATTAGCTACTACACACAGTGTGCTCACTAGGTAGCCTTGTGTTACATTAGCTACTACACACAGTGTACTCACTAGGTAGCCTTGTACTACATTAGCTACTACACACAGTGTACTCACTAGGTAGCCTTGTGTTACATTAGCTACTACACTCAGTGTACTCACTAGGTAGCCTTGTGTTACATTAGCTACTACACACAGTGTACTCACTAGGTAGCCTTGTGTTACAGTAGCTACTACACACAGTGTACTCACTAGGTAGCCTTGTGTTACATTAGCTACTACACACAGTGTACTCACTAGGTAGCCTTGTACTACATTAGCTACTACACACAGTGTACTCACTAGGTAGCCTTGTGCTACATTAGCTACTACACTCAGTGTACTCACTAGGTAGCCTTGTACTACATTAGCTACTACACACAGTGTACTCACTAGGTAGCCTTGTACTACATTAGCTACTACACACAGTGTACTCACTAGGTAGCCTTGTGTTACATTAGCTACTACACTCAGTGTACTCACTAGGTAGCCTTGTGTTACATTAGCTACTACACTCAGTGTACTCACTAGGTAGCCTTGTGTTACATTAGCTACTACACACAGTGTACTCACTAGGTAGCCTTGTACTACATTAGCTACTACACACAGTGTACTCACTAGGTAGCCTTGTGTTACATTAGCTACTACACACAGTGTACTCACTAGGTAGCCTTGTGTTACATTAGCTACTACACACAGTGTACTCACTAGGTAGCCTTGTGTTACATTAGCTACTACACACAGTGTACTCACTAGGTAGCCTTGTGTTACATTAGCTACTACACACAGTGTACTCACTAGGTAGCCTTGTACTACATTAGCTACTACACACAGTGTACTCACTAGGTAGCCTTGTGTTACATTAGCTACTACACTCAGTGTGCTCACTAGGTAGCCTTGTGTTACATTAGCTACTACACACAGTGTGCTCACTAGGTAGCCTTGTGTTACATTAGCTACTACACTCAGTGTACTCACTAGGTAGCCTTGTGCTACATTAGCTACTACACACAGTGTACTCACTAGGTAGCCTTGTGTTACATTAGCTACTACACACAGTGTGCTCACTAGGTAGCCTTGTGCTACATTAGCTACTACACACAGTGTACTCACTAGGTAGCCTTGTACTACATTAGCTACTACACACAGTGTGCTCACTAGGTAGCCTTGTGCTACATTAGCTACTACACACAGTGTACTCACTAGGTAGCCTTGTGCTACATTAGCTACTACACACAGTGTGCTCACTAGGTAGCCTTGTGTTACATTAGCTACTACACACAGTGTACTCACTAGGTAGCCTTGTGTTACATTAGCTACTACACACAGTGTACTCACTAGGTAGCCTTGTGTTACATTAGCTACTACACACAGTGTACTCACTAGGTAGCCTTGTGCTACATTAGCTACTACACACAGTGTACTCACTAGGTAGCCTTGTGTTACATTAGCTACTACACACAGTGTACTCACTAGGTAGCCTTGTACTACATTAGCTACTACACACAGTGTACTCACTAGGTAGCCTTGTGCTACATTAGCTACTACACACAGTGTACTCACTAGGTAGCCTTGTGCTACATTAGCTACTACACACAGTGTGCTCACTAGGTAGCCTTGTGTTACATTAGCTACTACACACAGTGTACTCACTAGGTAGCCTTGTGTTACATTAGCTACTACACACAGTGTACTCACTAGGTATCCTTGTGTTACATTAGCTACTACACTCAGTGTACTCACTAGGTAGCCTTGTACTACATTAGCTACTACACACAGTGTACTCACTAGGTAGCCTTGTGTTACATTAGCTACTACACACAGTGTACTCACTAGGTAGCCTTGTGTTACATTAGCTACTACACACAGTGTACTCACTAGGTAGCCTTGTGTTACATTAGCTACTACACTCAGTGTACTCACTAGGTAGCCTTGTGTTACATTAGCTACTACACACAGTGTACTCACTAGGTAGCCTTGTGTTACATTAGCTACTACACTCAGTGTGCTCACTAGGTAGCCTTGTGTTACATTAGCTACTACACACAGTGTACTCACTAGGTAGCCTTGTGTTACATTAGCTACTACACACAGTGTACTCACTAGGTAGCCTTGTACTACATTAGCTACTACACACAGTGTACTCACTAGGTAGCCTTGTGTTACATTAGCTACTACACACAGTGTACTCACTAGGTAGCCTTGTACTACATTAGCTACTACACACAGTGTGCTCACTAGGTAGCCTTGTGTTACATTAGCTACTACACTCAGTGTACTCACTAGGTAGCCTTGTACTACATTAGCTACTACACTCAGTGTACTCACTAGGTAGCCTTGTGTTACATTAGCTACTACACTCAGTGTACTCACTAGGTAGCCTTGTACTACATTAGCTACTACACACAGTGTACTCACTAGGTAGCCTTGTGTTACATTAGCTACTACACACAGTGTACTCACTAGGTAGCCTTGTGTTACATTAGCTACTACACACAGTGTACTCACTAGGTAGCCTTGTACTACATTAGCTACTACACACAGTGTACTCACTAGGTAGCCTTGTACTACATTAGCTACTACACACAGTGTACTCACTAGGTAGCCTTGTGCTACATTAGCTACTACACACAGTGTACTCACTAGGTAGCCTTGTGTTACATTAGCTACTACACACAGTGTACTCACTAGGTAGCCTTGTGCTACATTAGCTACTACACACAGTGTACTCACTAGGTAGCCTTGTGTTACATTAGCTACTACACACAGTGTACTCACTAGGTAGCCTTGTACTACAGTAGCTACTACACACAGTGTACTCACTAGGTAGCCTTGTGTTACATTAGCTACTACACACAGTGTACTCACTAGGTAGCCTTGTGCTACATTAGCTACTACACACAGTGTGCTCACTAGGTAGCCTTGTGCTACATTAGCTACTACACACAGTGTGCTCACTAGGTAGCCTTGTGCTACATTAGCTACTACACACAGTGTACTCACTAGGTAGCCTTGTGTTACATTAGCTACTACACACAGTGTACTCACTAGGTAGCCTTGTGTTACATTAGCTACTACACACAGTGTGCTCACTAGGTAGCCTTGTACTACATTAGCTACTACACTCAGTGTACTCACTAGGTAGCCTTGTGTTACATTAGCTACTACACACAGTGTACTCACTAGGTAGCCTTGTGTTACATTAGCTACTACACACAGTGTGCTCACTAGGTAGCCTTGTGTTACATTAGCTACTACACTCAGTGTACTCACTAGGTAGCCTTGTACTACATTAGCTACTACACTCAGTGTACTCACTAGGTAGCCTTGTGTTACATTAGCTACTACACTCAGTGTACTCACTAGGTAGCCTTGTGTTACATTAGCTACTACACTCAGTGTACTCACTAGGTAGCCTTGTACTACATTAGCTACTACACTCAGTGTACTCACTAGGTAGCCTTGTGTTACATTAGCTACTACACACAGTGTACTCACTAGGTAGCCTTGTGCTACATTAGCTACTACACACAGTGTACTCACTAGGTAGCCTTGTGTTACATTAGCTACTACACACAGTGTACTCACTAGGTAGCCTTGTACTACAGTAGCTACTACACACAGTGTACTCACTAGGTAGCCTTGTGTTACATTAGCTACTACACACAGTGTACTCACTAGGTAGCCTTGTGCTACATTAGCTACTACACACAGTGTGCTCACTAGGTAGCCTTGTGCTACATTAGCTACTACACACAGTGTGCTCACTAGGTAGCCTTGTGCTACATTAGCTACTACACACAGTGTACTCACTAGGTAGCCTTGTGTTACATTAGCTACTACACACAGTGTACTCACTAGGTAGCCTTGTGTTACATTAGCTACTACACACAGTGTGCTCACTAGGTAGCCTTGTACTACATTAGCTACTACACTCAGTGTACTCACTAGGTAGCCTTGTGTTACATTAGCTACTACACACAGTGTACTCACTAGGTAGCCTTGTGTTACATTAGCTACTACACACAGTGTGCTCACTAGGTAGCCTTGTGTTACATTAGCTACTACACTCAGTGTACTCACTAGGTAGCCTTGTACTACATTAGCTACTACACTCAGTGTACTCACTAGGTAGCCTTGTGTTACATTAGCTACTACACTCAGTGTACTCACTAGGTAGCCTAGTGTTACATTAGCTACTACACTCAGTGTACTCACTAGGTAGCCTTGTACTACATTAGCTACTACACTCAGTGTACTCACTAGGTAGCCTTGTGTTACATTAGCTACTACACACAGTGTACTCACTAGGTAGCCTTGTGTTACATTAGCTACTACACTCAGTGTATTCACTAGGTAGCCTTGTACTACATTAGCTACTACACACAGTGTACTCACTAGGTAGCCTTGTGTTACATTAGCTACTACACTCAGTGTACTCACTAGGTAGCCTTGTGTTACATTAGCTACTACACTCAGTGTACTCACTAGGTAGCCTTGTACTACATTAGCTACTACACACAGTGTACTCACTAGGTAGCCTTGTACTACATTAGCTACTACACTCAGTGTACTCACTAGGTAGCCTTGTGTTACATTAGCTACTACACACAGTGTACTTACTAGGTAGCCTTGTACTACATTAGCTACTACACACAGTGTACTCACTAGGTAGCCTTGTGTTACATTAGCTACTACACTCAGTGTACTCACTAGGTAGCCTTGTGTTACATTAGCTACTACACTCAGTGTACTCACTAGGTAGCCTTGTGTTACATTAGCTACTACACACAGTGTACTCACTAGGTAGCCTTGTACTACATTAGCTACTACACACAGTGTACTCACTAGGTAGCCTTGTGTTACATTAGCTACTACACACAGTGTACTCACTAGGTAGCCTTGTGTTACATTAGCTACTACACACAGTGTACTCACTAGGTAGCCTTGTACTACATTAGCTACTACACTCAGTGTACTCACTAGGTAGCCTTGTGTTACATTAGCTACTACACTCAGTGTACTCACTAGGTAGCCTTGTACTACATTAGCTACTACACACAGTGTACTCACTAGGTAGCCTTGTACTACATTAGCTACTACACACAGTGTACTCACTAGGTAGCCTTGTACTACATTAGCTACTACACACAGTGTACTCACTAGGTAGCCTTGTGTTACATTAGCTACTACACTCAGTGTACTCACTAGGTAGCCTTGTGTTACATTAGCTACTACACACAGTGTACTCACTAGGTAGCCTTGTACTACATTAGCTACTACACACAGTGTGCTCACTAGGTAGCCTTGTGTTACATTAGCTACTACACACAGTGTACTCACTAGGTAGCCTTGTGTTACATTAGCTACTACACTCAGTGTACTCACTAGGTAGCATTGTGTTACATTAGCTACTACACTCAGTGTACTCACTAGGTAGCCTTGTGTTACATTAGCTACTACACACAGTGTACTCACTAGGTAGCCTTGTGTTACATTAGCTACTACACTCAGTGTGCTCACTAGGTAGCCTTGTGTTACATTAGCTACTACACACAGTGTACTCACTAGGTAGCCTTGTGTTACATTAGCTACTACACACAGTGTACTTACTAGGTAGCCTTGTACTACATTAGCTACTACACACAGTGTGCTCACTAGGTAGCCTTGTACTACATTAGCTACTACACACAGTGTACTCACTAGGTAGCCTTGTACTACATTAGCTACTACACACAGTGTACTCACTAGGTAGCCTTGTGTTACATTAGCTACTACACACAGTGTACTCACTAGGTAGCCTTGTGCTACATTAGCTACTACACACAGTGTACTCACTAGGTAGCCTTGTACTACATTAGCTACTACACACAGTGTGCTCACTAGGTAGCCTTGTGTTACATTAGCTACTACACACAGTGTGCTCACTAGGTAGCCTTGTACTACATTAGCTACTACACACAGTGTACTCACTAGGTAGCCTTGTACTACATTAGCTACTACACACAGTGTACTCACTAGGTAGCCTTGTACTACATTAGCTACTACACACAGTGTGCTCACTAGGTAGCCTTGTGTTACATTAGCTACTACACACAGTGTACTCACTAGGTAGCCTTGTACTACATTAGCTACTACACACAGTGTACTCACTAGGTAGCCTTGTCTTACATTAGCTACTACACTCAGTGTACTCACTAGGTAGCCTTGTGTTACATTAGCTACTACACTCAGTGTACTCACTAGGTAGCCTTGTGCTACATTAGCTACTACACACAGTGTACTCACTAGGTAGCCTTGTGTTACATTAGCTACTACACACAGTGTACTCACTAGGTAGCCTTGTGTTACATTAGCTACTACACTCAGTGTACTCACTAGGTAGCCTTGTGTTACATTAGCTACTACACACAGTGTGCTCACTAGGTAGCCTTGTGTTACATTAGCTACTACACACAGTGTACTCACTAGGTAGCCTTGTGTTACATTAGCTACTACACACAGTGTACTCACTAGGTAGCCTTGTGTTACATTAGCTACTACACACAGTGTACTCACTAGGTAGCCTTGTACTACATTAGCTACTACACACAGTGTACTCACTAGGTAGCCTTGTGCTACATTAGCTACTACACACAGTGTACTCACTAGGTAGCCTTGTGTTACATTAGCTACTACACACAGTGTACTCACTAGGTAGCCTTGTGTTACATTAGCTACTACACACAGTGTACTCACTAGGTAGCCTTGTGTTACATTAGCTACTACACACAGTGTACTCACTAGGTAGCCTTGTGCTACATTAGCTACTACACACAGTGTACTCACTAGGTAGCCTTGTGCTACATTAGCTACTACACACAGTGTACTCACTAGGTAGCCTTGTGTTACATTAGCTACTACACACAGTGTACTCACTAGGTAGCCTTGTACTACATTAGCTACTACACTCAGTGTACTCACTAGGTAGCCTTGTACTACATTAGCTACTACACTCAGTGTACTCACTAGGTAGCCTTGTACTACATTAGCTACTACACACAGTGTACTCACTAGGTAGCCTTGTGTTACATTAGCTACTACACTCAGTGTGCTCACTAGGTAGCCTTGTGTTACATTAGCTACTACACACAGTGTACTCACTAGGTAGCCTTGTGCTACATTAGCTACTACACACAGTGTACTCACTAGGTAGCCTTGTGTTACATTAGCTACTACACACAGTGTACTCACTAGGTAGCCTTGTGTTACATTAGCTACTACACACAGTGTACTCACTAGGTAGCCTTGTGCTACATTAGCTACTACACACAGTGTACTCACTAGGTAGCCTTGTGTTACATTAGCTACTACACACAGTGTACTCACTAGGTAGCCTTGTACTACATTAGCTACTACACACAGTGTGCTCACTAGGTAGCCTTGTGTTACATTAGCTACTACACACAGTGTGCTCACTAGGAAGCCTTGTGTTACATTAGCTACTACACACAGTGTACTCACTAGGTAGCCTTGTGCTACATTAGCTACTACACACAGTGTACTCACTAGGTAGCCTTGTGTTACATTAGCTACTACACAGTGTACTCACTAGGTAGCCTTGTACTACATTAGCTACTACACACAGTGTACTCACTAGGTAGCCTTGTGTTACATTAGCTACTACACACAGTGTACTCACTAGGTAGCCTTGTGTTACATTAGCTACTACACACAGTGTACTCACTAGGTAGCCTTGTGTTACATTAGCTACTACACACAATGTACTCACTAGGTAGCCTTGTACTACATTAGCTACTACACACAGTGTACTCACTAGGTAGCCTTGTGTTACATTAGCTACTACACACAGTGTACTCACTAGGTAGCCTTGTGTTACATTAGCTACTACACTCAGTGTACTCACTAGGTAGCCTTGTGTTACATTAGCTACTACACACAATGTACTCACTAGGTAGCCTTGTACTACATTAGCTACTACACACAGTGTACTCACTAGGTAGCCTTGTGTTACATTAGCTACTACACACAGTGTACTCACTAGGTAGCCTTGTGTTACATTAGCTACTACACACAGTGTACTCACTAGGTAGCCTTGTACTACATTAGCTACTACACACAGTGTACTCACTAGGTAGCCTTGTGCTACATTAGCTACTACACACAGTGTACTCACTAGGTAGCCTTGTACTACATTAGCTACTACACACAGTGTACTCACTAGGTAGCCTTGTGTTACATTAGCTACTACACACAGTGTACTCACTAGGTAGCCTTGTACTACATTAGCTACTACACACAGTGTACTCACTAGGTAGCCTTGTACTACATTAGCTACTACACACAGTGTACTCACTAGGTAGCCTTGTGCTACATTAGCTACTACACACAGTGTACTCACTAGGTAGCCTTGTGTTACATTAGCTACTACACACAGTGTACTCACTAGGTAGCCTTGTGCTACATTAGCTACTACACACAGTGTGCTCACTAGGTAGCCTTGTGTTACATTAGCTACTACACACAGTGTACTCACTAGGTAGCCTTGTGTTACATTAGCTACTACACACAGTGTACTCACTAGGTAGCCTTGTGTTACATTAGCTACTACACACAGTGTACTCACTAGGTAGCCTTGTGTTACATTAGCTACTACACTCAGTGTACTCACTAGGTAGCCTTGTGTTACATTAGCTACTACACACAGTGTGCTCACTAGGTAGCCTTGTGTTACATTAGCTACTACACACAGTGTACTCACTAGGAAGCCTTGTGTTACATTAGCTACTACACACAGTGTACTCACTAGGTAGCCTTGTGTTACATTAGCTACTACACACAGTGTACTCACTAGGTAGCCTTGTGTTACATTAGCTACTACACACAGTGTACTCACTAGGTAGCCTTGTGTTACATTAGCTACTACACACAGTGTACTCACTAGGTAGCCTTGTGTTACATTAGCTACTACACACAGTGTACTCACTAGGTAGCCTTGTACTACATTAGCTACTACACACAGTGTACTCACTAGGTAGCCTTGTGCTACATTAGCTACTACACACAGTGTACTCACTAGGTAGCCTTGTACTACATTAGCTACTACACACAGTGTACTCACTAGGTAGCCTTGTACTACATTAGCTACTACACACAGTGTACTCACTAGGTAGCCTTGTGCTACATTAGCTACTACACACAGTGTACTCACTAGGTAGCCTTGTGTTACTTTAGCTACTACACTCAGTGTACTCACTAGGTAGCCTTGTGTTACATTAGCTACTACACACAGTGTGCTCACTAGGTAGCCTTGTGTTACATTAGCTACTACACACAGTGTGCTCACTAGGTAGCCTTGTGTTACATTAGCTACTACACACAGTGTACTCACTAGGTAGCCTTGTGTTACATTAGCTACTACACACAGTGTACTCACTAGGTAGCCTTGTGTTACATTAGCTACTACACACAGTGTACTCACTAGGTAGCCTTGTGCTACATTAGCTACTACACACAGTGTACTCACTAGGTAGCCTTGTGTTACATTAGCTACTACACACAGTGTACTCACTAGGTAGCCTTGTGTTACATTAGCTACTACACACAGTGTACTCACTAGGTAGCCTTGTGTTACATTAGCTACTACACACAGTGTACTCACTAGGTAGCCTTGTGTTACATTAGCTACTACACACAGTGTACTCACTAGGTAGCCTTGTGTTACATTAGCTACTACACACAGTGTACTCACTAGGTAGCCTTGTACTACATTAGCTACTACACTCAGTGTACTCACTAGGTAGCCTTGTGTTACATTAGCTACTACACACAGTGTGCTCACTAGGTAGCCTTGTGTTACATTAGCTACTACACACAGTGTACTCACTAGGTAGCCTTGTACTACATTAGCTACTACACACAGTGTACTCACTAGGTAGCCTTGTGTTACATTAGCTACTACACACAGTGTACTCACTAGGTAGCCTTGTGTTACATTAGCTACTACACACAGTGTACTCACTAGGTAGCCTTGTACTACATTAGCTACTACACACAGTGTACTCACTAGGTAGCCTTGTACTACATTAGCTACTACACACAGTGTACTCACTAGGTAGCCTTGTGTTACATTAGCTACTACACACAGTGTACTCACTAGGTAGCCTTGTACTACATTAGCTACTACACACAGTGTGCTCACTAGGTAGCCTTGTACTACATTAGCTACTACACTCAGTGTACTCACTAGGTAGCCTTGTGTTACATTAGCTACTACACACAGTGTACTCACTAGGTAGCCTTGTGTTACATTAGCTACTACACACAGTGTACTAACTAGGTAGCCTTGTGTTACATTAGCTACTACACACAGTGTACTCACTAGGTAGCCTTGTGTTACATTAGCTACTACACACAGTGTACTCACTAGGTAGCCTTGTACTACATTAGCTACTACACTCAGTGTGCTCACTAGGTAGCCTTGTGCTACATTAGCTACTACACACAGTGTACTCACTAGGTAGCCTTGTGTTACATTAGCTACTACACTCAGTGTGCTCACTAGGTAGCCTTGTGTTACATTAGCTACTACACTCAGTGTACTCACTAGGTAGCCTTGTACTACATTAGCTACTACACTCAGTGTACTCACTAGGTAGCCTTGTGTTACATTAGCTACTACACACAGTGTACTCACTAGGTAGCCTTGTGTTACATTAGCTACTACACACAGTGTACTCACTAGGTAGCCTTGTGCTACATTAGCTACTACACACAGTGTACTCACTAGGTAGCCTTGTGTTACATTAGCTACTACACACAGTGTACTCACTAGGTAGCCTTGTGTTACATTAGCTACTACACACAGTGTACTCACTAGGTAGCCTTGTGTTACATTAGCTACTACACACAGTGTACTCACTAGGTAGCCTTGTGTTACATTAGCTACTACACACAGTGTACTCACTAGGTAGCCTTGTACTACATTAGCTACTACACACAGTGTACTCACTAGGTAGCCTTGTACTACATTAGCTACTACACACAGTGTACTCACTAGGTAGCCTTGTGTTACATTAGCTACTACACACAGTGTGCTCACTAGGTAGCCTTGTACTACATTAGCTACTACACTCAGTGTACTCACTAGGTAGCCTTGTGTTACATTAGCTACTACACACAGTGTACTCACTAGGTAGCCTTGTACTACATTAGCTACTACACACAGTGTACTCACTAGGTAGCCTTGTGTTACATTAGCTACTACACTCAGTGTACTCACTAGGTAGCCTTGTGTTACATTAGCTACTACACTCAGTGTACTCACTAGGTAGCCTTGTGTTACATTAGCTACTACACTCAGTGTGCTCACTAGGTAGCCTTGTGCTACATTAGCTACTACACACAGTGTGCTCACTAGGTAGCCTTGTGTTACATTAGCTACTACACACAGTGTACTCACTAGGTAGCCTTGTGTTACATTAGCTACTACACACAGTGTACTCACTAGGTAGCCTTGTGTTACATTAGCTACTACACTCAGTGTACTCACTAGGTAGCCTTGTGTTACATTAGCTACTACACACAGTGTACTCACTAGGTAGCCTTGTGTTACATTAGCTACTACACACAGTGTACTCACTAGGTAGCCTTGTGTTACATTAGCTACTACACACACTGTGCTCACTAGGTAGCCTTGTGTTACATTAGCTACTACACTCAGTGTACTCACTAGGTAGCCTTGTGTTACATTAGCTACTACACACAGTGTACTCACTAGGTAGCCTTGTACTACATTAGCTACTACACACAGTGTACTCACTAGGTAGCCTTGTGTTACATTAGCTACTACACTCAGTGTACTCACTAGGTAGCCTTGTGCTACATTAGCTACTACACTCAGTGTACTCACTAGGTAGCCTTGTGTTACATTAGCTACTACACACAGTGTACTCACTAGGTAGCCTTGTGCTACATTAGCTACTACACACAGTGTGCTCACTAGGTAGCCTTGTGTTACATTAGCTACTACACACAGTGTACTCACTAGGTAGCCCTGTGCTACATTAGCTACTACACACAGTGTGCTCACTAGGTAGCCTTGTGCTACATTAGCTACTACACACAGTGTACTCACTAGGTAGCCTTGTGTTACATTAGCTACTACACTCAGTGTACTCACTAGGTAGCCTTGTGTTACATTAGCTACTACACACAGTGTGCTCACTAGGTAGCCTTGTACTACATTAGCTACTACACTCAGTGTACTCACTAGGTAGCCTTGTACTACATTAGCTACTACACTCAGTGTACTCACTAGGTAGCCTTGTGTTACATTAGCTACTACACACAGTGTACTCACTAGGTAGCCTTGTACTACATTAGCTACTACACACAGTGTACTCACTAGGTAGCCTTGTGTTACATTAGCTACTACACACAGTGTGCTCACTAGGTAGCCTTGTACTACATTAGCTACTACACACAGTGTACTCACTAGGTAGCCTTGTGTTACATTAGCTACTACACTCAGTGTACTCACTAGGTAGCCTTGTGTTACATTAGCTACTACACACAGTGTACTCACTAGGTAGCCTTGTACTACATTAGCTACTACACTCAGTGTACTCACTAGGTAGCCTTGTACTACATTAGCTACTACACTCAGTGTACTCACTAGGTAGCCTTGTGTTACATTAGCTACTACACACAGTGTACTCACTAGGTAGCCTTGTACTACATTAGCTACTACACTCAGTGTACTCACTAGGTAGCCTTGTACTACATTAGCTACTACACACAGTGTACTCACTAGGTAGCCTTGTACTACATTAGCTACTACACACAGTGTGCTCACTAGGTAGCCTTGTGTTACATTAGCTACTACACACAGTGTACTCACTAGGTAGCCTTGTGTTACATTAGCTACTACACACAGTGTACTCACTAGGTAGCCTTGTACTACATTAGCTACTACACACAGTGTACTCACTAGGTAGCCTTGTGTTACATTAGCTACTACACTCAGTGTACTCACTAGGTAGCCTTGTACTACATTAGCTACTACACACAGTGTACTCACTAGGTAGCCTTGTACTACATTAGCTACTACACTCAGTGTACTCACTAGGTAGCCTTGTGTTACATCAGCTACTACACACAGTGTGCTCACTAGGTAGCCTTGTACTACATTAGCTACTACACTCAGTGTACTCACTAGGTAGCCTTGTGTTACATTAGCTACTACACACAGTGTACTCACTAGGTAGCCTTGTACTACATTAGCTACTACACACAGTGTACTCACTAGGTAGCCTTGTGTTACATCAGCTACTACACACAGTGTGCTCACTAGGTAGCCTTGTACTACATTAGCTACTACACTCAGTGTACTCACTAGGTAGCCTTGTACTACATTAGCTACTACACACAGTGTACTCACTAGGTAGCCTTGTACTACATTAGCTACTACACACAGTGTACTCACTAGGTAGCCTTGTACTACATTAGCTACTACACACAGTGTACTCACTAGGTAGCCTTGTGTTACATTAGCTACTACACACAGTGTACTCACTAGGTAGCCTTGTACTACATTAGCTACTACACACAGTGTACTCACTAGGTAGCCTTGTGTTACATTAGCTACTACACACAGTGTACTCACTAGGTAGCCTTGTGTTACATTAGCTACTACACACAGTGTACTCACTAGGTAGCCTTGTGTTACATTAGCTACTACACTCAGTGTACTCACTAGGTAGCCTTGTACTACATTAGCTACTACACACAGTGTACTCACTAGGTAGCCTTGTGTTACATTAGCTACTACACACAGTGTACTCACTAGGTAGCCTTGTGTTACATTAGCTACTACACACAGTGTACTCACTAGGTAGCCTTGTGTTACATTAGCTACTACACACAGTGTACTCACTAGGTAGCCTTGTGTTACATTAGCTACTACACTCAGTGTACTCACTAGGTAGCCTTGTGTTACATTAGCTACTACACACAGTGTGCTCACTAGGTAGCCTTGTGCTACATTAGCTACTACACACAGTGTACTCACTAGGTAGCCTTGTGTTACATTAGCTACTACACACAGTGTACTCACTAGGTAGCCTTGTGTTACATTAGCTACTACACTCAGTGTACTCACTAGGTAGCCTTGTACTACATTAGCTACTACACACAGTGTACTCACTAGGTAGCCTTGTACTACATTAGCTACTACACTCAGTGTACTCACTAGGTAGCCTTGTGTTACATTAGCTACTACACACAGTGTACTCACTAGGTAGCCTTGTGTTACATTAGCTACTACACACAGTGTACTCACTAGGTAGCCTTGTACTACATTAGCTACTACACACAGTGTGCTCACTAGGTAGCCTTGTGTTACATTAGCTACTACACTCAGTGTACTCACTAGGTAGCCTTGTGCTACATTAGCTACTACACACAGTGTACTCACTAGGTAGCCTTGTACTACATTAGCTACTACACACAGTGTACTCACTAGGTAGCCTTGTACTACATTAGCTACTACACACAGTGTACTCACTAGGTAGCCTTGTACTACATTAGCTACTACACACAGTGTACTCACTAGGTAGCCTTGTACTACATTAGCTACTACACACAGTGTACTCACTAGGTAGCCTTGTGTTACATTAGCTACTACACACAGTGTACTCACTAGGTAGCCTTGTACTACATTAGCTACTACACACAGTGTACTCACTAGGTAGCCTTGTGCTACATTAGCTACTACACACAGTGTACTCACTAGGTAGCCTTGTACTACATTAGCTACTACACACAGTGTACTCACTAGGTAGCCTTGTGTTACATTAGCTACTACACACAGTGTACTCACTAGGTAGCCTTGTGCTACATTAGCTACTACACACAGTGTACTCACTAGGTAGCCTTGTGCTACATTAGCTACTACACACAGTGTGCTCACTAGGTAGCCTTGTACTACATTAGCTACTACACTCAGTGTACTCACTAGGTAGCCTTGTGTTACATTAGCTACTACACACAGTGTACTCACTAGGTAGCTTTGTGCTACATTAGCTACTACACACAGTGTACTCACTGGGTAGCCTTGTGTTACATTAGCTACTACACACAGTGTGCTCACTAGGTAGCCTTGTGTTACATTAGCTACTACACACAGTGTACTCACTAGGTAGCCTTGTACTACATTAGCTACTACACACAGTGTACTCACTAGGTAGCCTTGTGTTACATTAGCTACTACACACAGTGTACTCACTAGGTAGCCTTGTGTTACATTAGCTACTACACACAGTGTACTCACTAGGTAGCCTTGTGTTACATTAGCTACTACACTCAGTGTACTCACTAGGTAGCCTTGTGTTACATTAGCTACTACACACAGTGTACTCACTAGGTAGCCTTGTGTTACATTAGCTACTACACACAGTGTACTCACTAGGTAGCCTTGTGTTACATTAGCTACTACACTCAGTGTACTCACTAGGTAGCCTTGTGTTACATTAGCTACTACACTCAGTGTACTCACTAGGTAGCCTTGTGTTACATTAGCTACTACACTCAGTGTACTCACTAGGTAGCCTTGTGTTACATTAGCTACTACACTCAGTGTACTCACTAGGTAGCCTTGTACTACATTAGCTACTACACTCAGTGTACTCACTAGGTAGCCTTGTGTTACATTAGCTACTACACACAGTGTACTCACTAGGTAGCCTTGTACTACATTAGCTACTACACACAGTGTACTCACTAGGTAGCCTTGTGTTACATTAGCTACTACACTCAGTGTACTCACTAGGTAGCCTTGTGTTACATTAGCTACTACACTCAGTGTACTCACTAGGTAGCCTTGTGCTACATTAGCTACTACACACAGTGTACTCACTAGGTAGCCTTGTGTTACATTAGCTACTACACACAGTGTACTCACTAGGTAGCCTTGTGCTACATTAGCTACTACACTCAGTGTACTCACTAGGTAGCCTTGTGTTACATTAGCTACTACACTCAGTGTACTCACTAGGTAGCCTTGTGTTACATTAGCTACTACACACAGTGTGCTCACTAGGTAGCCTTGTGTTACATTAGCTACTACACTCAGTGTACTCACTAGGTAGCCTTGTGTTACATTAGCTACTACACACAGTGTACTCACTAGGTAGCCTTGTGCTACATTAGCTACTACACTCAGTGTACTCACTAGGTAGCCTTGTGTTACATTAGCTACTACACACAGTGTACTCACTAGGTAGCCTTGTGTTACATTAGCTACTACACACAGTGTACTCACTAGGTAGCCTTGTGTTACATTAGCTACTACACTCAGTGTACTCACTAGGTAGCCTTGTACTACATTAGCTACTACACTCAGTGTACTCACTAGGTAGCCTTGTGTTACATTAGCTACTACACACAGTGTACTCACTAGGTAGCCTTGTGCTACATTAGCTACTACACACAGTGTACTCACTAGGTAGCCTTGTACTACATTAGCTACTACACACAGTGTACTCACTAGGTAGCCTTGTGTTACATTAGCTACTACACACAGTGTACTCACTAGGTAGCCTTGTACTACATTAGCTACTACACTCAGTGTACTCACTAGGTAGCCTTGTACTACATTAGCTACTACACTCAGTGTACTCACTAGGTAGCCTTGTACTACATTAGCTACTACACACAGTGTACTCACTAGGTAGCCTTGTACTACATTAGCTACTACACTCAGTGTACTCACTAGGTAGCCTTGTGTTACATTAGCTACTACACACAGTGTGCTCACTAGGTAGCCTTGTGTTACATTAGCTACTACACTCAGTGTACTCACTAGGTAGCCTTGTGTTACATTAGCTACTACACACAGTGTGCTCACTAGGTAGCCTTGTACTACATTAGCTACTACACACAGTGTGCTCACTAGGTAGCCTTGTGTTACATTAGCTACTACACACAGTGTACTCACTAGGTAGCCTTGTGTTACATTAGCTACTACACACAGTGTACTCACTAGGTAGCCTTGTGTTACATTAGCTACTACACACAGTGTGCTCACTAGGTAGCCTTGTGCTACATTAGCTACTACACACAGTGTACTCACTAGGTAGCCTTGTACTACATTAGCTACTACACACAGTGTGCTCACTAGGTAGCCTTGTACTACATTAGCTACTACACACAGTGTACTCACTAGGTAGCCTTGTGTTACATTAGCTACTACACACAGTGTACTCACTAGGTAGCCTTGTGTTACATTAGCTACTACACACAGTGTACTCACTAGGTAGCCTTGTGTTACATTAGCTACTACACACAGTGTACTCACTAGGTAGCCTTGTGTTACATTAGCTACTACACACAGTGTACTCACTAGGTAGCCTTGTGTTACTTTAGCTACTACACTCAGTGTACTCACTAGGTAGCCTTGTGCTACATTAGCTACTACACACAGTGTACTCACTAGGTAGCCTTGTATTACATTAGCTACTACACACAGTGTACTCACTAGGTAGCCTTGTGTTACATTAGCTACTACACACAGTGTACTCACTAGGTAGCCTTGTGTTACATTAGCTACTACACACAGTGTACTCACTAGGTAGCCTTGTGTTACATTAGCTACTACACACAGTGTACTCACTAGGTAGCCTTGTGCTACATTAGCTACTACACACAGTGTACTCACTAGGTAGCCTTGTGTTACATTAGCTACTACACACAGTGTACTCACTAGGTAGCCTTGTGTTACATTAGCTACTACACACAGTGTACTCACTAGGTAGCCTTGTGCTACATTAGCTACTACACACAGTGTACTCACTAGGTAGCCTTGTGTTACATTAGCTACTACACTCAGTGTACTCACTAGGTAGCCTTGTGTTACATTAGCTACTACACACAGTGTACTCACTAGGTAGCCTTGTGTTACATTAGCTACTACACACAGTGTACTCACTAGGTAGCCTTGTGTTACATTAGCTACTACACACAGTGTACTCACTAGGTAGCCTTGTGTTACATTAGCTACTACACACAGTGTACTCACTAGGTAGCCTTGTACTACATTAGCTACTACACACAGTGTACTCACTAGGTAGCCTTGTACTACATTAGCTACTACACACAGTGTACTCACTAGGTAGCCTTGTGTTACATTAGCTACTACACACAGTGTACTCACTAGGTAGCCTTGTACTACATTAGCTACTACACACAGTGTACTCACTAGGTAGCCTTGTACTACATTAGCTACTACACTCAGTGTACTCACTAGGTAGCCTTGTGTTACATTAGCTACTACACACAGTGTACTCACTAGGTAGCCTTGTGCTACATTAGCTACTACACTCAGTGTACTCACTAGGTAGCCTTGTACTACATTAGCTACTACACACAGTGTACTCACTAGGTAGCCTTGTGTTACATTAGCTACTACACACAGTGTACTCACTAGGTAGCCTTGTACTACATTAGCTACTACACTCAGTGTACTCACTAGGTAGCCTTGTACTACATTAGCTACTACACTCAGTGTACTCACTAGGTAGCCTTGTACTACATTAGCTACTACACACAGTGTACTCACTAGGTAGCCTTGTACTACATTAGCTACTACACTCAGTGTACTCACTAGGTAGCCTTGTGTTACATTAGCTACTACACACAGTGTACTCACTAGGTAGCCTTGTGTTACATTAGCTACTACACACAGTGTACTCACTAGGTAGCCTTGTGTTACATTAGCTACTACACACAGTGTACTCACTAGGTAGCCTTGTGCTACATTAGCTACTACACACAGTGTACTCACTAGGTAGCCTTGTGTTACATTAGCTACTACACTCAGTGTACTCACTAGGTAGCCTTGTGTTACATTAGCTACTACACACAGTGTGCTCACTAGGTAGCCTTGTACTACATTAGCTACTACACACAGTGTACTCACTAGGTAGCCTTGTGTTACATTAGCTACTACACACAGTGTACTCACTAGGTAGCCTTGTACTACATTAGCTACTACACACAGTGTACTCACTAGGTAGCCTTGTGTTACATTAGCTACTACACACAGTGTACTCACTAGGTAGCCTTGTGTTACATTAGCTACTACACTCAGTGTACTCACTAGGTAGCCTTGTGTTACATTAGCTACTACACACAGTGTGCTCACTAGGTAGCCTTGTGTTACATTAGCTACTACACACAGTGTGCTCACTAGGTAGCCTTGTACTACATTAGCTACTACACACAGTGTACTCACTAGGTAGCCTTGTGTTACATTAGCTACTACACACAGTGTACTCACTAGGTAGCCTTGTGTTACATTAGCTACTACACACAGTGTACTCACTAGGTAGCCTTGTGTTACATTAGCTACTACACACAGTGTACTCACTAGGTAGCCTTGTGTTACATTAGCTACTACACACAGTGTACTCACTAGGTAGCCTTGTGTTACATTAGCTACTACACACAGTGTACTCACTAGGTAGCCTTGTGTTACATTAGCTACTACACACAGTGTACTCACTAGGTAGCCTTGTACTACATTAGCTACTACACACAGTGTACTCACTAGGTAGCCTTGTGTTACATTAGCTACTACACACAGTGTACTCACTAGGTAGCCTTGTGTTACATTAGCTACTACACTCAGTGTACTCACTAGGTAGCCTTGTGTTACATTAGCTACTACACACAGTGTGCTCACTAGGTAGCCTTGTGTTACATTAGCTACTACACTCAGTGTACTCACTAGGTAGCCTTGTGTTACATTAGCTACTACACACAGTGTGCTCACTAGGTAGCCTTGTGTTACATTAGCTACTACACACAGTGTGCTCACTAGGTAGCCTTGTACTACATTAGCTACTACACACAGTGTGCTCACTAGGTAGCCTTGTACTACATTAGCTACTACACACAGTGTACTCACTAGGTAGCCTTGTACTACATTAGCTACTACACACAGTGTACTCACTAGGTAGCCTTGTGTTACATTAGCTACTACACACAGTGTACTCACTAGGTAGCCTTGTGTTACATTAGCTACTACACACAGTGTACTCACTAGGTAGCCTTGTGTTACATTAGCTACTACACACAGTGTACTCACTAGGTAGCCTTGTGTTACATTAGCTACTACACACAGTGTGCTCACTAGGTAGCCTTGTGTTACATTAGCTACTACACACAGTGTACTCACTAGGTAGCCTTGTGTTACATTAGCTACTACACACAGTGTACTCACTAGGTAGCCTTGTGTTACATTAGCTACTACACACAGTGTGCTCACTAGGTAGCCTTGTGCTACATTAGCTACTACACACAGTGTACTCACTAGGTAGCCTTGTACTACATTAGCTACTACACACAGTGTGCTCACTAGGTAGCCTTGTACTACATTAGCTACTACACACAGTGTACTCACTAGGTAGCCTTGTGTTACATTAGCTACTACACACAGTGTACTCACTAGGTAGCCTTGTGTTACATTAGCTACTACACACAGTGTACTCACTAGGTAGCCTTGTACTACATTAGCTACTACACACAGTGTACTCACTAGGTAGCCTTGTGCTACATTAGCTACTACACACAGTGTGCTCACTAGGTAGCCTTGTGTTACATTAGCTACTACACACAGTGTACTCACTAGGTAGCCTTGTGTTACATTAGCTACTACACACAGTGTACTCACTAGGTAGCCTTGTGTTACATTAGCTACTACACTCAGTGTACTCACTAGGTAGCCTTGTACTACATTAGCTACTACACTCAGTGTACTCACTAGGTAGCCTTGTGTTACATTAGCTACTACACACAGTGTACTCACTAGGTAGCCTTGTGTTACATTAGCTACTACCCACAGTGTACTCACTAGGTAGCCTTGTGTTACATTAGCTACTACACACAGTGTACTCACTAGGTAGCCTTGTGTTACATTAGCTACTACACACAGTGTACTCACTAGGTAGCCTTGTGTTACATTAGCTACTACACACAGTGTACTCACTAGGTAGCCTTGTACTACATTAGCTACTACACACAGTGTACTCACTAGGTAGCCTTGTACTACATTAGCTACTACACACAGTGTACTCACTAGGTAGCCTTGTGTTACATTAGCTACTACACACAGTGTACTCACTAGGTAGCCTTGTGTTACATTAGCTACTACACACAGTGTGCTCACTAGGTAGCCTTGTGTTACATTAGCTACTACACTCAGTGTACTCACTAGGTAGCCTTGTACTACATTAGCTACTACACTCAGTGTGCTCACTAGGTAGCCTTGTACTACATTAGCTACTACACTCAGTGTACTCACTAGGTAGCCTTGTACTACATTAGCTACTACACACAGTGTACTCACTAGGTAGCCTTGTACTACATTAGCTACTACACACAGTGTACTCACTAGGTAGCCTTGTGTTACATTAGCTACTACACACAGTGTACTCACTAGGTAGCCTTGTGTTACATTAGCTACTACACACAGTGTACTCACTAGGTAGCCTTGTGCTACATTAGCTACTACACTCAGTGTACTCACTAGGTAGCCTTGTGTTACATTAGCTACTACACACAGTGTACTCACTAGGTAGCCTTGTGTTACATTAGCTACTACACTCAGTGTACTCACTAGGTAGCCTTGTGTTACATTAGCTACTACACACAGTGTACTCACTAGGTAGCCTTGTGTTACATTAGCTACTACACACAGTGTGCTCACTAGGTAGCCTTGTGTTACATTAGCTACTACACTCAGTGTACTCACTAGGTAGCCTTGTGTTACATTAGCTACTACACTCAGTGTACTCACTAGGTAGCCTTGTGTTACATTAGCTACTACACTCAGTGTACTCACTAGGTAGCCTTGTGTTACATTAGCTACTACACTCAGTGTGCTCACTAGGTAGCCTTGTGTTACATTAGCTACTACACTCAGTGTGCTCACTAGGTAGCCTTGTGTTACATTAGCTACTACACACAGTGTACTCACTAGGTAGCCTTGTACTACATTAGCTACTACACACAGTGTACTCACTAGGTAGCCTTGTACTACATTAGCTACTACACACAGTGTGCTCACTAGGTAGCCTTGTACTACATTAGCTACTACACACAGTGTACTCACTAGGTAGCCTTGTGTTACATTAGCTACTACACACAGTGTACTCACTAGGTAGCCTTGTACTACATTAGCTACTACACACAGTGTACTCACTAGGTAGCCTTGTACTACATTAGCTACTACACACAGTGTACTCACTAGGTAGCCTTGTGTTACATTAGCTACTACACACAGTGTACTCACTAGGTAGCCTTGTGTTACATTAGCTACTACACTCAGTGTACTCACTAGGTAGCCTTGTGTTACATTAGCTACTACACACAGTGTACTCACTAGGTAGCCTTGTACTACATTAGCTACTACACTCAGTGTACTCACTAGGTAGCCTTGTGTTACATTAGCTACTACACACAGTGTACTCACTAGGTAGCCTTGTGTTACATTAGCTACTACACACAGTGTACTCACTAGGTAGCCTTGTGTTACATTAGCTACTACACACAGTGTACTCACTAGGTAGCCTTGTGTTACATTAGCTACTACACACAGTGTGCTCACTAGGTAGCCTTGTACTACATTAGCTACTACACACAGTGTACTCACTAGGTAGCCTTGTGTTACATTAGCTACTACACACAGTGTACTCACTAGGTAGCCTTGTGTTACATTAGCTACTACACACAGTGTGCTCACTAGGTAGCCTTGTACTACATTAGCTACTACACTCAGTGTACTCACTAGGTAGCCTTGTGTTACATTAGCTACTACACTCAGTGTACTCACTAGGTAGCCTTGTGTTACATTAGCTACTACACTCAGTGTACTCACTAGGTAGCCTTGTGTTACATTAGCTACTACACACAGTGTACTCACTAGGTAGCCTTGTGTTACATTAGCTACTACACACAGTGTGCTCACTAGGTAGCCTTGTGCTACATTAGCTACTACACTCAGTGTACTCACTAGGTAGCCTTGTACTACATTAGCTACTACACACAGTGTACTCACTAGGTAGCCTTGTGTTACATTAGCTACTACACACAGTGTACTCACTAGGTAGCCTTGTACTACATTAGCTACTACACACAGTGTGCTCACTAGGTAGCCTTGTGTTACATTAGCTACTACACACAGTGTACTCACTAGGTAGCCTTGTGTTACATTAGCTACTACACTCAGTGTACTCACTAGGTAGCCTTGTACTACATTAGCTACTACACTCAGTGTACTCACTAGGTAGCCTTGTACTACATTAGCTACTACACACAGTGTACTCACTAGGTAGCCTTGTGTTACATTAGCTACTACACACAGTGTGCTCACTAGGTAGCCTTGTGCTACATTAGCTACTACACTCAGTGTACTCACTAGGTAGCCTTGTACTACATTAGCTACTACACACAGTGTACTCACTAGGTAGCCTTGTACTACATTAGCTACTACACTCAGTGTACTCACTAGGTAGCCTTGTGTTACATTAGCTACTACACACAGTGTGCTCACTAGGTAGCCTTGTGTTACATTAGCTACTACACTCAGTGTACTCACTAGGTAGCCTTGTGTTACATTAGCTACTACACACAGTGTACTCACTAGGTAGCCTTGTGTTACATTAGCTACTACACACAGTGTACTCACTAGGTAGCCTTGTGTTACATTAGCTACTACACACAGTGTACTCACTAGGTAGCCTTGTGTTACATTAGCTACTACACACAGTGTACTCACTAGGTAGCCTTGTGCTACATTAGCTACTACACACAGTGTACTCACTAGGTAGCCTTGTGTTACATTAGCTACTACACTCAGTGTACTCACTAGGTAGCCTTGTGTTACATTAGCTACTACACACAGTGTGCTCACTAGGTAGCCTTGTACTACATTAGCTACTACACACAGTGTACTCACTAGGTAGCCTTGTGTTACATTAGCTACTACACACAGTGTACTCACTAGGTAGCCTTGTGTTACATTAGCTACTACACACAGTGTACTCACTAGGTAGCCTTGTGTTACATTAGCTACTACACTCAGTGTACTCACTAGGTAGCCTTGTGTTACATTAGCTACTACACACAGTGTGCTCACTAGGTAGCCTTGTGTTACATTAGCTACTACACACAGTGTGCTCACTAGGTAGCCTTGTGCTACATTAGCTACTACACACAGTGTACTCACTAGGTAGCCTTGTACTACATTAGCTACTACACACAGTGTACTCACTAGGTAGCCTTGTACTACATTAGCTACTACACACAGTGTACTCACTAGGTAGCCTTGTACTACATTAGCTACTACACACAGTGTACTCACTAGGTAGCCTTGTGTTACATTAGCTACTACACACAGTGTGCTCACTAGGTAGCCTTGTACTACATTAGCTACTACACACAGTGTACTCACTAGGTAGCCTTGTACTACATTAGCTACTACACACAGTGTGCTCACTAGGTAGCCTTGTACTACATTAGCTACTACACACAGTGTACTCACTAGGTAGCCTTGTGTTACATTAGCTACTACACACAGTGTACTCACTAGGTAGCCTTGTGTTACATTAGCTACTACACACAGTGTACTCACTAGGTAGCCTTGTACTACATTAGCTACTACACACAGTGTACTCACTAGGTAGCCTTGTGCTACATTAGCTACTACACACAGTGTGCTCACTAGGTAGCCTTGTGTTACATTAGCTACTACACACAGTGTACTCACTAGGTAGCCTTGTGTTACATTAGCTACTACACACAGTGTACTCACTAGGTAGCCTTGTGTTACACTAGCTACTACACTCAGTGTACTCACTAGGTAGCCTTGTACTACATTAGCTACTACACTCAGTGTACTCACTAGGTAGCCTTGTGTTACATTAGCTACTACACACAGTGTACTCACTAGGTAGCCTTGTGTTACATTAGCTACTACACACAGTGTACTCACTAGGTAGCCTTGTGTTACATTAGCTACTACACACAGTGTACTCACTAGGTAGCCTTGTGTTACATTAGCTACTACACACAGTGTACTCACTAGGTAGCCTTGTGTTACATTAGCTACTACACACAGTGTACTCACTAGGTAGCCTTGTACTACATTAGCTACTACACACAGTGTACTCACTAGGTAGCCTTGTACTACATTAGCTACTACACACAGTGTACTCACTAGGTAGCCTTGTGTTACATTAGCTACTACACACAGTGTACTCACTAGGTAGCCTTGTGTTACATTAGCTACTACACACAGTGTGCTCACTAGGTAGCCTTGTGTTACATTAGCTACTACACTCAGTGTACTCACTAGGTAGCCTTGTACTACATTAGCTACTACACTCAGTGTGCTCACTAGGTAGCCTTGTACTACATTAGCTACTACACTCAGTGTACTCACTAGGTAGCCTTGTACTACATTAGCTACTACACACAGTGTACTCACTAGGTAGCCTTGTACTACATTAGCTACTACACACAGTGTACTCACTAGGTAGCCTTGTGTTACATTAGCTACTACACACAGTGTACTCACTAGGTAGCCTTGTGTTACATTAGCTACTACACACAGTGTACTCACTAGGTAGCCTTGTGCTACATTAGCTACTACACTCAGTGTACTCACTAGGTAGCCTTGTGTTACATTAGCTACTACACACAGTGTACTCACTAGGTAGCCTTGTGTTACATTAGCTACTACACTCAGTGTACTCACTAGGTAGCCTTGTGTTACATTAGCTACTACACACAGTGTACTCACTAGGTAGCCTTGTGTTACATTAGCTACTACACACAGTGTGCTCACTAGGTAGCCTTGTGTTACATTAGCTACTACACTCAGTGTACTCACTAGGTAGCCTTGTGTTACATTAGCTACTACACTCAGTGTACTCACTAGGTAGCCTTGTGTTACATTAGCTACTACACTCAGTGTACTCACTAGGTAGCCTTGTGTTACATTAGCTACTACACTCAGTGTGCTCACTAGGTAGCCTTGTGTTACATTAGCTACTACACTCAGTGTGCTCACTAGGTAGCCTTGTGTTACATTAGCTACTACACACAGTGTACTCACTAGGTAGCCTTGTACTACATTAGCTACTACACACAGTGTACTCACTAGGTAGCCTTGTACTACATTAGCTACTACACACAGTGTGCTCACTAGGTAGCCTTGTACTACATTAGCTACTACACACAGTGTACTCACTAGGTAGCCTTGTGTTACATTAGCTACTACACACAGTGTACTCACTAGGTAGCCTTGTACTACATTAGCTACTACACACAGTGTACTCACTAGGTAGCCTTGTACTACATTAGCTACTACACACAGTGTACTCACTAGGTAGCCTTGTGTTACATTAGCTACTACACACAGTGTACTCACTAGGTAGCCTTGTGTTACATTAGCTACTACACTCAGTGTACTCACTAGGTAGCCTTGTGTTACATTAGCTACTACACACAGTGTACTCACTAGGTAGCCTTGTACTACATTAGCTACTACACTCAGTGTACTCACTAGGTAGCCTTGTGTTACATTAGCTACTACACACAGTGTACTCACTAGGTAGCCTTGTGTTACATTAGCTACTACACACAGTGTACTCACTAGGTAGCCTTGTGTTACATTAGCTACTACACTCAGTGTACTCACTAGGTAGCCTTGTACTACATTAGCTACTACACACAGTGTACTCACTAGGTAGCCTTGTGTTACATTAGCTACTACACACAGTGTGCTCACTAGGTAGCCTTGTACTACATTAGCTACTACACACAGTGTACTCACTAGGTAGCCTTGTGTTACATTAGCTACTACACACAGTGTACTCACTAGGTAGCCTTGTGTTACATTAGCTACTACACACAGTGTGCTCACTAGGTAGCCTTGTACTACATTAGCTACTACACTCAGTGTACTCACTAGGTAGCCTTGTGTTACATTAGCTACTACACTCAGTGTACTCACTAGGTAGCCTTGTGTTACATTAGCTACTACACTCAGTGTACTCACTAGGTAGCCTTGTGTTACATTAGCTACTACACACAGTGTACTCACTAGGTAGCCTTGTGTTACATTAGCTACTACACACAGTGTGCTCACTAGGTAGCCTTGTGCTACATTAGCTACTACACTCAGTGTACTCACTAGGTAGCCTTGTACTACATTAGCTACTACACACAGTGTACTCACTAGGTAGCCTTGTGTTACATTAGCTACTACACACAGTGTACTCACTAGGTAGCCTTGTACTACATTAGCTACTACACACAGTGTGCTCACTAGGTAGCCTTGTGTTACATTAGCTACTACACACAGTGTACTCACTAGGTAGCCTTGTGTTACATTAGCTACTACACTCAGTGTACTCACTAGGTAGCCTTGTACTACATTAGCTACTACACTCAGTGTACTCACTAGGTAGCCTTGTACTACATTAGCTACTACACACAGTGTACTCACTAGGTAGCCTTGTGTTACATTAGCTACTACACACAGTGTGCTCACTAGGTAGCCTTGTGCTACATTAGCTACTACACTCAGTGTACTCACTAGGTAGCCTTGTACTACATTAGCTACTACACACAGTGTACTCACTAGGTAGCCTTGTGTTACATTAGCTACTACACACAGTGTACTCACTAGGTAGCCTTGTGTTACATTAGCTACTACACACAGTGTACTCACTAGGTAGCCTTGTGTTACATTAGCTACTACACTCAGTGTACTCACTAGGTAGCCTTGTGTTACATTAGCTACTACACTCAGTGTACTCACTAGGTAGCCTTGTGTTACATTAGCTACTACACACAGTGTACTCACTAGGTAGCCTTGTACTACATTAGCTACTACACACAGTGTACTCACTAGGTAGCCTTGTGCTACATTAGCTACTACACACAGTGTACTCACTAGGTAGCCTTGTACTACATTAGCTACTACACACAGTGTACTCACTAGGTAGCCTTGTACTACATTAGATACTACACTCAGTGTACTCACTAGGTAGCCTTGTGTTACATTAGCTACTACACACAGTGTACTCACTAGGTAGCCTTGTGTTACATTAGCTACTACACACAGTGTACTCACTAGGTAGCCTTGTGTTACATTAGCTACTACACACAGTGTGCTCACTAGGTAGCCTTGTGCTACATTAGCTACTACACTCAGTGTACTCACTAGGTAGCCTTGTGTTACATTAGCTACTACACACAGTGTACTCACTAGGTAGCCTTGTGCTACATTAGCTACTACACACAGTGTACTCACTAGGTAGCCTTGTACTACATTAGCTACTACACACAGTGTGCTCACTAGGTAGCCTTGTGTTACATTAGCTACTACACACAGTGTACTCACTAGGTAGCCTTGTACTACATTAGCTACTACACACAGTGTACTCACTAGGTAGCCTTGTGTTACATTAGCTACTACTCTCAGTGTACTCACTAGGTAGCCTTGTACTACATTAGCTACTACACACAGTGTACTCACTAGGTAGCCTTGTGTTACATTAGCTACTACACACAGTGTACTCACTAGGTAGCCTTGTACTACATTAGCTACTACACTCAGTGTACTCACTAGGTAGCCTTGTACTACATTAGCTACTACACACAGTGTACTCACTAGGTAGCCTTGTGTTACATTAGCTACTACACTCAGTGTACTCACTAGGTAGCCTTGTGTTACATTAGCTACTACACACAGTGTACTCACTAGGTAGCCTTGTGTTACATTAGCTACTACACTCAGTGTACTCACTAGGTAGCCTTGTACTACATTAGCTACTACACACAGTGTACTCACTAGGTAGCCTTGTGTTACATTAGCTACTACACACAGTGTGCTCACTAGGTAGCCTTGTGTTACATTAGCTACTACACTCAGTGTACTCACTAGGTAGCCTTGTGTTACATTAGCTACTACACACAGTGTACTCACTAGGTAGCCTTGAGTTACATTAGCTACTACACACAGTGTACTCACTAGGTAGCCTTGTACTACATTAGCTACTACACACAGTGTACTCACTAGGTAGCCTTGTGTTACATTAGCTACTACACTCAGTGTACTCACTAGGTAGCCTTGTGTTACATTAGCTACTACACACAGTGTACTCACTAGGTAGCCTTGTGTTACATTAGCTACTACACTCAGTGTACTCACTAGGTAGCCTTGTACTACATTAGCTACTACACACAGTGTACTCACTAGGTAGCCTTGTACTACATTAGCTACTACACTCAGTGTACTCACTAGGTAGCCTTGTACTACATTAGCTACTACACACAGTGTACTCACTAGGTAGACTTGAGTTACATTAGCTACTACACACAGTGTACTCACTAGGTAGCCTTGTGTTACATTAGCTACTACACTCAGTGTACTCACTAGGTAGCCTTGTGTTACATTAGCTTCTACACACAGTGTACTCACTAGGTAGCCTTGTGTTACATTAGCTACTACACACAGTGTACTCACTAGGTAGCCTTGTACTACATTAGCTACTACACACAGTGTACTCACTAGGTAGCCTTGTGTTACATTAGCTACTACACACAGTGTACTCACTAGGTAGCCTTGTACTACATTAGCTACTACACACAGTGTACTCACTAGGTAGCCTTGTGTTACATTAGCTACTACACACAGTGTACTCACTAGGTAGCCTTGTACTACATTAGCTACTACACACAGTGTACTCACTAGGTAGCCTTGTGTTACATTAGCTTCTACACACAGTGTACTCACTAGGTAGCCTTGTGTTACATTAGCTACTACACACAGTGTACTCACTAGGTAGCCTTGTACTACATTAGCTACTACACACAGTGTACTCACTAGGTAGCCTTGTGTTACATTAGCTACTACACACAGTGTACTCACTAGGTAGCCTTGTGCTACATTAGCTACTACACACAGTGTACTCACTAGGTAGCCTTGTGCTACATTAGCTACTACACACAGTGTACTCACTAGGTAGCCTTGTGTTACATTAGCTACTACACACAGTGTACTCACTAGGTAGCCTTGTGTTACATTAGCTACTACACACAGTGTACTCACTAGGTAGCCTTGTACTACATTAGCTACTACACACAGTGTACTCACTAGGTAGCCTTGTACTACATTAGCTACTACACTCAGTGTACTCACTAGGTAGCCTTGTGCTACATTAGCTACTACACACAGTGTGCTCACTAGGTAGCCTTGTGTTACATTAGCTACTACACTCAGTGTACTCACTAGGTAGCCTTGTACTACATTAGCTACTACACTCAGTGTACTCACTAGGTAGCCTTGTGTTACATTAGCTACTACACTCAGTGTACTCACTAGGTAGCCTTGTGTTACATTAGCTACTACACACAGTGTACTCACTAGGTAGCCTTGTGTTACATTAGCTACTACACACAGTGTACTCACTAGGTAGCCTTGTGTTACATTAGCTACTACACACAGTGTACTCACTAGGTAGCCTTGTGTTACATTAGCTACTACACACAGTGTACTCACTAGGTAGCCTTGTGTTACATTAGCTACTACACTCAGTGTACTCACTAGGTAGCCTTGTGTTACATTAGCTACTACACACAGTGTACTCACTAGGTAGCCTTGTGTTACATTAGCTACTACACACAGTGTACTCAGTAGGTAGCCTTGTGTTACATTAGCTACTACACACAGTGTACTCACTAGGTAGCCTTGTGCTACATTAGCTACTACACTCAGTGTACTCACTAGGTAGCCTTGTACTACATTAGCTACTACACACAGTGTACTCACTAGGTAGCCTTGTGTTACATTAGCTACTACACACAGTGTACTCACTAGGTAGCCTTGTGTTACATTAGCTACTACACACAGTGTACTCACTAGGTAGCCTTGTACTACATTAGCTACTACACACAGTGTACTCACTAGGTAGCCTTGTGTTACATTAGCTACTACACACAGTGTACTCACTAGGTAGCCTTGTGTTACATTAGCTACTACACACAGTGTACTCACTAGGTAGCCTTGTGTTACATTAGCTACTACACACAGTGTACTCACTAGGTAGCCTTGTACTACATTAGCTACTACACTCAGTGTACTCACTAGGTAGCCTTGTGTTACATTAGCTACTACACACAGTGTACTCACTAGGTAGCCTTGTGTTACATTAGCTACTACACTCAGTGTACTCACTAGGTAGCCTTGTACTACATTAGCTACTACACTCAGTGTACTCACTAGGTAGCCTTGTGTTACATTAGCTACTACACTCAGTGTACTCACTAGGTAGCCTTGTACTACATTAGCTACTACACACAGTGTACTCACTAGGTAGCCTTGTGTTACATTAGCTACTACACACAGTGTGCTCACTAGGTAGCCTTGTGTTACATTAGCTACTACACACAGTGTACTCACTAGGTAGCCTTGTGCTACATTAGCTACTACACACAGTGTACTCACTAGGTAGCCTTGTGCTACATTAGCTACTACACACAGTGTACTCACTAGGTAGCCTTGTGCTACATTAGCTACTACACTCAGTGTACTCACTAGGTAGCCTTGTGCTACATTAGCTACTACACACAGTGTACTCACTAGGTAGCCTTGTACTACATTAGCTACTACACTCAGTGTACTCACTAGGTAGCCTTGTGTTACATTAGCTACTACACACAGTGTACTCACTAGGTAGCCTTGTGTTACATTAGCTACTACACACAGTGTACTCACTAGGTAGCCTTGTGCTACATTAGCTACTACACACAGTGTACTCACTAGGTAGCCTTGTGTTACATTAGCTACTACACACAGTGTACTCACTAGGTAGCCTTGTGTTACATTAGCTACTACACACAGTGTACTCACTAGGTAGCCTTGTACTACATTAGCTACTACACTCAGTGTACTCACTAGGTAGCCTTGTGTTACATTAGCTACTACACACAGTGTACTCACTAGGTAGCCTTGTGTTACATTAGCTACTACACACAGTGTACTCACTAGGTAGCCTTGTACTACATTAGCTACTACACACAGTGTACTCACTAGGTAGCCTTGTGTTACATTAGCTACTACACACAGTGTACTCACTAGGTAGCCTTGTGTTACATTAGCTACTACACACAGTGTACTCACTAGGTAGCCTTGTGTTACATTAGCTACTACACTCAGTGTACTCACTAGGTAGCCTTGTGCTACATTAGCTACTACACTCAGTGTACTCACTAGGTAGCCTTGTGTTACATTAGCTACTACACACAGTGTACTCACTAGGTAGCCTTGTACTACATTAGCTACTACACACAGTGTACTCACTAGGTAGCCTTGTACTACATTAGCTACTACACACAGTGTACTCACTAGGTAGCCTTGTACTACATTAGCTACTACACACAGTGTACTCACTAGGTAGCCTTGTGTTACATTAGCTACTACACACAGTGTACTCACTAGGTAGCCTTGTACTACATTAGCTACTACACACACTGTACTCACTAGGTAGCCTTGTGTTACATTAGCTACTACACTCAGTGTACTCACTAGGTAGCCTTGTGTTACATTAGCTACTACACTCAGTGTACTCACTAGGTAGCCTTGTGTTACATTAGCTACTACACACAGTGTACTCACTAGGTAGCCTTGTGTTACATTAGCTACTACACACAGTGTACTCACTAGGTAGCCTTGTGTTACATTAGCTACTACACACAGTGTACTCACTAGGTAGCCTTGTGTTACATTAGCTACTACACTCAGTGTACTCACTAGGTAGCCTTGTACTACATTAGCTACTACACACAGTGTACTCACTAGGTAGCCTTGTGTTACATTAGCTACTACACACAGTGTACTCACTAGGTAGCCTTGTGTTACATTAGCTACTACACACAGTGTACTCACTAGGTAGCCTTGTACTACATTAGCTACTACACACAGTGTACTCACTAGGTAGCCTTGTGTTACATTAGCTACTACACTCAGTGTACTCACTAGGTAGCCTTGTGCTACATTAGCTACTACACACAGTGTACTCACTAGGTAGCCTTGTGCTACATTAGCTACTACACACAGTGTACTCACTAGGTAGCCTTGTGTTACATTAGCTACTACACACAGTGTACTCACTAGGTAGCCTTGTGTTACATTAGCTACTACACTCAGTGTGCTCACTAGGTAGCCTTGTGTTACATTAGCTACTACACACAGTGTACTCACTAGGTAGCCTTGTGTTACATTAGCTACTACACACAGTGTACTCACTAGGTAGCCTTGTGCTACATTAGCTACTACACACAGTGTACTCACTAGGTAGCCTTGTACTACATTAGCTACTACACACAGTGTACTCACTAGGTAGCCTTGTGCTACATTAGCTACTACACACAGTGTACTCACTAGGTAGCCTTGTGTTACATTAGCTACTACACACAGTGTACTCACTAGGTAGCCTTGTGTTACATTAGCTACTACACTCAGTGTGCTCACTAGGTAGCCTTGTGCTACATTAGCTACTACACACAGTGTGCTCACTAGGTAGCCTTGTGCTACATTAGCTACTACACACAGTGTACTCACTAGGTAGCCTTGTGTTACATTAGCTACTACACACAGTGTACTCACTAGGTAGCCTTGTACTACATTAGCTACTACACACAGTGTACTCACTAGGTAGCCTTGTGCTACATTAGCTACTACACACAGTGTACTCACTAGGTAGCCTTGTGTTACATTAGCTACTACACACAGTGTACTCACTAGGTAGCCTTGTACTACATTAGCTACTACACACAGTGTACTCACTAGGTAGCCTTGTGTTACATTAGCTACTACACACAGTGTACTCACTAGGTAGCCTTGTACTACATTAGCTACTACACACAGTGTACTCACTAGGTAGCCTTGTGTTACATTAGCTACTACACACAGTGTACTCACTAGGTAGCCTTGTGTTACATTAGCTACTACACACAGTGTGCTCACTAGGTAGCCTTGTGTTACATTAGCTACTACACACAGTGTACTCACTAGGTAGCCTTGTACTACATTAGCTACTACACACAGTGTACTCACTAGGTAGCCTTGTGCTACATTAGCTACTACACACAGTGTACTCACTAGGTAGCCTTGTGCTACATTAGCTACTACACTCAGTGTACTCACTAGGTAGCCTTGTGCTACATTAGCTACTACACTCAGTGTACTCACTAGGTAGCCTTGTGTTACATTAGCTACTACACACAGTGTACTCACTAGGTAGCCTTGTACTACATTAGCTACTACACACAGTGTACTCACTAGGTAGCCTTGTACTACATTAGCTACTACACACAGTGTACTCACTAGGTAGCCTTGTGTTACATTAGCTACTACACTCAGTGTACTCACTAGGTAGCCTTGTGCTACATTAGCTACTACACTCAGTGTACTCACTAGGTAGCCTTGTGCTACATTAGCTACTACACACAGTGTACTCACTAGGTAGCCTTGTGTTACATTAGCTACTACACACAATGTACTCACTAGGTAGCCTTGTACTACATTAGCTACTACACACAGTGTACTCACAAGGTAGCCTTGTACTACATTAGCTACTACACACAGTGTACTCACTAGGTAGCCTTGTACTACATTAGCTACTACACACAGTGTACTCACTAGGTAGCCTTGTGTTACATTAGCTACTACACACAGTGTACTCACTAGGTAGCCTTGTGTTACATTAGCTACTACACTCAGTGTGCTCACTAGGTAGCCTTGTGTTACATTAGCTACTACACACAGTGTACTCACTAGGTAGCCTTGTGTTACATTAGCTACTACACTCAGTGTACTCACTAGGTAGCCTTGTGTTACATTAGCTACTACACACAATGTACTCACTAGGTAGCCTTGTGTTACATTAGCTACTACACACAGTGTACTCACTAGGTAGCCTTGTGTTACATTAGCTACTACACACAGTGTACTCAGTAGGTAGCCTTGTACTACATTAGCTACTACACACAGTGTACTCACTAGGTAGCCTTGTGTTACATTAGCTACTACACTCAGTGTACTCACTAGGTAGCCTTGTACTACATTAGCTACTACACACAGTGTACTCACTAGGTAGCCTTGTACTACATTAGCTACTACACACAGTGTACTCACTAGGTAGCCTTGTACTACATTAGCTACTACACACAGTGTACTCACTAGGTAGCCTTGTGCTACATTAGCTACTACACACAGTGTACTCACTAGGTAGCATTGTACTACATTAGCTACTACACACAGTGTGCTCACTAGGTAGCCTTGTGTTACATTAGCTACTACACACAGTGTACTCACTAGGTAGCCTTGTGTTACATTAGCTACTACACTCAGTGTGCTCACTAGGTAGCCTTGTGTTACATTAGCTACTACACTCAGTGTACTCACTAGGTAGCCTTGTACTACATTAGCTACTACACACAGTGTACTCACTAGGTAGCCTTGTGCTACATTAGCTACTACACACAGTGTACTCACTAGGTAGCCTTGTGTTACATTAGCTACTACACACAGTGTACTCACTAGGTAGCCTTGTACTACATTAGCTACTACACTCAGTGTACTCACTAGGTAGCCTTGTGTTACATTAGCTACTACACACAGTGTACTCACTAGGTAGCCTTGTACTACATTAGCTACTACACTCAGTGTACTCACTAGGTAGCCTTGTGTTACATTAGCTACTACACACAGTGTACTCACTAGGTAGCCTTGTGTTACATTAGCTACTACACTCAGTGTACTCACTAGGTAGCCTTGTGTTACATTAGCTACTACACACAGTGTACTCACTAGGTAGCCTTGTGTTACATTAGCTACTACACTCAGTGTACTCACTAGGTAGCCTTGTACTACATTAGCTACTACACACAGTGTACTCACTAGGTAGCCTTGTGTTACATTAGCTACTACACACAGTGTACTCACTAGGTAGCCTTGTGTTACATTAGCTACTACACACAGTGTACTCACTAGGTAGCCTTGTGCTACATTAGCTACTACACACAGTGTACTCACTAGGTAGCCTTGTGTTACATTAGCTACTACACACAGTGTACTCACTAGGTAGCCTTGTACTACATTAGCTACTACACTCAGTGTACTCACTAGGTAGCCTTGTGTTACATTAGCTACTACACACAGTGTACTCACTAGGTAGCCTTGTGTTACATTAGCTACTACACTCAGTGTACTCACTAGGTAGCCTTGTGTTACATTAGCTACTACACACAGTGTACTCACTAGGTAGCCTTGTGTTACATTAGCTACTACACTCAGTGTACTCACTAGGTAGCCTTGTACTACATTACCTACTACACACAGTGTACTCACTAGGTAGCCTTGTGTTACATTAGCTACTACACACAGTGTACTCACTAGGTAGCCTTGTGTTACATTAGCTACTACACACAGTGTACTCACTAGGTAGCCTTGTGTTACATTAGCTACTACACACAGTGTGCTCACTAGGTAGCCTTGTACTACATTAGCTACTACACACAGTGTACTCACTAGGTAGCCTTGTACTACATTAGCTACTACACACAGTGTACTCACTAGGTAGCCTTGTGTTACATTAGCTACTACACACAGTGTACTCACTAGGTAGCCTTGTGTTACATTAGCTACTACACTCAGTGTACTCACTAGGTAGCCTTGTGTTACATTAGCTACTACACACAGTGTACTCACTAGGTAGCCTTGTACTACATTAGCTACTACACTCAGTGTACTCACTAGGTAGCCTTGTGTTACATTAGCTACTACACACAGTGTACTCACTAGGTAGCCTTGTGTTACATTAGCTACTACACTCAGTGTACTCACTAGGTAGCCTTGTGTTACATTAGCTACTACACACAGTGTACTCACTAGGTAGCCTTGTGTTACATTAGCTACTACACTCAGTGTACTCACTAAGTAGCCTTGTGTTACATTAGCTACTACACACAGTGTACTCACTAGGTAGCCTTGTGTTACATTAGCTACTACACTGAGTGTACTCACTAGGTAGCCTTGTGTTACATTAGCTACTACACACAGTGTACTCACTAAGTAGCCTTGTGTTACCTTAGCTACTACACTGAGTGTACTCACTAGGTAGCCTTGTGTTACATTAGCTACTACACTGAGTGTACTCACTAAGTAGCCTTGTGTTACATTAGCTACTACACACAGTGTACTCACTAAGTAGCCTTGTGTTACATTAGCTACTACACTGAGTGTACTCACTAAGTAGCCTTGTGTTACATTAGCTACTACACTGAGTGTACTCACTAGGTAGCCTTGTGTTACATTAGCTACTACACACAGTGTACTCACTAGGTAGCCTTGTGTTACATTAGCTACTACACTCAGTGTACTCACTAAGTAGCCTTGTGTTACATTAGCTACTACACACAGTGTACTCACTAGGTAGCCTTGTGTTACATTAGCTACTACACTGAGTGTACTCACTAGGTAGCCTTGTGTTACATTAGCTACTACACTCAGTGTACTCACTAAGTAGCCTTGTGTTACATTAGCTACTACACACAGTGTACTCACTAGGTAGCCTTGTGTTACATTAGCTACTACACTGAGTGTACTCACTAGGTAGCCTTGTGTTACATTAGCTACTACACTCAGTGTACTCACTAGGTAGCCTTGTGTTACATTAGCTACTACACACAGTGTACTCACTAGGTAGCCTTGTACTACATTAGCTACTACACACAGTGTACTCACTAGGTAGCCTTGTGTTACATTAGCTACTACACTCAGTGTACTCACTAGGTAGCCTTGTGTTACATTAGCTACTACACACAGTGTACTCACTAGGTAGCCTTGTGTTACATTAGCTACTACACTCAGTGTACTCACTAGGTAGCCTTGTGTTACATTAGCTACTACACACAGTGTACTCACTAGGTAGCCTTGTGTTACATTAGCTACTACACTGAGTGTACTCACTAGGTAGCCTTGTGTTACATTAGCTACTACACTGAGTGTACTCACTAAGTAGCCTTGTGTTACATTAGCTACTACACACAGTGTACTCACTAAGTAGCCTTGTGTTACATTAGCTACTACACTGAGTGTACTCACTAAGTAGCCTTGTGTTACATTAGCTACTACACTGAGTGTACTCACTAGGTAGCCTTGTGTTACATTAGCTACTACACACAGTGTACTCACTAGGTAGCCTTGTGTTACATTAGCTACTACACTCAGTGTACTCACTAAGTAGCCTTGTGTTACATTAGCTACTACACACAGTGTACTCACTAGGTAGCCTTGTGTTACATTAGCTACTACACTGAGTGTACTCACTAGGTAGCCTTGTGTTACATTAGCTACTACACTCAGTGTACTCACTAAGTAGCCTTGTGTTACATTAGCTACTACACACAGTGTACTCACTAGGTAGCCTTGTGTTACATTAGCTACTACACTGAGTGTACTCACTAGGTAGCCTTGTGTTACATTAGCTACTACACTCAGTGTACTCACTAGGTAGCCTTGTGTTACATTAGCTACTACACACAGTGTACTCACTAGGTAGCCTTGTACTACATTAGCTACTACACACAGTGTACTCACTAGGTAGCCTTGTGTTACATTAGCTACTACACTCAGTGTACTCACTAGGTAGCCTTGTGTTACATTAGCTACTACACACAGTGTACTCACTAGGTAGCCTTGTGTTACATTAGCTACTACACTCAGTGTACTCACTAGGTAGCCTTGTGTTACATTAGCTACTACACTCAGTGTACTCACTAGGTAGCCTTGTGTTACATTAGCTACTACACACAGTGTACTCACTAGGTAGCCTTGTGTTACATTAGCTACTACACTCAGTGTACTCACTAGGTAGCCTTGTGTTACATTAGCTACTACACACAGTGTACTCACTAGGTAGCCTTGTACTACATTAGCTACTACACACAGTGTACTCACTAGGTAGCCTTGTGTTACATTAGCTACTACACTCAGTGTACTCACTAGGTAGCCTTGTGTTACATTAGCTACTACACACAGTGTACTCACTAGGTAGCCTTGTGTTACATTAGCTACTACACTCAGTGTACTCACTAGGTAGCCTTGTGTTACATTAGCTACTACACACAGTGTACTCACTAGGTAGCCTTGTGTTACATTAGCTACTACACTCAGTGTACTCACTAGGTAGCCTTGTGTTACATTAGCTACTACACACAGTGTACTCACTAGGTAGCCTTGTGTTACATTAGCTACTACACTCAGTGTACTCACTAGGTAGCCTTGTGTTACATTAGCTACTACACACAGTGTACTCACTAGGTAGCCTTGTACTACATTAGCTACTACACACAGTGTACTCACTAGGTAGCCTTGTGTTACATTAGCTACTACACACAGTGTACTCACTAGGTAGCCTTGTGTTACATTAGCTACTACACTCAGTGTACTCACTAGGTAGCCTTGTGTTACATTAGCTACTACACACAGTGTACTCACTAGGTAGCCTTGTGTTACATTAGCTACTACACTCAGTGTACTCACTAGGTAGCCTTGTGTTACATTAGCTACTACACTCAGTGTACTCACTAGGTAGCCTTGTGTTACATTAGCTACTACACTCAGTGTACTCACTAGGTAGCCTTGTGTTACATTAGCTACTACACACAGTGTACTCACTAGGTAGCCTTGTGTTACATTAGCTACTACACTCAGTGTACTCACTAGGTAGCCTTGTGTTACATTAGCTACTACACTCAGTGTACTCACTAGGTAGCCTTGTGTTACATTAGCTACTACACACAGTGTGCTCACTAGGTAGCCTTGTGTTACATTAGCTACTACACACAGTGTACTCACTAGGTAGCCTTGTACTACATTAGCTACTACACACAGTGTGCTCACTAGGTAGCCTTGTGTTACATAAGCTACTACACACAGTGTACTCACTAGGTAGCCTTGTACTACATTAGCTACTACACACAGTGTACTCACTAGGTAGCCTTGTGTTACATTAGCTACTACACACAGTGTACTCACTAGGTAGCCTTGTACTACATTAGCTACTACACACAGTGTGCTCACTAGGTAGCCTTGTGTTACATTAGCTACTACACACAGTGTACTCACTAGGTAGCCTTGTACTACATTAGCTACTACACACAGTGTACTCACTAGGTAGCCTTGTGTTACATTAGCTACTACACACAGTGTGCTCACTAGGTAGCCTTGTGTTACATTAGCTACTACACACAGTGTACTCACTAGGTAGCCTTGTACTACATTAGCTACTACACACAGTGTACTCACTAGGTAGCCTTGTGTTACATTAGCTACTACACACAGTGTACTCACTAGGTAGCCTTGTACTACATTAGCTACTACACACAGTGTGCTCACTAGGTAGCCTTGTGTTACATTAGCTACTACACACAGTGTACTCACTAGGTAGCCTTGTACTACATTAGCTACTACACACAGTGTACTCACTAGGTAGCCTTGTGCTACATTAGCTACTACACACAGTGTACTCACTAGGTAGCCTTGTGTTACATTAGCTACTACACACAGTGTACTCACTAGGTAGCCTTGTACTACATTAGCTACTACACACAGTGTACTCACTAGGTAGCCTTGTGTTACATTAGCTACTACACACAGTGTACTCACTAGGTAGCCTTGTGCTACATTAGCTACTACACTCAGTGTACTCACTAGGTAGCCTTGTGTTACATTAGCTACTACACACAGTGTACTCACTAGGTAGCCTTGTGTTACATTAGCTACTACACTCAGTGTACTCACTAGGTAGCCTTGTGCTACATTAGCTACTACACACAGTGTACTCACTAGGTAGCCTTGTGTTACATTAGCTACTACACACAGTGTACTCACTAGGTAGCCTTGTGTTACATTAGCTACTACACACAGTGTACTCACTAGGTAGCCTTGTACTACATTAGCTACTACACACAGTGTACTCACTAGGTAGCCTTGTGTTACATTAGCTACTACACTCAGTGTACTCACTAGGTAGCCTTGTGTTACATTAGCTACTACACACAGTGTACTCACTAGGTAGCCTTGTGTTACATTAGCTACTACACACAGTGTACTCACTAGGTAGCCTTGTGTTACATTAGCTACTACACACAGTGTACTCACTAGGTAGCCTTGTACTACATTAGCTACTACACACAGTGTACTCACTAGGTAGCCTTGTACTACATTAGCTACTACACACAGTGTACTCACTAGGTAGCCTTGTGTTACATTAGCTACTACACACAGTGTACTCACTAGGTAGCCTTGTACTACATTAGCTACTACACACAGTGTACTCACTAGGTAGCCTTGTACTACATTAGCTACTACACTCAGTGTACTCACTAGGTAGCCTTGTACTACATTAGCTACTACACACAGTGTACTCACTAGGTAGCCTTGTGTTACATTAGCTACTACACACAGTGTACTCACTAGGTAGCCTTGTGTTACATTAGCTACTACACACAGTGTGCTCACTAGGTAGCCTTGTGTTACATTAGCTACTACACACAGTGTACTCACTAGGTAGCCTTGTACTACATTAGCTACTACACACAGTGTACTCACTAGGTAGCCTTGTGTTACATTAGCTACTACACACAGTGTACTCACTAGGTAGCCTTGTGTTACATTAGCTACTACACTCAGTGTACTCACTAGGTAGCCTTGTGTTACATTAGCTACTACACACAGTGTACTCACTAGGTAGCCTTGTGTTACATTAGCTACTACACTCAGTGTACTCACTAGGTAGCCTTGTGTTACATTAGCTACTACACACAGTGTACTCACTAGGTAGCCTTGTGTTACATTAGCTACTACACACAGTGTACTCACTAGGTAGCCTTGTGTTACATTAGCTACTACACACAGTGTACTCACTAGGTAGCCTTGTACTACATTAGCTACTACACTCAGTGTACTCACTAGGTAGCCTTGTACTACATTAGCTACTACACACAGTGTACTCACTAGGTAGCCTTGTGTTACATTAGCTACTACACACAGTGTACTCACTAGGTAGCCTTGTGTTACATTAGCTACTACACTGAGTGTACTCACTAGGTAGCCTTGTGTTACATTAGCTACTACACACAGTGTACTCACTAGGTAGCCTTGTACTACATTAGCTACTACACACAGTGTACTCACTAGGTAGCCTTGTGCTACATTAGCTACTACACACAGTGTACTCACTAGGTAGCCTTGTGTTACATTAGCTACTACACTCAGTGTACTCACTAGGTAGCCTTGTGTTACATTAGCTACTACACACAGTGTACTCACTAGGTAGCCTTGTACTACATTAGCTACTACACACAGTGTACTCACTAGGTAGCCTTGTGTTACATTAGCTACTACACACAGTGTACTCACTAGGTAGCCTTGTGCTACATTAGCTACTACACACAGTGTACTCACTAGGTAGCCTTGTACTACATTAGCTACTACACACAGTGTACTCACTAGGTAGCCTTGTGTTACATTAGCTACTACACACAGTGTACTCACTAGGTAGCCTTGTGTTACATTAGCTACTACACTCAGTGTACTCACTAGGTAGCCTTGTACTACATTAGCTACTACACTCAGTGTACTCACTAGGCAGCCTTGTGTTACATTAGCTACTACACACAGTGTACTCACTAGGTAGCCTTGTGTTACATTAGCTACTACACACAGTGTACTCACTAGGTAGCCTTGTGTTACATTAGCTACTACACACAGTGTGCTCACTAGGTAGCCTTGTACTACATTAGCTACTACACACAGTGTACTCACTAGGTAGCCTTGTGTTACATTAGCTACTACACACAGTGTACTCACTAGGTAGCCTTGTGTTACATTAGCTACTACACACAGTGTACTCACTAGGTAGCCTTGTGCTACATTAGCTACTACACACAGTGTACTCACTAGGTAGCCTTGTGTTACATTAGCTACTACACACAGTGTACTCACTAGGTAGCCTTGTGTTACATTAGCTACTACACTCAGTGTACTCACTAGGTAGCCTTGTACTACATTAGCTACTACACTCAGTGTACTCACTAGGCAGCCTTGTGTTACATTAGCTACTACACACAGTGTACTCACTAGGTAGCCTTGTGTTACATTAGCTACTACACACAGTGTACTCACTAGGTAGCCTTGTGTTACATTAGCTACTACACACAGTGTGCTCACTAGGTAGCCTTGTACTACATTAGCTACTACACACAGTGTACTCACTAGGTAGCCTTGTGTTACATTAGCTACTACACACAGTGTACTCACTAGGTAGCCTTGTGTTACATTAGCTACTACACACAGTGTACTCACTAGGTAGCCTTGTGCTACATTAGCTACTACACACAGTGTACTCACTAGGTAGCCTTGTACTACATTAGCTACTACACACAGTGTGCTCACTAGGTAGCCTTGTGTTACATTAGCTACTACACTCAGTGTACTCACTAGGTAGCCTTGTGTTACATTAGCTACTACACACAGTGTACTCACTAGGTAGCCTTGTACTACATTAGCTACTACACACAGTGTACTCACTAGGTAGCCTTGTGTTACATTAGCTACTACACACAGTGTACTCACTAGGTAGCCTTGTACTACATTAGCTACTACACACAGTGTACTCACTAGGTAGCCTTGTGTTACATTAGCTACTACACACAGTGTACTCACTAGGTAGCCTTGTACTACATTAGCTACTACACTCAGTGTACTCACTAGGTAGCCTTGTGTTACATTAGCTACTACACACAGTGTACTCACTAGGTAGCCTTGTGCTACATTAGCTACTACACACAGTGTACTCACTAGGTAGCCTTGTGTTACATTAGCTACTACACACAGTGTACTCACTAGGTAGCCTTGTACTACATTAGCTACTACACACAGTGTACTCACTAGGTAGCCTTGTGTTACATTAGCTACTACACACAGTGTACTCACTAGGTAGCCTTGTGTTACATTAGCTACTACACACAGTGTACTCACTAGGTAGCCTTGTGTTACATTAGCTACTACACACAGTGTACTCACTAGGTAGCCTTGTGTTACATTAGCTACTACACTCAGTGTACTCACTAGGTAGCCTTGTACTACATTAGCTACTACACACAGTGTACTCACTAGGTAGCCTTGTGTTACATTAGCTACTACACTCAGTGTACTCACTAGGTAGCCTTGTGTTACATTAGCTACTACACACAGTGTACTCACTAGGTAGCCTTGTGCTACATTAGCTACTACACACAGTGTACTCACTAGGTAGCCTTGTACTACATTAGCTACTACACACAGTGTGCTCACTAGGTAGCCTTGTGCTACATTAGCTACTACACTCAGTGTACTCACTAGGTAGCCTTGTACTACATTAGCTACTACACTCAGTGTACTCACTAGGTAGCCTTGTGTTACATTAGCTACTACACACAGTGTACTCACTAGGTAGCCTTGTGCTACATTAGCTACTACACACAGTGTACTCACTAGGTAGCCTTGTGCTACATTAGCTACTACACACAGTGTACTCACTAGGTAGCCTTGTACTACATTAGCTACTACACACAGTGTACTCACTAGGTAGCCTTGTGTTACATTAGCTACTACACACAGTGTGCTCACTAGGTAGCCTTGTGTTACATTAGCTACTACACACAGTGTACTCACTAGGTAGCCTTGTGTTACATTAGCTACTACACACAGTGTACTCACTAGGTAGCCTTGTGTTACATTAGCTACTACACACAGTGTACTCACTAGGTAGCCTTGTGTTACATTAGCTACTACACACAGTGTACTCACTAGGTAGCCTTGTGTTACATTAGCTACTACACTCAGTGTACTCACTAGGTAGCCTTGTACTACATTAGCTACTACACACAGTGTACTCACTAGGTAGCCTTGTGTTACATTAGCTACTACACTCAGTGTACTCACTAGGTAGCCTTGTGTTACATTAGCTACTACACACAGTGTACTCACTAGGTAGCCTTGTGTTACATTAGCTACTACACACAGTGTACTCACTAGGTAGCCTTGTGTTACATTAGCTACTACACACAGTGTACTCACTAGGTAGCCTTGTGCTACATTAGCTACTACACACAGTGTACTCACTAGGTAGCCTTGTGTTACATTAGCTACTACACACAGTGTACTCACTAGGTAGCCTTGTACTACATTAGCTACTACACACAGTGTACTCACTAGGTAGCCTTGTGTTACATTAGCTACTACACTCAGTGTACTCACTAGGTAGCCTTGTGTTACATTAGCTACTACACACAGTGTACTCACTAGGTAGCCTTGTGTTACATTAGCTACTACACACAGTGTACTCACTAGGTAGCCTTGTGTTACATTAGCTACTACACTCAGTGTACTCACTAGGTAGCCTTGTGTTACATTAGCTACTACACTCAGTGTACTCACTAGGTAGCCTTGTACTACATTAGCTACTACACACAGTGTACTCACTAGGTAGCCTTGTGTTACATTAGCTACTACACTCAGTGTACTCACTAGGTAGCCTTGTACTACATTAGCTACTACACACAGTGTGCTCACTAGGTAGCCTTGTGTTACATTAGCTACTACACACAGTGTACTCACTAGGTAGCCTTGTGCTACATTAGCTACTACACACAGTGTACTCACTAGGTAGCCTTGTGCTACATTAGCTACTACACACAGTGTACTCACTAGGTAGCCTTGTGCTACATTAGCTACTACACTCAGTGTACTCACTAGGTAGCCTTGTACTACATTAGCTACTACACTCAGTGTACTCACTAGGTAGCCTTGTACTACATTAGCTACTACACACAGTGTACTCGCTAGGTAGCCTTGTGTTACATTAGCTACTACACTCAGTGTACTCACTAGGTAGCCTTGTACTACATTAGCTACTACACTCAGTGTACTCACTAGGTAGCCTTGTGGTACATTAGCTACTACACACAGTGTACTCACTAGGTAGCCTTGTACTACATTAGCTACTACACACAGTGTACTCACTAGGTAGCCTTGTACTACATTAGCTACTACACACAGTGTACTCACTAGGTAGCCTTGTGTTACATTAGCTACTACACTCAGTGTACTCACTAGGTAGCCTTGTGTTACATTAGCTACTACACACAGTGTACTCACTAGGTAGCCTTGTGTTACATTAGCTACTACACACAGTGTACTCACTAGGTAGCCTTGTGTTACATTAGCTACTACACACAGTGTACTCACTAGGTAGCCTTGTGTTACATTAGCTACTACACTCAGTGTACTCACTAGGTAGCCTTGTACTACATTAGCTACTACACACAGTGTGCTCACTAGGTAGCCTTGTGTTACATTAGCTACTACACTCAGTGTACTCACTAGGTAGCCTTGTGTTACATTAGCTACTACACTCAGTGTACTCACTAGGTAGCCTTGTGTTACATTAGCTACTACACACAGTGTACTCACTAGGTAGCCTTGTGTTACATTAGCTACTACACACAGTGTACTCACTAGGTAGCCTTGTACTACATTAGCTACTACACACAGTGTACTCACTAGGTAGCCTTGTGTTACATTAGCTACTACACACAGTGTACTCACTAGGTAGCCTTGTGCTACATTAGCTACTACACACAGTGTACTCACTAGGTAGCCTTGTGTTACATTAGCTACTACACACAGTGTACTCACTAGGTAGCCTTGTGCTACAATAGCTACTACACTCAGTGTACTCACTAGGTAGCCTTGTGTTACATTAGCTACTACACACAGTGTACTCACTAGGTAGCCTTGTACTACATTAGCTACTACACACAGTGTACTCACTAGGTAGCCTTGTGTTACATTAGCTACTACACACAGTGTACTCACTAGGTAGCCTTGTACTACATTAGCTACTACACTCAGTGTACTCACTAGGTAGCCTTGTACTACATTAGCTACTACACTCAGTGTACTCACTAGGTAGCCTTGTGTTACATTAGCTACTACACACAGTGTACTCACTAGGTAGCCTTGTACTACATTAGCTACTACACACAGTGTACTCACTAGGTAGCCTTGTGTTACATTAGCTACTACACACAGTGTACTCACTAGGTAGCCTTGTGTTACATTAGCTACTACACACAGTGTACTCACTAGGTAGCCTTGTACTACATTAGCTACTACACACAGTGTACTCACTAGGTAGCCTTGTGCTACATTAGCTACTACACTCAGTGTACTCACTAGGTAGCCTTGTGTTACATTAGCTACTACACACAGTGTACTCACTAGGTAGCCTTGTGTTACATTAGCTACTACACACAGTGTACTCACTAGGTAGCCTTGTGTTACATTAGCTACTACACACAGTGTACTCACTAGGTAGCCTTGTGTTACATTAGCTACTACACACAGTGTACTCACTAGGTAGCCTTGTGCTACATTAGCTACTACACACAGTGTACTCACTAGGTAGCCTTGTGCTACATTAGCTACTACACACAGTGTACTCACTAGGTAGCCTTGTGTTACATTAGCTACTACACTCAGTGTACTCACTAGGTAGCCTTGTGTTACATTAGCTACTACACTCAGTGTACTCACTAGGTAGCCTTGTGCTACATTAGCTACTACACACAGTGTACTCACTAGGTAGCCTTGTACTACATTAGCTACTACACTCAGTGTACTCACTAGGTAGCCTTGTACTACATTAGCTACTACACACAGTGTACTCGCTAGGTAGCCTTGTGTTACATTAGCTACTACACTCAGTGTACTCACTAGGTAGCCTTGTGTTACATTAGCTACTACACTCAGTGTACTCACTAGGTAGCCTTGTGCTACATTAGCTACTACACACAGTGTGCTCACTAGGTAGCCTTGTGTTACATTAGCTACTACACTCAGTGTACTCACTAGGTAGCCTTGTGTTACATTAGCTACTACACACAGTGTACTCACTAGGTAGCCTTGTACTACATTAGCTACTACACTCAGTGTACTCACTAGGTAGCCTTGTGCTACATTAGCTACTACACACAGTGTACTCACTAGGTAGCCTTGTACTACATTAGCTACTACACTCAGTGTACTCACTAGGTAGCCTTGTACTACATTAGCTACTACACTCAGTGTACTCACTAGGTAGCCTTGTACTACATTAGCTACTACACACAGTGTACTCACTAGGTAGCCTTGTACTACATTAGCTACTACACACAGTGTACTCACTAGGTAGCCTTGTACTACATTAGCTACTACACACAGTGTACTCACTAGGTAGCCTTGTACTACATTAGCTACTACACTCAGTGTACTCACTAGGTAGCCTTGTACTACATTAGCTACTACACACAGTGTACTCACTAGGTAGCCTTGTACTACATTAGCTACTACACACAGTGTACTCACTAGGTAGCCTTGTACTACATTAGCTACTACACTCAGTGTACTCACTAGGTAGCCTTGTACTACATTAGCTACTACACTCAGTGTACTCACTAGGTAGCCTTGTGGTACATTAGCTACTACACACAGTGTACTCACTAGGTAGCCTTGTACTACATTAGCTACTACACACAGTGTACTCACTAGGTAGCCTTGTACTACATTAGCTACTACACACAGTGTACTCACTAGGTAGCCTTGTGTTACATTAGCTACTACACACAGTGTACTCACTAGGTAGCCTTGTGTTACATTAGCTACTACACACAGTGTGCTCACTAGGTAGCCTTGTGTTACATTAGCTACTACACTCAGTGTACTCACTAGGTAGCCTTGTGTTACATTAGCTACTACACACAGTGTACTCACTAGGTAGCCTTGTGTTACATTAGCTACTACACTGAGTGTACTCACTAGGTAGCCTTGTGTTACATTAGCTACTACACACAGTGTACTCACTAGGTAGCCTTGTACTACATTAGCTACTACACACAGTGTACTCACTAGGTAGCCTTGTGTTACATTAGCTACTACACACAGTGTACTCACTAGGTAGCCTTGTGTTACATTAGCTACTACACACAGTGTACTCACTAGGTAGCCTTGTGTTACATTAGCTACTACACACAGTGTACTCACTAGGTAGCCTTGTGTTACATTAGCTACTACACACAGTGTACTCACTAGGTAGCCTTGTACTACATTAGCTACTACACACAGTGTACTCACTAGGTAGCCTTGTGTTACATTAGCTACTACACACAGTGTACTCACTAGGTAGCCTTGTGTTACATTAGCTACTACACACAGTGTGCTCACTAGGTAGCCTTGTGTTACATTAGCTACTACACACAGTGTACTCACTAGGTAGCCTTGTGTTACATTAGCTACTACACACAGTGTACTCACTAGGTAGCCTTGTGTTACATTAGCTACTACACACAGTGTACTCACTAGGTAGCCTTGTGTTACATTAGCTACTACACACAGTGTACTCACTAGGTAGCCTTGTGTTACATTAGCTACTACACTGAGTGTACTCACTAGGTAGCCTTGTGTTACATTAGCTACTACACACAGTGTCTTCACTAGGTAGCCTTGTACTACATTAGCTACTACACACAGTGTACTCACTAGGTAGCCTTGTGTTACATTAGCTACTACACACAGTGTACTCACTAGGTAGCCTTGTTTTACATTAGCTACTACACACAGTGTACTCACTAGGTAGCCTTGTGTTACATTAGCTACTACACTCAGTGTACTCACTAGGTAGCCTTGTGTTACATTAGCTACTACACACAGTGTACTCACTAGGTAGCCTTGTGTTACATTAGCTACTACACTCAGTGTACCCACTAGGTAGCCTTGTACTACATTAGCTACTACACACAGTGTGCTCACTAGGTAGCCTTGTGTTACATTAGCTACTACACACAGTGTACTCACTAGGTAGCCTTGTACTACATTAGCTACTACACACAGTGTACTCACTAGGTAGCCTTGTGCTACATTAGCTACTACACTCAGTGTACTCACTAGGTAGCCTTGTACTACATTAGCTACTACACACAGTGTACTCACTAGGTAGCCTTGTGTTACATTAGCTACTACACACAGTGTACTCACTAGGTAGCCTTGTACTACATTAGCTACTACACTCAGTGTACTCACTAGGTAGCCTTGTGTTACATTAGCTACTACACACAGTGTACTCACTAGGTAGCCTTGTGCTACATTAGCTACTACACTCAGTGTACTCACTAGGTAGCCTTGTGTTACATTAGCTACTACACTCAGTGTACTCACTAGGTAGCCTTGTGTTACATTAGCTACTACACACAGTGTACTCACTAGGTAGCCTTGTACTACATTAGCTACTACACACAGTGTACTCACTAGGTAGCCTTGTGTTACATTAGCTACTACACTCAGTGTGCTCACTAGGTAGCCTTGTGCTACATTAGCTACTACACACAGTGTGCTCACTAGGTAGCCTTGTACTACATTAGCTACTACACACAGTGTGCTCACTAGGTAGCCTTGTACTACATTAGCTACTACACACAGTGTGCTCACTAGGTAGCCTTGTGTTACATTAGCTACTACACTCAGTGTGCTCACTAGGTAGCCTTGTGTTACATTAGCTACTACACTCAGTGTGCTCACTAGGTAGCCTTGTGCTACATTAGCTACTACACACAGTGTGCTCACTAGGTAGCCTTGTGTTACATTAGCTACTACACACAGTGTACTCACTAGGTAGCCTTGTACTACATTAGCTACTACACACAGTGTGCTCACTAGGTAGCCTTGTGTTACATTAGCTACTACACTCAGTGTACTCACTAGGTAGCCTTGTACTACATTAGCTACTACACACAGTGTACTCACTAGGTAGCCTTGTGCTACATTAGCTACTACACACAGTGTACTCACTAGGTAGCCTTGTACTACATTAGCTACTACACACAGTGTACTCACTAGGTAGCCTTGTGTTACATTAGCTACTACACACAGTGTACTCACTAGGTAGCCTTGTGTTACATTAGCTACTACACACAGTGTACTCACTAGGTAGCCTTGTACTACATTAGCTACTACACACAGTGTACTCACTAGGTAGCCTTGTGTTACATTAGCTACTACACACAGTGTACTCACTAGGTAGCCTTGTACTACATTAGCTACTACACACAGTGTACTCACTAGGTAGCCTTGTGCTACATTAGCTACTACACTCAGTGTACTCACTAGGTAGCCTTGTACTACATTAGCTACTACACACAGTGTACTCACTAGGTAGCCTTGTGTTACATTAGCTACTACACACAGTGTACTCACTAGGTAGCCTTGTGTTACATTAGCTACTACACACAGTGTACTCACTAGGTAGCCTTGTGTTACATTAGCTACTACACACAGTGTACTCACTAGGTAGCCTTGTGTTACATTAGCTACTACACACACTGTACTCACTAGGTAGCCTTGTACTACATTAGCTACTACACACAGTGTACTCACTAGGTAGCCTTGTGTTACATTAGCTACTACACTCAGTGTACTCACTAGGTAGCCTTGTACTACATTAGCTACTACACACAGTGTACTCACTAGGTAGCCTTGTGTTACATTAGCTACTACACACAGTGTACTCACTAGGTAGCCTTGTGTTACATTAGCTACTACACACAGTGTACTCACTAGGTAGCCTTGTGTTACATTAGCTACTACACACAGTGTACTCACTAGGTAGCCTTGTACTACATTAGCTACTACACACAGTGTACTCACTAGGTAGCCTTGTGCTACATTAGCTACTACACACAGTGTACTCACTAGGTAGCCTTGTGTTACATTAGCTACTACACACAGTGTACTCACTAGGTAGCCTTGTACTACATTAGCTACTACACACAGTGTGCTCACTAGGTAGCCTTGTGCTACATTAGCTACTACACACAGTGTACTCACTAGGTAGCCTTGTGTTACATTAGCTACTACACACAGTGTACTCACTAGGTAGCCTTGTGTTACATTAGCTACTACACACACTGTACTCACTAGGTAGCCTTGTGTTACATTAGCTACTACACACAGTGTGCTCACTAGGTAGCCTTGTACTACATTAGCTACTACACACAGTGTACTCACTAGGTAGCCTTGTGTTACATTAGCTACTACACACAGTGTACTCACTAGGTAGCCTTGTGTTACATTAGCTACTACACACAGTGTGCTCACTAGGTAGCCTTGTACTACATTAGCTACTACACTCAGTGTACTCACTAGGTAGCCTTGTGTTACATTAGCTACTACACACAGTGTACTCACTAGGTAGCCTTGTGTTACATTAGCTACTACACACAGTGTACTCACTAGGTAGCCTTGTGCTACATTAGCTACTACACACAGTGTACTCACTAGGTAGCCTTGTGTTACATTAGCTACTACACACAGTGTACTCACTAGGTAGCCTTGTGTTACATTAGCTACTACACTCAGTGTACTCACTAGGTAGCCTTGTGTTACATTAGCTACTACACACAGTGTACTCACTAGGTAGCCTTGTACTACATTAGCTACTACACACAGTGTACTCACTAGGTAGCCTTGTGCTACATTAGCTACTACACACAGTGTACTCACTAGGTAGCCTTGTGTTACATTAGCTACTACACACAGTGTACTCACTAGGTAGCCTTGTACTACATTAGCTACTACACACAGTGTGCTCACTAGGTAGCCTTGTGCTACATTAGCTACTACACACAGTGTACTCACTAGGTAGCCTTGTACTACATTAGCTACTACACACAGTGTGCTCACTAGGTAGCCTTGTACTACATTAGCTACTACACACAGTGTACTCACTAGGTAGCCTTGTGTTACATTAGCTACTACACACAGTGTACTCACTAGGTAGCCTTGTGTTACATTAGCTACTACACTCAGTGTACTCACTAGGTAGCCTTGTGTTACATTAGCTACTACACACAGTGTACTCACTAGGTAGCCTTGTACTACATTAGCTACTACACTCAGTGTACTCACTAGGTAGCCTTGTGTTACATTAGCTACTACACTCAGTGTACTCACTAGGTAGCCTTGTACTACATTAGCTACTACACACAGTGTACTCACTAGGTAGCCTTGTACTACATTAGCTACTACACTCAGTGTGCTCACTAGGTAGCCTTGTACTACATTAGCTACTACACACAGTGTACTCACTAGGTAGCCTTGTACTACATTAGCTACTACACTCAGTGTACTCACTAGGGAGCCTTGTGTTACATTAGCTACTACACACAGTGTACTCACTAGGTAGCCTTGTACTACATTAGCTACTACACACAGTGTACTCACTAGGTAGCCTTGTGTTACATTAGCTACTACACACAGTGTACTCACTAGGTAGCCTTGTGTTACATTAGCTACTACACACAGTGTACTCACTAGGTAGCCTTGTGTTACATTAGCTACTACACACAGTGTACTCACTAGGTAGCCTTGTGCTACATTAGCTACTACACACAGTGTGCTCACTAGGTAGCCTTGTGTTACATTAGCTACTACACACAGTGTACTCACTAGGTAGCCTTGTGTTACATTAGCTACTACACACAGTGTACTCACTAGGTAGCCTTGTGTTACATTAGCTACTACACACAGTGTACTCACTAGGTAGCCTTGTACTACATTAGCTACTACACACAGTGTACTCACTAGGTAGCCTTGTGTTACATTAGCTACTACACACAGTGTACTCACTAGGTAGCCTTGTGTTACATTAGCTACTACACTCAGTGTACTCACTAGGTAGCCTTGTGTTACATTAGCTACTACACACAGTGTGCTCACTAGGTAGCCTTGTGTTACATTAGCTACTACACACAGTGTACTCACTAGGTAGCCTTGTGCTACATTAGCTACTACACTCAGTGTACTCACTAGGTAGCCTTGTGCTACATTAGCTACTACACACAGTGTGCTCACTAGGTAGCCTTGTGCTACATTAGCTACTACACTCAGTGTACTCACTAGGTAGCCTTGTGCTACATTAGCTACTACACACAGTGTGCTCACTAGGTAGCCTTGTACTACATTAGCTACTACACACAGTGTACTCACTAGGTAGCCTTGTGTTACATTAGCTACTACACACACTGTACTCACTAGGTAGCCTTGTGTTACATTAGCTACTACACACAGTGTGCTCACTAGGTAGCCTTGTACTACATTAGCTACTACACACAGTGTACTCACTAGGTAGCCTTGTGTTACATTAGCTACTACACACAGTGTACTCACTAGGTAGCCTTGTGTTACATTAGCTACTACACTCAGTGTACTCACTAGGTAGCCTTGTGTTACATTAGCTACTACACACAGTGTACTCACTAGGTAGCCTTGTGCTACATTAGCTACTACACACAGTGTGCTCACTAGGTAGCCTTGTGTTACATTAGCTACTACACTCAGTGTACTCACTAGGTAGCCTTGTGTTACATTAGCTACTACACACAGTGTACTCACTAGGTAGCCTTGTACTACATTAGCTACTACACACAGTGTACTCACTAGGTAGCCTTGTGCTACATTAGCTACTACACACAGTGTGCTCACTAGGTAGCCTTGTGTTACATTAGCTACTACACACAGTGTACTCACTAGGTAGCCTTGTGCTACATTAGCTACTACACACAGTGTACTCACTAGGTAGCCTTGTGTTACATTAGCTACTACACACAGTGTACTCACTAGGTAGCCTTGTGTTACATTAGCTACTACACACAGTGTACTCACTAGGTAGCCTTGTGCTACATTAGCTACTACACACAGTGTACTCACTAGGTAGCCTTGTGTTACATTAGCTACTACACACAGTGTACTCACTAGGTAGCCTTGTGTTACATTAGCTACTACACACAGTGTGCTCACTAGGTAGCCTTGTGTTACATTAGCTACTACACACAGTGTGCTCACTAGGTAGCCTTGTGTTACATTAGCTACTACACACAGTGTACTCACTAGGTAGCCTTGTGTTACATTAGCTACTACACTCAGTGTACTCACTAGGTAGCCTTGTACTACATTAGCTACTACACACAGTGTACTCACTAGGTAGCCTTGTGCTACATTAGCTACTACACACAGTGTACTCACTAGGTAGCCTTGTGTTACATTAGCTACTACACTCAGTGTACTCACTAGGTAGCCTTGTACTACATTAGCTACTACACACAGTGTACTCACTAGGTAGCCTTGTACTACATTAGCTACTACACACAGTGTACTCACTAGGTAGCCTTGTACTACATTAGCTACTACACACAGTGTACTCACTAGGTAGCCTTGTGCTACATTAGCTACTACACACAGTGTACTCACTAGGTAGCCTTGTGTTACATTAGCTACTACACACAGTGTACTCACTAGGTAGCCTTGTGTTACATTAGCTACTACACACAGTGTGCTCACTAGGTAGCCTTGTGTTACATTAGCTACTACACACAGTGTGCTCACTAGGTAGCCTTGTGTTACATTAGCTACTACACACAGTGTACTCACTAGGTAGCCTTGTGTTACATTAGCTACTACACTCAGTGTACTCACTAGGTAGCCTTGTACTACATTAGCTACTACACTCAGTGTGCTCACTAGGTAGCCTTGTGCTACATTAGCTACTACACACAGTGTACTCACTAGGTAGCCTTGTGTTACATTAGCTACTACACACAGTGTACTCACTAGGTAGCCTTGTACTACATTAGCTACTACACACAGTGTGCTCACTAGGTAGCCTTGTACTACATTAGCTACTACACACAGTGTACTCACTAGGTAGCCTTGTGTTACATTAGCTACTACACTCAGTGTACTCACTAGGTAGCCTTGTACTACATTAGCTACTACACACAGTGTACTCACTAGGTAGCCTTGTGCTACATTAGCTACTACACACAGTGTACTCACTAGGTAGCCTTGTGTTACATTAGCTACTACACACAGTGTACTCACTAGGTAGCCTTGTACTACATTAGCTACTACACACAGTGTACTCACTAGGTAGCCTTGTACTACATTAGCTACTACACACAGTGTACTCACTAGGTAGCCTTGTGTTACATTAGCTACTACACACAGTGTACTCACTAGGTAGCCTTGTGTTACATTAGCTACTACACACAGTGTACTCACTAGGTAGCCTTGTGTTACATTAGCTACTACACACAGTGTACTCACTAGGTAGCCTTGTGTTACATTAGCTACTACACACAGTGTACTCACTAGGTAGCCTTGTGTTACATTAGCTACTACACACAGTGTGCTCACTAGGTAGCCTTGTGCTACATTAGCTACTACACTCAGTGTACTCACTAGGTAGCCTTGTGTTACATTAGCTACTACACACAGTGTACTCACTAGGTAGCCTTGTGTTACATTAGCTACTACACTCAGTGTGCTCACTAGGTAGCCTTGTGCTACATTAGCTACTACACACAGTGTACTCACTAGGTAGCCTTGTGTTACATTAGCTACTACACACAGTGTGCTCACTAGGTAGCCTTGTGTTACATTAGCTACTACACACAGTGTACTCACTAGGTAGCCTTGTGTTACATTAGCTACTACACACAGTGTGCTCACTAGGTAGCCTTGTGTTACATTAGCTACTACACTCAGTGTACTCACTAGGTAGCCTTGTGTTACATTAGCTACTACACTCAGTGTGCTCACTAGGTAGCCTTGTACTACATTAGCTACTACACTCAGTGTACTCACTAGGTAGCCTTGTGTTACATTAGCTACTACACACAGTGTACTCACTAGGTAGCCTTGTACTACATTAGCTACTACACACAGTGTACTCACTAGGTAGCCTTGTGTTACATTAGCTACTACACACAGTGTACTCACTAGGTAGCCTTGTACTACATTAGCTACTACACTCAGTGTACTCACTAGGTAGCCTTGTGTTACATTAGCTACTACACACAGTGTACTCACTAGGTAGCCTTGTGCTACATTAGCTACTACACTCAGTGTACTCACTAGGTAGCCTTGTGTTACATTAGCTACTACACTCAGTGTACTCACTAGGTAGCCTTGTGTTACATTAGCTACTACACACAGTGTACTCACTAGGTAGCCTTGTGTTACATTAGCTACTACACACAGTGTACTCACTAGGTAGCCTTGTGTTACATTAGCTACTACACACAGTGTACTCACTAGGTAGCCTTGTGTTACATTAGCTACTACACACAGTGTACTCACTAGGTAGCCTTGTGTTACATTAGCTACTACACTCAGTGTACTCACTAGGTAGCCTTGTGTTACATTAGCTACTACACACAGTGTACTCACTAGGTAGCCTTGTGTTACATTAGCTACTACACTCAGTGTACTCACTAGGTAGCCTTGTGTTACATTAGCTACTACACACAGTGTGCTCACTAGGTAGCCTTGTGCTACATTAGCTACTACACTCAGTGTACTCACTAGGTAGCCTTGTGTTACATTAGCTACTACACTCAGTGTACTCACTAGGTAGCCTTGTACTACATTAGCTACTACACTCAGTGTACTCACTAGGTAGCCTTGTGTTACATTAGCTACTACACACAGTGTACTCACTAGGTAGCCTTGTACTACATTAGCTACTACACTCAGTGTACTCACTAGGTAGCCTTGTGTTACATTAGCTACTACACACAGTGTACTCACTAGGTAGCCTTGTGTTACATTAGCTACTACACACAGTGTGCTCACTAGGTAGCCTTGTACTACATTAGCTACTACACACAGTGTACTCACTAGGTAGCCTTGTGTTACATTAGCTACTACACACAGTGTGCTCACTAGGTAGCCTTGTGCTACATTAGCTACTACACACAGTGTGCTCACTAGGTAGCCTTGTGCTACATTAGCTACTACACACAGTGTACTCACTAGGTAGCCTTGTGTTACATTAGCTACTACACACAGTGTACTCACTAGGTAGCCTTGTACTACATTAGCTACTACACACAGTGTACTCACTAGGTAGCCTTGTGTTACATTAGCTACTACACACAGTGTACTCACTAGGTAGCCTTGTGTTACATTAGCTACTACACACAGTGTACTCACTAGGTAGCCTTGTGTTACATTAGCTACTACACTCAGTGTGCTCACTAGTTAGCCTTGTGTTACATTAGCTACTACACACAGTGTACTCACTAGGTAGCCTTGTGTTACATTAGCTACTACACACAGTGTACTCACTAGGTAGCCTTGTGTTACATTAGCTACTACACACAGTGTACTCACTAGGTAGCCTTGTACTACATTAGCTACTACACACAGTGTGCTCACTAGGTAGCCTTGTGTTACATTAGCTACTACACACAGTGTGCTCACTAGGTAGCCTTGTGTTACATTAGCTACTACACACAGTGTACTCACTAGGTAGCCTTGTGTTACATTAGCTACTACACACAGTGTACTCACTAGGTAGCCTTGTACTACATTAGCTACTACACACAGTGTGCTCACTAGGTAGCCTTGTGTTACATTAGCTACTACACACAGTGTGCTCACTAGGTAGCCTTGTGTTACATTAGCTACTACACACAGTGTACTCACTAGGTAGCCTTGTGTTACATTAGCTACTACACACAGTGTACTCACTAGGTAGCCTTGTGCTACATTAGCTACTACACACAGTGTACTCACTAGGTAGCCTTGTGTTACATTAGCTACTACACACAGTGTGCTCACTAGGTAGCCTTGTGTTACATTAGCTACTACACACAGTGTGCTCACTAGGTAGCCTTGTGTTACATTAGCTACTACACACAGTGTACTCACTAGGTAGCCTTGTGTTACATTAGCTACTACACACAGTGTGCTCACTAGGTAGCCTTGTGTTACATTAGCTACTACACACAGTGTACTCACTAGGTAGCCTTGTGTTACATTAGCTACTACACACAGTGTACTCACTAGGTAGCCTTGTGTTACATTAGCTACTACACACAGTGTACTCACTAGGTAGCCTTGTACTACATTAGCTACTACACACAGTGTGCTCACTAGGTAGCCTTGTGTTACATTAGCTACTACACTCAGTGTACTCACTAGGTAGCCTTGTACTACATTAGCTACTACACACAGTGTGCTCACTAGGTAGCCTTGTGTTACATTAGCTACTACACACAGTGTACTCACTAGGTAGCCTTGTGTTACATTAGCTACTACACACAGTGTACTCACTAGGTAGCCTTGTGTTACATTAGCTACTACACTCAGTGTACTCACTAGGTAGCCTTGTGTTACATTAGCTACTACACACAGTGTGCTCACTAGGTAGCCTTGTGTTACATTAGCTACTACACACAGTGTACTCACTAGGTAGCCTTGTGTTACATTAGCTACTACACTCAGTGTACTCACTAGGTAGCCTTGTGTTACATTAGCTACTACACACAGTGTACTCACTAGGTAGCCTTGTACTACATTAGCTACTACACTCAGTGTACTCACTAGGTAGCCTTGTGTTACATTAGCTACTACACACAGTGTGCTCACTAGGTAGCCTTGTGTTACATTAGCTACTACACACAGTGTACTCACTAGGTAGCCTTGTGCTACATTAGCTACTACACACAGTGTACTCACTAGGTAGCCTTGTGTTACATTAGCTACTACACTCAGTGTACTCACTAGGTAGCCTTGTACTACATTAGCTACTACACACAGTGTACTCACTAGGTAGCCTTGTACTACATTAGCTACTACACACAGTGTACTCACTAGGTAGCCTTGTGTTACATTAGCTACTACACTCAGTGTACTCACTAGGTAGCCTTGTACTACATTAGCTACTACACACAGTGTGCTCACTAGGTAGCCTTGTGTTACATTAGCTACTACACACAGTGTACTCACTAGGTAGCCTTGTGTTACATTAGCTACTACACACAGTGTACTCACTAGGTAGCCTTGTGTTACATTAGCTACTACACACAGTGTACTCACTAGGTAGCCTTGTGCTACATTAGCTACTACACACAGTGTACTCACTAGGTAGCCTTGTGTTACATTAGCTACTACACACAGTGTACTCACTAGGTAGCCTTGTGTTACATTAGCTACTACACTCAGTGTACTCACTAGGTAGCCTTGTGTTACATTAGCTACTACACACAGTGTACTCACTAGGTAGCCTTGTGTTACATTAGCTACTACACTCAGTGTACTCACTAGGTAGCCTTGTGTTACATTAGCTACTACACACAGTGTACTCACTAGGTAGCCTTGTGCTACATTAGCTACTACAGTCAGTGTACTCACTAGGTAGCCTTGTGTTACATTAGCTACTACACTCAGTGTACTCACTAGGTAGCCTTGTGTTACATTAGCTACTACACACAGTGTACTCACTAGGTAGCCTTGTGTTACATTAGCTACTACACTCAGTGTACTCACTAGGTAGCCTTGTACTACATTAGCTACTACACACAGTGTGCTCACTAGGTAGCCTTGTGTTACATTAGCTACTACACTCAGTGTACTCACTAGGTAGCCTTGTACTACATTAGCTACTACACACAGTGTACTCACTAGGTAGCCTTGTGTTACATTAGCTACTACACTCAGTGTACTCACTAGGTAGCCTTGTGTTACATTAGCTACTACACTCAGTGTGCTCACTAGGTAGCCTTGTGCTACATTAGCTACTACACACAGTGTACTCACTAGGTAGCCTTGTGCTACATTAGCTACTACACTCAGTGTACTCACTAGGTAGCCTTGTGTTACATTAGCTACTACACTCAGTGTGCTCACTAGGTAGCCTTGTGCTACATTAGCTACTACACTCAGTGTACTCACTAGGTAGCCTTGTGCTACATTAGCTACTACACTCAGTGTGCTCACTAGGTAGCCTTGTGTTACATTAGCTACTACACACAGTGTACTCACTAGGTAGCCTTGTGTTACATTAGCTACTACACACAGTGTACTCACTAGGTAGCCTTGTACTACATTAGCTACTACACACAGTGTACTCACTAGGTAGCCTTGTACTACATTAGCTACTACACACAGTGTACTCACTAGGTAGCCTTGTGTTACATTAGCTTCTACACACAGTGTACTCACTAGGTAGCCTTGTGTTACATTAGCTACTACACACAGTGTACTCACTAGGTAGCCTTGTGTTACATTAGCTACTACACACAGTGTACTCACTAGGTAGCCTTGTGTTACATTAGCTACTACACACAGTGTACTCACTAGGTAGCCTTGTACTACATTAGCTACTACACACAGTGTACTCACTAGGTAGCCTTGTGTTACATTAGCTACTACACACAGTGTGCTCACTAGGTAGCCTTGTGTTACATTAGCTACTACACACAGTGTACTCACTAGGTAGCCTTGTGTTACATTAGCTACTACACATAGTGTACTCACTAGGTAGCCTTGTGTTACATTAGCTACTACACACAGTGTACTCACTAGGTAGCCTTGTGTTACATTAGCTACTACACACAGTGTACTCACTAGGTAGCCTTGTACTACATTAGCTACTACACACAGTGTGCTCACTAGGTAGCCTTGTGTTACATTAGCTACTACACACAGTGTACTCACTAGGTAGCCTTGTGTTACATTAGCTACTACACACAGTGTACTCACTAGGTAGCCTTGTGTTACATTAGCTACTACACACAGTGTACTCACTAGGTAGCCTTGTACTACATTAGCTACTACACTCAGTGTACTCACTAGGTAGCCTTGTGCTACATTAGCTACTACACTCAGTGTACTCACTAGGTAGCCTTGTGTTACATTAGCTACTACACACAGTGTACTCACTAGGTAGCCTTGTGCTACATTAGGTACTACACACAGTGTACTCACTAGGTAGCCTTGTGTTACATTAGCTACTACACACAGTGTACTCACTAGGTAGCCTTGTGTTACATTAGCTACTACACACAGTGTACTCACTAGGTAGCCTTGTGTTACATTAGCTACTACACACAGTGTGCTCACTAGGTAGCCTTGTACTACATTAGCTACTACACACACTGTACTCACTAGGTAGCCTTGTGTTACATTAGCTACTACACTCAGTGTACTCACTAGGTAGCCTTGTGTTACATTAGCTACTACACACAGTGTACTCACTAGGTAGCCTTGTGTTACATTAGCTACTACACACAGTGTACTCACTAGGTAGCCTTGTGTTACATTAGCTACTACACTCAGTGTACTCACTAGGTAGCCTTGTACTACATTAGCTACTACACACAGTGTACTCACTAGGTAGCCTTGTGTTACATTAGCTACTACACACAGTGTACTCACTAGGTAGCCTTGTACTACATTAGCTACTACACATAGTGTACTCACTAGGTAGCCTTGTGCTACATTAGCTACTACACTCAGTGTACTCACTAGGTAGCATTGTACTACATTAGCTACTACACACAGTGTACTCACTAGGTAGCCTTGTGTTACATTAGCTACTACACACAGTGTACTCACTAGGTAGCCTTGTGTTACATTAGCTACTACACACAGTGTACTCACTAGGTAGCCTTGTGTTACATTAGCTACTACACACAGTGTACTCACTAGGTAGCCTTGTGCTACATTAGCTACTACACACAGTGTACTCACTAGGTAGCCTTGTGTTACATTAGCTACTACACTCAGTGTACTCACTAGGTAGCCTTGTGTTACATTAGCTACTACACACAGTGTACTCACTAGGTAGCCTTGTGTTACATTAGCTACTACACACAGTGTACTCACTAGGTAGCCTTGTACTACATTAGCTACTACACACAGTGTACTCACTAGGTAGCCTTGTGTTACATTAGCTACTACACACAGTGTACTCACTAGGTAGCCTTGTACTACATTAGCTACTACACTCAGTGTACTCACTAGGTAGCCTTGTGTTACATTAGCTACTACACACAGTGTACTCACTAGGTAGCCTTGTGTTACATTAGCTACTACACACAGTGTACTCACTAGGTAGCCTTGTACTACATTAGCTACTACACACAGTGTACTCACTAGGTAGCCTTGTGTTACATTAGCTACTACACACAGTGTACTCACTAGGTAGCCTTGTGTTACATTAGCTACTACACACAGTGTGCTCACTAGGTAGCCTTGTGTTACATTAGCTACTACACTCAGTGTACTCACTAGGTAGCCTTGTGTTACATTAGCTACTACACACAGTGTACTCACTAGGTAGCCTTGTGTTACATTAGCTACTACACTCAGTGTACTCACTAGGTAGCCTTGTGTTACATTAGCTACTACACACAGTGTACTCACTAGGTAGCCTTGTGTTACATTAGCTACTACACTCAGTGTACTCACTAGGTAGCCTTGTGTTACATTAGCTACTACACACAGTGTACTCACTAGGTAGCCTTGTGTTACATTAGCTACTACACACAGTGTACTCACTAGGTAGCCTTGTACTACATTAGCTACTACACACAGTGTACTCACTAGGTAGCCTTGTGTTACATTAGCTACTACACACAGTGTACTCACTAGGTAGCCTTGTGTTACATTAGCTACTACACACAGTGTACTCACTAGGTAGCCTTGTACTACATTAGCTACTACACTCAGTGTACTCACTAGGTAGCCTTGTGTTACATTAGCTACTACACTCAGTGTACTCACTAGGTAGCCTTGTACTACATTAGCTACTACACTCAGTGTGCTCACTAGGTAGCCTTGTGTTACATTAGCTACTACACTCAGTGTGCTCACTAGGTAGCCTTGTGTTACATTAGCTACTACACTCAGTGTACTCACTAGGTAGCCTTGTACTACATTAGCTACTACACTCAGTGTACTCACTAGGTAGCCTTGTGTTACATTAGCTACTACACACAGTGTACTCACTAGGTAGCCTTGTGTTACATTAGCTACTACACACAGTGTACTCACTAGGTAGCCTTGTGTTACATTAGCTACTACACACAGTGTACTCACTAGGTAGACTTGTGTTACATTAGCTACTACACACAGTGTACTCACTAGGTAGCCTTGTGTTACATTAGCTACTACACACAGTGTACTCACTAGGTAGCCTTGTGTTACATTAGCTACTACACACAGTGTACTCACTAGGTAGCCTTGTGTTACATTAGCTACTACACACAGTGTACTCACTAGGTAGCCTTGTGCTACATTAGCTACTACACACAGTGTGCTCACTAGGTAGCCTTGTGTTACATTAGCTACTACACACAGTGTACTCACTAGGTAGCCTTGTGTTACATTAGCTACTACACACAGTGTACTCACTAGGTAGCCTTGTGTTACATTAGCTACTACACACAGTGTGCTCACTAGGTAGCCTTGTGTTACATTAGCTACTACACTCAGTGTACTCACTAGGTAGCCTTGTACTACATTAGCTACTACACACAGTGTACTCACTAGGTAGCCTTGTGTTACATTAGCTACTACACACAGTGTGCTCACTAGGTAGCCTTGTGTTACATTAGCTACTACACACAGTGTACTCACTAGGTAGCCTTGTGTTACATTAGCTACTACACACAGTGTGCTCACTAGGTAGCCTTGTGTTACATTAGCTACTACACACAGTGTACTCACTAGGTAGCCTTGTGTTACATTAGCTACTACACACAGTGTACTCACTAGGTAGCCTTGTGTTACATTAGCTACTACACACAGTGTACTCACTAGGTAGCCTTGTGCTACATTAGCTACTACACACAGTGTGCTCACTAGGTAGCCTTATGTTACATTAGCTACTACACACAGTGTACTCACTAGGTAGCCTTGTGCTACATTAGCTACTACACACAGTGTGCTCACTAGGTAGCCTTGTGTTACATTAGCTACTACACACAGTGTACTCACTAGGTAGCCTTGTGTTACATTAGCTACTACACACAGTGTACTCACTAGGTAGCCTTGTGTTACATTAGCTACTACACACAGTGTACTCACTAGGTAGCCTTGTGTTACATTAGCTACTACACACAGTGTACTCACTAGGTAGCCTTGTGTTACATTAGCTACTACACACAGTGTACTCACTAGGTAGCCTTGTACTACATTAGCTACTACACTCAGTGTACTCACTAGGTAGCCTTGTGTTACATTAGCTACTACACACAGTGTACTCACTAGGTAGCCTTGTGTTACATTAGCTACTACACACAGTGTACTCACTAGGTAGCCTTGTGCTACATTAGCTACTACACACAGTGTACTCACTAGGTAGCCTTGTACTACATTAGCTACTACACTCAGTGTACTCACTAGGTAGCCTTGTACTACATTAGCTACTACACACAGTGTACTCACTAGGTAGCCTTGTGTTACATTAGCTACTACACACAGTGTACTCACTAGGTAGCCTTGTGTTACATTAGCTACTACACACAGTGTACTCACTAGGTAGCCTTGTACTACATTAGCTACTACACTCAGTGTACTCACTAGGTAGCCTTGTGTTACATTAGCTACTACACACAGTGTACTCACTAGGTAGCCTTGTGTTACATTAGCTACTACACTCAGTGTACTCACTAGGTAGCCTTGTGCTACATTAGCTACTACACTCAGTGTACTCACTAGGTAGCCTTGTACTACATTAGCTACTACACACAGTGTGCTCACTAGTTAGCCTTGTGTTACATTAGCTACTACACACAGTGTACTCACTAGGTAGCCTTGTGTTACATTAGCTACTACACTCAGTGTACTCACTAGGTAGCCTTGTGTTACATTAGCTACTACACTCAGTGTACTCACTAGGTAGCCTTGTACTACATTAGCTACTACACTCAGTGTACTCACTAGGTAGCCTTGTGTTACATTAGCTACTACACTCAGTGTACTCACTAGGTAGCCTTGTACTACATTAGCTACTACACTCAGTGTACTCACTAGGTAGCCTTGTGTTACATTAGCTACTACACTCAGTGTACTCACTAGGTAGCCTTGTGCTACATTAGCTACTACACACAGTGTACTCACTAGGTAGCCTTGTACTACATTAGCTACTACACACAGTGTACTCACTAGGTAGCCTTGTGCTACATTAGCTACTACACTCAGTGTACTCACTAGGTAGCCTTGTACTACATTAGCTACTACACACAGTGTACTCACTAGGTAGCCTTGTGTTACATTAGCTACTACACTCAGTGTACTCACTAGGTAGCCTTGTGTTACATTAGCTACTACACACAGTGTACTCACTAGGTAGCCTTGTGTTACATTAGCTACTACACTCAGTGTACTCACTAGGTAGCCTTGTACTACATTAGCTACTACACACAGTGTACTCACTAGGTAGCCTTGTGCTACATTAGCTACTACACACAGTGTACTCACTAGGTAGCCTTGTGTTACATTAGCTACTACACTCAGTGTACTCACTAGGTAGCCTTGTGTTACATTAGCTACTACACTCAGTGTACTCACTAGGTAGCCTTGTGTTACATTAGCTACTACACTCAGTGTACTCACTAGGTAGCCTTGTGTTACATTAGCTACTACACACAATGTACTCACTAGGTAGCCTTGTGTTACATTAGCTACTACACACAGTGTGCTCACTAGGTAGCCTTGTGTTACATTAGCTACTACACACAGTGTACTCACTAGGTAGCCTTGTGTTACATTAGCTACTACACACAGTGTACTCACTAGGTAGCCTTGTGCTACATTAGCTACTACACTCAGTGTACTCACTAGGTAGCCTTGTGTTACATTAGCTACTACACTCAGTGTACTCACTAGGTAGCCTTGTGTTACATTAGCTACTACACACAGTGTACTCACTAGGTAGCCTTGTGTTACATTAGCTACTACACTCAGTGTACTCACTAGGTAGCCTTGTGTTACATTAGCTACTACACTCAGTGTACTCACTAGGTAGCCTTGTGTTACATTAGCTACTACACTCAGTGTACTCACTAGGTAGCCTTGTACTACATTAGCTACTACACTCAGTGTACTCACTAGGTAGCCTTGTGTTACATTAGCTACTACACACAGTGTACTCACTAGGTAGCCTTGTGCTACATTAGCTACTACACACAGTGTACTCACTAGGTAGCCTTGTGTTACATTAGCTACTACACACAGTGTACTCACTAGGTAGCCTTGTGTTACATTAGCTACTACACACAGTGTGCTCACTAGGTAGCCTTGTACTACATTAGCTACTACACTCAGTGTACTCACTAGGTAGCCTTGTGCTACATTAGCTACTACACTCAGTGTACTCACTAGGTAGCCTTGTGTTACATTAGCTACTACACACAGTGTACTCGCTAGGTAGCCTTGTGTTACATTAGCTACTACACTCAGTGTACTCACTAGGTAGCCTTGTGTTACATTAGCTACTACACACAGTGTACTCACTAGGTAGCGTTGTGTTACATTAGCTACTACACACAGTGTACTCACTAGGTAGCCTTGTGTTACATTAGCTACTACACACAGTGTACTCACTAGGAAGCCTTGTACTACATTAGCTACTACACACAGTGTACTCACTAGGTAGCCTTGTGTTACATTAGCTACTACACACAGTGTACTCACTAGGTAGCCTTGTGTTACATTAGCTACTACACTCAGTGTACTCACTAGGTACCCTTGTGCTACATTAGCTACTACACACAGTGTACTCACTAGGTAGCCTTGTGCTACATTAGCTACTACACACAGTGTACTCACTAGGTAGCCTTGAGTTACATTAGCTACTACACACAGTGTACTCACTAGGTAGCCTTGTGTTACATTAGCTACTACACTCAGTGTACTCACTAGGTAGCCTTGTACTACATTAGCTACTACACACAGTGTACTCACTAGGTAGCCTTGTGTTACATTAGCTACTACACTCAGTGTACTCACTAGGTAGCCTTGTACTACATTAGCTACTACACACAGTGTACTCACTGGGTAGCCTTGTACTACATTAGCTACTACACTCAGTGTGCTCACTAGGTAGCCTTGTGTTACATTAGCTACTACACACAGTGTACTCACTAGGTAGCCTTGTGTTACATTACCTACTACACACAGTGTACTCACTAGGTAGCCTTGTGCTACATTAGCTACTACACACAGTGTGCTCACTAGGTAGCCTTGTGCTACATTAGCTACTACACACAGTGTACTCACTAGGTAGCCTTGTGTTACATTAGCTACTACACACAGTGTGCTCACTAGGTAGCCTTGTGCTACATTAGCTACTACACACAGTGTACTCACTAGGTAGCCTTGTGTTACATTAGCTACTACACACAGTGTACTCACTAGGTAGCCTTGTGCTACATTAGCTACTACACACAGTGTACTCACTAGGTAGCCTTGTGTTACATTAGCTACTACACACAGTGTGCTCACTAGGTAGCCTTGTGTTACATTAGCTACTACACACAGTGTACTCACTAGGTAGCCTTGTGCTACATTAGCTACTACACTCAGTGTACTCACTAGGTAGCCTTGTGTTACATTAGCTACTACACACAGTGTACTCACTAGGTAGCCTTGTACTACATTAGCTACTACACACAGTGTACTCACTAGGTAGCCTTGTGCTACATTAGCTACTACACACAGTGTACTCACTAGGTAGCCTTGTGCTACATTAGCTACTACACACAGTGTACTCACTAGGTAGCCTTGTGTTACATTAGCTACTACACTCAGTGTACTCACTAGGTAGCCTTGTGTTACATTAGCTACTACACACAGTGTACTCACTAGGTAGCCTTGTGCTACATTAGCTACTACACACAGTGTACTCACTAGGTAGCCTTGTGTTACATTAGCTACTACACACAGTGTACTCACTAGGTAGCCTTGTGTTACATTAGCTACTACACTCAGTGTACTCACTAGGTAGCCTTGTGTTACATTAGCTACTACACACAGTGTACTCACTAGGTAGCCTTGTACTACATTAGCTACTACACACAGTGTACTCACTAGGTAGCCTTGTGCTACATTAGCTACTACACACAGTGTGCTCACTAGGTAGCCTTGTGCTACATTAGCTACTACACACAGTGTACTCACTAGGTAGCCTTGTGTTACATTAGCTACTACACACAGTGTGCTCACTAGGTAGCCTTGTGCTACATTAGCTACTACACACAGTGTACTCACTAGGTAGCCTTGTGTTACATTAGCTACTACACACAGTGTACTCACTAGGTAGCCTTGTGCTACATTAGCTACTACACACAGTGTACTCACTAGGTAGCCTTGTGTTACATTAGCTACTACACACAGTGTGCTCACTAGGTAGCCTTGTGTTACATTAGCTACTACACACAGTGTACTCACTAGGTAGCCTTGTGTTACATTAGCTACTACACACAGTGTGCTCACTAGGTAGCCTTGTACTACATTAGCTACTACACACAGTGTACTCACTAGGTAGCCTTGTACTACATTAGCTACTACACACAGTGTACTCACTAGGTAGCCTTGTGTTACATTAGCTACTACACACAGTGTGCTCACTAGGTAGCCTTGTGTTACATTAGCTACTACACACAGTGTGCTCACTAGGTAGCCTTGTGTTACATTAGCTACTACACACAGTGTGCTCACTAGGTAGCCTTGTGTTACATTAGCTACTACACACAGTGTGCTCACTAGGTAGCCTTGTGTTACATTAGCTACTACACACAGTGTACTCACTAGGTAGCCTTGTACTACATTAGCTACTACACACAGTGTACTCACTAGGTAGCCTTGTGTTACATTAGCTACTACACACAGTGTACTCACTAGGTAGCCTTGTACTACATTAGCTACTACACACAGTGTACTCACTAGGTAGCCTTGTGTTACATTAGCTACTACACTCAGTGTACTCACTAGGTAGCCTTGTGTTACATTAGCTACTACACACAGTGTACTCACTAGGTAGCCTTGTACTACATTAGCTACTACACGCAGTGTACTCACTAGGTAGCCTTGTGTTACATTAGCTACTACACACAGTGTACTCACTAGGTAGCCTTGTGTTACATTAGCTACTACACACAGTGTACTCACTAGGTAGCCTTGTACTACATTAGCTACTACACTCAGTGTACTCACTAGGTAGCCTTGTACTACATTAGCTACTACACACAGTGTACTCACTAGGTAGCCTTGTGTTACATTAGCTACTACACGCAGTGTACTCACTAGGTAGCCTTGTGTTACATTAGCTACTACACACAGTGTACTCACTAGGTAGCCTTGTACTACATTAGCTACTACACTCAGTGTACTCACTAGGTAGCCTTGTGTTACATTAGCTACTACACACAGTGTACTCACTAGGTAGCCTTGTACTACATTAGCTACTACACACAGTGTACTCACTAGGTAGCCTTGTGTTACAATAGCTACTACACTCAGTGTACTCACTAGGTAGACTTGTACTACATTAGCTACTACACACAGTGTACTCACTAGGTAGCCTTGTGCTACATTAGCTACTACACACAGTGTACTCACTAGGTAGCCTTGTGTTACATTAGCTACTACACACAGTGTACTCACTAGGTAGCCTTGTACTACATTAGCTACTACACACAGTGTACTCACTAGGTAGCCTTGTACTACATTAGCTACTACTCACAGTGTGCTCACTAGGTAGCCTTGTGTTACATTAGCTACTACACACAGTGTACTCACTAGGTAGCCTTGTGTTACATTAGCTACTACACTCAGTGTACTCACTAGGTAGCCTTGTGTTACATTAGCTACTACACACAGTGTACTCACTAGGTAGCCTTGTGCTACATTAGCTACTACACACAGTGTACTCACTAGGTAGCCTTGTGTTACATTAGCTACTACACACAGTGTACTCACTAGGTAGCCTTGTGTTACATTAGCTACTACACACAGTGTACTCACTAGGTAGCCTTGTGTTACATTAGCTACTACACACAGTGTACTCACTAGGTAGCCTTGTGTTACATTAGCTACTACACACAGTGTACTCACTAGGTAGCCTTGTGTTACATTAGCTACTACACACAGTGTACTCACTAGGTAGCCTTGTGTTACATTAGCTACTACACACAGTGTACTCACTAGGTAGCCTTGTACTACATTAGCTACTACACGCAGTGTACTCACTAGGTAGCCTTGTGTTACATTAGCTACTACACACAGTGTACTCACTAGGTAGCCTTGTACTACATTAGCTACTACACACAGTGTACTCACTAGGTAGCCTTGTGTTACATTAGCTACTACACACAGTGTACTCACTAGGTAGCCTTGTGTTACATTAGCTACTACACACAGTGTACTCAGTAGGTAGCCTTGTACTACATTAGCTACTACACACAGTGTACTCACTAGGTAGCCTTGTGTTACATTAGCTACTACACACAGTGTACTCACTAGGTAGCCTTGTGTTACATTAGCTACTACACACAGTGTACTCACTAGGTAGCCTTGTACTACATTAGCTACTACACACAGTCTACTCACTAGGTAGCCTTGTGTTACATTAGCTACTACACACAGTGTACTCACTAGGTAGCCTTGTGTTACATTAGCTACTACACACAGTGTACTCACTAGGTAGCCTTGTGTTACATTAGCTACTACACTCAGTGTACTCACTAGGTAGCCTTGTGTTACATTAGCTACTACACACAGTGTACTCACTAGGTAGCCTTGTGTTACATTAGCTACTACACACAGTGTACTCACTAGGTAGCCTTGTGTTACATTAGCTACTACACTCAGTGTACTCACTAGGTAGCCTTGTGTTACATTAGCTACTACACACAGTGTACTCACTAGGTAGCCTTGTGTTACATTAGCTACTACACACAGTGTACTCACTAGGTAGCCTTGTGTTACATTAGCTACTACACTCAGTGTACTCACTAGGTAGCCTTGTGTTACATTAGCTACTACACACAGTGTACTCACTAGGTAGCCTTGTGTTACATTAGCTACTACACACAGTGTACTCACTAGGTAGCCTTGTGTTACATTAGCTACTACACACAGTGTACTCACTAGGTAGCCTTGTGTTACATTAGCTACTACACACAGTGTACTCACTAGGTAGCCTTGTGTTACATTAGCTACTACACTCAGTGTACTCACTAGGTAGCCTTGTACTACATTAGCTACTACACTCAGTGTACTCACTAGGTAGCCTTGTGTTACATTAGCTACTACACACAGTGTGCTCACTAGGTAGCCTTGTACTACATTAGCTACTACACACAGTGTACTCACTAGGTAGCCTTGTGTTACATTAGCTACTACACACAGTGTACTCACTAGGTAGCCTTGTGCTACATTAGCTACTACACACAGTGTACTCACTAGGTAGCCTTGTGTTACATTAGCTACTACACTCAGTGTACTCACTAGGTAGCCATGTGTTACATTAGCTACTACACTCAGTGTACTCACTAGGTAGCCTTGTGTTACATTAGCTACTACACTCAGTGTACTCACTAGGTAGCCTTGTACTACATTAGCTACTACACTCAGTGTACTCACTAGGTAGCCTTGTGTTACATTAGCTTCTACACACAGTGTACTCACTAGGTAGCCTTGTGTTACATTAGCTACTACACACAGTGTACTCACTAGGTAGCCTTGTGTTACATTAGCTACTACACACAGTGTACTCACTAGGTAGCCTTGTGTTACATTAGCTACTACACTCAGTGTACTCACTAGGTAGCCTTGTGCTACATTAGCTACTACACACAGTGTACTCACTAGGTAGCCTTGTGTTACATTAGCTACTACACACAGTGTACTCACTAGGTAGCCTTGTGCTACATTAGCTACTACACACAGTGTACTCACTAGGTAGCCTTGTGTTACATTAGCTACTACACTCAGTGTACTCACTAGGTAGCCTTGTACTACATTAGCTACTACACTCAGTGTACTCACTAGGTAGCCTTGTGTTACATTAGCTACTACACACAGTGTACTCACTAGGTAGCCTTGTGTTACATTAGCTACTACACACAGTGTACTCACTAGGTAGCCTTGTGTTACATTAGCTACTACACACAGTGTACTCACTAGGTAGCCTTGTGTTACATTAGCTACTACACACAGTGTACTCACTAGGTAGCCTTGTGTTACATTAGCTACTACACACAGTGTGCTCACTAGGTAGCCTTGTACTACATTAGCTACTACACACAGTGTACTCACTAGGTAGCCTTGTGTTACATTAGCTACTACACTCAGTGTACTCACTAGGTAGCCTTGTGTTACATTAGCTACTACACTCAGTGTGCTCACTAGGTAGCCTTGTACTACATTAGCTACTACACTCAGTGTACTCACTAGGTAGCCTTGTGTTACATTAGCTACTACACTCAGTGTACTCACTAGGTAGCCTTGTACTACATTAGCTACTACACTCAGTGTACTCACTAGGTAGCCTTGTGTTACATTAGCTACTACACTCAGTGTACTCACTAGGTAGCCTTGTACTACATTAGCTACTACACTCAGTGTACTCACTAGGTAGCCTTGTACTACATTAGCTACTACACTCAGTGTACTCACTAGGTAGCCTTGTGTTACATTAGCTACTACACTCAGTGTACTCACTAGGTAGCCTTGTGTTACATTAGCTACTACACTCAGTGTACTCACTAGGTAGCCTTGTGTTACATTAGCTACTACACTCAGTGTACTCACTAGGTAGCCTTGTACTACATTAGCTACTACACACAGTGTACTCACTAGGTAGCCTTGTGCTACATTAGCTACTACACACAGTGTACTCACTAGGTAGCCTTGTGCTACATTAGCTACTACACACAGTGTACTCACTAGGTAGCCTTGTGTTACATTAGCTACTACACACAGTGTACTCACTAGGTAGCCTTGTGTTACATTAGCTACTACACACAGTGTACTCACTAGGTAGCCTTGTGTTACATTAGCTACTACACACAGTGTGCTCACTAGGTAGCCTTGTGTTACATTAGCTACTACACTCAGTGTACTCACTAGGTAGCCTTGTGTTACATTAGCTACTACACACAGTGTGCTCACTAGGTAGCCTTGTGTTACATTAGCTACTACACACAGTGTACTCACTAGGTAGCCTTGTACTACATTAGCTACTACACACAGTGTACTCACTAGGTAGCCTTGTACTACATTAGCTACTACACACAGTGTACTCACTAGGTAGCCTTGTGTTACATTAGCTACTACACTCAGTGTACTCACTAGGTAGCCTTGTGTTACATTAGCTACTACACTCAGTGTACTCACTAGGTAGCCTTGTGTTACATTAGCTACTACACTCAGTGTACTCACTAGGTAGCCTTGTACTACATTAGCTACTACACACAGTGTACTCACTAGGTAGCCTTGTACTACATTAGCTACTACACACAGTGTACTCACTAGGTAGCCTTGTACTACATTAGCTACTACACTCAGTGTACTCACTAGGTAGCCTTGTACTACATTAGCTACTACACACAGTGTGCTCACTAGGTAGCCTTGTGCTACATTAGCTACTACACACAGTGTACTCACTAGGTAGCCTTGTGTTACATTAGCTACTACACACAGTGTGCTCACTAGGTAGCCTTGTGCTACATTAGCTACTACACACAGTGTACTCACTAGGTAGCCTTGTGTTACATTAGCTACTACACACAGTGTACTCACTAGGTAGCCTTGTGCTACATTAGCTACTACACACAGTGTACTCACTAGGTAGCCTTGTGTTACATTAGCTACTACACACAGTGTGCTCACTAGGTAGCCTTGTGTTACATTAGCTACTACACACAGTGTACTCACTAGGTAGCCTTGTGCTACATTAGCTACTACACTCAGTGTACTCACTAGGTAGCCTTGTGTTACATTAGCTACTACACACAGTGTACTCACTAGGTAGCCTTGTACTACATTAGCTACTACACACAGTGTACTCACTAGGTAGCCTTGTGCTACATTAGCTACTACACACAGTGTACTCACTAGGTAGCCTTGTGCTACATTAGCTACTACACACAGTGTACTCACTAGGTAGCCTTGTGTTACATTAGCTACTACACTCAGTGTACTCACTAGGTAGCCTTGTGTTACATTAGCTACTACACACAGTGTACTCACTAGGTAGCCTTGTGCTACATTAGCTACTACACACAGTGTACTCACTAGGTAGCCTTGTGTTACATTAGCTACTACACACAGTGTACTCACTAGGTAGCCTTGTGTTACATTAGCTACTACACTCAGTGTACTCACTAGGTAGCCTTGTGTTACATTAGCTACTACACACAGTGTACTCACTAGGTAGCCTTGTACTACATTAGCTACTACACACAGTGTACTCACTAGGTAGCCTTGTGCTACATTAGCTACTACACACAGTGTGCTCACTAGGTAGCCTTGTGCTACATTAGCTACTACACACAGTGTACTCACTAGGTAGCCTTGTGTTACATTAGCTACTACACACAGTGTGCTCACTAGGTAGCCTTGTGCTACATTAGCTACTACACACAGTGTACTCACTAGGTAGCCTTGTGTTACATTAGCTACTACACACAGTGTACTCACTAGGTAGCCTTGTGCTACATTAGCTACTACACACAGTGTACTCACTAGGTAGCCTTGTGTTACATTAGCTACTACACACAGTGTGCTCACTAGGTAGCCTTGTGTTACATTAGCTACTACACACAGTGTACTCACTAGGTAGCCTTGTGTTACATTAGCTACTACACACAGTGTGCTCACTAGGTAGCCTTGTACTACATTAGCTACTACACACAGTGTACTCACTAGGTAGCCTTGTACTACATTAGCTACTACACACAGTGTACTCACTAGGTAGCCTTGTGTTACATTAGCTACTACACACAGTGTGCTCACTAGGTAGCCTTGTGTTACATTAGCTACTACACACAGTGTGCTCACTAGGTAGCCTTGTGTTACATTAGCTACTACACACAGTGTGCTCACTAGGTAGCCTTGTGTTACATTAGCTACTACACACAGTGTGCTCACTAGGTAGCCTTGTGTTACATTAGCTACTACACACAGTGTACTCACTAGGTAGCCTTGTACTACATTAGCTACTACACACAGTGTACTCACTAGGTAGCCTTGTGTTACATTAGCTACTACACACAGTGTACTCACTAGGTAGCCTTGTACTACATTAGCTACTACACACAGTGTACTCACTAGGTAGCCTTGTGTTACATTAGCTACTACACTCAGTGTACTCACTAGGTAGCCTTGTGTTACATTAGCTACTACACACAGTGTACTCACTAGGTAGCCTTGTACTACATTAGCTACTACACGCAGTGTACTCACTAGGTAGCCTTGTGTTACATTAGCTACTACACACAGTGTACTCACTAGGTAGCCTTGTGTTACATTAGCTACTACACACAGTGTACTCACTAGGTAGCCTTGTACTACATTAGCTACTACACTCAGTGTACTCACTAGGTAGCCTTGTACTACATTAGCTACTACACACAGTGTACTCACTAGGTAGCCTTGTGTTACATTAGCTACTACACGCAGTGTACTCACTAGGTAGCCTTGTGTTACATTAGCTACTACACACAGTGTACTCACTAGGTAGCCTTGTACTACATTAGCTACTACACTCAGTGTACTCACTAGGTAGCCTTGTGTTACATTAGCTACTACACACAGTGTACTCACTAGGTAGCCTTGTACTACATTAGCTACTACACACAGTGTACTCACTAGGTAGCCTTGTGTTACAATAGCTACTACACTCAGTGTACTCACTAGGTAGACTTGTACTACATTAGCTACTACACACAGTGTACTCACTAGGTAGCCTTGTGCTACATTAGCTACTACACACAGTGTACTCACTAGGTAGCCTTGTGTTACATTAGCTACTACACACAGTGTACTCACTAGGTAGCCTTGTACTACATTAGCTACTACACACAGTGTACTCACTAGGTAGCCTTGTACTACATTAGCTACTACTCACAGTGTGCTCACTAGGTAGCCTTGTGTTACATTAGCTACTACACACAGTGTACTCACTAGGTAGCCTTGTGTTACATTAGCTACTACACTCAGTGTACTCACTAGGTAGCCTTGTGTTACATTAGCTACTACACACAGTGTACTCACTAGGTAGCCTTGTGCTACATTAGCTACTACACACAGTGTACTCACTAGGTAGCCTTGTGTTACATTAGCTACTACACACAGTGTACTCACTAGGTAGCCTTGTGTTACATTAGCTACTACACACAGTGTACTCACTAGGTAGCCTTGTGTTACATTAGCTACTACACACAGTGTACTCACTAGGTAGCCTTGTGTTACATTAGCTACTACACACAGTGTACTCACTAGGTAGCCTTGTGTTACATTAGCTACTACACACAGTGTACTCACTAGGTAGCCTTGTGTTACATTAGCTACTACACACAGTGTACTCACTAGGTAGCCTTGTACTACATTAGCTACTACACGCAGTGTACTCACTAGGTAGCCTTGTGTTACATTAGCTACTACACACAGTGTACTCACTAGGTAGCCTTGTACTACATTAGCTACTACACACAGTGTACTCACTAGGTAGCCTTGTGTTACATTAGCTACTACACACAGTGTACTCACTAGGTAGCCTTGTGTTACATTAGCTACTACACACAGTGTACTCAGTAGGTAGCCTTGTACTACATTAGCTACTACACACAGTGTACTCACTAGGTAGCCTTGTGTTACATTAGCTACTACACACAGTGTACTCACTAGGTAGCCTTGTGTTACATTAGCTACTACACACAGTGTACTCACTAGGTAGCCTTGTACTACATTAGCTACTACACACAGTCTACTCACTAGGTAGCCTTGTGTTACATTAGCTACTACACACAGTGTACTCACTAGGTAGCCTTGTGTTACATTAGCTACTACACACAGTGTACTCACTAGGTAGCCTTGTGTTACATTAGCTACTACACTCAGTGTACTCACTAGGTAGCCTTGTGTTACATTAGCTACTACACACAGTGTACTCACTAGGTAGCCTTGTGTTACATTAGCTACTACACACAGTGTACTCACTAGGTAGCCTTGTGTTACATTAGCTACTACACTCAGTGTACTCACTAGGTAGCCTTGTGTTACATTAGCTACTACACACAGTGTACTCACTAGGTAGCCTTGTGTTACATTAGCTACTACACACAGTGTACTCACTAGGTAGCTTTGTGTTACATTAGCTACTACACTCAGTGTACTCACTAGGTAGCCTTGTGTTACATTAGCTACTACACACAGTGTACTCACTAGGTAGCCTTGTGTTACATTAGCTACTACACACAGTGTACTCACTAGGTAGCCTTGTGTTACATTAGCTACTACACACAGTGTACTCACTAGGTAGCCTTGTGTTACATTAGCTACTACACACAGTGTACTCACTAGGTAGCCTTGTGTTACATTAGCTACTACACTCAGTGTACTCACTAGGTAGCCTTGTACTACATTAGCTACTACACTCAGTGTACTCACTAGGTAGCCTTGTGTTACATTAGCTACTACACACAGTGTGCTCACTAGGTAGCCTTGTACTACATTAGCTACTACACACAGTGTACTCACTAGGTAGCCTTGTGTTACATTAGCTACTACACACAGTGTACTCACTAGGTAGCCTTGTGCTACATTAGCTACTACACACAGTGTACTCACTAGGTAGCCTTGTGTTACATTAGCTACTACACTCAGTGTACTCACTAGGTAGCCATGTGTTACATTAGCTACTACACTCAGTGTACTCACTAGGTAGCCTTGTGTTACATTAGCTACTACACTCAGTGTACTCACTAGGTAGCCTTGTACTACATTAGCTACTACACTCAGTGTACTCACTAGGTAGCCTTGTGTTACATTAGCTTCTACACACAGTGTACTCACTAGGTAGCCTTGTGTTACATTAGCTACTACACACAGTGTACTCACTAGGTAGCCTTGTGTTACATTAGCTACTACACACAGTGTACTCACTAGGTAGCCTTGTGTTACATTAGCTACTACACTCAGTGTACTCACTAGGTAGCCTTGTGCTACATTAGCTACTACACACAGTGTACTCACTAGGTAGCCTTGTGTTACATTAGCTACTACACACAGTGTACTCACTAGGTAGCCTTGTGCTACATTAGCTACTACACACAGTGTACTCACTAGGTAGCCTTGTGTTACATTAGCTACTACACTCAGTGTACTCACTAGGTAGCCTTGTACTACATTAGCTACTACACTCAGTGTACTCACTAGGTAGCCTTGTGTTACATTAGCTACTACACACAGTGTACTCACTAGGTAGCCTTGTGTTACATTAGCTACTACACACAGTGTACTCACTAGGTAGCCTTGTGTTACATTAGCTACTACACACAGTGTACTCACTAGGTAGCCTTGTGTTACATTAGCTACTACACACAGTGTACTCACTAGGTAGCCTTGTGTTACATTAGCTACTACACACAGTGTGCTCACTAGGTAGCCTTGTACTACATTAGCTACTACACACAGTGTACTCACTAGGTAGCCTTGTGTTACATTAGCTACTACACTCAGTGTACTCACTAGGTAGCCTTGTGTTACATTAGCTACTACACTCAGTGTGCTCACTAGGTAGCCTTGTACTACATTAGCTACTACACTCAGTGTACTCACTAGGTAGCCTTGTGTTACATTAGCTACTACACTCAGTGTACTCACTAGGTAGCCTTGTACTACATTAGCTACTACACTCAGTGTACTCACTAGGTAGCCTTGTGTTACATTAGCTACTACACTCAGTGTACTCACTAGGTAGCCTTGTACTACATTAGCTACTACACTCAGTGTACTCACTAGGTAGCCTTGTACTACATTAGCTACTACACTCAGTGTACTCACTAGGTAGCCTTGTGTTACATTAGCTACTACACTCAGTGTACTCACTAGGTAGCCTTGTGTTACATTAGCTACTACACTCAGTGTACTCACTAGGTAGCCTTGTGTTACATTAGCTACTACACTCAGTGTACTCACTAGGTAGCCTTGTACTACATTAGCTACTACACACAGTGTACTCACTAGGTAGCCTTGTGCTACATTAGCTACTACACACAGTGTACTCACTAGGTAGCCTTGTGCTACATTAGCTACTACACACAGTGTACTCACTAGGTAGCCTTGTGTTACATTAGCTACTACACACAGTGTACTCACTAGGTAGCCTTGTGTTACATTAGCTACTACACACAGTGTACTCACTAGGTAGCCTTGTGTTACATTAGCTACTACACACAGTGTGCTCACTAGGTAGCCTTGTGTTACATTAGCTACTACACTCAGTGTACTCACTAGGTAGCCTTGTGTTACATTAGCTACTACACACAGTGTGCTCACTAGGTAGCCTTGTGTTACATTAGCTACTACACACAGTGTACTCACTAGGTAGCCTTGTACTACATTAGCTACTACACACAGTGTACTCACTAGGTAGCCTTGTACTACATTAGCTACTACACACAGTGTACTCACTAGGTAGCCTTGTGTTACATTAGCTACTACACTCAGTGTACTCACTAGGTAGCCTTGTGTTACATTAGCTACTACACTCAGTGTACTCACTAGGTAGCCTTGTGTTACATTAGCTACTACACTCAGTGTACTCACTAGGTAGCCTTGTACTACATTAGCTACTACACACAGTGTACTCACTAGGTAGCCTTGTACTACATTAGCTACTACACACAGTGTACTCACTAGGTAGCCTTGTACTACATTAGCTACTACACTCAGTGTACTCACTAGGTAGCCTTGTACTACATTAGCTACTACACACAGTGTACTCACTAGGTAGCCTTGTACTACATTAGCTACTACACACAGTGTACTCACTAGGTAGCCTTGTGTTACATTAGCTACTACACACAGTGTACTCACTAGGTAGCCTTGTGTTACATTAGCTACTACACACAGTGTACTCACTAGGTAGCCTTGTGTTACATTAGCTACTACACACAGTGTACTCACTAGGTAGCCTTGTGTTACATTAGCTACTACACACAGTGTGCTCACTAGGTAGCCTTGTGTTACATTAGCTACTACACTCAGTGTACTCACTAGGTAGCCTTGTACTACATTAGCTACTACACTCAGTGTACTCACTAGGTAGCCTTGTGTTACATTAGCTACTACACACAGTGTACTCACTAGGTAGCCTTGTGTTACATTAGCTACTACACTCAGTGTACTCACTAGGTAGCCTTGTACTACATTAGCTACTACACTCAGTGTACTCACTAGGTAGCCTTGTACTACATTAGCTACTACACACAGTGTACTCACTAGGTAGCCTTGTGCTACATTAGCTACTACACACAGTGTACTCACTAGGTAGCCTTGTGTTACATTAGCTACTACACACAGTGTGCTCACTAGGTAGCCTTGTGTTACATTAGCTACTACACACAGTGTACTCACTAGGTAGCCTTGTGTTACATTAGCTACTACACTCAGTGTACTCACTAGGTAGCCTTGTGCTACATTAGCTACTACACACAGTGTGCTCACTAGGTAGCCTTGTGCTACATTAGCTACTACACACAGTGTGCTCACTAGGTAGCCTTGTGCTACATTAGCTACTACACACAGTGTACTCACTAGGTAGCCTTGTGTTACATTAGCTACTACACACAGTGTACTCACTAGGTAGCCTTGTGTTACATTAGCTACTACACACAGTGTGCTCACTAGGTAGCCTTGTGTTACATTAGCTACTACACACAGTGTACTCACTAGGTAGCCTTGTGTTACATTAGCTACTACACACAGTGTGCTCACTAGGTAGCCTTGTGTTACATTAGCTACTACACACAGTGTACTCACTAGGTAGCCTTGTGTTACATTAGCTACTACACACAGTGTACTCACTAGGTAGCCTTGTGTTACATTAGCTACTACACACAGTGTACTCACTAGGTAGCCTTGTACTACATTAGCTACTACTCACAGTGTGCTCACTAGGTAGCCTTGTGTTACATTAGCTACTACACACAGTGTACTCACTAGGTAGCCTTGTGTTACATTAGCTACTACACACAGTGTGCTCACTAGGTAGCCTTGTGTTACATTAGCTACTACACACAGTGTACTCACTAGGTAGCCTTGTGTTACATTAGCTACTACACACAGTGTACTCACTAGGTAGCCTTGTGTTACATTAGCTACTACACTCAGTGTACTCACTAGGTAGCCTTGTGTTACATTAGCTACTACACACAGTGTACTCACTAGGTAGCCTTGTACTACATTAGCTACTACACACAGTGTACTCACTAGGTAGCCTTGTGTTACATTAGCTACTACACACAGTGTACTCACTAGGTAGCCTTGTACTACATTAGCTACTACACACAGTGTACTCACTAGGTAGCCTTGTGCTACATTAGCTACTACACACAGTGTACTCACTAGGTAGCCTTGTGTTACATTAGCTACTACACACAGTGTACTCACTAGGTAGCCTTGTGCTACATTAGCTACTACACACAGTGTACTCACTAGGTAGCCTTGTGTTACATTAGCTACTACACACAGTGTACTCACTAGGTAGCCTTGTGTTACATTAGCTACTACACACAGTGTACTCACTAGGTAGCCTTGTACTACATTAGCTACTACACGCAGTGTACTCACTAGGTAGCCTTGTGTTACATTAGCTACTACACACAGTGTACTCACTAGGTAGCCTTGTACTACATTAGCTACTACACACAGTGTACTCACTAGGTAGCCTTGTGCTACATTAGCTACTACACTCAGTGTGCTCACTAGGTAGCCTTGTGTTACATTAGCTACTACACACAGTGTACTCACTAGGTAGCCTTGTGTTACATTAGCTACTACACACAGTGTGCTCACTAGGTAGCCTTGTGTTACATTAGCTACTACACACAGTGTACTCACTAGGTAGCCTTGTACTACATTAGCTACTACACTCAGTGTACTCACTAGGTAGCCTTGTGTTACATTAGCTACTACACACAGTGTACTCACTAGGTAGCCTTGTGCTACATTAGCTACTACACACAGTGTACTCACTAGGTAGCCTTGTGTTACATTAGCTACTACACACAGTGTACTCACTAGGTAGCCTTGTACTACATTAGCTACTACACTCAGTGTACTCACTAGGTAGCCTTGTGTTACATTAGCTACTACACACAGTGTACTCACTAGGTAGCCTTGTGCTACATTAGCTACTACACACAGTGTACTCACTAGGTAGCCTTGTACTACATTAGCTACTACACACAGTGTACTCACTAGGTAGCCTTGTACTACATTAGCTACTACACTCAGTGTACTCACTAGGTAGCCTTGTGTTACATTAGCTACTACACACAGTGTACTCACTAGGTAGCCTTGTGCTACATTAGCTACTACACACAGTGTACTCACTAGGTAGCCTTGTGCTACATTAGCTACTACACTCAGTGTACTCACTAGGTAGCCTTGTGCTACATTAGCTACTACACACAGTGTACTCACTAGGTAGCCTTGTACTACATTAGCTACTACACTCAGTGTACTCACTAGGTAGCCTTGTGCTACATTAGCTACTACACTCAGTGTACTCACTAGGTAGCCTTGTGCTACATTAGCTACTACACTCAGTGTACTCACTAGGTAGCCTTGTGCTACATTAGCTACTACACACAGTGTACTCACTAGGTAGCCTTGTACTACATTAGCTACTACACACAGTGTACTCACTAGGTAGCCTTGTGCTACATTAGCTACTACACTCAGTGTACTCACTAGGTAGCCTTGTGCTACATTAGCTACTACACACAGTGTACTCACTAGGTAGCCTTGTGCTACATTAGCTACTACACACAGTGTACTCACTAGGTAGCCTTGTGCTACATTAGCTACTACACACAGTGTACTCACTAGGTAGCCTTGTGTTACATTAGCTACTACACTCAGTGTACTCACTAGGTAGCCTTGTGCTACATTAGCTACTACACACAGTGTACTCACTAGGTAGCCTTGTACTACATTAGCTACTACACACAGTGTACTCACTAGGTAGCCTTGTGCTACATTAGCTACTACACACAGTGTACTCACTAGGTAGCCTTGTGTTACATTAGCTACTACACACAGTGTACTCACTAGGTAGCCTTGTGTTACATTAGCTACTACACACAGTGTACTCACTAGGTAGCCTTGTGTTACATTAGCTACTACACACAGTGTACTCACTAGGTAGCCTTGTGTTACATTAGCTACTACACTCAGTGTACTCACTAGGTAGCCTTGTGTTACATTAGCTACTACACACAGTGTACTCACTAGGTAGCCTTGTGTTACATTAGCTACTACACACAGTGTACTCACTAGGTAGCCTTGTGTTACATTAGCTACTACACACAGTGTGCTCACTAGGTAGCCTTGTGTTACATTAGCTACTACACACAGTGTACTCACTAGGTAGCCTTGTGTTACATTAGCTACTACACACAGTGTACTCACTAGGTAGCCTTGTGTTACATTAGCTACTACACACAGTGTACTCACTAGGTAGCCTTGTGTTACATTAGCTACTACACACAGTGTACTCACTAGGTAGCCTTGTGTTACATTAGCTACTACACTCAGTGTACTCACTAGGTAGCCTTGTGTTACATTAGCTACTACACACAGTGTACTCACTAGGTAGCCTTGTGTTACATTAGCTACTACACACAGTGTACTCACTAGGTAGCCTTGTGTTACATTAGCTACTACACTCAGTGTACTCACTAGGTAGCCTTGTGTTACATTAGCTACTACACACAGTGTACTCACTAGGTAGCCTTGTGTTACATTAGCTACTACACACAGTGTACTCACTAGGTAGCCTTGTGTTACATTAGCTACTACACACAGTGTACTCACTAGGTAGCCTTGTGTTACATTAGCTACTACACACAGTGTACTCACTAGGTAGCCTTGTGTTACATTAGCTACTACACTCAGTGTACTCACTAGGTAGCCTTGTGTTACATTAGCTACTACACTCAGTGTACTCACTAGGTAGCCATGTGTTACATTAGCTACTACACTCAGTGTACTCACTAGGTAGCCTTGTGTTACATTAGCTACTACACTCAGTGTACTCACTAGGTAGCCTTGTACTACATTAGCTACTACACTCAGTGTACACACTAGGTAGCCTTGTGTTACATTAGCTACTACACACAGTGTACTCACTAGGTAGCCTTGTGTTACATTAGCTACTACACTCAGTGTACTCACTAGGTAGCCTTGTACTACATTAGCTACTACACACAGTGTACTCACTAGGTAGCCTTGTGCTACATTAGCTACTACACACAGTGTACTCACTAGGTAGCCTTGTGTTACATTAGCTACTACACACAGTGTACTCACTAGGTAGCCTTGTGTTACATTAGCTACTACACACAGTGTACTCACTAGGTAGCCTTGTGTTACATTAGCTACTACACACAGTGTACTCACTAGGTAGCCTTGTGTTACATTAGCTACTACACACAGTGTACTCACTAGGTAGCCTTGTGCTACATTAGCTACTACACACAGTGTACTCACTAGGTAGCCTTGTGTTACATTAGCTACTACACACAGTGTACTCACTAGGTAGCCTTGTGTTACATTAGCTACTACACACAGTGTACTCACTAGGTAGCCTTGTGTTACATTAGCTACTACACACAGTGTACTCACTAGGTAGCCTTGTGTTACATTAGCTACTACACACAGTGTACTCACTAGGTAGCCTTGTGCTACATTAGCTACTACACACAGTGTACTCACTAGGTAGCCTTGTGTTACATTAGCTACTACACACAGTGTACTCACTAGGTAGCCTTGTGCTACATTAGCTACTACACACAGTGTACTCACTAGGTAGCCTTGTGCTACATTAGCTACTACACTCAGTGTACTCACTAGGTAGCCTTGTACTACATTAGCTACTACACTCAGTGTACTCACTAGGTAGCCTTGTACTACATTAGCTACTACACACAGTGTACTCACTAGGTAGCCTTGTACTACATTAGCTACTACACACAGTGTACTCACTAGGTAGCCTTGTGTTACATTAGCTACTACACACAGTGTACTCACTAGGTAGCCTTGTGTTACATTAGCTACTACACACAGTGTACTCACTAGGTAGCCTTGTGTTACATTAGCTACTACACACAGTGTACTCACTAGGTAGCCTTGTACTACATTAGCTACTACACGCAGTGTACTCACTAGGTAGCCTTGTGTTACATTAGCTACTACACACAGTGTACTCACTAGGTAGCCTTGTACTACATTAGCTACTACACACAGTGTACTCACTAGGTAGCCTTGTGTTACATTAGCTACTACACACAGTGTACTCACTAGGTAGCCTTGTACTACATTAGCTACTACACACAGTGTACTCACTAGGTAGCCTTGTGCTACATTAGCTACTACACACAGTGTACTCACTAGGTAGCCTTGTGTTACATTAGCTACTACACACAGTGTACTCACTAGGTAGCCTTGTGTTACATTAGCTACTACACACAGTGTACTCACTAGGTAGCCTTGTGTTACATTAGCTACTACACACAGTGTACTCACTAGGTAGCCTTGTGTTACATTAGCTACTACACTCAGTGTACTCACTAGGTAGCCTTGTGTTACATTAGCTACTACACACAGTGTACTCACTAGGTAGCCTTGTGTTACATTAGCTACTACACACAGTGTACTCACTAGGTAGCCTTGTGTTACATTAGCTACTACACTCAGTGTACTCACTAGGTAGCCTTGTGTTACATTAGCTACTACACACAGTGTACTCACTAGGTAGCCTTGTGTTACATTAGCTACTACACACAGTGTACTCACTAGGTAGCCTTGTGTTACATTAGCTACTACACTCAGTGTACTCACTAGGTAGCCTTGTGTTACATTAGCTACTACACACAGTGTACTCACTAGGTAGCCTTGTGTTACATTAGCTACTACACACAGTGTACTCACTAGGTAGCCTTGTGTTACATTAGCTACTACACACAGTGTACTCACTAGGTAGCCTTGTGTTACATTAGCTACTACACTCAGTGTACTCACTAGGTAGCCTTGTGTTACATTAGCTACTACACTCAGTGTACTCACTAGGTAGCCATGTGTTACATTAGCTACTACACTCAGTGTACTCACTAGGTAGCCTTGTGTTACATTAGCTACTACACTCAGTGTACTCACTAGGTAGCCTTGTGCTACATTAGCTACTACACACAGTGTACTCACTAGGTAGCCTTGTGCTACATTAGCTACTACACTCAGTGTACTCACTAGGTAGCCTTGTGTTACATTAGCTACTACACTCAGTGTACTCACTAGGTAGCCTTGTACTACATTAGCTACTACACACAGTGTACTCACTAGGTAGCCTTGTGTTACATTAGCTACTACACACAGTGTACTCACTAGGTAGCCTTGTACTACATTAGCTACTACACTCAGTGTACTCACTAGGTAGCCTTGTGTTACATTAGCTACTACACACAGTGTACTCACTAGGTAGCCTTGTGTTACATTAGCTACTACACACAGTGTACTCACTAGGTAGCCTTGTGTTACATTAGCTACTACACACACTGTACTCACTAGGTAGCCTTGTGTTACATTAGCTACTACACACAGTGTACTCACTAGGTAGCCTTGTACTACATTAGCTACTACACACAGTGTACTCACTAGGTAGCCTTGTGCTACATTAGCTACTACACACAGTGTGCTCACTAGGTAGCCTTGTACTACATTAGCTACTACACACAGTGTACTCACTAGGTAGCCTTGTGTTACATTAGCTACTACACTCAGTGTACTCACTAGGTAGCCTTGTGTTACATTAGCTACTACACACAGTGTGCTCACTAGGTAGCCTTGTACTACATTAGCTACTACACACAGTGTACTCACTAGGTAGCCTTGTGTTACATTAGCTACTACACACAGTGTACTCACTAGGTAGCCTTGTGTTACATTAGCTACTACACTCAGTGTACTCACTAGGTAGCCTTGTACTACATTAGCTACTACACACAGTGTACTCACTAGGTAGCCTTGTGTTACATTAGCTACTACACTCAGTGTACTCACTAGGTAGCCTTGTGTTACATTAGCTACTACACTCAGTGTACTCACTAGGTAGCCTTGTACTACATTAGCTACTACACTCAGTGTACTCACTAGGTAGCCTTGTGTTACATTAGCTACTACACTCAGTGTACTCACTAGGTAGCCTTGTGTTACATTAGCTACTACACTCAGTGTACTCACTAGGTAGCCTTGTACTACATTAGCTACTACACACAGTGTACTCACTAGGTAGCCTTGTGTTACATTAGCTACTACACTCAGTGTACTCACTAGGTAGCCTTGTACTACATTAGCTACTACACTCAGTGTACTCACTAGGTAGCCTTGTGTTACATTAGCTACTACACTCAGTGTACTCACTAGGTAGCCTTGTACTACATTAGCTACTACACTCAGTGTACTCACTAGGTAGCCTTGTGTTACATTAGCTACTACACTCAGTGTACTCACTAGGTAGCCTTGTACTACATTAGCTACTACACTCAGTGTACTCACTAGGTAGCCTTGTACTACATTAGCTACTACACTCAGTGTATTCACTAGGTAGCCTTGTGTTACATTAGCTACTACACACAGTGTACTCACTAGGTAGCCTTGTGTTACATTAGCTACTACACACAGTGTACTCACTAGGTAGCCTTGTACTACATTAGCTACTACACACAGTGTACTCACTAGGTAGCCTTGTGTTACATTAGCTACTACACACAGTGTGCTCACTAGGTAGCCTTGTGTTACATTAGCTACTACACACAGTGTACTCACTAGGTAGCCTTGTGTTACATTAGCTACTACACACAGTGTGCTCACTAGGTAGCCTTGTGTTACATTAGCTACTACACACAGTGTGCTCACTAGGTAGCCTTGTGTTACATTAGCTACTACACACAGTGTACTCACTAGGTAGCCTTGTGTTACATTAGCTACTACACACAGTGTACTCACTAGGTAGCCTTGTGTTACATTAGCTACTACACACAGTGTACTCACTAGGTAGCCTTGTGTTACATTAGCTACTACACACAGTGTGCTCACTAGGTAGCCTTGTGTTACATTAGCTACTACACTCAGTGTGCTCACTAGGTAGCCTTGTGTTACATTAGCTACTACACTCAGTGTACTCACTAGGTAGCCTTGTACTACATTAGCTACTACACACAGTGTACTCACTAGGTAGCCTTGTGTTACATTAGCTACTACACACAGTGTACTCACTAGGTAGCCTTGTGTTACATTAGCTACTACACACAGTGTACTCACTAGGTAGCCTTGTGTTACATTAGCTACTACACACAGTGTACTCACTAGGTAGCCTTGTGTTACATTAGCTACTACACACAGTGTACTCACTAGGTAGCCTTGTGTTACATTAGCTACTACACTCAGTGTGCTCACTAGGTAGCCTTGTGTTACATTAGCTACTACACACAGTGTACTCACTAGGTAGCCTTGTACTACATTAGCTACTACACACAGTGTACTCACTAGGTAGCCTTGTGTTACATTAGCTACTACACTCAGTGTACTCACTAGGTAGCCTTGTACTACATTAGCTATACACACAGTGTACTCACTAGGTAGCCTTGTGTTACATTAGCTACTACACTCAGTGTACTCACTAGGTAGCCTTGTGCTACATTAGCTACTACACACAGTGTACTCACTAGGTAGCCTTGTGTTACATTAGCTACTACACACAGTGTACTCACTAGGTAGCCTTGTGTTACATTAGCTACTACACACAGTGTACTCACTAGGTAGCCTTGTGCTACATTAGCTACTACACACAGTGTACTCACTAGGTAGCCTTGTGTTACATTAGCTACTACACTCAGTGTACTCACTAGGTAGCCTTGTGCTACATTAGCTACTACACACAGTGTACTCACTAGGTAGCCTTGTGTTACATTAGCTACTACACACAGTGTACTCACTAGGTAGCCTTGTGTTACATTAGCTACTACACACAGTGTACTCACTAGGTAGCCTTGTACTACATTAGCTACTACACACAGTGTACTCACTAGGTAGCCTTGTGTTACATTAGCTACTACACACAGTGTACTCACTAGGTAGCCTTGTACTACATTAGCTACTACACACAGTGTACTCACTAGGTAGCCTTGTGCTACATTAGCTACTACACACAGTGTACTCACTAGGTAGCCTTGTGTTACATTAGCTACTACACACAGTGTACTCACTAGGTAGCCTTGTGTTACATTAGCTACTACACACAGTGTACTCACTAGGTAGCCTTGTGCTACATTAGCTACTACACACAGTGTACTCACTAGGTAGCCTTGTGTTACATTAGCTACTACACACAGTGTACTCACTAGGTAGCCTTGTGCTACATTAGCTACTACACACAGTGTACTCACTAGGTAGCCTTGTGTTACATTAGCTACTACACACAGTGTACTCACTAGGTAGCCTTGTGTTACATTAGCTACTACACACAGTGTACTCACTAGGTAGCCTTGTGTTACATTAGCTACTACACACAGTGTACTCACTAGGTAGCCTTGTGCTACATTAGCTACTACACACAGTGTACTCACTAGGTAGCCTTGTGTTACATTAGCTACTACACACAGTGTACTCACTAGGTAGCCTTGTGTTACATTAGCTACTACACACAGTGTACTCACTAGGTAGCCTTGTGCTACATTAGCTACTACACACAGTGTACTCACTAGGTAGCCTTGTGTTACATTAGCTACTACACACAGTGTACTCACTAGGTAGCCTTGTGCTACATTAGCTACTACACACAGTGTACTCACTAGGTAGCCTTGTACTACATTAGCTACTACACACAGTGTACTCACTAGGTAGCCTTGTACTACATTAGCTACTACACACAGTGTACTCACTAGGTAGCCTTGTGTTACATTAGCTACTACACACAGTGTACTCACTAGGTAGCCTTGTGCTACATTAGCTACTACACACAGTGTACTCACTAGGTAGCCTTGTGTTACATTAGCTACTACACTCAGTGTACTCACTAGGTAGCCTTGTGCTACATTAGCTACTACACACAGTGTACTCACTAGGTAGCCTTGTGTTACATTAGCTACTACACACAGTGTACTCACTAGGTAGCCTTGTGTTACATTAGCTACTACACACAGTGTACTCACTAGGTAGCCTTGTGCTACATTAGCTACTACACACAGTGTACTCACTAGGTAGCCTTGTGTTACATTAGCTACTACACACAGTGTACTCACTAGGTAGCCTTGTGCTACATTAGCTACTACACTCAGTGTGCTCACTAGGTAGCCTTGTGTTACATTAGCTACTACACACAGTGTACTCACTAGGTAGCCTTGTGCTACATTAGCTACTACACACAGTGTACTCACTAGGTAGCCTTGTGTTACATTAGCTACTACACACAGTGTACTCACTAGGTAGCCTTGTGTTACATTAGCTACTACACACAGTGTACTCACTAGGTAGCCTTGTACTACATTAGCTACTACACACAGTGTACTCACTAGGTAGCCTTGTGTTACATTAGCTACTACACACAGTGTGCTCACTAGGTAGCCTTGTACTACATTAGCTACTACACACAGTGTACTCACTAGGTAGCCTTGTGTTACATTAGCTACTACACACAGTGTACTCACTAGGTAGCCTTGTGTTACATTAGCTACTACACACAGTGTACTCACTAGGTAGCCTTGTGCTACATTAGCTACTACACACAGTGTACTCACTAGGTAGCCTTGTGTTACATTAGCTACTACACACAGTGTACTCACTAGGTAGCCTTGTGCTACATTAGCTACTACACACAGTGTACTCACTAGGTAGCCTTGTGTTACATTAGCTACTACACACAGTGTACTCACTAGGTAGCCTTGTACTACATTAGCTACTACACACAGTGTACTCACTAGGTAGCCTTGTACTACATTAGCTACTACACACAGTGTACTCACTAGGTAGCCTTGTGTTACATTAGCTACTACACACAGTGTACTCACTAGGTAGCCTTGTACTACATTAGCTACTACACTCAGTGTACTCACTAGGTAGCCTTGTGTTACATTAGCTACTACACTCAGTGTACTCACTAGGTAGCCTTGTACTACATTAGCTACTACACTCAGTGTACTCACTAGGTAGCCTTGTGTTACATTAGCTACTACACACAGTGTACTCACTAGGTAGCCTTGTGCTACATTAGCTACTACACACAGTGTACTCACTAGGTAGCCTTGTGTTACATTAGCTACTACACACAGTGTACTCACTAGGTAGCCTTGTGCTACATTAGCTACTACACACAGTGTACTCACTAGGTAGCCTTGTGTTACATTAGCTACTACACACAGTGTACTCACTAGGTAGCCTTGTACTACATTAGCTACTACACACAGTGTACTCACTAGGTAGCCTTGTGTTACATTAGCTACTACACACAGTGTACTCACTAGGTAGCCTTGTGCTACATTAGCTACTACACACAGTGTACTCACTAGGTAGCCTTGTGTTACATTAGCTACTACACACAGTGTACTCACTAGGTAGCCTTGTGTTACATTAGCTACTACACACAGTGTACTCACTAGGTAGCCTTGTGTTACATTAGCTACTACACACACTGTACTCACTAGGTAGCCTTGTGCTACATTAGCTACTACACACAGTGTACTCACTAGGTAGCCTTGTACTACATTAGCTACTACACTCAGTGTGCTCACTAGGTAGCCTTGTACTACATTAGCTACTACACACAGTGTACTCACTAGGTAGCCTTGTGCTACATTAGCTACTACACACAGTGTGCTCACTAGGTAGCCTTGTGTTACATTAGCTACTACACACAGTGTACTCACTAGGTAGCCTTGTGTTACATTAGCTACTACACACAGTGTACTCACTAGGTAGCCTTGTGTTACATTAGCTACTACACACAGTGTACTCACTAGGTAGCCTTGTGCTACATTAGCTACTACACACAGTGTACTCACTAGGTAGCCTTGTGTTACATTAGCTACTACACTCTGTGTACTCACTAGGTAGCCTTGTGTTACATTAGCTACTACACACAGTGTACTCACTAGGTAGCCTTGTGTTACATTAGCTACTACACACAGTGTACTCACTAGGTAGCCTTGTGTTACATTAGCTACTACACACAGTGTACTCACTAGGTAGCCTTGTGTTACATTAGCTACTACACACAGTGTACTCACTAGGTAGCCTTGTGCTACATTAGCTACTACACACAGTGTACTCACTAGGTAGCCTTGTGTTACATTAGCTACTACACACAGTGTACTCACTAGGTAGCCTTGTGTTACATTAGCTACTACACACAGTGTACTCACTAGGTAGCCTTGTGCTACATTAGCTACTACACACAGTGTACTCACTAGGTAGCCTTGTGTTACATTAGCTACTACACACAGTGTACTCACTAGGTAGCCTTGTGCTACATTAGCTACTACACACAGTGTACTCACTAGGTAGCCTTGTGCTACATTAGCTACTACACACATTGTACTCACTAGGTAGCCTTGTACTACATTAGCTACTACACACAGTGTACTCACTAGGTAGCCTTGTGCTACATTAGCTACTACACACAGTGTACTCACTAGGTAGCCTTGTGCTACATTAGCTACTACACTCAGTGTACTCACTAGGTAGCCTTGTGTTACATTAGCTACTACACACAGTGTACTCACTAGGTAGCCTTGTGTTACATTAGCTACTACACACAGTGTACTCACTAGGTAGCCTTGTGCTACATTAGCTACTACACACAGTGTACTCACTAGGTAGCCTTGTGTTACATTAGCTACTACACACAGTGTACTCACTAGGTAGCCTTGTGTTACATTAGCTACTACACTCAGTGTACTCACTAGGTAGCCTTGTGTTACATTAGCTACTACACACAGTGTGCTCACTAGGTAGCCTTGTGTTACATTAGCTACTACACTCAGTGTACTCACTAGGTAGCCTTGTGCTACATTAGCTACTACACACAGTGTACTCACTAGGTAGCCTTGTACTACATTAGCTACTACACACAGCGTGCTCACTAGGTAGCCTTGTGTTACATTAGCTACTACACACAGTGTACTCACTAGGTAGCCTTGTGTTACATTAGCTACTACACTCAGTGTACTCACTAGGTAGCCTTGTGTTACATTAGCTACTACACACAGTGTACTCACTAGGTAGCCTTGTGTTACATTAGCTACTACACACAGTGTGCTCACTAGGTAGCCTTGTGCTACATTAGCTACTACACACAGTGTACTCACTAGGTAGCCTTGTGTTACATTAGCTACTACACACAGTGTACTCACTAGGTAGCCTTGTGTTACATTAGCTACTACACACAGTGTGCTCACTAGGTAGCCTTGTGCTACATTAGCTACTACACACAGTGTACTCACTAGGTAGCCTTGTACTACATTAGCTACTACACACAGTGTACTCACTAGGTAGCCTTGTGCTACATTAGCTACTACACACAGTGTACTCACTAGGTAGCCTTGTGCTACATTAGCTACTACACACAGTGTACTCACTAGGTAGCCTTGTACTACATTAGCTACTACACACAGTGTACTCACTAGGTAGCCTTGTGTTACATTAGCTACTACACACAGTGTACTCACTAGGTAGCCTTGTGTTACATTAGCTACTACACACAGTGTACTCACTAGGTAGCCTTGTACTACATTAGCTACTACACTCAGTGTACTCACTAGGTAGCCTTGTGTTACATTAGCTACTACACACAGTGTACTCACTAGGTAGCCTTGTGTTACATTAGCTACTACACACAGTGTACTCACTAGGTAGCCTTGTGTTACATTAGCTACTACACTCAGTGTACTCACTAGGTAGCCTTGTGTTACATTAGCTACTACACACAGTGTACTCACTAGGTAGCCTTGTGTTACATTAGCTACTACACTCAGTGTACTCACTAGGTAGCCTTGTGTTACATTAGCTACTACACACAGTGTACTCACTAGGTAGCCTTGTGTTACATTAGCTACTACACTCAGTGTACTCACTAGGTAGCCTTGTGTTACATTAGCTACTACACTCAGTGTACTCACTAGGTAGCCTTGTGTTACATTAGCTACTACACACAGTGTGCTCACTAGGTAGCCTTGTGCTACATTAGCTACTACACACAGTGTACTCACTAGGTAGCCTTGTGCTACATTAGCTACTACACACAGTGTACTCACTAGGTAGCCTTGTGTTACATTAGCTACTACACTCAGTGTACTCACTAGGTAGCCTTGTGTTACATTAGCTACTACACACAGTGTACTCACTAGGTAGCCTTGTGTTACATTAGCTACTACACACAGTGTACTCACTAGGTAGCCTTGTGTTACATTAGCTACTACACACAGTGTGCTCACTAGGTAGCCTTGTGTTACATTAGCTACTACACACAGTGTACTCACTAGGTAGCCTTGTGTTACATTAGCTACTACACACAGTGTACTCACTAGGTAGCCTTGTACTACATTAGCTACTACACTCAGTGTACTCACTAGGTAGCCTTGTGTTACATTAGCTACTACACACAGTGTACTCACTAGGTAGCCTTGTGTTACATTAGCTACTACACACAGTGTGCTCACTAGGTAGCCTTGTGCTACATTAGCTACTACACACAGTGTACTCACTAGGTAGCCTTGTGCTACATTAGCTACTACACACAGTGTACTCACTAGGTAGCCTTGTGTTACATTAGCTACTACACACAGTGTACTCACTAGGTAGCCTTGTGTTACATTAGCTACTACACACAGTGTACTCACTAGGTAGCCTTGTGTTACATTAGCTACTACACACAGTGTACTCACTAGGTAGCCTTGTGTTACATTAGCTACTACACACAGTGTACTCACTAGGTAGCCTTGTGTTACATTAGCTACTACACACAGTGTACTCACTAGGTAGCCTTGTGCTACATTAGCTACTACACACAGTGTACTCACTAGGTAGCCTTGTGTTACATTAGCTACTACACACAGTGTACTCACTAGGTAGCCTTGTGTTACATTAGCTACTACACTCAGTGTACTCACTAGGTAGCCTTGTGTTACATTAGCTACTACACTCAGTGTACTCACTAGGTAGCCTTGTGTTACATTAGCTACTACACACAGTGTACTCACTAGGTAGCCTTGTGTTACATTAGCTACTACACACAGTGTACTCACTAGGTAGCCTTGTGCTACATTAGCTACTACACTCAGTGTACTCACTAGGTAGCCTTGTACTACATTAGCTACTACACTCAGTGTACTCACTAGGTAGCCTTGTGCTACATTAGCTACTACACACAGTGTACTCACTAGGTAGCCTTGTGTTACATTAGCTACTACACACAGTGTACTCACTAGGTAGCCTTGTGTTACATTAGCTACTACACACAGTGTACTCACTAGGTAGCCTTGTGTTACATTAGCTACTACACACAGTGTACTCACTAGGTAGCCTTGTGTTACATTAGCTACTACACACAGTGTACTCACTAGGTAGCCTTGTGTTACATTAGCTACTACACTCAGTGTACTCACTAGGTAGCCTTGTGTTACATTAGCTACTACACTCAGTGTACTCACTAGGTAGCCTTGTGTTACATTAGCTACTACACACAGTGTACTCACTAGGTAGCCTTGTGTTACATTAGCTACTACACACACTGTACTCACTAGGTAGCCTTGTGCTACATTAGCTACTACACTCAGTGTACTCACTAGGTAGCCTTGTGCTACATTAGCTACTACACACAGTGTACTCACTAGGTAGCCTTGTGTTACATTAGCTACTACACACAGTGTACTCACTAGGTAGCCTTGTACTACATTAGCTACTACACACAGTGTACTCACTAGGTAGCCTTGTGTTACATTAGCTACTACACACAGTGTACTCACTAGGTAGCCTTGTACTACATTAGCTACTACACTCAGTGTACTCACTAGGTAGCCTTGTGTTACATTAGCTACTACACTCAGTGTACTCACTAGGTAGCCTTGTGCTACATTAGCTACTACACTCAGTGTACTCACTAGGTAGCCTTGTGTTACATTAGCTACTACACACAGTGTACTCACTAGGTAGCCTTGTGTTACATTAGCTACTACACACAGTGTACTCACTAGGTAGACTTGTGTTACATTAGCTACTACACACAGTGTACTCACTAGGTAGCCTTGTGTTACATTAGCTACTACACACAGTGTACTCACTAGGTAGCCTTGTGTTACATTAGCTACTACACACAGTGTACTCACTAGGTAGCCTTGTGTTACATTAGCTACTACACACAGTGTGCTCACTAGGTAGCCTTGTGTTACATTAGCTACTACACACAGTGTACTCACTAGGTAGCCTTGTACTACATTAGCTACTACACACAGTGTACTCACTAGGTAGCCTTGTGTTACATTAGCTACTACACACAGTGTACTCACTAGGTAGCCTTGTGTTACATTAGCTACTACACACAGTGTGCTCACTAGGTAGCCTTGTGTTACATTAGCTACTACACACAGTGTACTCACTAGGTAGCCTTGTGTTACATTAGCTACTACACACAGTGTGCTCACTAGGTAGCCTTGTGTTACATTAGCTACTACACACAGTGTACTCACTAGGTAGCCTTGTGTTACATTAGCTACTACACACAGTGTACTCACTAGGTAGCCTTGTGTTACATTAGCTACTACACACAGTGTACTCACTAGGTAGCCTTGTGTTACATTAGCTACTACACACAGTGTACTCACTAGGTAGCCTTGTGTTACATTAGCTACTACACACAGTGTACTCACTAGGTAGCCTTGTACTACATTAGCTACTACACACAGTGTACTCACTAGGTAGCCTTGTACTACATTAGCTACTACACACAGTGTACTCACTAGGTAGCCTTGTACTACATTAGCTACTACACACAGTGTACTCACTAGGTAGCCTTGTGTTACATTAGCTACTACACACAGTGTACTCACTAGGTAGCCTTGTGTTACATTAGCTACTACACACAGTGTACTCACTAGGTAGCCTTGTGCTACATTAGCTACTACACACAGTGTACTCACTAGGTAGCCTTGTGTTACATTAGCTACTACACACAGTGTACTCACTAGGTAGCCTTGTACTACATTAGCTACTACACTCAGTGTACTCACTAGGTAGCCTTGTGTTACATTAGCTACTACACACAGTGTACTCACTAGGTAGCCTTGTACTACATTAGCTACTACACACAGTGTACTCACTAGGTAGCCTTGTGTTACATTAGCTACTACACACAGTGTACTCACTAGGTAGCCTTGTGTTACATTAGCTACTACACACAGTGTACTCACTAGGTAGCCTTGTGTTACATTAGCTACTACACACAGTGTACTCACTAGGTAGCCTTGTGTTACATTAGCTACTACACTCAGTGTACTCACTAGGTAGCCTTGTGTTACATTAGCTACTACACTCAGTGTACTCACTAGGTAGCCTTGTACTACATTAGCTACTACACTCAGTGTACTCACTAGGTAGCCTTGTGTTACATTAGCTACTACACACAGTGTACTCACTAGGTAGCCTTGTGTTACATTAGCTACTACACTCAGTGTACTCACTAGGTAGCCTTGTGTTACATTAGCTACTACACACAGTGTACTCACTAGGTAGCCTTGTGTTACATTAGCTACTACACACAGTGTACTCACTAGGTAGCCTTGTGTTACATTAGCTACTACACACAGTGTACTCACTAGGTAGCCTTGTACTACATTAGCTACTACACACAGTGTACTCACTAGGTAGCCTTGTGTTACATTAGCTACTACACTCAGTGTACTCACTAGGTAGCCTTGTGTTACATTAGCTACTACACACAGTGTACTCACTAGGTAGCCTTGTGTTACATTAGCTACTACACACAGTGTACTCACTAGGTAGCCTTGTACTACATTAGCTACTACACACAGTGTACTCACTAGGTAGCCTTGTACTACATTAGCTACTACACACAGTGTACTCACTAGGTAGCCTTGTACTACATTAGCTACTACACTCAGTGTACTCACTAGGTAGCCTTGTGTTACATTAGCTACTACACACAGTGTACTCACTAGGTAGCCTTGTGTTACATTAGCTACTACACACAGTGTGCTCACTAGGTAGCCTTGTGTTACATTAGCTACTACACTCAGTGTACTCACTAGGTAGCCTTGTGCTACATTAGCTACTACACACAGTGTACTCACTAGGTAGCCTTGTGTTACATTAGCTACTACACACAGTGTACTCACTAGGTAGCCTTGTACTACATTAGCTACTACACACAGTGTACTCACTAGGTAGCCTTGTGTTACATTAGCTACTACACACAGTGTACTCACTAGGTAGCCTTGTGTTACATTAGCTACTACACTCAGTGTACTCACTAGGTAGCCTTGTGTTACATTAGCTACTACACACAGTGTACTCACTAGGTAGCCTTGTGTTACATTAGCTACTACACACAGTGTACTCACTAGGTAGCCTTGTGTTACATTAGCTACTACACACAGTGTACTCACTAGGTAGCCTTGTACTACATTAGCTACTACACACAGTGTACTCACTAGGTAGCCTTGTGCTACATTAGCTACTACACACAGTGTACTCACTAGGTAGCCTTGTGTTACATTAGCTACTACACACAGTGTACTCACTAGGTAGCCTTGTGTTACATTAGCTACTACACACAGTGTACTCACTAGGTAGCCTTGTACTACATTAGCTACTACACACAGTGTACTCACTAGGTAGCCTTGTACTACATTAGCTACTACACACAGTGTACTCACTAGGTAGCCTTGTGCTACATTAGCTACTACACACAGTGTACTCACTAGGTAGCCTTGTACTACATTAGCTACTACACACAGTGTACTCACTAGGTAGCCTTGTGTTACATTAGCTACTACACACAGTGTGCTCACTAGGTAGCCTTGTGTTACATTAGCTACTACACACAGTGTACTCACTAGGTAGCCTTGTACTACATTAGCTACTACACTCAGTGTACTCACTAGGTAGCCTTGTGTTACATTAGCTACTACACTCAGTGTACTCACTAGGTAGCCTTGTGTTACATTAGCTACTACACACAGTGTACTCACTAGGTAGCCTTGTGTTACATTAGCTACTACACTCAGTGTACTCACTAGGTAGCCTTGTACTACATTAGCTACTACACACAGTGTACTCACTAGGTAGCCTTGTGTTACATTAGCTACTACACACAGTGTACTCACTAGGTAGCCTTGTGTTACATTAGCTACTACACACAGTGTACTCACTAGGTAGCCTTGTGTTACATTAGCTACTACACACAGTGTACTCACTAGGTAGCCTTGTGTTACATTAGCTACTACACACAGTGTACTCACTAGGTAGCCTTGTGTTACATTAGCTACTACACACAGTGTACTCACTAGGTAGCCTTGTGTTACATTAGCTACTACACACAGTGTACTCACTAGGTAGCCTTGTACTACATTAGCTACTACACACAGTGTACTCACTAGGTAGCCTTGTGTTACATTAGCTACTACACACAGTGTACTCACTAGGTAGCCTTGTGTTACATTAGCTACTACACACAGTGTACTCACTAGGTAGCCTTGTGCTACATTAGCTACTACACACAGTGTACTCACTAGGTAGCCTTGTGCTACATTAGCTACTACACTCAGTGTACTCACTAGGTAGCCTTGTGTTACATTAGCTACTACACTCAGTGTACTCACTAGGTAGCCTTGTGTTACATTAGCTACTACACACAGTGTACTCACTAGGTAGCCTTGTGTTACATTAGCTACTACACTCAGTGTACTCACTAGGTAGCCTTGTACTACATTAGCTACTACACACAGTGTACTCACTAGGTAGCCTTGTGTTACATTAGCTACTACACACAGTGTACTCACTAGGTAGCCTTGTTCTACATTAGCTACTACACACAGTGTACTCACTAGGTAGCCTTGTGCTACATTAGCTACTACACTCAGTGTACTCACTAGGTAGCCTTGTGTTACATTAGCTACTACACTCAGTGTACTCACTAGGTAGCCTTGTGTTACATTAGCTACTACACACAGTGTACTCACTAGGTAGCCTTGTGTTACATTAGCTACTACACTCAGTGTACTCACTAGGTAGCCTTGTACTACATTAGCTACTACACACAGTGTACTCACTAGGTAGCCTTGTACTACATTAGCTACTACACACAGTGTACTCACTAGGTAGCCTTGTGTTACATTAGCTACTACACACAGTGTGCTCACTAGGTAGCCTTGTGTTACATTAGCTACTACACACAGTGTACTCACTAGGTAGCCTTGTACTACATTAGCTACTACACACAGTGTACTCACTAGGTAGCCTTGTGTTACATTAGCTACTACACACAGTGTACTCACTAGGTAGCCTTGTGTTACATTAGCTACTACACTCAGTGTACTCACTAGGTAGCCTTGTGTTACATTAGCTACTACACACAGTGTACTCACTAGGTAGCCTTGTGTTACATTAGCTACTACACTCAGTGTACTCACTAGGTAGCCTTGTGTTACATTAGCTACTACACACAGTGTACTCACTAGGTAGCCTTGTGTTACATTAGCTACTACACTCAGTGTGCTCACTAGGTAGCCTTGTGTTACATTAGCTACTACACACAGTGTGCTCACTAGGTAGCCTTGTGTTACATTAGCTACTACACACAGTGTACTCACTAGGTAGCCTTGTACTACATTAGCTACTACACACAGTGTACTCACTAGGTAGCCTTGTGTTACATTAGCTACTACACTCAGTGTACTCACTAGGTAGCCTTGTACTACATTAGCTACTACACACAGTGTACTCACTAGGTAGCCTTGTGTTACATTAGCTACTACACACAGTGTACTCACTAGGTAGCCTTGTGTTACATTAGCTACTACACACAGTGTACTCACTAGGTAGCCTTGTGTTACATTAGCTACTACACACAGTGTGCTCACTAGGTAGCCTTGTGTTACATTAGCTACTACACTCAGTGTACTCACTAGGTAGCCTTGTGTTACATTAGCTACTACACACACTGTACTCACTAGGTAGCCTTGTGTTACATTAGCTACTACACACAGTGTACTCACTAGGTAGCCTTGTGTTACATTAGCTACTACACACAGTGTACTCACTAGGTAGCCTTGTGCTACATTAGCTACTACACACAGTGTACTCACTAGGTAGCCTTGTGTTACATTAGCTACTACACACAGTGTACTCACTAGGTAGCCTTGTGTTACATTAGCTACTACACACAGTGTACTCACTAGGTAGCCTTGTACTACATTAGCTACTACACACAGTGTACTCACTAGGTAGCCTTGTGTTACATTAGCTACTACACACAGTGTACTCACTAGGTAGCCTTGTGTTACATTAGCTACTACACTCAGTGTACTCACTAGGTAGCCTTGTGTTACATTAGCTACTACACACAGTGTACTCACTAGGTAGCCTTGTGTTACATTAGCTACTACACTCAGTGTACTCACTAGGTAGCCTTGTGTTACATTAGCTACTACACACAGTGTACTCACTAGGTAGCCTTGTGTTACATTAGCTACTACACACAGTGTACTCACTAGGTAGCCTTGTGTTACATTAGCTACTACACACAGTGTACTCACTAGGTAGCCTTGTGTTACATTAGCTACTACACTCAGTGTACTCACTAGGTAGCCTTGTACTACATTAGCTACTACACACAGTGTACTCACTAGGTAGCCTTGTACTACATTAGCTACTACACACAGTGTACTCACTAGGTAGCCTTGTGTTACATTAGCTACTACACACAGTGTACTCACTAGGTAGCCTTGTGTTACATTAGCTACTACACTCAGTGTACTCACTAGGTAGCCTTGTACTACATTAGCTACTACACACAGTGTACTCACTAGGTAGCCTTGTACTACATTAGCTACTACACACAGTGTACTCACTAGGTAGCCTTGTGTTACATTAGCTACTACACACAGTGTACTCACTAGGTAGCCTTGTGTTACATTAGCTACTACACACAGTGTACTCACTAGGTAGCCTTGTGTTACATTAGCTACTACACACAGTGTACTCACTAGGTAGCCTTGTACTACATTAGCTACTACACACAGTGTACTCACTAGGTAGCCTTGTACTACATTAGCTACTACACTCAGTGTACTCACTAGGTAGCCTTGTACTACATTAGCTACTACACACAGTGTACTCACTAGGTAGCCTTGTGTTACATTAGCTACTACACTCAGTGTACTCACTAGGTAGCCTTGTGTTACATTAGCTACTACACACAGTGTACTCACTAGGTAGCCTTGTGTTACATTAGCTACTACACTCAGTGTACTCACTAGGTAGCCTTGTGCTACATTAGCTACTACACACAGTGTACTCACTAGGTAGCCTTGTACTACATTAGCTACTACACACAGTGTACTCACTAGGTAGCCTTGTACTACATTAGCTACTACACACAGTGTGCTCACTAGGTAGCCTTGTACTACATTAGCTACTACACACAGTGTACTCACTAGGTAGCCTTGTACTACATTAGCTACTACACACAGTGTACTCACTAGGTAGCCTTGTACTACATTAGCTACTAAACTCAGTGTACTCACTAGGTAGCCTTGTACTACATTAGCTACTACACTCAGTGTACTCACTAGGTAGCCTTGTACTACATTAGCTACTACACACAGTGTACTCACTAGGTAGCCTTGTGTTACATTAGCTACTACACACAGTGTACTCACTAGGTAGCCTTGTGTTACATTAGCTACTACACTCAGTGTACTCACTAGGTAGCCTTGTGTTACATTAGCTACTACACACAGTGTACTCACTAGGTAGCCTTGTGCTACATTAGCTACTACACACAGTGTACTCACTAGGTAGCCTTGTGTTACATTAGCTACTACACACAGTGTACTCACTAGGTAGCCTTGTGTTACATTAGCTACTACACTCAGTGTACTCACTAGGTAGCCTTGTGTTACATTAGCTACTACACACAGTGTACTCACTAGGTAGCCTTGTGTTACATTAGCTACTACACACAGTGTACTCACTAGGTAGCCTTGTGTTACATTAGCTACTACACACAGTGTACTCACTAGGTAGCCTTGTGTTTCATTAGCTACTACACACAGTGTACTCACTAGGTAGCCTTGTGTTACATTAGCTACTACACACAGTGTACTCACTAGGTAGCCTTGTGTTACATTAGCTACTACACACAGTGTACTCACTAGGTAGCCTTGTACTACATTAGCTACTACACACAGTGTACTCACTAGGTAGCCTTGTGTTACATTAGCTACTACACACAGTGTACTCACTAGGTAGCCTTGTACTACATTAGCTACTACACACAGTGTACTCACTAGGTAGCCTTGTGTTACATTAGCTACTACACACAGTGTACTCACTAGGTAGCCTTGTGTTACATTAGCTACTACACACAGTGTACTCACTAGGTAGCCTTGTGTTACATTAGCTACTACACACAGTGTACTCACTAGGTAGCCTTGTGTTACATTAGCTACTACACACAGTGTACTCACTGGGTAGCCTTGTGTTACATTAGCTACTACACTCAGTGTACTCACTAGGTAGCCTTGTACTACATTAGCTACTACACTCAGTGTACTCACTAGGTAGCCTTGTACTACATTAGCTACTACACTCAGTGTACTCACTAGGTAGCCTTGTGTTACATTAGCTACTACACACAGTGTACTCACTAGGTAGCCTTGTACTACATTAGCTACTACACACAGTGTACTCACTAGGTAGCCTTGTGTTACATTAGCTACTACACACAGTGTACTCACTAGGTAGCCTTGTGTTACATTAGCTACTACACACAGTGTACTCACTAGGTAGCCTTGTACTACATTAGCTACTACACACAGTGTACTCACTAGGTAGCCTTGTGTTACATTAGCTACTACACACAGTGTACTCACTAGGTAGCCTTGTGTTACATTAGCTACTACACTCAGTGTGCTCACTAGGTAGCCTTGTGTTACATTAGCTACTACACTCAGTGTACTCACTAGGTAGCCTTGTGTTACATTAGCTACTACACTCAGTGTACTCACTAGGTAGCCTTGTGTTACATTAGCTACTACACACAGTGTACTCACTAGGTAGCCTTGTGTTACATTAGCTACTACACACAGTGTACTCACTAGGTAGCCTTGTGTTACATTAGCTACTACACACAGTGTACTCACTAGGTAGCCTTGTGTTACATTAGCTACTACACACAGTGTGCTCACTAGGTAGCCTTGTGTTACATTAGCTACTACACTCAGTGTACTCACTAGGTAGCCTTGTGTTACATTAGCTACTACACACAGTGTACTCACTAGGTAGCCTTGTGTTACATTAGCTACTACACACAGTGTACTCACTAGGTAGCCTTGTGTTACATTAGCTACTACACACAGTGTACTCACTAGGTAGCCTTGTGTTACATTAGCTACTACACACAGTGTACTCACTAGGTAGCCTTGTGCTACATTAGCTACTACACACAGTGTACTCACTAGGTAGCCTTGTACTACATTAGCTACTACACTCAGTGTGCTCACTAGGTAGCGTTGTGTTACATTAGCTACTACACACAGTGTACTCACTAGGTAGCCTTGTGTTACATTAGCTACTACACACAGTGTACTCACTAGGTAGCCTTGTGTTACATTAGCTACTACACACACTGTACTCACTAGGTAGCCTTGTGTTACATTAGCTACTACACACAGTGTACTCACTAGGTAGCCTTGTGTTACATTAGCTACTACACACAGTGTACTCACTAGGTAGACTTGTACTACATTAGCTACTACACTCAGTGTACTCACTAGGTAGCCTTGTACTACATTAGCTACTACACTCAGTGTACTCACTAGGTAGCCTTGTACTACATTAGCTACTACACTCAGTGTACTCACTAGGTAGCCTTGTGTTACATTAGCTACTACACACAGTGTACTCACTAGGTAGCCTTGTGTTACATTAGCTACTACACACAGTGTACTCACTAGGTAGCCTTGTGTTACATTAGCTACTACACACAGTGTACTCACTAGGTAGCCTTGTGTTACATTAGCTACTACACACAGTGTACTCACTAGGTAGCCTTGTGTTACATTAGCTACTACACACAGTGTACTCACTAGGTAGCCTTGTGTTACATTAGCTACTACACACAGTGTACTCACTAGGTAGCCTTGTGCTACATTAGCTACTACACACAGTGTACTCACTAGGTAGCCTTGTACTACATTAGCTACTACACACAGTGTACTCACTAGGTAGCCTTGTGTTACATTAGCTACTACACTCAGTGTACTCACTAGGTAGCCTTGTACTACATTAGCTACTACACTCAGTGTACTCACTAGGTAGCCTTGTACTACATTAGCTACTACACTCAGTGTACTCAATAGGTAGCCTTGTGTTACATTAGCTACTACACACAGTGTACTCACTAGGTAGCCTTGTGTTACATTAGCTACTACACACAGTGTGCTCACTAGGTAGCCTTGTGTTACATTAGCTACTACACACAGTGTGCTCACTAGGTAGCCTTGTGTTACATTAGCTACTACACACAGTGTACTCACTAGGTAGCCTTGTGTTACATTAGCTACTACACACAGTGTACTCACTAGGTAGCCTTGTGCTACATTAGCTACTACACTCAGTGTACTCACTAGGTAGCCTTGTGTTACATTAGCTACTACACACAGTGTACTCACTAGGTAGCCTTGTACTACATTAGCTACTACACACAGTGTACTCACTAGGTAGCCTTGTACTACATTAGCTACTACACTCAGTGTACTCACTAGGTAGCCTTGTGCTACATTAGCTACTACACACAGTGTACTCACTAGGTAGCCTTGTACTACATTAGCTACTACACACAGTGTACTCACTAGGTAGCCTTGTGTTACATTAGCTACTACACACAGTGTACTCACTAGGTAGCCTTGTGTTACATTAGCTACTACACACAGTGTACTCACTAGGTAGCCTTGTACTACATTAGCTCCTACACACAGTGTACTCACTAGGTAGCCTTGTACTACATTAGCTACTACACACAGTGTACTCACTAGGTAGCCTTGTGTTACATTAGCTACTACACACAGTGTACTCACTAGGTAGCCTTGTACTACATTAGCTACTACACACAGTGTACTCACTAGGTAGCCTTGTACTACATTAGCTACTACACACAGTGTACTCACTAGGTAGCCTTGTGTTACATTAGCTACTACACACAGTGTACTCACTAGGTAGCCTTGTACTACATTAGCTACTACACACAGTGTACTCACTAGGTAGCCTTGTACTACATTAGCTACTACACACAGTGTACTCACTAGGTAGCCTTGTACTACATTAGCTACTACACACAGTGTACTCACTAGGTAGCCTTGTGTTACATTAGCTACTACACACAGTGTACTCACTAGGTAGCCTTGTACTACATTAGCTACTACACACAGTGTACTCACTAGGTAGCCTTGTACTACATTAGCTACTACACACACTGTACTCACTAGGTAGCCTTGAGTTACATTAGCTACTACACACAGTGTACTCACTAGGTAGCCTTGTACTACATTAGCTACTACACACAGTGTACTCACTAGGTAGCCTTGTACTACATTAGCTACTACACTCAGTGTACTCACTAGGTAGCCTTGTACTACATTAGCTACTACACACAGTGTACTCACTAGGTAGCCTTGTGTTACATTAGCTACTACACACAGTGTACTCACTAGGTAGCCTTGTACTACATTAGCTACTACACACAGTGTACTCACTAGGTAGCCTTGTACTACATTAGCTACTACACACAGTGTGCTCACTAGGTAGCCTTGTACTACATTAGCTACTACACACAGTGTACTCACTAGGTAGCCTTGTGTTACATTAGCTACTACACACAGTGTGCTCACTAGGTAGCCTTGTACTACATTAGCTACTACACACAGTGTGCTCACTAGGTAGCCTTGTACTACATTAGCTACTACACACAGTGTACTCACTAGGTAGCCTTGTGTTACATTAGCTACTACACACAGTGTACTCACTAGGTAGCCTTGTACTACATTAGCTACTACACACAGTGTACTCACTAGGTAGCCTTGTGTTACATTAGCTACTACACACAGTGTACTCACTAGGTAGCCTTGTGCTACATTAGCTACTACACACAGTGTACTCACTAGGTAGCCTTGTGTTACATTAGCTACTACACACAGTGTACTCACTAGGTAGCCTTGTACTACATTAGCTACTACACACAGTGTACTCACTAGGTAGCCTTGTGCTACATTAGCTACTACACACAGTGTACTCACTAGGTAGCCTTGTACTACATTAGCTACTACACACAGTGTACTCACTAGGTAGCCTTGTGCTACATTAGCTACTACACACAGTGTACTCACTACGTAGCCTTGTGTTACATTAGCTACTACACACAGTGTACTCACTAGGTAGCCTTGTGTTACATTAGCTACTACACTCAGTGTACTCACTAGGTAGCCTTGTGTTACATTAGCTACTACAAACAGTGTACTCACTAGGTAGCCTTGTACTACATTAGCTACTACACACAGTGTACTCACTAGGTAGCCTTGTACTACATTAGCTACTACACACAGTGTACTCACTAGGTAGCCTTGTGTTACATTAGCTACTACACACAGTGTACTCACTAGGTAGCCTTGTACTACATTAGCTACTACACTCAGTGTACTCACTAGGTAGCCTTGTGTTACATTAGCTACTACACACAGTGTACTCACTAGGTAGCCTTGTACTACATTAGCTACTACACACAGTGTACTCACTAGGTAGCCTTGTGCTACATTAGCTACTACACACAGTGTACTCACTACGTAGCCTTGTGTTACATTAGCTACTACACACAGTGTACTCACTAGGTAGCCTTGTGTTACATTAGCTACTACACTCAGTGTACTCACTAGGTAGCCTTGTGTTACATTAGCTACTACACACAGTGTACTCACTAGGTAGCCTTGTACTACATTAGCTACTACACACAGTGTACTCACTAGGTAGCCTTGTGCTACATTAGCTACTACACACAGTGTACTCACTAGGTAGCCTTGTGTTACATTAGCTACTACACACAGTGTACTCACTAGGTAGCCTTGTGTTACATTAGCTACTACACACAGTGTACTCACTAGGTAGCCTTGTGTTACATTAGCTACTACACACAGTGTGCTCACTAGGTAGCCTTGTGTTACATTAGCTACTACACACAGTGTACTCACTAGGTAGCCTTGTGTTACATTAGCTACTACACACAGTGTACTCACTAGGTAGCCTTGTTTTACATTAGCTACTACACACAGTGTGCTCACTAGGTAGCCTTGTGTTACATTAGCTACTACACACAGTGTACTCACTAGGTAGCCTTGTACTACATTAGCTACTACACTCAGTGTACTCACTAGGTAGCCTTGTGTTACATTAGCTACTACACACAGTGTACTCACTAGGTAGCCTTGTGTTACATTAGCTACTACACACAGTGTACTCACTAGGTAGCCTTGTGCTACATTAGCTACTACACACAGTGTACTCACTAGGTAGCCTTGTGTTACATTAGCTACTACACACAGTGTACTCACTAGGTAGCCTTGTGTTACATTAGCTACTACACTCAGTGTACTCACTAGGTAGCCTTGTGTTACATTAGCTACTACACACAGTGTACTCACTAGGTAGCCTTGTGCTACATTAGCTACTACACACAGTGTACTCACTAGGTAGCCTTGTGTTACATTAGCTACTACACACAGTGTACTCACTAGGTAGCCTTGTGTTACATTAGCTACTACACTCAGTGTACTCACTAGGTAGCCTTGTGTTACATTAGCTACTACACACAATGTACTCACTAGGTAGCCTTGTGTTACATTAGCTACTACACACAGTGTACTCACTAGGTAGCCTTGTACTACATTAGCTACTACACTCAGTGTACTCACTAGGTAGCCTTGTGTTACATTAGCTACTACACACAGTGTACTCACTAGGTAGCCTTGTGTTACATTAGCTACTACACACAGTGTACTCACTAGGTAGCCTTGTACTACATTAGCTACTACACTCAGTGTACTCACTAGGTAGCCTTGTGTTACATTAGCTACTACACACAGTGTACTCACTAGGTAGCCTTGTGTTACATTAGCTACTACACACAGTGTACTCACTAGGTAGCCTTGTGTTACATTAGCTACTACACACAGTGTACTCACTAGGTAGCCTTGTGTTACATTAGCTACTACACACAGTGTACTCACTAGGTAGCCTTGTGTTACATTAGCTACTACACACAGTGTGCTCACTAGGTAGCCTTGTGCTACATTAGCTACTACACACAGTGTACTCACTAGGTAGCCTTGTGTTACATTAGCTACTACACACAGTGTGCTCACTAGGTAGCCTTGTGCTACATTAGCTACTACACACAGTGTGCTCACTAGGTAGCCTTGTGTTACATTAGCTACTACACTCAGTGTACTCACTAGGTAGCCTTGTGTTACATTAGCTACTACACACAGTGTACTCACTAGGTAGCCTTGTGTTACATTAGCTACTACACACAGTGTACTCACTAGGTAGCCTTGTGTTACATTAGCTACTACACACAGTGTACTCACTAGGTAGCCTTGTGCTACATTAGCTACTACACACAGTGTGCTCACTAGGTAGCCTTGTACTACATTAGCTACTACACACAGTGTACTCACTAGGTAGCCTTGTGTTACATTAGCTACTACACACAGTGTACTCACTAGGTAGCCTTGTGTTACATTAGCTACTACACTCAGTGTACTCACTAGGTAGCCTTGTGTTACATTAGCTACTACACACAGTGTACTCACTAGGTAGCCTTGTGTTACATTAGCTACTACACACACTGTACTCACTAGGTAGCCTTGTGCTACATTAGCTACTACACTCAGTGTACTCACTAGGTAGCCTTGTGCTACATTAGCTACTACACACACTGTACTCACTAGGTAGCCTAGTGTTACATTAGCTACTACACACAGTGTACTCACTAGGTAGCCTTGTGTTACATTAGCTACTACACACAGTGTACTCACTAGGTAGCCTTGTACTACATTAGCTACTACACACAGTGTACTCACTAGGTAGCCTTGTGTTACATTAGCTACTACACACAGTGTACTCACTAGGTAGCCTTGTGTTACATTAGCTACTACACACAGTGTACTCACTAGGTAGCCTTGTGTTACATTAGCTACTACACACAGTGTACTCACTAGGTAGCCTTGTGTTACATTAGCTACTACACACAGTGTACTCACTAGGTAGCCTTGTGTTACATTAGCTACTACACACAGTGTACTCACTAGGTAGCCTTGTACTACATTAGCTACTACACACAGTGTGCTCACTAGGTAGCCTTGTGTTACATTAGCTACTACACACAGTGTACTCACTAGGTAGCCTTGTGCTACATTAGCTACTACACACAGTGTGCTCACTAGGTAGCCTTGTGTTACATTAGCTACTACACACAGTGTACTCACTAGGTAGCCTTGTGTTACATTAGCTACTACACTCAGTGTACTCACTAGGTAGCCTTGTGTTACATTAGCTACTACACACAGTGTACTCACTAGATAGCCTTGTGTTACATTAGCTACTACACTCAGTGTACTCACTAGGTAGCCTTGTACTACATTAGCTACTACACACAGTGTACTCACTAGGTAGCCTTGTGTTACATTAGCTACTACACTCAGTGTACTCACTAGGTAGCCTTGTGTTACATTAGCTACTACACACAGTGTACTCACTAGGTAGCCTTGTGTTACATTAGCTACTACACACAGTGTGCTCACTAGGTAGCCTTGTGTTACATTAGCTACTACACACAGTGTACTCACTAGGTAGCCTTGTGTTACATTAGCTACTACACACAGTGTACTCACTAGGTAGCCTTGTACTACATTAGCTACTACACTCAGTGTACTCACTAGGTAGCCTTGTGTTACATTAGCTACTACACACAGTGTACTCACTAGGTAGCCTTGTGTTACATTAGCTACTACACTCAGTGTACTCACTAGGTAGCCTTGTGTTACATTAGCTACTACACACAGTGTACTCACTAGGTAGCCTTGTGTTACATTAGCTACTACACACAGTGTACTCACTAGGTAGCCTTGTGTTACATTAGCTACTACACACAGTGTGCTCACTAGGTAGCCTTGTGTTACATTAGCTACTACACTCAGTGTACTCACTAGGTAGCCTTGTGTTACATTAGCTACTACACACAGTGTACTCACTAGGTAGCCTTGTGTTACATTAGCTACTACACTCAGTGTACTCACTAGGTAGCCTTGTGCTACATTAGCTACTACACACAGTGTACTCACTAGGTAGCCTTGTACTACATTAGCTACTACACACAGTGTACTCACTAGGTAGCCTTGTGCTACATTAGCTACTACACACAGTGTACTCACTAGGTAGCCTTGTGTTACATTAGCTACTACACTCAGTGTGCTCACTAGGTAGCCTTGTGTTACATTAGCTACTACACACAGTGTACTCACTAGGTAGCCTTGTACTACATTAGCTACTACACACAGTGTACTCACTAGGTAGCCTTGTACTACATTAGCTACTACACACAGTGTACTCACTAGGTAGCCTTGTGTTACATTAGCTACTACACACAGTGTACTCACTAGGTAGCCTTGTGTTACATTAGCTACTACACACAGTGTACTCACTAGGTAGCCTTGTGTTACATTAGCTACTACACACAGTGTACTCACTAGGTAGCCTTGTGTTACATTAGCTACTACACACAGTGTACTCACTAGGTAGCCTTGTGTTACATTAGCTACTACACTCAGTGTACTCACTAGGTAGCCTTGTGTTACATTAGCTACTACACACAGTGTACTCACTAGGTAGCCTTGTGTTACATTAGCTACTACACACAGTGTACTCACTAGGTAGCCTTGTGTTACATTAGCTACTACACACAGTGTACTCACTAGGTAGCCTTGTACTACATTAGCTACTACACTCAGTGTACTCACTAGGTAGCCTTGTGTTACATTAGCTACTACACACAGTGTACTCACTAGGTAGCCTTGTGCTACATTAGCTACTACACACAGTGTACTCACTAGGTAGCCTTGTGTTACATTAGCTACTACACACAGTGTACTCACTAGGTAGCCTTGTACTACATTAGCTACTACACTCAGTGTACTCACTAGGTAGCCTTGTGTTACATTAGCTACTACACTCAGTGTACTCACTAGGTAGCCTTGTGTTACATTAGCTACTACACACAGTGTACTCACTAGGTAGCCTTGTGTTACATTAGCTACTACACACAGTGTACTCACTAGGTAGCCTTGTGTTACATTAGCTACTACACACAGTGTACTCACTAGGTAGCCTTGTGTTACATTAGCTACTACACACAGTGTACTCACTAGGTAGCCTTGTGTTACATTAGCTACTACACACAGTGTACTCACTAGGTAGCCTTGTGTTACATTAGCTACTACACACAGTGTACTCACTAGGTAGCCTTGTGTTACATTAGCTACTACACTCAGTGTACTCACTAGGTAGCCTTGTGTTACATTAGCTACTACACACAGTGTACTCACTAGGTAGCCTTGTGCTACATTAGCTACTACACACAGTGTACTCACTAGGTAGCCTTGTGTTACATTAGCTACTACACACAGTGTACTCACTAGGTAGCCTTGTGTTACATTAGCTACTACACACAGTGTACTCACTAGGTAGCCTTGTGTTACATTAGCTACTACACTCAGTGTACTCACTAGGTAGCCTTGTGTTACATTAGCTACTACACACAGTGTGCTCACTAGGTAGCCTTGTGTTACATTAGCTACTACACACAGTGTACTCACTAGGTAGCCTTGTGTTACATTAGCTACTACACACAGTGTACTCACTAGGTAGCCTTGTGTTACATTAGCTACTACACACAGTGTACTCACTAGGTAGCCTTGTACTACATTAGCTACTACACACAGTGTACTCACTAGGTAGCCTTGTGCTACATTAGCTACTACACTCAGTGTACTCACTAGGTAGCCTTGTGCTACATTAGCTACTACACACAGTGTACTCACTAGGTAGCCTTGTGTTACATTAGCTACTACACACAGTGTACTCACTAGGTAGCCTTGTGCTACATTAGCTACTACACACAGTGTACTCACTAGGTAGCCTTGTACTACATTAGCTACTACACACAGTGTGCTCACTAGGTAGCCTTGTGCTACATTAGCTACTACACACAGTGTACTCACTAGGTAGCCTTGTGCTACATTAGCTACTACACACAGTGTACTCACTAGGTAGCCTTGTGTTACATTAGCTACTACACACAGTGTACTCACTAGGTAGCCTTGTACTACATTAGCTACTACACACAGTGTACTCACTAGGTAGCCTTGTGCTACATTAGCTACTACACACAGTGTACTCACTAGGTAGCCTTGTACTACATTAGCTACTACACACAGTGTACTCACTAGGTAGCCTTGTACTACATTAGCTACTACATACAGTGTACTCACTAGGTAGCCTTGTGCTACATTAGCTACTACACACAGTGTACTCACTAGGTAGCCTTGTGTTACATTAGCTACTACACACAGTGTACTCACTAGGTAGCCTTGTACTACATTAGCTACTACACACAGTGTACTCACTAGGTAGCCTTGTACTACATTAGCTACTACACACAGTGTGCTCACTAGGTAGCCTTGTGTTACATTAGCTACTACACTCAGTGTGCTCACTAGGTAGCCTTGTGTTACATTAGCTACTACACACAGTGTACTCACTAGGTAGCCTTGTGTTACATTAGCTACTACACACAGTGTACTCACTAGGTAGCCTTGTACTACATTAGCTACTACACACAGTGTACTCACTAGGTAGCCTTGTACTACATTAGCTACTACACACAGTGTACTCACTAGGTAGCCTTGTACTACATTAGCTACTACACACAGTGTACTCACTAGGTAGCCTTGTGTTACATTAGCTACTACACTCAGTGTACTCACTAGGTAGCCTTGTGTTACATTAGCTACTACACACAGTGTACTCACTAGGTAGCCTTGTACTACATTAGCTACTACACACAGTGTACTCACTAGGTAGCCTTGTACTACATTAGCTACTACACACAGTGTACTCACTAGGTAGCCTTGTGTTACATTAGCTACTACACACAGTGTACTCACTAGGTAGCCTTGTGTTACATTAGCTACTACACACAGTGTACTCACTAGGTAGCCTTGTACTACATTAGCTACTACACACAGTGTACTCACTAGGTAGCCTTGTGTTACATTAGCTACTACACACAGTGTACTCACTAGGTAGCCTTGTGTTACATTAGCTACTACACACAGTGTACTCACTAGGTAGCCTTGTGTTACATTAGCTACTACACACAGTGTACTCACTAGGTAGCCTTGTGTTACATTAGCTACTACACACAGTGTACTCACTAGGTAGCCTTGTGTTACATTAGCTACTACACTCAGTGTACTCACTAGGTAGCCTTGTGTTACATTAGCTACTACACACAGTGTACTCACTAGGTAGCCTTGTGTTACATTAGCTACTACACACAGTGTACTCACTAGGTAGCCTTGTGTTACATTAGCTACTACACACAGTGTACTCACTAGGTAGCCTTGTGTTACATTAGCTACTACACACAGTGTACTCACTAGGTAGCCTTGTGTTACATTAGCTACTACACACAGTGTACTCACTAGGTAGCCTTGTGTTACATTAGCTACTACACACAGTGTACTCACTAGGTAGCCTTGTACTACATTAGCTACTACACACAGTGTGCTCACTAGGTAGCCTTGTACTACATTAGCTACTACACACAGTGTACTCACTAGGTAGCCTTGTGTTACATTAGCTACTACACACAGTGTACTCACTAGGTAGCCTTGTGTTACATTAGCTACTACACACAGTGTACTCACTAGGTAGCCTTGTGCTACATTAGCTACTACACACAGTGTACTCACTAGGTAGCCTTGTGTTACATTAGCTACTACACACAGTGTACTCACTAGGTAGCCTTGTGTTACATTAGCTACTACACTCAGTGTACTCACTAGGTAGCCTTGTGTTACATTAGCTACTACACACAGTGTGCTCACTAGGTAGCCTTGTACTACATTAGCTACTACACACAGTGTGCTCACTAGGTAGCCTTGTGTTACATTAGCTACTACACACAGTGTACTCACTAGGTAGCCTTGTGTTACATTAGCTACTACACACAGTGTACTCACTAGGTAGCCTTGTGTTACATTAGCTACTACACACACTGTACTCACTAGGTAGCCTTGTGTTACATTAGCTACTACACACAGTGTACTCACTAGGTAGCCTTGTGCTACATTAGCTACTACACACAGTGTACTCACTAGGTAGCCTTGTGTTACATTAGCTACTACACACAGTGTACTCACTAGGTAGCCTTGTACTACATTAGCTACTACACACAGTGTACTCACTAGGTAGCCTTGTGTTACATTAGCTACTACACACAGTGTACTCACTAGGTAGCCTTGTGTTACATTAGCTACTACACACAGTGTACTCACTAGGTAGCCTTGTGTTACATTAGCTACTACACACAGTGTACTCACTAGGTAGCCTTGTGTTACATTAGCTACTACACTCAGTGTACTCACTAGGTAGCCTTGTGTTACATTAGCTACTACACACAGTGTACTCACTAGGTAGCCTTGTGTTACATTAGCTACTACACACAGTGTACTCACTAGGTAGCCTTGTGCTACATTAGCTACTACACACAGTGTACTCACTAGGTAGCCTTGTGTTACATTAGCTACTACACACAGTGTACTCACTAGGTAGCCTTGTGTTACATTAGCTACTACACACAGTGTACTCACTAGGTAGCCTTGTGTTACATTAGCTACTACACACAGTGTACTCACTAGGTAGCCTTGTGTTACATTAGCTACTACACACAGTGTACTCACTAGGCAGCCTTGTGTTACATTAGCTACTACACACAGTGTACTCACTAGGTAGCCTTGTACTACATTAGCTACTACACACAGTGTACTCACTAGGTAGCCTTGTGTTACATTAGCTACTACACTGAGTGTACTCACTAGGTAGCCTTGTGTTACATTAGCTACTACACACAGTGTACTCACTAGGTAGCCTTGTGTTACATTAGCTACTACACACAGTGTACTCACTAGGTAGCCTTGTGTTACATTAGCTACTACACTCAGTGTACTCACTAGGTAGCCTTGTGTTACATTAGCTACTACACACAGTGTACTCACTAGGTAGCCTTGTGTTACATTAGCTACTACACACAGTGTACTCACTAGGTAGCCTTGTGTTACATTAGCTACTACACACAGTGTACTCACTAGGTAGCCTTGTGTTACATTAGCTACTACACACAGTGTACTCACTAGGTAGCCTTGTGTTACATTAGCTACTACACACAGTGTACTCACTAGGTAGCCTTGTACTACATTAGCTACTACACACAGTGTACTCACTAGGTAGCCTTGTGTTACATTAGCTACTACACACAGTGTACTCACTAGTTAGCCTTGTACTACATTAGCTACTACACTCAGTGTACTCACTAGGTAGCCTTGTGTTACATTAGCTACTACACACAGTGTACTCACTAGGTAGCCTTGTGTTACATTAGCTACTACACACAGTGTACTCACTAGGTAGCCTTGTGTTACATTAGCTACTACACACAGTGTACTCACTAGGTAGCCTTGTACTACATTAGCTACTATACACAGTGTACTCACTAGGTAGCCTTGTACTACATTAGCTACTACACACAGTGTACTCACTAGGTAGCCTTGTGTTACATTAGCTACTACACACAGTGTACTCACTAGGTAGCCTTGTGTTACATTAGCTACTACACACAGTGTACTCACTAGGTAGCCTTGTGTTACATTAGCTACTACACACAGTGTGCTCACTAGGTAGCCTTGTGTTACATTAGCTACTACACACAGTGTACTCACTAGGTAGCCTTGTGTTACATTAGCTACTACACACAGTGTGCTCACTAGGTAGCCTTGTGTTACATTAGCTACTACACACAGTGTACTCACTAGGTAGCCTTGTGTTACATTAGCTACTACACACAGTGTACTCACTAGGTAGCCTTGTGTTACATTAGCTACTACACACACTGTACTCACTAGGTAGCCTTGTGTTACATTAGCTACTACACTCAGTGTGCTCACTAGGTAGCCTTGTGTTACATTAGCTACTACACACAGTGTACTCACTAGGTAGCCTTGTGCTACATTAGCTACTACACACAGTGTACTCACTAGGTAGCCTTGTGTTACATTAGCTACTACACACAGTGTACTCACTAGGTAGCCTTGTGCTACATTAGCTACTACACTCAGTGTACTCACTAGGTAGCCTTGTGTTACATTAGCTACTACACACAGTGTACTCACTAGGTAGCCTTGTACTACATTAGCTACTACACACAGTGTACTCACTAGGTAGCCTTGTACTACATTAGCTACTACACTCAGTGTACTCACTAGGTAGCCTTGTACTACATTAGCTACTACACACAGTGTACTCACTAGGTAGCCTTGTGCTACATTAGCTACTACACACAGTGTACTCACTAGGTAGCCTTGTGTTACATTAGCTACTACACACAGTGTACTCACTAGGTAGCCTTGTACTACATTAGCTACTACACACAGTGTACTCACTAGGTAGCCTTGTGTTACATTAGCTACTACACACAGTGTACTCACTAGGTAGCCTTGTGTTACATTAGCTACTACACACAGTGTTCTCACTAGGTAGCCTTGTGTTACATTAGCTACTACACACAGTGTACTCACTAGGTAGCCTTGTGCTACATTAGCTACTACACACAGTGTACTCACTAGGTAGCCTTGTACTACATTAGCTACTACACACACTGTACTCACTAGGTAGCCTTGTGTTACATTAGCTACTACACACAGTGTACTCACTAGGTAGCCTTGTGTTACATTAGCTACTACACACAGTGTACTCACTAGGTAGCCTTGTACTACATTAGCTACTACACTCAGTGTACTCACTAGGTAGCCTTGTGCTACATTAGCTACTACACTCAGTGTACTCACTAGGTAGCCTTGTACTACATTAGCTACTACACTCAGTGTACTCACTAGGTAGCCTTGTACTACATTAGCTACTACACTCAGTGTACTCACTAGGTAGCCTTGTGTTACATTAGCTACTACACACAGTGTACTCACTAGGTTGCCTTGTGTTACATTAGCTACTACACACAGTGTACTCACTAGGTAGCCTTGTGCTACATTAGCTACTACACTCAGTGTACTCACTAGGTAGCCTTGTGTTACATTAGCTACTACACACAGTGTACTCACTAGGTAGCCATGTGTTACATTAGCTACTACACACAGTGTACTCACTAGGTAGCCTTGTACTACATTAGCTACTACACTCAGTGTACTCACTAGGTAGCCTTGTACTACATTAGCTACTACACTCAGTGTACTCACTAGGTAGCCTTGTGTTACATTAGCTACTACACACAGTGTACTCACTAGGTAGCCATGTGTTACATTAGCTACTACACACAGTGTACTCACTAGGTAGCCTTGTGTTACATTAGCTACTACACACAGTGTGCTCACTAGGTAGCCTTGTACTACATTAGCTACTACACACACTGTACTCACTAGGTAGCCTTGTGTTACATTAGCTACTACACACAGTGTACTCACTAGGTAGCCTTGTGCTACATTAGCTACTACACTCAGTGTACTCACTAGGTAGCCTTGTGTTACATTAGCTACTACACTCAGTGTACTCACTAGGTAGCCTTGTGCTACATTAGCTACTACACTCAGTGTACTCACTAGGTAGCCTTGTGTTACATTAGCTACTACACACAGTGTACTCACTAGGTAGCCTTGTGTTACATTAGCTACTACACACAGTGTACTCACTAGGTAGCCTTGTACTACATTAGCTACTACACACAGTGTACTCACTAGGTAGCCTTGTGCTACATTAGCTACTACACACAGTGTACTCACTAGGTAGCCTTGTGTTACATTAGCTACTACACACAGTGTACTCACTAGGTAGCCTTGTACTACATTAGCTACTACACTCAGTGTACTCACTAGGTAGCCTTGTACTACATTAGCTACTACACACAGTGTACTCACTAGGTAGCCTTGTGTTACATTAGCTACTACACACAGTGTACTCACTAGGTAGCCTTGTACTACATTAGCTACTACACACAGTGTACTCACTAGGTAGCCTTGTACTACATTAGCTACTACACACAGTGTGCTCACTAGGTAGCCTTGTACTACATTAGCTACTACACACAGTGTACTCACTAGGTAGCCTTGTGTTACATTAGCTACTACACACAGTGTACTCACTAGGTAGCCTTGTACTACATTAGCTACTACACACAGTGTACTCACTAGGTAGCCTTGTGTTACATTAGCTACTACACACAGTGTACTCACTAGGTAGCCTTGTGCTACATTAGCTACTACACACAGTGTACTCACTAGGTAGCCTTGTGTTACATTAGCTACTACACACAGTGTACTCACTAGGTAGCCTTGTACTACATTAGCTACTACACACAGTGTACTCACTAGGTAGCCTTGTGCTACATTAGCTACTACACACAGTGTACTCACTAGGTAGCCTTGTACTACATTAGCTACTACACACAGTGTACTCACTAGGTAGCCTTGTGCTACATTAGCTACTACACACAGTGTACTCACTACGTAGCCTTGTGTTACATTAGCTACTACACACAGTGTACTCACTAGGTAGCCTTGTGTTACATTAGCTACTACACTCAGTGTACTCACTAGGTAGCCTTGTGTTACATTAGCTACTACAAACAGTGTACTCACTAGGTAGCCTTGTACTACATTAGCTACTACACACAGTGTACTCACTAGGTAGCCTTGTACTACATTAGCTACTACACACAGTGTACTCACTAGGTAGCCTTGTGTTACATTAGCTACTACACACAGTGTACTCACTAGGTAGCCTTGTACTACATTAGCTACTACACTCAGTGTACTCACTAGGTAGCCTTGTGTTACATTAGCTACTACACACAGTGTACTCACTAGGTAGCCTTGTACTACATTAGCTACTACACACAGTGTACTCACTAGGTAGCCTTGTGCTACATTAGCTACTACACACAGTGTACTCACTACGTAGCCTTGTGTTACATTAGCTACTACACACAGTGTACTCACTAGGTAGCCTTGTGTTACATTAGCTACTACACTCAGTGTACTCACTAGGTAGCCTTGTGTTACATTAGCTACTACACACAGTGTACTCACTAGGTAGCCTTGTACTACATTAGCTACTACACACAGTGTACTCACTAGGTAGCCTTGTACTACATTAGCTACTACACACAGTGTACTCACTAGGTAGCCTTGTGTTACATTAGCTACTACACACAGTGTACTCACTAGGTAGCCTTGTACTACATTAGCTACTACACTCAGTGTACTCACTAGGTAGCCTTGTGTTACATTAGCTACTACACACAGTGTACTCACTAGGTAGCCTTGTGTTACATTAGCTACTACACACAGTGTACTCACTAGGTAGCCTTGTGCTACATTAGCTACTACACACAGTGTACTCACTAGGTAGCCTTGTGTTACATTAGCTACTACACACAGTGTACTCACTAGGTAGCCTTGTGTTACATTAGCTACTACACTCAGTGTACTCACTAGGTAGCCTTGTGTTACATTAGCTACTACACACAGTGTACTCACTAGGTAGCCTTGTGCTACATTAGCTACTACACACAGTGTACTCACTAGGTAGCCTTGTGTTACATTAGCTACTACACACAGTGTACTCACTAGGTAGCCTTGTGTTACATTAGCTACTACACTCAGTGTACTCACTAGGTAGCCTTGTACTACATTAGCTACTACACTCAGTGTACTCACTAGGTAGCCTTGTGTTACATTAGCTACTACACACAGTGTACTCACTAGGTAGCCTTGTGTTACATTAGCTACTACACACAGTGTACTCACTAGGTAGCCTTGTACTACATTAGCTACTACACTCAGTGTACTCACTAGGTAGCCTTGTGTTACATTAGCTACTACAAACAGTGTACTCACTAGGTAGCCTTGTGTTACATTAGCTACTACACACAGTGTACTCACTAGGTAGCCTTGTGTTACATTAGCTACTACACACAGTGTGCTCACTAGGTAGCCTTGTACTACATTAGCTACTACACACAGTGTACTCACTAGGTAGCCTTGTGTTACATTAGCTACTACACACAGTGTACTCACTAGGTAGCCTTGTGTTACATTAGCTACTACACTCAGTGTACTCACTAGGTAGCCTTGTGTTACATTAGCTACTACACACTGTGTACTCACTAGGTAGCCTTGTGCTACATTAGCTACTACACACAGTGTACTCACTAGGTAGCCTTGTGTTACATTAGCTACTACACACAGTGTACTCACTAGGTAGCCTTGTGTTACATTAGCTACTACACTCAGTGTACTCACTAGGTAGCCTTGTACTACATTAGCTACTACACTCAGTGTACTCACTAGGTAGCCTTGTACTACATTAGCTACTACACTCAGTGTGCTCACTAGGTAGCCTTGTGTTACATTAGCTACTACACACAGTGTGCTCACTAGGTAGCCTTGTACTACATTAGCTACTACACACAGTGTGCTCACTAGGTAGCCTTGTGTTACATTAGCTACTACACACAGTGTACTCACTAGGTAGCCTTGTGTTACATTAGCTACTACACTCAGTGTACTCACTAGGTAGCCTTGTACTACATTAGCTACTACACTCAGTGTACTCACTAGGTAGCCTTGTGCTACATTAGCTACTACACACAGTGTACTCACTAGGTAGCCTTGTGTTACATTAGCTACTACACACAGTGTACTCACTAGGTAGCCTTGTGTTACATTAGCTACTACACTCAGTGTACTCACTAGGTAGCCTTGTACTACATTAGCTACTACACTCAGTGTACTCACTAGGTAGCCTTGTGTTACATTAGCTACTACACACAGTGTGCTCACTAGGTAGCCTTGTGTTACATCAGCTACTACACACACTGTACTCACTAGGTAGCCTTGTGCTACATTAGCTACTACACTCAGTGTACTCACTAGGTAGCCTTGTGCTACATTAGCTACTACACACACTGTACTCACTAGGTAGCCTTGTGTTACATTAGCTACTACACACAGTGTACTCACTAGGTAGCCTTGTACTACATTAGCTACTACACACAGTGTACTCACTAGGTAGCCTTGTGTTACATTAGCTACTACACTCAGTGTACTCACTAGGTAGCCTTGTGCTACATTAGCTACTACACACAGTGTACTCACTAGGTAGCCTTGTGTTACATTAGCTACTACACACAGTGTACTCACTAGGTAGCCTTGTACTACATTAGCTACTACACACAGTGTACTCACTAGGTAGCCTTGTGCTACATTAGCTACTACACACAGTGTACTCACTAGGTAGCCTTGTGTTACATTAGCTACTACACACAGTGTACTCACTAGGTAGCCTTGTGTTACATTAGCTACTACACACAGTGTACTCACTAGGTAGCCTTGTACTACATTAGCTATTACACACAGTGTACTCACTAGGTAGCCTTGTGTTACATTAGCTACTACACACAGTGTACTCACTAGGTAGCCTTGTACTACATTAGCTACTACACACAGTGTGCTCACTAGGTAGCCTTGTGTTACATTAGCTACTACACACAGTGTACTCACTAGGTAGCCTTGTGCTACATTAGCTACTACACACAGTGTGCTCACTAGGTAGCCTTGTGTTACATTAGCTACTACACACAGTGTACTCACTAGGTAGCCTTGTGTTACATTAGCTACTACACTCAGTGTACTCACTAGGTAGCCTTGTACTACATTAGCTACTACACTCAGTGTACTCACTAGGTAGCCTTGTGTTACATTAGCTACTACACACAGTGTACTCACTAGGTAGCCTTGTACTACATTAGCTACTACACACAGTGTACTCACTAGGTAGCCTTGTGTTACATTAGCTACTACACTCAGTGTACTCACTAGGTAGCCTTGTGTTACATTAGCTACTACACTCAGTGTACTCACTAGGTAGCCTTGTGTTACATTAGCTACTACACACAGTGTACTCACTAGGTAGCATTGTGTTACATTAGCTACTACACACAGTGTGCTCACTAGGTAGCCTTGTGTTACATTAGCTACTACACACAGTGTACTCACTAGGTAGCCTTGTGTTACATTAGCTACTACACACAGTGTACTCACTAGGTAGCCTTGTACTACATTAGCTACTACACTCAGTGTACTCACTAGGTAGCCTTGTGTTACATTAGCTACTACACACAGTGTACTCACTAGGTAGCCTTGTGTTACATTAGCTACTACACTCAGTGTACTCACTAGGTAGCCTTGTGTTACATTAGCTACTACACACAGTGTACTCACTAGGTAGCCTTGTACTACATTAGCTACTACACACAGTGTACTCACTAGGTAGCCTTGTGTTACATTAGCTACTACACACAGTGTACTCACTAGGTAGCCTTGTGTTACATTAGCTACTACACACAGTGTACTCACTAGGTAGCCTTGTGTTACATTAGCTACTACACACAGTGTACTCACTAGGTAGCCTTGTACTACATTAGCTACTACACACAGTGTACTCACTAGGTAGCCTTGTACTACATTAGCTACTACACACAGTGTACTCACTAGGTAGCCTTGTGTTACATTAGCTACTACACACAGTGTACTCACTAGGTAGCCTTGTGTTACATTAGCTACTACACACAGTGTACTCACTAGGTAGCCTTGTGTTACATTAGCTACTACACACAGTGTACTCACTAGGTAGCCTTGTGCTACATTAGCTACTACACACAGTGTACTCACTAGGTAGCCTTGTGTTACATTAGCTACTACACACAGTGTACTCACTAGGTAGCCTTGTGTTACATTAGCTACTACACACAGTGTACTCACTAGGTAGCCTTGTGCTACATTAGCTACTACACACAGTGTACTCACTAGGTAGCCTTGTGCTACATTAGCTACTACACACAGTGTACTCACTAGGTAGCCTTGTGTTACATTAGCTACTACACACAGTGTACTCACTAGGTAGCCTTGTGTTACATTAGCTACTACACACAGTGTACTCACTAGGTAGCCTTGTGTTACATTAGCTACTACACACAGTGTACTCACTAGGTAGCCTTGTGTTACATTAGCTACTACACACAGTGTACTCACTAGGTAGCCTTGTACTACATTAGCTACTACACTCAGTGTACTCACTAGGTAGCCTTGTGTTACATTAGCTACTACACACAGTGTACTCACTAGGTAGCCTTGTGCTACATTAGCTACTACACACAGTGTACTCACTAGGTAGCCTTGTGTTACATTAGCTACTACACACAGTGTACTCACTAGGTAGCCTTGTACTACATTAGCTACTACACTCAGTGTACTCACTAGGTAGCCTTGTGTTACATTAGCTACTACACTCAGTGTACTCACTAGGTAGCCTTGTGTTACATTAGCTACTACACACAGTGTACTCACTAGGTAGCCTTGTGTTACATTAGCTACTACACACAGTGTACTCACTAGGTAGCCTTGTGTTACATTAGCTACTACACACAGTGTACTCACTAGGTAGCCTTGTGTTACATTAGCTACTACACACAGTGTACTCACTAGGTAGCCTTGTGTTACATTAGCTACTACACACAGTGTACTCACTAGGTAGCCTTGTGTTACATTAGCTACTACACACAGTGTACTCACTAGGTAGCCTTGTGTTACATTAGCTACTACACTCAGTGTACTCACTAGGTAGCCTTGTGTTACATTAGCTACTACACACAGTGTACTCACTAGGTAGCCTTGTGCTACATTAGCTACTACACACAGTGTACTCACTAGGTAGCCTTGTGTTACATTAGCTACTACACACAGTGTACTCACTAGGTAGCCTTGTGTTACATTAGCTACTACACACAGTGTACTCACTAGGTAGCCTTGTGTTACATTAGCTACTACACTCAGTGTACTCACTAGGTAGCCTTGTGTTACATTAGCTACTACACACAGTGTGCTCACTAGGTAGCCTTGTGTTACATTAGCTACTACACACAGTGTACTCACTAGGTAGCCTTGTACTACATTAGCTACTACACACAGTGTGCTCACTAGGTAGCCTTGTGTTACATTAGCTACTACACTCAGTGTGCTCACTAGGTAGCCTTGTGTTACATTAGCTACTACACACAGTGTACTCACTAGGTAGCCTTGTACTACATTAGCTACTACACACAGTGTACTCACTAGGTAGCCTTGTACTACATTAGCTACTACACACAGTGTACTCACTAGGTAGCCTTGTACTACATTAGCTACTACACACAGTGTACTCACTAGGTAGCCTTGTGTTACATTAGCTACTACACTCAGTGTACTCACTAGGTAGCCTTGTGTTACATTAGCTACTACACACAGTGTACTCACTAGGTAGCCTTGTACTACATTAGCTACTACACACAGTGTACTCACTAGGTAGCCTTGTACTACATTAGCTACTACACACAGTGTACTCACTAGGTAGCCTTGTGTTACATTAGCTACTACACACAGTGTACTCACTAGGTAGCCTTGTGTTACATTAGCTACTACACACAGTGTACTCACTAGGTAGCCTCGTACTACATTAGCTACTACACACAGTGTACTCACTAGGTAGCCTTGTGTTACATTAGCTACTACACACAGTGTACTCACTAGGTAGACTTGTGTTACATTAGCTACTACACACAGTGTACTCACTAGGTAGCCTTGTGTTACATTAGCTACTACACACAGTGTACTCACTAGGTAGCCTTGTGTTACATTAGCTACTACACACAGTGTACTCACTAGGTAGCCTTGTGTTACATTAGCTACTACACTCAGTGTACTCACTAGGTAGCCTTGTGTTACATTAGCTACTACACACAGTGTACTCACTAGGTAGCCTTGTGTTACATTAGCTACTACACACAGTGTACTCACTAGGTAGCCTTGTGTTACATTAGCTACTACACACAGTGTACTCACTAGGTAGCCTTGTGTTACATTAGCTACTACACTCAGTGTGCTCACTAGGTAGCCTTGTGTTACATTAGCTACTACACACAGTGTACTCACTAGGTAGCCTTGTACTACATTAGCTACTACACTCAGTGTACTCACTAGGTAGCCTTGTGTTACATTAGCTACTACACACAGTGTACTCACTAGGTAGCCTTGTGTTACATTAGCTACTACACACAGTGTGCTCACTAGGTAGCCTTGTACTACATTAGCTACTACACTCAGTGTACTCACTAGGTAGCCTTGTGTTACATTAGCTACTACACTCAGTGTACTCACTAGGTAGCCTTGTGTTACATTAGCTACTACACACAGTGTACTCACTAGGTAGCCTTGTGTTACATTAGCTACTACACACAGTGTACTCACTAGGTAGCCTTGTGCTACATTAGCTACTACACACAGTGTACTCACTAGGTAGCCTTGTGTTACATTAGCTACTACACACAGTGTGCTCACTAGGTAGCCTTGTACTACATTAGCTACTACACACAGTGTACTCACTAGGTAGCCTTGTACTACATTAGCTACTACACACAGTGTACTCACTAGGTAGCCTTGTGTTACATTAGCTACTACACTCAGTGTACTCACTAGGTAGCCTTGTGTTACATTAGCTACTACACACAGTGTACTCACTAGGTAGCCTTGTGTTACATTAGCTACTACACACAGTGTACTCACTAGGTAGCCTTGTGTTACATTAGCTACTACACACAGTGTACTCACTAGGTAGCCTTGTGTTACATTAGCTACTACACACAGTGTACTCACTAGGTAGCCTTGTGTTACATTAGCTACTACACACAGTGTACTCACTAGGTAGCCTTGTGTTACATTAGCTACTACACACAGTGTACTCACTAGGTAGCCTTGTGTTACATTAGCTACTACACACAGTGTACTCACTAGGTAGCCTTGTGTTACATTAGCTACTACACACAGTGTACTCACTAGGTAGCCTTGTGTTACATTAGCTACTACACACAGTGTACTCACTAGGTAGCCTTGTGTTACATTAGCTACTACACACAGTGTACTCACTAGGTAGCCTTGTGTTACATTAGCTACTACACACAGTGTACTCACTAGGTAGCCTTGTACTACATTAGCTACTACACACAGTGTGCTCACTAGGTAGCCTTGTACTACATTAGCTACTACACACAGTGTACTCACTAGGTAGCCTTGTGTTACATTAGCTACTACACACAGTGTACTCACTAGGTAGCCTTGTGTTACATTAGCTACTACACACAGTGTACTCACTAGGTAGCCTTGTGCTACATTAGCTACTACACACAGTGTACTCACTAGGTAGCCTTGTGTTACATTAGCTACTACACACAGTGTACTCACTAGGTAGCCTTGTGTTACATTAGCTACTACACACAGTGTACTCACTAGGTAGCCTTGTGTTACATTAGCTACTACACACAGTGAACTCACTAGGTAGCCTTGTGTTACATTAGCTACTACACACAGTGTACTCACTAGGTAGCCTTGTGCTACATTAGCTACTACACACAGTGTACTCACTAGGTAGCCTTGTGTTACATTAGCTACTACACACAGTGTACTCACTAGGTAGCCTTGTGTTACATTAGCTACTACACACAGTGTACTCACTAGGTAGCCTTGTGTTACATTAGCTACTACACTCAGTGTACTCACTAGGTAGCCTTGTGTTACATTAGCTACTACACACAGTGTACTCACTAGGTAGCCTTGTGTTACATTAGCTACTACACACAGTGTACTCACTAGGTAGCCTTGTGTTACATTAGCTACTACACACAGTGTACTCACTAGGTAGCCTTGTGTTACATTAGCTACTACACACAGTGTACTCACTAGGTAGCCTTGTGTTACATTAGCTACTACACACAGTGTACTCACTAGGTAGCCTTGTGTTACATTAGCTACTACACACAGTGTACTCACTAGGTAGCCTTGTGTTACATTAGCTACTACACACAGTGTACTCACTAGGTAGCCTTGTGTTACATTAGCTACTACACACAGTGTACTCACTAGGTAGCCTTGTGTTACATTAGCTACTACACACAGTGTACTCACTAGGTAGCCTTGTACTACATTAGCTACTACACACAGTGTACTCACTAGGTAGCCTTGTGTTACATTAGCTACTACACACAGTGTACTCACTAGGTAGCCTTGTGCTACATTAGCTACTACACACAGTGTACTCACTAGGTAGCCTTGTACTACATTAGCTACTACACACAGTGTACTCACTTGGTAGCCTTGTGTTACATTAGCTACTACACACAGTGTGCTCACTAGGTAGCCTTGTGTTACATTAGCTACTACACACAGTGTACTCACTAGGTAGCCTTGTGTTACATTAGCTACTACACACAGTGTACTCACTAGGTAGCCTTGTACTACATTAGCTACTACACACAGTGTACTCACTAGGTAGCCTTGTACTACATTAGCTACTACACTCAGTGTGCTCACTAGGTAGCCTTGTACTACATTAGCTACTACACACAGTGTACTCACTAGGTAGCCTTGTGTTACATTAGCTACTACACACAGTGTACTCACTAGGTAGCCTTGTGTTACATTAGCTACTACACACAGTGTACTCACTAGGTAGCCTTGTACTACATTAGCTACTACACACAGTGTACTCACTAGGTAGCCTTGTACTACATTAGCTACTACACTCAGTGTGCTCACTAGGTAGCCTTGTACTACATTAGCTACTACACACAGTGTACTCACTAGGTAGCCTTGTGTTACATTAGCTACTACACACAGTGTACTCACTAGGTAGCCTTGTGTTACATTAGCTACTACACACAGTGTGCTCACTAGGTAGCCTTGTGTTACATTAGCTACTACACACAGTGTACTCACTAGGTAGCCTTGTGTTACATTAGCTACTACACACAGTGTACTCACTAGGTAGCCTTGTGTTACATTAGCTACTACACACAGTGTGCTCACTAGGTAGCCTTGTACTACATTAGCTACTACACACAGTGTACTCACTAGGTAGCCTTGTGTTACATTAGCTACTACACACAGTGTACTCACTAGGTAGACTTGTACTACATTAGCTACTACACACAGTGTACTCACTAGGTAGCCTTGTACTACATTAGCTACTACACACAGTGTACTCACTAGGTAGCCTTGTGTCACATTAGCTACTACACACAGTGTACTCACTAGGTAGCCTTGTACTACATTAGCTACTACACTCAGTGTACTCACTAGGTAGCCTTGTGTTACATTAGCTACTACACACAGTGTACTCACTAGGTAGCCTTGTGTTACATTAGCTACTACACACAGTGTGCTCACTAGGTAGCCTTGTGTTACATTAGCTACTACACACAGTGTGCTCACTAGGTAGCCTTGTACTACATTAGCTACTACACACAGTGTACTCACTAGGTAGCCTTGTGTTACATTAGCTACTACACACAGTGTACTCACTAGGTAGCCTTGTGTTACATTAGCTACTACACACAGTGTGCTCACTAGGTAGCCTTGTACTACATTAGCTACTACACACAGTGTACTCACTAGGTAGCCTTGTGCTACATTAGCTACTACACACAGTGTACTCACTAGGTAGCCTTGTGTTACATTAGCTACTACACACAGTGTACTCACTAGGTAGCCTTGTGTTACATTAGCTACTACACACAGTGTACTCACTAGGTAGCCTTGTGTTACATTAGCTACTACACTCAGTGTGCTCACTAGGTAGCCTTGTGTTACATTAGCTACTACACACAGTGTACTCACTAGGTAGCCTTGTGTTACATTAGCTACTACACTCAGTGTGCTCACTAGGTAGCCTTGTACTACATTAGCTACTACACACAGTGTACTCACTAGGTAGCCTTGTGTTACATTAGCTACTACACACAGTGTACTCACTAGGTAGCCTTGTACTACATTAGCTACTACACACAGTGTACTCACTAGGTAGCCTTGTACTACATTAGCTACTACACTCAGTGTGCTCACTAGGTAGCCTTGTGTTACATTAGCTACTACACACAGTGTACTCACTAGGTAGCCTTGTGCTACATTAGCTACTACACTCAGTGTACTCACTAGGTAGCCTTGTACTACATTAGCTACTACACACAGTGTACTCACTAGGTAGCCTTGTGTTACATTAGCTACTACACACAGTGTACTCACTAGGTAGCCTTGTGTTACATTAGCTACTACACACAGTGTACTCACTAGGTAGCCTTGTACTACATTAGCTACTACACACAGTGTACTCACTAGGTAGCCTTGTGTTACATTAGCTACTACACACAGTGTACTCACTAGGTAGCCTTGTACTACATTAGCTACTACACACAGTGTACTCACTAGGTAGCCTTGTGTTACATTAGCTACTACACACAGTGTACTCACTAGGTAGCCTTGTGTTACATTAGCTACTACACACAGTGTACTCACTAGGTAGCCTTGTGCTACATTAGCTACTACACACAGTGTACTCACTAGGTAGCCTTGTACTACATTAGCTACTACACACAGTGTACTCACTAGGTAGCCTTGTACTACATTAGCTACTACACACAGTGTACTCACTAGGTAGCCTTGTACTACATTAGCTACTACACACAGTGTGCTCACTAGGTAGCCTTGTGTTACATTAGCTACTACACTCAGTGTACTCACTAGGTAGCCTTGTGTTACATTAGCTACTACACACAGTGTACTCACTAGGTAGCCTTGTGTTACATTAGCTACTACACACAGTGTGCTCACTAGGTAGCCTTGTGTTACATTAGCTACTACACACAGTGTACTCACTAGGTAGCCTTGTACTACATTAGCTACTACACACAGTGTGCTCACTAGGTAGCCTTGTGCTACATTAGCTACTACACACAGTGTACTCACTAGGTAGCCTTGTGTTACATTAGCTACTACACACAGTGTACTCACTAGGTAGCCTTGTACTACATTAGCTACTACACACAGTGTACTCACTAGGTAGCCTTGTGTTACATTAGCTACTACACACAGTGTACTCACTAGGTAGCCTTGTACTACATTAGCTACTACACACAGTGTACTCACTAGGTAGCCTTGTGTTACATTAGCTACTACACACAGTGTACTCACTAGGTAGCCTTGTGCTACATTAGCTACTACACACAGTGTACTCACTAGGTAGCCTTGTACTACATTAGCTACTACACACAGTGTACTCACTAGGTAGCCTTGTGTTACATTAGCTACTACACACAGTGTACTCACTAGGTAGCCTTGTGTTACATTAGCTACTACACACAGTGTACTCACTAGGTAGCCTTGTGTTACATTAGCTACTACACACAGTGTGCTCACTAGGTAGCCTTGTGTTACATTAGCTACTACACACAGTGTACTCACTAGGTAGCCTTGTGTTACATTAGCTACTACACACAGTGTACTCACTAGGTAGCCTTGTGTTACATTAGCTACTACACACAGTGTACTCACTAGGTAGCCTTGTACTACATTAGCTACTACACACAGTGTACTCACTAGGTAGCCTTGTGCTACATTAGCTACTACACACAGTGTACTCACTAGGTAGCCTTGTGTTACATTAGCTACTACACACAGTGTACTCACTAGGTAGCCTTGTGCTACATTAGCTACTACACACAGTGTACTCACTAGGTAGCCTTGTGCTACATTAGCTACTACACACAGTGTACTCACTAGGTAGCCTTGTGTTACATTAGCTACTACACTCAGTGTACTCACTAGGTAGCCTTGTGCTACATTAGCTACTACACTCAGTGTACTCACTAGGTAGCCTTGTGTTACATTAGCTACTACACTCAGTGTACTCACTAGGTAGCCTTGTACTACATTAGCTACTACACACAGTGTACTCACTAGGTAGCCTTGTGTTACATTAGCTACTACACACAGTGTACTCACTAGGTAGCCTTGTGTTACATTAGCTACTACACACAGTGTACTCACTAGGTAGCCTTGTGTTACATTAGCTACTACACTCAGTGTACTCACTAGGTAGCCTTGTGCTACATTAGCTACTACACACAGTGTACTCACTAGGTAGCCTTGTACTACATTAGCTACTACACTCAGTGTACTCACTAGGTAGCCTTGTACTACATTAGCTACTACACACAGTGTACTCACTAGGTAGCCTTGTGTTACATTAGCTACTACACACAGTGTACTCACTAGGTAGCCTTGTGTTACATTAGCTACTACACACAGTGTACTCACTAGGTAGCCTTGTACTACATTAGCTACTACACACAGTGTACTCACTAGGTAGCCTTGTACTACATTAGCTACTACACACAGTGTACTCACTAGGTAGCCTTGTGTTACATTAGCTACTACACTCAGTGTACTCACTAGGTAGCCTTGTACTACATTAGCTACTACACACAGTGTACTCACTAGGTAGCCTTGTACTACATTAGCTACTACACACAGTGTACTCACTAGGTAGCCTTGTGTTACATTAGCTACTACACACAGTGTACTCACTAGGTAGCCTTGTGTTACATTAGCTACTACACACAGTGTACTCACTAGGTAGCCTTGTGTTACATTAGCTACTACACTCAGTGTACTCACTAGGTAGCCTTGTGTTACATTAGCTACTACACACAGTGTACTCACTAGGTAGCCTTGTGTTACATTAGCTACTACACACAGTGTACTCACTAGGTAGCCTTGTACTACATTAGCTACTACACACAGTGTACTCACTAGGTAGCCTTGTGTTACATTAGCTACTACACTCAGTGTACTCACTAGGTAGCCTTGTACTACATTAGCTACTACACACAGTGTACTCACTAGGTAGCCTTGTACTACATTAGCTACTACACACAGTGTACTCACTAGGTAGCCTTGTACTACATTAGCTACTACACACAGTGTGCTCACTAGGTAGCCTTGTGTTACATTAGCTACTACACACAGTGTACTCACTAGGTAGCCTTGTGTTACATTAGCTACTACACACAGTGTACTCACTAGGTAGCCTTGTGCTACATTAGCTACTACACACAGTGTACTCACTAGGTAGCCTTGTGTTACATTAGCTACTACACACAGTGTACTCACTAGGTAGCCTTGTGTTACATTAGCTACTACACACAGTGTGCTCACTAGGTAGCCTTGTGTTACATTAGCTACTACACTCAGTGTACTCACTAGGTAGCCTTGTACTACATTAGCTACTACACACAGTGTACTCACTAGGTAGCCTTGTGTTACATTAGCTACTACACACAGTGTGCTCACTAGGTAGCCTTGTGTTACATTAGCTACTACACACAGTGTGCTCACTAGGTAGCCTTGTGTTACATTAGCTACTACACACAGTGTACTCACTAGGTAGCCTTGTGTTACATTAGCTACTACACACAGTGTACTCACTAGGTAGCCTTGTGTTACATTAGCTACTACACACAGTGTGCTCACTAGGTAGCCTTGTGCTACATTAGCTACTACACACAGTGTACTCACTAGGTAGCCTTGTGTTACATTAGCTACTACACACAGTGTGCTCACTAGGTAGCCTTGTGTTACATTAGCTACTACACACAGTGTACTCACTAGGTAGCCTTGTACTACATTAGCTACTACACTCAGTGTGCTCACTAGGTAGCCTTGTACTACATTAGCTACTACACTCAGTGTACTCACTAGGTAGCCTTGTGTTACATTAGCTACTACACACAGTGTGCTCACTAGGTAGCCTTGTGTTACATTAGCTACTACACACACTGTGCTCACTAGGTAGCCTTGTACTACATTAGCTACTACACTCAGTGTGCTCACTAGGTAGCCTTGTACTACATTAGCTACTACACTCAGTGTACTCACTAGGTAGCCTTGTGTTACATTAGCTACTACACACAGTGTACTCACTAGGTAGCCTTGTACTACATTAGCTACTACACTCAGTGTACTCACTAGGTAGCCTTGTGTTACATTAGCTACTACACACAGTGTACTCACTAGGTAGCCTTGTACTACATTAGCTACTACACACAGTGTACTCACTAGGTAGCCTTGTGTTACATTAGCTACTACACACAGTGTACTCACTAGGTAGCCTTGTACTACATTAGCTACTACACACAGTGTACTCACTAGGTAGCCTTGTGTTACATTAGCTACTACACTCAGTGTACTCACTAGGTAGCCTTGTGTTACATTAGCTACTACACACAGTGTACTCACTAGGTAGCCTTGTGTTACATTAGCTACTACACCCAGTGTACTCACTAGGTAGCCTTGTGTTACATTAGCTACTACACACAGTGTACTCACTAGGTAGCCTTGTGTTACATTAGCTACTACACACAGTGTACTCACTAGGTAGCCTTGTGTTACATTAGCTACTACACACAGTGTACTCACTAGGTAGCCTTGTGTTACATTAGCTACTACACACAGTGTACTCACTAGGTAGCCTTGTGCTACATTAGCTACTACACTCAGTGTACTCACTAGGTAGCCTTGTGTTACATTAGCTACTACACACAGTGTACTCACTAGGTAGCCTTGTGTTACATTAGCTACTACACACAGTGTACTCACTAGGTAGCCTTGTGTTACATTAGCTACTACACACAGTGTACTCACTAGGTAGCCTTGTACTACATTAGCTACTACACACAGTGTACTCACTAGGTAGCCTCGTACTACATTAGCTACTACACACAGTGTACTCACTAGGTAGCCTTGTGTTACATTAGCTACTACACACAGTGTACTCACTAGGTAGCCTTGTGTTACATTAGCTACTACACACAGTGTACTCACTAGGTAGCCTTGTACTACATTAGCTACTACACACAGTGTACTCACTAGGTAGCCTTGTGTTACATTAGCTACTACACTCAGTGTACTCACTAGGTAGCCTTGTGTTACATTAGCTACTACACACAGTGTACTCACTAGGTAGCCTTGTGTTACATTAGCTACTACACACAGTGTACTCACTAGGTAGCCTTGTACTACATTAGCTACTACACACAGTGTACTCACTAGGTAGCCTTGTGTTACATTAGCTACTACACACAGTGTGCTCACTAGGTAGCCTTGTGTTACATTAGCTACTACACACAGTGTGCTCACTAGGTAGCCTTGTGTTACATTAGCTACTACACTCAGTGTACTCACTAGGTAGCCTTGTACTACATTAGCTACTACACTCAGTGTGCTCACTAGGTAGCCTTGTGTTACATTAGCTACTACACACAGTGTACTCACTAGGTAGCCTTGTACTACATTAGCTACTACACTCAGTGTGCTCACTAGGTAGCCTTGTACTACATTAGCTACTACACACAGTGTGCTCACTAGGTAGCCTTGTGTTACATTAGCTACTACACTCAGTGTACTCACTAGGTAGCCTTGTACTACATTAGCTACTACACACAGTGTGCTCACTAGGTAGCCTTGTGTTACATTAGCTACTACACTCAGTGTACTCACTAGGTAGCCTTGTGTTACATTAGCTACTACACACAGTGTACTCACTAGGTAGCCTTGTACTACATTAGCTACTACACTCAGTGTACTCACTAGGTAGCCTTGTGTTACATTAGCTACTACACACAGTGTGCTCACTAGGTAGCCTTGTGCTACATTAGCTACTACACACAGTGTACTCACTAGGTAGCCTTGTGTTACATTAGCTACTACACTCAGTGTACTCACTAGGTAGCCTTGTGCTACATTAGCTACTACACACAGTGTGCTCACTAGGTAGCCTTGTGTTACATTAGCTACTACACACAGTGTACTCACTAGGTAGCCTTGTGTTACATTAGCTACTACACTCAGTGTACTCACTAGGTAGCCTTGTGTTACATTAGCTACTACACACAGTGTACTCACTAGGTAGCCTTGTGTTACATTAGCTACTACACACAGTGTACTCACTAGGTAGCCTTGTTTTACATTAGCTACTACACTCAGTGTACTCACTAGGTAGCCTTGTGTTACATTAGCTACTACACTCAGTGTACTCACTAGGTAGCCTTGTGTTACATTAGCTACTACACACAGTGTACTCACTAGGTATTCTTGTGTTACATTAGCTACTACACTCAGTGTACTCACTAGGTAGCCTTGTGTTACATTAGCTACTACACACAGTGTACTCACTAGGTAGCCTTGTGCTACATTAGCTACTACACTCAGTGTACTCACTAGGTAGCCTTGTGTTACATTAGCTACTACACACAGTGTACTCACTAGGTAGCCTTGTGTTACATTAGCTACTACACACAGTGTGCTCACTAGGTAGCCTTGTGTTACATTAGCTACTACACACAGTGTACTCACTAGGTAGCCTTGTGTTACATTAGCTACTACACACAGTGTACTCACTAGGTAGCCTTGTACTACATTAGCTACTACACACAGTGTACTCACTAGGTAGCCTTGTGTTACATTAGCTACTACACACAGTGTACTCACTAGGTAGCCTTGTACTACATTAGCTACTACACACAGTGTGCTCACTAGGTAGCCTTGTGTTACATTAGCTACTACACACAGTGTGCTCACTAGGTAGCCTTGTACTACATTAGCTACTACACACAGTGTACTCACTAGGTAGCCTTGTGTTACATTAGCTACTACACACAGTGTACTCACTAGGTAGCCTTGTGTTACATTAGCTACTACACACAGTGTGCTCACTAGGTAGCCTTGTGTTACATTAGCTACTACACTCAGTGTACTCACTAGGTAGCCTTGTGTTACATTAGCTACTACACACAGTGTACTCACTAGGTAGCCTTGTGTTACATTAGCTACTACACACAGTGTGCTCACTAGGTAGCCTTGTGTTACATTAGCTACTACACACAGTGTGCTCACTAGGTAGCCTTGTGTTACATTAGCTACTACACACAGTGTACTCACTAGGTAGCCTTGTGTTACATTAGCTACTACACACAGTGTACTCACTAGGTAGCCTTGTGCTACATTAGCTACTACACACAGTGTGCTCACTAGGTAGCCTTGTGTTACATTAGCTACTACACACAGTGTACTCACTAGGTAGCCTTGTGTTACATTAGCTACTACACACAGTGTACTCACTAGGTAGCCTTGTGTTACATTAGCTACTACACACAGTGTACTCACTAGGTAGCCTTGTGCTACATTAGCTACTACACACAGTGTACTCACTAGGTAGCCTTGTGTTACATTAGCTACTACACACAGTGTACTCACTAGGTAGCCTTGTGTTACATTAGCTACTACACACAGTGTGCTCACTAGGTAGCCTTGTGTTACATTAGCTACTACACACAGTGTACTCACTAGGTAGCCTTGTGCTACATTAGCTACTACACACAGTGTACTCACTAGGTAGCCTTGTGTTACATTAGCTACTACACACAGTGTGCTCACTAGGTAGCCTTGTGTTACATTAGCTACTACACACAGTGTACTCACTAGGTAGCCTTGTGTTACATTAGCTACTACACACAGTGTACTCACTAGGTAGCCTTGTGCTACATTAGCTACTACACACAGTGTGCTCACTAGGTAGCCTTGTGTTACATTAGCTACTACACTCAGTGTACTCACTAGGTAGCCTTGTGTTACATTAGCTACTACACACAGTGTGCTCACTAGGTAGCCTTGTGTTACATTAGCTACTACACACAGTGTACTCACTAGGTAGCCTTGTACTACATTAGCTACTACACACAGTGTACTCACTAGGTAGCCTTGTGTTACATTAGCTACTACACTCAGTGTACTCACTAGGTAGCCTTGTGTTACATTAGCTACTACACACAGTGTACTCACTAGGTAGCCTTGTGTTACAGTAGCTACTACACACAGTGTACTCACTAGGTAGCCTTGTGTTACATTAGCTACTACACACAGTGTACTCACTAGGTAGCCTTGTACTACATTAGCTACTACACACAGTGTACTCACTAGGTAGCCTTGTGCTACATTAGCTACTACACTCAGTGTACTCACTAGGTAGCCTTGTACTACATTAGCTACTACACACAGTGTACTCACTAGGTAGCCTTGTACTACATTAGCTACTACACACAGTGTACTCACTAGGTAGCCTTGTGTTACATTAGCTACTACACACAGTGTACTCACTAGGTAGCCTTGTGTTACATTAGCTACTACACACAGTGTACTCACTAGGTAGCCTTGTACTACATTAGCTACTACACACAGTGTACTCACTAGGTAGCCTTGTGTTACATTAGCTACTACACTCAGTGTACTCACTAGGTAGCCTTGTGTTACATTAGCTACTACACTCAGTGTACTCACTAGGTAGCCTTGTGTTACATTAGCTACTACACACAGTGTACTCACTAGGTAGCCTTGTACTACATTAGCTACTACACACAGTGTACTCACTAGGTAGCCTTGTGTTACATTAGCTACTACACACAGTGTACTCACTAGGTAGCCTTGTGTTACATTAGCTACTACACACAGTGTACTCACTAGGTAGCCTTGTGTTACATTAGCTACTACACACAGTGTACTCACTAGGTAGCCTTGTGTTACATTAGCTACTACACACAGTGTACTCACTAGGTAGCCTTGTACTACATTAGCTACTACACACAGTGTACTCACTAGGTAGCCTTGTGTTACATTAGCTACTACACTCAGTGTGCTCACTAGGTGGCCTTGTGTTACATTAGCTACTACACACAGTGTGCTCACTAGGTAGCCTTGTGTTACATTAGCTACTACACTCAGTGTACTCACTAGGTAGCCTTGTGCTACATTAGCTACTACACACAGTGTACTCACTAGGTAGCCTTGTGTTACATTAGCTACTACACTCAGTGTGCTCACTAGGTAGCCTTGTGTTACATTAGCTACTACACACAGTGTACTCACTAGGTAGCCTTGTGTTACATTAGCTACTACACACAGTGTACTCACTAGGTAGCCTTGTGCTACATTAGCTACTACACACAGTGTGCTCACTAGGTAGCCTTGTGCTACATTAGCTACTACACACAGTGTACTCACTAGGTAGCCTTGTGTTACATTAGCTACTACACACAGTGTACTCACTAGGTAGCCTTGTGTTACATTAGCTACTACACACAGTGTACTCACTAGGTAGCCTTGTGCTACATTAGCTACTACACACAGTGTGCTCACTAGGTAGCCTTGTGCTACATTAGCTACTACACACAGTGTACTCACTAGGTAGCCTTGTGCTACATTAGCTACTACACACAGTGTACTCACTAGGTAGCCTTGTGCTACATTAGCTACTACACACAGTGTACTCACTAGGTAGCCTTGTACTACATTAGCTACTACACACAGTGTGCTCACTAGGTAGCCTTGTGCTACATTAGCTACTACACACAGTGTACTCACTAGGTAGCCTTGTGCTACATTAGCTACTACACACAGTGTGCTCACTAGGTAGCCTTGTGTTACATTAGCTACTACACACAGTGTACTCACTAGGTAGCCTTGTGTTACATTAGCTACTACACACAGTGTACTCACTAGGTAGCCTTGTGTTACATTAGCTACTACACACAGTGTACTCACTAGGTAGCCTTGTGCTACATTAGCTACTACACACAGTGTACTCACTAGGTAGCCTTGTGTTACATTAGCTACTACACACAGTGTACTCACTAGGTAGCCTTGTACTACATTAGCTACTACACACAGTGTACTCACTAGGTAGCCTTGTGCTACATTAGCTACTACACACAGTGTACTCACTAGGTAGCCTTGTGCTACATTAGCTACTACACACAGTGTGCTCACTAGGTAGCCTTGTGTTACATTAGCTACTACACACAGTGTACTCACTAGGTAGCCTTGTGTTACATTAGCTACTACACACAGTGTACTCACTAGGTATCCTTGTGTTACATTAGCTACTACACTCAGTGTACTCACTAGGTAGCCTTGTACTACATTAGCTACTACACACAGTGTACTCACTAGGTAGCCTTGTGTTACATTAGCTACTACACACAGTGTACTCACTAGGTAGCCTTGTGTTACATTAGCTACTACACACAGTGTACTCACTAGGTAGCCTTGTGTTACATTAGCTACTACACTCAGTGTACTCACTAGGTAGCCTTGTGTTACATTAGCTACTACACACAGTGTACTCACTAGGTAGCCTTGTGTTACATTAGCTACTACACTCAGTGTGCTCACTAGGTAGCCTTGTGTTACATTAGCTACTACACACAGTGTACTCACTAGGTAGCCTTGTGTTACATTAGCTACTACACACAGTGTACTCACTAGGTAGCCTTGTACTACATTAGCTACTACACACAGTGTACTCACTAGGTAGCCTTGTGTTACATTAGCTACTACACACAGTGTACTCACTAGGTAGCCTTGTACTACATTAGCTACTACACACAGTGTGCTCACTAGGTAGCCTTGTGTTACATTAGCTACTACACTCAGTGTACTCACTAGGTAGCCTTGTACTACATTAGCTACTACACTCAGTGTACTCACTAGGTAGCCTTGTGTTACATTAGCTACTACACTCAGTGTACTCACTAGGTAGCCTTGTACTACATTAGCTACTACACACAGTGTACTCACTAGGTAGCCTTGTGTTACATTAGCTACTACACACAGTGTACTCACTAGGTAGCCTTGTGTTACATTAGCTACTACACACAGTGTACTCACTAGGTAGCCTTGTACTACATTAGCTACTACACACAGTGTACTCACTAGGTAGCCTTGTACTACATTAGCTACTACACACAGTGTACTCACTAGGTAGCCTTGTGCTACATTAGCTACTACACACAGTGTACTCACTAGGTAGCCTTGTGCTACATTAGCTACTACACACAGTGTACTCACTAGGTAGCCTTGTGTTACATTAGCTACTACACACAGTGTACTCACTAGGTAGCCTTGTGCTACATTAGCTACTACACACAGTGTACTCACTAGGTAGCCTTGTGTTACATTAGCTACTACACACAGTGTACTCACTAGGTAGCCTTGTACTACAGTAGCTACTACACACAGTGTACTCACTAGGTAGCCTTGTGTTACATTAGCTACTACACACAGTGTACTCACTAGGTAGCCTTGTGCTACATTAGCTACTACACACAGTGTACTCACTAGGTAGCCTTGTGTTACATTAGCTACTACACACAGTGTACTCACTAGGTAGCCTTGTGTTACATTAGCTACTACACACAGTGTACTCACTAGGTAGCCTTGTGCTACATTAGCTACTACACACAGTGTACTCACTAGGTAGCCTTGTGCTACATTAGCTACTACACACAGTGTACTCACTAGGTAGCCTTGTGTTACATTAGCTACTACACACAGTGTACTCACTAGGTAGCCTTGTGCTACATTAGCTACTACACACAGTGTACTCACTAGGTAGCCTTGTGTTACATTAGCTACTACACACAGTGTACTCACTAGGTAGCCTTGTACTACAGTAGCTACTACACACAGTGTACTCACTAGGTAGCCTTGTGTTACATTAGCTACTACACACAGTGTGCTCACTAGGTAGCCTTGTGCTACATTAGCTACTACACACAGTGTGCTCACTAGGTAGCCTTGTGCTACATTAGCTACTACACACAGTGTACTCACTAGGTAGCCTTGTGTTACATTAGCTACTACACACAGTGTACTCACTAGGTAGCCTTGTGTTACATTAGCTACTACACACAGTGTGCTCACTAGGTAGCCTTGTACTACATTAGCTACTACACTCAGTGTACTCACTAGGTAGCCTTGTGTTACATTAGCTACTACACACAGTGTACTCACTAGGTAGCCTTGTGTTACATTAGCTACTACACACAGTGTGCTCACTAGGTAGCCTTGTGTTACATTAGCTACTACACTCAGTGTACTCACTAGGTAGCCTTGTACTACATTAGCTACTACACTCAGTGTACTCACTAGGTAGCCTTGTGTTACATTAGCTACTACACTCAGTGTACTCACTAGGTAGCCTTGTGTTACATTAGCTACTACACTCAGTGTACTCACTAGGTAGCCTTGTACTACATTAGCTACTACACTCAGTGTACTCACTAGGTAGCCTTGTGTTACATTAGCTACTACACACAGTGTACTCACTAGGTAGCCTTGTGTTACATTAGCTACTACACTCAGTGTATTCACTAGGTAGCCTTGTACTACATTAGCTACTACACACAGTGTACTCACTAGGTAGCCTTGTGTTACATTAGCTACTACACTCAGTGTACTCACTAGGTAGCCTTGTGTTACATTAGCTACTACACTCAGTGTACTCACTAGGTAGCCTTGTACTACATTAGCTACTACACACAGTGTACTCACTAGGTAGCCTTGTACTACATTAGCTACTACACTCAGTGTACTCACTAGGTAGCCTTGTGTTACATTAGCTACTACACACAGTGTACTTACTAGGTAGCCTTGTACTACATTAGCTACTACACACAGTGTACTCACTAGGTAGCCTTGTGTTACATTAGCTACTACACTCAGTGTACTCACTAGGTAGCCTTGTGTTACATTAGCTACTACACTCAGTGTACTCACTAGGTAGCCTTGTGTTACATTAGCTACTACACACAGTGTACTCACTAGGTAGCCTTGTACTACATTAGCTACTACACACAGTGTACTCACTAGGTAGCCTTGTGTTACATTAGCTACTACACACAGTGTACTCACTAGGTAGCCTTGTGTTACATTAGCTACTACACACAGTGTACTCACTAGGTAGCCTTGTACTACATTAGCTACTACACTCAGTGTACTCACTAGGTAGCCTTGTGTTACATTAGCTACTACACTCAGTGTACTCACTAGGTAGCCTTGTACTACATTAGCTACTACACTCAGTGTACTCACTAGGTAGCCTTGTACTACATTAGCTACTACACACAGTGTACTCACTAGGTAGCCTTGTGTTACATTAGCTACTACACTCAGTGTACTCACTAGGTAGCCTTGTGTTACATTAGCTACTACACACAGTGTACTCACTAGGTAGCCTTGTACTACATTAGCTACTACACACAGTGTGCTCACTAGGTAGCCTTGTGTTACATTAGCTACTACACACAGTGTGCTCACTAGGTAGCCTTGTGTTACATTAGCTACTACACACAGTGTACTCACTAGGTAGCCTTGTGTTACATTAGCTACTACACACAGTGTACTCACTAGGTAGCCTTGTGTTACATTAGCTACTACACTCAGTGTACTCACTAGGTAGCCTTGTGTTACATTAGCTACTACACTCAGTGTACTCACTAGGTAGCCTTGTGTTACATTAGCTACTACACTCAGTGTACTCACTAGGTAGCCTTGTGTTACATTAGCTACTACACTCAGTGTACTCACTAGGTAGCCTTGTGCTACATTAGCTACTACACTCAGTGTACTCACTAGGTAGCCTTGTGTTACATTAGCTACTACACTCAGTGTACTCACTAGGTAGCCTTGTGTTACATTAGCTACTACACACAGTGTACTCACTAGGTAGCCTTGTGTTACATTAGCTACTACACACAGTGTACTCACTAGGTAGCCTTGTACTACATTAGCTACTACACACAGTGTACTCACTAGGTAGCCTTGTACTACATTAGCTACTACACACAGTGTGCTCACTAGGTAGCCTTGTGTTACATTAGCTACTACACACAGTGTGCTCACTAGGTAGCCTTGTACTACATTAGCTACTACACACAGTGTACTCACTAGGTAGCCTTGTACTACATTAGCTACTACACACAGTGTACTCACTAGGTAGCCTTGTACTACATTAGCTACTACACACAGTGTGCTCACTAGGTAGCCTTGTGTTACATTAGCTACTACACACAGTGTACTCACTAGGTAGCCTTGTACTACATTAGCTACTACACACAGTGTACTCACTAGGTAGCCTTGTCTTACATTAGCTACTACACTCAGTGTACTCACTAGGTAGCCTTGTGTTACATTAGCTACTACACTCAGTGTACTCACTAGGTAGCCTTGTGCTACATTAGCTACTACACACAGTGTACTCACTAGGTAGCCTTGTGTTACATTAGCTACTACACACAGTGTACTCACTAGGTAGCCTTGTGTTACATTAGCTACTACACTCAGTGTACTCACTAGGTAGCCTTGTGTTACATTAGCTACTACACACAGTGTGCTCACTAGGTAGCCTTGTGTTACATTAGCTACTACACACAGTGTACTCACTAGGTAGCCTTGTGTTACATTAGCTACTACACACAGTGTACTCACTAGGTAGCCTTGTGTTACATTAGCTACTACACACAGTGTACTCACTAGGTAGCCTTGTACTACATTAGCTACTACACACAGTGTACTCACTAGGTAGCCTTGTGCTACATTAGCTACTACACACAGTGTACTCACTAGGTAGCCTTGTGTTACATTAGCTACTACACACAGTGTACTCACTAGGTAGCCTTGTGTTACATTAGCTACTACACACAGTGTACTCACTAGGTAGCCTTGTGTTACATTAGCTACTACACACAGTGTACTCACTAGGTAGCCTTGTGCTACATTAGCTACTACACACAGTGTACTCACTAGGTAGCCTTGTGCTACATTAGCTACTACACACAGTGTACTCACTAGGTAGCCTTGTGTTTCATTAGCTACTACACACAGTGTACTCACTAGGTAGCCTTGTACTACATTAGCTACTACACTCAGTGTACTCACTAGGTAGCCTTGTACTACATTAGCTACTACACTCAGTGTACTCACTAGGTAGCCTTGTACTACATTAGCTACTACACACAGTGTACTCACTAGGTAGCCTTGTGTTACATTAGCTACTACACTCAGTGTGCTCACTAGGTAGCCTTGTGTTACATTAGCTACTACACACAGTGTACTCACTAGGTAGCCTTGTGCTACATTAGCTACTACACACAGTGTACTCACTAGGTAGCCTTGTGTTACATTAGCTACTACACACAGTGTACTCACTAGGTAGCCTTGTGTTACATTAGCTACTACACACAGTGTACTCACTAGGTAGCCTTGTGCTACATTAGCTACTACACACAGTGTACTCACTAGGTAGCCTTGTGTTACATTAGCTACTACACACAGTGTACTCACTAGGTAGCCTTGTACTACATTAGCTACTACACACAGTGTGCTCACTAGGTAGCCTTGTGTTACATTAGCTACTACACACAGTGTGCTCACTAGGAAGCCTTGTGTTACATTAGCTACTACACACAGTGTACTCACTAGGTAGCCTTGTGCTACATTAGCTACTACACACAGTGTACTCACTAGGTAGCCTTGTGTTACATTAGCTACTACACACAGTGTACTCACTAGGTAGCCTTGTACTACATTAGCTACTACACACAGTGTACTCACTAGGTAGCCTTGTGTTACATTAGCTACTACACACAGTGTACTCACTAGGTAGCCTTGTGTTACATTAGCTACTACACACAGTGTACTCACTAGGTAGCCTTGTGTTACATTAGCTACTACACACAATGTACTCACTAGGTAGCCTTGTACTACATTAGCTACTACACACAGTGTACTCACTAGGTAGCCTTGTGTTACATTAGCTACTACACACAGTGTACTCACTAGGTAGCCTTGTGTTACATTAGCTACTACACTCAGTGTACTCACTAGGTAGCCTTGTGTTACATTAGCTACTACACACAATGTACTCACTAGGTAGCCTTGTACTACATTAGCTACTACACACAGTGTACTCACTAGGTAGCCTTGTGTTACATTAGCTACTACACACAGTGTACTCACTAGGTAGCCTTGTGTTACATTAGCTACTACACACAGTGTACTCACTAGGTAGCCTTGTACTACATTAGCTACTACACACAGTGTACTCACTAGGTAGCCTTGTGCTACATTAGCTACTACACACAGTGTACTCACTAGGTAGCCTTGTACTACATTAGCTACTACACACAGTGTACTCACTAGGTAGCCTTGTGTTACATTAGCTACTACACACAGTGTACTCACTAGGTAGCCTTGTGTTACATTAGCTACTACACACAGTGTACTCACTAGGTAGCCTTGTACTACATTAGCTACTACACACAGTGTACTCACTAGGTAGCCTTGTACTACATTAGCTACTACACACAGTGTACTCACTAGGTAGCCTTGTGCTACATTAGCTACTACACACAGTGTACTCACTAGGTAGCCTTGTGTTACATTAGCTACTACACACAGTGTACTCACTAGGTAGCCTTGTACTACATTAGCTACTACACTCAGTGTACTCACTAGGTAGCCTTGTGTTACATTAGCTACTACACACAGTGTACTCACTAGGTAGCCTTGTACTACATTAGCTACTACACACAGTGTACTCACTAGGTAGCCTTGTACTACATTAGCTACTACACACAGTGTACTCACTAGGTAGCCTTGTGCTACATTAGCTACTACACACAGTGTACTCACTAGGTAGCCTTGTGTTACATTAGCTACTACACACAGTGTACTCACTAGGTAGCCTTGTACTACATTAGCTACTACACACAGTGTACTCACTAGGTAGCCTTGTGTTACATTAGCTACTACACTCAGTGTACTCACTAGGTAGCCTTGTACTACATTAGCTACTACACACAGTGTGCTCACTAGGTAGCCTTGTGTTACATTAGCTACTACACACAGTGTACTCACTAGGTAGCCTTGTGTTACATTAGCTACTACACACACTGTACTCACTAGGTAGCCTTGTGTTACATTAGCTACTACACACAGTGTACTCACTAGGTAGCCTTGTACTACATTAGCTACTACACACAGTGTACTCACTAGGTAGCCTTGTACTACATTAGCTACTACACACAGTGTACTCGCTAGGTAGCCTTGTGCTACATTAGCTACTACACACAGTGTACTCACTAGGTAGCCTTGTGTTACATTAGCTACTACACACAGTGTACTCACTAGGTAGCCTTGTGCTACATTAGCTACTACACACAGTGTGCTCACTAGGTAGCCTTGTGTTACATTAGCTACTACACACAGTGTACTCACTAGGTAGCCTTGTGTTACATTAGCTACTACACACAGTGTACTCACTAGGTAGCCTTGTGTTACATTAGCTACTACACACAGTGTACTCACTAGGTAGCCTTGTGTTACATTAGCTACTACACTCAGTGTACTCACTAGGTAGCCTTGTGTTACATTAGCTACTACACACAGTGTGCTCACTAGGTAGCCTTGTGTTACATTAGCTACTACACACAGTGTACTCACTAGGTAGCCTTGTGTTACATTAGCTACTACACACAGTGTACTCACTAGGTAGCCTTGTGTTACATTAGCTACTACACACAGTGTACTCACTAGGTAGCCTTGTGTTACATTAGCTACTACACACAGTGTACTCACTAGGTAGCCTTGTGTTACATTAGCTACTACACACAGTGTACTCACTAGGTAGCCTTGTGTTACATTAGCTACTACACACAGTGTACTCACTAGGTAGCCTTGTACTACATTAGCTACTACACACAGTGTACTCACTAGGTAGCCTTGTGCTACATTAGCTACTACACACAGTGTACTCACTAGGTAGCCTTGTACTACATTAGCTACTACACACAGTGTACTCACTAGGTAGCCTTGTACTACATTAGCTACTACACACAGTGTACTCACTAGGTAGCCTTGTGCTACATTAGCTACTACACACAGTGTACTCACTAGGTAGCCTTGTGTTACTTTAGCTACTACACTCAGTGTACTCACTAGGTAGCCTTGTGTTACATTAGCTACTACACACAGTGTGCTCACTAGGTAGCCTTGTGTTACATTAGCTACTACACACAGTGTGCTCACTAGGTAGCCTTGTGTTACATTAGCTACTACACACAGTGTACTCACTAGGTAGCCTTGTGTTACATTAGCTACTACACACAGTGTACTCACTAGGTAGCCTTGTGTTACATTAGCTACTACACACAGTGTACTCACTAGGTAGCCTTGTGTTACATTAGCTACTACACACAGTGTACTCACTAGGTAGCCTTGTGCTACATTAGCTACTACACACAGTGTACTCACTAGGTAGCCTTGTGTTACATTAGCTACTACACACAGTGTACTCACTAGGTAGCCTTGTGTTACATTAGCTACTACACACAGTGTACTCACTAGGTAGCCTTGTGTTACATTAGCTACTACACACAGTGTACTCACTAGGTAGCCTTGTGTTACATTAGCTACTACACACAGTGTACTCACTAGGTAGCCTTGTGTTACATTAGCTACTACACACAGTGTACTCACTAGGTAGCCTTGTACTACATTAGCTACTACACTCAGTGTACTCACTAGGTAGCCTTGTGTTACATTAGCTACTACACACAGTGTACTCACTAGGTAGCCTTGTACTACATTAGCTACTACACACAGTGTACTCACTAGGTAGCCTTGTGTTACATTAGCTACTACACACAGTGTACTCACTAGGTAGCCTTGTGTTACATTAGCTACTACACACAGTGTACTCACTAGGTAGCCTTGTACTACATTAGCTACTACACACAGTGTACTCACTAGGTAGCCTTGTACTACATTAGCTACTACACACAGTGTGCTCACTAGGTAGCCTTGTACTACATTAGCTACTACACTCAGTGTACTCACTAGGTAGCCTTGTGTTACATTAGCTACTACACACAGTGTACTCACTAGGTAGCCTTGTGTTACATTAGCTACTACACACAGTGTACTCACTAGGTAGCCTTGTGTTACATTAGCTACTACACACAGTGTACTCACTAGGTAGCCTTGTGTTACATTAGCTACTACACACAGTGTACTCACTAGGTAGCCTTGTACTACATTAGCTACTACACTCAGTGTGCTCACTAGGTAGCCTTGTGCTACATTAGCTACTACACACAGTGTACTCACTAGGTAGCCTTGTACTACATTAGCTACTACACTCAGTGTGCTCACTAGGTAGCCTTGTACTACATTAGCTACTACACTCAGTGTGCTCACTAGGTAGCCTTGTGCTACATTAGCTACTACACACAGTGTACTCACTAGGTAGCCTTGTGCTACATTAGCTACTACACACAGTGTACTCACTAGGTAGCCTTGTGCTACATTAGCTACTACACACAGTGTACTCACTAGGTAGCCTTGTGTTACATTAGCTACTACACTCAGTGTGCTCACTAGGTAGCCTTGTGTTACATTAGCTACTACACTCAGTGTACTCACTAGGTAGCCTTGTACTACATTAGCTACTACACTCAGTGTACTCACTAGGTAGCCTTGTACTACATTAGCTACTACACTCAGTGTACTCACTAGGTAGCCTTGTGTTACATTAGCTACACACAGTGTACTCACTAGGTAGCCTTGTGTTACATTAGCTACTACACACAGTGTACTCACTAGGTAGCCTTGTGTTACATTAGCTACTACACTCAGTGTACTCACTAGGTAGCCTTGTGTTACATTAGCTACTACACACAGTGTACTCACTAGGTAGCCTTGTGTTACATTAGCTACTACACTCAGTGTGCTCACTAGGTAGCCTTGTGTTACATTAGCTACTACACACAGTGTACTCACTAGGTAGCCTTGTGTTACATTAGCTACTACACACAGTGTACTCACTAGGTAGCCTTGTACTACATTAGCTACTACACACAGTGTACTCACTAGGTAGCCTTGTGTTACATTAGCTACTACACACAGTGTACTCACTAGGTAGCCTTGTACTACATTAGCTACTACACACAGTGTGCTCACTAGGTAGCCTTGTGTTACATTAGCTACTACACTCAGTGTACTCACTAGGTAGCCTTGTACTACATTAGCTACTACACTCAGTGTACTCACTAGGTAGCCTTGTGTTACATTAGCTACTACACTCAGTGTACTCACTAGGTAGCCTTGTACTACATTAGCTACTACACACAGTGTACTCACTAGGTAGCCTTGTGTTACATTAGCTACTACACACAGTGTACTCACTAGGTAGCCTTGTGTTACATTAGCTACTACACACAGTGTACTCACTAGGTAGCCTTGTACTACATTAGCTACTACACACAGTGTACTCACTAGGTAGCCTTGTACTACATTAGCTACTACACACAGTGTACTCACTAGGTAGCCTTGTGCTACATTAGCTACTACACACAGTGTACTCACTAGGTAGCCTTGTGCTACATTAGCTACTACACACAGTGTACTCACTAGGTAGCCTTGTGTTACATTAGCTACTACACACAGTGTACTCACTAGGTAGCCTTGTGCTACATTAGCTACTACACACAGTGTACTCACTAGGTAGCCTTGTGTTACATTAGCTACTACACACAGTGTACTCACTAGGTAGCCTTGTACTACAGTAGCTACTACACACAGTGTACTCACTAGGTAGCCTTGTGTTACATTAGCTACTACACACAGTGTACTCACTAGGTAGCCTTGTGCTACATTAGCTACTACACACAGTGTACTCACTAGGTAGCCTTGTGTTACATTAGCTACTACACACAGTGTACTCACTAGGTAGCCTTGTGTTACATTAGCTACTACACACAGTGTACTCACTAGGTAGCCTTGTGCTACATTAGCTACTACACACAGTGTACTCACTAGGTAGCCTTGTGCTACATTAGCTACTACACACAGTGTACTCACTAGGTAGCCTTGTGTTACATTAGCTACTACACACAGTGTACTCACTAGGTAGCCTTGTGCTACATTAGCTACTACACACAGTGTACTCACTAGGTAGCCTTGTGTTACATTAGCTACTACACACAGTGTACTCACTAGGTAGCCTTGTACTACAGTAGCTACTACACACAGTGTACTCACTAGGTAGCCTTGTGTTACATTAGCTACTACACACAGTGTGCTCACTAGGTAGCCTTGTGCTACATTAGCTACTACACACAGTGTGCTCACTAGGTAGCCTTGTGCTACATTAGCTACTACACACAGTGTACTCACTAGGTAGCCTTGTGTTACATTAGCTACTACACACAGTGTACTCACTAGGTAGCCTTGTGTTACATTAGCTACTACACACAGTGTGCTCACTAGGTAGCCTTGTACTACATTAGCTACTACACTCAGTGTACTCACTAGGTAGCCTTGTGTTACATTAGCTACTACACACAGTGTACTCACTAGGTAGCCTTGTGTTACATTAGCTACTACACACAGTGTGCTCACTAGGTAGCCTTGTGTTACATTAGCTACTACACTCAGTGTACTCACTAGGTAGCCTTGTACTACATTAGCTACTACACTCAGTGTACTCACTAGGTAGCCTTGTGTTACATTAGCTACTACACTCAGTGTACTCACTAGGTAGCCTTGTGTTACATTAGCTACTACACTCAGTGTACTCACTAGGTAGCCTTGTACTACATTAGCTACTACACTCAGTGTACTCACTAGGTAGCCTTGTGTTACATTAGCTACTACACACAGTGTACTCACTAGGTAGCCTTGTGTTACATTAGCTACTACACTCAGTGTATTCACTAGGTAGCCTTGTACTACATTAGCTACTACACACAGTGTACTCACTAGGTAGCCTTGTGTTACATTAGCTACTACACTCAGTGTACTCACTAGGTAGCCTTGTGTTACATTAGCTACTACACTCAGTGTACTCACTAGGTAGCCTTGTACTACATTAGCTACTACACACAGTGTACTCACTAGGTAGCCTTGTACTACATTAGCTACTACACTCAGTGTACTCACTAGGTAGCCTTGTGTTACATTAGCTACTACACACAGTGTACTTACTAGGTAGCCTTGTACTACATTAGCTACTACACACAGTGTACTCACTAGGTAGCCTTGTGTTACATTAGCTACTACACTCAGTGTACTCACTAGGTAGCCTTGTGTTACATTAGCTACTACACTCAGTGTACTCACTAGGTAGCCTTGTGTTACATTAGCTACTACACACAGTGTACTCACTAGGTAGCCTTGTACTACATTAGCTACTACACACAGTGTACTCACTAGGTAGCCTTGTGTTACATTAGCTACTACACACAGTGTACTCACTAGGTAGCCTTGTGTTACATTAGCTACTACACACAGTGTACTCACTAGGTAGCCTTGTACTACATTAGCTACTACACTCAGTGTACTCACTAGGTAGCCTTGTGTTACATTAGCTACTACACTCAGTGTACTCACTAGGTAGCCTTGTACTACATTAGCTACTACACTCAGTGTACTCACTAGGTAGCCTTGTACTACATTAGCTACTACACACAGTGTACTCACTAGGTAGCCTTGTGTTACATTAGCTACTACACTCAGTGTACTCACTAGGTAGCCTTGTGTTACATTAGCTACTACACACAGTGTACTCACTAGGTAGCCTTGTACTACATTAGCTACTACACACAGTGTGCTCACTAGGTAGCCTTGTGTTACATTAGCTACTACACACAGTGTGCTCACTAGGTAGCCTTGTGTTACATTAGCTACTACACACAGTGTACTCACTAGGTAGCCTTGTGTTACATTAGCTACTACACACAGTGTACTCACTAGGTAGCCTTGTGTTACATTAGCTACTACACTCAGTGTACTCACTAGGTAGCCTTGTGTTACATTAGCTACTACACTCAGTGTACTCACTAGGTAGCCTTGTGTTACATTAGCTACTACACTCAGTGTACTCACTAGGTAGCCTTGTGTTACATTAGCTACTACACTCAGTGTACTCACTAGGTAGCCTTGTGCTACATTAGCTACTACACTCAGTGTACTCACTAGGTAGCCTTGTGTTACATTAGCTACTACACTCAGTGTACTCACTAGGTAGCCTTGTGTTACATTAGCTACTACACACAGTGTACTCACTAGGTAGCCTTGTGTTACATTAGCTACTACACACAGTGTACTCACTAGGTAGCCTTGTACTACATTAGCTACTACACACAGTGTACTCACTAGGTAGCCTTGTACTACATTAGCTACTACACACAGTGTGCTCACTAGGTAGCCTTGTGTTACATTAGCTACTACACACAGTGTGCTCACTAGGTAGCCTTGTACTACATTAGCTACTACACACAGTGTACTCACTAGGTAGCCTTGTACTACATTAGCTACTACACACAGTGTACTCACTAGGTAGCCTTGTACTACATTAGCTACTACACACAGTGTGCTCACTAGGTAGCCTTGTGTTACATTAGCTACTACACACAGTGTACTCACTAGGTAGCCTTGTACTACATTAGCTACTACACACAGTGTACTCACTAGGTAGCCTTGTCTTACATTAGCTACTACACTCAGTGTACTCACTAGGTAGCCTTGTGTTACATTAGCTACTACACTCAGTGTACTCACTAGGTAGCCTTGTGCTACATTAGCTACTACACACAGTGTACTCACTAGGTAGCCTTGTGTTACATTAGCTACTACACACAGTGTACTCACTAGGTAGCCTTGTGTTACATTAGCTACTACACTCAGTGTACTCACTAGGTAGCCTTGTGTTACATTAGCTACTACACACAGTGTGCTCACTAGGTAGCCTTGTGTTACATTAGCTACTACACACAGTGTACTCACTAGGTAGCCTTGTGTTACATTAGCTACTACACACAGTGTACTCACTAGGTAGCCTTGTGTTACATTAGCTACTACACACAGTGTACTCACTAGGTAGCCTTGTACTACATTAGCTACTACACACAGTGTACTCACTAGGTAGCCTTGTGCTACATTAGCTACTACACACAGTGTACTCACTAGGTAGCCTTGTGTTACATTAGCTACTACACACAGTGTACTCACTAGGTAGCCTTGTGTTACATTAGCTACTACACACAGTGTACTCACTAGGTAGCCTTGTGTTACATTAGCTACTACACACAGTGTACTCACTAGGTAGCCTTGTGCTACATTAGCTACTACACACAGTGTACTCACTAGGTAGCCTTGTGCTACATTAGCTACTACACACAGTGTACTCACTAGGTAGCCTTGTGTTTCATTAGCTACTACACACAGTGTACTCACTAGGTAGCCTTGTACTACATTAGCTACTACACTCAGTGTACTCACTAGGTAGCCTTGTACTACATTAGCTACTACACTCAGTGTACTCACTAGGTAGCCTTGTACTACATTAGCTACTACACACAGTGTACTCACTAGGTAGCCTTGTGTTACATTAGCTACTACACTCAGTGTGCTCACTAGGTAGCCTTGTGTTACATTAGCTACTACACACAGTGTACTCACTAGGTAGCCTTGTGCTACATTAGCTACTACACACAGTGTACTCACTAGGTAGCCTTGTGTTACATTAGCTACTACACACAGTGTACTCACTAGGTAGCCTTGTGTTACATTAGCTACTACACACAGTGTACTCACTAGGTAGCCTTGTGCTACATTAGCTACTACACACAGTGTACTCACTAGGTAGCCTTGTGTTACATTAGCTACTACACACAGTGTACTCACTAGGTAGCCTTGTACTACATTAGCTACTACACACAGTGTGCTCACTAGGTAGCCTTGTGTTACATTAGCTACTACACACAGTGTGCTCACTAGGAAGCCTTGTGTTACATTAGCTACTACACACAGTGTACTCACTAGGTAGCCTTGTGCTACATTAGCTACTACACACAGTGTACTCACTAGGTAGCCTTGTGTTACATTAGCTACTACACACAGTGTACTCACTAGGTAGCCTTGTACTACATTAGCTACTACACACAGTGTACTCACTAGGTAGCCTTGTGTTACATTAGCTACTACACACAGTGTACTCACTAGGTAGCCTTGTGTTACATTAGCTACTACACACAGTGTACTCACTAGGTAGCCTTGTGTTACATTAGCTACTACACACAATGTACTCACTAGGTAGCCTTGTACTACATTAGCTACTACACACAGTGTACTCACTAGGTAGCCTTGTGTTACATTAGCTACTACACACAGTGTACTCACTAGGTAGCCTTGTGTTACATTAGCTACTACACTCAGTGTACTCACTAGGTAGCCTTGTGTTACATTAGCTACTACACACAATGTACTCACTAGGTAGCCTTGTACTACATTAGCTACTACACACAGTGTACTCACTAGGTAGCCTTGTGTTACATTAGCTACTACACACAGTGTACTCACTAGGTAGCCTTGTGTTACATTAGCTACTACACACAGTGTACTCACTAGGTAGCCTTGTACTACATTAGCTACTACACACAGTGTACTCACTAGGTAGCCTTGTGCTACATTAGCTACTACACACAGTGTACTCACTAGGTAGCCTTGTACTACATTAGCTACTACACACAGTGTACTCACTAGGTAGCCTTGTGTTACATTAGCTACTACACACAGTGTACTCACTAGGTAGCCTTGTGTTACATTAGCTACTACACACAGTGTACTCACTAGGTAGCCTTGTACTACATTAGCTACTACACACAGTGTACTCACTAGGTAGCCTTGTACTACATTAGCTACTACACACAGTGTACTCACTAGGTAGCCTTGTGCTACATTAGCTACTACACACAGTGTACTCACTAGGTAGCCTTGTGTTACATTAGCTACTACACACAGTGTACTCACTAGGTAGCCTTGTACTACATTAGCTACTACACTCAGTGTACTCACTAGGTAGCCTTGTGTTACATTAGCTACTACACACAGTGTACTCACTAGGTAGCCTTGTACTACATTAGCTACTACACACAGTGTACTCACTAGGTAGCCTTGTACTACATTAGCTACTACACACAGTGTACTCACTAGGTAGCCTTGTGCTACATTAGCTACTACACACAGTGTACTCACTAGGTAGCCTTGTGTTACATTAGCTACTACACACAGTGTACTCACTAGGTAGCCTTGTACTACATTAGCTACTACACACAGTGTACTCACTAGGTAGCCTTGTGTTACATTAGCTACTACACTCAGTGTACTCACTAGGTAGCCTTGTACTACATTAGCTACTACACACAGTGTGCTCACTAGGTAGCCTTGTGTTACATTAGCTACTACACACAGTGTACTCACTAGGTAGCCTTGTGTTACATTAGCTACTACACACACTGTACTCACTAGGTAGCCTTGTGTTACATTAGCTACTACACACAGTGTACTCACTAGGTAGCCTTGTACTACATTAGCTACTACACACAGTGTACTCACTAGGTAGCCTTGTACTACATTAGCTACTACACACAGTGTACTCGCTAGGTAGCCTTGTGCTACATTAGCTACTACACACAGTGTACTCACTAGGTAGCCTTGTGTTACATTAGCTACTACACACAGTGTACTCACTAGGTAGCCTTGTGCTACATTAGCTACTACACACAGTGTGCTCACTAGGTAGCCTTGTGTTACATTAGCTACTACACACAGTGTACTCACTAGGTAGCCTTGTGTTACATTAGCTACTACACACAGTGTACTCACTAGGTAGCCTTGTGTTACATTAGCTACTACACACAGTGTACTCACTAGGTAGCCTTGTGTTACATTAGCTACTACACTCAGTGTACTCACTAGGTAGCCTTGTGTTACATTAGCTACTACACACAGTGTGCTCACTAGGTAGCCTTGTGTTACATTAGCTACTACACACAGTGTACTCACTAGGTAGCCTTGTGTTACATTAGCTACTACACACAGTGTACTCACTAGGTAGCCTTGTGTTACATTAGCTACTACACACAGTGTACTCACTAGGTAGCCTTGTGTTACATTAGCTACTACACACAGTGTACTCACTAGGTAGCCTTGTGTTACATTAGCTACTACACACAGTGTACTCACTAGGTAGCCTTGTGTTACATTAGCTACTACACACAGTGTACTCACTAGGTAGCCTTGTACTACATTAGCTACTACACACAGTGTACTCACTAGGTAGCCTTGTGCTACATTAGCTACTACACACAGTGTACTCACTAGGTAGCCTTGTACTACATTAGCTACTACACACAGTGTACTCACTAGGTAGCCTTGTACTACATTAGCTACTACACACAGTGTACTCACTAGGTAGCCTTGTGCTACATTAGCTACTACACACAGTGTACTCACTAGGTAGCCTTGTGTTACTTTAGCTACTACACTCAGTGTACTCACTAGGTAGCCTTGTGTTACATTAGCTACTACACACAGTGTGCTCACTAGGTAGCCTTGTGTTACATTAGCTACTACACACAGTGTGCTCACTAGGTAGCCTTGTGTTACATTAGCTACTACACACAGTGTACTCACTAGGTAGCCTTGTGTTACATTAGCTACTACACACAGTGTACTCACTAGGTAGCCTTGTGTTACATTAGCTACTACACACAGTGTACTCACTAGGTAGCCTTGTGTTACATTAGCTACTACACACAGTGTACTCACTAGGTAGCCTTGTGCTACATTAGCTACTACACACAGTGTACTCACTAGGTAGCCTTGTGTTACATTAGCTACTACACACAGTGTACTCACTAGGTAGCCTTGTGTTACATTAGCTACTACACACAGTGTACTCACTAGGTAGCCTTGTGTTACATTAGCTACTACACACAGTGTACTCACTAGGTAGCCTTGTGTTACATTAGCTACTACACACAGTGTACTCACTAGGTAGCCTTGTGTTACATTAGCTACTACACACAGTGTACTCACTAGGTAGCCTTGTACTACATTAGCTACTACACTCAGTGTACTCACTAGGTAGCCTTGTGTTACATTAGCTACTACACACAGTGTACTCACTAGGTAGCCTTGTACTACATTAGCTACTACACACAGTGTACTCACTAGGTAGCCTTGTGTTACATTAGCTACTACACACAGTGTACTCACTAGGTAGCCTTGTGTTACATTAGCTACTACACACAGTGTACTCACTAGGTAGCCTTGTACTACATTAGCTACTACACACAGTGTACTCACTAGGTAGCCTTGTACTACATTAGCTACTACACACAGTGTGCTCACTAGGTAGCCTTGTACTACATTAGCTACTACACTCAGTGTACTCACTAGGTAGCCTTGTGTTACATTAGCTACTACACACAGTGTACTCACTAGGTAGCCTTGTGTTACATTAGCTACTACACACAGTGTACTCACTAGGTAGCCTTGTGTTACATTAGCTACTACACACAGTGTACTCACTAGGTAGCCTTGTGTTACATTAGCTACTACACACAGTGTACTCACTAGGTAGCCTTGTACTACATTAGCTACTACACTCAGTGTGCTCACTAGGTAGCCTTGTGCTACATTAGCTACTACACACAGTGTACTCACTAGGTAGCCTTGTACTACATTAGCTACTACACTCAGTGTGCTCACTAGGTAGCCTTGTACTACATTAGCTACTACACTCAGTGTGCTCACTAGGTAGCCTTGTGCTACATTAGCTACTACACACAGTGTACTCACTAGGTAGCCTTGTGCTACATTAGCTACTACACACAGTGTACTCACTAGGTAGCCTTGTGCTACATTAGCTACTACACACAGTGTACTCACTAGGTAGCCTTGTGTTACATTAGCTACTACACTCAGTGTGCTCACTAGGTAGCCTTGTGTTACATTAGCTACTACACTCAGTGTACTCACTAGGTAGCCTTGTACTACATTAGCTACTACACTCAGTGTACTCACTAGGTAGCCTTGTACTACATTAGCTACTACACTCAGTGTACTCACTAGGTAGCCTTGTGTTACATTAGCTACACACAGTGTACTCACTAGGTAGCCTTGTGTTACATTAGCTACTACACACAGTGTACTCACTAGGTAGCCTTGTGCTACATTAGCTACTACACACAGTGTACTCACTAGGTAGCCTTGTGTTACATTAGCTACTACACACAGTGTACTCACTAGGTAGCCTTGTGTTACATTAGCTACTACACACAGTGTACTCACTAGGTAGCCTTGTGTTACATTAGCTACTACACACAGTGTACTCACTAGGTAGCCTTGTGTTACATTAGCTACTACACACAGTGTACTCACTAGGTAGCCTTGTACTACATTAGCTACTACACACAGTGTACTCACTAGGTAGCCTTGTACTACATTAGCTACTACACACAGTGTACTCACTAGGTAGCCTTGTGTTACATTAGCTACTACACACAGTGTACTCACTAGGTAGCCTTGTACTACATTAGCTACTACACTCAGTGTACTCACTAGGTAGCCTTGTGTTACATTAGCTACTACACACAGTGTACTCACTAGGTAGCCTTGTACTACATTAGCTACTACACACAGTGTACTCACTAGGTAGCCTTGTGTTACATTAGCTACTACACACAGTGTACTCACTAGGTAGCCTTGTACTACATTAGCTACTACACTCAGTGTGCTCACTAGGTAGCCTTGTGCTACATTAGCTACTACACACAGTGTACTCACTAGGTAGCCTTGTGTTACATTAGCTACTACACTCAGTGTGCTCACTAGGTAGCCTTGTGTTACATTAGCTACTACACTCAGTGTACTCACTAGGTAGCCTTGTACTACATTAGCTACTACACTCAGTGTACTCACTAGGTAGCCTTGTACTACATTAGCTACTACACTCAGTGTACTCACTAGGTAGCCTTGTGTTACATTAGCTACTACACACAGTGTACTCACTAGGTAGCCTTGTGTTACATTAGCTACTACACACAGTGTACTCACTAGGTAGCCTTGTGCTACATTAGCTACTACACACAGTGTACTCACTAGGTAGCCTTGTGTTACATTAGCTACTACACACAGTGTACTCACTAGGTAGCCTTGTGTTACATTAGCTACTACACACAGTGTACTCACTAGGTAGCCTTGTGTTACATTAGCTACTACACACAGTGTGCTCACTAGGTAGCCTTGTACTACATTAGCTACTACACACAGTGTACTCACTAGGTAGCCTTGTGCTACATTAGCTACTACACTCAGTGTACTCACTAGGTAGCCTTGTACTACATTAGCTACTACACACAGTGTACTCACTAGGTAGCCTTGTACTACATTAGCTACTACACACAGTGTACTCACTAGGTAGCCTTGTACTACATTAGCTACTACACACAGTGTACTCACTAGGTAGCCTTGTGCTACATTAGCTACTACACACAGTGTACTCACTAGGTAGCCTTGTGTTACATTAGCTACTACACTCAGTGTACTCACTAGGTAGCCTTGTGTTACATTAGCTACTACACACAGTGTACTCACTAGGTAGCCTTGTACTACATTAGCTACTACACTCAGTGTACTCACTAGGTAGCCTTGTACTACATTAGCTACTACACTCAGTGTACTCACTAGGTAGCCTTGTGTTACATTAGCTACTACACACAGTGTACTCACTAGGTAGCCTTGTACTACATTAGCTACTACACTCAGTGTACTCACTAGGTAGCCTTGTACTACATTAGCTACTACACACAGTGTACTCACTAGGTAGCCTTGTACTACATTAGCTACTACACACAGTGTACTCACTAGGTAGCCTTGTACTACATTAGCTACTACACACAGTGTACTCACTAGGTAGCCTTGTGTTACATTAGCTACTACACTCAGTGTACTCACTAGGTAGCCTTGTACTACATTAGCTACTACACACAGTGTACTCACTAGGTAGCCTTGTACTACATTAGCTACTACACTCAGTGTACTCACTAGGTAGCCTTGTGTTACATCAGCTACTACACACAGTGTGCTCACTAGGTAGCCTTGTACTACATTAGCTACTACACTCAGTGTACTCACTAGGTAGCCTTGTGTTACATTAGCTACTACACACAGTGTACTCACTAGGTAGCCTTGTACTACATTAGCTACTACACACAGTGTACTCACTAGGTAGCCTTGTGTTACATCAGCTACTACACACAGTGTGCTCACTAGGTAGCCTTGTACTACATTAGCTACTACACTCAGTGTACTCACTAGGTAGCCTTGTACTACATTAGCTACTACACACAGTGTACTCACTAGGTAGCCTTGTACTACATTAGCTACTACACACAGTGTACTCACTAGGTAGCCTTGTGCTACATTAGCTACTACACACAGTGTACTCACTAGGTAGCCTTGTGCTACATTAGCTACTACACTCAGTGTACTCACTAGGTAGCCTTGTACTACATTAGCTACTACACACAGTGTACTCACTAGGTAGCCTTGTGTTACATCAGCTACTACACACAGTGTACTCACTAGGTAGCCTTGTGCTACATTAGCTACTACACACAGTGTACTCACTAGGTAGCCTTGTGTTACATTAGCTACTACACACAGTGTACTCACTAGGTAGCCTTGTGTTACATTAGCTACTACACTCAGTGTACTCACTAGGTAGCCTTGTGCTACATTAGCTACTACACACAGTGTACTCACTAGGTAGCCTTGTGCTACATTAGCTACTACACTCAGTGTACTCACTAGGTAGCCTTGTACTACATTAGCTACTACACACAGTGTACTCACTAGGTAGCCTTGTGTTACATTAGCTACTACACACAGTGTACTCACTAGGTAGCCTTGTACTACATTAGCTACTACACACAGTGTACTCACTAGGTAGCCTTGTGTTACATTAGCTACTACACACAGTGTACTCACTAGGTAGCCTTGTGTTACATTAGCTACTACACACAGTGTACTCACTAGGTAGCCTTGTGTTACATTAGCTACTACACACAGTGTACTCACTAGGTAGCCTTGTGTTACATTAGCTACTACACTCAGTGTACTCACTAGGTAGCCTTGTGTTACATTAGCTACTACACACAGTGTACTCACTAGGTAGCCTTGTACTACATTAGCTACTACACACAGTGTACTCACTAGGTAGCCTTGTGTTACATTAGCTACTACACTCAGTGTACTCACTAGGTAGCCTTGTACTACATTAGCTACTACACACAGTGTACTCACTAGGTAGCCTTGTGTTACATTAGCTACTACACACAGTGTACTCACTAGGTAGCCTTGTACTACATTAGCTACTACACACAGTGTACTCACTAGGTAGCCTTGTGTTACATTAGCTACTACACACAGTGTACTCACTAGGTAGCCTTGTGTTACATTAGCTACTACACACAGTGTACTCACTAGGTAGCCTTGTGTTACATTAGCTACTACACACAGTGTGCTCACTAGGTAGCCTTGTGTTACATTAGCTACTACACACAGTGTGCTCACTAGGTAGCCTTGTGCTACATTAGCTACTACACACAGTGTACTCACTAGGTAGCCTTGTGTTACATTAGCTACTACACACAGTGTACTCACTAGGTAGCCTTGTGTTACATTAGCTACTACACTCAGTGTACTCACTAGGTAGCCTTGTACTACATTAGCTACTACACACAGTGTACTCACTAGGTAGCCTTGTGTTACATTAGCTACTACACACAGTGTACTCACTAGGTAGCCTTGTGCTACATTAGCTACTACACACAGTGTACTCACTAGGTAGCCTTGTACTACATTAGCTACTACACTCAGTGTACTCACTAGGTAGCCTTGTGTTACATTAGCTACTACACACAGTGTACTCACTAGGTAGCCTTGTGCTACATTAGCTACTACACACAGTGTACTCACTGGGTAGCCTTGTGTTACATTAGCTACTACACACAGTGTGCTCACTAGGTAGCCTTGTGTTACATTAGCTACTACACACAGTGTACTCACTAGGTAGCCTTGTACTACATTAGCTACTACACACAGTGTACTCACTAGGTAGCCTTGTGTTACATTAGCTACTACACACAGTGTACTCACTAGGTAGCCTTGTGTTACATTAGCTACTACACACAGTGTACTCACTAGGTAGCCTTGTGTTACATTAGCTACTACACTCAGTGTACTCACTAGGTAGCCTTGTGTTACATTAGCTACTACACTCAGTGTACTCACTAGGTAGCCTTGTGTTACATTAGCTACTACACTCAGTGTACTCACTAGGTAGCCTTGTGTTACATTAGCTACTACACTCAGTGTACTCACTAGGTAGCCTTGTACTACATTAGCTACTACACTCAGTGTACTCACTAGGTAGCCTTGTGTTACATTAGCTACTACACACAGTGTACTCACTAGGTAGCCTTGTGCTACATTAGCTACTACACACAGTGTACTCACTAGGTAGCCTTGTACTACATTAGCTACTACACACAGTGTACTCACTAGGTAGCCTTGTGTTACATTAGCTACTACACTCAGTGTACTCACTAGGTAGCCTTGTGTTACATTAGCTACTACACTCAGTGTACTCACTAGGTAGCCTTGTGCTACATTAGCTACTACACACAGTGTACTCACTAGGTAGCCTTGTGTTACATTAGCTACTACACACAGTGTACTCACTAGGTAGCCTTGTGCTACATTAGCTACTACACTCAGTGTACTCACTAGGTAGCCTTGTGTTACATTAGCTACTACACTCAGTGTACTCACTAGGTAGCCTTGTGTTACATTAGCTACTACACACAGTGTGCTCACTAGGTAGCCTTGTGTTACATTAGCTACTACACTCAGTGTACTCACTAGGTAGCCTTGTGTTACATTAGCTACTACACACAGTGTACTCACTAGGTAGCCTTGTGCTACATTAGCTACTACACTCAGTGTACTCACTAGGTAGCCTTGTGTTACATTAGCTACTACACACAGTGTACTCACTAGGTAGCCTTGTGTTACATTAGCTACTACACACAGTGTACTCACTAGGTAGCCTTGTGTTACATTAGCTACTACACTCAGTGTACTCACTAGGTAGCCTTGTACTACATTAGCTACTACACTCAGTGTACTCACTAGGTAGCCTTGTGTTACATTAGCTACTACACACAGTGTACTCACTAGGTAGCCTTGTGCTACATTAGCTACTACACACAGTGTACTCACTAGGTAGCCTTGTACTACATTAGCTACTACACACAGTGTACTCACTAGGTAGCCTTGTGTTACATTAGCTACTACACACAGTGTACTCACTAGGTAGCCTTGTACTACATTAGCTACTACACTCAGTGTACTCACTAGGTAGCCTTGTACTACATTAGCTACTACACTCAGTGTACTCACTAGGTAGCCTTGTACTACATTAGCTACTACACACAGTGTGCTCACTAGGTAGCCTTGTGTTACATTAGCTATTACACACAGTGTGCTCACTAGGTAGCCTTGTACTACATTAGCTACTACACACAGTGTGCTCACTAGGTAGCCTTGTGTTACATTAGCTACTACACTCAGTGTACTCACTAGGTAGCCTTGTGTTACATTAGCTATTACACACAGTGTGCTCACTAGGTAGCCTTGTACTACATTAGCTACTACACACAGTGTGCTCACTAGGTAGCCTTGTGTTACATTAGCTACTACACACAGTGTACTCACTAGGTAGCCTTGTGTTACATTAGCTACTACACACAGTGTACTCACTAGGTAGCCTTGTGTTACATTAGCTACTACACACAGTGTGCTCACTAGGTAGCCTTGTGCTACATTAGCTACTACACACAGTGTACTCACTAGGTAGCCTTGTGTTACATTAGCTACTACACACAGTGTACTCACTAGGTAGCCTTGTGTTACATTAGCTACTACACACAGTGTGCTCACTAGGTAGCCTTGTGCTACATTAGCTACTACACTCAGTGTACTCACTAGGTAGCCTTGTACTACATTAGCTACTACACACAGTGTGCTCACTAGGTAGCCTTGTACTACATTAGCTACTACACACAGTGTACTCACTAGGTAGCCTTGTGTTACATTAGCTACTACACACAGTGTACTCACTAGGTAGCCTTGTGTTACATTAGCTACTACACACAGTGTACTCACTAGGTAGCCTTGTACTACATTAGCTACTACACACAGTGTACTCACTAGGTAGCCTTGTACTACATTAGCTACTACACACAGTGTACTCACTAGGTAGCCTTGTGTTACATTAGCTACTACACACAGTGTACTCACTAGGTAGCCTTGTACTACATTAGCTACTACACACAGTGTACTCACTAGGTAGCCTTGTACTACATTAGCTACTACACTCAGTGTACTCACTAGGTAGCCTTGTGTTACATTAGCTACTACACACAGTGTACTCACTAGGTAGCCTTGTGCTACATTAGCTACTACACTCAGTGTACTCACTAGGTAGCCTTGTACTACATTAGCTACTACACACAGTGTACTCACTAGGTAGCCTTGTGTTACATTAGCTACTACACACAGTGTACTCACTAGGTAGCCTTGTACTACATTAGCTACTACACTCAGTGTACTCACTAGGTAGCCTTGTACTACATTAGCTACTACACTCAGTGTACTCACTAGGTAGCCTTGTACTACATTAGCTACTACACACAGTGTACTCACTAGGTAGCCTTGTACTACATTAGCTACTACACTCAGTGTACTCACTAGGTAGCCTTGTGTTACATTAGCTACTACACACAGTGTGCTCACTAGGTAGCCTTGTGTTACATTAGCTACTACACACAGTGTACTCACTAGGTAGCCTTGTACTACATTAGCTACTACACACAGTGTACTCACTAGGTAGCCTTGTGTTACATTAGCTACTACACTCAGTGTACTCACTAGGTAGCCTTGTGTTACATTAGCTACTACACACAGTGTACTCACTAGGTAGCCTTGTGTTACATTAGCTACTACACTCAGTGTACTCACTAGGTAGCCTTGTACTACATTAGCTACTACACTCAGTGTACTCACTAGGTAGCCTTGTACTACATTAGCTACTACACACAGTGTGCTCACTAGGTAGCCTTGTGTTACATTAGCTACTACACTCAGTGTACTCACTAGGTAGCCTTGTGTTACATTAGCTACTACACACAGTGTGCTCACTAGGTAGCCTTGTACTACATTAGCTACTACACACAGTGTGCTCACTAGGTAGCCTTGTGTTACATTAGCTACTACACACAGTGTACTCACTAGGTAGCCTTGTGTTACATTAGCTACTACACACAGTGTACTCACTAGGTAGCCTTGTGTTACATTAGCTACTACACACAGTGTGCTCACTAGGTAGCCTTGTGCTACATTAGCTACTACACACAGTGTACTCACTAGGTAGCCTTGTACTACATTAGCTACTACACACAGTGTGCTCACTAGGTAGCCTTGTACTACATTAGCTACTACACACAGTGTACTCACTAGGTAGCCTTGTGTTACATTAGCTACTACACACAGTGTACTCACTAGGTAGCCTTGTGTTACATTAGCTACTACACACAGTGTACTCACTAGGTAGCCTTGTACTACATTAGCTACTACACACAGTGTACTCACTAGGTAGCCTTGTGCTACATTAGCTACTACACACAGTGTGCTCACTAGGTAGCCTTGTGTTACATTAGCTACTACACACAGTGTACTCACTAGGTAGCCTTGTGTTACATTAGCTACTACACACAGTGTACTCACTAGGTAGCCTTGTGTTACATTAGCTACTACACTCAGTGTACTCACTAGGTAGCCTTGTACTACATTAGCTACTACACTCAGTGTACTCACTAGGTAGCCTTGTGTTACATTAGCTACTACACACAGTGTACTCACTAGGTAGCCTTGTGTTTCATTAGCTACTACACACAGTGTACTCACTAGGTAGCCTTGTACTACATTAGCTACTACACACAGTGTACTCACTAGGTAGCCTTGTACTACATTAGCTACTACACACAGTGTACTCACTAGGTAGCCTTGTGTTACATTAGCTACTACACACAGTGTACTCACTAGGTAGCCTTGTGCTACATTAGCTACTACACACAGTGTGCTCACTAGGTAGCCTTGTGTTACATTAGCTACTACACTCAGTGTACTCACTAGGTAGCCTTGTACTACATTAGCTACTACACTCAGTGTGCTCACTAGGTAGCCTTGTACTACATTAGCTACTACACTCAGTGTACTCACTAGGTAGCCTTGTACTACATTAGCTACTACACACAGTGTACTCACTAGGTAGCCTTGTACTACATTAGCTACTACACACAGTGTACTCACTAGGTAGCCTTGTGTTACATTAGCTACTACACACAGTGTACTCACTAGGTAGCCTTGTGTTACATTAGCTACTACACACAGTGTACTCACTAGGTAGCCTTGTGTTACATTAGCTACTACACACAGTGTACTCACTAGGTAGCCTTGTGTTACATTAGCTACTACACACAGTGTACTCACTAGGTAGCCTTGTGTTACATTAGCTACTACACTCAGTGTACTCACTAGGTAGCCTTGTGTTACATTAGCTACTACACACAGTGTGCTCACTAGGTAGCCTTGTACTACATTAGCTACTACACACAGTGTGCTCACTAGGTAGCCTTGTACTACATTAGCTACTACACACAGTGTACTCACTAGGTAGCCTTGTGTTACATTAGCTACTACACACAGTGTACTCACTAGGTAGCCTTGTACTACATTAGCTACTACACACAGTGTGCTCACTAGGTAGCCTTGTACTACATTAGCTACTACACACAGTGTACTCACTAGGTAGCCTTGTGTTACATTAGCTACTACACACAGTGTACTCACTAGGTAGCCTTGTACTACATTAGCTACTACACACAGTGTGCTCACTAGGTAGCCTTGTACTACATTAGCTACTACACTCAGTGTACTCACTAGGTAGCCTTGTACTACATTAGCTACTACACACAGTGTACTCACTAGGTAGCCTTGTACTACATTAGCTACTACACACAGTGTGCTCACTAGGTAGCCTTGTACTACATTAGCTACTACACACAGTGTACTCACTAGGTAGCCTTGTGTTACATTAGCTACTACACACAGTGTACTCACTAGGTAGCCTTGTACTACATTAGCTACTACACTCAGTGTACTCACTAGGTAGCCTTGTGTTACATTAGCTACTACACACAGTGTACTCACTAGGTAGCCTTGTGTTACATTAGCTACTACACACAGTGTACTCACTAGGTAGCCTTGTGTTACATTAGCTACTACACACAGTGTACTCACTAGGTAGCCTTGTACTACATTAGCTACTACACACAGTGTACTCACTAGGTAGCCTTGTGTTACATTAGCTACTACACACAGTGTACTCACTAGGTAGCCTTGTACTACATTAGCTACTACACACAGTGTACTCACTAGGTAGCCTTGTACTACATTAGCTACTACACACAGTGTACTCACTAGGTAGCCTTGTGTTACATTAGCTACTACACACAGTGTACTCACTAGGTAGCCTTGTGCTACATTAGCTACTACACACAGTGTACTCACTAGGTAGCCTTGTACTACATTAGCTACTACACACAGTGTACTCACTAGGTAGCCTTGTGTTACATTAGCTACTACACTCAGTGTACTCACTAGGTAGCCTTGTGCTACATTAGCTACTACACACAGTGTACTCACTAGGTAGCCTTGTGTTACATTAGCTACTACACACAGTGTACTCACTAGGTAGCCTTGTGTTACATTAGCTACTACACACAGTGTACTCACTAGGTAGCCTTGTGTTACATTAGCTACTACACACAGTGTACTCACTAGGTAGCCTTGTGTTACATTAGCTACTACACTCAGTGTACTCACTAGGTAGCCTTGTGCTACATTAGCTACTACACACAGTGTACTCACTAGGTAGCCTTGTACTACATTAGCTACTACACTCAGTGTACTCACTAGGTAGCCTTGTGTTACATTAGCTACTACACACAGTGTACTCACTAGGTAGCCTTGTGCTACATTAGCTACTACACACAGTGTACTCACTAGGTAGCCTTGTGTTACATTAGCTACTACACTCAGTGTACTCACTAGGTAGCCTTGTGTTACATTAGCTACTACACACAGTGTGCTCACTAGGTAGCCTTGTGCTACATTAGCTACTACACACACTGTACTCACTAGGTAGCCTTGTGTTACATTAGCTACTACACTCAGTGTACTCACTAGGTAGCCTTGTGTTACATTAGCTACTACACACAGTGTACTCACTAGGTAGCCTTGTGTTACATTAGCTACTACACACAGTGTACTCACTAGGTAGCCTTGTGTTACATTAGCTACTACACACAGTGTACTCACTAGGTAGCCTTGTGTTACATTAGCTACTACACACAGTGTACTCACTAGGTAGCCTTGTGTTACATTAGCTACTACACACAGTGTACTCACTAGGTAGCCTTGTGTTACATTAGCTACTACACACAGTGTACTCACTAGGTAGCCTTGTGTTACATTAGCTACTACACACAGTGTACTCACTAGGTAGCCTTGTGTTACATTAGCTACTACACACAGTGTACTCACTAGGTAGCCTTGTGTTACATTAGCTACTACACTCAGTGTACTCACTAGGTAGCCTTGTGTTACATTAGCTACTACACTCAGTGTACTCACTAGGTAGCCTTGTGTTACATTAGCTACTACACACAGTGTACTCACTAGGTAGCCTTGTGCTACATTAGCTACTACACTCAGTGTACTCACTAGGTAGCCTTGTGTTACATTAGCTACTACACACAGTGTACTCACTAGGTAGCCTTGTGTTACATTAGCTACTACACTCAGTGTACTCACTAGGTAGCCTTGTGTTACATTACCTACTACACTCAGTGTACTCACTAGGTAGCCTTGTGTTACATTAGCTACTACACTCAGTGTGCTCACTAGGTAGCCTTGTGTTACATTAGCTACTACACACAGTGTACTCACTAGGTAGCCTTGTGTTACATTAGCTACTACACACAGTGTACTCACTAGGTAGCCTTGTGTTACATTAGCTACTACACACAGTGTACTCACTAGGTAGCCTTGTACTACATTAGCTACTACACTCAGTGTACTCACTAGGTAGCCTTGTGTTACATTAGCTACTACACACAGTGTACTCACTAGGTAGCCTTGTGTTACATTAGCTACTACACACAGTGTACTCACTAGGTAGCCTTGTACTACATTAGCTACTACACACAGTGTACTCACTAGGTAGCCTTGTACTACATTAGCTACTACACACAGTGTGCTCACTAGGTAGCCTTGTACTACATTAGCTACTACACACAGTGTACTCACTAGGTAGCCTTGTGTTACATTAGCTACTACACACAGTGTACTCACTAGGTAGCCTTGTACTACATTAGCTACTACACAGAGTGTACTCACTAGGTAGCCTTGTACTACATTAGCTACTACACACAGTGTACTCACTAGGTAGCCTTGTGTTACATTAGCTACTACACACAGTGTACTCACTAGGTAGCCTTGTGTTACATTAGCTACTACACTCAGTGTACTCACTAGGTAGCCTTGTGTTACATTAGCTACTACACACAGTGTACTCACTAGGTAGCCTTGTACTACATTAGCTACTACACTCAGTGTACTCACTAGGTAGCCTTGTGTTACATTAGCTACTACACACAGTGTACTCACTAGGTAGCCTTGTGTTACATTAGCTACTACACACAGTGTACTCACTAGGTAGCCTTGTGTTACATTAGCTACTACACACAGTGTACTCACTAGGTAGCCTTGTGTTACATTAGCTACTACACACAGTGTGCTCACTAGGTAGCCTTGTACTACATTAGCTACTACACACAGTGTACTCACTAGGTAGCCTTGTGTTACATTAGCTACTACACACAGTGTACTCACTAGGTAGCCTTGTGTTACATTAGCTACTACACACAGTGTGCTCACTAGGTAGCCTTGTACTACATTAGCTACTACACTCAGTGTACTCACTAGGTAGCCTTGTGCTACATTAGCTACTACACTCAGTGTACTCACTAGGTAGCCTTGTACTACATTAGCTACTACACACAGTGTACTCACTAGGTAGCCTTGTGTTACATTAGCTACTACACACAGTGTACTCACTAGGTAGCCTTGTGTTACATTAGCTACTACACACAGTGTACTCACTAGGTAGCCTTGTGTTACATTAGCTACTACACTCAGTGTACTCACTAGGTAGCCTTGTGTTACATTAGCTACTACACTCAGTGTACTCACTAGGTAGCCTTGTGTTACATTAGCTACTACACACAGTGTACTCACTAGGTAGCCTTGTACTACATTAGCTACTACACACAGTGTACTCACTAGGTAGCCTTGTGCTACATTAGCTACTACACACAGTGTACTCACTAGGTAGCCTTGTACTACATTAGCTACTACACACAGTGTACTCACTAGGTAGCCTTGTACTACATTAGCTACTACACACAGTGTACTCACTAGGTAGCCTTGTGTTACATTAGCTACTACACACAGTGTGCTCACTAGGTAGCCTTGTGTTACATTAGCTACTACACTCAGTGTACTCACTAGGTAGCCTTGTGTTACATTAGCTACTACACTCAGTGTACTCACTAGGTAGCCTTGTGTTACATTAGCTACTACACACAGTGTACTCACTAGGTAGCCTTGTGTTACATTAGCTACTACACACAGTGTACTCACTAGGTAGCCTTGTGTTACATTAGCTACTACACACAGTGTGCTCACTAGGTAGCCTTGTGTTACATTAGCTACTACACACAGTGTACTCACTAGGTAGCCTTGTGTTACATTAGCTACTACACACAGTGTACTCACTAGGTAGCCTTGTGTTACATTAGCTACTACACACAGTGTACTCACTAGGTAGCCTTGTGTTACATTAGCTACTACACACAGTGTACTCACTAGGTAGCCTTGTGTTACATTAGCTACTACACACAGTGTGCTCACTAGGTAGCCTTGTACTACATTAGCTACTACACACAGTGTACTCACTAGGTAGCCTTGTGTTACATTAGCTACTACACACAGTGTACTCACTAGGTAGCCTTGTGTTACATTAGCTACTACACACAGTGTGCTCACTAGGTAGCCTTGTACTACATTAGCTACTACACTCAGTGTACTCACTAGGTAGCCTTGTGCTACATTAGCTACTACACTCAGTGTACTCACTAGGTAGCCTTGTACTACATTAGCTACTACACACAGTGTACTCACTAGGTAGCCTTGTGTTACATTAGCTACTACACACAGTGTACTCACTAGGTAGCCTTGTGTTACATTAGCTACTACACACAGTGTACTCACTAGGTAGCCTTGTGTTACATTAGCTACTACACTCAGTGTACTCACTAGGTAGCCTTGTGTTACATTAGCTACTACACTCAGTGTACTCACTAGGTAGCCTTGTGTTACATTAGCTACTACACACAGTGTACTCACTAGGTAGCCTTGTACTACATTAGCTACTACACACAGTGTACTCACTAGGTAGCCTTGTGCTACATTAGCTACTACACACAGTGTACTCACTAGGTAGCCTTGTACTACATTAGCTACTACACACAGTGTACTCACTAGGTAGCCTTGTACTACATTAGCTACTACACACAGTGTACTCACTAGGTAGCCTTGTGTTACATTAGCTACTACACACAGTGTGCTCACTAGGTAGCCTTGTGTTACATTAGCTACTACACTCAGTGTACTCACTAGGTAGCCTTGTGTTACATTAGCTACTACACTCAGTGTACTCACTAGGTAGCCTTGTGTTACATTAGCTACTACACACAGTGTACTCACTAGGTAGCCTTGTGTTACATTAGCTACTACACACAGTGTACTCACTAGGTAGCCTTGTGTTACATTAGCTACTACACACAGTGTGCTCACTAGGTAGCCTTGTGCTACATTAGCTACTACACTCAGTGTACTCACTAGGTAGCCTTGTGTTACATTAGCTACTACACACAGTGTACTCACTAGGTAGCCTTGTGCTACATTAGCTACTACACACAGTGTACTCACTAGGTAGCCTTGTACTACATTAGCTACTACACACAGTGTGCTCACTAGGTAGCCTTGTGTTACATTAGCTACTACACACAGTGTACTCACTAGGTAGCCTTGTACTACATTAGCTACTACACACAGTGTACTCACTAGGTAGCCTTGTGTTACATTAGCTACTACTCTCAGTGTACTCACTAGGTAGCCTTGTACTACATTAGCTACTACACACAGTGTACTCACTAGGTAGCCTTGTGTTACATTAGCTACTACACACAGTGTACTCACTAGGTAGCCTTGTACTACATTAGCTACTACACTCAGTGTACTCACTAGGTAGCCTTGTGTTACATTAGCTACTACACTCAGTGTACTCACTAGGTAGCCTTGTACTACATTAGCTACTACACACAGTGTACTCACTAGGTAGCCTTGAGTTACATTAGCTACTACACACAGTGTACTCACTAGGTAGCCTTGTACTACATTAGCTACTACACACAGTGTACTCACTAGGTAGCCTTGTGTTACATTAGCTACTACACTCAGTGTACTCACTAGGTAGCCTTGTGTTACATTAGCTACTACACACAGTGTACTCACTAGGTAGCCTTGTGTTACATTAGCTACTACACACAGTGTACTCACTAGGTAGCCTTGTGTTACATTAGCTACTTCACTCAGTGTACTCACTAGGTAGCCTTGTACTACATTAGCTACTACACACAGTGTACTCACTAGGTAGCCTTGTACTACATTAGCTACTACACTCAGTGTACTCACTAGGTAGCCTTGTGTTACATTAGCTACTACACACAGTGTACTCACTAGGTAGCCTTGTGTTACATTAGCTACTACACTCAGTGTACTCACTAGGTAGCCTTGTACTACATTAGCTACTACACACAGTGTACTCACTAGGTAGCCTTGTACTACATTAGCTACTACACTCAGTGTACTCACTAGGTAGCCTTGTACTACATTAGCTACTACACACAGTGTACTCACTAGGTAGCCTTGAGTTACATTAGCTACTACACACAGTGTACTCACTAGGTAGCCTTGTGTTACATTAGCTACTACACACAGTGTACTCACTAGGTAGCCTTGTGTTACATTAGCTACTACACTCAGTGTACTCACTAGGTAGCCTTGTACTACATTAGCTACTACACACAGTGTGCTCACTAGGTAGCCTTGTGTTACATTAGCTACTACACTCAGTGTACTCACTAGGTAGCCTTGTGTTACATTAGCTTCTACACACAGTGTACTCACTAGGTAGCCTTGTGTTACATTAGCTACTACACACAGTGTACTCACTAGGTAGCCTTGTACTACATTAGCTACTACACACAGTGTACTCACTAGGTAGCCTTGTGTTACATTAGCTACTACACACAGTGTACTCACTAGGTAGCCTTGTACTACATTAGCTACTACACACAGTGTACTCACTAGGTAGCCTTGTGTTACATTAGCTACTACACACAGTGTACTCACTAGGTAGCCTTGTGTTACATTAGCTACTACACACAGTGTACTCACTAGGTAGCCTTGTACTACATTAGCTACTACACACAGTGTACTCACTAGGTAGCCTTGTACTACATTAGCTACTACACACAGTGTACTCACTAGGTAGCCTTGTGTTACATTAGCTTCTACACACAGTGTACTCACTAGGTAGCCTTGTGTTACATTAGCTACTACACACAGTGTACTCACTAGGTAGCCTTGTACTACATTAGCTACTACACACAGTGTACTCACTAGGTAGCCTTGTGTTACATTAGCTACTACACACAGTGTACTCACTAGGTAGCCTTGTGCTACATTAGCTACTACACACAGTGTACTCACTAGGTAGCCTTGTGCTACATTAGCTACTACACACAGTGTACTCACTAGGTAGCCTTGTGTTACATTAGCTACTACACACAGTGTACTCACTAGGTAGCCTTGTGTTACATTAGCTACTACACACAGTGTACTCACTAGGTAGCCTTGTACTACATTAGCTACTACACACAGTGTACTCACTAGGTAGCCTTGTACTACATTAGCTACTACACTCAGTGTACTCACTAGGTAGCCTTGTGCTACATTAGCTACTACACACAGTGTGCTCACTAGGTAGCCTTGTGTTACATTAGCTACTACACTCAGTGTACTCACTAGGTAGCCTTGTACTACATTAGCTACTACACTCAGTGTACTCACTAGGTAGCCTTGTGTTACATTAGCTACTACACTCAGTGTACTCACTAGGTAGCCTTGTGTTACATTAGCTACTACACACAGTGTACTCACTAGGTAGCCTTGTGTTACATTAGCTACTACACACAGTGTACTCACTAGGTAGCCTTGTGTTACATTAGCTACTACACACAGTGTACTCACTAGGTAGCCTTGTGTTACATTAGCTACTACACACAGTGTACTCACTAGGTAGCCTTGTGTTACATTAGCTACTACACTCAGTGTACTCACTAGGTAGCCTTGTGTTACATTAGCTACTACACACAGTGTACTCACTAGGTAGCCTTGTGTTACATTAGCTACTACACACAGTGTACTCACTAGGTAGCCTTGTGTTACATTAGCTACTACACACAGTGTACTCACTAGGTAGCCTTGTGCTACATTAGCTACTACACACAGTGTACTCACTAGGTAGCCTTGTGTTACATTAGCTACTACACACAGTGTACTCACTAGGTAGCCTTGTGTTACATTAGCTACTACACACAGTGTACTCACTAGGTAGCCTTGTACTACATTAGCTACTACACACAGTGTACTCACTAGGTAGCCTTGTGTTACATTAGCTACTACACACAGTGTACTCACTAGGTAGCCTTGTGTTACATTAGCTACTACACACAGTGTACTCACTAGGTAGCCTTGTGTTACATTAGCTACTACACACAGTGTACTCACTAGGTAGCCTTGTACTACATTAGCTACTACACTCAGTGTACTCACTAGGTAGCCTTGTGTTACATTAGCTACTACACACAGTGTGCTCACTAGGTAGCCTTGTGTTACATTAGCTACTACACACAGTGTACTCACTAGGTAGCCTTGTGTTACATTAGCTACTACACACAGTGTACTCACTAGGTAGCCTTGTGTTACATTAGCTACTACACTCAGTGTACTCACTAGGTAGCCTTGTACTACATTAGCTACTACACTCAGTGTACTCACTAGGTAGCCTTGTGTTACATTAGCTACTACACTCAGTGTACTCACTAGGTAGCCTTGTACTACATTAGCTACTACACACAGTGTACTCACTAGGTAGCCTTGTGTTACATTAGCTACTACACACAGTGTGCTCACTAGGTAGCCTTGTGTTACATTAGCTACTACACACAGTGTACTCACTAGGTAGCCTTGTGCTACATTAGCTACTACACACAGTGTACTCACTAGGTAGCCTTGTGCTACATTAGCTACTACACACAGTGTACTCACTAGGTAGCCTTGTGCTACATTAGCTACTACACTCAGTGTACTCACTAGGTAGCCTTGTGCTACATTAGCTACTACACACAGTGTACTCACTAGGTAGCCTTGTACTACATTAGCTACTACACTCAGTGTACTCACTAGGTAGCCTTGTGTTACATTAGCTACTACACACAGTGTACTCACTAGGTAGCCTTGTGTTACATTAGCTACTACACACAGTGTACTCACTAGGTAGCCTTGTGCTACATTAGCTACTACACACAGTGTACTCACTAGGTAGCCTTGTGTTACATTAGCTACTACACACAGTGTACTCACTAGGTAGCCTTGTGTTACATTAGCTACTACACACAGTGTACTCACTAGGTAGCCTTGTACTACATTAGCTACTACACTCAGTGTACTCACTAGGTAGCCTTGTGTTACATTAGCTACTACACACAGTGTACTCACTAGGTAGCCTTGTGTTACATTAGCTACTACACACAGTGTACTCACTAGGTAGCCTTGTACTACATTAGCTACTACACACAGTGTACTCACTAGGTAGCCTTGTGTTACATTAGCTACTACACACAGTGTACTCACTAGGTAGCCTTGTGTTACATTAGCTACTACACACAGTGTACTCACTAGGTAGCCTTGTGTTACATTAGCTACTACACTCAGTGTACTCACTAGGTAGCCTTGTGCTACATTAGCTACTACACTCAGTGTACTCACTAGGTAGCCTTGTGTTACATTAGCTACTACACACAGTGTACTCACTAGGTAGCCTTGTACTACATTAGCTACTACACACAGTGTACTCACTAGGTAGCCTTGTACTACATTAGCTACTACACACAGTGTACTCACTAGGTAGCCTTGTACTACATTAGCTACTACACACAGTGTACTCACTAGGTAGCCTTGTGTTACATTAGCTACTACACACAGTGTACTCACTAGGTAGCCTTGTACTACATTAGCTACTACACACAGTGTACTCACTAGGTAGCCTTGTGTTACATTAGCTACTACACACAGTGTACTCACTAGGTAGCCTTGTGTTACATTAGCTACTACACACAGTGTACTCACTAGGTAGCCTTGTGTTACATTAGCTACTACACACAGTGTACTCACTAGGTAGCCTTGTGTTACATTAGCTACTACACACAGTGTACTCACTAGGTAGCCTTGTACTACATTAGCTACTACACACAGTGTACTCACTAGGTAGCCTTGTGTTACATTAGCTACTACACACAGTGTACTCACTAGGTAGCCTTGTGTTACATTAGCTACTACACACAGTGTGCTCACTAGGTAGCCTTGTGTTACATTAGCTACTACACACAGTGTACTCACTAGGTAGCCTTGTACTACATTAGCTACTACACACAGTGTACTCACTAGGTAGCCTTGTGTTACATTAGCTACTACACACAGTGTACTCACTAGGTAGCCTTGTGTTACATTAGCTACTACACTCAGTGTGCTCACTAGGTAGCCTTGTGCTACATTAGCTACTACACACAGTGTGCTCACTAGGTAGCCTTGTGCTACATTAGCTACTACACACAGTGTACTCACTAGGTAGCCTTGTGTTACATTAGCTACTACACACAGTGTACTCACTAGGTAGCCTTGTACTACATTAGCTACTACACACAGTGTACTCACTAGGTAGCCTTGTGCTACATTAGCTACTACACACAGTGTACTCACTAGGTAGCCTTGTGTTACATTAGCTACTACACACAGTGTACTCACTAGGTAGCCTTGTACTACATTAGCTACTACACACAGTGTACTCACTAGGTAGCCTTGTGTTACATTAGCTACTACACACAGTGTACTCACTAGGTAGCCTTGTACTACATTAGCTAATACACACAGTGTACTCACTAGGTAGCCTTGTGTTACATTAGCTACTACACACAGTGTACTCACTAGGTAGCCTTGTGTTACATTAGCTACTACACACAGTGTGCTCACTAGGTAGCCTTGTGTTACATTAGCTACTACACACAGTGTACTCACTAGGTAGCCTTGTACTAAATTAGCTACTACACACAGTGTACTCACTAGGTAGCCTTGTGCTACATTAGCTACTACACACAGTTTACTCACTAGGTAGCCTTGTGTTACATTAGCTACTACACTCAGTGTACTCACTAGGTAGCCTTGTGTTACATTAGCTACTACACTCAGTGTACTCACTAGGTAGCCTTGTGTTACATTAGCTACTACACACAGTGTGCTCACTAGGTAGCCTTGTGTTACATTAGCTACTACACTCAGTGTGCTCACTAGGTAGCCTTGTGTTACATTAGCTACTACACTCAGTGTACTCACTAGGTAGCCTTGTGTTACATTAGCTACTACACACACTGTACTCACTAGGTAGCCTTGTGTTACATTAGCTACTACACACAGTGTACTCACTAGGTAGCCTTGTGCTACATTAGCTACTACACACAGTGTACTCACTAGGTAGCCTTGTGTTACATTAGCTACTACACTCAGTGTACTCACTAGGTAGCCTTGTGCTACATTAGCTACTACACTCAGTGTACTCACTAGGTAGCCTTGTGCTACATTAGCTACTACACACAGTGTACTCACTAGGTAGCCTTGTGTTACATTAGCTACTACACACAATGTACTCACTAGGTAGCCTTGTACTACATTAGCTACTACACACAGTGTACTCACTAGGTAGCCTTGTACTACATTAGCTACTACACACAGTGTACTCACTAGGTAGCCTTGTACTACATTAGCTACTACACACAGTGTACTCACTAGGTAGCCTTGTGTTACATTAGCTACTACACACAGTGTACTCACTAGGTAGCCTTGTGTTACATTAGCTACTACACTCAGTGTGCTCACTAGGTAGCCTTGTGTTACATTAGCTACTACACACAGTGTACTCACTAGGTAGCCTTGTGTTACATTAGCTACTACACTCAGTGTACTCACTAGGTAGCCTTGTGTTACATTAGCTACTACACACAATGTACTCACTAGGTAGCCTTGTGTTACATTAGCTACTACACACAGTGTACTCACTAGGTAGCCTTGTGTTACATTAGCTACTACACACAGTGTACTCAGTAGGTAGCCTTGTACTACATTAGCTACTACACACAGTGTACTCACTAGGTAGCCTTGTACTACATTAGCTACTACACACAGTGTACTCACTAGGTAGCCTTGTACTACATTAGCTACTACACACAGTGTACTCACTAGGTAGCCTTGTACTACATTAGCTACTACACACAGTGTACTCACTAGGTAGCCTTGTGTTACATTAGCTACTACACACAGTGTACTCACTAGGTAGCCTTGTACTACATTAGCTACTACACACAGTGTACTCACTAGGTAGCCTTGTGTTACATTAGCTACTACACACAGTGTACTCACTAGGTAGCCTTGTGTTACATTAGCTACTACACACAGTGTACTCACTAGGTAGCCTTGTACTACATTAGCTACTACACACAGTGTACTCACTAGGTAGCCTTGTACTACATTAGCTACTACACACAGTGTACTCACTAGGTAGCCTTGTGTTACATTAGCTTCTACACACAGTGTACTCACTAGGTAGCCTTGTGTTACATTAGCTACTACACACAGTGTACTCACTAGGTAGCCTTGTACTACATTAGCTACTACACACAGTGTACTCACTAGGTAGCCTTGTGTTACATTAGCTACTACACACAGTGTACTCACTAGGTAGCCTTGTGCTACATTAGCTACTACACACAGTGTACTCACTAGGTAGCCTTGTGCTACATTAGCTACTACACACAGTGTACTCACTAGGTAGCCTTGTGTTACATTAGCTACTACACACAGTGTACTCACTAGGTAGCCTTGTACTACATTAGCTACTACACACAGTGTACTCACTAGGTAGCCTTGTACTACATTAGCTACTACACTCAGTGTACTCACTAGGTAGCCTTGTGCTACATTAGCTACTACACACAGTGTGCTCACTAGGTAGCCTTGTGTTACATTAGCTACTACACTCAGTGTACTCACTAGGTAGCCTTGTACTACATTAGCTACTACACTCAGTGTACTCACTAGGTAGCCTTGTGTTACATTAGCTACTACACTCAGTGTACTCACTAGGTAGCCTTGTGTTACATTAGCTACTACACACAGTGTACTCACTAGGTAGCCTTGTGTTACATTAGCTACTACACACAGTGTACTCACTAGGTAGCCTTGTGTTACATTAGCTACTACACACAGTGTACTCACTAGGTAGCCTTGTGTTACATTAGCTACTACACACAGTGTACTCACTAGGTAGCCTTGTGTTACATTAGCTACTACACTCAGTGTACTCACTAGGTAGCCTTGTGTTACATTAGCTACTACACACAGTGTACTCACTAGGTAGCCTTGTGTTACATTAGCTACTACACACAGTGTACTCACTAGGTAGCCTTGTGTTACATTAGCTACTACACACAGTGTACTCACTAGGTAGCCTTGTGCTACATTAGCTACTACACACAGTGTACTCACTAGGTAGCCTTGTGTTACATTAGCTACTACACACAGTGTACTCACTAGGTAGCCTTGTGTTACATTAGCTACTACACACAGTGTACTCACTAGGTAGCCTTGTACTACATTAGCTACTACACACAGTGTACTCACTAGGTAGCCTTGTGTTACATTAGCTACTACACACAGTGTACTCACTAGGTAGCCTTGTGTTACATTAGCTACTACACACAGTGTACTCACTAGGTAGCCTTGTGTTACATTAGCTACTACACACAGTGTACTCACTAGGTAGCCTTGTACTACATTAGCTACTACACTCAGTGTACTCACTAGGTAGCCTTGTGTTACATTAGCTACTACACACAGTGTGCTCACTAGGTAGCCTTGTGTTACATTAGCTACTACACACAGTGTACTCACTAGGTAGCCTTGTGTTACATTAGCTACTACACACAGTGTACTCACTAGGTAGCCTTGTGTTACATTAGCTACTACACTCAGTGTACTCACTAGGTAGCCTTGTACTACATTAGCTACTACACTCAGTGTACTCACTAGGTAGCCTTGTGTTACATTAGCTACTACACTCAGTGTACTCACTAGGTAGCCTTGTACTACATTAGCTACTACACACAGTGTACTCACTAGGTAGCCTTGTGTTACATTAGCTACTACACACAGTGTGCTCACTAGGTAGCCTTGTGTTACATTAGCTACTACACACAGTGTACTCACTAGGTAGCCTTGTGCTACATTAGCTACTACACACAGTGTACTCACTAGGTAGCCTTGTGCTACATTAGCTACTACACACAGTGTACTCACTAGGTAGCCTTGTGCTACATTAGCTACTACACTCAGTGTACTCACTAGGTAGCCTTGTGCTACATTAGCTACTACACACAGTGTACTCACTAGGTAGCCTTGTACTACATTAGCTACTACACTCAGTGTACTCACTAGGTAGCCTTGTGTTACATTAGCTACTACACACAGTGTACTCACTAGGTAGCCTTGTGTTACATTAGCTACTACACACAGTGTACTCACTAGGTAGCCTTGTGCTACATTAGCTACTACACACAGTGTACTCACTAGGTAGCCTTGTGTTACATTAGCTACTACACACAGTGTACTCACTAGGTAGCCTTGTGTTACATTAGCTACTACACACAGTGTACTCACTAGGTAGCCTTGTACTACATTAGCTACTACACTCAGTGTACTCACTAGGTAGCCTTGTGTTACATTAGCTACTACACACAGTGTACTCACTAGGTAGCCTTGTGTTACATTAGCTACTACACACAGTGTACTCACTAGGTAGCCTTGTACTACATTAGCTACTACACACAGTGTACTCACTAGGTAGCCTTGTGTTACATTAGCTACTACACACAGTGTACTCACTAGGTAGCCTTGTGTTACATTAGCTACTACACACAGTGTACTCACTAGGTAGCCTTGTGTTACATTAGCTACTACACTCAGTGTACTCACTAGGTAGCCTTGTGTTACATTAGCTACTACACTCAGTGTACTCACTAGGTAGCCTTGTGCTACATTAGCTACTACACTCAGTGTACTCACTAGGTAGCCTTGTGTTACATTAGCTACTACACACAGTGTACTCACTAGGTAGCCTTGTACTACATTAGCTACTACACACAGTGTACTCACTAGGTAGCCTTGTACTACATTAGCTACTACACACAGTGTACTCACTAGGTAGCCTTGTACTACATTAGCTACTACACACAGTGTACTCACTAGGTAGCCTTGTGTTACATTAGCTACTACACACAGTGTACTCACTAGGTAGCCTTGTACTACATTAGCTACTACACACAGTGTACTCACTAGGTAGCCTTGTGTTACATTAGCTACTACACACAGTGTACTCACTAGGTAGCCTTGTGTTACATTAGCTACTACACACAGTGTACTCACTAGGTAGCCTTGTGTTACATTAGCTACTACACACAGTGTACTCACTAGGTAGCCTTGTGTTACATTAGCTACTACACACAGTGTACTCACTAGGTAGCCTTGTACTACATTAGCTACTACACACAGTGTACTCACTAGGTAGCCTTGTGTTACATTAGCTACTACACACAGTGTACTCACTAGGTAGCCTTGTGTTACATTAGCTACTACACACAGTGTGCTCACTAGGTAGCCTTGTGTTACATTAGCTACTACACACAGTGTACTCACTAGGTAGCCTTGTACTACATTAGCTACTACACACAGTGTACTCACTAGGTAGCCTTGTGTTACATTAGCTACTACACACAGTGTACTCACTAGGTAGCCTTGTGTTACATTAGCTACTACACTCAGTGTGCTCACTAGGTAGCCTTGTGCTACATTAGCTACTACACACAGTGTGCTCACTAGGTAGCCTTGTGCTACATTAGCTACTACACACAGTGTACTCACTAGGTAGCCTTGTGTTACATTAGCTACTACACACAGTGTACTCACTAGGTAGCCTTGTACTACATTAGCTACTACACACAGTGTACTCACTAGGTAGCCTTGTGCTACATTAGCTACTACACACAGTGTACTCACTAGGTAGCCTTGTGTTACATTAGCTACTACACACAGTGTACTCACTAGGTAGCCTTGTACTACATTAGCTACTACACACAGTGTACTCACTAGGTAGCCTTGTGTTACATTAGCTACTACACACAGTGTACTCACTAGGTAGCCTTGTACTACATTAGCTAATACACACAGTGTACTCACTAGGTAGCCTTGTGTTACATTAGCTACTACACACAGTGTACTCACTAGGTAGCCTTGTGTTACATTAGCTACTACACACAGTGTGCTCACTAGGTAGCCTTGTGTTACATTAGCTACTACACACAGTGTACTCACTAGGTAGCCTTGTACTAAATTAGCTACTACACACAGTGTACTCACTAGGTAGCCTTGTGCTACATTAGCTACTACACACAGTTTACTCACTAGGTAGCCTTGTGTTACATTAGCTACTACACTCAGTGTACTCACTAGGTAGCCTTGTGTTACATTAGCTACTACACTCAGTGTACTCACTAGGTAGCCTTGTGTTACATTAGCTACTACACACAGTGTGCTCACTAGGTAGCCTTGTGTTACATTAGCTACTACACTCAGTGTGCTCACTAGGTAGCCTTGTGTTACATTAGCTACTACACTCAGTGTACTCACTAGGTAGCCTTGTGTTACATTAGCTACTACACACACTGTACTCACTAGGTAGCCTTGTGTTACATTAGCTACTACACACAGTGTACTCACTAGGTAGCCTTGTGCTACATTAGCTACTACACACAGTGTACTCACTAGGTAGCCTTGTGTTACATTAGCTACTACACTCAGTGTACTCACTAGGTAGCCTTGTGCTACATTAGCTACTACACTCAGTGTACTCACTAGGTAGCCTTGTGCTACATTAGCTACTACACACAGTGTACTCACTAGGTAGCCTTGTGTTACATTAGCTACTACACACAATGTACTCACTAGGTAGCCTTGTACTACATTAGCTACTACACACAGTGTACTCACTAGGTAGCCTTGTACTACATTAGCTACTACACACAGTGTACTCACTAGGTAGCCTTGTACTACATTAGCTACTACACACAGTGTACTCACTAGGTAGCCTTGTGTTACATTAGCTACTACACACAGTGTACTCACTAGGTAGCCTTGTGTTACATTAGCTACTACACTCAGTGTGCTCACTAGGTAGCCTTGTGTTACATTAGCTACTACACACAGTGTACTCACTAGGTAGCCTTGTGTTACATTAGCTACTACACTCAGTGTACTCACTAGGTAGCCTTGTGTTACATTAGCTACTACACACAATGTACTCACTAGGTAGCCTTGTGTTACATTAGCTACTACACACAGTGTACTCACTAGGTAGCCTTGTGTTACATTAGCTACTACACACAGTGTACTCAGTAGGTAGCCTTGTACTACATTAGCTACTACACACAGTGTACTCACTAGGTAGCCTTGTACTACATTAGCTACTACACACAGTGTACTCACTAGGTAGCCTTGTACTACATTAGCTACTACACACAGTGTACTCACTAGGTAGCCTTGTACTACATTAGCTACTACACACAGTGTACTCACTAGGTAGCCTTGTGCTACATTAGCTACTACACACAGTGTACTCACTAGGTAGCCTTGTACTACATTAGCTACTACACACAGTGTGCTCACTAGGTAGCCTTGTGTTACATTAGCTACTACACACAGTGTACTCACTAGGTAGCCTTGTGTTACATTAGCTACTACACTCAGTGTGCTCACTAGGTAGCCTTGTGTTACATTAGCTACTACACTCAGTGTACTCACTAGGTAGCCTTGTACTACATTAGCTACTACACACAGTGTACTCACTAGGTAGCCTTGTGCTACATTAGCTACTACACACAGTGTACTCACTAGGTAGCCTTGTGCTACATTAGCTACTACACTCAGTGTACTCACTAGGTAGCCTTGTGCTACATTAGCTACTACACACAGTGTACTCACTAGGTAGCCTTGTGTTACATTAGCTACTACACACAGTGTACTCACTAGGTAGCCTTGTACTACATTAGCTACTACACACAGTGTACTCACTAGGTAGCCTTGTGTTACATTAGCTACTACACACAGTGTGCTCACTATGTAGCCTTGTACTACATTAGCTACTACACACAGTGTGCTCACTAGGTAGCCTTGTGTTACATTAGCTACTACACACAGTGTACTCACTAGGTAGCCTTGTGTTACATTAGCTACTACACACAGTGTGCTCACTGGGTAGCCTTGTGCTACATTAGCTACTACACACAGTGTACTCACTAGGTAGCCTTGTGCTACATTAGCTACTACACTCAGTGTACTCACTAGGTAGCCTTGTACTACATTAGCTACTACACACAGTGTGCTCACTAGGTAGCCTTGTGTTACATTAGCTACTACACACAGTGTACTCACTAGGTAGCCTTGTGTTACATTAGCTACTACACACAGTGTGCTCACTGGGTAGCCTTGTGCTACATTAGCTACTACACACAGTGTACTCACTAGGTAGCCTTGTGCTACATTAGCTACTACACTCAGTGTACTCACTAGGTAGCCTTGTGTTACATTAGCTACTACACACAGTGTGCTCACTAGGTAGCCTTGTGTTACATTAGCTACTACACACAGTGTACTCACTAGGTAGCCTTGTGTTACATTAGCTACTACACTCAGTGTGCTCACTAGGTAGCCTTGTGTTACATTAGCTACTACACTCAGTGTACTCACTAGGTAGCCTTGTACTACATTAGCTACTACACACAGTGTACTCACTAGGTAGCCTTGTGCTACATTAGCTACTACACACAGTGTACTCACTAGGTAGCCTTGTGCTACATTAGCTACTACACTCAGTGTACTCACTAGGTAGCCTTGTGCTACATTAGCTACTACACTCAGTGTACTCACTAGGTAGCCTTGTACTACATTAGCTACTACACACAGTGTACTCACTAGGTAGCCTTGTGTTACATTAGCTACTACACACAGTGTACTCACTAGGTAGCCTTGTACTACATTAGCTACTACACTCAGTGTACTCACTAGGTAGCCTTGTGTTACATTAGCTACTACACACAGTGTACTCACTAGGTAGCCTTGTACTACATTAGCTACTACACTCAGTGTACTCACTAGGTAGCCTTGTGTTACATTAGCTACTACACACAGTGTACTCACTAGGTAGCCTTGTGTTACATTAGCTACTACACTCAGTGTACTCACTAGGTAGCCTTGTGTTACATTAGCTACTACACACAGTGTACTCACTAGGTAGCCTTGTGTTACATTAGCTACTACACTCAGTGTACTCACTAGGTAGCCTTGTACTACATTAGCTACTACACACAGTGTACTCACTAGGTAGCCTTGTGTTACATTAGCTACTACACACAGTGTACTCACTAGGTAGCCTTGTGTTACATTAGCTACTACACACAGTGTACTCACTAGGTAGCCTTGTGCTACATTAGCTACTACACACAGTGTACTCACTAGGTAGCCTTGTGTTACATTAGCTACTACACACAGTGTACTCACTAGGTAGCCTTGTACTACATTAGCTACTACACTCAGTGTACTCACTAGGTAGCCTTGTGTTACATTAGCTACTACACACAGTGTACTCACTAGGTAGCCTTGTGTTACATTAGCTACTACACTCAGTGTACTCACTAGGTAGCCTTGTGTTACATTAGCTACTACACACAGTGTACTCACTAGGTAGCCTTGTGTTACATTAGCTACTACACTCAGTGTACTCACTAGGTAGCCTTGTACTACATTAGCTACTACACACAGTGTACTCACTAGGTAGCCTTGTGTTACATTAGCTACTACACACAGTGTACTCACTAGGTAGCCTTGTGTTACATTAGCTACTACACACAGTGTACTCACTAGGTAGCCTTGTGTTACATTAGCTACTACACACAGTGTGCTCACTAGGTAGACTTGTACTACATTAGCTACTACACACAGTGTACTCACTAGGTAGCCTTGTACTACATTAGCTACTACACACAGTGTACTCACTAGGTAGCCTTGTGTTACATTAGCTACTACACACAGTGTACTCACTAGGTAGCCTTGTGTTACATTAGCTACTACACTCAGTGTACTCACTAGGTAGCCTTGTGTTACATTAGCTACTACACACAGTGTACTCACTAGGTAGCCTTGTACTACATTAGCTACTACACTCAGTGTACTCACTAGGTAGCCTTGTGTTACATTAGCTACTACACACAGTGTACTCACTAGGTAGCCTTGTGTTACATTAGCTACTACACTCAGTGTACTCACTAGGTAGCCTTGTGTTACATTAGCTACTACACACAGTGTACTCACTAGGTAGCCTTGTGTTACATTAGCTACTACACTCAGTGTACTCACTAAGTAGCCTTGTGTTACATTAGCTACTACACACAGTGTACTCACTAGGTAGCCTTGTGTTACATTAGCTACTACACTCAGTGTACTCACTAGGTAGCCTTGTGTTACATTAGCTACTACACACAGTGTACTCACTAGGTAGCCTTGTGTTACATTAGCTACTACACTGAGTGTACTCACTAGGTAGCCTAGTGTTACATTAGCTACTACACACAGTGTACTCACTAAGTAGCCTTGTGTTACATTAGCTACTACACTGAGTGTACTCACTAGGTAGCCTTGTGTTACATTAGCTACTACACTGAGTGTACTCACTAAGTAGCCTTGTGTTACATTAGCTACTACACACAGTGTACTCACTAAGTAGCCTTGTGTTACATTAGCTACTACACTGAGTGTACTCACTAAGTAGCCTTGTGTTACATTAGCTACTACACTGAGTGTACTCACTAGGTAGCCTTGTGTTACATTAGCTACTACACACAGTGTACTCACTAGGTAGCCTTGTGTTACATTAGCTACTACACTCAGTGTACTCACTAAGTAGCCTTGTGTTACATTAGCTACTACACACAGTGTACTCACTAGGTAGCCTTGTGTTACATTAGCTACTACACTGAGTGTACTCACTAGGTAGCCTTGTGTTACATTAGCTACTACACTCAGTGTACTCACTAAGTAGCCTTGTGTTACATTAGCTACTACACACAGTGTACTCACTAGGTAGCCTTGTGTTACATTAGCTACTACACTGAGTGTACTCACTAGGTAGCCTTGTGTTACATTAGCTACTACACTCAGTGTACTCACTAGGTAGCCTTGTGTTACATTAGCTACTACACACAGTGTACTCACTAGGTAGCCTTGTACTACATTAGCTACTACACACAGTGTACTCACTAGGTAGCCTTGTGTTACATTAGCTACTACACTCAGTGTACTCACTAGGTAGCCTTGTGTTACATTAGCTACTACACACAGTGTACTCACTAGGTAGCCTTGTGTTACATTAGCTACTACACACAGTGTACTCACTAGGTAGCCTTGTGTTACATTAGCTACTACACTCAGTGTACTCACTAGGTAGCCTTGTGTTACATTAGCTACTACACACAGTGTACTCACTAGGTAGCCTTGTACTACATTAGCTACTACACACAGTGTACTCACTAGGTAGCCTTGTGTTACATTAGCTACTACACTCAGTGTACTCACTAGGTAGCCTTGTGTTACATTAGCTACTACACACAGTGTACTCACTAGGTAGCCTTGTGTTACATTAGCTACTACACTCAGTGTACTCACTAGGTAGCCTTGTGTTACATTAGCTACTACACACAGTGTACTCACTAGGTAGCCTTGTGTTACATTAGCTACTACACTCAGTGTACTCACTAGGTAGCCTTGTGTTACATTAGCTACTACACACAGTGTACTCACTAGGTAGCCTTGTGTTACATTAGCTACTACACTCAGTGTACTCACTAGGTAGCCTTGTGTTACATTAGCTACTACACACAGTGTACTCACTAGGTAGCCTTGTACTACATTAGCTACTACACACAGTGTACTCACTAGGTAGCCTTGTGTTACATTAGCTACTACACACAGTGTACTCACTAGGTAGCCTTGTGTTACATTAGCTACTACACTCAGTGTACTCACTAGGTAGCCTTGTGTTACATTAGCTACTACACTCAGTGTACTCACTAGGTAGCCTTGTGTTACATTAGCTACTACACACAGTGTACTCACTAGGTAGCCTTGTGTTACATTAGCTACTACACTCAGTGTACTCACTAGGTAGCCTTGTGTTACATTAGCTACTACACTCAGTGTACTCACTAGGTAGCCTTGTGTTACATTAGCTACTACACACAGTGTGCTCACTAGGTAGCCTTGTGTTACATTAGCTACTACACACAGTGTACTCACTAGGTAGCCTTGTGTTACATTAGCTACTACACACAGTGTGCTCACTAGGTAGCCTTGTACTACATTAGCTACTACACTCAGTGTGCTCACTAGGTAGCCTTGTGTTACATTAGCTACTACACACAGTGTACTCACTAGGTAGCCTTGTACTACATTAGCTACTACACACAGTGTACTCACTAGGTAGCCTTGTGTTACATTAGCTACTACACACAGTGTACTCACTAGGTAGCCTTGTACTACATTAGCTACTACACACAGTGTGCTCACTAGGTAGCCTTGTGTTACATTAGCTACTACACACAGTGTACTCACTAGGTAGCCTTGTACTACATTAGCTACTACACACAGTGTACTCACTAGGTAGCCTTGTGTTACATTAGCTACTACACACAGTGTGCTCACTAGGTAGCCTTGTGTTACATTAGCTACTACACACAGTGTACTCACTAGGTAGCCTTGTACTACATTAGCTACTACACACAGTGTACTCACTAGGTAGCCTTGTACTACATTAGCTACTACACACAGTGTACTCACTAGGTAGCCTTGTACTACATTAGCTACTACACTCAGTGTACTCACTAGGTAGCCTTGTACTACATTAGCTACTACACACAGTGTACTCACTAGGTAGCCTTGTGTTACATTAGCTACTACACACAGTGTACTCACTAGGTAGCCTTGTGTTACATTAGCTACTACACACAGTGTGCTCACTAGGTAGCCTTGTGTTACATTAGCTACTACACACAGTGTACTCACTAGGTAGCCTTGTACTACATTAGCTACTACACACAGTGTACTCACTAGGTAGCCTTGTACTACATTAGCTACTACACACAGTGTGCTCACTAGGTAGCCTTGTACTACATTAGCTACTACACACAGTGTACTCACTAGGTAGCCTTGTGCTACATTAGCTACTACACACAGTGTACTCACTAGGTAGCCTTGTGTTACATTAGCTACTACACACAGTGTACTCACTAGGTAGCCTTGTGCTACATTAGCTACTACACACAGTTTACTCACTAGGTAGCCTTGTGTTACATTAGCTACTACACACAGTGTACTCACTAGGTAGCCTTGTGTTACATTAGCTACTACACACAGTGTACTCACTAGGTAGCCTTGTGCTACATTAGCTACTACACACAGTGTACTCACTAGGTAGCCTTGTGTTACATTAGCTACTACACACAGTGTACTCACTAGGTAGCCTTGTGTTACATTAGCTACTACACACAGTGTACTCACTAGGTAGCCTTGTGTTACATTAGCTACTACACACAGTGTACTCACTAGGTAGCCTTGTGTTACATTAGCTACTACACTCAGTGTACTCACTAGGTAGCCTTGTGTTACATTAGCTACTACACACAGTGTACTCACTAGGTAGCCTTGTGTTACATTAGCTACTACACACAGTGTACTCACTAGGTAGCCTTGTGTTACATTAGCTACTACACACAGTGTACTCACTAGGTAGCCTTGTACTACATTAGCTACTACACTCAGTGTACTCACTAGGTAGCCTTGTACTACATTAGCTACTACACACAGTGTACTCACTAGGTAGCCTTGTGTTACATTAGCTACTACACACAGTGTACTCACTAGGTAGCCTTGTGTTACATTAGCTACTACACTGAGTGTACTCACTAGGTAGCCTTGTGTTACATTAGCTACTACACACAGTGTACTCACTAGGTAGCCTTGTACTACATTAGCTACTACACACAGTGTACTCACTAGGTAGCCTTGTGCTACATTAGCTACTACACACAGTGTACTCACTAGGTAGCCTTGTGTTACATTAGCTACTACACACAGTGTACTCACTAGGTAGCCTTGTGTTACATTAGCTACTACACACAGTGTACTCACTAGGTAGCCTTGTACTACATTAGCTACTACACACAGTGTACTCACTAGGTAGCCTTGTGTTACATTAGCTACTACACACAGTGTACTCACTAGGTAGCCTTGTGCTACATTAGCTACTACACACAGTGTACTCACTAGGTAGCCTTGTGTTACATTAGCTACTACACACAGTGTACTCACTAGGTAGCCTTGTGTTACATTAGCTACTACACTCAGTGTACTCACTAGGTAGCCTTGTACTACATTAGCTACTACACTCAGTGTACTCACTAGGCAGCCTTGTGTTACATTAGCTACTACACACAGTGTACTCACTAGGTAGCCTTGTGTTACATTAGCTACTACACACAGTGTACTCACTAGGTAGCCTTGTGTTACATTAGCTACTACACACAGTGTGCTCACTAGGTAGCCTTGTACTACATTAGCTACTACACACAGTGTACTCACTAGGTAGCCTTGTGTTACATTAGCTACTACACACAGTGTACTCACTAGGTAGCCTTGTGTTACATTAGCTACTACACACAGTGTACTCACTAGGTAGCCTTGTGCTACATTAGCTACTACACACAGTGTACTCACTAGGTAGCCTTGTGTTACATTAGCTACTACACACAGTGTACTCACTAGGTAGCCTTGTGTTACATTAGCTACTACACTCAGTGTACTCACTAGGTAGCCTTGTACTACATTAGCTACTACACTCAGTGTACTCACTAGGCAGCCTTGTGTTACATTAGCTACTACACACAGTGTACTCACTAGGTAGCCTTGTGTTACATTAGCTACTACACACAGTGTACTCACTAGGTAGCCTTGTGTTACATTAGCTACTACACACAGTGTGCTCACTAGGTAGCCTTGTACTACATTAGCTACTACACACAGTGTACTCACTAGGTAGCCTTGTGTTACATTAGCTACTACACACAGTGTACTCACTAGGTAGCCTTGTGTTACATTAGCTACTACACACAGTGTACTCACTAGGTAGCCTTGTGCTACATTAGCTACTACACTCAGTGTACTCACTAGGTAGCCTTGTGTTACATTAGCTACTACACACAGTGTACTCACTAGGTAGCCTTGTGTTACATTAGCTACTACACACAGTGTACTCACTAGGTAGCCTTGTACTACATTAGCTACTACACACAGTGTGCTCACTAGGTAGCCTTGTGTTACATTAGCTACTACACTCAGTGTACTCACTAGGTAGCCTTGTGTTACATTAGCTACTACACACAGTGTACTCACTAGGTAGCCTTGTACTACATTAGCTACTACACACAGTGTACTCACTAGGTAGCCTTGTGTTACATTAGCTACTACACACAGTGTACTCACTAGGTAGCCTTGTACTACATTAGCTACTACACTCAGTGTACTCACTAGGTAGCCTTGTGTTACATTAGCTACTACACACAGTGTACTCACTAGGTAGCCTTGTACTACATTAGCTACTACACTCAGTGTACTCACTAGGTAGCCTTGTGTTACATTAGCTACTACACTCAGTGTACTCACTAGGTAGCCTTGTGTTACATTAGCTACTACACACAGTGTACTCACTAGGTAGCCTTGTACTACATTAGCTACTACACTCAGTGTACTCACTAGGTAGCCTTGTGTTACATTAGCTACTACACACAGTGTACTCACTAGGTAGCCTTGTGTTACATTAGCTACTACACTCAGTGTACTCACTAGGTAGCCTTGTGTTACATTAGCTACTACACACAGTGTACTCACTAGGTAGCCTTGTGTTACATTAGCTACTACACACAGTGTACTCACTAGGTAGCCTTGTACTACATTAGCTACTACACACAGTGTACTCACTAGGTAGCCTTGTGCTACATTAGCTACTACACACAGTGTACTCACTAGGTAGCCTTGTGTTACATTAGCTACTACACACAGTGTACTCACTAGGTAGCCTTGTACTACATTAGCTACTACACACAGTGTACTCACTAGGTAGCCTTGTGTTACATTAGCTACTACACACAGTGTACTCACTAGGTAGCCTTGTGTTACATTAGCTACTACACACAGTGTACTCACTAGGTAGCCTTGTGTTACATTAGCTACTACACACAGTGTACTCACTAGGTAGCCTTGTGTTACATTAGCTACTACACTCAGTGTACTCACTAGGTAGCCTTGTACTACATTAGCTACTACACTCAGTGTACTCACTAGGTAGCCTTGTACTACATTAGCTACTACACTCAGTGTACTCACTAGGTAGCCTTGTGTTACATTAGCTACTACACACAGTGTACTCACTAGGTAGCCTTGTGCTACATTAGCTACTACACACAGTGTACTCACTAGGTAGCCTTGTGCTACATTAGCTACTACACACAGTGTACTCACTAGGTAGCCTTGTACTACATTAGCTACTACACACAGTGTACTCACTAGGTAGCCTTGTGTTACATTAGCTACTACACACAGTGTGCTCACTAGGTAGCCTTGTGTTACATTAGCTACTACACACAGTGTACTCACTAGGTAGCCTTGTGTTACATTAGCTACTACACACAGTGTACTCACTAGGTAGCCTTGTGTTACATTAGCTACTACACACAGTGTACTCACTAGGTAGCCTTGTGTTACATTAGCTACTACACACAGTGTACTCACTAGGTAGCCTTGTGTTACATTAGCTACTACACTCAGTGTACTCACTAGGTAGCCTTGTACTACATTAGCTACTACACACAGTGTACTCACTAGGTAGCCTTGTGTTACATTAGCTACTACACTCAGTGTACTCACTAGGTAGCCTTGTACTACATTAGCTACTACACACAGTGTACTCACTAGGTAGCCTTGTGTTACATTAGCTACTACACTCAGTGTACTCACTAGGTAGCCTTGTGTTACATTAGCTACTACACACAGTGTACTCACTAGGTAGCCTTGTGTTACATTAGCTACTACACACAGTGTACTCACTAGGTAGCCTTGTGTTACATTAGCTACTACACACAGTGTACTCACTAGGTAGCCTTGTGCTACATTAGCTACTACACACAGTGTACTCACTAGGTAGCCTTGTGTTACATTAGCTACTACACACAGTGTACTCACTAGGTAGCCTTGTACTACATTAGCTACTACACTCAGTGTACTCACTAGGTAGCCTTGTGTTACATTAGCTACTACACTCAGTGTACTCACTAGGTAGCCTTGTACTACATTAGCTACTACACACAGTGTACTCACTAGGTAGCCTTGTGTTACATTAGCTACTACACTCAGTGTACTCACTAGGTAGCCTTGTACTACATTAGCTACTACACACAGTGTGCTCACTAGGTAGCCTTGTGTTACATTAGCTACTACACACAGTGTACTCACTAGGTAGCCTTGTGCTACATTAGCTACTACACTCAGTGTACTCACTAGGTAGCCTTGTACTACATTAGCTACTACACTCAGTGTACTCACTAGGTAGCCTTGTACTACATTAGCTACTACACACAGTGTACTCGCTAGGTAGCCTTGTGTTACATTAGCTACTACACTCAGTGTACTCACTAGGTAGCCTTGTACTACATTAGCTACTACACTCAGTGTACTCACTAGGTAGCCTTGTGTTACATTAGCTACTACACACAGTGTACTCACTAGGTAGCCTTGTGTTACATTAGCTACTACACACAGTGTACTCACTAGGTAGCCTTGTGTTACATTAGCTACTACACACAGTGTACTCACTAGGTAGCCTTGTGGTACATTAGCTACTACACACAGTGTACTCACTAGGTAGCCTTGTACTACATTAGCTACTACACACAGTGTACTCACTAGGTAGCCTTGTACTACATTAGCTACTACACACAGTGTACTCACTAGGTAGCCTTGTGTTACATTAGCTACTACACTCAGTGTACTCACTAGGTAGCCTTGTGTTACATTAGCTACTACACACAGTGTACTCACTAGGTAGCCTTGTGTTACATTAGCTACTACACACAGTGTACTCACTAGGTAGCCTTGTGTTACATTAGCTACTACACACAGTGTACTCACTAGGTAGCCTTGTGTTACATTAGCTACTACACACAGTGTACTCACTAGGTAGCCTTGTACTACATTAGCTACTACACACAGTGTGCTCACTAGGTAGCCTTGTGTTACATTAGCTACTACACACAGTGTACTCACTAGGTAGCCTTGTGCTACATTAGCTACTACACTCAGTGTACTCACTAGGTAGCCTTGTACTACATTAGCTACTACACTCAGTGTACTCACTAGGTAGCCTTGTACTACATTAGCTACTACACACAGTGTACTCGCTAGGTAGCCTTGTGTTACATTAGCTACTACACTCAGTGTACTCACTAGGTAGCCTTGTACTACATTAGCTACTACACTCAGTGTACTCACTAGGTAGCCTTGTGTTACATTAGCTACTACACACAGTGTACTCACTAGGTAGCCTTGTGTTACATTAGCTACTACACACAGTGTACTCACTAGGTAGCCTTGTGTTACATTAGCTACTACACACAGTGTACTCACTAGGTAGCCTTGTGGTACATTAGCTACTACACACAGTGTACTCACTAGGTAGCCTTGTACTACATTAGCTACTACACACAGTGTACTCACTAGGTAGCCTTGTACTACATTAGCTACTACACACAGTGTACTCACTAGGTAGCCTTGTGTTACATTAGCTACTACACTCAGTGTACTCACTAGGTAGCCTTGTGTTACATTAGCTACTACACACAGTGTACTCACTAGGTAGCCTTGTGTTACATTAGCTACTACACACAGTGTACTCACTAGGTAGCCTTGTGTTACATTAGCTACTACACACAGTGTACTCACTAGGTAGCCTTGTGTTACATTAGCTACTACACTCAGTGTACTCACTAGGTAGCCTTGTACTACATTAGCTACTACACACAGTGTGCTCACTAGGTAGCCTTGTGTTACATTAGCTACTACACTCAGTGTACTCACTAGGTAGCCTTGTGTTACATTAGCTACTACACTCAGTGTACTCACTAGGTAGCCTTGTGTTACATTAGCTACTACACACAGTGTACTCACTAGGTAGCCTTGTGTTACATTAGCTACTACACACAGTGTACTCACTAGGTAGCCTTGTACTACATTAGCTACTACACACAGTGTACTCACTAGGTAGCCTTGTGTTACATTAGCTACTACACACAGTGTACTCACTAGGTAGCCTTGTGCTACATTAGCTACTACACACAGTGTACTCACTAGGTAGCCTTGTGTTACATTAGCTACTACACACAGTGTACTCACTAGGTAGCCTTGTGCTACATTAGCTACTACACTCAGTGTACTCACTAGGTAGCCTTGTGTTACATTAGCTACTACACACAGTGTACTCACTAGGTAGCCTTGTACTACATTAGCTACTACACACAGTGTACTCACTAGGTAGCCTTGTGTTACATTAGCTACTACACACAGTGTACTCACTAGGTAGCCTTGTACTACATTAGCTACTACACTCAGTGTACTCACTAGGTAGCCTTGTACTACATTAGCTACTACACTCAGTGTACTCACTAGGTAGCCTTGTGTTACATTAGCTACTACACACAGTGTACTCACTAGGTAGCCTTGTACTACATTAGCTACTACACACAGTGTACTCACTAGGTAGCCTTGTGTTACATTAGCTACTACACACAGTGTACTCACTAGGTAGCCTTGTGTTACATTAGCTACTACACACAGTGTACTCACTAGGTAGCCTTGTACTACATTAGCTACTACACACAGTGTACTCACTAGGTAGCCTTGTGCTACATTAGCTACTACACTCAGTGTACTCACTAGGTAGCCTTGTGTTACATTAGCTACTACACACAGTGTACTCACTAGGTAGCCTTGTGTTACATTAGCTACTACACACAGTGTACTCACTAGGTAGCCTTGTGTTACATTAGCTACTACACACAGTGTACTCACTAGGTAGCCTTGTGTTACATTAGCTACTACACACAGTGTACTCACTAGGTAGCCTTGTGCTACATTAGCTACTACACACAGTGTACTCACTAGGTAGCCTTGTGCTACATTAGCTACTACACACAGTGTACTCACTAGGTAGCCTTGTGTTACATTAGCTACTACACTCAGTGTACTCACTAGGTAGCCTTGTGTTACATTAGCTACTACACTCAGTGTACTCACTAGGTAGCTTTGTGCTACATTAGCTACTACACACAGTGTACTCACTAGGTAGCCTTGTACTACATTAGCTACTACACTCAGTGTACTCACTAGGTAGCCTTGTACTACATTAGCTACTACACACAGTGTACTCGCTAGGTAGCCTTGTGTTACATTAGCTACTACACTCAGTGTACTCACTAGGTAGCCTTGTGTTACATTAGCTACTACACTCAGTGTACTCACTAGGTAGCCTTGTGCTACATTAGCTACTACACACAGTGTACTCACTAGGTAGCCTTGTACTACATTAGCTACTACACTCAGTGTACTCACTAGGTAGCCTTGTACTACATTAGCTACTACACTCAGTGTACTCACTAGGTAGCCTTGTACTACATTAGCTACTACACACAGTGTACTCACTAGGTAGCCTTGTACTACATTAG